>CM062810.1:466695320-467971570 GCA_031772625.1 Pinus tabuliformis
AAGATTGACATGGTTAGAATGATTGAACGCGGTCAACAAACGTCAACAATAATCAACCATGGCCAACCATAGTCAACCATTATGGTCAATCAAGATCTTTATTGTTAGAGCAGTTGTACATGTTAAACCAAGATCAACCATATATGGTCAATCATGACCAAACATGTACGGTCAACCAAGATCAACCATGATCAACGATGGTCAACCAAGGTCACTGATGGTCAACCATGGTCAACCAAGATCTTCAAGGTTAGAATTGTCAAAAAAGGTCAACCAATGTCTCTATGGTTAAATATAGTTAAACATAATGGTTAGTCAACATTTCTATCGTCAACCATGGTCAACCATAGTCAAGCATGGTTAACTAATGTCAACGAAGATCAACATGGATAGAATGGTTGAGCATGGTCAACTAAGGTCAAGCAAAGTCAACCATGGTTGACCATGATCAGATAGTGGTCAATCAAGATCTTTATGGCTATAATAGTCATACATGGTTATCCAAGATCAACTATGGTCAACCATGGTCAATCAATATCTACATGGTTAGAATAGTCATACATAATCAACCAAGATCAACCATGGCAACCATGATTAACCATGTACGGTCAACCAAGACAAACCATGGTCACCCATGGTCAACGAAGGTGAACCATGATCGACCATTGTTAACCATGATCAACCATGATCAACCTTAACAATCAATCAAGATCTCTATTGGTTGTATGCTCAAACATGGTCAACCACAGTCTCTATGGTTGAATATGATCAGTCATAGTACTCAATCAAGCTTTCTATGGTCCAACATGATCAACCATGTTCAATCATGATTAGTCATGTCCAACCGTGGTCAACCATTTTTAATCATTGAGAACCTTGTTTAAACATTGCTAGACCTCCTCAACCATCTTCAACCGTTGTCAACCATGGTCAACCATTAATGCAACCATTTTAATAACATTCATGTAAGCTTGATCATGGTCAACCTATCAACCTCATCAACCCTCCTCAACCATGGTCAACCTTGGTACATGAATCCACTCCACACGCATTTGTTATAACTAGCACAACCATATCTTCTAATACATTTGATATATGCCAATGATAACATTTTCCAACTTTTATAAGTATCAAAATAACACCTATGTGTATATATCAATCACATTAATAAATATAGTTATGTTAGTTTATGAAATATAAATTAGTTGATTGATGTAAAATTTAATAAATTTTATAAAAATATTAAATTTAAAAATTATAAAAAGATTAAAGATGATCCAAATTTCACGAGAAATGTAAAAGATAAGAATTACAAAGAGATAGGCTTTGAGAATAAAAAATAATTGTAAACTGTAAACAATCCTAAAAAAATTTAGTGTACAATTGAGCAAATCATTCTTTCTTACTCACGCGAGTGCATGGCTTGTTGGTTGGGGCAGTGGGATGCCTCCACCCCACCAATGTTCGCCATAAATTCTAGCATATATTTGTCTGTATGTGGTTGTAATGTGAAAAGTCTTGATGTGATGGCTGTCAGCCAGTTTTGACACATATAATGTAAAAAAAAAAGCCCATAAATACTTCTTAAGGGAACTAGCCCCTCCCATTTTAAAAAAAAAACCTTCACCACTAACAGATTTGCAGAGGAGATGGATCTTGGCAATAAACCTACAACACCGACAGATTTGCTAAATGTCGATGGAACTTCGATAATTTGCAAGATTTTGGACAAAGACCACCGCACATTGAAATTTTAAGACGACAGTAAAGGGAGCACTAGAGGCTTATACACGATACCCTACAACATAGAACACGCCACATCCTGACAAATATTGCAGGGGAGATGGATGTATTCAGCATGGAATTTTAAAACAATTGTAAAGGGAGTTCTTTCACGGGGTCCTCTCGTCATCTCATATATAAGAAGGCTGGCAGTGTCTCTCCATTCATATCAGAAGGCAGCATTCAATCTGTCTGTCTTTCTCCGGCATATGAAAAGGGTGAGGTGGTCGACTCGCTGGACCAATAATACTAAGAAGGCTGTGGAATCAGGTAATATAAGAAGGTTAAGGCTGTCTCCATCCGATCCGGTAAGAGAGTGCTGTCTGCGGAATCTGGTCTAAGGCATAATCCCGTAATAAAAGAAGGCAGTATATCTTTCTTTTCAATTTACTTATTGGGTGGCCCCTCTCAAATAAGTAACTAAAAAATATGCAATACAGTAGAGGCTACAAGACAGAACACGCCACATCATAAATGTTGCGGAGGAAATGGATGTAGTCAGGATGGAATTTGACTTTCAAATTGTATGGTTGTAGGTAAGATGGAATTTGATTAAAAATTTGCTTGGTATAGAGTGATTTGTGTATCACATATAGTCCCAAAAAACGATATTAGAGTCAACATTAAAAATGATTGAAACATATATTAGTACTACAGAATTTAACAGATGTTTCAGATCTGAAATTTTTATTCTGAATAAATATAAGCAATTTAGAGATATATTTTAGAGAATGTGGTCCAATAGTCAGATGGAAAATATATAGAGAATGTGGTCCAATAGTCAGATGGAGAAATTCAATCTCACATCACTCTTGTGGTCCAATCTCTAATAAATTTGTACAATTCTACAAACCAAATTTCTTATTCTGAATAAATATAAGTAATTTAGAGATATATTCTAAAGAATGTAGTCCAATAATCAGATAAAAAGATTTAACCCCACACCACTTTTGTGGTCCAATCTCTAATAAACTTGTACAATTCCACGAACCAAAGCCAAAAACCAGATGTCATTTAAAAAAAAGGACCACGATAACAGTGATTGATTGACACACTGATTGAGGCTGATACACTTACAATAAATAAAGCCACATCCAGAAACATATTACAACACATAAAGCCATATCCAGGAACATATTACAGAGAGGAGATGAACTCGGAATACAGAAACATGTCATAAATATTGAAACATTGATGTTTTAGAAGACTCTCTATAAGTTAAGAAAAAAAAAAAAAGATTTAGGATAATTTATGTATGAGTTTAATTACTAGTATTTTTGATATATTTTAAAGTTAAATTTATTTTAAATTAATTAAAATCACAAATTTGAATTATAAATTCTCAATATTTATGGTTTAAAATTTCAATTAACAATTTTTTGTTTTTAAATATAAATAGTAATAAAAACTAATTTTGAATAACGAAAAAAATTACGAATTAATCAAAAAAATTATTTCAACAAATTCTTACCAACAATCCAAAACATATAATAACTACACACAACAATAACACTTCACAGACCTCGCTCATCTACGTCTTTCTGACAAGACCGGACAGAAAGGTTTACCGTCTAACCTTGGACAAACACAAAACCTGGAGACGTTTCAGAGGCAAACTGTAACAACATGAAAGGCCTACGTTGGAAGGCAGTAGAAACCCTAACGTGGACAGAACAGGCAAATGACAATGGCCAGCTATGCAGGCTTGGAATTGGACGTTAAGTGAAACGTAACTTTTAATGAGTAAAAAAAAATGAAACGGTATATTTGACATGCAACATTTAATTACTCGCCATAATTCTTTTATTTGTCAAATTACAAGTCCAGAAGTGGAGGAGGTTAATGACCACATCTTAAAAAAAAATCACATTCTATTTGACACGTTCTTTTATTATTCTGATATGTAGAAATAAATTTAAGGAACTTGTCCCAAAGCAAGTTGTTATTCCCAATTCAGTTAATGAATTATTTTTCTTAATTTTCTTTTGCATAACTTTCACTAACTTGCTATCAACTTAAGATTAAAAAAAAAAAATGATTATCACCAAATTGCGCGGAAGAGGCAACCTTAAGGATAGAAAGGCGCGATACCAAGAAACACGAAAAAATTGTTTCTAAAGATGATAAAGAAGAGTTTTTTTTTCAGAAGAAAAAAATCATATAGATTATATTAAGGAAATATAATGGACATTGTATACAGCAAACCAAAAATTCCGTATTGCCTGGAGACCCACCGCAGAACAGAATAAACCATGAAAGAGAGAAATGTACAGAATTTATAGATGTACAGATAGATGGAGAGATTAGTCTCGAGCCAGAAAGAGGCAAAATAAAACCAAAATAAGACCATCTGAAACCCTAAGCTCCAAATAGAGCGAGAACACCATAAGCATAAAGATCCATTCAAGGCTGCGCGGCACCAATGACCACATCCAAGAAACAGAAAAAGAAGAGATCCCTACACATCAGGAGGGATAGATGATTCTGTTATTCGCAGCAAGGATAAAGAAGAGTTATTTCATTCTTAGTTAGACAAGGTACAGAAACAATGTGTGAAGCTATAATAGGTTGAATAATATTAATATTTCTATTTTAAGTATAATTGGGATAGAGAAAGGTATATACACAGTAAAATTTGAAATAAAAAAACTAAAAAATAATTAATAATAACAATAAATTAAAAAAATAAGAGTTTAAGTCATTTATTTTATAATGGTAAGTGAGAATGGAGAAAATAGAAAAATAGAAATAGAAAGACAGTATATGTTTATTCTGTAAATAAGGAATTACGAGAAATTGACAAAGAGAGGTAGGTTTGCACTTAAGGTCAATCATATCCATAATATATTATATTAGATATAGGTACATAATTTAACTTGGAAATTTGAGTAGTTTATATAACTAGTTGGGTTTGTTGGATTATATGTGGAGTAATTTAAATGATTTTTAAAAAAAATGTGTATATTGCGAAACTTATTTGAAATGAAAAAAAAAAAACCACAAATTATGTAACTTTAAAATATTGGTTTGTAAATTTTATATGTTTTTCAAAATATTGGTTTGTAAATTTTATATGTTTTTCATGAATATACCTAATTAAATTAGCTTATTTGCATTTAAAGAAAAACAAACAAACTAGATGGTAAAGCTAACATTGATACATATAATTTCTCATTTTGTTAATTTTCTCTATTAGTGTTGCATTCACCCCTAACACTATTAGAAATATGTTTTAGTCAGGTAAACACCTAATAGATCCTAATCAACAGAAAGGAGTATACTCAATTTCTTGTTCATGCGGAAAAGAATACATAGCCAAAACTGGTAGTTCTATTGGCATACGATTAAAAGACCACATAACGGAAAGAATACATAACCAAAACTGGTAGTTCTATTGGCATACGATTAAAAGACCACATAACAGATATAGCTAGAAATAGAACAAAAAAAAACAAAAAAATCTTCCCTACCGTCACTATATCTGTATGGAAAACGCAATAATAATTCATAAGAAAAGACACAATTTAAAGAGAAGAATAAAAGAAGCCATTGAGATAGAAAAAAGACCTAACACAAAAAGGCACTATTTAAAGAGAAGAATAAAAGAAACCATTGAGATAGAAAAAAGATCTAAAGGAATACTTGAAAAACTATTTTAAACAAAATAATAAATAATAAACAATAAAATATTAATTAATCAATCTCCTCATTCTATATTCACTGAATTTTAATTAATGATTATAAAACATTTTAAACTACTTAATAATAAAAAAACTATAAACCAAATTTACTTATTCTATTAATTAAACCACACTACTTTAACTCATTTTCAGCCCAAAAAAAAATCAAAACTATTTAATTTAAATACTAAATTTAAATTATCATAACTAACATAAAATACAATTCTTTCTCAGATATTATTAATTCATTATCAAGTTGTAGACAACAATTTTCATGATAATAAACTCACATTAAAAAAATTCCAAAAATTAAATAAAAAACAACTTACAAGTTCTTCCGCTCATCATTCAAATCAACCAACTTACGTATTCACTTTTTAAAGAAAATATTCCATTCCAATATATATATATATATATTAAGTAGCATCTGCAATATAGACCATAATAATATGTAAATATTAAGAAAACATTCACACCTATACAATAGCATCTACAATATAGACAATATTAATATGTAAATATTAAGAAAAGATTCACACCTAATAAAACACCTATAGAAAGTTCAAGTATAAAAAATAATTTGAAAATGCTATTAAAAAACAACAATAACAAAGAAAGTCGAAATATAAAAAAGGAGATAAATAAAGTAGATAAAATAGTCATACATAATACAACAAAGTCCAAAAAGTCCAAAAATAGAAAGATGGGAAAATGAAGTAGATAAAATAGACAATATAACCAGGATTAGAAGTAATAAAATATTAAATATTACGATAAAATATAGGTTATAGTATTTCACTGTTAGCTTAAATATAGTTTAATTAAATAAAAAATAATAATAAAGAAGATTTTATTACAAAAATAAAACAGCCAATAAAATATTGTATTATTTAATGTCATATCAAAAAGTAAGAAATGTGATTACTTAATTTTGTTTATATTAACATACACGGTGTATATGTGCTTATGTTTTATTTTTATTAATATATATAATTGTTTATGACTAAATATATAAAAATATGTTTTTAATACTTTAAATTGAAAATTTTGTGAAAAAATTATAATACATGACAATAGAAATATTAGAAAAAAAAAAAAGAAAAAAAAAAATTAAAAATAAACAAAACTAAAAGCAAAAAATTGGTAACTAATAGAAATGAAAGTTATTAAAGAACCCATAATAAGACGTCAACCAATCACCTTACAAATAAATAAATTTAAATAATAATAATAAATAATAAAAATTGAATTCCTAATATTAAACTATGGATAAGCGTTATAAATTTTTGGTCAAAAACAAACTAATACCTAATCAAAATACCATACCTACAAAAAAAATATAATAATACAATATAACTGATGGAATGTTAATATATTTATATTATTTATTTAAAAAAAAATAATGTCTTTTTAATTACAAATTCCAATAAGATGATTGAAAATGAAAAATAATGACACAATAAAATATGAAAATTAATGAAAATTAAAAATTAGATTTACTTGCATTAAAACATTGTTTTGTAAAAATTGCATACATAACTTATAATACTTATTTTGAAAAGTGGTTTCCCTCTAGAAAGGTGGTTTGAATTATGAAACATATTCGTCGACCACATGTTTGTCCATTTTGTTAGTGTGTTATGTTAAGCCTCATTATAATATTAATATTAGGTTTAATAATAATATTAATTTAATGTTGGTCTATTATTTGTATGTTGTGTTGGGTATGGTTATTTTAATGTGAGAGTTAATGTTATTAATATAAACCATCTACCCTACCCTATATATATATAGATGAAGTTTACTATTAATATTACGTTTTAGATTTAATATTAATATATTTTAATATTAGGTTTAATAAGTTTAGTATTAGATTTAATATTAAGATATAGTTTAATGTTAAGTTTAATAAGTTTAATATTAGGTTTAATAATATTAAAATTTTGAGTCTAAATTTTTGTGATTTAAATTGTTTTTAGATCATTTTTATAGATTAATTACATTTGGTCTATGTTTCAAACCATCTAATGTGGTTCATCACCATAAGGAAGATGAAGAATTTGATCCACCCAAGGATTCAAAAAATAGAGACACATAATACTGAAATATGAATGTTAGATAGAGATAAAAATACTATTAAATATTTAATATTTATTAAAATAAATTAATAAATTTAAGAAATCTAGTAGTTAATTAATAATCATATTCATATTAATATTAATATAATAATAATTAATAATAATAAGTTAATATTTTTGAATACTAGATTTAATATTAGTAGTAGGAATCCTATGGTTGCAAAGCTTCTAGACTAGTTCCGCATTTCAAAAGACCTTGTGGGAAGAACTCAAATGTTTAGACAGTGGATTGGCTGTGGGAGAGATTCTGATCATCATCTCATTTTTTTGGAGCTAAAAGGAGGCAACAGGAAAACCAACAACATGTTTAAATGTAATCCATCATGGCTTAATGAGGGTAGCTACATTAAACTCATCAAGGAAGGTTGGACTCTATTTAACGCAAAATCTAGGCTCTTGGCAGCCCATCATTTTGAGGAAAATCTGAAGAAGGCCAAATTTGCATTCAGACAATGCACTTTAAAGAAAAGGGTGGGGGATGAGGTTGAGCTAAAATGAATTGAAGAAACCCTTGAGAGTTTGGAATGTCTTGGATGGAATGGATATGAATCTAAGGAGGAAAAACATAGAATTATTCAACTAGAATCTCCTAAAAGGAGGATTCTAGTAGACAAAGAGGAACAATGGAGACACAAAATTAGGGTGGTTTGGTTGAAAAGCAGAGATGATAATACTAAGTTTTCTCAAAATTATCCTAAAGGAAGGAAGAATATAAATACCATTTAGGAAATGCAAAGGAAATATAAGGCTAAAGCTGACACATTTGTGGAACTTGCTGCGATGGGAAAGAATTTCTTCAAAGTCCTATACAAAGCCTTGACAGAGATCACCATAGCTAAAATAATTCGGGTAGTGCAGTATTTCCCTAGGATTGCAGAGGAGGAAGATAACAAGTCATTGATGGAGCCTATATCAAAAGGAGAATGAGAATTCATTCTCAAAGGTATGCAAAAAGACAAGAGTGTTGGGTTGGATGAATGGACTGTAGAGTTTTTCATGGGTTTTTTTGAGATGCTTGGAGAAGATCTACTCAAAGTGGTTGAAGAATCTCGACAAAATGGACATATCGATGATCCTTTCAACTCCATGTTTATGGCACTCATTCCAAAGGTGGACGATCCTCATTCTTTCACAGAATATAAACCAATTTCCCTCTATAATTGCATCTAGAAAATCATTTAAAAAATTGTCACTCTCTATCTTAGGTCAATTCTGTCAAAGAACATATCTAGTGGGTAGTGTGGGTTCCTCGACAAGCAAAAAATACATGAGGTGATTCGAGTTTCTCAAGAAGGTATGCATAATATCAAAACTAAGAAAATGAAAGGACTTCTTTATGAGATAGTTTTATCAAAACCATATGATAGATTTAGTAAAATTTTCATTCGGATGAGTGTCAGATGATCCTTACTCATCTATGGTCTTCTATCTCTTTTATCAGCTAAGCATTGGGTTGCATTACCAATGTCTCTTTTTATTTTTGATAAATGGCTTTGCCTCTCCATTTTTCCACACTAAGCACGACTTGAGACAAGGATGCCCTTTGTCTCCTCTCATGTTTTTGTTAACTACTAAAGCATTGAGCAAGCTGCTCATTTCAGCTAAAAGGAGGGGGATGTTTAGCGTATTGAAGTAGCAACAAATTTATTTATTACTCATATTCTCTTTGTTGAAGATGTCCTAGTCTTAAGTAATGGATACACACAAGATCTTTAAGCAATTAAGGAGGCTTTGTTGTCATTTCAAAAACCAACGAGCATGATCTTAAATTCTAGAAAATCATCTCTCGCTTATGAAGGACTCTCTCCCAGGGAGGTTCGACAAGCTCGGTCTTATCTTCCTTTGAAGAAAAATCCCTTTAAGAGAATTTCAAATGTTTAGTATTTCACTTAAAACATGATTTTTACAAGAAGGTTGATTAGTTGTGGCTCTTGGCGAAGGTGGAAAAATGACTTAAGCATTGGAGTTACAAGTGGCTTTCAAGAGTTGGTGGACCAGCGCTCATCAAATCAGTGTTGGAGGTAATCCCCAGTGTATTGGATCACTCTTACTTGTGTCCTGAACTATCCAATCCATCCCAAAACTTTGTGGAAGATTTCTTTGGGTAGGTTATAATGACGAGGTGGGTTTGACTTGGGTAGGCTGAGATAAGATTTCTCTACCGAAATCTTGGGGAGGATGGCGATTAAAGGATATTCCTAGTTTTGCAAAGTCTTTATCAGCCAAATCAAGTTGGAGGATAATCACTATGGAGAATCTTTGGATTTCCTCTCTCGTTGGATGAGTGGATCAAAAAGCTTAATAAAAAAACATTGAATTCATCAGCCATATGGAAATAGACGGTTGGCACCTTCAATGTTATTGGGGAGGGGATCACTTGGTAATTTGGCAATAGGATACAATTCAGAATTGGAATCGACCCCTAGGTAGGCTGTCCAACAAATCTCATGGTTCCTCGTGAGCTGGCCGGGATGCTGAATGAATAGGGGCTTATGTCTTTAGACCAGGTAGTGAAGGAGATGTGTACTAGACTTTAGTCCCAGGGATGGAAAATTTCCACTCAGATGAACCTTTTTAGTGAGTTCCTAGCTTTATGGTGTTAATGTACTACAAACCTCAACATATCACACATAAAAAATTCTAACAGAGAAGACTCCCTTCAATGGGTACATTCACCCTCCAGTCTTTATGCCCCAAAAGTTGGATATATGTACGAGATTGGAACTAGGAGGACATTGGATCCAGAATGGTGCGGGGATAAGATCTAAAAACTAGATCATCGAGCAAAATCCAGGATGTTTCTATGGTGCCTCATCAAGAATAAACTTCCTACTTGGGATAATCTCTAGAAAAGGCATAAAGAAGGATCGGTCTAATGTATTCTATGCAAGAATGTGGAAGAATTAGTTAATCATCTTTTCATCAGTTTTCCTTTCACTTCAAGCACAGAGGAAAAAATGAAACAAGCTCTTGGATGTGGTTTGGAATGGAAAGGTATATCTTTTAGGGAGGCGTGGAAATCACGGTGGGACTCAAGCCAAGATGAGAAACATAGGAAAATTCAAAAACTTTTTTGCAGGGGTTATATGGCTCGCTAGGAATAAAGAAACATTTTGGGATTTTTCATTAGCTTCATCCCTTATTGCATTAGAAATTGATGCTATCTACTCTCTCTTGCCTTCTAAAGCCACATCACAAGGCCTGCGGGTTATTATTACTGAAGAAATTAATCCCAGCATTTTGTGGCCATATTTTGATGGGGCTTTAGACTCAAATAGGGTTTGTGGTGGGGGATTCATCCTTTATTTCAAAAATCATCATTTCCTAAAATCGAAAGTTGGTTTGGGCAAACGAACAAACAATTTTGTTGAGCTATTTTTTCTTAAACTTACTCTATGATGGGCCTTGGAAAAGGAATGTTTCTCTCTCCAATTTTTTGGAGATTCGCTCAATGTTATCAATTAGTTTAGTATTGTCCATAGATGTCACTCCCACACTTTGTCTCTTATTCTTGATGAAATATTTCGATGAAAACAATGCCTTGATTTCATTACATGCCACCACATTTACAAGGAACGAAATGTTGTTGCATACCTCCTTTCTAAGAAGGGTAGGTCATTGAGTCAATAGTCAAGATTGTTCATACATACCAACATCTTCCTTTGTCTAAGTTGTGATACATGTAGTATATATATATATATATATATATATATATATATATATATATATATATATATATATATATATATATATAGATATATATATATATATGTGCTTTTTGACATTTTTTTTAATGTTTTCATCTACTCTTGGCAAAAACTTCAGTATTACCAAGTTTTTGAATATGTATATATGCTATAATGGATGTAATTAATTTTTTGGTCTTTTCTTCTCTCATGAGGAGGAATTGTTTCTTAATATTGGATGATCACAGGGCTGGTTTATATGGAGCCCAACTTTTTGTTTCCACTTGAGTGACTGATAGGATGAATGCCTTATGGCATGTTCACATGTAACTTTTTACTATCTTAATAAAAATTTATGATTTTTTTGTCGAGAAAAAATATTAATACTAGAATACCCATATAATATTAATAATATTGATATATTATTTATATAATATTACAATTTTTTTTATATTAATATAATAATAATAATAATAATTAATCATATTAGGTTTAATAATATTAATATTAATAAAATTAGGTTTTAAATTTAATACTAATTTTGTTGCAATGTCCCAAAAATTGTTGCAATGTTACATGACATTGCAATTTATCTAACAATGTGACATTACAAAATTAGTCAAACATAGTCAAACAAAGTCAAACATTAGTCAACCATAATGGTCAATCAAGGTCCCTATGGTAAACCATTATCAACCATCGTCAACCATGATCAACCATGCCCAACAATAGTCAAACATGATCAACCATGGTCAACCATGGCCAAGCATGATCAACGATGGTTAAAACCAATTTCATCAATGGTCATCCAAGGTCATCCAAGGTTAACATGGTTATAATGGCCAACTATTGTTAACCAAGGTCAGTCAAGATCAACCATTGTCACGAAAGATCAGTCATCGTCAACCCTAGTTAACAATAATGGTCAACCATGATAACCCATGATCAACCATGATCAACCATAATGGTCAACCAATATCTCTATGGTTAGAATGGTCAAACATGGCCAACCAAGATCAACCATGGTCAACCAAGGTCGACCAAGATTGACATGGTTAGAATGATTGAATACGGTCAACAAACATCCACAACGATCAACCATGGCCAACCATAGTCAACCATTATGGTCAATCAAGATCTTTATTGTTAGAGCAGTTGTACATGTTAAACCAAGATCAACCATATATGGTCAATCATGATCAAACATGTACGGTCAACCAAGATCAGCCATGATCAACGATGGTCAACCAAGGTCACTGATGGTCAACCAAGATCTCTAAGGTTAGAATTGTAAAAAAAGGTCAACCAATGTCTCTATTGTTAAATATAGTTAAACATAATGGTTAGTCAACATTTCTATTGTCAACCATGGTCAACCATAGTCAAGCATGGTTAACTAATGTCAACGAAGATCAACATGGATAGAATGGTTGAGCATGGTCAACGAAGGTCAAGCAAAGTCAACCATGGTTGACCATGATCAACCATAGTGATCAATCAAGGTCTTTATGGCTATAATAGTCATACATGGTTATCCAAGATCAACTATGGTCAACCATGGTCAATCAATATCTCCAGGTTAGAATAGTCATACATGGTCAACCAAGATCAACCATGGTCAACCATGATTAACCATGTACAGTCAGCCAAGACAAACCATGGTCACCCATGGTCAACCAAGGTCAACCATGATCGACCATTGTTAACCATGATCAACCATGATCAACCTTAACAATCAATCAAGATCTCTATTGGTTGTATGGTCAAGCATGGTCAACCACGGTCTCTATGGTTGAATATGATCAGTCATAGTACTCAATCAAGCTTTCTATGGTCCAACATGATCAACCATGTTCAATCATGATTAGTCATGTCCAACTGTGGTCAACCATTTTTAATCATTGAGAACCTTGTTTAAACATTGCTAGACCTCCTCAACCATCTTCAACCGTTGTCAACCATGGTCAACCATTAATGCAACCATTTTAATAACATTCATGTAAGCTTGATCATGGTCAACCTCCTCAACCTTGATCAACCTCATCAACCCTCCTCAACCATGGTCAACCTTGGTACATGAATCCACTCCACACACATTTGTTATAACTAGCACAACCATATCTACTAATACAGTTGATAGATACCAATGATAATATTTTCCAACTTTTATAAATATCAAAATAACACCCATCAGTATATATCAATCACATTAATAAATATAGTTATGTTAGTTTATGAAATATAAATTAATTGATTGATGTAAGATTTAATTAATTTTATAAGAATATTAAGGATGATCCAAATTTCATGAGAAATGTAAAAGATAAGAATTACAAAGTGAAAGGCTTTGAGAATAAAATAAAAATTGTAAACTAAAAAACAATCCTAAAAAATTTTACTGTACAATTGAGCAAATCATTCTTTCTTACTCACTTCAACGTCACCTTGATGGTAAACTTACACCACTAACAGATTTGCAGAGGAGATGGATCTTGGCGATAAACCTACAACACCGACAGATTCGCTAAATGTCGATGGAACTTCGATAATTTGCAAGATTTTGGACAAAGACCACCTCACATTGTAATTTTAAAACAACCGTAAAGGGAGCACTAGAGGCTCATATACGATACCCTACAACATAGAACACGCCACATCCTGACAAATATTGCGGGGGAGACGGATGTAGTCAGCATGGAATTTCAAAACAATTGTAAAGGGACCACTAGAGGCTGATATGCAATACAGTACAGGCTACAAGACAGAACACACCACATCATAAATGTTGCGGAGGAGATGGATATATTCAGGATGGAATTTGACTTTCAAATTGTATGGTTGTAGTTCAGACGGAATTTGATTAGAAATTTGCTTGGTATAGAGTGATTTGTGTATCACATATAGTCAAAAAAAAACAATATTAGAGTAGCATTCAAAATGATTGAAACATATATTAGCGTTACAGAATTTAACAGATGTTTCAGATTTGAAATTCTTATTCGGATAAATATAAGCAATTTAGAGATATATTCTAGAGAATGTGGTACAATAATCAGATGGAGAGATTCAATCCCATATCACTCTTGTGGTCCAATCTCTAATAAACTTTACAATTCTACAAACTAAAATTCTTATTCTGGATAAATATAAGTAATTTAGAGATATATTTCTAGAAAATGTGGTCCAATAGTCACATCAAGAGATATTTAACCTCACACCACTTTTGTGGTCCAATCTCTAATAAACTTGTACAATTCCACCAACCAAAACCAAACTTGTACAATTCCACGAACCAAAACCAAAAACCAGTTGTCATTTAAAAAAGACACCACGATAACAGTGACTGATTGACACACTGATTGAGGCTGATATACTTACAAGAAACATATTACAACACATAAAGCCATGTCCAGGAACATATTACAGAGAGGAGATGAACTCAGAATACTGAAACATGTCATAAATATGGAAACATTGATGTTTTGGAAGTCTCTTTTAAGGAAAAAAAAAAAAGAGATAAATTTATGTATGAGTTTAATTATTAGTATTTTGATATATTTTTAAGTTGAATTTATCTAAAATTTATCTGAAATTAATTAAAATCACAAATTTGAATTATAAATTCTCAGCCATATTTATTGTTTCAAATTTCAATTTATTTATTTCTAAATATAAATAATAATAAAAACCAATTTTAAATAACAAAAATACAAATTAATAAAAAAATATTTCTACAAATTCTTACCAACAATCCAAAACATATAATAACTACACAACTAAATCCATCCTACACTTCACAGACCTCGCTCATGTACGTCTTCCTGACAAGACCGGACAGAAAGGCTTAACGTCTAACCTTGGATAAACACAAAACCTGGAGACGTTTCAGAGGCAAACTGTAACAACGTGAAAGGCCGTAGAAACCCTAACGTGGATAGAACAGACAAATGACAAACGCCATCTGTGCGGGCTTGGAATGGGACGTTATGTGAAACGTAACTTTTAATGAGTTGAAAAAAAATGAAACGGTATATTTGACGTGCAACATTTAATTACAGGCCATAATTCTTTTCTTCGTCAAATTACAAGTCTAGAAGTGGAGGAGGTTAATGACCACATCTTTACAAAAATAAAATCACATTCTATTTGACATGTTTTTTTATCATTCTGATATGTATAAATAAATTTAAGGAACTTGTACCAAAGCAAGTTATTCCCAATTCCGTTAATTAATTCTTTTTCTTATAATAATTATTTGTTGCTGTTTTCTTTTGCATAACTTTCACTAACTTGCTGTCAACTTAAGCTTAAAAACAAAAGTGATTATCACCAAATTTTTCACTAAGTTGCAACCAAGATCATTACGCCAAAAAATGGATTATTACCAAACTTTTTAGTGGACAGGCAAAATAAATTTGAAATTCTAAGCATGCCTAGGCATCATCTGAGAAATAATTGCGCGGAAGAGGTAACCTTAAGGATAGAAAGAGATGCCAAGAAACAGGAAAAAATCGTTTCTGAAGATGATAAAGAAGAGTAATTTCTTTCTTAGTTAGACAAGGTGCAGAAACAATGTGTAAAGCTATAATATGTTGAACAATATTAATATTTCTATATGGACAGTAAAATTTGAAATAAAAAATTAAAAAATCAATAATAATAATAATAAATTAAAAAAAAATTAAGTTTAAGTTATTTATTTTATAATGTTGAGTGAGTATAGAGAAAATAGAAAAATAGAAATAGAAATAGAAAGATAATATATGTTTATTCTGTAAATAAGGAATTACGAGAAATTGAAAAAGAGAGGTAGGTTTGCACTTAAAGGTCAATCATATCCACAATATATTATATTAGATATAGGTACATAATTTAACTTGGAAATTTGAGTAGTTTATATAACAAGTTGAGTTTGTTGAATTATATTTTGGAGTACTTTAAATGGTTTTTAAAAAAATGTGTATATTGCAAAATTTATTTTAAAAAAAACACAAATTATGTAACTTTAAAATGTTGGCTCATAAATTTTATATGTTTTTCATGAATGTACCTAATAAATTAGGTTATTTGCATTTAAAGAAAAAAACCAACTAGATGGTTGCTAGATATAAAGCTAACATTGATATATATAAGTGTTGCATTCACCCCCTAACACTATTAGAAAATACCTAATAGATCCTAAGCAACAGAGAGTATACTCAATTTCTTTTTCATGCGGAAATGAATACATAGGTGAAACTGGTAGGTCTGTTGGCATAAGATTAAAAGAACACATAAGGAACATAGCTAGAAATAAAACAAAAAAGATATTCCCTAACGTCACTATATCTGTATGGAAAATGCAAAAATAATTCATAAAGAAAGCCACTATTTAAAGAGAAGAATAAAAGAAGCCATTGAGATAGAAAAAAGACCTAACATAAAAAGGCACTATTTAAAAAGAAGAATAAAAAAAGTCATTGAGATAGAAAAAATACCTAACACAATGAACAAAGATGACTGTTTAAAATTAAACAATACTTGAAAACCTATTTTAAAAAAAATAATAAATAATAAACAATAAAATATTAATTAATCAATCTCCTCATTCTATATTCTCTGAATTTTAATTAATAATTATAAAATATTTTAAACTACTTAATAATAATAAAAATTATAAACCAAATTTACCTATTCTATTAATTAAACCACATTACTTTAACTCATTTTCATCCTAAAAAAAATTCAAAAAAATCAAAACTATTTAATTTAAATTATCATAAACCTACATAAAATACAATTCTTTCTCATATATTATTAATAAGCTATGATATTCATTATCAAGTTGTATACAACAATTTTCATGATAATAAACTTACATAAAAAAGTTCCAAAAATTAGATAAAAAACAACTCACAAATTCTTCCACTCATCATTCAAATCAACCAACTTGTATGTATTCACTTTTTTAAGAAAATATTCCATTCCAATCTATTAAGTAGCCTTTACAATAGCATATAGAATATAGAGAGTAATAATATATAAATATTAAGAAAAGATTCACACCTAATAAAACACCTCTAAGAAAGAAAGTTCAATTATAAAAAATAATTTGAAAATGCTATTAAAAAACAAAAATAACAAAGAAAGTCGAAATATAAAAAAGGAGATAAATAAAGTAGATAAAATAGATAATACAACAAAGTCCAAAAATAGAAAGATGGGAAAATGAAGTAGATAAAATAGACAATATAACCCGGATTAGAAGTGTTTTGAGAAAAATGCATATTGGTTACTTTAAATAATAGAAAGGTAAAACAAAAGATTAAAGAAAGAGAAGTATATTTGAATATTACAACGAAATTTTAATCTTGAGTTTATCATTATATTTAATAATAATAATAACTTAAAATAAAATTATAATTTAAATTTTTTATTTATTGTAAAATGTATATGAGTTAATTATGTTTTGATATCCATATTTACTAAAAAATTAATTTATATAGTAAATATTAAAAAAATATTCACACTTAATAAAGCTAAATAGTGGAGTAACATAAAATTGAAAACCTTCTTACAACATTATAATGTATATTTTATTGTTGCTAAATTTATTTTACTAGAAAATTTGCACTTCAATGCTTTGAGTCAATTTTCTCATATTTTTATCTTGAATACTAGAATTCTATAATATTATATTTATACCATTATTGAAATCAATGCAATTACATGATTTCTTTTACAAATACTTCATAAGTACCTATTTTAAGTTGGCGCTAAAACCAATGGACCCTATCGTTAAAAAGAAAACAAACTCTTTTTCCTATTAAGAATTGTTGTTATGTCTTAATTAAGAAATGCAAATCCTATTTAATGAAAGACTATCCTATACTAATTAAAAAAATACGTTTTCTTTTTATTTTTTATCCATTTCATTTATATCTCTTACTCCATTAGAGAAGTCAATTTCAATGCTACTTAGATTTCGTATTTACTTATGTCTCTTACTCCATTAAGGAAGTCAATTTCAATGCTACTTAGATTTCGTATTTACAATTTCTAATGGAGTAATCATAATTCCATTAAGAGGTTTTTCTTTTAGAAAATTACAATCCACAATACTCAAATATCCGAAAATTAAAGGTTAAGATGGTTGATGATATAGATATATTCCGGAGGCAATCAGTGTCGCCATACTCACCTTTCTATAGTACAACATCAAACTCCATTAAAAGCTCCTTTCATAATTTATGAGTTGAAGTGTATTACAATGCAAAAGAATTATAACTTGAACTATCTAAACATGCATAGACTATTTCAACAAACAAATCAATACATTTATCCATTTATCAATACAAATTTAATGTCCTTTATAGAATATATGTAATGGTTAATTTGTAATTTTGTGTAGTAATTTGTATTTTTACTTTTAAATGGATTTGTTTTGAGAATTTCATAAGAGGAATGTTATTTTCTTTATTTGGGTTCAAATTTCACTCTTCACATGCTTTATCTTTATAAACTTATTGTTGGTTGGGGTTCATTATGAACTAATTATTTTTGGAGCTAGTATGGTACAAACAATCTAAGTCTTGCTTATAAGCTTGAGGTTGGAATGAATTGTGCTATTACTAATTAACTAAAATGAAAATGTATTTGTTAGATGATTGTTGGCTTACAAACAATATGATTCTTTCTTAAATGCTTGAATGTGGGATGAATTATATTCCAACAAAAAGAAACTTGTGTTGTTACCAATTTATTCAATTGAAAATGCAATCGTTAAATGGTGAACACCTACAATGTCATGCAAGGAACACACATTGCCTCTATTTGAAGGTTAAGGTCAAGGCTACTAGGAAGTGTCTATACTTATTTACATGGTGTATAATTTTCTATTCTTGCAATCAATTGCTATTGAAATTTATGTTAAAGAGAATTTCCTTAGTTATATATAGCAACATGAAAACACAAACTAATGTTTTGGATCAATTTACTTTGTATCATTATTGATATCAATATGCCCTATTTTCGGTATTATATCATTGTTGAAATCAAGGAAACTACATTATTGTTCTTATGAATATTTCACATATCCATAAATGTTTGTCTCCAAAATTAATGCATTCTAAGTAATTTGATATTCCTTTACAAAATTCATTACTAAAACTTAATTGATATCTCTTAAAATATAAATTTAATTTATAACTTCTTTCCCATAGAAGTACTATAAATATGAAATTCTTTTGTTATCTTCGAAAATATAACTCAACCTATACTTTTTGCAAATAGAAGTACCATAAATACAAAATTTTGTTTTCTTTGTTTTAAGTAGTCCAATTATTTTAATATTAAAATATTTCAAATACTATGTGACAAAGACTATCTTGCCCTATAATTGGTTTATTTTATGTCAAATATCACTAAAACAATTAGATTTTAAGGGCATCATTGTCAAGGTTTGAAAATCCTAATAGTTGGGAGGAGACAAAAAAAAATCTAGCCATATTAAGAGTTCTTGTAGTGTAGACCAAATGTGATCCCTGGGTGATTTTGATGGCTCAGATGTTGCTGGATCATGCTTTGTTAGACCATAGACTAATGTCATAAGTCATACACATGCTAGAAAAAATATTGGTTATTTATTATCAAATGAATCCAAATCCTACATAATGGAAGAGTATATAGTGTTAAAATTAATTTGAAATTTATGATATAAGTATGTTTGGGGTATATGTTACATTATTTTCATGGCTATCCCCATGTTTTGGCGGCTTCAGAGGGGAAAACAATTGGGTAGTCTTTTTGTATCCAATTTTGTTGGTTTTTTGCACACAATTGTCATCTTTAGTTGTTTTATGGTAGATGATGATTTAGTCCAGAGTTTCAAAATTTTGTTTAAGGGATCATAGTTGCATTCTAATTTAGGGTAAATGAATATACATATATACATATATACATATATACATATACATATACATATACATATACATATACATATACATACACATACACATACACATACACATACACATACACATACACACACACACACAGATATATATATATATATATATATATATATATATATATATATATATATATATATATATATATATATAAGAATAATGTACTTAATTTTTTTTTTGGTTTTCCTAATTTTAGTTTTCTTAGTTTTGGGTTTCCAAGCTAAAATCTTTTTGTGAATTTGTGTATTTTTTGTTACATATTTTTTTGTTTTACTCAGAATATTTTTGCAACAATTAATTGTGCATGGTTGAAACCTACAATAAGTTTCTCCTAATCATTATTTAAACCAATGTACCTTATTTTTTTTTACACCATTGATATTTTCTTCTTCATGTTAGTAATTTTGTTGCATTATATTATTGGAAAAAGAGCACCATGACACAAATACATTAGATTCTAGTATACTACCCATTTTATTATGGTTGTTTCTATTAGAAATAGAGTCATTGATGGAAACACAAAAAAATTAGTATCCATTTGTCTATCTACAAGACTAAAAATATTGGATCATTCCTGTGAATTGAAACCAAGAGATAAAATATCAAAATAACTAAAATGGACTTGGTTGTGAAGGGAAACTAGGTCTAAAGGAAAATGGTTGTAAATATGAATGAAGAAACTAAAGAAAACCCATATATAAAACTTAAAAAATATATCAAGGAGGTCGGTGTTTCTCATAGTGCTTGACCTCATCAAAAGATCAATAGGAGTGACTTTGAAGTGCTAGGTGTCTGCACCATGATTTTTACTTAGCAATCCGAAAAACTACCATAATAAGAAACATTGTTTTCCATCCAACATCTTATGTATGTTTTTATTTTCTTCATCCTATACTAATAGTTCCTAAGGGACAAAGGGCTTTGTGTGTTATTAAATTTCCCAAGCCTAATGAATCTTTGCATATTTGGTGTACAAGATTCCTGGGTCTATCATGAAGTTAGTGATTTAAACTTTCATCCACCCTTTCTCTATCATCATTATGGAGTATTTGGTGTCTCATTCAAATCTATTAAAGTAGAAACTTTACTTGAGTGAGATGGAAATAAAAAATGCAATAACCACCATTGTTGCATCCTTCTCTACTTTTGAGCTACGAGGAAACCCCAAAATAGGGTCCTTTCCTTTGTTCCTATGATAAGAAGCCATATTTATCCAAAGACTACCTAAAATACAAACTAAAAATGAACCTGACCAGTAAAACTCAACAAATTTATGGAGAAATTGAATAACCAATGGTATAGAGGAATGTTGGCAGTAATTTTTGTTCGAGTTTCCCATTGTGTTAGTGAGTTCCGAATGTATAATATCATTATTATTAGTGAATTTTTGTAGGCTTAATAAGCCTTTGAATGAATTGTTGTAACATCCTTGGTTCTCCCATTATTTTCTCTGGCGGTCATGCAGGCCTAGTTCTATGTGCACCACAGATTTAGAGTCTAGTCTAGTTCATAACCCACATTTGGAACGAAATCGATGGAATAATTAGAAGGGAGAGCTCATCCTAGTGGGAATGCACCCTTTTCCACATCACTTGTGTAATTGGGAGGGGTTTCATGTGGCTTAACGCCAACTCCTCCCCCTCCCCCTACCTCCTACCTAGATATCTACCCACATGTAGGTGACATTAAACCATTATTGAAATCAACACAACTGCATTTTATCTTGGGTATCTATTATAGAAAAAATAAATTGATTTATGCTAAGATCAAACTATTGCAAGTTTAAATCAAAATAAAAGGGTGGGTTATACTAGTGGATGTTTTATCAATTTAGGTGGTTGATTTTATTATTTTGGTTGCACTAATACTAGTTTTCAAGACGATTGCTTCAAAAAAATGTAACTTTATCCTTGAGATAATAATAATAAATAAATAATTATGTAAAAAATGAATAGGGAGCTAGTATTGGTAGCACCACCTTTCAATGTGTAAGGTTGAATTTAATATTTTGGTTGCAATAGTACCAATCACATAGGCCATGGTGTTAAAAAAGTTTTAATTTTAGAATGAACACTACCCAATCTCCCCCATCAAACAATGCCTCCCCATCTCATATATATATATATATATATATATATATATATATATAATGGTGTTGATTGTAGCAACACTGCTGAATTTTACAATTGATTTTAAATTTTTGATTAAGAACATAATGAGGTTGTGATCCGATTTGGATCCTAGAACTCTCTCTAAGATTTCATGAACTCTTAAAATTATGCCAAAGATTAAAAATCTTGTGATGATCAAGCTATCAAAGGAATCCTCATGACAGTTACGAATGGTGATCAGTGCGGATCAACGAGGGCCGTTGATCTAGTGCGCAGAGCGGCGAACCATGGTAGCGTGCACTGGCACCAACTGGCAATTACAAGGACAAATTTGGAGCAATGGAGGTAGTTTCCAATATATGATTAGCGACAAGTCGCTAATCACATATGACAGGGCAAACCTCTCAGTGAAGACAAGCCCTGAGCACCCGGACCCGAAATATTATGAAATACAGGAAAAGTAATTAATTTGGTTCCGTCGGAGCAGGATTCCACAAAACCGACAGGATATCAGAAGGGCTTCGAGGCAGTAAGCAGTTTCAACTGAGTCCCGCCAGATGCCACACGGAAATTGCCACACGTTGAGTGGAAGAGAGAGAAAATTGCTCACATTGGACGGGTAACCATCAAGCTACTCAACTGCCCTATATGAGCGACAATCGTAGGATTTGGGGGGCCCAGATCAATGACGGAGATGTGTCCCGATGGATGACCGGATTTGACAAGGTTATAAAGCAAAATTTTAAATGATTTGAAGTCCGATATGGACGATGTGTTGGCAGAGATTCCTATTTTGTGGGCATTCTTGGAGTTAACGAACAAAATTGTCATCAACCTGACACACTCATCAGTTACAGAATAGGTGGCCACCTCCCTATGAGGCATTATACAATGATGATTACGCCAAACAGAGGGATTCAGATGGACAAAGGCAGAGAAATCAAAAAGAGGGAAGCGGAAATGAACAGTCAGAAAGAAAATTGGCTTTAAAGCCACGAACTGACAGAGAAAGAAAGGGAGTTAGTTAGACGCAGAAAGCTAAGAGCAGAAAGAAGGAGCCGAGCTGAGCTCCAGAAGCAAAAAGGCAGCATCGAGCCATACAGAGCCAGAGAGAGTTAGAGAGTCTGTGTACTCCAGAGAAGGCTTGAGAGGTTCAAGCGAACTTCTGTGTATATTCCTATCATGTGTGAGTCTCAAATTGGGCTCATACTACTATGACCAATAGAGGTTGAGTTTCACTAAGTAGAGTCTATGTACTCCAGAGACTTAGGGGATCCAAGTACAGTGTTGTTGATTCATATCTTCTATGTGCGACTCAAATTGAGCTCACTGTTGTAAAAACTCTTCTATTGAAAACATAATAGAGAGGCAACCACTGAAGGCTGGACCGAGAGACGTAACCCAGGAGTATTGGCTGAACTCCTTATTAAACTTGTTGTATTTACATGTTTTCCTATTATGTTTTCTCTAACTGCTTCAGTGTCTATGTATTTCGCAATCTTATCGATCCATTGCATAAAATAACATAGGCACATCCACGCACATGAGTCTATAATACCTTAATTGTTTGTCTTAGATAAATTACAAATCAATTGGTTTCAGAGCTCTAGGTTACTAAGGTTAGACAAGCTTGTGGTGGATTTTTTGTTGAATGATAACTAGATCAAAGCTCAAATTAGGAGGAGGAGAATTGGTTGAAGCTAACCCAGAAATTGGAAAAGTCTATCTAAGAGGAAAATGGCAGAAGAAAGTCCCTTGGAATCAGACTCCCAGTTCATGGATAGTTTCGTGACCATGAGAACCATGGTAGAGGAAATGCATAGAGAATTTAAGAAAGGTAGAGATGAAGATTCATCAAACTCCAAACAAGATAAAGGAGCAGAATAATCTCTCCTCAATGACCATTCTAATGGCAAAGGGAAAGAAGAAAAGCTTCCCACACCTCCTAATAGCCCTGAAAATAAAAAAGAAGACATATTTGATTAAATTAGATGTTAAATTTGATTTACCAATATATGATGGAGAGTTGAATGCAGAGAAGCTGGATAATTGGATTAGACAGATTAATGTGTATTGCAGGGTGCAGAGCATTGATTCAGACAGTAGTAAGATTCAGTTGGCCAGCCTATGCCTTGGAGGCACTACCTTGGTATGGTGGGAAGGCAGGACACAAGCTGACATGAACAAACATGGTAAAATTCTCTCTGTCTGGAGTGAATTTGTTTCTGCAATTAAAAAATATTTCTATCCAATAGCTTATATGCAACAAGCCATGATGAGTTGGCAAACTCTTTGATAATTGAAAGGGCAAAGTGTACAAAGTTACACCCAAGAATTTAGGAAAAGAGATTTGATTCTAGGAATTTCTTTAGACTCACCTGAAACTTTGTTGAAGTATATAGGAGGTCTACACAACTATTTAAAGCATACCATTCTCATGTTTAATCCCACTAGTATAGATGAGGTATCTGTTCAGGCTACACATCTAGAGGCTAGAGGCAAGAATGTGAACCCAGAAGTAGGGGGATCATCAAAACCCACTGCGAGCAAGAATAAGGAAAAGAGAAAGCAAAAATGGAAAGAGAGGAAGGAAAATGTTGTACAAAATACCAAACCTTCGTGCACTCACTACAAGAACGATGGGCATGATGATGAACAATGTTGGATTCTATATCCAGAGCTGAAACCCAAGAAGTATGATGGCAAAAGGAAGAAGACTATTGCAACTATTCAAAAAGATTTGGGGTCAGACTCAGGGGATGAAACAACAATCACAACCATAGGTATAAAAGGTAAAAATTCTGAAGCATCTACTAGTAATTCCACACAATCTACTGATAATGAAGAAAATGAGAGGAAAAGACATGAGCTTTTTCATATTAGAGTTATTTCCAAGCATCAAAAGATTGATACTTTGTTTGATAGTGGCTCACAAGTAAATTTAATTTATGAAGAAATTGTAAATAAGTTGGGAGTACTAACCACACCTCACAAGAAACCATATCCATTAGGTTGGTTATGTGATAAAGCAAAGCTACAAGTGACTAAACAATGTAAACTTAGGTTTTCTTTTGGGTCAGCATTTGTAGATGAGGTTGAGTTAGATATTGTTCCCTTGGATATACGTGGAATTGTTTTAGGAAGTCCTTACTTGTATGATAGAAAAGCTATTTTATATAGGGCAGAAAACAAGTATTAGCTCGTTAAAGATGGAATTGAATATATTGTAAGAGCTCACAAACTCAAGGATAATTATACTCTCATAAACTCAAGGCAGATGAAAAGAATTGTAAATTCATGCAAACAATTTTTACTGATGGTTGTAAAGGAAAAGAAACCTGATAAAACCAATGTATTTGAGGGCTGTAATGCTAAACAGTAAGCTGATTTAGAAAAGGTTGTTTCAAAATATGATATACTATTTCAAGAACCTAAAGGTCTGCCACCCAAAAAGGAAATATTACATGATATTAATTTGCAACAAGATGCTCCATTGCCTAACATCAGAATGTACAGGTTTTCTGCTTTAGAGAATGCAGAAATCAAGAAGCAAGTACAGGAGCTGCTTGAGAAAGGATTCATAAGACCTAGCACATCACCATGTGAATCTCCAATTGTCTTCATGAAAAATAAATGTGGCTCATGGAGAATGTGCATTGATTACCGAGCACTAAATAAGATAACGATCAAAAATCGTTATCCCCTTCGTCGCATATATGATCTATTAGATCAGTTGAAAGAAGTTATTTACTTTTCCAAGTTGGGCTTGCATAGTGGCTACCATCAGGTCAGAGTTACAAAGAAAGATGCATGGAAGACTTCTTTCAAGACAAAGCAAGGATTGTATGAGTGGTTAGTTATGCCTTTTGGCTAACTAATGCTCCTGCTACTTTCATGAGAGTAATGAATGATGTACTTAGGCCTTTTATTGATGATTTTGTCATTGTATATTTAGATGACATTCTTATATTTGGTAAAACATGGGAAGAACACTTGAAGCATGTAAAGCAGACTCTAGATCTTTTGAAAAGAGAAAATCTTTATGTTAAGCTCTCAAAATGTGAATTTGACAAAACATCTTTGAATTATCTAGGTCATATTGTAGGGGGCGGTGAATTGAAGATAGATCCCTCTAAGGTTGCAGTCATTGTAAACTGGCCTAAACCCAAATCCGCTACTGAAGTTAGAAGCTTCTTAGGAGTAGCACAATATTGGAGAAAGTTTATTTATAACTTTTCCTCGATTGTAGCTCCCTTACATGCTTTAACAAGATTGAACAAGGTGTTTCAGTGGGGAGGCAATCAGTAGAAAGCCTTCTAGACCTTAAAAGAAAATATTACTATAGCACCAGTACTAGCATTACCTGATCTTCAAAGACCATTCGAGATTGAAACCAATGCTAGTGACTATGCCATGGGAGCAATGTTGATGCAGCATGGTAAACCCATATGTTATCATTCTGAGACATTTAATTCTGCAGTAGTTAATTATCCCACATATGATAAGGAATTATATGCATTAGTACAGAGTGTGAAAAAGTGGAAACATTATCTAATGGGCAAAGAGATAGTTATACATACAGATCATCAACCACTTCAATATTTGCACTCACAAACTAAGTTGCAACAATCGAGACACTATAGGTGGATGGGTTTTCTACAACAGTTTCATCTTGTCATTAGATATAAAAAGGGCATACACAATATAGTTGCAGATATGTTGTCTAGACCAATCATAAATGCATCCACTATACTTAAGCATAATTCAGTATTGCATGAAAGCTACATTGAATAGTATGCTCAAGATATAGATTTTAAAGATGTATATTTAACTTTAAGTCATGGCAAACAAGTAGAAGGATTGGATTATCATGTTAAGGACCAACTCTTGTATCATTTTGGAAAGTTATGCATTCCTCAAACCGAAAGAGTAAAGATAATTCGAGAAGCACACACTTCTCTAATATCATGTCACTTTGGTGTAAGTAAAACAGTTGCACAACTACAAAGATTTTGTTATTGGCCAAAAATGCATGAAACAATTTCTAGATATGTAAGAGGGTGTACCATGTGTGCTAAAAGCAAGCCCAGCAATAGAAAACTAGGCTTGTACACTCCACTACCAGTTCCTTCTCATCCTTGGGAAAGTGTTTCCATGGACTTTGTTGGGGGACTGCCTAAACCTAGAAAAGGTCATGACTATTTATATGTTATTGTGGATAGGTTCAGCAAAATGTGCATTTTAATACCTTGTAACAAACAGATTATAGTTGAACAAATAGCAAAGTTGATCTTTCAGCATGTATGTTTTCATTTTGGATTACCAAATTCCATTGTATCTGATCGAGATTCTCGATTTGTTGGGAAATTTTGGTCCAGTCTGTGGGAATTGATGGACACCAGACTAAAGAAGAGCACAACCTTTCATCCACAAACAGATGGCCAAACAGAAGTGGTCAACAGGACATTGATCCAGTTGCTCAGAGGCTATTGCAGCAAGCATCCCAAGCTTTGGGATGAACACCTATGCTATGTGCAGCATGCTTACAACCGAGTTAAACATTCTTCTACACAAAGATCTCCTTTTGAGACCTGTTTTGGTTTCACACCAAGGTCTCCCTTAGATTTTGTCTTTGGTAAAAACATAGTGGTTGATGGACATAGTGATGTGGACAAGGCAACCAAGTTCATTGATCAAATCCAAGAGATTCACTAGGCAGTACAGGAACAACTGGAAAAGAGCCAAGACAAGTACAAGGCAAGGCATAACAAGCATCAGATTGAGCATAGTTTACAAGGTGGTGATCAAGTCTGGCTATATATCAGCAAAGATAGAATGCAAGGTGAAG
Organism: Pinus tabuliformis; assembly: GCA_031772625.1. Lineage (NCBI taxonomy): Eukaryota > Viridiplantae > Streptophyta > Pinopsida > Pinales > Pinaceae > Pinus > Pinus tabuliformis. Next base: position 466,723,514 of record CM062810.1, read on the forward strand.
GTAAGAAGCTAAAGCCAATAAGGTATGCACCTTTCAGGATACTTGAGAAAATTGGTGAAAATGCTTTTCACCTTGATTTTCCAGCTTACATGCACATCTATTCCGTAGTTAATGCAGAAAGCTTGAGACTGTTTGAACCTTCATTGATTGAAGATCCCAAAGAGCAGAGTCAATTGCCTTCTATTGATGATCTATTACCTAAATATTTCAATGAATTGCAGGAAGATACAGTTCTGGATAGGAAGGTGAGAACTATGCGTAGAAGGGATGTGGAGTACCTTACGATTGGACTCAAAGGTTCAAAACCAAGCAATGTGAAATGGATAGAAATTGGGCAAGTGAGGAACCAATATCCTCACTTGATTGATGCTTAAAAACCAACTTTTGGTGGTCCAAAAGCTTTTTGAGTGGGAAGGTCCTGATCTGAATTAGATCTTAGAACACTCTCTAAGTTTTCATGAACTCTTAAAATTATGCGAAAGATTAAAAATCTTGTGAAGATCAAGCTATCGAAGGAATCCTCATGACAGTTGCGAATGGCAATCAGTGTGGATCAACGAGGGCTATTGATCTAGCGCGCAGAGCGGCAGACCATGGTAACGCGCACTGGCACCAACCAGCAATTGCAGGGACAAATTTGGAGTAATGGAGGTAGTTTCTGATATGCGATTAGCAACAAGTCACACTTGTCGCTAATCACATATCACATGGAAAACCTATCAATGAAGAGAAGCCCCAAGCGTGCTTGTTTCTAATCGCATATCGGAGGGCAAATCTCTCAATGAAGAGAAGCCCCAAGCACCCAAACCCGAAATATTATTAAATACGGAAAAGTAATTAATTTGATTCCATCAGAGTGAGATTCCACAAAACCAGCAGGATATCGAAAGGGCTTCAAGGTGGTAAGTGGTTTCAACTGCGTCCCGCCTGATGCCACATGATGATTGCCACGCATCTAGTGGAAGAGAGAGAAAACCACTCACATCAGACGGGTAACCATCGAGCTACTCAACTGCCCTATATGAGTGACAACCGTATGATTTGGGGGGCCCAGATCAATGGCGGAGATGCATCCCGATGGATCACCAGATTTGACAAGGTTATAAAGCAATATTGTAAAGGATTTGAAGTCTGATATGGACGATGCATTGGTGGAGATTTTTATTTCGCGAGCATTCTTGGAGTTAACAGACAAAACGGTTGTTCAAACATTTCCAGTGAACTTGACATACTCATTTGTTACAGAATAGGTGGCCACCTCCCTGTGAGACATTATACAGTAATGATTACACCGAACAGAGGGATTCAGATGGACAAAGGTAGGGAAACTGGAAAGCCGGGAAACGGAAACAAACATTCAGAAAGAAGATTGGCTTTAAAGCCACGAATTGACAGAGAAAGAAAGAGAGTTAGTTAGACGCAAAAAGCTAAGAGCAGAAAGAAGGAGTCGAGCTGACCTGCAGAAGTAAAAAGGGAGCATCAAGCCAGACAGAGCCAGAGAGAGTCAGAGAGTCTGTGTACTCTACAGAAGGCTTGAGAGGTTCAAGCAAACTCCTCTGTATATGCCTGTCATGTATGAGTCTCAGATTGGGCTCATACTACAGTGATCAATAGAGGTCGAGTTTTAGTAAGTAGAGTTTGTGTACGCCAGAGACTTGGAGGATTCAAGTACAGTCTTGTTGATTCATATCTGTCGTGAGAGACTCAAATTGAGCTCACTGTTGTAAAAACTCTACTTTTGAAAACATAATAGAGAGGCCACCACTGAAGGCTGGACCAGGAGACGTAGCCCAGGAGTATTGGGTGAACTCCTTATTAAACTTATTGTATTTACATGTTTGACTGTTATGTTTTATCTAACTTCTTCAGTGTCTGTGTATTTCTCAATCTTATCGATCCGTTGCATAAAATAGCATAGGCATATCCACGCACATGAGTCTGTAATACCTTAATTTTTTGTCTTAGATCAATTACAGATTAGGTTGTTGACATCATGGTTGTACAAGGTATAAATTGGAATTGGAATAAGTTAGAAACTTTATCCATGTTTAATTTTAGGGCTTATGGGAAAATAAATGCAAAAGGTATTATGCGTAGTTATGTTACAACTTCCTTACTTTATTAAATAGTTTGTAAATAATTCCTGCACTTCATTGAGAAGCATTGTGTTAATCCCTAATCATTGTGTTAATCCCTATATAAGCCCCATGCTAAGCACCCCTTATTAATTCCTAGATATTAACTGATTGCATTTCTATTTCCATTTGGTTATGTTGACTAGAACCTTTCATGGTCTTATTTCACTTATTATTGTACCCTTTGTCTCCTATATATGTATACTAAGGAAACCTAGCCTTAGAATCATAAAATATCAGCTTATACATCATATTCATTCTACAACGAGGTTTCCCCCTCGAAGTGGACTATAATTATTAAAATATATTATTGTGTAATTTTCTAAACTTTATTCCCCAAATAAATATATTAATTATTTTTCTCTTTAAATCCCTTAACAAAACTCAATATTATTAACCCATTAAATTGGTTTAATGTTCTTTATTCTATAATAATGTAATAATATGATGAATACATTTTATTATGAATTCATTATTAAATGATTACTAATAACAACAATAATAATTATTAAATAATAAAAATATAATTTTAATTATTTATTAATCTTCTTAATTATAATTTTACATCTTTACTATTTTAATATACAGTTATTAAATATTAGTTCTCGACCAAATAATAATATTTACAATATTAAATTTAATAATGCTATATTAATATAATCTCTATATACACAGTGTTCCATCCTTTTTGTTAAAAAATACTATAGGGGCTTGTTAATGTGATACATTGGGCCAAATATACCCTTTTCCCATCAATTCCTCCAACTATAATTTAAGCTCAACGATCTTAGGTGTGTTAATGTGATATGGGGCTTTTATTGTTGGTGTTCTTAGAATCAATTTGATTGTGAAATCGATGTCTCTATTATGCAGGAGTCTTGGTAATTCCTATGGAAACACATCTTTGTATTGGCTCAATACCAGATAATTTGCAAAAGGATAAGAACTTGTCTCTTTTTCCTCTGTGATTTGAATTGATTAAAGGGAACAACCCTTCCCGCTACAACACTTCACCTACACCGTTGAGATCATTCTGAGTGTTATTGACCCTTTTATACCTTCCATCATGATTAGGTCACTGTCATTGCTGAGACATTCCAATGTTTTGCGATAACAATCCACCTTCATCCTATGGGTTTCCAGCCAAACCATACCTATCAGGACATCATATGATCCCAAAGGAAAGAGATTTAATTTAATTGTTGTAGTGATTATCCTAAGTTGTACAGGGTAGGACTCAACCATATCTATTATTTTTCTCTTTGTTCAAGTGGCGAGCTGAATAAGGCATAATTCCTCATGGATTTTATTTGGAAACTCACATTTTTCCACAATCTTAGGACTAATATAACTGAAATTGGTTCCTGGGTCGATTAAAACTGAAACTAGATTGTTTTTTACATACCTTCCATTTGAATGATCAGTACTTACTGGTTTTCGTGTCTATTATCCAATGTTCCATGTCTAGGCCACATTTTTCATAGTCGATGTCTCATAGATGTTCTGTATCCTTGCACCAGACCTCTACAACTTGGGGAGATATCTCCTCAAGTGGTTTTCTCCGCACTCATAACACTTATATCCTCCTTTCATCTTCTCATTCCCTAATTTTTTAAGCTCATTTCTACTAACACTAGAGTTTTGTGGATTCTCACTTTTGGTCAAGCTATTAAACCTTCCACTCTTTCCTCCTTTGCCTTTCGTCCTCCAATCAACCCGGACTTCAGTATTATTATCAGACTTATCATAGTAATGCTTATTCTTCCATATGACCTCCTCCAAAGTCTTAGGATCATTTAATTATGTTATGTCTCAGGTGTCTTGTGGTAATCCATTGACAAACCTCTGGATCTTTCTCTTCTAATCCTTGTAGTATGATACATGCCTTAGTAGCTCCAAGAATTTGCTGGTATATTCTCCAGTGTCACCTACCCCAACTTGTTCTCATAGAACCCCTTAGCTCTACTTTCATAATATTTCTCAAATGGGTACTTTTCTTGAAAGTGCTTTTCAAACGTCCTCTAAGTCAGTCCTTCTCTATGATGCCTTTGGTCTTCTTGAGATCCTCCCACCATATATCAACTTTCCCCCATAAGTTAAAGACAACTACCCTTGTCTTCATGTTCTTGGTATAGTGATTAGCTTGAAGTACTTATTTATTCCCAAAAGCTAAGCTTCTACATCCTCTACTTTCTTTACCTTGCCATCAAAGTTTGGGGTTTTTCTAATTGAATTCTCCTTGCATGGGAGTATTTCTACTCTTCCTCTGATGCTGATATCTATTAGTTTCATTGTCATATGATTAGATAGGATTGATAATTCTCTTTCTGGAGATCTAAGCAATTATGCTCCTCCTTTTGTATGTCTTCTCCTCTTTCTTGATCGGTTGCCTTTTTATTTCTTATCATTCCATTTGTGCTTGTAAATTTCTGATGGGATTTCATTTGGCTTGTTCTTTTCCCAGTGGATAGCACCAACTTCCTGATATCTTTGTCTCTATAATTTTGATAAGATTTGCAACAGTATGGCATTTACTTATGCTTGTTCTCTGACATTGTTTTCATTTTCTGCCTTGCAACTTCTTATTTCATATCTTAAACTTATAACAATGTTTATTAGTTTAGGAGTGTCCTCTTTCATCTTCCAAAGTGATTCTTCTTCAGGTCCTTGTTGGGTTCTATTCACACCATGTTGTTCAACTATGTTTCTCATCCTTTATTTTCTTTATTTAGCCTTGGTACCTGTCAATATCATTTTACACACATGCCAATAATAGCCAAGAATAAAGAACATGCAACTGACATAGTGTTTGTCAACCAACATGTATATCAATGAATCATCTAGCATATAGATGTGAGCCTCTTCAGGTCTAATTTCTAGATCATTTTCTTTGATACCACTTTTTAACATACCCCCTTACCATCCCTAGCCCCTACTAAGGATGAAAGAGGGTAGTTACTATGTTAACCCAAAAATCAAGGTAGTGTCATGGAGATGGGGTCTAAAAATTTTGATTTTTTCCAATTTCCTTAAAACTTCAAATGAATGACTTCAATGTGTTCTTCTCATCAAGATGATTCTAGAGATCTAAATTTTGTCCCAATCTGACCTCTAGATCTACACTTATGACCATTAAAAATTTAACACGTCAATAGTTCCACAACATCAACCTGCCATGTGGTGCTCACGTGGTTGTCCTTGTTGCCCCCCTCACCACCACTTGGTAATTGTGTATTGGTTGTTGACCTATTCACGCTGGCCATGTCATAACCCATCTCAGAAGAAACCAACACCCCGAGAGAAACCCACCTTGGAGGAAACTTTAACTATGAGAGTAGTGTGATTATAGACCATTCTCGGCAAAAATGATTACCATCGAGAACCAATTCCCCACGAGGTTCATTTTCTCCGAGGAACATTACCACCGAGAACCTTCATGCTCCCACTCTTACAAAGTACACCATGTGGCCTCTTTCCATGTTTCCTTGCATGATATGCAATAGTAGTGCAACTTGAGACCACTCTTGCCATGGTATCCTGGAGCTATCCTTCTAGGAGGCTTTCATTTGCCTGCTGAGTCATATTTGAAGAAAAATCCAAGAAGAAACTACCTTCTTGGAAGAAACTCCATCTCAGAGAAAACCATTTCTTAGAAGAAACTCATTTCAGTGAATATTTTATCTTGGAGAAAATTCTCTCAGACCTTTCTCTGAGAGACCATGCACCAATTCGTTGAGACAAATATTTGTTGGCAAGTAATGGAAGGAGCATGTGTTAAGCAATATAGATCAATTTTCGTCTCAAAGTTTTGACTAGTCAAACCGCTTAGACAAAAGCAAAAATGTCACAAAAGATGACAACCTTTTTATGTCTCGAAACAAACTCTCAGAAAAAACTATCTCGAAGGAATGGAGAGGAATTGTGTTGCAATAACTTGTGAGATCCAAGATTCCAAGATCTTGCTCACTAGCGAAAAGTCATATGGGATAGAGTTTTGAAAGCCCTGATGGCTAACCATAGCAGGGCTTCACCTATCATGTGTTATATGTTGTGCTTACATAAACTTAGCCTATGCCTTGATTGTGGTGGTTCTGCAAAAGTTTGAGCCTGCTTCAAGACTCAACCCGTCTCACTTAAGGTCATTATATGGCCTAATTTGGAGATATCTCTCCTAAGCTTATTATGGCCTGCAATTCAACTCGACCAACGGCCTGAAAAATATGTTAATCCATATATATCTATATATATATATATATATATATATATATATAAGAACAAGTTCTATCTGTCATGAGCTTTCAAGTTTTGTAACATAATGCTTGATGGAAAATTTGTAGATATACAAGCTTCACATACAACTTCCTTGAACATATATTTAAGTCTCATTCATACCCAGGTCATCCCGACCATTTGCATGTATAGAGAGAACTCAAAAGCCCCCCAATCTTGGAAATATTTGTCTAAGGATCTGTTAGATGCCTAAATCTACCTCAGGATGAGAAGGGTAGGATCTAGGATAACATCAAACCACGCTTAACCTGGTAACTAGCCCTACCAGGTCAAGAGAGGGCTCTATCCTGTCAATCTCAGCAAAGTATGATCAATAAGGGCTTGAGATGATGGATATGATGACTGATCATAGGCTAGGTATGTGTGCAAAAGAGTTTAATTGAATTTAATGATGTTTTTATTGGCTCAGAGGGAAAGGCAGATTTGGGTCTGGGGAATGAGGCTCAGTTTTGCAGAGATCTCTATGGGGCAAGGTAGGCAACTGATTTGGCACTTCAAATTGAATGAAATGGAGAGATTTAGACAGGTGAGGAGTTGAAGAGGGCAAGAAAACCTCAGGGATCCTCTTCAAACAGCTGAAAACATCAATAACTAAGCAAACCCTAGGTAGAGCACTGCAATTTCAATGGATTCTACCTTTATCCTTGTTTGTTTTAGTTAAGAAGAAGCAAGAGAGATAATGGCATACATAAAACACATATAAACTTACAATTTAAGAAGGAAACACAATACCAAAGCAAGATGCCACATGAATCCCATAAAGTGTTGCAAACCCTGGTCTATTCCTTAGCCAAAACTGCTGAGATGAGTATACAACGAAGCTCCAAGATTTCTCAAAAGTCCAACCTTCTGCTAAATTCTAACCCCTAAACTATGAAATTCTTCAAATATATACATTTTCTCATCCTTGTGCTAAGGGAATTAAGCTCAACCATTTTCTTCAAAATAGAATCAGTTACATTAAACTTGGGCTGAATTTCTAAAAATAGGTGTTGACTATGAACTCGTATCTCCTAAACCATAACACCTGTTACAAAAATGAAAGAGGTTTTTGTAGATAAGGTCATTTTGGAGAAAAAAATCTCTCACATGTGGGAAATTCGTTTCCAATTGCTCACAATTTGTTCCACAAAATCATCTCTAAAACAGAAAATCATTAAAAATTTAAATCTGTGAAAATGAGCTGTAAAGATCTAGTCACATTTCCCAATTCATGACACCTGTGAATAAACTGAAAGAGGTTTTTGTTATATGGCTGGTATTTAACAAAAACGTCCTTGGTTTTTGCAAAATTACTTTCCATCTTTTGTAAAATGACCCCGCACTAAAATGACTAAAACAGTAAAAAAATATGAAAAATTTGCTCTGTTTTAATGTAGGCTCCAAATATCACTGTATATCTCCCACATAGTAACAACTGTGCATAAAATGAAGGAGGTTTTTGTTACTTGGTATGTGATGAACAAAAACCTCGTTCACTTTTAAAAAATTCCTTACCATTATTTCAAAAACTGATTTTGTACTAAACTTATCATTGTGTGCAACAACTGACCTCAAAACATGCATAACCAAGAATCACTCATTCATTTCGATCATATCTTCTAATCCGGGAGCCGGTTATGGGAGTGTGATATACCGTTGGAAATATTTTTCTGAGCTTCTTCTGATTGACACACTTGTGACACGTTTTGTGTTGAAAATCATGTGCAAAACATCTAACAAAACCAGACATAGTAAGAGCTCATGTTGATCCCTGGTGACAGGCTGTGAAGACTGGAACTAACATTGGCTCCATTGGGGATGGCAGCTCCTTGGAGGTGTCAAGAACACCATAGACCAAGTTCCTCATCCATTGGGCATGGATGGTCAAACAACTGCAAACCCAAAACAACTCATACCAATCCAAAGACATATACATACTACAACATGTACATAAACAAATACTGAAAACTGAAATGTTGCCTCAAGCAGCTTATTTATGTACAAATCTAACCTACTTTGCTGCAAAATTGATAGATCAAGTAACGCTGTAATTCCAGATCAACCAATCAAGTAACTGTGATAAGGATGCTACTTGGAAGTGCTCGAACACAGACACAATTGGAAATGCTGACAGCCATCCATGCACAAACTGAATTTGGTTGTGTGAAAGACAATCTAACTTATCATTCAAACTGAAAAAATACTCCATATATGCGACAATAGGATCAAATAAACTAGACTCTGTTTGCTGCCCTAACTCCTCAACACAAACCTCCAACTACAAACTGTCAATGTAAACATCCACGGGCAGCTCTATTGTTTCTTGCTTTGAAGGAGGGAGAGTTTCCAAGAACTTTTTGGGATCTCGGAATTCATATGATTGGATGTGATCATTTAAATACTGAATCTCCTTCTCAAATTTTTCAACAACTAACTCAAAGAAACCAGTTTTAGCTTTAGGAGGAAACTTCGGAGATCTCAAACATTAAAGCATGACAATGAAGAATACTTCATCAATTTCAATATCCACTAACTGGTATCTAACTTCTTTTAAAGTTTCACAAAACACAGGGTCTGCCACATACCCTACCATTTTATTTTAGTTCATGAATGGATCAGTGAGCGCTGGAATCTCTGGAGTGAGTTGGAGTCGCCAGGTGAATGTTTCAGCCTTCATATGTGTCTGACTATTGTCCACCATCAACAATCAGATCTGCAACTTGAATGATCTTTCCCAGAGAAGATATGTCACCTCTTCCCCAGTTTAATGTACAGGGGAAATTTGCAAATCAGATGTTCAGTTCATAAAACTAGACCAGAGATTGACTGAAGTAGCTTTTATCTACTTGCGCTAATGCAAAGCAAAAGCGTTTCGAAGGCTACCTGGCTAATCTTCAGACTCCATTTGTAGTTTATAGAATGAAGAACACTAACACACAAACAATTTCTTCCCCGACAGAGTCGCCACTATGTTAGAGGTCTAAATCTACCTCAGGCTAAGAAAGGTAGGATCTAGGATAACATCAAACCACGCTTAACCTGGTAGCTAGCCCTACCTGGTCGGGAGAGGGCTCTCTCCTGTCAATCTCAGCAAAGTATGATCAATAGGGGCTTGAGATGATGGATATGATGACTGATCTTAGGCTAGATATGTGTGCAAAAGAGTTTGATTGAATTTAATGATGTTTTTGTTGGCTCAGAGGGAAAGGCAGATTTCGGTCTAGGGAATGAGGCTCAGTTTTGCAGAGATCTCTATGGGACAAGGTAGGCAACTAATTTGGCACTTCAAATTGAATGAAATGGAGAGATTTAGATAGGTGAGGAGTTGAATAGGGCAAGAAAACCTCAGGGATCCTCTTCAAACAGCTGAAAACATCAATAACTAAGCAAACCCTAGGTAGAGCACTACAATTTCAATAGATTCTACCTTTATCCTTGTTTGTTTTAGTTAAGAAGAAGCAAGAGAGATAATGGCATACATATAACACATATAAGCTTACAATTTAAGAAGGAAGCACAATACTAAAGCAAGATGCCACATGAATCCCATAAAGTGCTGCAAACCCTGGTCTATTCCTTAGCCAAAATTGCTGGGATGAGTATACAATGAAGCTCCAAGCTTTCTCAAAATTCCAACCTTCTACCAAATTCCAACCCCTAAACTATGAAATTCATAAAAGATATACATTTTCTCATCCTTGTACTAAGGGAATTGAGCTCAACCATTTTCTTCAAAATAGAATCAGTTACATTAAACTTGGGCCGAATTTCTGAAAATAGGTGTTGACGATGAACTCGTATCTCCTAAACCATAGCATCCATTATAAAACTAAAAGAGGTTTTTGTAGACAAGGTCATTGTAGAGAAAAACCTCTCTCACATTTTGGAAATTCATTTCCAATTTCTCGCAATCTGTTCCACAAAATCATCTCTAAAACAGAAAATCATTAAAAATTTAAATCTGTGAAAATGAGCTATAACAATCTAGTCACATTTCCCACTTCATGACACCTGTGAATAAACTGAAAGATTTTTTTGTTATATGGCTCGTTATTAACAAAAACCTCCTTGGGTTTTTAAAATTTACTTTTCATTTGTTGTAAAATGACCCCGCACTAAAATGACTAAAACAATAAAAAATATGAAAAATTTGCTTCGTTTTAGTGTAGGCTCCAAATATCACTATATATCTCTCGCATAGTATCACCTGTGCATAAATTAAGGAGGTTTTTGTTATTTGGTATTTTATGAACAAAAACCTCTTTCACTTTTTAAAAATTCTTTACTATTATTTCAGAAACTGATTTTGTACTAAACTTGTCAATGTGTGCAGCAACTGACCTCAAAACATGCATAACCAAGAATCACTCATTCATTTCGATTATATCTTCTAATCTGGGAGCCAGTTATGGGAGTGTGATATATAGTTGGAATGATTTTTCCGAGCTTCTTCTAATGGACACACTTGTGACATTTTTTGTGTTGAACATCATGTGTAAAACATCTAACAAATGAGACATAGTAAGAGCTCATGTTGATCCTTGGTAACAGGCTGCAAAGACTGGAACTAATAGGATCCAACCTCTCACTTCCACACAAGAAAGAAGGCATCTATTGAAGAAAATTCAAGCCAACAGACACATATTGTTTTCCACAAAAAATACAATTAAATTATTAGGCATTTAACTTACATTTGCATCATAAAGGCTCATAAACAAAACCATAAAATATTTAATAATTTTAGTCAACAATATTCTTGCACCATTATCATGCAACAATTTATTTTTACAGATAATTTTCTCTAAATTCACAACTCTCAACTCAGAGAATTTCATTTACAATTCATAAAAGAAAAGCAACTGAAATTAGGACTTCAATTTTCCACCCAACCATAGACCTATTGTAGCCAAAATTACTTATAGTAGTCACCCCCGACTAAGATCCATGATCTAAGGGAATTTATTCTCAACAACCTTTGCAGAAATCCTTCTCCACGACACAAAGGATATGAAATTTTGATAGTGGGTGTGTTTATAAGCTATTCAAGCATAATAGAATGCATGGTAAGGGTGGCTTATCAATTGCATCAAGCACTCAATAAGTGTTTTATCAGCCCATAATAAGCATCATTCTGCATGTGCTTTATCAACCCTACCAAGCACCCTTAATGGCTTATCAGTTGTGTCAAGCACTCTATGAGTGGTTTATCAACCCAAAAAAAGCACTCAATCGCATTTCCTCTTGCTCTTCTAGTCACAAATCTTTCTTTTAGGGAAATCCCATTCCCTTAGCTCATATCTCTTTTCAACTTTACTCATGATCTCAACCAACAATGGATCCAACCCCCCATATAGGCATTTACCTTTTTATTATTTCCTCAGGGATCTCTTTATGTTCCTCTTGGACTCTAACTCTTTTATTTTTTGTTATTTACACCATAAAAATAATTTAAGGTGCTAATTAATCCTACTTGGGTTTATCTTTCCTCTTCTTTGTTAGATAATGGATCTGCAGTCCCACACTTCACACCATTACATTATTATATTACAAAAATCAAGGGAATAAGTACCAGGTGTTAGTGTCAATCTTTCCAGCCTTCCTCCAGTGATCAAACATGCTCTTACAAAGTTATTTTGAAGTGTCAAGGTCAAATTTTGTCATTTCAGTGAGTCTTCAAGCAAAATTTGGTCACTAGCAATTAGGTCTAGGGTTTGCTTTTACTCTTTTCAAAGTTGCCCAAATGTCAATCTATGTCATCATTCATCTGAGTGTATTATCATTCAAAGGGTTTTCATCGTCATATCAGGTTCCATTGGGTCATTTTACACCTTGTTCATGCTTCAGTTGCATCTAGGCAGGGTCATTTCCCTCTCCTAGGGTTTTGAAGCCAATTTCTCTTAGACGGTCAAATCATCGGCAAAACTTGTTTCCTGATGTTCATACACCTTCCCCTATCCTTAAAGTACCTTACCAAATGCTTCCCATCACTGAGATCCCCCTAATTCATCATTTTTGCACAAACCCTAGTTTCTAGCTACAACCTGGCAATTTTCTAGGTTTGGCCTGTGTTTTTCCCTTTTCGACCCCTTCCCCTCACTCAATCTCTGAGATTCCACTTTCCCCTGCTTCCTAACATCCCTCCCTACTTCCAAAAATTTCCCCAAGAATTTAGAAGCCCCCTATCCCCTTCATTTCGCTCCATTTCGAGAAAATTCCTTGTTCCACACATCGGGATAAGTTTCACTCAAATGATGTTCCAGAGCAATAAAAGATTAATTTTGGAAAACTGAGAGAGGTTTTTGTCCACAACATGCTAAAGAAGAAAAACCTCCTTCACTTTTTGCACAGGTGTCATGGTTTTAGAGAAATGTCAAAATTACAATCGCCGGATCCAAGGCGGTTGGCCAAGGCACAAAAAAGGAAAAAGAAGACCAATCCTCTCCGTATCTTGGCTGAGGCTTCACTCAAGGATCATGGCACTCATTAGCCTAGCCACAGCTCAAATCCCAAAAAATTCTGAAAATTTTGGGTAATTTTGACAATTTTTGGAAATTTACAGGTTTTGGCTCCTCAACGGGTCTCACCCCCGGTGAGACCCTTTGTCATGGCAGCTCCTTTTTGCAAAAACTCAACATTTCTAGATTTTTCATGCAAAGTTACATATTCCTATGGATGGACTTGAGTTTTTATGGAATTTTGGGCCTCCAAAAGGTCAAAGTACATGCAAAATTTGACTTTCTGCCCCTTTTTTGAGTTGCAGAAACCAGTCTTGGGAGAATTAAGTTTGGGCAGAGCCAATGACCTCCAAAGCCAAAAATTCCAGTTGGGTTGGAAAGTAGACTCATAGACCTTTCCAACGAGCTATCCTGCACCCAATTCTGACACCTGCAAGTGCCTCAAACAGAGCTCCAAAGGGGCGCGACCCGTTGAGTAGATTTTGCCAGAATTGACTTGTTCAGCCCAGAAAACGCAGATTTGACTCTTTTTGACTTTTTAAGGTTAATGATGGTCCTCTTGGATGTAATTGTGACACTTTTTAGATACTTTTACTCTTGTTTAACACTTCTAGAAGATTCATTCATGTAAAGGGTAAAAATTGAATGTATGAACTGGTTTCCAAGTTTATAGAGGCAAGTTGTTTTGACTGCCTATTTTCTAGTGTCTAGTTTAGAAGTTGTTGAAACAGCTCCTAGGATAGTGAGCTCGACCCATGGAGGCAGGGAAAGAGGTTAGATCATCTATATTATGTACTTTCTTGCTCATTTTCATGGTTGGACTCTTGAGGGAGAAGCTATCGTTGTATTATTCACTGTATCTCTGCAATTTTTGGCTAAGGAAGACCAGGGTTTTGCAGTCCTCTTTGGGATTCTTGTGGATTCATGTGTTGATGGTGTGTTTCTCAATGTTCTTGTAAGTGTGTTTATGTGATCATCTCCTTTCTTTCCTTCTGCATATTAAACAAAGGAAGTGTTAAAGTAAGAATTCATGCTTGCCATGCTCTGCTTTTAAATTTGTTTAATTTCTATGTTTTCTACTGTTTAAGGAGAATTCAAAGTATTATTTGCTCTCCTTATCTCCTCACCGGTCTTTTCCATCCACTCACCTCAGTCAAAGACATCAATACGGTCTCCTACCTCGCCCCAAAGAACCCCCTACAGAAACTGTGTCCAATCCCCGCACCCAAAATTGCAATTCCTCAATTTGCCACCAAAAACCCAAAAACCCCAAATCAACCTTTTTAATCAGTTTACTAGCCTAATATCAGTGTTACCTTGTTGGTCATCTCATCCCATTGAAGATCTGCCGAGATTGACCGGAGAGAGCCTTCTCCTGCCCCGTAGGGCTAGCTACGAGGCTAAATGGTTTGATGTAGCCTTGAGGTTTACCTTTTCTCAACCTGAGGTGAAATTTCAAGCGCTAACATACTGGCGACCATACTGGGGAAGAACAAACTTGTTTGTGGATTGATGTGTTATTTCATAAGTCTTAGACGGAGCCTGAAGTTACGCCAGGTAGCCTTCGAAAACGCTCTTGTTTTACATCAGCGCAAGTAGATAAACGCTGCTTCAATCAATCTCCGTGAGCTTGTGAAAACAACACTTCGATTGCATTTTACCCTAGTACATGTATCGAGTTCAGATCTTATTGTTGATAGTGGACAACGATCAGACACTGACAAGGCTGAAATCTTTCACTGGCGACTCCTTCACTGAAAACTCCAAAGATCAATGCTTCATGGTGACTTCACTGCAGAGAGATCAGTAGCTGTGAGCTTTTCAAGATGGATCGGGTCGCAAGAAGATATGCTCCCTTGAGCCGAGATCATATCCCTGGTTTTCCAAATAAAATTCCAAAGGTAGATTGGTCAAGGAATCTGCCTATATTTAATGATGATGGTAAGAAGGATGCTGCTTTACATCTAGTTAGATTTCATATGCATATTCGCAAGTTGAAGGTGGATTTTCCTGAAGATTGCTTGATGAAGATATTCCTGGCCACTCTGGAAGGTGAAGCCCAATCATGGTATGAAAGTTTGCCGCCTGCTTGTATTTACTGTTTAAAGGATTTTCATGCTATGTTCATTGAAAGATATAAGTACTCTTATCCATCATTGAATTTAGTTCAAGACTGTTGCAAGCATGCTTATAGTTTTATTGAAAGCCTTGAGAAGTTTTATGAAGATGATAATTTCATGGATGAAGAGATCATGCAAGCCCTGTATGAAAAGCCGTTTCAGCAGCATAAAGAAAACTTAGAGAATTCCCATCAAGATGATCAGGACATTTTGCAGCAGAATCAAGATCAGCAGGTTGAAGATGGTCATATGGCTATAATTGATGAAAGAGAAGAGCTTGTTTCAGATCTGCCTACAGAAGAAGACAGCGTGCAAGATAACCAAGATTCAATTTTAGAATGTAATGCAGTCAACTCAGCTATTTCAGATCAAAATTCAGATCATGGTGACCAAGAATACCTTGTGCCGAATCCTGAAAAGGAGAGTTTTGTTGTTGAGATCATGGACAAAGTTCTTGATCCAAATGTCCTTATGCCATCAGAACAGAGCCTGCATGAGGAGGTAATTCAGCCAGCTCATGAACAACAAGATGAGATCTTTGTTCAAGTAAGTGAAAACTCTTCTTTCAATCATAATTTGGATAGTTTGATTGCCATGTCATATGAAGATGATCAATAATGTTTCCAAGTTTCAGAAGATCAAGACTGTCATTCAGATTTTTCATGTTTTGAAATGTTATTTCAAGAAGACAAGACTTGTTTGAGCAAAGGGAAACAGAAAGTCTTATCTCCTTTGTCTGAAGAGGAGATAGATCAGCTTTTGAAAGGTCATGCTACAACCCAAGCTAAAGCAAATCGGCAGTGTGCACATGGTCACGAAAGTGTTGGTGAAACTTCTTCCTCTTTTGAAAATGATGACAGTCTTGTAATTAGTTTTATAGATCAGCAAACAGATAATATTTTCTTTCATGAAGATGATGAGGCTGTCATGTTTGATGATCTTGAGGATTGTTTTATGTTTAAGAATTACCTAGACCATGAAATTGAGGAATATAAGCTTGAGAGAGACAATATGTCAAAATTTCTCACGGTCAAGGAATTTACAGCCAACACTCATATGGCAGAAGCTTATACTTCTCTGTGCTTTCCTATCAATCAGCAACCCACTGTTCTTTCAGATCAGAATGAAGCGAGTACTTATATTTTTGCAGCCGAATCTCCAAACAAGATAGTGCTTCAGGATTATCAAGATCCCTTTGGCATTCTTCTGCAAGCATTACAAAAGATAAATGTTTCCTGGTTCATTATCATAAGCTTTGGTTTCAGTGGTTATTTTGAGTTGCCTACAGGTTCATCGTTTCGCCTGCTCGAGATAAGCGAGAGCAGAAATTTGGTATGTAGCCATCTGCTGGATTGGTTACATTGGAAAGCTCATTATACATGATTGTACATATTTCATTAGTATGCAGGTAGTTGTCATCATGATTTCAAATCTTGATGGACTACTGCCCTTCAAAAAGCTTTGTAAAGTTTTGTTTTAAGTCGGTCATGAGTCATTTGTGTTTGGTCTGTTGAGTGAGTTTTTCAAGTTATTTCAATTTTCCATCGAGTCGGTTTGAGTCAAGGTCCAGTTAAGTTTCAGTCAGTTTTTAGTCAAGTTTTCATTCAATAAATGAGTCAAAGTCTTGTGTCGTTTGCCGAAATAATCACTCCATTGCCCAATGATTGAAAAGCACTGGTCTGCTCTCCCAGAGGTCAAAGGTTCTTGGCACCTCCAAGGAGCTACCATCCCCATTGGAGCCAATGTTAGTGTCAGTCTTTCCAGCCTTCCTCCAGTGATCAAACATGCTCTTACAAAGTTATTTTGAAGTGTCAAGGTCAAATTTTGTCATTTCAGTGAGTCTTCAAGCAAAATTTGGTCACTAGCAATTAGGTCTAGGGTTTGCTTTTACTCTTTTCAAAGTTGCCCAAATGTCAGTCTATGTCATCATTCAGCTGAGTGTATTATCATTCAGAGGGTTTTCATCATCATATCAGGTTCCATTGGGTCATTTTACACCTTGTTCATGCTTCAGTTGCGTCTAGGTAGGGTCATTTCCCTCTCCTAGGGTATTGAAGCCAATTTCTCTTAGACAGTCAAATCATCGGCAAAACTTGTTTCCTGATGTTCATACACCTTCCCCTATCCTTAAAGTACCTTACCAAATGCTTCCCATCACTGAGATCCCCCTAATTCCTCATTTTTGCACAAACCCTAGTTTCTAGCTACAACCTGGCAATTTTCTAGGTTTGGCCTGTGTTTTGCCCTTTTCGACCCCTTCCCCTCACTCAATCTCTGAGATTCCACTTTCCCCTGCTTCCTAACATCCCTCCCTACTTCCAAAAATTTCCCCAAGAATTTAGAAGCCCCCTATCCCCTTCATTTCGCTCCATTTCGAGAAAATTCCTTGTTCCACACATCGGGATAAGTTTCACTCAAATGATGTTCCAGAGCAATAAAAGATGAATTTTGGAAAACTGAGAGAGGTTTTTGTCCACAACATGCCAAAGAAGAAAAACCTCCTTCACGTTTTTCACAGGTGTCATGGTTTTAGAGAAATGTCAAAATTACAATCGCCGGATCCAAGGCGGTTGGCCAAGGCACAAAAAAGGAAAAAGAAGACCAATCCTCTCTGTATCTTGGCTGAGGCTTCACTCAAGGATCATGGCACTCATTAGCCTAGCCACAGCTCAAATCCCAAAAAATTCTGAAAATTTTGGGTAATTTTGACAATTTTTGGAAATTTACAGGTTTTGGCTCCTCAACGGGTCTCACCCCCGGTGAGACCCTTTGTCATGGCAGCTCCTTTTTGCAAAAACTCAGCATTTCTAGATTTTTCATGCAAAGTTACATATGCCTATGGATGGACTTGAGTTTTTATGGAATTTTGGGCCTCCAAAAGGTCAAAATACATGCAAAATTTGACTTTCTGCCCCTTTTTTGAGTTGCAGAAACCAGTCTTTGGAGAATTAAGTTTTGACAAGGCCAATGACCTCCAAATCCAAAAATTCCAGTTGGGTTGGAAGGTAGACTCACATACCTTTCCAACGAGCTATCCTACACCCAATTCTGACACCTGCAAGTGCCTCAAACAGAGCTCCAAAGGGGCGCGACCCGTTGAGCAGGGGGGCGCGACCCGTTGAGCAGATTTTGCCAGAATTGACTTGTTCAGCCCAGAAAACGCAGATTTGACTCTTTTTGACTTTTTGAGGTTAATGATGGTCCTCTTGGATGTAATTGTGACACTTCTTAGATACTTTTACTCTTGTTTAACACTTCTAGAAGATTCATTCATGTAAAGGGTAAAAATTGAATGTATGAACTGGTTTCCAAGTTTATAGAGGCAAGTTGTTTTGACTGCCTATTTTCTAGTGTCTAGTTTAGAAGTTGTTGAAACAGCTCCTAGGATAGTGAGCTCGACCCATGGAGGCAGGGAGAGAGGTTAGATCATCTATATTATGTACTTTCTTGCTCATTTTCATGGTTGGACTCTTGAGGGAGAAGCTATCATTGTATTATTCACTGTATCTCTGCAATTTTTGGCTAAGGAAGACCAGGGTTTTGCAGTCCTCTTTGGGATTCTTGTGGATTCATGTGTTGATGGTGTGTTTCTCAATGTTCTTGTAAGTGTGTTTATGTGATCATCTTCTTTCTTTCCTTCTGCATATTAAACAAAGGAAGTGTTAAAGTAAGAATTCATGCTTGCCATGCTCTGCTTTTAAATTTGTTTAATTTCTATGTTTTCTACTGTTTAAGGAGAATTCAAAGTATTATTTTCTCTCCTTAGCTCCTCACCGGTCTTTTCCATCCACTCACCTCAGTCAAAGACATCAATACGGTCTCCTACCTCGCCCCAAAGAACCCCCTGCAGAAACTGTGTCCAATCCCCGCACCCAAAATTGCAATTCCTCAATTTGCCACCAAAAACCCAAAAACCCCAAATCAACCTTTTTAATCAGTTTACTAGCCTAATATCAGTGTTACCTTGTTGGTCATCTCATCCCATTGAATATCTGCCGAGATTGACCGGAGAGAGCCTTCTCCTGCCCCGTAGGGCTAGCTACGAGGCTAAATGGTTTGATGTAGCCTTGAGGTTTACCTTTTCTCAGCCTGAGGTGAAATTTCAAGCGCTAACACTAGGGGTGTCATATGAATGAGTTAGGAGAAATGAGTTTGGATGTTGTGCAACAAAGTAATATTATCCAACACCAACATGTTGAGTGGCATGATAGATTCGTTAAAAATAAGGTGTCTCAAAAGGGTGATTGGGCTTTGTTGTATGATTCCAGATTTAAATATTTGAAGGAGAAGCCTTGTACCAGGTCACTAGGTCATTATAAAGTGGATGCAGTCTTCGACAACATCCTTGCTTGCTAATGGATATCATTTTTTTCTGTATCATAAGCCAACTTATAAGAATGCATTTATTAACATTGTCTTAGATGCATAGCTTGAAGTTGTTGGGCGGAGGGAAAAGATTCCTTTGCCAATAGTCATTTAATTTATTTCCTCTATTCAAAAATAAATAAATAAATAAATCAATATAATAAATCAATAACAAACAAAAATTTCTAATGGTGAAAACCCCTTTGGGGCATGGTTAGCCAAAATGGTCACTGAAAACCAGCTTGTTGGTGGTCAAAACATTCTTTCTTCTTGCAATTGTAGCCTTCTAATATTTTTGTTATTTCACCTATAACTAGTTTGTTGTTGAAGATTAGAGTGTTGACACCGAAAATCAAAATTGTTGTTGATATATAACATTGATTATTGTTGCTCATACAAAATAGATGTACCTATCGACCATTAGATGTTCCTATTGATACAGACTAGATGCACTTATACCTATTGATCATTACAAGTTTTTGCTACAGATCATATGTACATGTACCTATTAATAATTAGTGTACATGTACCTATTAAGCACTACAAGCTATTACTGAGACACACAACATGTACCTATTTTTAATAGTGAAATCATGGTTTCCGTTAATGATTTTGTGTTATTACAACTGACTTTGTTGACACACTTCCTACCTGTATTGTTGTGACTACATTGATAGAATTCGCAAAGGACTATTGCCACAAACTTACTGCTACACATTTCTAGCTGAGTCGACATTACCTTCATAGTCACCACGTCAACATGATTGGTAAGCCCACAACAAGTAAAATTCTATCATTAACTTACATTTTTGTAATTAAGGATGGTGTGACCCTTTTGTTACACTGGGCAACGACTACCTTCATCTCCAAGTTGGGTGGATGGAGTCATATCATACTATTGTACGATGCATCATCATTGCCCTAATTTGGCATATAGACAATCGAATCTCACATTCATAACCTTATTTATCACCCTGCTACTATTACTCCAATGAGACTTGATGTGACTATTTTGAAATCCTTCCGAACCAATCACACCACCTTCTAATAATGGCATGAAAAAAATCCTACTAACACCCTACCATAACCAAAAATTGTTAATTCTAGCGAGCTTAGTCTCCTCCTTTGAGTAGGAATTTATATGAACAGGTGTTTTACCTATAATAATTTCTTTCACAATCATAGCCATGAGTGGAGCAATTTTCCAGCTTGAACCAAACTCCATTGATGCATTGAGGGATTATTTGAGAGCTTATGTGATATTCCAAGCTACAGGTTGGCTAGCATATTTTAATAGGTTGCAAGGGTTTAACAAATAAATTGCATTATAATTTGCACAAAATTTGAATGCACAAGGTTCAATGGTAAAGGGAGTACAAAGAGCCATTACAAAAGATGTTATTGCTAGAGTAACAACCTTACCACACACAGATGTGCTATTTTAGCAAGAAAATTGCAGTCCCAATGGCCAAGGATACATTTTTACAAGAAGGTGAGGAGATAAAGCATAAGGAGAGAGGATTATATAGAACTTCACTTATGCACCCCTCGGAAGACGTATCCTATTTTATTCAAAAGTTCATAACCTATGAGGGGTGGTTTGGAATCACTTTTAACAACCATTTCTAGCTACTAGCACACATGTGTAAATTCTAAGCAATTAATTAACATGCCCTACTAACTTTTGAAATCATTGCAATAGACGGTCGATGGTGTTTGAAATTCCAAACACCTGGAAACATGTGTGATGAATCATGGGTTGATTAAAATTATTATTATTGATTCATTGGAACAATAGGGGAGTAGATGGGAAAGGTTGTTGATCACTATAAGAGTACGAACTCAAGAAGAAGTAGAAGAGAGTGAGTTTGAGAAGCAAGATGAAAATGCTAAAATAGAAAAAGCAAGGCCTAGTAGAAGGAGTGTTTCCCTTACTGAAACACCTATTTAAAACCCTCAGGAACACGCCCCTGCTATAACTTCTCCTACTGATACACTAGTAAAATAATCCTGCACTTAAAAAGAAATGCATGTTGAAACACCAGTGGATGTTACCAGTGAACAATTTAAAAGTTTTGAATATGGAGCATGTCCTATCAAGGAAGAATGGCCCCTGCAAAAGGGATTAAAGAAAGATCATTGAAGAAATCTACGGGAGGAAAATTTCCAAGGAAATGATCAAAATTATTGTCAATCCATCATATAGTCCATTATTTTGGATCCTCGCTATTACAGAAGAATTCAAAAAGTTAGAGGGGTAGGTCAGCAAGCACAAGGAAGAGGAACCCATGAAAAAACAAGATAATAACTCCCCACCTAGTAAGTCTGAGTTTGATCTTTTGTCTCAGTAAGTCAATGATTTAAGAAAAGAAAATAAAAATTTAAGAAATCAACTTGCTATGCTTAGGGGAAATTTTCAATTTAAGAAACAATTAGGGTTAGAAACCCTACCTAAGGTAGTGGAAATGATGAATGCACCCCCCGAGACCAGTAAAGCTAGGAAACCATTATGTAAAATATGCGGGGAAATTATTGAAGAAGTTGGTTATGTAACGGAGGAAATCCACAATCCTATGATTGTTTCAATAAGAATCCAAGTAGAAGTTGAAGTGGAGAGTATGAAATTTCAAGTTGCACTAGAAAAACCTGCTAAATATGTTGTTGTCACAAAAAAACCAACAGTTGAAGCAGAGCAACCTAAGGAGTTTCAGGTTGCACCACAAGAAACTACTAAAGATGTTGTTGTCACACAAGAACCGGTACTTGAAGTAGAACATCCTAAGGGGAATAAAATATTTGATCCACACGGACCTACCAACAATGTTATTTTTATACAAGAACCAGTGGTTGAGGTAGTTTCATCATAGGAGAAATAAAATTAATTGAAAAATGGGAGAATTTTCAAGAATCTATTGAAGACATTGTTGTTAAAACAATGGAGACAATACAACCTGATCATTTGAATTCATTGTTTTTACTTCCTGAATTTAGTAAATGGAGACGACTAGTAGTCTCTTCATAAAGAGTGATTCCTTTAACTAAACATAAGAAAATTTTCCATGATCTTAAGGAGGCTTGGGCTGAAGAGCTAGTACATCAAAGATTAAAGTATGATAAGATCAAGGGAGAGAGAAAGAAGGAAAAGATGCAAGTGCAAGAACTACAGGAAGAAGTTCAATTATTATAGGAAGACAAAGAACATATGTATGACCTTGCACAAAGTGAATTGAGATGCAAGAGACCTTCTCCTTTCTATCCTTTGTTCTTACAAGAAAAACGCTTTCTCTTTAGATTAACAATAGTAAAGGAGAAAAGACCATATAAAATGACTAACACCAAATCCTTCCGAGATACATTTCAGCAAGTCAGTTTTGTAGAAAAACATTTGTTGTGCAAGTTTCATCTGCATCAGTTTACTTGCTTTGGAGGAAAATGTTTTAAGTTTTCACCTTATGTAGGAGACATCTAGCTCAGATCCTTCACCCATTTTATGTAGAATTAGATTAGTTGGAAAGTTTCCCATGACATTGTAACAACAAACTTAGAAGAAAAGCATTTATATATTTGAAATGGCCAGGTTTTGTTGATGAAGTATGAAGAGAATATAACAAACTTTACAAACTCTGAATGGAAGGGATAAGGTGGTGGAAATTAGAAATAAGGTCCTAGAGCATTGTTCTAGAAGGATTGAGTTGATGAGACAAGATGCACCAGATGGGAGTAATTTAAGGTGGCAAGTTCGTGATAAAAAAAGTTGAAAAATGACAACCCTTATTGCTTCGATAATTTTGTTCATGCACACTCTAGGATTCCTAAGTATTTAGACTATATTAGGAAATGTATGCACAATTGGCTTGGGCTAAGATTCATATTCTCATTGATTTGGCTCCCTGTATTCAAGTATCATCATTTGTATTAGCTAATGCTAGAAAATGCAGACATGTGGTGGCTAGACTTGATCATAACTTGTGGTTACATAAATTTCATACATGATATATAAATAACCTAATTGTTTTCTAAACTGTACTCACAACACATATTAAAGGTTGAGTGAAGAGGTTTGAGGACATGTAGTTGCTTTAGTTACGGGGGATGTTGCGACGTGGAATTGCCACTCTTTTTGCATTCATTTTTTCCATCTTTCTCACCATTCATGCCTTGATAGTCACATGTTGTTTCTCTATTAATCACCTTTTGACCAATGTATACCTCTCTTTTATGTCACCTTAATTTATTCAATTTTGCTTGTATTTTGATAAGAAGTTGATTGGTGGGTGGTTTCATTAACAAGATTAATAAGGGGTTGTTTCAAGTTAATTTAACTTGCTGGAATGTTGTTGCTAGTATAGCATGTTGTTTCTCCAGATTTTGTGCTACCAATATTCTAGAACTAGACCTTGTTAATACTATTGCTATGGTGATGATATTCTGTCTTTCAAATGCTTTGTTTCTTCAATGATGTTTATGAGAGTCAACGCGGGTTTTCACTCAGTCGTGGTCATCCTAAACCATCATGCAAGAAAAGAAAACCACCTTTCTATAACACAACCAACTTGGATGGGACAGTTAGGGATCCACAATTGTTAACCTCTCACTATTCAAAGATACTATTACAATGTTGTTTATTTAGAGAGAATTGGTTGTAATTTGTTATGTAAGGTTCCTGATTTGGGCAACATGAGGATTGAGAGATTCTCATAGTCGACTATATTTTAATGATGAGATATCGTGTAATCTATAAGACAGAAATCACTCTACTTTGTGAAAAGGGGGCATCATTGTAATTTTGTCAGAAACTATGTATCTGTAGTCCTTTTTCTAATATCAATGCAACTCTCATTATTTGTGGCTTCATATTTCTTCGCTTATTAGCTTTTGAGTTGTACATTACCAACTCCATGCTAAGGAGGAAGGGCCCTACTCTTTAGCAAAGATTCTTGCGACAGTGGGGTAGTTTAACAATGTGCTTAGTTTCCTCTTAGTTATATTTCATGGTCATTTTGTTCTTACTTTCACATATTTCCTTTATTGCATTGTAATTACTGATCTCGTTGATTTTCATAATAGTAATCTTTGTCACTTTTGTAACAACATAAGTCTCGATCCACTTGATTGTGTGTCTATGTGTTATTTGTCAATTTATAGTTATAACTTTTAGATTTTCAATTGATCTATTTTTGTGTATCTATATATTGTGATTATTTAGATTAATGAAGTGATGTTGCAGGTTGCAGTGAGTTCCCTTGTTGAATGATATGTTGAGTGAATGATTTCTAGGAGTGTTGTTTCATTTTCTACAAGAAAAATTGAGTGGTTTTATTCTATAAGAGTGTTTTCCTTTCATAATTATGTGCAATGCGTATTGGATGTTGGAGTGTAACGGTAATGATCTTGGTGTGCTGAGAATGATTACTACTTGATTTTGGTTGTGTTATAGAGAGTTTAACATTAGATAGTGCTAGTTAGCATTGTTGCTTGCATATACTTTGCATAATAACTTTGAAATAAAAAACTTACCTTGGTTGGTAATTTATGTATGAATGTAATTAATTGATCCTAATTTAAAAGCAATTAATTCGCCCAACGCCCTTTTATGGATCACAACTAGCAATTACAGGTGGCTTCGTTTTCCTTGAATAATCACAGTTGAGTCAACTTGCATTTTCAAATAGCAGCTAGTAATGATTATCCCAACTAAATCATGAAAAATTCCATTTTTTATAAGTGAATGGCAACCATTTTCATCCATTTCAAAATAAAAATAAAAGAAATATTTTATTATTATTATTAATTAAACTAAATTTACTTAAATTAAGTATTTTTGAATGAGGGAAAAATAATTCTCCCGCATAACTCTCACGAACCTTCGATCTTTTAATTTCAAATATTTCAAAATAGATGCAGAGATCACTTTATGGGGAACATAATTACAACAATATTTCAAAGTCAAAGTGAACATCATTTACCATGTTCTGAGTTTATAACTTAACCATAACCAAAAATTTCGTGAAATTTAAGTTAATAACTCATCACCAAGATACCATAAAATTCAAGCTACATTGCCAGAAGACATTTGAGAGATGCAGACTTCTGCCGTGACATCACTAAAGATTAAGCACACAGGAATCTTGATATCTGCTCCCAATTCTTATTTGCATTTCTATAACAATAGACTATTAGGATTAATTTTTTACCTACTGAAATTTGCATTAGATGGATTAGATGGAAATGCTGTTGGGGACTCCGTCAACGTTGAGGCCACCAGACTCGGATAAATCACTGGTGTTGGATTAGATGGAAATGCTGTTGGGGACTCCATGAACGTTGAGGCCACCAGACTCGGATAAATCACTGGTGTTGGGATACAGTAAGGTGTATGGAACTTGCGCAGGCCCGTGCCTGTTCTTCAGATTGGGATCATTGTTTTTGGCTATCACATTCTTCTCCAGTTGCACTAACCTTGATGAAAATCGATTGAATGCTTCCACTACTCCACCATCATCGACCCAATCTGGCGTGGATCCATGAATTTGCCCCAAATATACTTCGTGCTTTGCATGCTGTGACAAAATCTCCAAAACGGCCATGATAAGGGTGGCTTGTCTGGGAGTGGACACGGTTTTAAGGAAATATGCATTTACATCCCTCAGCATCTCAGAGTATTCTTCAGTTCCTTTCTCTGGAATAAGGCGTCTGCTCATGGTGGGAAGATTGGGCATGTAACCTCCATATGAATATTGCCCAAAGTTAACAGCTGCATGGTGAGCCGAAGCAATCCAGATGATGGTGGTGACTGCTTCAACCGCTTCTTCCCTTGTCTCCATTCTGTACCATCTGCTCGGATCGTCCTTGAGATCTCCGTGCCCAACATTTACAATCTCATTCCACCATGCCTGCAATTCCTGGTCTTTTTTTAGTGAAGCATCATCCTTGTAATATAAGGACAAGTAGTCTGAAACCCATTGTTTCAAAGTAAACCATATGTCCAGGCCGTCTACCGCGTAGGGATAGTCTTGGATCACAAGCTTGAGGCCATAGGGTGATGTAGGGTCTCGGACAGCCATTCCCCTGCATAATATTTTGCATTTAGATGTGAAATAACGGATCACAAGTGGTGATTGCAGATTTTAGGAATATCTTTAAATCTTAAGAGCTTGAATTTATGTTTGGGTAGATTCTAAGAATATTTTAGAATTTGAGGGAGAAAATAAAAGTCAAATTATTAACTTTTTCACAGTGAGTCAAATTTAAAATATTTCAAGAATCTACCATCCATATAAGTAAGTCTTATTTACCATATTATAGACCCATAAATACCCACCTCTTAATAATGTATTTGTTTTGATCCAGTGGTGGGCAGTATGCCCAATGCATTTATAGATTGATAGTATGGTAAATAAGACTTACCATCTACATAATGGTGTGCATCATGAGAGATCAATCATTTGATCTTTCTCATAACTATCAAATCAAAAATATTCCCCAAATTTGATCTTTTTCCAGAATACTCCAGTTTTAAAATATTCCAAAAATCTGCCATCCACCTAAACTTGCTCATCCTAAAAGATCAATTATTTGATTTTTCTTATAAAAATAAACTCCCAAATATTCCCGAAATTTATAACCACATAAAATGAAACTAACATTTTAATCCTTGAAAACTAACCTTTTAAGTAAATCTGCCGGCAATCCCTGCTCGTTAAACTTCCAATCTTTGTATATCTTAGATGACATCTCAGAGGAATATTTAGCAGGAGTAAAGCCTTTTTCGATAACTCCAGCTGCATTTATCAAGCTCTGACGAGCAGCTTGATTGATGTCCATTGTATTAAGATAATGAGGTACCAGTAATTTGTAGAGCGGATGCATTCTGCTCAGTTGTCTGTGAGTAGCTATAATGAAAGGCTCCATAACCGCGTGAGTTCTCAGCCTGCCATCAATTAAAAAAAGGCAAAGCTCAATATAATAGTTCTATAGGTATCTGATGGATTAGGGCTACTGTAGTTTTCTCATGGATTACCAATGGCTGATCAGTTGATGATAACCGGAATCATTGACACGGGCATGAGCTCTTGCCAGTTGCCATAAGGCTCCTTCTTCTGTTCCATCCTCACCAGGAGTGTAGACGTTTCTAACAGCTTTGCCATCAGCAGTGGGAGGCAAACACAATTCGATGGCGACAGGCTTCAGCTCTCCATCGTCTGTGAGGAAGAAAAGTGTGCGACTGGCATATGATTTAATCTCGTCTGAAATCTTATTGATGCGCTCAGCATAGAGCATGTATGGATCGTAGTAGTCCATGATAAAAAGCCTTTTGGATGCTACAGCCTGTATTGTATTAAAGTCTATTAAAAATTGTTACAGTATTAATTTCAACCATAGAAACACACCAGAAAAGGATAATACACAAACAGGAAAAAATAACAATAAGGGAAGGATGAGGAAAACTGTCGGTAAACCTGTGATAGAGAGAGGCCATCCAAGAATTTTTTAATGTGTTGTTCTGTGATCGTGCTCTTCTGCGGACCGTAAACATTTGGGTCCAAGCTGCTGGATGGAGGAAATGTCTGTCACACGTAAAATTTTACTGTTTAAACAAAAGACCTGAAAGAACATAGGCCTGTTTCTATGAGTTCTCTGAAACATTTAAAGATCCATTCAGAGGCAGATTGAAACCTTTGGAAGGCGATGCATCAAAAGGTTACGTTTTCAACTTTTTTTGGTTAGATTTAATTGAAATTCAAAACTAATTGTAAATTTTAGACAGGAGAAGAGCCCAATTACAAAACAAAAGCTAAATCAGATTTTATAATATTTATAAAACTTTTACAATCTTAATTAAATTTAAGAGCAAAATCAAATGGAGTTGTTTTTAGTGTGATTTTTTGGACTTTCAACTGGAAATCTAATTCTACAATATTTTTAAAATCTACCGTATAATTAAATTCAGAACAAAAATTAGATTCTGCCATATTTTTAAACTCTACAATAGAGAGTTGTAATCTACCTGCTAGTTGAATTAAAAAAAAAAAAAAAAAATCAAATTTTGTAATGTTTGTAGTATCTATAATTTACTAGTTAAAATTAACTGAAATCTATAATCAAATTAAATTCAAAGCCAAGTCAAATTTTACAATAATTTAAAAATCTACAATGGAATAGAATTAAATTAAAGTGAGTAAAACTATAATTTGCATTCCAATAACTTCCGTGGTTGCATAAATAACTTCCGTGATTCCATAAATAGTTAAGATAAGTTAAATAACTTCTCTGGTTAAGATAAGTTAAATCTAGGTACCAGGGAAAGAGAAGATAAAGAAAAAGATATAGTTACTGGGAAAGAGAAAACGAAGAAAAAAATACAGTTATGAGGGGAAAGAGAAGATGAAGAAAATAATACAATAGGGAAGTAAGATAAGATAAAATAAAATAAGTTAAATCGAGAAGTAAGATGAGATAAGATAAGTTAAATCTAATCTAGTTACCTATCCAGACAAGATAAAGAAAAAAATCAAATTATACTATTAAAAAAATCAAGAATATGAAACCCAAGAAGCAGAGGGACGTAATTAAATTACCTCTAAGCACTGAATCACCAGAGGATTCACCCCCGCAAGCGCCTGGCGTGCAAATTCTCGATCCGTCTTCCACGCGAGTTCATTGACTATGGCAGAAATTATTCACTTTAGCCATTGATTTTTTTTTTTTGAATCCCAGTGCTAAAGAGTTAAATTGAGTGCAAAACCAAAATAGAATCTCACCTGCCAGGACTTGTGGTTTCAAAAAGTTGATCAGTGGATTGTCTTCAGTGGCTTCCACTATTCCCTGCACAATCTGCAGGGGACTCGGCTTGTCGCCAAGGTTCTTCCTGGAATTAAAAGGACTTTTGAAGCCCCGAACGTAGAGGTGTTCGATTTGTTCGAACGTTTCGAACGCAGCTTCAAATAAATCCTCAATGGTAGGGGCAATCATGTTGGCAAAAGCCATGACGGCGTGAGCTCCGAAATCCGAGAAATCTGTATGAGGAAACCTCTCGTCCGGTGGAATGTAGTTCACGTTTGGAAAACTGACTCGGCTTTCACATCTGGGATCTGCGTGGAAGTTTAATGCACACTGTCATGCACATAGCAAAACTAATGACAATTGTGGAAAGAAGCAGAGGGTTAAATGTTATACCAGTTTTGGTTGGTGGGCGGCCCGTCCTACACCTTCTGGGATATGGGAATTCTTTGGATCCACCCAGCACTTCCCTTGCCAGCTCTGGACTACTATCTGGTTCCCCGATATCATTGTAAACGTCATAATCGTAAATTCGATCCGATACTTTCCTCTCTCCCGTTCCATCTCCTCGCAGTTCCACCATATCTTTCTCCCTCAACTTCTTCAGACCTGCTGGCGTTGCGTCGGGCAGGTAGCTCTGGTCATGGACAAACTCAACATTAATCCACCCCGTGTGACTGGAACCGAAGACCTTGGGCTATAAAACGATTAAATGTACCAGAAATTCTTGATATGCCATACCTTATTAGAGAAGAAAATACGATCGCTCTTGCTGACGTGATAAGGGGATACCCAGGAGTTGCATTTAAAGCGCAGTTTACCTTGACCAGGGATATCAAGAGTTAGAGATTTCAGAAAGAACTCACGTGAGTGAGTGTTCTTTATCAAGAATGCTCCCGGAAGTCCCAGATTAGCTTTCCAGTTGAATGTGATCTGGTGGTGTGTATCGCCAGCAATGGGTCCATCTAACGGCTTCCACTCTAAAATGGATGCTTCACCAACAGTTTTACCCACTCCAGTTTCTGCCAGAAATAACATTAGAATTGAACAAACCTGTCTGAATTTGAATCTGATACATACCCCTTCAAGGTATCTAGATTTCACAGATTAACATAGAAACAGTAATAAAACAGGCATGTAGATTTTATTTTACTGAAGCTTAAAGCATTAGCAATGTATATAATTGATATATGATTAGTAAAAGAAGATAGACATCGATTTGTAATAAATATCAAAACATACTTAATTTAGATAATTTAAATAGAAATAAGTATTTATTTATAAAATTAAGTTAAAACATTAGATTAATATATAATCTAAATAAAAACATTAAGGCAACAATGTAAATTAAATGATTAATAAAAACCCATAATATATAATCATTCATAATAAATATGGAAATCCTACATCTATATCTAAATTACAACTAGATTTAGTGAAAATTTGCCATAACCTAACATATCAATATCTACGTTACAAAAATGAGCAGAAATAAGACACGGAGCCAGCGTTAGATCGAATCCTGCGGTACAAAACGACATAGGAATTGACTGAACAAAAATTCATGAATTGATTTACCTGGATCCACCTCTTGGCTGCTGACCAGCTGGAGGTAAACTCTGTTGCCCAACAACTCAGATGCTTCATCGGCAATACTTGCAGCGTAATCCGTGATGTTGAAAAGAGATACTTTTTGCAGTATCACTTCTCCATGAATCGTTTGGTCCACGCCCACTTTAGAAGAGGCATCTTTCACAAAGATGTCCTTTATGTTAAAGGCAAAACTTCTGAAATCGCCTCTCCTCTGCTTCGAAAGCATCTGCTTCAAATCGTCTGAGAATTGTGCGTGGCTCCTCCATGAAGAGCCAGTGCCAGTGCCAGTGGGGCAAGCATGGAACTGGCAAAAACCAACTTGGTTTTGTCTGTAACTCCCTATGCAGCTGGGAATCGAGTTGGGAATCCCTAACAGAATCTTGGCATCCATTTTCTTCACAGGCCACTTCTTTACTGGGTTTCACCCGGCTTTTGTGTGTTGTGGCTATGGGCGTT
Organism: Pinus tabuliformis; assembly: GCA_031772625.1. NCBI lineage: Eukaryota > Viridiplantae > Streptophyta > Pinopsida > Pinales > Pinaceae > Pinus > Pinus tabuliformis. The sequence continues at coordinate 466,754,690 of CM062810.1, forward strand.
AAGGCCTATTTGTAGACCATGTCCAGGCTCTGTGCAAGCCTTATCCGATCGTTTTCTGAGGATTTTCACGTTTTATTTGCCTCGTTATTCTGGAATCCGGCACATTGTGATCATGTTACCTGCCAAGAGGAATTTCGGCCAAGCATCATCTAATACTGACAAAGCATCATCCAATACTGACATTAAAAACTCGTTTTTACATGGTGATTTTTTTCCTTTCGCGCCGAAGATCAGTGGGACCAGAAAAGGAAATTGAAGTGGACATGGATCATCACATTAAATGTTTTTTGAATTTCCTTTTTCTGTTAATGTGTTTTTCGTAGTCTCATATGTTATGTTTTTAGAATTTGTTTTTCGTAGTCTCATATCCAAGTAACTCTCATATGTTTGCAATTTTTTTTTTAATATGTTCAAATCGGTTAGAGTTTTTTTTAATTGTGATAAATATTATTTAAACAATTCAAAAAAATTTGAGTATTGAATTCATATATATAATCTAAAAAATATTTTTAATTTATATAATAAAATTCATAATAATTTTAAAAATAACTAATTTATGTAATTTACACATTGTTTAAATAAACATTAATCACAAGTGTTCTTTACTAAAAACAAAAAGTTTGTGGCAATTGTGGTTTTACATTGATTTGGTAAATATCATTATGAATAGAGATGAGTTTAATGTCACAGTTTATTATGTAATTTTTTTATGAGGTATTTCTAATGTAAAGGAAATAATATGCGAGTTTAGTTTTATTATTGTTGTAAACTTTTAAACTATAAAAAGGTGGTTTAATGTTAGAATGATATTTTTAAAAAGTGGTATTGTTTTTAATTTTTATTTAATTTTATTATTTTATGATTTTTAATTAGAAATTATTTTTTCTCTTTAAAATAATTATAATAATATAATAATAATAATAATATCTATTTTTAAGGTCATAGCCAAGCCAGACACCAAATTGGTGGTGTATGAGACCCCTTTGTTTGTGGGACAAGGGACCCACTTATGCGCAACGATTTCACTGTTAAGTCTACAAAGGCATACATACCCTACCTTTGAACCTGCCACCTCTTAGGAGGAAACACATGATCTTAACCATTAGGCCCACTCAAGTTGTATTAATATAGTTATGATAATCAAAGGGATGTTTCTATTTTCACATTTAAAAAGAGGTACAATAAAGCTTTGAATATAGTTTTATATAGGGTTTGGGAAGTTCATTTTGATTAATAAATTGAAGTGTTTGTGGATGTGAGAAATGATGGACCTTCTAATTATAAAAATTCCAGTGTTTAGGGTTTAGGGTTTATGTTCTCTATTGGAATGTTTGGAATGGTGTCCATGTGTCCTCCATTAAATGAATAAATAAATAAAATTAAAATCCATCTTATATAGTAATATTTGGAACCATTAAATAAATAAATAAATAAAATTAAAATCCATCCTATATAGTAATGATTTGGCATACTTCTTATATGTACCCATACAATTCGTATTTATAAACACATATAATGATGTTATACATTTTGATACTAATCATATACTTGAACCATATTGTAAAATTATGTTATCAATTATATATTAGCATTATTTCGACCCTCATGAATTCTTATACAAAAGTATGGTTAATATTAACCTTGTATTAATATAGATCACTTAAGTTTGATTGCATTCATAATATTTGGATTATATATCAATTATCCATTCACTATAATATCCAACCTTTTCACTGTTATAAATTTTTGGCATATGACTTTGTGTTAACCATATGGGATATATTGTATTATGGTTTGTCCCACCCTTTACACATGGAAAGACTTGGCATATGCCACGTGACGACAACCCATGTGAATTCACATGGCTCACTAGTTCTATCTACCTTTAAGGGTCATGATCTTGCCTTCAAATCTGATGGTGGAAGTCATTTAAGGTTTCCAAAGGATGAACAACAACCATTCCTTTGACTCATTTGGTCATTTAGACCTTTTGATGGTGGCAACTAGAGCTCTGCTCGACCATCGATACCTCCAAGGTTTTGCTGTCATTTTTACATTAATCTTGTAGATATTGGTTTAATGCTTACCATGGGTTCAATAATTTCATCTCAAGAACTAAAGTTGTTGACTTATCACCATGGAGGTAAGTTTTTATTCCTTATTACAACATTTTTTTCTCTTCTTGTTTTAATTTAGTTCTCTATTATGTTCTTACTTTATTATTCGTTCCTTCGCATAGTTTTTCTAGGGACTAATAGAGTAACCAATATTATCAAGGTGAGTGTTTCAACTTTTCTTTGCAATGGTAGCCTCAAGGAGTGATTGTTGTTGGGAAAAGTATCCAATACGGAATGACCCTATCCCACTCTAAGGGTGATAGTACCTCAGCAACAACTGAATACAAAGCTATTCAAGATTACTTCTTTATGAGATGTAAGAGAGAGGAGAAAAGGGTCCACTAACCGTTGTCTTTCGCTAATGGTTGATCCAATCTTCCCTCTTTGCTGCTTGCTCCCAGCTCCTTGCTCTTTTACTGGCCCAGCTACACAAAGATCCTGCAAAAGCACAAGAAAGGGAAACTACAAGAAGCATACATCCATAATTGATTCAAGGATTAGAATAAATCAAATATACAAGCATCAATACACCATTAAGATACATGCATATAGAAGAACCTCAAATGCTTTATTAATGGAAGAAGTAAAGTTCTGAGAGTGTTACAACCATAAGAGGCCCAATCCAGCAACACCTCCCAGCAGAAAGAAATCTCCTCTTCACCTCCTTCAAAGCAATCACCCAATAGTTCTATGCACAAACCAACAGCACTTCCTTACATTCACAAGATTCCAGCCCCCTTAGACCTCATGAGAGAGCTCTATATATAGGAGGTTTGGAGAAAGGATGAGTCAGCTTGAGTTTGGCCTGAAGCTGACTAGTGTCCTCTCCCACTTCAGTTATACTTCAGTTCTTGAGTCCACTTGGAGTTTCTTGCTTCCACTTGGAGATCTAGATCCTCTTACTCATCACAAGGCGAATTCCCTGATCCAAGTGTCATTTTGGAAGCTTCCTGGGCATTTGACACCTTGCAGAATGACTGTGCCACTTGGCCAATCTCGCCCAGCGCAGGTAGCCTTCATTAGATTTGACATTTAGCGCAGGTACATAGTGGAGAAGTTGACATTCAGCGCAGATGCTCAGTGGAGCAGCTGACATGATCCAGAACTAGCTTTTTTTTCAGTGTTTTCAGGTGGAGAACTGATTTTCAGTGCTGTGGTTTGCTGACCTTGTTCCTCTAGGGGTAGGAACAACATGTTTAGGGACTTTGGATCCCTCAGATTATTGACATTTCATGCTTCATGCTGTTAGGCACAAAAATGTCTATAACAGTTGCCCCCTAAAGTATGAGGTCGTTTATCGGGTGAAATGCTTTATCAGGAGGATCCGAAGTTCATTCAATCGCTGAGAGGTGCCCTGTAATAAAATACAATACAATACATTATTTTTCATTCTGCTTTCATGATCTAGCTGAGGCGGGCATTCCCATGCTCAGCTTTATAAATTCATTTTGGTACATTGAACAGACGATCGTCTGATGGTAGACTGATAATTCTCTGCTGAAATTATCATCCTTTGAGTAGGATGATCATCTGCTGCGATGATGTACATAACAAATGTCTTTATATCCTGAATATATATCGCAGCCCGGATGGATGAAACTAGATCCGGGGTCTTCAAACTCGTTCGATCTTCACTCTAAGTACAAGTCGATCCATGTGAGAATTGCGCTGAAGTCGAACATAGAAAGACATCGCTTGATTACCGGTCAATAATGTAAACCGTTAACAAGCGCGAGAGGAATCACCAATAATGATAATGACCCTCAAGGTACTGCAGTACAATTCACGTGGTGTGAATAAAGGACTTGGCGTCGAACACCACGCAAAATCTTCTGGTCGAAGGTCATTGATGTATACCTGTCGCCGGAAGTGAGAAACTTGCCATTGAGGCATGCAAGCTTCAAAGTACTGGGGGGTTTGTTCCTAGATCAACTTCTTGGATAATGAGCTGAAGTCGACAAGAAGCGATCCGTCAAAGGAGGGCCTTAGTGAATCCCACATCAATGACACGGAACGGAGCTAATGATTTTAGTGGAGGTGAAAACAATCTGTGAAATATGATTCAGGGTGGCGATCATGGGTGGATGAAGGATAATGTATGGCAGTGGATGGGACACGGTTGACTCTTTCTGAACAACATCTCTTGAACATATAACGACACTGATGTGATGGATCGGTAGCATTACCCCAAATGTGGATGGTTTGGCGAGGACCATGGTGATGAGACCGGTGAATGAAACAACCCAACCCGATGTGATACGGAGGACAAAGTGTCATGTTCAAGAGCGACTTGCTACCATTAAAGCTTTGAGGTTCTCCCAATTTTTCCCCAGTCATTTCTGACCAGTACCTCTTTATTTTTGTCAAGCTTGAGGAGGATAACATATGCTTGTTCTATAACCTGCCCTTCGGGCAAGCCCATCGCTATGTTTTAACGAGCCTAGCGATAGGGAAACTCGTTCTCGTCTAAAGACAAGTTTGTCGCTATTTAATCATTTTAACGAGTCTAACGACAAGGAAAACTCGGTCCTTTTCATTTTTAGAGAGTCTGAAAAGGTACAGAAAGTTAACTCCAAAATTCCTTTTTCGTCATCTAATCCCTTAAGTCCGAAAAAGTATAAAACAATACAGAAGGGATGAGTTTTCGATAACTTTAACGAGCCGAATAAAACAAGCGCTCGACCTTTTTGTGTAATAATCCCTCGGGTCCAAAAAGATTAAAATCTAGAGGAGGGATAGCTCTTCCGGTCACTTTAACGAGCTGGAAGGCCAAAACTCGGCAAAATTTTCATATTTTACGAGTCAGGAGAAAAGAGCTCAAAGAAGACTCGTCTTTTGAGGAACGAGTGATAAACAGGGATAGCAGCAGATTCCAGGTACAGGTTGGAATTTTCCAATCACGGCAGTGTCACAAGGATGGCTAAGTGAAATCACTCTTCGCAGCTGTTCCTCAAAATGGGTAAACAATCATATGGAGGTGAACGATTGGCCAAATGGAATGGAGGTGGCGGGTGCAAACACGACCAAGGCTTTTATGGCTAATAAATTTATGATCACAATGGTTATTTACCGGAATAGGTTCATTTTTTAATGAGCTTGAACTCTGGAGGAAACTCTTGCTCAAAAGCTTATGTTTATTTTTTAACGAGCATGAACTATGACGCTAAAACTGCTCGGATCTCACTTTTCTATTTTTTAACGAGCATAAATTCCGCTGTAAAACTGCTCGATTATATGGTCAAATTTTGATTTTTACTATTACTAGCTTTTCTCTTTTTCAAATATAGTACTGCATTTTCAATTGCTGCAACAAACTTTGTTAGAAATGAATAATATTTGCATGAAAATGAGATTATAACCCTAATATTTCACTTTAAACTGTGTAAAAAGCCATTAAAAGGTGTTTTTACCTCTCATTTACCATTTCATTTGCATTTGGTTTGTTGGAGCTCTGGAGGTGCCTCTTCCCCCTTGATTTTCACCAGCTGATTCCAGGAGATTTTGCGGACGATTTTCGGTGCCGTCTGGACCAGGTAGGAGCTAAACCCTAGCTCTTTCTTTTCACGGTTTCCTTTTCCTGTTTTTTGCCTGTTTTCCGGTCTTTCTGAGCCCCTGGGGTTTTGCCAGGGCGCCCTAGGATCAGCGCAGGTTTCCCTTTCGAAACCTGCGCTGAAGGTCAAGCTGCCTTAAGGCAGCCTAACCCTCAGTGCAAGTGGGAGACTTCCTGCCTGCGCTGGGCTCAAAAAGACTGAGTTTTAAGGTTATTTTTGATGATTTTTTCGCCAGTTTTTCATCAAATCAGGAATTCACTCTTTCTCTTGTTTGCTTTGCAGGGAACCCTGAACAAAATGTCCCTTACATGGCGAGAACGAGAACATGAAGAGGAGGACATGATTGCCCTCCATGACCCGGTCACGGTGAACGCGCTGCAGAACTGCGGCCTGCTGAAGTTCTTCCGTATCTCTAGCATGAGAGCACAGATTTCTTTACTGCAGTATATGCTTGATGCTTGGGATCCTGTTAACCAAGTGTTCCAGATTAGGGGGAAGACCATCCCCTTGACCATAGAGGACATGTACTTCTTGACTGGACTGTCAAGACGAGGTGCCCCCATTTCCTTATCAGGTACGGCCCGGGGGACTGATTCCACCAGAGATTATGTCCGCCAGTATTGCAGGGAAGGTTCTCAGCCGAGCAGAGACGGCAAGATTGTTATCCGAGAGATCACTGATCGGGCTCTCAGGTCCATTCTGTTCACTATTGGTAGGATGGCCGGCAGCGCAGCTCTACATGTTGCCAACAGGTCTTATATGCAGCACGCCTTGGAGTGTCTCCAACCGAAAGTATTCAACTGGTGTGATGCAGTACTTGTTCAGATGAAAAGTCAATTGACCAAGGTAAAGGACGGGAAGCTGAAGAACTTTGGATTTGGTTCTATTCTGACTGCCTTTGCCTTGGAGAAAATCCCACTGATGCAGCCCCAGTACATCATACTTGACTTGCCTTCTCCGACCGAGCCACGCATGCAGAGGTGGGTTGACCACATGTCTAGGCATGCAGGTCAACCTCGGATTACTTTTACTGAGGCCTTCTTTAGGTGGTTCGAGCGCCAGGAGATGGCGTTTTCTGAGTATCCATATGTGGGTATGGATTTCCGAGGTGATCCGGATTTGGTGCTACCGGACGGCGAGCAGTGGGGTGCCATTGGTAAACTCTTTGACCATATTACTGTTTATTGTTCTTATTCATAATGTTGCTGTGCTTTATTCTATCAAGACTTTTAATTGTACTCTTGGGTGCATGCAGATATTGGTCCTGTTCGTCCCGCAGTTCGTCCGAGATCGCCAGCTGCTGCCCCGGCAGGGGAGCCTGCTAGGAGAGTTGTTATTCGCGATCTTGACGACACTGAGACCCTTACAGCTGTGCAGGAGCAGGTTGAGAGCCTTACTCGTGGCCTTCCGGATGTACAGATTGACGAGTTACCTTTACAGATGCAGCGGCATACCATTGGTGTGCCTAGACGATGGACTCGTCTCTTGCGCATGATTGCACAGGCCGTGACGTACTATCATGAGCACCACTAGGCTAGGGTGCCCCCTAGCATCTTTTTGAGTTTTTAGGTCATACGACCAATTTTGTCTTGGTTACAGAACATTATGTATGAACTTATATAAACAACTTATACGTATTTTGATTTTCGGGTTTTATTCTGGTTGATTTACGTGATCCATATGTACATTTTTTGATGATGTGTCCTTTTTATAAATGTTGCAAATGTCTATCTAACACATAGTTTGCTAATGAGTCAGTTAATGTGTTTAAGTTTCTTGAAATATGTTGATATTGAATTGAATCAAATCGTCTTTCCAAGATCTTAACCCTTAGGAACATACGATAAATAGCTGGATTGCGAACAGAATATATACCATTGAGTTGTAATATTACGAGCTGTGAGTCTAGCCTGACAATTAGTCGGCGTATGCCACGTGTGATGGCATCAGAGAGTAGTTCTATCAACGCGCTGTATTCAGCGATGTTATTCGTTGATTGCCCAATACATACACCTCTGAAACTTACTAACTCGCCGCTTGGATCAAAAATGGCCCAGGCTGCGGAGGACAGGTTCCGCGAACTACGACTCGCTCCGTCGGCATATCCAACACATGTCTCCAGAAGGTTTGACATCTGCAACGGAAAAAGGTGGATCACTCGACCAGAACAAACACTTTAGCGAAAACAAAATACAACAAAAGCATGCAGGTTACTATTTAAGCATAGTAACGCTTGAGGTACAACCCGTTGCGGGGCTGCGCCAGTGGAATTCCATCGTAATCCATTAACTCGTAGGCTCCTTTTGCTAACACCCTTTTAACAATATAGGGGCCCATCCATAAGGACTTGAATTTGCCTGCTCCCAATTTATCGGATTCTTGGTCATAAAGCAAGAACAAATCACCTTCTGAGAAGACACGGGGTTTGACATTTTTGTCAAACTGAGCCTTGACTCGTTTCTTATGAGCTTCGTTAGCCAAAGCGGCGTCACGACGGGTTTCATCCAACTGGATTAATTCCAAGAAACGGGCCTCTTCTTCTGAAGTTCCGGGGAGGAGGTCGATTGCGAGTTTAAGTGATGAAATTTCGCACTGGATTGGTAAGACTGCTTCCAGGCCATACACCAGTTGAAAAGGTGTGAACCCGGTTGCGTTCTTTACCGAGGTCCGGTAAGCCCACAAAGCTGAGTACAGGATTAGGTGCCATCTTCTTTTATGAACCCCGATCATCCTTTGCAACATACGCTTCAGGACCTTGTTGATTGCCTCAACTTGTCCGTTGGCTTGCGGATAATATGGGGTAGAGCTGTCGTGAGATAGCCCTAGCTTGGCAGCTAATTCGACCATCATGTGATTGCGAAAATGCGACCCATGATCTGTGACTATAGCCTGTGGTACACCGAACCTGGCGACTACATGATTGAAAAAGAAAAGGGCAGCTGTTTCACCAGTGTTATCCAATGTAGGCATCGCCTCGGCCCATTTGGTAAAATAGTCAACAGCGACTATAATATACGCATGCCCCCCGGTCGAGGTGGGGTTACATTGCATGAAATCGATGCCCCACTTGGCGAAGGGCCCAACAGCAACTATCGGCTGTAAAGGTGCGGGTGGTCGTCTGGTTTTGCTATCAAAGATTTGACAAGCATGGCAACTTCTGACTGCGGTTATGCAATCTTTGAACATGGTTGGCCAGAAGTATCCTGCTCGTAATATTCTTTGTGCTGTTGCATATCCAGACTGATGCCCCCCACACGCGCCTGAATGACAATCATTCAGGGCTTTTTCAGCCTCCTCATGGGTAAGGCACCTCCTCAGAACTGTATCGACACCACGACGGTAAAGTGTATCACCGACGATCATGTAGTCTTTTGCTTGGTATCGTATACGTTTTTGTTCGGAGCGAGAGGTGTTAGGCCTGAACTTTTGGGTTTGGAGATAAACTATGATATCTCCATACCACTCATCGCTTACAGATATCAGAAACAAACTTTCGTCCACGATTGACTCTTTCGATGTTTCGTCGTTGGACGATGATGGGAGATCGCACAATAATTCTGCGAAAACTAGGGCCTTCTTTGATTTGGATTTTACAAATTCCAGATCAAACTCTTAAAGGATCGCTATCCATTTTGAATATTTCCCCCCAGCAACTGTCGCGACAGTATATAAGTCATGGGGTTGCAATCTGACAGGATGGTAGTTTTCCGAAAGAGGACATAATGTCGAAACCTTTGAATCGCTTGAACAGCTGCAAGCGCTAGTTTTTCAACATAAGAATATTTACTTTCTGTATCGTTTAAGTTTTTACTTAAATAATAGATAGGATGTTCTATTCCATCGACTTCTTGAACTAAAACCATCGCAATGGTCGTATCTGCTGCAGCTAGATACAGGTTAAAATCTCTTTGATAGTCTGGGGCGTACATTAATGATGCTTTTACTAGACAATCTTTCATAGCATCAAAAGAGGCTTGCGCCACCTGGTCCCAGACAAAAGGTACATCCTTTTTCAATAGACGAGTATAACCCTTAGCAAGTTCTGCGTAATTTGGAATGAACCTCCTCAGAAAATTTGCTTTCCCTTGGAGTTTCTGAATCTGAAGCAAATTTGAAGGTGGAGGCAAATTAATGATTGCCTGAACCTTGCAGGGGTCGAGACGAATCCCATCTTTAGAGACTACAAAGCCAAGTAAACGACCAGAACCGACGCAAAACACACATTTGTGCGGATTGAGTCTTATCTTGTAGTGTCGGCAACGTAGAAATATCGCTCTTAAATGCTGCGGATGATCAGTCCGCTTTCGCGAATGAGCCGGAAGATCGTCGAGATAAGGTTGAACAATGTTCTTGATGTCATGGAAGGCATAATTCATTGCCCTCTGAAACGTCGCCCCTGCGTTTTTTAAACCAAAGGGTAATTTTCGATAAGCGAATGTGCCCCACGGACAAATAAATGCAGTCTTTGACTGGTCCTGTGGGCGGATATTTATTTGATTATACCCGGAAAATCCATCCATAAATGAAAAGATTTCACATCTGGCGCATTCATCAATTATCTGGTCGATGAAGGGTGTAGGGTAGTTGTCCTTCGGACAATCTTGGTTTACATCCCTATAATCAACACACACTCTAATCGTCCCTTGTTTTTTCATAACAGGGACAATATTCGATACCCAATCGGTTAGAGGAACCGGGTAGATGAATCCAGCATGGAGGAGTTTTTCAACTTCCGCCTTAATGGCAGCGGCTTTCTTCGGGTGCACCTGCCGAAGCCGTTGCCTTACTGGTTTGACATCAGGATACATTTTAATTTCATGTTCAACGATACTCGAGTCAATGCCTGGCATTTCATCATATGACCACGCAAAGACATCTCTAAATTCGCGAAAAAGAGCGTTATATATTTCCAGTTCTGAAGGGGAACAACCTTTGCCGACATAAATATTTTCTACAACATCTGTTTTGGTCGAGATATTTATGGCTATAGTCTCTTCAATATTGGATAAGTTTCGCTCGGAATCCACCGTGTTTACAGTATTTGTTAGGAATTCAAATACTGAAGGGTGATAAAGGTCACTTTGAGTATCTTCTTCATATTCCGGAAGAAGGGAACGATGGTGGTGATCATTCCATGGTGCCCCCTCAATCATCATTGATTGTAAGATTCCTTCGTCAGTCCCATGTACTTTCGACCAAGGATCTAATGGGGTTCCATATTCTCTAGACCTATCTACCCAAACGCTTGACGAGCGTTGATTTGGGCTCGCTTCCCATGCTTGAAACATTGATTGCTACAATATTTCTAAAGGGCTTGGGGGCAAAACCATTGAATGATCCATGTTGACCTTCGTGGAAGATATCATGTTGCAGGTTGCTACAAACGGTATATTTCCTATATAAATAGGAGGTGGTAGCGCGAAAGTTCCCATCAATGTGGGGTCTTTCAATAATCCTACTCCGATATCTTGAATTGAATGGTTGCTCTCATGGATCATGGGAATGCTTCCTGTAACTTGTGAACCATTAGGGAGGAAATTCTGTTGGTCGACGATCGTAATCCCTCCTTCAAACGGGAATGCGATCTTCCTAAAATAAGTCGACACGACAGCTGCCATGGCATAAATCCATGGTCTACCTAGTAGGATGTTATAGTCAAGATTTCCATCAATGACTTCTACATCAATTTCTACTGTCTTTCCTCCTAGTTCAACTTTCAAGTTATTAAGGATACCGTAAGGGGTATAAGTCCTTCCGTCGAAAGCTTTTAATGTTGTCGAAGATCGCGACAAGGTTGGAGATCCTAAAGTTTTCCAGCAACTCATTGACATAATACATGTTGAGGCTCCCTCATCAATTATCGTTCTGTGAACAGTTTTGTTGAGTGCTTTCACTTGAATAAGGAAAGCTAGCTGAGCTGGTAACTGAGGATCATATCCCTTGTGATCAAAGGATACTAGATTGGAATCCTTGGGATCAACCCCACCAATTGCCGATAACAATGCCTGCCTTTGGGTTGGACAATTTTGTAGCACTTCAAGAGTCGACATAGCGGATGGCGATTGGGCCAAATCTTCCACTATATTATAATGCTGCGCCGCTCTGGCGCGAGGATTAAATGTCGACTTGTGTACTACACCCTTCGGCGGTTTTATTGTTAATTCAGGGATGGTGGGCGTTACAACTTCTGTCGAAGTTGTTGTCGAACTACCTGGTTGATCTTTACCTTTTTCGTTCGACACCTGAGGATTCCCATAATCTTTGTTCCTTGTCGAAATCAAAGCATCATTCTGCTGTTTCGAAACCGACAACATTAAGACTTGCGACGGGGAAGCATTTCCACTATCAACCAGATTTTGACCTGGGTTGGGAAATGGATCAGTTAACACAGCTGAGGTTTGGGAACTTTTAAAGAACCTCTTTAACTCAGCTTTGAATGGGCAATTCTTTGTGGTATGATCCTTATCATCACATATTAGACATGGATAATTTTGTTTCCCTTTGCCAGGAGGGTTTGAAGAATATTTTCCAGGGGATGACTCACCCTGTTTCTTCTTCTTCCCTTTGTTTTGTTTCTTCTTGCTTCCTGGTTGATTGGTTTCTTTGCCCTTATCTTCCGATACGGCATTTACTTCCGAAGCAAGAATTTCTTCTTTTGCATTTTGATCCGAATTCTTACGGGCTTTCTTTGACGAAGCCTTTGTCGACTTCGCGTTTGCTGTGCCAATCACGCCATCACCGGCATGAGAGTCACTATTTGATTTAGGAGGGGGAGGAATTGAAAACTCTGGTCTAGGGGCGTCAGGTATTTTGTCATAGAGTGTGCTGGACTGAGTATAAACTAAGTCCAAATATTGTGCACGAGCAATCACTTGCTCCTCTGTTACGACTCCCCCCTTGGCCACATCTTCCGTAATAGCTGGAAGTAACGACTTTATAAACCATTCAGCTAATAGCTGATCGGGAACATATGTTTTCACCATCCTACGACGACGACGCCACTCATGTATATGATCAGATATATGGGTAGCAGTTGTCTGTTTGAAGTTGGTTAATATTTCTGTTCCCGTTTCATACCTTATCGGTAATTGAAAGTGGGTTAAGAAAGTCGTGGCTAGGGAACTAAAATTGTCGAAAGAGGCTCTTGGCAATTCAATATACCATTTAGCCGCTGGACCTGTCAATGTCCTCTGAAAAAGGCGAAGCCTTATCGAATCGTCGTTAAGGGTGTTCGACGAACACCACAGATGAAAAGTCATCACGTGATTCGACGGGTCCTCACCTGGATTTCCATTGAATTTAGGAATGTCAGATGGAAGTTTATGAGGAATCACTGGCCACCAAGGGGCATAAGCAATCGGATCGTTGGTTAAACGGTGTAAATCGGGTAACTCTAAAGTTGCCACGAATGGTAACTGTTGATTCAGGTTAGGCGAAGCGTAACCAGGGTACGATGGAATCGCTTGAGCAGTTGGCCTTTGCATACCAGCATAATGTAATTGATGTTGGTATGACTGATACGGTTGGTGGACCTGGCCACTGTAAAGTGGTTGGTTTTGACCGTTTTGGATATACGGTTGTCCACTATTCGCAAAGATCTGTTGCTCAGAACCTTGGTACACTTGCTGGAACTACGGTTGTTGGTATTGTACAAGCCATGGTTGTGACGCCATGTTCTGTTGCGCCATGCTAACCATTGGACCAAGGTGTGGGGTAATTGTACCCATTTGTACTTGTGTCGTCCCACCAGTTGGCGATTGTGGTTGTGACCCATGGTCAAGCGACTATTGCATTACAACCTGAGAAATCTGAGGTTGACATGTAACAGGTATCGGTTGAACTTGCGACACGGTTACAATAGCCGGGGTGGTTGGGATGTTCGTCACAGGTACACACTGTTGCATAGAATATACAATCCTTGGTTGTTGAGGTAGCATAGGTACCCAACTACTTGACGCAATTCCAGTATAACCTGAACATTGTTGTGAACTCACGTATGGGTACCCTCTCGGAGGGGGTAATGAAAGGGCATACTGCCCCCCATACGGTATCAATCCAGAACTAAAGGGGATTGATGGCCCAAATTGACCTCCAAATGGGTCAATTTTGCGAGTTTCAACATAAGAGTTACCAGGTATTACTCCGGATGAACAAACTGGAACAGACCAAACTGTCGAAATAGTCCCTTGGTGGACTCCTTCTAGCTGTTGAGAGCTAGTTGGGACAGCTGGTATGCCGGCAAACATCGTCGGAGTGACGGCAGGGACTTCTGCTGTCGCTGTGTCATTTGACACAGTCCTAGATGATGACGGTTGTTCAGACATTTTAAGTCTATCCAATAGATTGCCTAGCGATTCTACAGGAACTTCCACTTGTGGTGGATTAACTTCTGATGAAGGAAATAGAGTGACCCCGACTCCAAAATGAGTTGGAGTACTTGCTTGCGGATCCTCTGCAATTTCCTCTATCGCAATCAAACCCGGTGGAAGAGGGAGACCGTCAGGTCCGTAAAATATTTCTGGTGCCGAAGAAGTGGTTGCTTCGACAGCGACAGTTGTTTGGGGGACAAAACTTTCTGGACCGGTTACAGATGGAACTGGTTCAGTTACACAAGTATTTGCCCCCAGACTAGGATCAGTATTACTGTCCTTCTGTGGCTGTTGAACTTCTTCTATAGAGGCAGGGTTTCCAGAAATGTTAGGAGTAACCGGAACCTCGGATGCAGTAGGAACACTTGTTCTAACTTTCAAAGGAGATTTTGAACCGGTTAAACGAGTTCGCTTTGCCCGTACTGTTTTCGATTCCGGGGACAAAGACGGTTGACTCGTAAGCCTCCGCGAACGACGGGTTTTCAATTGACTTTCTTCCACGATTGCGGATTACTCGATCAACTAAAATATTAAAAGGGGAAATTTGTGTTTCCGAATTGAATGAATTTTATTAGACGCTTTTAGACACAACTTGCTTTTTCACTTTTTAAGAGTCGAGAAAAAGCTAAAGATGAATCTAGTCTCCTTCGATGTATTAACGAGCCCGAAGTGACAAATGCTCGGTTGGACTTTTTCAGTTATAGAGTTTGAAAAAGGCCAAAAGAAACTGCTCTGGAGATCTAGGCAGAGGGTGTGCCAAACCTTTCGCAAAACCACAGAATACGTTTTACGGTACGAGTGGTCGATCTTCGTGAATGCTGTGTTCACTGCATTGCGATCAGTAGGGCGGCCGACACGGCTTCCTATGGATAAAAGATATATGCCTATAGGGGTCTCCCAATATATACGCGACGGTACGTGGGAGCACAAGTCCGTATTAGTGCCACCGACTCTCAGGAGGAATCACCCACCTTCGTCGAGATCGACAGTCACTACGTTTAACGACGTCGGAACACGTCTCTAGCTTAGACCTCTAGATGTTTGCGTTATGTTTCAAAGCGTTGTTAGGTTCATTCAATATATTTTAAGTTGATCTTTTTAAAGTTTGCCTTTCAAGGTTCACCACGAGATGTATTGATACAAATTCCTAAATGCAGTCTAAGATGAGAAGCAAGCTTTTTCAATCTTTTCGACTTATGAAAATCTTAACTACTGAGGGTAAAGAGAGACAAAATCTTTTCACACAGATCAAAGAGCACTCGCTAATGCACTTTTTCCCTAAATCAACATACAAACTTATATGCAAAATGCAAAGATGCAGGTATTTCTTTTCTCTTTCTTAATGTTGGTGTAATGCAAAAAGAAAGCTGTTGTATAATTTTGAATTCAATTTCAAGTGAAAGCAAACAAGCTTGTCCAAAATCAAAAGACACCTTAAGATTCACTTGTTTCGACACTAGAAATATATAAACTCAAACCAAATGACGAAAGCAAAAGCTCAATCAGCTATGAACAACAAACAAACTAACTCTTAAGATCAAAACGACACTTTATCACAGGTCTAGATCTAAGAGGTCACAGCAAGACTAGTTCACTTTCGTTATGGGAAACTGTGAATGATACAAGAAATACACAAAGAACAAACACAGTTTCTTTATACAACCGAGGCGGAATAGTGACAAGGAAAGTTGGTTTCAGATAGGCACATTGACTGGTAACAAACAGCAAAAACAAGAGTGAAAACAGGGCAAGAAACAGCAGGAAACCCCAGCAGCACAAGGCAGGACTGGTCCAGCGCAGGTGGAACACTGCCTGTTTGACCTTCAGCGCAGGTAGCCCCTTCGGGAACTGCGCTGAAATGCAAACAGCCTTTGTACAGCCTGCACTGAAGAACGAAACTTTCGTTTCTGGTGGTTTCCGGGTCACAGATTGCTCAAAAATTCACAGTTTTTGCTCAAATCAGAAGCTATCAGTCAAGGACACACTAAGGGATGACAAGGAGGATGAAAAGCTATCACTAAGAGCTTATTAGAGTCCTTGTGGATCAGCTCTTCAAATCATAAACTTGCCCAGAAACTGAGCTAGAGTAACTGCCCTCTACTTTGTATCTGAAAGATTCAAACACAGTTCGATTCGGTACTCCCTTTGTTTATGAAATGAATAGCAAAAACACAAACAACCAACAAGATACGATCCCCAGCGGAGTCGCCAATTTGTTGTTGGGAAAAGTATCCAACACGGAATGACCCTATCCCACTCTAAGGGTGATAGTACCTCAGCAACAACTGAATACAAAGCTATTCAAGATTACTTCTTTATGAGATGTAAGAGAGAGGAGAAAAGGGTCCACTAACCGTTGTCTTCCGCTAATGGTTGATCCAATCTTCCCTCTTTGCTGCTTGCTCCCAGCTCCTTGCTCTTTTACTGGCCCAGCTACACAAAGATCCTGCAAAAGCACAAGAAAGGGAAACTACAAGAAGCATACATCCATAATTGATTCAAGGATTAGAATAAATCAAATATACAAGCATCAATACACCATTAAGATACATGCATATAGAAGAACCTCAAATGCTTTATTAATGGAAGAAGTAAAGTTCTGAGAGTGTTACAACCATAAGAGGCCCAATCCAGCAACACCTCCCAGCAGAAAGAAATCTCCTCTTCACCTCCTTCAAAGCAATCACCCAATAGTTCTATGCACAAACCAACAACACTTCCTTACATTCACAAGATTCCAGCCCCCTTAGACCTCATGAGAGAGCTCTATATATAGGAGATTTGGAGAAAGGATGAGTCAGCTTGAGTTTGGCCTGAAGCTGACTAGTGTCCTCTCCCACTTCAGTTATACTTCAGTTCTTGAGTCCACTTGGAGTTTCTTGCTTCCACTTGGAGATCTAGATCCTCTTACTCATCACAAGGCGAATTCCCTGATCCAAGTGTCATTTTGGAAGCTTCCTGGGCATTTGACACCTTGCAGAATGACTGTGCCACTTGGCCAATCTCGCCCAGCGCAGGTAGCCTTCATTAGATTTGACATTCAGCGCAGGTAGCCTTCATTAGATTTGACATTCAGCGCAAGAGCAGTTGACATTCAGCGCAGATGCTCAGTGGAGCAGCTGACATGATCCAGAACTAGCTTGTTTTTGAGTGTTTTCAGGTGGAGAACTGATTTTCAGTGCTGTGGTTTGCTGACCTTCTTCCTCTAGGGGTAGGAACAACATGTTTAGGGACTTTGGATCCCTCAGATTATTGACATTTCATGCTTCATGCTGTTAGGCACAAAAATGTCTATAACAGTGATTCAACTAGACATTCTAAGTTCAGGTAAATTCTTAGTCCAAATTTCTCAATTTTCTCCTTATCTGATGTCACATTTCCGCTTCGAAAGTTCTCACCATTAATTATATTTTTTGTGCATAAGAATGAAATGGCTAGGGCATTATCTTGCCATTTCAAAGAGTAATATTTGCACAACCACTAGGTAGGGGTTTTAACCAATAACCATTTCCTTTTTCTCTCTGCTCTTACAGGGTGGCATACATTTTTGAGTGAGGGTTTATTATGGCTTGCTTGTTTCTAATTATTTGTGAATAGACTAGCCATGGTTGTAGACTGTACTCAGTCCAATGCTTTTAGTGACAACCAATTCGTAAATTGTTTAATCTTGTTTGGTATATATTTACCCGTCCCTTTCAATCATAATAATGTCAGGTATTTGCATTTTTTCTATAGAGTGGTAATGGAGGCATTGGATACCTGGGTACACCATTCGATTCAAATTGAACCCTCAAGGTTATTCATTTTTTACCATAAGCGACTTATTGTTACCAATTTTTAACTTTAAAACTAGGTTTTTATTTGTGATGAGTATACTGATGACATAATGCCTTTACACCAGTTCCTTTTTGTTTTCGAAGAGTCTTCTCCTATAGTTGGGATTAATCTACTCCTTTCTTTTTCAGGTTGGTTGCCTTCCATATGTATGCTTGATCCTCTTCTTGTGATTCTTCAATAGCATGTGATGTCAAAGTGTATATGGATTATAATGAACAATTTGCTTGATTTGCTTATTATGGTTTAATGTGTTTTAGGCACTTTGAACTTGTTTAAATTTATTAGGTTAAAATTGTGTTGTATGTTACTGTTCAGAATTTTCTTAATTTTGGACAAAAAAACTCATTACCTTTGTAATGATAAAAAATGGAGGATTTCATTATATTTAGCTTTTTCAATTTTAGTAACATTGTATTTAATGATTGGCAAGTGCTTCATAGACTCTCCAATGTCTTTCTTAGCACGATCTTGTTATTGAACATTGCTTTCCTCCTCGATTGGTGTTTGAATCTTGAAATGTTAGCTTATAATTGTGTCTGATAAATTTTAATCTATCATACATTTACCATTATAGGTACCGTCATAGGTTTCATGGCATATATATATACCATTTAAATTAACATAATTTTTCACCATTTATGTACAACTATATTACACATATGATATTCATTTTTTGTTGTATGCACTATGTTTGTCAATAACACTTTCTCTACTATGTTCATAAAAGTAAAATGATTTTACTATTTCTTTTAATTCGGTATAAAATCATGAGGCCCTTGAGGAGAGTCCTTATAGACTATATGCTAAACTATAACCATGGGGTTGTCCCACATGTTAATTATATATAACTATATTTCTTATTCTTGATTTCACTAAATTCCATTAGTCTGGAATCACTGAGGTATATGCTTACCTCTAATAAATTTTATTAAAACATATTAAAACACATATTAATTCCTATTAAAACATATCATTCTAGTCATTAGACTAATAAAAATTCTTGACCAGACTCACAAGCAGATTAATTGCATGTATAGTGGTAACTAGTTTATTCCATGTTTCCTTATCCTCCTCTTATCACTTCTACCAATTATAATTCTTATCTAAGTTTCTAGTGGGAAATTTGCACTTATTTTCAATACGGGAATAACATGTTATTACTTTGCATTTACTTTCATACCTCTTACACTTGATTTTAATAATAGAACTTATACATGTAATAACTTCAATAAACCTTTAGACCCTTCTAGCACACCACTAACATAAATCCATTTTCCCTTCTTCTTGATAATTTTTTTTGTAAAATTTATATTTTTCTTTCGATATTATATATAAATATATATACCATTGTACCTTCTAGTTTTATGTAATTAAAATTGTTATGTACACGTAGACTATTAGCTCATAAGCATGAGTTACTCACTCATATAGTCTTATCTCACTAATATTATAAGTCAATATCAATAAATTATTTATAAATTAAATTAAATTAAACAAACTCTTGATATCAAAATAGAATTTTAAAATACATATATTCAATTGAGACATAATTTATAGCCCTGAGGGTTAGCTTAATTAGTCAAGTTCCTGTCGCTAAAGCACCTCGCTAATGGGAGTTCATGCGGTCAATTTTCCTCGATGCCCTCGAGGTTATACTATAAGTTGACGAGATGTGATACTTTAGGGTTGATCTGCTTAGATATTTCCTCGAAAAGAAAAAATTCAGACATAATTTATCTCTAATTCAAGGAATTCTTAGTAGAATTTATATTCAGATTCAAAACTTGAAACTATCACTCCAATCATGTAGGATATTATAATTCTATAACATATTTTCAATCACATTACTAATACCAATCATTCTTCATCATGCTATTATCAATAACTAACATATATACTTATTTAGCATGACAATTAAAATCAAATAATCTAAACATAATTGTCACTTAGGCAATATTTAGGATAAGAGTGCGTTCCCCCCAACCAACGAAATGCTACAAGAAATTCCCCTCAAACTCATGTCTTCTTTCCTTCATGAATAAACAACCTTCTTGTGTTCCTGAGTGGTTTTTCTTATAGATATTCTGAGCATATTTTTCCTTAGCAACATCCTAATTTAAGGGTCTACATCCCTTAGTTAGCTAGGCATTTTGTTCTAATTTAAAAAAAAAACGTCTTTCTTTCTCTTTAAATCACGTCTTTATTATTTATCTCCGACTAAGTGTTTAGCGTAATCTTTCTCTCGCATTATGATATTTTTATTTAACAACTTTCTCCTTGGGATTTTTAGGAGATTTTTAGGAAGGTCCACCATGTGGACTTGACCACTAGCAAATTTTTATAAAAATGGTAAGAAGTCTCTTTTACTCAAGTGATCTTTTCCAAATATTTCCAAACAACTCATTTATTAATTTAATAAAATAAAAAAGTTTCAATCCCAGCTCTTGTGGTGAAGTAAAATTATAAGTGCGAACACGAACAAATTCCTCTAGCCCGATAATGGGTCTAGCCACAACAGATACATTCTATGGAAGATTCCCTTAGGTTAGAATCAATCAAGAGGGCCTACCCCTTGGTTTCTTATCCTATTTGATAAAGTATTTGCTTTCTCACTCGAGCAATCTCTCGCTTTCTTCTTCAGTTTCCTGAAACAAGTAAACAACAACAACACACAAACATAATAATAGACATTCAACCTACTTAACGAGTCAAGAAGAATTAAGACATGTATATGTAATATTACAAAACATGTAAGAAATCAATCGATAGTTGCATATATTAATATCAAAGAGAGATTACAACCATTCATCTTGATGCTGCAATCTTCCTCTGACAAGACCAAGTTCCTACACACCTCTACTATCATTTCACGATGACTTCAAACAACAATAGTTTTAAAGCTCTTCCCTTTAGGATTCACTCCAAACCAAATCACACTTCTCCCTCACACAACTAGATAGCTACAACTAGTAATAGCTTGCTTTTCTACTCCAAAATAGTATCAACACTCAACAATAACTCTGCCAAAACTATCAACTGTGACTACAACATTCACACTAGTTTGTGCTTGGTAAGAAGGGAGGTTTATATAGGAAACATGGATGGGACATGGATCCTCTTTTTATGGGAGAAGGACTTATCCCTTGAGGTAGTTCAATCATTATAGGGGAAAGGAGCGCAAACTATCATCCTCGACCCCATCCGGCCAAACCATTTACCAGACTTCTGTTACAGAGCTTCTAGAGCTGGAAGCTTCAGCTCTAATTTGAAAATATTTCCATAATAGGACCAACATGACTGAAACACAACTCTGTCGCTCCAGGTTGCGCAAGGAGTAGTTCTAATCTCTGCACATCAGCATGGGGGAGACAAAGGCCATTAGTGTCAGTCTTGTAAATTGGGAAAAAACAGAAGTTTCAGGGGAAATGGTGCAAAAGGGAAATGATCTGCTCATGAAGAGGGACATAATGGGATTTTCTCCATGAAGGCAAAGCATGCGGAGTTCACTGTAGAGGTCCTCTAGGATCAAGGAACAGGGAGTATAGGGACAATGACAAAATGGTGTGTAATAGATGCCCCGTAAAGCATGAAGGCCGAGCTGGAGTGAAGGATGAAATGCTTTATAAATCAGTGCGGGGAACCGGTCTACTGTTGAAAAACTTGCAAGAAAGTATATAGATACATATACATAAACTAATATCTCTGTCAAATGATACATGAATCGTGGCATGGACGCAGCCATCTAGAGAATGATCATGTAAACGGATCCTTGCATGGGCGCAATCATCCATCAAAGAGGATCATAATGAAACCAACGTATAGTCGTAGCCATCCAATAGTAAGAAAGATCACATAAGACAACTCATGGTCTGGTCACAGCCAACCATCTGAAAGAGACATGCATATAATCACAATCATGTCACACCACTTCACAACCTAGACTTGTGTGATCTGAGCCCAAGGTCTTGTGCTCCAACACGACCCAATTAGAGTACAGATCCTAGCATGTGAATGGATGTGTTGACATTGAGCATGCTAGAAAGTTGCTTGATTACCAGTCAATGATGTAAATTGTTAACAAGCACGAGAGAAACCACCAATGATGGCAATGGTCCTCAAGCTACTATCATCACAATTCATGGAATGTGAATACAGGAACTGAAGTCGAACACCCGTGAAATCACTCAATCGAAAGCCAATAATGTGAACTTGTCGTTGAGTGTGAAGAACTTGCCATTAGGGCATGTGAGCTCTAAGGTACCGGAAGGGAGTCTCTTGGTAAACTTTTCAGATAATTAGTTGAAGTCAATGGAAAGTGACCGTGTTGAAGGAGGGCCATAATGAATCCCACATCATCAACGTGAGACGAGAGGATGCAAAATGGTTTTGGATGATATAGAGAATCATAGGTAAGTGTAACTGCAGGAAGACAACTCTTGAACATATCAGCGACACAACTAGAAGTTTGGCAGCTTTTGGATCCATAGGATCGGTGGTCATGACGACGTGGCAGAGATCAGATGGGAGGCAAAAATGGACGGCTCAAAACGAGGAAGGTCAACGATACAAAGGAGGATGTGCCAGCCTGACACAAAGTAAAGACGTTCATGCTCAAGAGTGAGCTGCCGACATGAATGATAGATTTCTAAATTTTCCCCCACCATTTCTGGTGAGTACCCCAATTATTTTTTTAATCGCAAGCTTGAAGGGGATAGCATATGCTTGCACTGTAAGTTCATCCTTAGGATGAATCTGACCTAGTAAGTTTAACGAGCCCTAGGAAGGAGAAGCTCATGTTCATCACAGTGACAAATTTGATGTTGTTTAATAATTTAACGAGTCCGACAAATGTGTAACTCGGTATCCTTTTCATGTTTAGAGAGTTTGAAAAGACACGGAAAAGAAAACTCCACATGGTCCCTTTTCGTATATTTGTGTCTCTCAAGCCCGAAAAGGTAGAAAAAAATACTTGAGAGAACCACTTGATCATTTCAGTCAAGGAGTACCTTTTTTGTAAATAGTGCATCCTAACCTGAAAAAGGGATAAACCTATACTGGGTGCACGATGTTTCACATCCGTTAATGAGTTTGAAACGACAAGTGCTCAACCATCTTTTTTCTTTTAAAGGGTCGGAAAAGAGATGAAAGAGGACCCCCCACTTTTACTCTCTTTAACGAGTTAGAAATGGAAAAATACTCGACAATCTTTTCATATGATTTTAACGAGTTGAGAAATGAGCTGAAACGTGACTCATCATCATCGTTGAACATCCATCACCCGTTGCTGCACAAGTAAGGCAAAGTGTATTATCTACTCCTTGAGGAAAAATAGGTCAAAAATATTTACAAAACCAAATATTTTCATGAAAAAATGAATAAAAGGAGGGAAAGTAAATATATTTTTACCATTTACCATTTTACCTTTGCAGTGAGGATTTTTTACCCACTTTTTCCGTAGTTGTTCTGGAGTAGATTGCAAGAGATCCGGGAGGTCAATCGACAAGTCGTCAGTTCTAGGTAATAGCCCAAGCACTAAGCTCCATTTTCATGCCATTCATTTCTATTTTTATCCATTTTTTTTTATTTTTAGGGACGTTTTTGAAAAAAAAAATGGCCCTCAGTCAGCGTGATTTTTGGGCACGGGATCGTGCAGGCCGAGGGTGATTTGCACAACCATCCATGCCAATCAGTGCAACTATTTTTAAAACAGGCACACCGACACCGTGGATAGGGAAAAACCATTTTTTCTCAAAAAACTTACCATTTAAACTTGAATTTTATGTGCCAAGGATGATTATTGACTCAAATTAATGGCTTTTGCAGGAGAGAAATCACCGAAAATGGTAGATTGGAAGGAAAGGGAACATGAAGATGTTAACACCCAGGAAATGAATGATCCAAATTGCCTGGAGGCTTTGAGGGCTTGCAGGCTCCTCAAATTCTTCCTTACACCAAGGATGCGTGCCTAGCTCGAGCTGCTTCGATACTTGATAAGCCTTTGGGACATTAATCGAGAGATTTTTGTCATTGGGGACCAGGAGCTGGAGTTGACAACTTCAGATGTCTACTTCATCACTGGAAAGTCTCGCAAAGGTGAGCCAATGAACTTGTATGGGTCACGTCTAATAGGGGCAATCATATCTTCCCTGCTTTCCAAACACTGCCCTGAGGTCCTGAAATCAAAGAGTGGGAAGATAGAGATTTCTAGTGTGCGGGATTTGACACTGAGGGTGTTTTTGTTGACTATCAATAGAGTGGTGGGGTCCCAGGTGGAACATGAGACTAACAAGTTGAAGTTCCTTTATGTTATTGACTGCACAACTCCTACAATCTTCTACTAGGTAGAGGTCATGAAGATGAACATCAAGCACCAATTGTCCAAGGCCAAGGCAGGGAATCTAAAGCAATTTGGCTTTGGATCAGTACTTGTGACCTTTTTCCTAGAACGAGTGCCACTGTTCCAGTATCAGTTGGCTGAGGTTGATCCCGTGATCAACCAATGGCCTGCTGTAGTGGTTTGATGCCCAGGATCACTAGGGGTCAGCATATGTCATACCGACCTGCATTCTTCTCATGGCTACGACAACAGAAGATCGTCATGGAGGGCTGACCGCACAACAACATTGATTTTTGTGGAGATCCATATATGCCCTTACAATATGGAGAGGACTTCAATTACAAAGGTAAAAATCAAATTTTTAATTTCGAGATTTTTAATTGTTTTTGGTATATGCGTGCTTATAACATTTCTCTTGTTTATGCAGATGTTGGACCAGAGCGGTCAACCAAGATGTCCCCAATAGCCAGGCACGTATCCCGCCCTATTGACGTTGTTGTCCCTTATCAAGAAGAGAGTGACAATGAGGAGGAGATCGCAAAGAACCTTGAGGGGTTAACTCATGGTATCCCAGAGTATGCTCAGATAGGAGACATGCCCCATCGGTACTAGAGACACACGGTGGGAGTCTCAGATCGGATCCACCGAAAAATGAGTCGTGTTGCATGAGCTATCTCGTGCTACCATGACCACCATGCTGAGTAGTTCCTAAATCTAGCACTTACATATTTTTTGAGGCCTGTATGCCACAAATGTATGAGGCCTGCAAGCCATTGATGTTATTTCAGACACACATATTATTTTTGGGGTTCTGATGTATCAAACATTCTCACCATATCTATATATATATATATATATATTGTATTTTCTTGTCTATTATGGTACAAATGGTTTGTCTTATCTTTTACATGTTTCGTAAAAATGTCTATCCAACACTTAATTAGCTAATGCATATGTCAATTTATTCATGCGTCTAGGAATATGATGATATGTAATATAATCAAGATGCCTTTCCAATAGATGGATACGGAGATACATTCATAATATTTGAGGGTTCCTGACAGAATATTGCCCGTTGAGTTGAAGGACGACAAGCTGTGAATCCAAGTTGACAACCAATTATCTAATGCCCAAAGCAATGACTTCTGACAACAATTCGATGACCGCACTATATTCATCAATGTTGTTGGTTGTGCGACCTAGGCATATACCTTGAAGGTCAATCAACTCACTGTTAGGGTCATAGATAGCCCATGCTGTGGATGATAGGTTCCGAGTATTACGGCAAGCACCATCGGTGAAACCAACGTGAGGAGTTGCAGACATATGCAATGCAAGAAAATCATATTAAATAGGAAAGTTTTTTGAAAACTATCACACAAAACCATGTTGTACAAAAATGAATAACACAATAATGTACATAGTAACCATGCAAGATGACCTAACCATAGTACTTTTTGAGGTAAAGCCTGTTTTGGGGCTTATCGAGAGGATTTCCTTCATAATCAATAAGCTCATAGGCCTCTTTCTGCAAAACGCTTTTTACAATATGGGGTCCATGCCACATAGGTTCAAACTTGCCTGCCCCCAGCTTATCGTTAGTTTGGTCATATAACAGGACCAAATCACCCAAAGAGAAAGTGCCAGGAGAGACCAACTGATCGAAATGGGATTTGACCCGTTTCTTTTATGCTTTGATGACCAAGGCATCGAGATGGCGAGTCTCGTCCAGTCGTTCTAAATATAAGAGGTGTTCCTCTTGAGGTGATGTTTCAGGGAGGAGTTCAACAACTAGCTTGAGGGAAGGAATCTCACATTCATCGGTAATGTTGCTTCTAGATAATAGACCAGCTAGAATGGTGTGAAACCAATCGCATCTTTGGTTGAAGTTCGGTAAGCCCATAGAGCTGAAAAGAGCATGAGATTCAAATTTGACTTATGCATCCAAATAGTATGCTAAATCATGGTGACCAAAACTTTGTTCACGGCTTTAACTTGGCCATTGGCCTGAGGGTAATATGGGGTCGAGCCATCGTGGCGTAAGCCCAATGCAGATGTCAGTTTTTCCATCGTCTAATATCCAAAATGGGAGTCATGGTCTGTGACAATGGCTTGGGGTACACCAAACCTAGAAATAACATGGTTAAAGAGGAATTGAGCCACCGTCTTACCATCTGTAGAGTATGTAGGCATTGCTTCCACCCATTTGGTGAAATAATCCACAATGATGATAATATAGCCATGCTCCCTAGCCGAACAACAATTACATGTCATATAATCGATGCCCTTTTTGGCAAAGGGACCAACGGTAATGATGGGGTGTAGCTGAGCAGGTGGGGCACACAGCTTGCATTGGTAAATTTTGCATTCGTGGAACTTACAGACAACAACAATGAAATCTTTAAAGATGGATGGCCATAAATAACCAGCGTGAAGGATTTTCTGAGCTGTAGCGTAACCAGACATGTGACCACCACATGCCCCAGAGTGGTAATCATTGAGATCTCTTTCAACTTCCTCGATCATGAGGCATTGACAAAGAACAGAATCGACACTAACATGGTATAAAGTATCACCAATAATATGGTAGGGTTGGGAATGATGTCGAATCCTTCGATGATCATCTTTGGTCAATGCGGACTGAAACATGGAGGTTTGGAGATACACGATGATATCACCTTACCATGGATCAAGGGTGTGAATCAGGAGAAGGGTCGCATCTGGAAGTTGTTCATCTGCACTAGCAAGTAGAGCTTTGCAGGGAAGGGAACAAATCAATTCAGCGAAAACAAGAGACTTCTTAGATTTGGTTGTAGTGAAGACCAATTCGAATTCTTGCAGGATAACTATCCATTTAGAATACTTTCCCCCCAACAACTAATGATTCAAGATATAGGTCATAGGGTTGCATTCATAAATCACTGTAGTCATACGTAAAAGGATATAGTGCCGAAAGCATTGAACAGCCTTAACGGCAGCCAAAGCCAACTTCTCGACATGGGCATAATGCGTTTTAGTGTCGAGGAGATTCTAACTAAGGTAGTAGATCACATGTTCACTACCTCCGTCATTGTCTTGGACCAAAACCATAGCAATGGTGCTAGGGGCAACGACTAGGTAAAGGAAGTAATCTCGATAATAGTTCGGTGGATGCAATAGAGGAGCATTTATGAGGATGACCTTAAGATCATCAAAATATTTTTGGGCCACCTCGTCCCATGCAAAGGGCGTTCCTTGTTTGAGTAACCACATAAATACTATGGCTAGCCTAGCATAATTGGGTATAAAACGACGGAGAAAGTTAGCCTTTCCTTGTAGGCTCTAGAGTTGGTGCAGTGAAGATGGAGGGTGTAAATTTACAATGGCCTAAAACTTTAGTAGATCCAGGTGAATACCATCCTTGGAAATGATGAAGCCGAGGAGTCGTCTTGATTCCACACATAAAACACATTTCTGTGGATTTAACCGAATGTTATAGTGTTTGCAGCATAGAAAAATCTGTCGAACATGGTCTGGGTGGTCTTGGTGCTTACGAGAATGGGTAGGAAGGTCATCCAAGTAAGGCTACATAGTGTTGCGAATATCATGAAATGTGTATGACATTGCCCGTTGAAATGTAGCTCCAGCATTTTTGAGGCCGAAAGGGAGCTTCTTGTATGTGAACGTACCCCATGGGTAGATAAAGGCTGTCTTTTCTTAGTTGGCTGGTGCGATATTAATCTGGTTATAACCAGAAAAACTGTCCATAAAGGAAAAGATCTCGCTCCCGGAACATTCATCAATGATTTGATCAATGAAGGGAGTTCGATAGTTGTCTTTAAGACATGCATGATTAAGATCTTGATAATCGACACAAACATGGATCATGCCTTGTTTTTTAGTCACTGGGACAATATTGGACACCCATTCTATAAGGGGGATGGGATAAATGAACCCAGACTTGAGAAGCTTTTCGACTTCACCCTTAATAGTAGCGACCTTCCTAGGGTGCACCGGGTGAAGCCATTGGGAAACAGGCTTTGCGTGCATATACTTTGGTATTTCATGCACCACAATGTTAGGATTGATGCTAGACATTTCTTCGTAAGACCATGCAAGCACATGACAGAATTCTTGAAATAAACAAGTATATGTCTTGATCTAATTTGAAGAGCAAGATACCCCAATATGAACATGTTCAACAACACCGGGTTTGATAGAAATGTCGATCGACATCATTTGGGTAATATTACCCAAATTTCCTTCCGACCATACTTTATGAGTAATAGTCAGTGATGAAAATGGAGAAGACGACTCTTCGAAAGAAGTAGACATGACCGTCAGGTGAGGCAAGAATGAGGAGCGATGATGAGTATCGATCCATGGTGGTTCCTTAAGAGACATGATTTCCATGATACCTTCATCAGCGAGGAAGGTCTCGGCTAAGGGATCAGATGATTCCAAAGTGCCAAGCCAGGGGGATTGAGAATACATGTCGAGAGAGGTCTTTGACATATGAGAATCATAGGATGCAGAGTTTGAAACCGAAACAATTTCCACGTAATTGATTTCAGTGGGACTAAGTGGCACAACCTCACCCCAAGTATCAATAAGATCTAGTGCAAGTATGACCCAGGGATCAGCTTTGACCAAGACCATGTTGACAGAGGCAACATGAGGAGCTGGGAGTGGAAAAATTCCCATTAAGGCAGAATCTTTGAAGAGACTCACCCCCACACTCTCATAGGGAGCACCAGAGTGCTTGACGTATGAAACATTTCCGTCTGAGGAGGAAGAGGTAAATAAAGATAGTTGATCAACAATCAACAGTGACAGTCTTCCCTTGATGGGGAAAATGGATCACGTGAAACAAAGAGGAGGCCACAGCATGCATGACATGAGTCTAACTTCGGCCGAGTAGAAGATTATAATTGAGATTGGCATCAACAATATCTACTTCAACTTGCACTCTCTTTCCTTCCAGGGTGATGGCAAGGTTAGGTAAGACACCGAAGGGTCACGAATCGTGCCCATCGAAACCTTCCAAAGTGTTTGGAGACTGATTCAGTGCAGGGGAACCAATAGCCTTCAAACATGCAGTTGACATGATTCATGTGGAAGCACCTTCATCGATGACAATGCGGTGGATGGTCTTCTCATTAATGATTACTTGAATAAGAAAGCAAATCTGATGAGGGAGTCGTGGAACATGTTTCTCCAGATCGAAACATATCAAATTAGAATCGGTGGCATCGATGCCCCCGATAGCTGACAACAAAGATTTCTGCTGTGATGGTTAGCTTTGGAGTACCTCAAGAGCTGACATGGTTGACAGTGCCTAAGCCAAATCCTCAACAATATTGTAGTGTTGAGCTACTCAAGCGTTAGGATTATACAAGGATTTCTGCAGCACACATCGAGAGAGTGGCCACATAGTGGAATCAAGTTTAGGGTGCTCAATTTGCAAAGGGCTAGAACTTAGGGTAGAAGAAGAAGAAGGTGCAACTTCTTTTTCTTTCCTAGCTACAGGAGCCAGAGTTTGATAATCTTTCGACTGGGTATCCACATTAATAGGTGTGCTCATCATGAACACTTGAGATGCAAAGGAAGCAGATTAGGGTTGATCTACCATTTGGGTCTGTTGAGACAGAAATGGCTCTTTAAGGACAACAGGGGTCCCTTTGAGTAGGCGAATAACTTCAGATCGTCAAGGACAATCCTTAATGTAGTGATCCTCCTCACAAAGGAGGTAGGGATACTTGGTATTTCATTGTGAGGATTCACCAGTAGACAATTTGGGAGGACCTTGGTTCGAGGCATCAGCTTTAGCTTTCCATTTGCCTTTCTTCTTTCCTTTCGAGGATTTATTCCGCTGCGGTAGACTGGACAATGTTGGCGTCTGAGGTTTTGCCAAGGCTAGGTGGATTTTGAGATGAACTATTGGGAGTAGGATTCAAGATCGACTTCTATTTGGAAGAAGTTTTAGGGGTCTGGGATATTGAACCAATAACTCCATCAACAGGAGGAATAGATGGTGACTTCGATGTTGCGAGATCGAATGATGACCGTAGAGCATTGGGTAACAACAACTCATATAAAGTGTCAGGCTAAGAGTAAACTAGATCCAAGTAGTGGGAACGAGTGATGGATTTCTCTTTAGTGACGCATCCATCCAAGTAGTGGCTACGAATGATTTGGTAAGCTGAGTAACTGATCAGCTATCTTGAATTTGATCAGGCAATGTCTACAACTTTGTTCGTGGATATGATTAGAGATGTACATTGCAGTGTCTTGCTTAAGTGATGTGAGAAAATAGGTGCCAGTTTCATAGCGAACCAGCAACTAAAAATGTGTGAGGAAAGCCATGGCTAACGAACTAAAGTCATGGAAGGTACTCTGAGGTAGCTCAATGTACCATTTCGCTGCAACACTGATGAGGGTTTGTTGGAAAAGATGAAGACAAATGGAATCATCCACGTATAAGTTTGATGAGCACGAGAGGTGATATATCATCACATGGGCCTGTGGATCTTCTTTAGCTTTTCCATCGAACTTTGGGCAATCACTTTGTATCTTGGATGACACCAGAGGCCAGTATGGCGAATGAAGGATCAGATCATTCGTAATGCACGATAGGTCCGACAACTCGAGTGTAGCCAAGAAAGGTAATTGCGTGTTAAAAGGCATGGGAGGTCAACGGTGGGCCAATAAGGAGGAGCCCATCCCTGCTGGTAAGGATTTTGGCCCCACAGTGGGGGCTTTTGGCCATATGGCATTTGAGGCTGCCCCCATTGTGGATTATCTTGACCATAGGGAGGATTCTGACCTTGAATACCTTGAAACTGTCCAAGCATAGGTTGATGATATGCAATGAATGGGTTAAAAGGTTGTTGAGCCTGTTGACCTTGGACATATGGATATGGGACCTATTGTCCTAGAACATAGGGATGATGAACCTGTTGTGCCTGAACAAGAGGTTTATGGACTTGCAATCCTTGGGCATAAGTTTGATACGCTTGTTACCCTTGGATGTAGGTGTTTTATACCTGGTGCCCTTGGTCGGCAGGATTCTGAACCTATTGACCTAGGATAAGAGCATTTTGGTCCTATTACTACAGGACTTAACCTTGACCCTGCCCCTACAATGGTTGACCTTGTTGGTATGTATACAAGGGTTGCTGCTACCCTAGTTGGTTTTGTTGTTGTAAGAGCTAACCTTGTGGGTGCAAAATTTGTCCCTAAGATTGTAGAGGCTGGCCCTGTGAGGGTATGGGTTGAGAGGTATGCGGAACATATTGCATCTGCTGTTGTGCGACTTGTTGCAACTGCTGTAAGGATTGACCTTGCAGTTGTTGTAGGAGACCTTGCTACGGGATAATTTTCCCTTGCTGGCGTGCGAAGAACCCCTGTTGAAAGAAAGGTTTCCCTTGCAGTAGAAAACGATGCCCTAGTTGTTGTAAAGGTTGTCCTTGCCATTGAGAGGGTACTTGAACAGTGCCCAGGAAATTACCGAACTGAATCTAGCTGTAGCTAGGCTAGATGTACTGCCCAGCTTGGAGGGTGTAAGGTCAATTAACTAATCCTTGAGAACCATATGGAACGTAAGGATTTTGGTATTAGACCTAAGCCCCATAGGGCTGCTAATACTGAACATTACTCCATCCAGACAGACCAATGAGATTCTGAACCTGTTGGTACTGGACATTACTTGATCCATTAGCGTCAGTAGGGTTATAAATAATACCAGAAGAGGATTGGTTTATACCAAGCATGTGATCTTGTGAGCCGCTAAAATTAGTGGCACCTGACACTATAGAGACATTCAAGTTCTGCCCCCCAGGTAGTCGCACAATTTGGCCATTGACTAATGGGACAGAGGAACTGACAGAGACAATCTTTGAAACTGTCAGTTGTGACTGACGTGTAACTAGGATCGATGATACAAGGGTATTCGGAATGGTGGGTTGCACCGAGACTGAAGTAACAGCCTGTTGGGAAGTCATGTTCATGAAGAATGGACTTGATTTAGGCCTGACACTTGAAGCCCATAAAAGATTATGGTAGAGTTATGAAGCACTAGGTGTGCCTAAAACTAAGTGCCCCAAAGACACATAGTTGGGTGGCAAATTGGCAGGAATACCTTCTGAATAAGGGAAACCCTTAGGAGGGAACTGCAATTG
The DNA here is from genome assembly GCA_031772625.1 of Pinus tabuliformis. Classification (NCBI taxonomy): domain Eukaryota; kingdom Viridiplantae; phylum Streptophyta; class Pinopsida; order Pinales; family Pinaceae; genus Pinus; species Pinus tabuliformis. The sequence continues at coordinate 466,787,060 of CM062810.1, forward strand.
CAATTCTTTCAACTTAATAGTGTGTGGAGTAGAAAATTCAGACTCATCTGGAGAAGTGACTGGAGCATCACCTTCGGGTTCCATGTTTGAAAAAAAATGACAATGAATGATCAAACGTGTATTGGGGTATAGTTCCAAAGGAACACCCGGCAGGTCGTACGGATTGTAAGAATGCTACGGTGATATCTCAACAATGTCAAACAGAGGATTCAGAGGATAGATAATCAGTGCAAGCTGACCGTCAGTGGTCGGTGAGTTCTCTGGAGTTTGAATGGAATTGTCCGAAGATTTTGGGCCAAGATCAACAGATGACCCTGAATCGAAAGTAGGTGGAGGACGAGATAACAATGCTTGAACACTCAAAACAATTGCGAGTTCAACATTTTGGTCCTCAAGTGACTCTGATAACATAAGAAATGGCTCCTTAGACAATCTTTTGGATGGAGGAGAGGAAGAGGAATTGGGTGAACTAGATGGTTTAGCCACAATGACCTTGTCTTAGTCGTTCGAACAAATAACTTCAAGGCTTTAAAATGTCCTTTTAAGGGAACTCGCAATTTGGTCAAAAAGACTAACATGATGTTTTGGATTGTGGGAAATCAATTATTAGGACGCATAAAAGATTGATGTTCTTTCATTTTTTAAGAGTCAAGAAAGAAACACAGATGATTCTATCACTTTTGATTGGAAATTAGCTCGAAAGGACAAGTTCTCGAATGATCTTTTTAAATTTAATGAGTCAAAAATATCAAATGACTGCTCTAGATGATCTAGGTAAATAGGATTACCAGGCAATCATGAACTACAGAATACCTCCTGGTGAACCAAGAACTATGAGCGGGAAATGTCCCTGAATGTTGTGTTCGGTGTATCACGTTCACAAGGCAGTTGACTCAGCTTCCTAAGGATAAAAGGATTGCAGCCTAGTGGGGTCTCCCGTTATAAAATCGATAGTATGTGGAGCACAAATCCATGCTAGCATTTTCTAGTGTTGAAGCTAATGACAACTTCTAGGTTTAGAGACACTGAAACACGTCTCTAGCCTAGGCCTTCTAGATACGATCGTTAATGTCAAATGTGCCTTAGGTTAATTGAATTCATTTCAGAGTTGATCTTGAGTTAAGTTTCAGTTTTTAGAGCGATGCAACTTGAAAAACCTAAAATGCAACTAAATGAGACAAGACCCTTTAAATTCAATGAAATGCCTACACTAGAGAGCGTAGAAACTACTCAATCAAATGCAAAAGGTCAAGCAATTGAAACCGAAATGATCTTTCACTACATTACTTTTTCAAAAAAAATAAACTAACGAAAATGCATTCCAATTCCTAATTTCCTGAAAAGCACTTATCTATTATTCCTTTCAAAACAAAAAATTCTCTTCCTTTTTCAATTGCTGATGCAATTCTAGTCTTTGAAAAGATGCAAATTTTTGTAACACAATGATGCAACAGGGTATAATTTCATGCTTTCTCATGAAACAACGAAGCAAAATTTTCACATACAATCTTTCAATGAAAAAGTTTTCGAGACAACGAGCTCTTCAAGCAGATGAAAACACGAAAAGAGAAGTTTATTCAGATCAATGAAACACGGACTTTGCCAAAAACAAGGCTAACAATGTAATCTATGCTGGAAAGAGACATTCAAGCTAGTAAACAGAACTTTTTCAAACCTGTGCAAAAAGAGGACAAATTTGTAAAAAGGACCAAAGAAGAAACGCAAGGAGTAAACACACCTACAATATGACTTGGTGAGTTCACAAACTATTGAATGGGTGACCATCAAGATGCCCTAGTGTTGCTGGCCACTCAATGACTCAATCAATCAAATAGCAAGATGAAAACTCAACAAGAAAGAAAAAACAAATGAAAAGTAGCTTTATAATCAGGGAGAAAATAGTGAGAAAAGCTCACAGGATCAAAAGCAAGAGTAGATCACACTGGCCAAGCCCTAATCTTCACTTACAGGCATCGACGCAACTACCTAACTGAAAACGAGTGCTAGAGGTTGGTCGGCGCAACTGTTCCTCACAAATTCACATCGGTTGATGCTATTGTGTTATGAAACCAACTCACAAAATGATAGAAAAGAGAGATCGATGCCTTAGAATTCAGCCTCTTCGAGGGGGCAACCTCCTTTACATTACATAGATGAGCAATTCTTGGATGATACAAATGAAAAGACCCCCTTTCTATATATAGGAGTCTAAGGGGTCATAACATAATCAGACCCGACATAACAATAATAATGTAAGGGCACAATAATAACAATAGTGGGCTTCTATGTGGCACAATAGTAACAATATGGGCACTACATGGGTACATCAATATAATAAGTGGGTTGTACTAATAACAATAAGGGCTTACACTAGTAGTATAGGGGCCTAACATGCCCCTCTCCTTCAAAAAGCGTTGTCCTCAACGCTTGAGTAGTTCTTGATGCTTCTGTATAAAATTCTTTTCCTCCCATGTGGAATCTTCAGTGGGTAAGTTCTTCCACTTGATGAGATACTCTGAAATTGATCGATTTCATAGATGTCGAGTTCTTGTTTCTGTGACTGCTCCAGGTTCCAATATGATTTTTCCTTCCTCTTCAATTTCCAGCAATATTGTTTGAATTGGGATCTTTTGCAACTTTTGAATAAGTGGCCATACTTCTTCGTCCACCTTCCATTCATCCCTTGCTTCATTTATCCAATCTGGTTGGATAATAGAAATGGCACAAAACAATGCTTCCACATCCTCATCCTTGAAGAGTCTTCCCATTCGGTAAGGTCACCATTTTTTAAGTGAATGTAGTATTGCCAACATTTCCTTCTCATAAATAGCTTGCTTGAGATGTAGCAGTAAAAATAACCAATCACCTACATCAAAACATTTTTCACTACGATGTTGATCTACCTGTTGTTTCATTTGATTTTGCACCGAAGTGGCGTTATCCTTTAAAAGTTGGAGAACTTGTTGTTGATGCTCGATGTGATCTTTCTCTGCTTGAACCTTTTTCTTCTTGATATGTTCTTCTATCTCTAGAGTTTGAAGAGTGGTAATTTCTTCCAATCCTTTACAAGATATGGTTGGATTCATTTCTTGATGCTCGATGTGATCTTTCACTTCTTGAACATTTTTCTTCTTGATATGTCCTTCTATCTTGATAGTTTGAGGAGTGGTAATTTCGACCAATGAATTACAAGATATGGTTGGATTCATTTCTTCTTTCTCAATGTGATCTTTCACTTCTTGCACCTTTTTCTTCTTGATAGGTCCTTCTATCTTGAGGGTTTGAGGAGTGGTAATTCTTGCCAATGCTTTACAAGATATGGTCTGATTCATTTCTTCTTTCTCTGGGGTGGGATCCTAGCATATATCCTCTTCTTTTGATGTTTCTTGATCCTTTTCTTCCTTCTCTTCATATTCTATGTAAAATAATTTCTTTTCAGCACACTTATGACCTTTAGTGCATTTGCTATCACAATTGTAACAAAGCCCTTTTTCTCTTTTTTCTTCCAACTATTGTGGTGTAACCCTTGTAGGTTGTGGAAGGTTGGGAGAAACAACACTTCCATCTTTATAGTTGTGAGGGGTATGCTTCCTGGTTTCCATAGTTTTTCTTTCCACTGTGTCACAAAGCCCTTTTACTCTTTCCAATTGTTGTGGTGTTGCTCTAAAGAAGGTGTTTCTCTTTCTATCCTCATAATGTGCTATCATTTCCTCCGTGAAAATTGACCACGTAACAAGTTGTTTACGAGAACAAAGCCCTTCATACCATAAAAATTGATCCAGTTCTAAATATGAAGATGCAATACATACCTTTTGTAACAGTGGTACACCATGTAGATCAAAATATTGCTCCATCTGAAGTATCCAATTTACCAGATCCTTGCCATCAAACTTCCTCATCTTGCTTTTTCTTGATTTTAGGAGCTCGATCTTGAAATGACTGTAACTCTGTACTTTTGGATCTTTAAGTTCTAAAATTGTGACCTATAGTAGCCCTCTTCATCCTCTTTCCAATGCCACCAGTCTGATCCAAATAGGATTCTCCAAGAAAGAGTTATACACAATCTCCCAAGATGACCTAATTATAGACCTTTCCAGAAGAGCGAACTTGTATGTAGTTCCACGTGTCACTGTTTCAACCTTTGGCTCTGAAAAATATATACAAGAAACTACAGTCCATCCTCTTTCTATACCTTCTTACGAAATTTCAATCCAATGCTCAGAGAGAAAGTTATGATGATTTTCCCGAGGTCACCTGTTTGGAATGTAATTTAGGAGTCTGCAAAAAGACCAACTTCCGCAGACCAGATCTCCGCAAATATAGCGCGAAAAGCTCTGAAATTTGGACCTGAGATTCAGTGCAATTTCTTCTCAAATGGGTTTTTTTTTTAGCTTCTGAATCATCACAGAAAAAAAATTATAGCGAAAATACCACGATGACCGGCTTGGAGCAGTGAAACCCTAGAATCCAAAGCTCTCATACCAAATGTTATGAAACCAGCTCACAAAATGATAGAAAAGAGAGATCAACGCCTTCGAATTCAGCCTCTTGGAGGGGGTAACCTCCTTTACATTACATAGATGAGCAATTCTTGGATGATACAAATGAAAAGAACCCCTTTCTATATATAGGAGTCTAAGGGGTCATAAAATAATCAGAGCCGACATAACAATAAGAATGTAAGGGCACAATAATAACAATAATGGGCTTCTCGGTGGCACAATAGTAACAATATGGGCACTACATGGGTACATCAATATAATAAGTGGGTTGTACTAATAACAATAAGGGCTTACACTAGTAGTATAGGGGCCTAACAGATTGTCAGTGGATTAAGCGTGCTGGCTGAGGTAACTAAGAAAAAATAAAAAAATTTCAACACAGGGACCAAATCTGCTACTATGAATTTTAGACTTAGGCGAGTAACCAGGAGAAAAGAAACAGAACCAAAGGGAAAATGTGAAACTATAAAATTTCTCATGTAATCATGAAATCCAAAACAAACAAAGGGATTGGGATCCCCAGTATGGTCACCAATTTGTGGTGAAGTAAAATTATAAGTGTGGACACGAACGAATTCCTCTAGCCTAATAATGGGTCTAGCCACAATAGATACATTCTATGGAATATCTCATTAGGTTAGAATTAATCAAGAGGGCCTACCTATTGGTTGCTTATATTGTTTGATGAAGTCTTCTCTTGCTCACTCAAGCAATCTCTCGCTTCCTTCTTCAAGTTCCTGAAACAAGTAAACAACAACAACACACAAACATAATAATAGTCAAATTGCAATTCAACCTACTTAACGAGTCAAGAAGAATTAATACATGGATATGTAATATTACAAAACATGTAGGAAAGCAATCGATAGTTGCATATATTAATATAAAAGAGATATTACAACCATTCATCTTGAAGCTACAGTCTTCCTCTGACAAGACCAGGTTCCCACACACCTCTGCTAACATTCCACGATGGCTTCAAACAACAATAGTTTTAAAGCTCTTCCCTTTAGGCTTTACTCCAAATCAAATCACACTTTTCCCTCACACAACTAGGTAGATACAACTAGTAATAGCTTGCTTGTCTACTCCAAAATGGTATCAACACTCAACAATAACTCTGCCAAAACTATCAACTGTGACTATAACATTCACACTAGTTTGTGCTTGGGAATAAGGGAGGTTTATATAGGAAACATGGATGGGAGATGGATCATCTTCTTATGGGAGAAGGACTTATCCCTTGAGGTAGTTCCATCATTATAGGGGAAAGGAGACCAAATTGTCATCCTCAACCCCATCCAGTCAAACCATTTACCAGACTTCCGTTATGGAGCTTCTAGAGCTGAAAGCTTTGGCTCTAATTTAAAATAATTTCCATAACAAGACCGACGTGATTGAAACACAACTTAGTCACTCCGGTTGGCATGAAGAGGAGTACTAATCCTTGCACATCGGCGCAGGGGAGACAAAGGCCAATAGCGTCGGTCTTGTAAACTGGGAAAAACAGAATTTTCAAGGGAAATGGTGCAAAAGGGAAATGATCTTCTCATGAAGAGGGACATAATTGGAGTTTCTCCATGAAGGAAAAGCATGCGAGGTTCACTGCAGAGTTCCTCTACGATCAAGGAATGGGGAGTACAAAGATAGTGAAAAAATGTTGTGTAGCAACTCTCCATAACAATTAAGTTCAACAATAATTCAATAATATAAACATAGTCATGCATTCAAAAAGCAATACATAGGGGTGTCACATATTCCCCCTATTTAAATAAGCACTCTCCTTGCTGTTGTTATTTCAGTTCCCTTTCTCTTCGAACAAAGTAGGAAATTCCTTGCACATTTTATCCCCTGTCTCCAAGTTAGCCTCCTCTGAGGTGAAGTGCTTCCATTGCACTTTAACCTAGGTGATGGATTGATTCTAAAGCATGATTTCTCTCTAATTTAATACTTTCAGTGGTTAAGCTTGGAATTATCCTTATGGGTCCACTTGTACCACATTCCAATCAATCACATGAGAACTATCATGAATGTAATTTTTTAATAAAGAAACATTATGCACTTTTATAGGACTCAACAATGCTAGATGGTAGGCCATCGGCCCAACTCTAACAAGTATCTTGAATGGTCCACAGAACCTTGGTGCCTACTTAGCACATGTTCCTAGTCTCAATTTACTCTTCTTTGGTTTGAATTTGATGTATACATGTTCTCACGCTTTGTACTCCTTGTACAATCTATTTTTATATGCACAGCTCTTTTGCCTATCTTGGGTAGTCTTCAAATTATATCTTATTTTCTTTACCACTTGTTCCATTTCTTGAAGAAGATTAGGTCATAACACCAACTTGTCTTCTCGGTAAATCCAACTTGAAGGAGTGTGACACTTCCACCCGTACATAGCTTCAAATGGGCTCATTTTAATATATTATTGATAGTTGTTATTGTAAGCAAATTCTAGTAGATGTAAATAACCCTCCCACTTAGTGGGTTGATCCATAACATACATCCTCAACATATTTTCAAATGTCTATTATTTTTCTTTCTATTTGACCATATGATTGAGGATGGTAGGAAGTACTAAAGTTCAAATGAGTACACATTCCTCCAAACAAAGTTTTCTAGAAGTTTGAAGTAAATTTAGCATCTTTGTTTGATATGCTACTTTTGGTATTCCATGTAACTAAAAAAATGATTTCATGGAAAATATATGCAATATATGTTGCTCCAAACATGTAGTGGATAGATATAAAATGTGTCGCCTTCCTTAATCTATCCATTACTACCATAAGAGAATCATGATGTCTTCTACTTCTTCGTAGGTTAGTGATAAAATCCAAGGAAATGACTTCCCATTTCGAGTCTAGAATGGGAAAAAGGGTTTAGTAGTCAAATTGGGTGTTGTGATCCACCTTAACCTATTAGAACTCTAGAAACTTATCCAAAGATTTATCCACTTCCAATTTCAATCCCAACTAATAAAATTATTTTCCTAATGTCGTGATCATCTTCTAATATCCAGGATGACTCGAAAAAGGTTTTCAATGGTGATAATTGAGAATTAGCTACTTCAAATCAACTTCATTCAAAACATATATTTTGTTCCTGAAAATTAATAATTCATCTTGATTTTATGTATAACCAAGAAAATCAACATGATGCAATTTCTACTACAACTGTCTATAAACTTCATCTTTTAAAGTTGCTACTCTTATCTATTCTGGAAAATCTATCTTTGCACTACTCACAAGAATTTCAACTAAATTATTTGCACTTCTCCTCACAACATATTCTACCTTATTCTCTTTCCCTTTAATGTGATTGATGTCAAATTTTAATTCACTCAAGAATGACATCCACCTTTCCTGTATAGCATTCAACTATGATTTTCCGAATAAGTAAAGTCTCCACATTTTTAATGCATGTATGAAAACGACTAAATCCAAGTCATAGAAAACATAGTTCTTTTCATGAGGCATCAATTTTATTGATTCGTAAGAAAATACATAGTTTTCCTGCATTAATACACTACCCAACCCTTCAAGACATGAATCTATACACACAATATCTTTTTTCTCTATCAACAATCTTTTAATTGGGGCTTTTATTAATAAGTGTTTCAATCAATCAAAATTCTCTTCACATTTTGATGTCCAATTGAATTTTACTCCCTTATTTTGCAAAGAAGTGGTGGGATAGGCTAATTTAGAAAGGATTTCAATAAATCCTCTATAATGCCAAGTAATTCCAATGAGGGATTTAATATTTTCTACATCCTTAGGTATTAGCTAGTTTAAAATGGCATTAAATTTTCCAAGATCAACATATTTACCTTCCTTAGAAATAACATGAGCCAAATACTAAGTTTTATTTTCATAAAAATCATACTTGTTGAACTTTACATACAATTAATGTTCTCTCAAGGTCTAAAATACTATCTTTAAGTGTTCTTCATTTCTTCTTGATTCTGTGACTATATTGGAATATCATTAATGAAAACTAATACAAACTTGTCTAGATACTTGTTGAACACACTATTCATTAGGCATATAAAAGTAGTAGGTGCATTGCTAAGACCAAAGGGTAGTACTATGAATTCATAGTGTCCATACCTTGTTCTCAATGAAGTCTTTTGTATATCCTCATATTTCATCCTTAACTGGCGATATCATGATCTAGGGTCTATTTTTTAGAACATCGTTGCCCCTCTAACTTGATCAAACAAATCATTTATTTGGGGTAGAGGATATTTATCCTTAATTTTGAGTTTGTTTAACTATCAATATTCTATGCACATCTTCAAAGTCACATCTTTGTTTTAACAAACAACATTGGGGCTCACCAGGGAGAAACACTTGGTCTGGTATAACACTTATCCAATAAATCTTGTAATTGCATTTTCAATTCCATAAGTTCAGGGATGCTCACTCTATATGGTGCTTTTAACAAAGGTGTGCCTCCTTGTACCAATTCAATTGTAAAGTCTATGTCTCTTCTTGGTGGTAATCCTGGAATTTCTTCTAGGAAAACATCCTTAAATTCTCTAATTACAACCAAATCATCTATAGTTTATCTTCTTCTTTTTTGTGTATTTTCTAGTACTTGCAAAAAAAACAAAAATAGTTTACACCCTTTTTGGGCACATCTTTTAAGCTACAAGATCAAAATTTTTCTAGTGGAGATAGGGATGGGTATGTCTTTAATCACTTGCAAATTTCCTTCTTGAGTTACATAAGTAATAGTATTTTCTAAATAGTTTATTATAGATTTATTTTTCTTCATCTAAACCATTGTTATCAATAGATCATAAGAACGTAAAGGTAATATTTTTAGATTAATTTTTTCTTTGCATCCATTCAATTGTACAAGAAATTGTCTTATCCAATTTGCTACTTTTCTTTTTATGCCTATAACTAGGTAAACCAACAATGATTTTTTTAATTTTTTAGCATTCAATTTTCAATTTTCCACAACTTGTGGACAAAAAACTAACTAAGACTAAATCCTGGATCTACTAAATAGATACATGATGGCCTAGTATAATACCTTCAATCTCAATCGTGATTGAATGATGCTCTACTTGTCCATCTTCTAGAGCAACATTAATCTTTGGTGCATTTCGGGCTATGTCATTTATTGTGGTTGCCTCTTGAATTGATTGTAATACTTGAAATGATCTAGTGTTGTATGGGTAGTTCCTCAGTAGATAGGGTTCGCCATTTCCCCAACACTTTAAAGGTTCTCTTTCTCTTCCTCCATTCATTACTTTATTATTCAGGTCAATTTGTTTGGAACCGGTTTGAGATTTTGCAGGTTGTGGCTAGTTATGTCAGTTTAACCTTTTCCGTTGATGTCCCTTCCAAAAAATTTTAGAATAGAGAATTTTGGCTTCTTAATTCCAAATCCATTTTTTTTTTCTCCTTATTAGACCAAGATTTTGAACCTTTATTCTTCTGTTTGAATTGTTTGTAATATGTCCTCACATTTCTTGCAACTTCGTTCATGGTCTTTGTATTGTTAAATTCAATTATTTCCTTGTATGAGAGAGGAAGACAATTTAGAAAGAGTTGCATCTTCTCTTTTTCCTCCCTAATTTATGGAACATATCTTAACATGTTTGTAAATTTTTCCACAATCTCATCCATACTCAGTTGCACCATCCTAAGATCATGAAATTCTTTAGCTTGATCATTGTAATATCTTTCAGTTAGATATTTTTCCTTGAACTGTTTATGAAATTCTTCCCAGCTGACTCTTTTTCATCTATACTATGCATTAATTTTGCTTTGTCCCACCATAGTGCATCCTTGCCTTGTAATTGATACACTAGTAGTTTGGCCTTTAGATTGTTGGAATATTTTTATACTTGAAAATATTTAGTGATGTTCAACAACCAAGCTTCTGCATCTTCTTCTTTTTCTCCTTCTAATGTAGTTGGTCTAATATTTTCGAACTCTCCTTAGATTTTTTTTCTCTTTTTATTTATTTATTTAGTAGATTTTGGAGATTTTTTATCTGATTCTTCTTCACTTTCAGTTTTGTCGTATTCATGTTCAGACTTATCAGGTTCATTTTCAGTTGTTTTCTCTTTAAGGGATCTTCTCTATCCCCTTCTACCTCTATATCTAGAAGTTTATGGGTTGACTTTCTAGCCAAATATTTGGTGAGCTTCTCCTCCTCAATACTTGCCTTCAACAACTATTCATTGTTGGCCTTGATACTAGCCAACTCTTATCTCATGCCTTTCACAATTTCCAGAAGTTGGGCTCTTGGAGGTGAAGTTTCATCTCTGTAACAGCCCTGTGTTAAAAGTCCATGTAATACAAGTTAATAAAGGAAAAATAATACCAAGGTCATGGGACACATATTCCAAGCTGAATGTTGGGCAAAACATCCTAGTGGGTGTTCATTTTGGTGTGTTATGGCTAAGGAAATTGGCAAAGGCTTTGAAAAGGAAAAAAGGTATTATTGACATTTTATTTATGAAAATAAACAAAAATGGACGAAAAGGAAGATGAAAGGTCACAAATTGCATGACGAGGAAATTGAAGGAAAATAGAGGAAAATGAAGAAATTAGAGGCCTTAATGATAAAAATGCTTATGAGGATTAGTACACAACATTTTGTCAGCTCATTTTTTGAATTAGTCTTAGAGAGGAGAAGAGCACCAAGAGGAGACGGAAATCAAGCAAGCAAAGGAAGGACAGAGAAAGAAAAGGAAGGAAAAGGAAAAAGGAAGCAGGGATCAAGTAAGGAAAGGTTAGATTAGGAAACTTCACCAGGAATACTTTTAGGTAATAGATTGCATGTATGATTTTCTAGATGGTTTTGATATGCATGGCATATGCATGTGTGTATTTTGGTTTCTTTGTTGTAGGTGGCATGGATTTTGATTGTTTTTTACAATGGTTTTAGCCTTTCCTTGCCATTTCCCGATAACAATGGTGTGATGGGAACCTTTCTTGGTTGAGCTTTGGATTTCCATAAGGTTTTGGATTTGGGTGAATCGGTCTTAGGAAAATCCTAAGCGTTGCAGGTGGATATGGTTTTCTTTGGGAATCCCTCAATAAGTGGGTGGAGACATAAAAATTCCTCAACGGATGGTGAAGGAATTCTGAGGCATCCAATCTCAGTTTTGTTTTGCGATCTCGAGATGGTTTAGGTGAGATCATGGTATGGTGATGATGGAGGTGGTTTAACCTATATAATCCCTTAGTTTTTTATGGATTGGTTTATCTCGTGAGATCGTACATTCATGTTTGGAATATCACATGGGGGTGATTAGTTGAAATAAATATTTCGTTCAACCCAATCTATGGTCCGTTGTTATGTGGAAGTCTTTGACTTGCTTGGATTTTGCATATGCCAATAAGAGCTAATTTCCTCTTGTATTTCATGACTAACTTTACTTGTTATTATGTGGCTTTAATGGTTGTTTTATTAGTGTTATTTGTCTAGTTATATGTTGGTGATAAGGATGGTTCTATGATAGATTTAGGTTATGGATCTTATCATGTTTGATTGATAAATGAATATTTAATGAATGCATGACCTATATATTTTATTACAATTGTTGTGAGAATGAATTAGTCCTTCTCGATAAACCTCAGATAAATTTCAGATCCCTATGTTCATATATACATTGAGGACCTGTAGATCTCATGTTCACCATGTGTTTTCCAAAATACCCGCCATGGTTGGGAGGGGTCAGGTCAACTCCTTGTTAAAACTTTTGGATTAGAAGATTGTTTTTCTATGTTAGTTAACATTTCTGGAAGTTTCATAGAATTCTGGACAGAGGCCTTAGTCCTAGCCCTGAAAAAGTGCCTCAGAATTTGGCTCATTGGCACATAACTGACTGGAAAAGTCCATAGTCGATGGGAGGTAGGCCTATGGGAGTGAATGGAGGCTTATAGTCACTTGTAGGCCTTATCAAGGGAGTAAATGAGACTCTAGGCTAGTGTTGAGCCTTAAAATTGTCATTCACTTCCATTACATTTTCACTTATATTTTCGTATTGTCACCTTCACTCCACCTCTATTTCATTACGTTTACCTCCATTTCATTACATTTACCTTACCATTATCATTATTGGGTCACATTTATGTTTTTCCAAACTTTATTAATTCTTAACATTTTTAAATGAATTTATGGTTAAAAATTAGAAAGTAGTTCTTCCAATTTGGGTTGCCTAAGAGGCATTAGATCACATAGTAGTTACAAGTTTTCCTTTCCATGCTTTTATGATGCTTTCTTACATCACATCTAATGTATACTCAATTGCTTAAGTCATTTCAAGAAGAGGATTTTAACATCTTCCTATATTGAATGTTCACAATGATATTTGACCGTGTAGTAGATCATAGTTGTTTTTATATTGCTTGCTTTCATTTCATAGAATAAGATTAGTTTTATTTTTTATCAAGAGTTTTGAAGGATAGGATAGGAAGTGATTTCATTTTCATCTTATCAATGAATACAATTGTATCTAGAATAATGCTCTGCTTTTCATAGACACAGTGCGAGCCTAGATTAGACTAACCATTCAAGTTTTTGATTTGATTTTATGCAAATAAAGTTAGTTGAAGTACATTTCCTTTTCTTCCTTCTTAGAAATTACTTTTTATATTAAACATCCATTAGACTTAGTTGATAATTGACACTTAATATCCGTTAAATCATTAGGCATAAAAGACAAAACCCTCAAAACAATACAAAAACATACTCAACGAAGTAAGAAACAAGGTTAACTAAGCACATATTGTGCACCACACTTCATGAGTTTACTAATCATGGTCGATAATCTTTGTTAGCAATTTAAGACATTAAATTGATTGAACATTTTCGCGCCATTGCCAAGGAAGTGTAATTTGGAGACCTTATTTCTTACATCTAAAGAAAAACAATTAATAATTTCTCAAGTATGCTCTCCTCCCACGCTTTGTGTGATCTGGAGGATCAGAAAAAGAGTTTTTATGATAAAAATAAAATAAAAAATAAAAATAATTTTTTTTTATAAATTGTTTTGTTTAATGAAATATATATGTATCTTTTTAAATTTTTGAAAATATAACATACACAATTTCATTAAAAAAAAAATCAATTTATTAAAAATATTAATAATTTCTTTTTATAAAAAAAATAAATTTAAAACAACGAATGGCCGATGAAAAGGAGGACCATGCATATGCGTGAAGCCAGCCTTTGGCTTGGCCTTATGCATATGTGTAGGCCTCCAATCCATGCAAAGACCCATGCACTGCAATAAAAAAAAGGTACCTTCTCTTTTCCATATTCGGTCTTCCTCAAGTAGCAATTATTAGAAATTGATTTTAAAAAGTGGCAGAGGTAGACAATGAAGGTGTATCGGATGAAGAAACTGTTGATGATGAGAAGATTGCAGATTCCATTGCAGGTTATTGGAATAACGGTGATCAATCTGAACTTCGCTTTGAGAGAAAAACCATTATACATCAAAACATGCAAATAAAAAAATCAAACCACAACAATTTTAGTTTGTTGCAGAAGTAATTGCCAAAAATGCGTAACTATTAAAAACACATGATTTTAAAATGCATTTTCTGAACAAATCAAGCTAAATTAGAAAAAAATAAACATGGGCTTTTCTCAGAATGGGGCGAGTTATGTTTTCTATATTTGGGTTTTTCCAAATTCACAGTCATTTGGGAGAAATCTAGGGCTCTTCAGAGGTCTGTTTTGCAAATTTCATGAGAAAAAATGATTTCTTTTGAACTGTTTTAACATGGCAAGTTGAAAGCAGAAAAATCCAAGTGAATAACAAACTTTGTTCCATATTGCATGTGGTCTAAGAGTCGAGTTTGATTTAATAAATTTGATTTTAGAAGAATCCAAGTGAATAACAAACTCTACTCCACATGGCATGAGGTCTAAGACTCCAATTTGATTTTAGACCCATATGTGTCTCATGATTAAAAGAAAAATCATTTTCATTATTAATAATTTCTTTTTGATAAATAAAATTAAAATAAAAATCATTCAAAGAAAAAAAAAATAATAATCTTTTAAATTTTTGCAATGATGCAATCAATTTTTTTGGAGCAATTTATAAAAACAAAAATACTTGCAAAATTTGATTGAAATAATTTTTTGTACAAGTACTTTTTCATATTTTTGTCACTTCAAATATTTTTGACAGTATGTTATTTTTGCAGCATAGATGCCTATTCAATAATGACTTGTAGAACAATTGGAAAATTATTTAGATGATTTCTGAACATTTAGCATTAATATTGTTGTCGTGTATTTTTCTATGAAGTTTTAACTTGCAGGACACAACAAATCTTTGTGATGCCAATCGTTTTACCGAGCACAGTGCATGAAGTCATCCTACAATAGGGAGTTGAATTATTTTTCATGGTTATTTCTTAAAAATGGATTGTTATTGATATCATGAATTGGACCAAATATAACACTTTTGATTTTACTTAATCTATTTTATTTGACATTCAATTTTTGCGTAAGAATCAGAAAGAAAAGTTAGCTATTTCTTTTTTAACACATTTATGTTCTTTGTGTCAAGTTTTTTTTGCAGGTTTAGGATGATTGAATGATCAACAAGGAGATTAAATTGTGACAACAATTGGTCTTCAAAAGACCAATCTCATGAGATACATAAGAACAAGTCCATGTCCATATTCATCAAAACCATTACTCTTCCTCCCTTTTAAATTATAAATCCAACCAAGAACTTCGAATCAAGCCACAATTATTTTCCCAGCAAGAGTCAATTGTTCATTTTCCTTTATTCACATACACTTCCCATTACTTTTTGTCTACTCCTTACCCAAAAATAAAAGCAAGAATCTCACTGATATGCTTATTGCCCATTGTCATTATTTTTTCCATTGTCATCTTCCATTTTCATTTTTCCTTTCCTATCCTTTTCATTTCACAAATAAACCCTGCTTCAATGAAAATTATTGAGATCATAGTCCTTTGAGTCTAAAATCCTTGCAAAAAACACCTTGAGGCTTGCATGCCTTAATGACAAGTCCTCATGCCGATGAACAATCGGAATACATTAATGTGCCTTGTTCATCAGATCTTTTAGGTACTCGACAACTGCAAAATTATTCGTACCTAACAAGATGTGTTTGGGCATCTTAACTCTCATTGTCATCAATGGTGAGAGTTCTCGTGTTGACTAGTGGCATCCATTAATGGCCACTAAGTCAAAAATTTCTTGTTATGTTCGACATCAGAACATCTATTCACATAGCAGGAATTGTGCCAATGAGTTTTGAAGACATGAAGACTATCATTTTCAACATTTTGGAGCAAATGTAGAAGACATGCAATTACGAAATCAGATGACATCTGCAGAATCAAATAATAGCTGCGGAATCAGATGATAGCTACAAAATCAAATAACCGCTGCAAAATCAGATGGCAGTAGCAGAATCAACACTATTCCACAACATATTCAACAAGTTTTAATAAAAGCAATAAAAAATCAACTTGACTCTTTTCTCCATGACTTGTGTAGCCACTTAAAGAAGATTATGATCAGAATTTTGTGGCCACCACACATGCAGCTCATTCATTTCCAAAGCATAAGTTAAGGTATGTCATTTTCTAACTTTTTACCATAAAATTCCTTGAAAAGCTAGAATGATAATTTTTGGAAAAAAACATTTCTCTTCTTCATCTCATAAAATTGCCAATATCATCAGTTGGGGGGAGGGATATATTCATATTCATATCACATTCAAAAGCCCACATACTTTCAAAATATATTAACTATTACATTATTGTTATGAGCATACAAAGGCTTTTCAAAAGTACTGAATAGATAATTGGATACAAACACAATCATGGATGTCACAGAAGAAACAACTATGATGCAGTCCAATAAAGATATACTTTGCAACAATAATCAAATTATCATTATGCAAAGTTCAAAGATAAAAAATGAATGCAACAACAAAATATGGTTGTAACACAAGAACCAACCATGTTGCAATTCAACTAAAAGACTTTGAATAAGTATGAAGTTATCAAATAATATCATTCAAAGTTAAGCCAAAGCTCAAGGATAAAAAAGAATTAATGTAATAGATTGCATGAGGACATGCAATAGCTTCAGTTGGGGGGGGGGTATGTTGGGCTTTGAAATTTTCATTGACTTCCAGTACATTTTCACTTTTGTTTCCATATTGGCACTTTCACTCCACCTCTATTCATTGCATTTACCTCCATTTCATTACATTTACCTTACCATTATCATTATTGGGTCACATTTATGTTTTTCCAAACTTTATTAATTCTTAGCATTTTCAAATGAATTTATGGTTAAAAATTAGAAAATAGCGTGCATATGCTTATACCTAACAAGTGGGATGAGATTGTTGACATGTGTGGGTCAAAAGGAAGCTTCTAAAAGACTTTTATATGGCCTCCTAAAACCAAATTCGAATTTGAGTGGAGAAGATCATGGGATCATAAGAATACGTGTCTCTTTTACTATTTGTATTGAAACTCTAAGAAAACACATGTCTTATCATTTCCTTTTTTTATTGTAACTCTAGAGATATAGGGAGAAATTCACGGACTCTCATTAATGACATAGCTTCACATCTTTTTGTATAAATAGGGGAAGTTTTCTCCTATCAAGGGGGGTAAAAGGAGGAAAAGAAAAGAAAGAATTATAGAATGTTTTTTAACAAGGCTGGAGATGGAATGGGATGTAAAGTGAAGAGCTATTGATGTAATGAAATTAGGAGTGTAGATTTCCATTGTGTAAAGTGGTGAGTTTATCAATAAAAAAGGTTCTTTTCTATTATTGAAATTTAGAATGTGATTTTTGCAAGTTGGAATGTTATTGGACAATGGAAGGGCCCCCATCAACCATGTGCATCCCTTGGTAAATTTGTAAGATTAATTATTTTGTTTTACTTTGATTCATGCAAATAGTTTAGCTTTCCATTGCAAATGTTATTTTATTTATCAAATGTAGATTTACCTCACTATGTAATTTTATATTTCCTAAGAGCATCTCAAGAAATTAGTGTTTTATCTATTTTGTAAACTTGGATTGCTTGAAGCATTAGAGCATACAATGACTTAGTTTTCTTTCACATGTCTTTACAATTCTTTCTTAGATTCAACTTTACTTTCACTGTTTAACCCTATGTTTTCCAAAGAGCTTCTCAAGAAGGTAGCATTCAACTATTTTCCAATATTGGTTGCTTGAGGCATTAAGAATAAACAGTGATTTAGTTTCTTTCCTTATGATTTTGTCATGCTTTTTAGATTAAGCTTTCATCTATTGTCTAATCTCATGATCAGCAAGTCCAACAAGGTAGTTCTTCCAATTTGGGTTGCCTCAGAGGCATTAGATCACATAGTAGCTGAAGTTTTCCTTTCCATGCTTTTATGATGCTTTCTTATATCACATCTAATGTATACTCAATTTCTTAAGCCATTTCAAGAAGATTATTTCGACATCTTCCTATATTGAATGTTCACAATAGTATTTGAGCATGCATTAGATCATGGTTGTTTTCATATTGCTTGCTTTCATTTCATAGAATAGGATTAGTTTTATTTTTTATCAAGAGTTTTCAAGGATATTATAGGATGTGATTTCATTTTCATCTTATCAATGAATACAATTGTATCTAGAATAATGCTCTGCTTTTCATAGACACAGTGTCAACCTAGATTAGACTAACCATTCGAGTTTTTTATTTCATTTTATACAAATTAAGTTAGTTGAAGTACATTTCCTTTTCTTCCTTCTTAGAAATTATTTTTTATATAAAAAATCCATTATACTTAGTTGATCATTGACACTTAACATCAATTAAAATCATTACGCATAAAAGACAAAACCCTCAAAACAATACAAAAACATACTCAACAAAGTAAGAAACAAGGTTAACTAAGCACATATTGTGCACCAAACTTCATAATTTTACTAACCCTAGTTGATAATTTATGTTAGCAATTTAAGATATTGAATTGACTGAACAACTAGTGAAAAAGAGAGTTAGCTCACGGGTGCGACACCTAGAGGGGTTTGGTAGCCCTTGGAGGTCGTGTAACACCTGAGGGAAGTCAATAAGGTCTTAATTTTTCGAATCCATTTCCTTAAGGTCATATAGGAGGTTGAGTCTTATCATAGTGACCCTTAGCTCATGTTTACCCCAGGTAAACTGATGAAAGTAGGTAAATGTGGGAGGAGGTAGTTACAGGGTGGTATCAGAGCTAAGTTCAACACTTAAACCAGATGGGCTAGATGCATGTTGTTATGCATTCATTATTATGGTTAAGGTTGTTATATGTACTAAATATCCTTATGATGTTGTTGGTATGCTATGAGGATAACACTTTTTCCACGATAGAGCAAGACATGCAAATCATTAGAGTGAGATTGCAACATTATATCTCAAGATAAGACTACATCGTCATACAAATTTGTATCTTGGGTATGCAGGTATGTTGGCTAATGGTTGTTACATACATTATGGTTATGTAAATTATTTTCATTGTATTATTGTTGTGGTTACATGTATGACAGATGTTAGTTGATTAGTGTGGTCACATGCACATGCATCAGAGAGTCATGAAAGTTAGTGACTTGTTGTTATATGCATTGCAGTCACTTGCATGGCAATCATGTTATTGTTATTACAGTCATATGAATGAGGATTATTGTCATTACGGTGATTGTATGATAGTTATTTCTTTATATTATCATGTATCGTTCTTATCTGGACTTACTTGTGCAGATGTGATAGCCTCCCCCGAGATACATTGAGGTCTGTGTTAGATTATGTTGTCTATTTGGTTTAGCTAACATGGTATATTTATAGGTTGTTTGAATGTATTTGATGATATGAGTATGTGTCTATGAGATTTCTTGAAGGAATGATCTTTTTTTTAAGATGGTTGTACTAACACAATATGCGTCGAGACAACTGATATGTACTTGAATACAAGTGGGTGCTAGCTATAGTATTATGATTTGTGACTTTGAGTTTATTATGACATGGATGTTAGTCTTGGTAAAGGCTAATTTCAAATTAATAGACATGATGTCTTGATCTTTGTAACATGTGGCTGACAAGTGTGAATAGTTGCAGGGAAACATACTTGGTATTAACATGACAAGGTAATAGTTGATTTTCTTATGTAACTAACAATAGGCTGATGTGATAGCACATAATGATACTCAATTGCAGCAAGTAAAAAAAAGGTAAAAGAAAGGAATTGGGTGAAAATTCCTTTGGCTATGTTTGGAAACTGGAATTCCAAATTATTGAGTGCTTTGCATAAATACAATAATTCTTCTTAATCTTGATTTTGTTTGACATTATGTGGATATGTGCTAGATTCATGAACATTTATTTGACAGGAACCACAACTGGTTTATAGTTGTAGATGGAATTGTCAAGGAGTTAGAGTCATTTGAGAGATGATATAGGTCCATGTTCAATTACAAGGAAATTTGTTTCACACAACAAGGTAAGATAATTAGTATATTGTATATTTATTTATGCATTGACACTCATGTGTTTATGATAGTATGCTATAGGGAAATTGCATGGCAAAAGAGACTGCCATGAAATCTTGAAGAAGGCTTAGATTGAGCTTTCCTTTGGAAGTATTAGGAACCCATGGAGGTTGAGTCATGGTGTTTGTTGCAAGCTTTTTTCTTTTGGTCTTTATGATTTGGTTGCGCTTGGTTTGCAGTTTTGTTTATGTCTGGTGCATGGCCATGCCACTTTGTTGTGGTGTCGCATTGTTATTAGGTTTTCATGGTTTTCTTCTTGTTTGTTTCTTGTTCTTACCCTTTTTGTTTTGAGGGTATTTGGAATTGGTTGGAAGGAGAGAGTTAATAGAGCTTGGGGAGATCTGAATGAAGCCCGATCGGTAATGTAAGACCCAGATGAAGCTAGGTGCATGTATAAGGATAAGTAAAGGCAAGAGTATGAAAACTAGTTGGATTGGTTGGGTCCATTGAGGTAAATCGATGGTGATGGGAAAGTCATGAGAAAGGTAATTATGAAAGGTAAAGTAAGTGGATCTGAGGAGTCAAATGCCTTGGCTATGTTGGGAACTAGTGTTCTCAATGTTGTGCATGTTGTGCATAGATAAAGGAAGTTCTCTTGACTTAGACCTTATGATACCTATTAATTATGTTGTGATCAGTGTATCTATATGTATACATGTATGTATGTATACAACATCATCAGGGATCATGATTGATTTATGCTAATGTTTATATGTATGTAT
Source organism: Pinus tabuliformis (assembly GCA_031772625.1). Taxonomy (NCBI): domain Eukaryota; kingdom Viridiplantae; phylum Streptophyta; class Pinopsida; order Pinales; family Pinaceae; genus Pinus; species Pinus tabuliformis. The sequence continues at coordinate 466,807,843 of CM062810.1, forward strand.
GTATGTATGTATGGATGTTATTGTCTGATAAATTTTCAGGGATCATTATTATGGAATAGTGATTTCTTATGTAGGTGAATGGCATGAGAAGGCTCATGGTATCAAGTGGGAAGAGTAGCCTTGAAATATATATGAAGTTAGTATCATGTGGATATGATTTGATATTATGTGTTTGTATTGTGCCTATGTTTATGTTATGGATAGGTAACACTGATAGATACATCAACAGAATGAGAGCAGTGTGATCCATGGCATGTTAGGATAAGCATAGATGGTGGAGAGACACTCGAAGCAAGGTTTCCTACAAGAAACAGTGTAATATATGGATGTGTGGTACTATTGTTGTGTATAAATTGTACATGTTGTACCTATCGTGTTGCATAAATGTGGTACAATGTGCATGTTGCATATGTGGCATTGTGTAGATATGGTGTCGTCTGCATGTTTCATATATGGTGTTGTGTACATATGGTGTCATGTGCATGATGTATATGTGCTGCTATGTAAATGTGGTGTTGTGTGCATACAGTACATGTGGTGCTTTTTGCATGTGGTGTTGTGTGCATGTGTTGTTGTGTACATGTTGTGCATGTGGTGTTCTGTACATGGGGTTTTGTGTACATGTTGTGCAGGTGGTGTTGTCTACATGTTTTCCAGGTGGTGTTATGTATATGTGGTATTGTGTACACATTGTACATGTTGTGTTCTGTATATTTGGTACGGTGTTACGGGTATTGTGTAGTGGTTGTATCACGACGTGTATTCATGGTATTGTAGAGTGTGTATATATATGTGTTATGTTGTACACTGAGTGTAGGTGTATGTGTTGTGTGGTACACTAGGTGTAGGTGTATGTGTGGCGTTGTACATCGATTGTTCATGTGTGTTTTGTGTTTTACACTATGTATGTGTATGTTTTGTGTAGTGTGACGGGACAGGCAAGTATGTGACTGTCTAGGCCCTTGTTGTAGCTATTGAAGGTCGAGATGGTTTAGTCTCTAGATGCTCTTGTTGTTGATATTGAGGGTTGAGGCGTTTTGGTCACAGGATACCCTTATTGTTATTAAGGGTTGAGGTGGTTTAGTCTCTGGATTCCCTTGTTGTTGATATTGAGGGTTGAGGCAATTTAGTCTTGAGATACCCTTGTTACTGTTAAGGGGTGAGGTGGTTTAGTCTCGGGATATCCTTGTTGTTGATGTTAAGGGAGGAGGGATTTTAGTCTTAAAATTCCCTTGTTTCTTAAAGAGAAGGCACTAGGTGCTTTCATGGGTTGGAAACCAATTCAGTTTGTGTACAGAAAGGACAAATACTAAAGGCAGAAGCAAAGAACCATTTGAAAGATAAGTATTGTTATTTTATTTTAGTTTTTAATTATGCATGTTATCTATGATTTCATTTATGATGGTTGCATTCAAGCTAACCGGATGTGATATGTTTATACATGATTATTTGGTCAAAGATTTGATTTGACTTATTGTGACAGGAAGTAAATGAAATTGCAAGTGTACCTTATTGATGGGCCACCAATGAGGTATGATTTGAATTAGTTTCAATTCCTTTTAGTCTAATGGTAATTATGTGCTTGGTACGAGAAAGCATGGAAATTCTAATGTTGGGTGGTTGAAACTGACTGCAAGGATTAGCAACAGTGGCAAAAGGAATCAAAATAGGGAGCACTATGTCATAAATCATTCACGAGTGAGTCCATTATGGGACACTAGTACCAAAGTGTTCATTGATTGCCATGAGAATGCTATGGATGATATGATGGTCTTGAGGAAGGGATATGTCTTTTTTTTTTGGAACTTCTAATACGAGGGAACCTTTCCAAGGGAGTGATCGCTTGAGGGACTATGTAGCAGAGAAGGGGATGCCCGCAAAACTTGGAAGGTGTGTGAAGACATGAAAAGGGGTGACCAAATTTCCCAAAGGATTGCGTAGTAGAGAAGGGAAGGTCAGGGAATGGATTTATTTTTGTCATTATCATTTTCATATGGAATCATATGCACATTGGAGTATTCCCTATAACAATGAGCTCGTAATTGTTCACTGAGAACAGGTAGTGCATAGATCGTAGCGCTGGACATTGGATGCAAGTTTGACTTTGGAAGTGGATTTTGGACTTCCTTGGAAGGAGGTGAATCCTGGTATTAGATTTGAAGGTGGAGGTGTGAGCCTCTGGATTCCATTGTTGCTAATAGAGACATCATATCCTTTTATTTGTTGGTTGAGAAAATGTGCATATGTCTATATGTGTATATCATTGTAAATATTGTATTGATATAGATTTATAAAACTCCATAGACAATATGATTATTTGGTGGTTGAATTAAATGTGTATAAGTGTATATGTTGTTATTATTATAAATATCGTAATGAGTTATGTTATAAATGTCCGACAAGCGGTATGGATGTCATGTTTGTCCTGATGGTTTTTCTTTTGATGTAACACCCTCCTCCCACATCTACCCAAGTAACTGACCAACGGGGTAAACATGTGACGAGTAGCTAATATGATATTGTTATAGCTCCAAATCTCACTCTTGATGTTTGTGATGCTGCACTCATGGCCTAGGGCAACCCCTCCTTCCAGACCTGGTCCAAATACTTAAAAAACAATGTTTTACTCCCTATACGTGACATTGCCCTGAGCTAAACACATGTGTACGTGGGTCTGTGTATACCCAACCCACGTATATGTCTTAAAATAGTTAAAAAAAATTAAATCTCCTTAATTTCAGGCGAAGATCACGAGTTTTACCTGTTGATTACCTATTAGCACCTGTGGCCCAACTATTCCCAACGGATTCACCAATTCTGTTTAGGGACAAAGTCCCCTAGGGCCTTGGGTGTAAAACCTGTAGCAGTCTTTACAGAGGTTCGTATGCCAAAAGAGCTGAATACAAAATATGCCAATTGGACCGATTTTTTTCAATCATCCTTTGCAGGATCGTCTTAAGGGTTTTGTTCACTACCTTGAAATGTCCATTGGCCTGAGGATAATATGGAGACGAGTGCTCCTGCCGGAAACCCAATTTAAGAGCCAATTCAGAGATTAGTTGGTTCTGGAAATTACTGCCATGGTCAGTGACAATCTCTCTCGGGATACCGAACCTTGAGATAATCTAATTAAAAAGGAACAATTCTGCTATTTCGCTATCATTTTCATAAGTGGGCATGGCCTCAGCCCACTTCATGAAGTAGTCTACGACCATGATAATGTACTTGTGATTCACTCCTAAAGGCGAATTATAAGTTGTAAAATCAATACCCCACTTAGTAAAAGGACCGACAATGACAACGAGAAAAAGAGGAGCTGGATGTGCGCGCATCTTTCAAGTAAAAACTTGGTAGGGGTGATAGAGTTTGACCGCTTCAACACAATCTTTGAAGAGTGAAGGCCAAAAATAGTTGGCACGCAAGATATGTTGGGCTGTAGCAACCCCTAAAAGGTGACCACCACAAGCTCCACTATGGAAATCATTGAGCACTAACTCTACTTACTCTAGCATTAAACAACGCCGAAGGATTGAATCAACCCCTCAACAATATAATGTATCACCAATGATAACATAGTTCTTAGCTAGGTGACGTAATTTTCGGTGCTCATCCTTAGAGAAAGTAGAGGGAAACTTCGAAGTCTAGAGATAGACAATGATATCTCCATACCAAGCGTCGAGTGAAGAGATGAGGAATAAATGTTCATCGAGAAAACTTTCCTCATAAACAGTATCCTCTCCACAAGGAAGCTCGGAAATTAACTCCGCAAAAGCCATAGATTTCTTAGACTTTGCAGACAAGAACTCGAGATCGAATTCTTGTAAAATGACTATCCATCGATTATATTTTCCCCCAATCACTCACCTACTGAGGAAAAATTGGAATGGATTGACTGCCGCTAAGACAAAAGTTTTGCGTAGCAAGATATAATGGTGGAGCCGCTGGACAGCATGGACAGCTGCCAAAGCCAACTTCTCAATAGGAGAATAGCGAAGTTCAGGACCTATCAAGCCTCGGCTCAAATAATAAATCATGTGCTCCATGAGAGCATCATCTTCCTGAATGAGAACCATACCTATTGTTGATTCTGCTGTAGCGAGGTATAAAGGGAAATCCCTACCATAATCCAGTGGACTCAAAAGCGGGACAGAGACTAATGCCTTTTTCAAGGCATTGAATGACCACTACATAAATTCATCCCATACATATGGAACTCCTTTCCATAGAAAATGCATAAACCCTTTAGTGATCTTGGCATAATTCGCTATAAACCTTCTTAACAAATTAGCCTTCCCTTGAAGACTTTGAATTTGCCAAATTGAGGATGGGGGAGGCAACTGAATTATTGCCTCCACCTTGGAGGGATCAACTTGAATCCCTTCATTTGACACAATGAACCTTAATAACCAACCAGATGTAACCGCGAAAACACACTTTTTTGGATTCAACCAGATTTCGTAAAATCGACATCGCTCAATGATTTGAAAATCACCCTATGAGTGATCTCAGTTAAAGATTTATTAAATAAAGGTATTACAGACTCATGTGTTGGTGTGTGTCTATGTTATTTTAGGCAACAGATCGATCAAATTGCAAAATACACAGACATTGGAAAATGGAAAACAGTAAGAGAAACACAGTAAGCAAATACAAGAACACAACAATTAATAAGGAGTTCACCCTATGCTCTAGGGGTATGTCTCCGGTCTAGATTTCAGTGGTGGCCTTCTTTTATTGTGTCTTTAAAGCAGAGAATTACAATGAGGAGCTCAAATTGAGTCTCCTGAAATAGAACAATGTTTGGTAGGGTGGTTCTTAGATCCCCCAAGCCACTAGAGTACACAAACTCTTTTCCTTTCCAGAACTTGACCTTTCTAGTCTTTAATGGGAGGAGCCCAATATGGTACTCGATTCCTGATAAATCCCCTCAGGGATGGCTTGAACCTATCAAGCTCTCTAGTGCTCGAAGCAGCCTGTGGTCAGCTCAGCCCTCTACCTTTCTACTTTTTACTTCATTGTCTCTTATTTTCTCTGTCTTCGTCTTCTTCTCTCTGGTTTTTCCTCTCGATATCCCTTGTTCTCTGTCTCTATTCATGGCTTTAAGGCCACTCAATCTCATGACTGCTCATTTCCTCTTCCGCCCTAGTCAAATCGCCTGTTGCTACTCATTTGGGGTTCCCTATCTCTGCGTCGACATTAACAGCTCATAGGGAGTGTCCACTTGTCCTCTTGCGAACTGTGCCAACTTTTCTTCATCGGTTTGGTTTTTCGGTTACACTGTGGAATGAGTCATCCGCCAACTCGGCGGTTAAATCGGACCTCAAATCCCTATAGATCATGGCTTAATCCCTTGTCAAATCTAGTTCTTTCATTAGGCGCATTCTTAGCCGTTAGATCTGGAGCCCCCATATCCAACGTCATTCGCTCATTTCACATGGTTGACTTGCTCGACCATTAGCGTGTAATGAGCGGCGGCCTTCTCTCTCCTCCGCCTGCCACACGTCGAGCGTTGAATGGAATCACTAGGTTTCAGCCAAATCTACTTACCACCCAAGGGTGCCCCTGAAATACTGCCAGTTTTGGAGCACAGGTCCCACCTTTCACCTTAGCGCTTTCCCCACGGTTTTCCCAGCTTCCATGTGACCGAACACTTCAGGACCTTTCCTTCTTGAGGGGTTTTTCCCAGCAATGTGCGAATCGTGCATCAGAAATTGCCTCCTTTTCCCGATCCGGGCTTCCCAAGTGCCAGTTTGGCCTCCTGCGCAGTCTCCATAGGCCTCAGTCAGCGCGCTTTGATTGAGGTCCTCATTGTTCCTCGCTGGCTGCTAACTGCCATTGTTCAGAGGTTTTCCTGATCACTCTGTGCTCTTGAATTCGAAGTTTTGTCCTGATTTGATACAGTCATGGTGCTTTGATTATTCTTCATGGATCCAATTCGGATCATGACCTTCCCATTGAAAAAGCTTTTGGACCACCAAAAGTTGGTTTTCAAGCATTGACTAAGTGAGGGTACTATTGTCTCACTTGTCCAATCTCAATCCACTTTGCACTACTCGGCTTTGAACCCTTGAGTCCTACTCTGAGGTACTCAACATCTCCTTTGTGCGTCATCCTCACCTTCCTGTCCAGAACTGTGTCTTCCTGCAATTCATTAAGATATTCAGGTAGCATGTCATTAATAGAAGGCAATTGACTCTGCCCTTCGGGATCCTCAATTAGAGAGGGTTCAAACAATCTCAAGCAATCTGCATTTATGACTGAGTAGATGTGCATGTAAGCTGGTAGATCAAGGCAAAAATCATTTTCACCGATCTTCTCAAGTATTTTGAAAGGTCCATACCTAATAGGATTTATCTTTTTACCTTCACCTTGCATCCTGTCCTTGCTTATATACAGCCAGACTTGGTCACCAACTTGGAAACTATGCTCCATCTAATGCTTGTCATGCCTTGCCTTGTATTTGGCCTGACTCTTTTCCAGTTGTTCCTGTACTCCCTGGTGGATCTCCTGGATTTGTTCAATGAACCTAGTGCCCCGTCCACATCATTGTGTCCCTCACCTGTGGTATCTTTACCAAAGAAAAAATCCAAAGGAGACCTTAGTGTGAAACCAAAACAGGTCTCAAAAGGAGATCTCTGTGTAGAAGAATGTTTTGCTCTGTTGTAAGCATGCTGCACATAACACAAATGTTCATCCCAAAGCTTAGGATGTTTGTTGAAATATCCTCTGAGTAACTGAATCACTGTCCTGTTAACTACTTCTGTCTGGCCATTAGTTTGTGGATGAAACGATGTGCTTTTCTTCAGTTTGGTGTCCATCAGTTCCCACAGACTTGACTAAAACTTCCCCACAAATCGGGTGTCTCAATCAGATACAATGGAATTGGGTAATCCAAAATGAACCCATACATGTTCAAAGAACAGTTTTGCAGTTTGCAGTTTGTTCAAAATAATGTTGAAACATATAGATAATCATGACCTTTCCTAGATTTAGGCAGTCCTCCAACACAATCCATGGAAACACTTTCCCAAGGGTGAGAAGATATTGGTAATAGAGTGTATAAGCCCAGTTTTCTATTGCTGGGCTTGCTTTTAGCACACATAGTACACCCTATTACATATCTAGAAACTATCTCATTCATTTTTGCCAATAACAAAATCTTTGCAACTGTGAAACTATTTTACTTACTCCAAAGTGACCTGATATCAGAGAAGTCTATGCTTCTCTAATTATCTTTACTCCCTCAGTTTTGGAATGCACAACTTCCCACAATGGTATAAGAGTCAGTCCTTCAAATGATAATCCAATTCTTCTACTCTTTTTCCTTGACTTAAAGTTTCATATACATCTTTAAAGTCTATATCTTGAGCACATTGTTCAATGTAGCTTTCATGTAGCACAGAATTACGCTTAAGTATAGTAGATGCATTTATAATAGGTCTAGATAACATGTCTAAAAATTTATTATGTATGCCCTTTTTATATCTGATGACTAAAGGAAATTGTTGTAGAAAACCCATCCATCTATAATGTCTTGATTGCTGCAACTTAGTTTGGGAGTGTAGATATTGAAGTGGTTGATGATCAATATGTATTACTGTCTCTTTGCCCATTAAGTAATGTTTCCACTTTTTCACACTCTGAACTAATGCATACAATTCTTTATCATATGTAAGATAGTTAACTACTGCAGGATTAAAATTCTTAGAATGATAACATATGGGTTTACCGTGTTGTGTCAACACTACTCCCATGGCATAGTCATTGGCATCTGTTTGGATCTCAAATGGTCTTTGTAGAACAGGCAGTGTTAGTACAGGTGTTGTACTAATCTTTTCTTTCAAGGTGTCGAAGGCTTTCTAATGTTTGCCTCCCCACTAAAACACCTTGTTCAATCTTGTTAAAGCATGTAAGGGAGATGCAATTAAGGAAAAGTTAGAAATTAACTTCCTCAAATACTCTGCTGCCCCTAAGAAGCTTCTCACTTCTGTAGCAGACTTGGGTTTAGGCTAGTTTACAATGACTGCCACCTTATAGGGATCTATCTTCAATTCACCCCCCCCCCCCCCAACTATATGAACCAAATAATTTAGAGATCTTTTTCCAAATTCACATTTTGAGAGTTTAACATGAATTTTTTCTCTTTCCAAAACATCTAATGTCTGTTTAACATGCTTTAAGTGTTATTCCCACATTTTACTAAAAATCAGAATGTCATCCAGATACACAATAACAAAATCATCAAGAAAAGGTCAGAGTACATCATTCATTAATCTCGTGAAAGTAGCAGGAGCATTAGTTAAGCCAAAAGGCATAACTAGCCACTCATACAATCCCTGCTTTGTTTTGAAAGCAGTCTTCCATGCATCTTGTTCTGCCACTCTGACCTGATGGTATCCACTGTGCAAGTCTAGCTTAGTGAAATAAACAGCTTCTTTCAATTGATCTAAAATATCATCTATGCGAGGAAGGGGATAACAATTTTTGATTGTTATCTTATTGAGTGCTCGGTAATCAATGCACATTCTCCACGAGCCATCTTTCTTTCTCACCAAGACAATTGGTGACCCACATGGTGATGTACGAGGCTTGATGAACCCCTTCTTGAGCAACTCCTACACCTGCTTCTTGATTTCAGCATTCTCTAAAGCAGACAACCTGTGCATTCCAATTTTAGGCAAGGGAGCATCTTTCTGCAAAATAATATCATGTACTATTTCCTTTTTGGGTGGAAGACCTTTAGGTTCTTGAAACAAGATATCATACTCTGAAACAACCTTTTCTAAGTCAGCTTGTTGTTTAGCATTACAGCCCTCAAATACATTGGTTTTATCAGGTTTCTTTTCCCTTACAACCATCATTAAGAATTGTTTGCTTTCATCTGCCCTGAGTTTATGAGAGTATAATTATTCTTGAGCTTATGAGCTCTTACAAAGTATTCGATTCCATCTTTAGCAAGTAGATACTTGTTCTTAGCTCTATATAAAATAGCTTTCCTATCATACAAGTAAGGACTTCCTAAAACAATTCCACATATATCCAAAGGAATTATGTCTAACTCAACCTCATCTACAAATGCTAACCCAAAAGCAAACTTGTTTTGCACTATCTAGTCACTTGTAGTTGTGCTTTATCATTCAACCATCCTAATGGGTATGGTTTCTTGTGAGGTGTAGTTACTAATTGCAATTTCTTTACAATTGCTTCAGAAATTACATTTACTTGTGAGCCACTATCAAACAAAGTATCAATCTTTTGATGTTTGGAAATAACTGGAATATGGAAAAGCTCATGTCTTTTTCTCTCATTTTCTTCATCAGTAATAGATTGTGCAGAATTACTAGTAGATGCTTCAGAATTCTTACCTTTCATACCTTTGGTTGCAATGGTTGTTTCATCTCCCGAGTCTGACCCCAAATCCTTCTGAATAGCTGCAACAGTCTTCTTCTTCTTGCCCTCGAACTTCTTAGGTCTCAGCACTAGATGCAGAATCCAACAATGCTCATCATCATGCCCATCTTTTTTACAGTGAGTGCATGAAGCTTTGCTTTTCTGTGCAGTGTTAGCCTTCCCTGCTTTCCACTTTTGCGTTCTTTTCTCCTTGCTCTTGCTTGCAGTGGGTTGGGATGGTCCCCCAACTTTTGGATTTCCATTCTTTCCTCTAGCTTCTAGATGAGTAGCTTGTACAGATACCTCATCTATACTAGTGGGATTAAACATGAGGATGGTATGCCTCATGTAGTTGTGTAGACCACCAATGTACTTCAATAGAGTCTCTTGTGAGTCTAATGAGATTCCTAGAATCAATGCTCTCTTTCTAAATTCTTGAGTGTACCATTACACACTTTGCCCTTTCAACTATCAAATAGTTTGCCAAATCATCATGGCTTGTTGCATGTAGGCCAATGGATAGAACTGCTTTTCGATTGTAGACACAAATTCACTCCAGACAGAGATAGTCTTACCATGTCTTTTCACGTTAGCTTGGGTTCTACCTTCCCACCAAACCAAGGCAGTGCCTCCAAGGCGTAGGCTTGCCAGCTGAATCTTGCTCTTGTCTGAGTCGATGTTCTGTACTCTATAATAAACATCAATTTGTCTAATCCAATTGTCCAACTTTTATGCATTTAACTCTCCATCATATATAGGTAGATCAAATTTAACATCTAGTTTGATCAAAGTGGTTTCTTTTTAGGGCTATTAGGAGGTGTGAGAAAGCTTTCCTCTTTCCCTTTTCCTTTGGAGTGGTCATGGAAATGTGATTCATCTTCTCCTTTGTCTTGTTTAGAGCCTGATGAATCTTCATCCTTGTGTTTTCTAAAGTCCTTATACATTTCTTCTACCATGGTCTTTATGGCGAGGAACTTTCTATGAATTGAGGGTCTAGACCTAGAGGGCCTTCCTTTGACATTGTCTTCCAAGTATAGACTCTCCCAATTTCAGGATTAGTTTCAACCAACTCGCCTTCTCCTAATTTGAGCTTTGATCTAGTGAGCATTCAACAGCTAAACCAACACAAGCTTGCCTAACTTTAACAGCCTAGAGCTCAGATACCACTTGATCTAAAAATCACCCTATGAGTGATCTCAGTTAAAGATTTATTAAATGAAGGTATTACAGACTCATGTGCTAGTGTGTGTATATGTTATTTTAGGCAATGGATCGATTAGATTGCAAAATACACAGACACTAGAAAATGGAGAATAGAAAGAGAAACACAGTAAGCAAATACAAGAACATAACAATTAATAAGGAGTTCACCCTATCCTCCAGAGCTATGTCTCTGGTCCAGATTTTAGTGGTGGCCTTCTTTTATTGTGTCTTTAAAGTAGAGAATTATAATGAGGAGCTCAAATTGAGTCTCCTGAAATAGAACAATGTTTGGTAGGGTGGTTCTTGGATCCCCCAAGCCACTAGAGTACACAAACTATTTTCCTTTCCAGAACTTGACCTTTCTGGTCTTTAATGGGAGGAGCCCAATATGGTACTCGATTCCTGATAGATCCCATCAGGGATGGCTTGAACCTCTCAAGCTCTCGGGTGCTCGATGCTACCTATGGTCAGCTTGGTCCTCTATCTTTCTACTGTTTGCTTCACTGTCTCTTCTTTTCTCTGTTTTCATCTTCTTCTCTATGGTATTTCCTCTTGGTTTTCTCTCTCGGTATCCCCTGTTCTCTGTCTCTGTTCATGGCTTTAAGGACACTTAATCTCATGACTGCTCGTTTCCTCTTCCATCCTGGTCGGATCGCCTGCTACTACTCGCTGGGGGTTCCCTGTCTCTGTGTCGACATCAACAACTCACAGGGAGTGGCCACTTGTCCTCTTGCGAACTACGCCAACTTTTCTTCGTTGGTTTGGTTTTTTTGTTACACTGTGGAATGAGTCATTCGCCAACTCGGTGGTCAAATCGGACCTCAAATCTCTATAGATCGCGGCTTAATCCCCTGTCAAATCCGGTTCTTTCATCAGACGTGTTCTCAGTCGTTAGATCTGGAGCCCCCAGATCCAACGTCATTTACTCATTTCACGCGGTTGACTTGCAGGACCGTTAGCGTGCGATGAGCGGCGGTTTTCTCTCTCCTCCACCTGCCATGTGTCTGGTGCTGAATGGAATCGCTAGGTTTCAGCCAAATCCGCTTACCGCCCAAGGGTGCCCCTGATATACTGTTGGTTTTGGAGCATGGGTCCCGCCTTTCGCCTTAGCGCTTTCCCCACAATTTTCCCAACTTCGATGCGACCAATCGCTTCGAGACCTTTCCTTCTCGAGGGGTTTTTCCCAGCAACGTGTGATTAGCACTTAGTGCTAATCGCGCATCAGAAACTGCCTCCTTTTCCCGATTCGGGCTTGCCAAGTTCCAGTTTGGCCTCCTACATAGTCTCCATGGGCCTCGGTCGGCATGCTTTAACTGAGGTCCTCGTTGTTCCTCACTGGCTGCCAACTGCCACTGTTCAGAGGTTTCCCTGATCGCTCTGTGCCCTTGAATTCGAAGTTTTGTCCCAATTTGATACAATCATGGTGCTTTGATTATTCTTCATGGAACCAATTTGGATCACTCAAAAACCAATCGAAGGTGACTAGGATGATCAGTTCTCTTTTGAGAACAAGCAGCTAGATCGTCCAAGTATGCTTCGATGATATGTTTAATGTCATGGAAAGTGTATGACATGGCCCGCTGGAAGGTAGCTCCAGCATTTTTGAGATAAAAGGGCATCTTTCTGTATGCAAAGGTACACCAGGGACATATAAAAGTTGTCTTATGTTGATCTTCAGGATGGATAGAAATTTGATTATAACCGGAAAAACCGTCCATGAAGGAGAAAATCTCATTACCCACACACTCGTCAATAATCTGATCAATAAATGGCATGGGGTAATTATCTTTGGGACAAGCTTTATTTAGGTCCCTAAAGTCAATGCATACTCAAATTGTTCCTTGCTTTTTATCTATAGGGACTGGATTAGAAACCCAATCTGTAAGAGGAACAGGGTATATGAAACACCCCTTGAGCAGCTTCTCTACTTCAACTTTAATGGCTGCTACTTTCCTAGGATTAACCAGCCGAAGCTTCTCATGAATTGGCTTGGCATTTTCGTACGTCTTGATCTCATGTTGAACTATGGATGGATCAATGCCAAGAATTTCTTCATAAGACCAAGTGAATAAATCTCGAAACTCCTTAAAAAGGTCAGTGTAAATCTGAATTTCCTCAGGGGAACATTCAGCTCTGATGAAGAGATTCTCGATCACATTAGGGTTCCTAGAGATGTTTATAGATATTGTTTTTGAAATCGCCAACATATTACCTTCAACACAAAAGTGTGTTGGAGCCAAAGGATTTGATAACATACAAACATCACTAGTAAACAGCTCAGAGAACCTAGATTCTACTTCCTACAACGAAGGAAGAAAATATGAACGATGGTGTAAGTCTTCCCAAGGTCGATCTACACCCATCATTATTTCTAGGATTGCTTCTTTGGATGGTAAAACCGTATCTAAGCAGTCCATAGCTGAGGTAGAATCAAGGGTCCAGGCTGGGGCCACATCACCGTCTAACTCCTCCTCAGAGAAAGGAGTAGAATGGTTGTCTATAGAGTTGATGATAGACTGACATCTAATCTCTGTTGCAGTCATAGGGAATGCCATTCCACCAAATTGTCCTTCAGCTAATATGGTCATAGGTGAAGGCAAGGTCCAAGGGTCTGAAAAATAATGAGCTCGGAAGAACTCTTCCCGTGAAGACTCGTTGGATGATGAGAAGACATTGATTCTAGTGATAGGAAAGGGAAAATCATATGTACTCGTCAATGAAGAATACATCCCAAATCCTAAATTCTCAGTAGGTGGGCGAGGGTTATCCACTAAAGGAACAATAGAATCCGAAGTTTCTTGAGGATCAACTTGAGAATAATCCAATTGATCAACCTTGATGATTTTCCCTTCATGAGGAAATAAAATGACATGAAACAGAGTCGAAACAACGGCATCCATTTCATATACCCAGTTCCTTCCTAAGAGGAGATTGTAATCTAGGTTAGCGTCAATGACTTCTACTTCAATATTGACGACCTTCCCCTCAACACATATGGGAAAGGCTGGGATAATCCCATGTGGCCTATGAGAATGCCCATAAAATGTAGTTAAGACGGTAGGGGAAGGAATAGCTGAAGGCGATCCAATGGCCTTCCAGCATGACATTGACATGACGCACGTGGAAGATCCTTCATCAATAAGGGTATGAAAAATATTAATTTTCTGGTATGTAGACTTTATTTGAAAAGCCATGTGATGAGGGAGTAGCTTTTTAACATTAAGCATGTTGAAAGTGAGCACTGAAGAGTTATTTGGATCAATTGCCCCTATCACCGAAAGCAAAGCACCTCATTGAGCTAGACACGACTGGAGAACCTCTAAAGAGGACATAGCGCATGGACTCTAAGCCAGATCCTCAACAATGGAGTAATTATGGGCAGCCCTAGCATTAGGATTTATAGTTGCATATTTAGCGGAACCTTTCAGTATCTGTGGTATAGTCACGACAAGGGGTCGCCCAATATGAAGGTCTGTATTTCTAGGAGCAGTTTTGTCCTTGGATGTTTCAATTTCACTGTAATCATGCGACTGAGTGGTCACATGGACATTAGAACCCATCATGAAAACGTTTGATGATTTCTCCCCTTCCTTGTTGACCCCTGCCAAGGTACCAAGATTCGAACTCGCGCCAGCAAGCAATTGCTACCCTTGGGGAAAAGGGTTGGTTGACACAGCTTGAGAGCTAGAAGTCCCTTGCTGCCCTAACAAGCACTGAGCATCTTGAATCTTTGGGCAGAGATTAGTTAAATGGTCTCCACTGCATAACTTGCATGGAAACTTGACTTTCTTTCTAGACTCATTTCCACCACCACCAGCATTATTACAAAGTTTATTTGCGTCAATATTCCCATCTTGACTCTTTTTCTTACCTCCTCCTTTCTTTTTCCCATTGGAATTTTGATTACCTTTGGGGTTGGAAGATTGGACGACATTAACAGAAGAGGGTTGAGAAGACGAAGGGTTAGACTATGTGACATGATTGTTAGGAGCAGTTTGTAAAGACAACTACTACAATTGGCTCAACAAGTTCACCGCATTTGTGTCTATAGATCCAACGACACCATCCGCATGGCGACCTGGCTTCAACTTGGCTATATCAACCTTAGTCCCAGGAGCATCTAGCAAGATTTTTTGTAGAATTCTAGATTGAGAATAAATCAATTCTAACTGCTGGGCCCTAAAAATAGCTTGCTCCTCAGAATAGACTTCGGACAGAGAGACATCCTTAGAGATTTCAGGTTGTAAAGATTTCAAAAACCATTCGAGATGGTATTCCATAGGAATTTCGACTTTAATGAGCCTCTTTCTCTGTCTCCATTCTTGAATATGATCAAAAATGTGAGTTGTGGTATCCTAACGAAAATTGGCCAGAATTTCAGTTCTGGCATCATAACAGACAGGCAACTGGAAATGATTTAGGAAAATATTAGCCAAATCGGCAAAAGATGTAAAGTTTCCCCCTGACAACTCTATATACCATTTGGCCGCATTGCCAGTCAAGGCGCGTTGAAAAAGTCTCAACCTAACTAAGTCATCGATAAGGGAGTTTGATGAGCACCACAAATGGAATGTGTTTACATGGTCGCCCAAGTCTTCACTGCCCTTCCCCTTGAACTTTGGAATTTCTGAAGGGAGTTTGGTTTTCAGGACATTTTGGACACCTTTTCGACAGTTTTGAGACGGTTCCATGACTGCTGACTCGTCATGGTAGGTATCGTTTTCTCACTAGCATATAGGTTAGGGAAGCCATTTTTTCCGTTGCATTATGCATACTAGCCTCCATTTATTGATACACTTGCCATAGGGTCGATCCCATCATGTTATGGTTTGTAAACCATCTTCACTCACTGATTTTTTAAATCATGACATGAAGGTAGAGCCATCCTTTTCATGGGCATCGTAGTTAGCACCTCACTAACATTTTTGCCCATGCTGCTTCAATTTGAGTAGGCTCGGGAGTCCTCTCTAGTCCCGCCATGACTTATGCGATGCAGACTCATTCCTCTTTTCTTCTTTGCTTCGTTCCGGCCTTATACACTAGAGGCTCCTTTGTGTCGAGTTGTACTACTACATTGCATTTTGACCATTTGCACCTTTTTGGCTTGAGCCAACTTCACTTGGACTCATGTTTAAGCCAATTTTTGACCATGACGGCTACAAAATCAAACTTTCATTCCCTTGACTTCTGCAACTTGACACACCTTGACCCGTGGAAGGAACACACCTTTGAGTGTCTTTGACCAGTTTTCACCTCCCTGCGTTGAGCATGGGATTGTTCCAATCCCAGGAACTAGATCATTTGTTTCACCGACACTCATTCTTTCCACTGTACTATAGCATTCTTTTATTCTTTTTCCAATTTAAAGAAAAAGACAAAAAAATTATATATTCCAAAAAGAGTAGGAATGGGACAATATTTCCACTTATTGTTGGCAGCTAGAGTCAGTCGTGTCGCCCTTGAACAAAGCACTCAAAATAAAGTCTCCTCCATTTGGGCGGGATTTAGTTTGACTTAGGTACACCTTAACCTTGTTATTGAGTCAATTCTCCCCCGATTAATTATCTCTTCCAATCATATGGAGGGTTCGTTCGTGCCTCCTGCATGACGAACTTATACAGAATCATCACATGCTACCACATAGTCACATTGAGTCATGCTTTTGTTCAAGGGATGTTAGCTTGAGTCGGCCTCTCCGCGGTGTCTCTTGACTCATTTTTCAGTCGGCCATCTCTGGTTGTCAGTGTCTTGTCTATCATCACATCCGTTATATTAGTCCTTTACTCGTGTCGGTTTGAGAAGGTCTCCATTGACTTCTTGCTGGCGGGTCTTATCCTTATCGATGACTACATCTTGCTCTGAGGACAGGCCTAGAGCCGCACCCTGGCCCTATTTTCATTATTGATAGGTCACCTTGTGTTCAGCATCGATCAGTATCATGGGTCTTTGACTAAGTGGTTTCCCTTGTGTTTGACATCAGCTTACACTATCACACATTGGGATTCGTGTAGGACCTTGGTTTCCATTTGACCCTATTGGTGGATACCTTGCCTTTGTGTTAGCTTTCATTATTGGTTGGTTCAGAGGGTTTCTATCATGCACTAGCCACATCTTGTGTACGTCAGAAACATGCTTCGATCAGGTTACTACATCTTTTCTCGTCCGATTACTTCCACATTATTGGCTTACGGGTTACACTTGCACTAGATTGATGAAGGATGCCTTAATTCCTTCATTCTAGTGGATCTTTCCCTATTGACTATGACTCATTGCTCTAGGGCAAAGATCTAGAGTCCATTTGGTAGTACCTTAGGGTTTGCAGTCATTAGCGGCAGATCCTTCGCTATCGGCAGTGGGAAACCATCATTGTCTCCTGATTGATAGATTCTTACAGGTGTTCGACTCTAGCTCATCTATTCACACTTATCAGAATGTACTGGGTACCTTGACACTCATTATCATTATTAGTGAGTACTCTCGCATTTGTTAACGGTATACATCAATGACCGGTAATCAAATGATTTCTCACATGGTCAACTTTAGATCATTTATTCCCATGGTGTAGAAATGTACCATGGTGGTTGGTGAAGACCTCAGGTTGCATCAGCAATCATTGGTTCACTTGACAGTTGCTCCTGTTGCTACTAGTTGATACCACTCCACCTTATATGTTGCAGTTATTCATGGCAACATTCTATATGCTAGCACCTGAGTTTGCAGTGTAGTACCATCTTACTCCTTCATGTTCATTTGGTACTTTTGGGATCAATCTTTGATATCAGTGATCCACTTCATCCTTCAACATCATTGACATTCTTATATGTGATATTCAGACATGTACTTGTTCTATCGTGATCAGACGATCCATTATGTATTTTCCAGTCTTTTATACTTGTATACTTAGTGGATCCACTTGTACCTAATATGCAGACATGCTTTACTTTCTCTGATCATGGGTATGCCTACCTCAAACAATGTTTCTTTCTGATCTCCTTTTGTGGCTTGGCAAGCTGAACTCTAGTGAAGTCCTTCTCAGTTTTTGACAGGTTTCCTTTCCATGCACTTACTTAATACATTTCGGCCATCATGTACCCCTTCTGACCTCATATATTAGGGGGCATATGTTATAGCTCCAAATCTCACTCTTGATGTTTGTGATGTTGCACTCATGGCCTAGGGAAACCCCTCCTTCCAGACATGGTCCAAATACTTAGAAAACATTGTTTTACTCCATATATGTGACATTGCCCTGAGCTAAACACGTGTGTACGGGGGTCTGTGTATACCCAACCCTGTGTATATGTCTTAAAACACTTTAAAAAAAATAAATCTCTTTAATTTCGGGCGAAGATCACGGGTTTTACCTGTTGATTACCTATTAGTGCTCATGGCCCAACTGTTCCCAACAAATTCCCAACTTAAAAACTACTTTGGGAGAAGTATAAAAATCCTTCAATCGGAAGGCCTAAGGAGGAGAGAATAGAGAGAAAAATCACTCTGCTGAGATTATCCCTGATTAGGTCTGAAGATCCTTGTGCTTCCAGCACTTCCCCCATTACAGGAAACCCTTGTTTCCTTGAGTTATGATCTCTTTCCATTAGTTGAGATATCTTTGAGTGAGTCATGGAAAGAGCTTGTTGAAGTCTTGAGATTGGACGAATCCAGAGGACAGTTCTGCTTGGAGCCTGCGAAAGGAAGACTCAAGTGAAATCATTCCTTTCTATACTTTAGTTATCTATAATAAAAGAAACACTTGTCTTGTTCCTGATATTAATCTTCTTCATGCTTATGATATCAATGTTATGATTTACATCTGAATGGTTGTTTCAATTGTATAACTAACTACTTTTCAATATGTTATGAAGTTGATTTCCTTATGATGCTTGGTCCATATACTGCTATGCTTTCTTGAATTGATTTTTTTGCAGGTTGAAGGATCGAGAGGAACTCCAAAAGGGTTTGGACCTTGGCTGGATCTTCCCAAATGAAGGACCCCCAGGTGCACCTCTCTTCGTGTAGTTTGTTTATATTAGCATCATGGTTGAGTGGAATGCTTGTTTTTCTTTGTAGATAACCCCTGATCTACTAGGGTATCGACCCAAGACCCTAGGGGACTTTTTCCCTAAACATATATGATTCGACCTCCTAAGTAAAGTCAAGGAAGTGGAAACATGCCATACAAACCTTCAACATCAACAATAGGACTCCTAAGAACCATCCCAACCTTTCTGCTAACTAGCCCCTGAGTCCTACTGAGTTTTTAAAGTAACTAACCTCTGGACACTACCATGCAATGGGCATGCCAATGGACAAAGAGCTCTTGATGCCCCCACAAGCCTAAATGCTTGTGTCTAGGGACTATTTCCAGGAGACCTGTGCCAAAGCCCATGGGATTTAAGACACAATCCAAGCCTAGAATTCCGACCATTGCCTAGAACTTGATGTAACTTCTGGAATCCATTAAACACATGATGACAAGACTAATAAAAAAAAACTAACTCCAGGGCTAGGCCCAACCATCAACAACCGAGACTGACATTCTTTCAAACACTTGGCATCAATGAAATCGTAGGTATAAACAACATATCTAAGCATAAGGGCCTCATACCTATCTAAGATTCATTATGAAGCATTTTTTCCTTATCACATTAGTTGCAGTTCCATCCATTAGGCCACTAACATATTTTTCATTCATTTACATGTAGAAACATAATGAGAGGCATACATAGCCACTGTCATAACGCGTATACATAAGAAAATTAATAGCAACAAAAATACCAAAGAAATCACAACCATATGATCCACATATAAACCAGTATAATACTCATAGAAATACAAGGAGAAATAACCTCATATTGATGATCCAAAATCCAAACTCAGGATGAGACTACCATGTTTCACCCAACCATAGAATGGTTGATCCAAATCTCTCTTCATCCATTCACCCCAATGCCATATTCCAAGCATGAATGTGGGAACTCATATAACAAAGCAATATGAAACCATCCAGGGCTTCTAGAGGCCAACCACCTCAACCCATCAAATAGTGATTCCACCTCATAGTCGAACATCACAAAACCATCATCAAATTTGTTTCTACCTAAGATTTCCAGGGCTCTAGAGCATTTGTTCCAACCCACCTTCCAGAATTAGTAACTCAACCTACATCTGTCATTGGGCTTCCTGATCGTTTGTGCAACCAAGGCTTCTAAGACTAGTAACTCAACCCATAGCTTCCATCGGGCTTCCAAAGTGTGTCCCAACCAAGGCTTCTAAGACTAGTAACTCAACCCACCAAGGTATTTCAAAGTGTTTGTCTAACCAAGGATTCCAAGACTAGTAACTCAACCCAAGCTATTACAGGGCTTCCAGAGCATTTGTCCAACTAAGGATTCTAGGACTAGTAACTTAACCCAAGCTGTTACAAGGCTTCACGAGCATTTGTCTAACCAAGGCTCCAAGAACTAATAACTCAACCCAGGCTAAAGGAAACATGAGAACCAAGCAAAATAAAAGAAGGAAATAAATCCACAATCATCATGGCTATCCAGGAAATGGAAAGGCTAGACAAATCCACTGTCAATCCAATTAATCCTCCATGCCAATGAAATATCATAACCAAGAAACCACATGCATCTGTCATGCATGCCAAAACTAGTGAGGAAAACAAACATGAAACTCGGTACCTGCAAGCAAAACCAACAGTTGTTGTTGATCCAGATGTCCTCTTGCACTTTCCTACTCTTTCTTTGCCTTCTTTCTCCAAAACTCCAAGTATGCCACACTCTCCAAGAGTGCTCCAAGAAAACTCTTACTTACATTCAACCTATGACCTTTCACCTCCCTTTTCTCCTAATTTCCATTATTTTCATAAATAAATGTGCCAAAATGCCATTTTTCCTTTCCAAAGCCTTTGCCATTTTCCTTAGCCATAATAAACTGAATGAACACCAACTAGGGTGTTTTCCCCTACCATTCACCTTGGAATACATGTCCCATCACTGTGGTCTTATATATTTTTACATGGATTTTAAATCATGGTTGTTACATAACCCTCTTCGTTGGGGGAACACTATCCTCGGTGTTCAATGACACCTATAACCAACAAGACTGCTGAAAAAAAAAACATACTTCCCATGGAGCTTTATAACACAATTCGTTACTGTATTTGTAATGACCATCTACTAGAACATGAAAATCATACTTTTTATTGGAGCTTTATAACACAACTCATTACGGTATTTACAATAATAACAATATATACACACATACACATTTTCTTAACCTAGTAAATAATCATATTGTCTATGGAGCTTTATAAATCTAGTTCGATACAATATTTACAATAATACACATATACACATATGCACATTTTCTCAACCATCAAATAAAGTGATACGATTCCTACATCTACAATAAGGGAATCCAGAGGCTCACACTTCCACCCTCAAAGTAATACCAGGATTCAACTCCTTCCTAGGAACTCCAGAATCCATTGTCAATGTCAAAGTTGAATCCAATGTTCAGCACCACAATCTTGTGCCACATGTCCTCTCAAGGAACAGTTATTCGCTCATTGTTCCAGGGTGCACTCCCAATGTGCATTTGATTAATTCTAATGACCAAACACAATTCATCCTCGATCTTCCCTTCTCTGCTACATAGTCCCTCAAGAAATACAGTCAGCCCCTTCTGTGTAGTCACTCACCTTCCAAGTTTCGCTAGCACCCCCATCTCGGGCAGTCCATCCCTTGGCAAGGATTCCTCACATAAAAAGATACAAAAGCCAAGGCATATCCCTGCCTCAAACTATCATACTGGTCATAGCATGCCCATGGAAATCAATGGACACTATTCGGTACTAGTACCCCATGATGGCCTTGCTCCTGAATACTTTACTGACATACTACTGCCTGTTCCAATTTCTTTTGTTGTTGCTGCTATCAACCACCCAATCAGGCATATCCATGCTTCCTGTACCAAGAACATAACTTCCATTAGATTTAAAATAAATTCAAATCATACTTCATTGGTGGCTCGTCAATAAGGTACATTTGCAATTATGTTCACTTCTTGTCACAACAAGTCAAACTCGCCTCTTTGACCAAATCATCACGTATAAACATATTACGTTAGGTTAGCTCAAAACACAACCATCATATATCAACATAAAAAATCACATGTAACCATATTAAACCAAAATATTAGATCACATATGATCATCATATACCATAATCATAAATCACATGCATAATTAAACTAAAATAAAATATTGATACTTATCCTTTAATCAATACTTAGCTTCTACCTTTGTCCTTATTTCGTACACACTCTGTATCAATTGCCACACATGAAAAACACCCAATGCCTTATCTTAAACCATGTGCACATATACATAGTCTGCATCAAACACATACAACCACACACAACATACAACGCCATGAAATACATGCACCTACACTTGACATACCACACATACACCTACACATAGGGTACCACACAACACAACACATACATACACCTACACTTGATGTACAACATAATACATCCATCTATACCTTATGTACAATGCCCCAAAATACATGTACCTAAACCTGGTGTACAATACAATACAATACATCTATTCCTGTTGTACAACACCACACAATACATGTACCTACACACGGCGTACAAGACCGCACAACACATATACTACATAGATTGTAACACAATGAGTACACATGTCATGATACGACAACTACATAATGCACATACATAGTACAACATGTACACAACACAACATGTATGACATGCACATAATACCACATGTACAACATGTACACAGTACCACCTATACACAACACCACCTACACAAAGTGTACACAACATCACATGTACATGGCACAACCTGCACAACACCACCTACACACAACACCATATGTACACCATATATATGACACCACATGCTACAACACCACTTGTACAATCATGCACACAACACCATATGTACATAGCACTACATATACAGCATGTACTTAACACCCTATGTACACAACACTGCACATCCAACATGTGCACAACACCATATACAAACAACACTGCATATCCATCATGTGCATAGTACAATATGTACACAGTACTGTATATCCAACATGTACATATCACCATCTATACCCAACACTATGCAACATTCGTACAACACTATATGTACCATCTTGTACATAACATTGCATAAACAACATGTACACACACTATATATACACCACACCACATGTGCACAACATCACAGATGCAACATGTACAACATATACAACATATGCACAATAGTAGTACCACACATCTAAACCACATTGTCTCTACTAAGCAACATTTCTTTTAGTGTCTCTCTACAATCCATGTTTATCCTAGCATGCCACAGATCATGTTTTTTTTCATTCCGCTGATGTATCCTTCAATGTTACCTATCATAACATAAACATAGGCATAATACAAGCATACAATATCAATTTGTATCCACATGATATTGACCTTGTATATTTGTCATGACTACTCTTCCAAATTGATTCCCTATAAGACCACGGACCTCGTCATGCCATTCACCTTCATAAGAAATCATTCCTCCACAAGAATGATTCCTAACAACCCTATCAGATAACAACATATATATACATATAAATATTAGCATTAAACCATCTGTCAAACAACAACATACATATGTACATATATATACATATAAATATTAACATTAATAATCATGATTCATGATGACCCTGTCAGACATGACATATATACATACATAAATACATGTACACACATATAGACATCAACATAATCATGATCACAACATAATTGCTAGATATCATAAGGCCAAGCTTAAGAGAAATCCTTTTATGCATGCAGCACATGTGCAACATCGAGAACAATAGGTACCAACATAGCCAAGGTATATGATGCCTCAAATCCATTCACCTTACCTTTCTTGATTACCTTTCCCATATGATGCTTCAGAATATAACAATGAAGAAGATGGGGAGTATTTTCCCACATCAAATCATGATGATATTGAAGAAGAAACCAATGAAAATCCTAAAGAAGAGATAATGGTAGAAGAAAAGACTCCGTCCAAGTATTTTCAGAAAAATCATCCAGAACTCTAATTTTATGGGAAAAAGAGGTAGGTGTACAAACAAGAAGAACTATTACAGAATCCTCAAGCTATCTAGCATTACTATCCTCCACCGGACCTCAAAATGTAAGTGAAGCATGCCAAGATGAATGTTGGGTCAAGGCCATGCATGAGGAACTTGAGCAAATTGAAAAGAATAATACTTGGGAATTAGTTCCTAGACCTCATGAGAAAAATATTATAGGAACTAAATGGATATTCAAAAACAAGCTAAATGAAAATGGAGAAGTCCTTAGAAACAAGGCCAGACTTGTTTCTAAAGGATATGCTCAACAAGAAGGTATAGATTTTGAAGAAAATTTTTCACCTATTGCTAGACTTGAAGCCATAAGGATATTTCTTGCTCTTTCTAGTTTTCAGAAATTCAAAGTATACGAAATGGATGTAAAATTTGCCTTTCTTAATGGAGACTTAGAAGAAGAAGTCTATATTGAACAACCAGAAGGATTCATTCTTGGAAATGATGCAAAATTTGTATGCAGGCTCAGAAAGGCTCTCTATGGTCTAAAACAGGGTCCAAGGGCCTGGTATTACCATATTGATAAATATCTCCACCAACAAGGTTTTTCAAAGGGGTCAGTAGATAACAATCTATATACAAAGATTGACACTGATAAATTGCTAATAATTGTTGTTTATGTTGATGATATCATTTTTGGTAGCAATGAAGAATCCATGAGTCAAAATTTTGCCTTAGTAATGTAGCAAGAATTTGAAATGTCCTTACTTGCTGAGCTTACCTATTTTCTTGGTCTACAATTTCAACAAAATAAAGATGGTATTTTTCTTTCACAAAACAAATATCTCAAACAGATCTTGAAAAAGTACGGCATGGATGATTCTAAACCAGTATGTACCCCAATGGTAATAGGATGCAGTCTTAGCTCAAATGATGAATCAACAGTAGTACTTCACAACTTATAGATCCATGATTAACAGTCTGCTTTATCTAATAGGTGCCTGACCTAACATCATGCATGCAGTAGGAATGGTTGGAAGATTCCAAAAAATCCAAAGGAATCACACCTTCAGGCAGTCAAAATGATTTTCAAATATCTTCAAGGAACATAGAACTTTGATTTATGGTATCCTAGAGATACAGATCTCACTCTTCATGCATATACAGATGTAGATTGGGCAGGAAGTGTTGATGACAGAAAAAGCACTAGTGGTGGTGCATTCTATATGGGTTCCAGGTTAGTGTCTTGGTTCAACAAGAAACAAAGTTCAATTGCACTGTCTACAGCTAAAGCAGAATATGTGGCTGTTGCATCTTGCTGCACTCAACTACTTTGGATGATGAAAACCTTGCAAGACATTCAGATCACATGTACTCCACCCATCTCCATTCTATGTGATATTACAAGTGCCATCAGTATTTCAAATAATCTCGTCATGCACTCCAAGACCAAACACATACCCATCAAATATCATCTTTTACATGCACAAGTGCTTGAACAAAAGGTCAAATTGCAGTATGTTCCCTCCAAAGAATAGGTTGCTGATATATTCACTAAACCATTGCCCAGAGAGACATTTGAATATCTCAGACAAAAGCTAGGAGTGGTTGTTGCATCATCCTTCTGTTAAATCCTATTTTTCAGAGAAAGGTTGTTATACGCGAGTTTCATGAAGCGTAGATGCATACATATGCGGGTTTCTGTGGGCACAGTTGCGTATATGTTGGTTTGAGGAAAAGCTGTGGGCCAGAGTCAGAAAAAGGGATCTGATATGGTTTTGTCAATTATCTGCTTTGTTTGATGATTGTTACAAACTGCTAATAACATGTGGAAATATGTTGATCCTCATAAGTTGTTGATAACTTGATGTATATCTCATTGATGATGATGCCCTGATATTTCTTACTGATATATGCAATAAAAAAATCTGACAATAAACATCTGGCACAAGTTCAGGGGGAGAATATGCTTCTAATAATGCATTGTTGGCATTATCTTAGAAGATCTTGGTACAGATCTGCATAATTGTTTTGATTCAGGTGACTCTTTTGATGATGGAAGCATTCAGGCTGTTGATCCTAATGTTGCTGATGGTGCAGATCATATATGGTGTATGATAGTTGCTGATGACTATCATGGCCTCCTTTAGATCAATTGTCCTTATCATAAATGTCATGTAATGGTCATGAAAAGACCCAATGTGTAACGCCACTATGCATGGGATGGATGTTGTAATATTTATTGTCATGTATAAACAATTGGTATATCCCCACTTGGTTGGGAGATGGATGTATGTATGAGTCATTGGTGATAGGAAGGTCATTGGTAATGTATGTATAGAGTCATGTTATTCTTTTAGAAAATCCTTTTGTAGACTTTTCTTGTGCTTAGGGGGAGCATGGACTCCATCACAGGAGCTCAATCAGTACATTTCAACATATCAGAGAATTCAGCATGTACTCAGGGGGAGCATGACCAACATAATGTATGTCAAGGGGGGAGCATGACCCTTTGCCCTTGATGCCAAAGAGGAAGAGTGACTTGGTGTTGTTGTTGCCATCAAGTCCAAACAGGGAGATTTTTGGCATTATGATACAAGTGTTGTCCTTGATGGCAACTCACTCAGATGAAAGATCACAATACAACAGGTTGACCGCAAAGAATTGCAGATCGGACTACATAGAATGAAGAAAGAGAAGTATACGTAGGTTCACCTTAACCAAGCTGCGTATACAGGTAGGTTCACTATAGACAATTCACCTATACGTACACATGCACTTTCACAGAAGCAAAAGCGCGTATATGTTGGAAAACTAAGATTTTGGTCTGTGGCATTTGGTCCAAAGTATTTTGACCCATGGTATTGGTCCAAGGTATTTGGTCCGAGGTATTGACCCTAGCTATTTGTTCCAAGGTATTGGTCATAAGTGGTTTTGGTCCATGGTATTGAGAAAGGGCTAAAACTATAAAAGGAGGAGAAGATCATTAGGCCAAGGAGTGCAAGTATCGAATATCTGATGAAGTGTGAGATCTAGTTATTGGGTTATGGTGCATTGTTGGATATGAACCAAGGATGAACCTTAGTGGATGATGAGGGATTAGATCTAATGATGGATCGGGATCTTAAGGCATAAAATGAACTATCATTATGTGGTTTTTCTCATGTATATTCTAGATCTAAATACTGACTCATATATTATTCTGTAAATGTTATGATTTGGGTATAACTGAAGTCTAGTATAGCTGTAAAATTATGAATTAACATTTACAGATGTATACGCTGGTTGGCTTTGACAAAAGCGCATGCACACGCTAGTTAGACACAGGGAAGTCATGTACACCTTGTGAAGAATGTTTCAGTTGTTTCTGTTTGTTGTTACAGAGATCTGGGTTCTGTTCTGGTGACTGTATTCTGGTGACAGTATTCTGAATGATCATATTCAAGAGTTTCAGCGATTGGTTTTGTTATCTCTGCTACACTTTCAGTGTTTAAGGGTTAAAATCAGGTTGGAAAATGTTGGTTTTGGTTGCCAAGGAGCTCATGGCAGTTCATTTTACCCTACCCCTTTCATTTTTCCCTACTCTACCTTAACCCTGTTGTTGCCATTTTCCTCTTTTATCCTTATAAACCCCTCATAACCCCTTTTTCAGGCTCCCAGGCTTCTTTTGGTTCAAAACCTTAAAGCCCCGCATTAACCTTTCTTCTCATTTTTACTCGAGCCCTAACACTTTAATCCATTGTCACTGCACATATAATAAATCATAGCCCTATGCTTTAATAAAGCCTAGGCCCACGGCCTTTACTTGTCATATCTCATTCGCTAACGTACGATTAAATCCCGCAGTCCGATCGTACCCGCCTTGTCATCTGACGCTTTTCGCTTCCCCTGCCTCGTGAACTTGCATGCCTGTTAGGCAATGGGGAAAGCGATTTCCCACTGTACTTGTGTGCCACGCGGCGCAATATAACTTGATCGCACGCCCTCATATGGAACCCGCCATCACCCGATAAGCAGTGCGGGGAAACCGCTTCCCGCCACCATACCCGGCTTCCCGCCCATTAACCTGTGGTCATTTCCACCTCCTGTTAGCCATTGGATATTCCCGCTGCGATCCAATGGCCATCATTCGTCCATCCTCATTTCTCCCCGATGACCTCCATAATTTACTTCCCGCCGTCTGATTTCGCGATCCGATGGTTGTTGTTGATCCATATTGCCTCTGTGTTTTTCATCACCTCCGCCATCAGATCTGGGCCGTCTATTTTTCCATCCAATGGCCAGCATTCATCCTCAGCTCTTCATCCATTTTTGATGTATTTTGCTGTGTTTTTTGGCCAATTTTGGGCATGCAAAAAAGCAAGAGATGATTCGGTTTTCAATGCATTTAACCCTCAGCTACCTGCATTCAAGAACAACATGGTCTAGGACGAAAAAGTACTACCTCGAGCAGTTGAATTCATTTAGTAATTATGAAGATTTATGCAGGAAACATTCCACCTGTTCAAGGAGTACACCAAAGTACAAAGGAATGTCTAATTTGTCAATTAAAACAGTTAGAAGGTATTAGAGGCCCATAATAGTTTGTAAATGTGGTTGGTGGTCAATTAAGACACCTCCACGCATAGCCTAGCAGAGCCATTTTTGTAACCAATCTCTATATATACATAGAAAAGGATGTAATGAGGTTGATGAGTGTTGGATGAATGTCATTCTGTTGCAAGCTTCAACTTCTGGAGACTGTAACTACTTTGTAACCTGCAGCTTCTGGTCTACATTTCTAGCTAATACAAGCTTCTTTTGCTGTTGATTACTCACTCTCCACTGCTTCTTCTTTGTTCCAGGCTATGCCTGTTCTGCATTATTTCATGTGCTGTTAATATTTAGCATTAGAGGGGCTGTCATCCCACCTTTGTGTTAGGATTTAGCATGTATCATTGAATTTGCTTGCAAGTATCTGTTGTTTTAATGCTAGAGAGCTATCATCCTGTCTGTGTATTAGAAAACATATTTACAAACCTTCTAACTGGTTGCAGTCGGCCATCACAGGGTCTTGTGCATCTGCTGGTGTGGTCAGTCTTCTCCATTATCACCTTATCCTCAAACTGTGAGTAATTGGTGGTCTAAAGCCTTGTAGTCTGGAGGTGTTCACCCATGTCTAGGGTTAATCATAGTAGAAGTGGTTATCTGGCTTGAATATGCAGCATTTCTTTCATTCATCCACCAATTTATCCAACTTTTTGTTGAGTTTGTAATATTCCCGAGCATCTCTGAGATACAACCTAGGAGAGTTTCTTGGGGTGATAACAAGTTTATGTACTTGATGATTGTATTGTAACTATGATGTTGTTGATGGGTCCATTATGACCATTCGATGAAACGTGGCCTTCAGATTATGGTGTTGTGTTCCAAGAGTATCCAGTCTGAAAATTTATGAAATGTGGTCCCTGGTAGAAGAGTGGAGTTTCCTGTAGGGTGGCACCTACGTACTAGTAAACATATTGGCTAGTACAAGAGCTAGGGGGTTGTAGCTCCCTTCCAGTAGTAGCTGGAAAATGAGAGAAGGTTGCAGCCTTCTACAGGTAGAAGCCTGCGTACTGGTATAAGTCTGCACCAGTACAAAATTGTAAACATATTTTTCTTATTATTAAAAGAAGACAGAGATGACAACAGCAAGTGGTTTTTACCCACATTGGGTTTCCACCTTATATCTTGGTGTTCATGTGTGATGCTTATGTGTAATGCTTTATTCTACTTTTACTGCACTGTCTAATTAATCTCTGACATACTGGTTAAAGTTCAATGCATGATAAATTGGGTAAATCAAAAGTTATCTGCATATACGCTGGTTTCTTTAATAACAATCGTGTGTACATGCTAGTTCACTTAGCTAAAGTAGCGTATACAAATCTGCTTATGGAAATGAAATATTATTAATTTACAAATATTGATTCACCCCTCCACCACCCCACCCCGTCCCCCTCTCAGTATTATTTACAATAAAATAGTAGGTTTAACCCTTGTCTCCTCATGCATAACCCCCCTTGATAAAAGCGTGCCTTAGTTAGGCTCAAATGAAGTAACCTAATCATGGCCATAATACCTTTGTCACAGATCCAAAACAATACAAGCTTTGATTTTTTTTATGGAGATATTCTGTAATATCTCCATGAAAAAATTAATCACAATACCCTCAAGCAAAGTTCTTGATTATGCTCAGAATAGGTTCCAAGACATAAGAGTAGGATGATGTAATTTTATTTATATCCAGCAAATGGAAACAAAAGAATGTCAATAGCACTATTGAGTGCTAGTGTTGATTTTTTGTGGGAGCACGGAATATGGCTCCTAAGAAAAAATGTAGAATTCCAAAAGTAAACTAAACTAAAATACTTCTCTAATATGACAAACAAAACACAAGATTTAATCTAAGATGAACTGAGCACAAATAAAGGAACAACAATTAAAAGAAATGGACCTAGAATCTAGAATACAAATAAAGCAAGAATATTAAGATCCACCAGCACTTGCTCCCTAACATCTTAGGCTGAATATAGGAAACTCCCAACATCATACTCTATAGAAAAGGAGCTAGAAGATAATTTGTATTGTGCACTATGTTGCCACCTGGACAAGGACTACCACCACTAAGGCCTAGATGGCATCATCTAATTGCTGCAATGGGATCCAAAATGGAAATAGCACCAGGGTTTCTAAAAAGTAGGAATAGATAATAAGCCCATACTAATCTATAATCAAGAGCCATGTTGCTAACATTCTGTCTCTTGGGTCCCCTAGCAGAGAGGAGCACCAGAGAGAAGTGATCAACTGAGTGGAAAATAGTCTAGGGGGTGGCTAGAAAATTTAGGACCATACTCTAACAGCCTCTTGCACATATAAAGATATGTACCATTGGTTTGAATACTAATAGAAATTGGAAAGGGTTCATGACTCCCTAAAGAGAGGGTGGAACCATCCTTAGATCTCATAATAAAAGGGGCAACGAAAAATGAAATGTTCCTCAATCTTAATCTTAGTCATAGCATGCCAAGACTATGACCTAAACAATGCATGGGAAAAAATTAATTTATCTACCCTAGAAAAGGTTAAGAAAGTCCATGAAATCCATTCATCATATAGTCCCTCATGACCCTCTATAACACAGTATGGTCTAATTCTTAGTGTTGGTATTAAACTAGCATTTGCACCAGATGTTGCAAACGAAAAGTCGTAAGGCATAAATTGAGGACAACATGCCATCTCAATTTGAGAAATAGTACCATTTCATGTTCAAACACAAAACAATTTATTGATAGGATATCAATTTAGAAAAGCTGAAAATGAAAAAAACCAACCAATTTGTAAATGTATGAACTTGATTTTACAGTCTCAATAGCTTGTACCAAATCATTTATTTCATGTTCAAACACAAAACACTTTATTGATAGGATATCAATCTATAAAATCTGAAAATGAAAAAAACCAACCAAAACTTGATTTTACAGTCTCAATAGCTTGTACCATATCATTTAATCATGCTCCTGTCACTTCTTTAATAATATTTTTACACTTCAATACTTTGAAGGTGGCCACAACCTTCAGTCCCAACTCCTCGAAGAAACAGTGCCTTGGTAATACTCATCCACATAGCAAGTGTAGTTGCATCTGTTTTTCATTATATTATATCTGGAGTCAGAAATAAGGCCATGTGGCCACAGGAACTCTGCCCTTGCATTAAAATCTATGAAGAAATGAAGCAATGGGTTGCCAATCTGAAACCCAACAAAAAAATATTAGATCAGATCATATCTTGACTTCATGCATCAACAAAATAAAAGACAAAGATAATTTTCCTTTATAGACTTACTACAAACCAACTGGTAGGGATTCTATGTATAGAATTTTATATGCATTATTTATATTGGAAGAATCTTGTCATACAATATAGTTGGTTTACATCTTCCAAAAAAATACAATTTAAAGCACCTTTTCACCATTTAAATTGGATCCCTTACTTTACCAACAATAATGAAAATAGCTATAGTATCACCATAGACAGACAAAAATGAAAGTCAGTATCTTCTGAGAAGGACAAAAGAAAGCTCAGCAAACTTTGTCTCTCAAATTGGTTAATCCAAAAATGCATTTTCAAAGAATAATTGTACAAGATATTGCTGAAAAGATTTCCACAAATGTAGAATTAGACTTACCGCTATACCCTTCAAATTGAATATATTCTCCTCAACAATAAGTTCTTCCCACTGAGGAATATAGTGACCTGGTTCAGAACTTCATACAAGTCAGCTTGAAGATGAATGGAATGACAGTAGATAAATCTTTTCATCATTCCCTACTATCAGTTTTAGTAAAAATCTCAACTTAAAGCATAATTTCACCTGCATAGTTCTCCCCTGTTAAATACAGATATCTGGTCCTATACTCTGGAAACTTGTCAAACCAACCATGGAGAAATAGCAAGTTGTCCTCCACTGCAAGAAAATCAGACAATCAGATTATTGTGACATACAAAGGTATTGTAGAAAGTTTTATCATATAATTTACATCTGGCCACTGATATTTGATACCTATTTTAGCATCATTTGCACCCAAATAGTATGATATATCATTAGAATAGGAAAATCCAACTCCAGTGGGAATCTCCAGATAAAGCATGCTTTCTTCTGCACAAAGAAAACAGGCAGTAGCCTGAGAAATATATTACATTCTTCTGAACTATTGGTAATCATTACATTAAGAAGGATGCTTATATCATACAAGTACCAGAAATCAAATATTAGCACCCATACCTTTGTTCCAGCTGTACTCATTCCTAATCAATTTGCCTCCCCTGGGATGAAATGGACCATTCTCAGATAGCGCCCCAATGCCAAATGAAGAACAACCAGGCCCTGTAATTTTCTAGAGCCAAACATGATAAGTAGAATAAAATATGTTAATAAACTCCAGGAAAACTATTACAAGTTACAATAAAAGTTATGAAAAGATTTAGGGGCTTATGTACTATTCTCTTAAGGGATTTCTCTACCGACTACATATATACTATGGATATACATCAGCTATGTAAAATTACATGTTCATTCTTTGTTCAATGTACATGTACCTCTTGAACATTGAACATGACTTTTAAATATGTTTTAATAATCAGCATTTAAAACATTGAGACCAAAGGAGAGATTCAATGGATGGACATTGAATTCTCAGGATTAAAACTTTAGGACTTGAGTGCCTTAAAAAGCCACATATATTTATACCACCATATGTATTTTTTTTCTAGAATTATAGCTTACTTGTTCAGTTGTAAGTTTGTTTTTGTGTTTTCAAGACTAGCAATGCTTTCAGTTTGGCAAAAGACAGAGTCATATGTTAATCATCACTTAGCCCTAAACAAATTAAATCTATTTCATCCATATTTTATCAGGTTGTCTATACCATTAAACAGCATGAAATGGCCAAAAAAATGCAGAAGTTGCTAGTTCAACAAACTTCCATTGAGCCATACAACTAAAGGATTCAAATTTGAGTCTGTCTCAGCTTCTACAAAGTAATAGAATAGATCTCAGCCACTCTTTTTATCCACTTTGGCATACCCAGCATTTTTCTTGAAGGTCACAGCTGGCTCTCCGAGTAGCCTATCTACAATATCACTTTCTCGAGTCGATAAGACTTTTGAGACTAACAAGAACAGAATGACTAGCCATTAAAGACCATGCATCTTGAAGACACGTTGTGATGCTCTACAGATACAAACTTTGTCTCTGAAGGAACATAATACTATTCAGGACTGATCATAAACTGTCAAAATGGGTATAGAACCATGTTTGTATCTAAGAAGCTTGCACTTCTTCTACCTTCATTGCAAGATTCCACACACAGAATTTTATATTAAAACCTGTTGGCTCTCCAAGCTGCTTGCCAAGTAATGAGTTACCACTCCATTAATAAAGCCTGAAAAGTGAGGCAAGGCACGACACAAATAACTTTAACAACCTTTCTTTTCTTAATCACAGATTAGGAGGCAAAGTTTGACAGGCCCGGGATTACCAGGTGTTGTGCTTTGACTTTAATACATACAGGTGATTTACAGAAGTTACTGAGTACATGGAATAATTTCAAGGATGGCTATATAGAAAAACTAATCCCAAGGAAGACACTCTATATCAATATTGGCGTTCACATGTTTGAATTGGAATGTTTTCACTGTGGATCAATTTGATTCTAGATATGCCAAGCTCGCACCTAAATTTGTCAATCAGATGTTAACTGCATGGTCATTTACCTAAAATAATTGTTGAAAACAGTGCATTTATAGACTCATAAAGTTGGTTTTAATTTAAAAACCTATGTCAATAATTGAAAAACCCTTGCCTAGCCTCCCCCTTTACAGCTCCATTAAAATAGAAATTGAAAACACTTAATTTTTTTACAATTATAAATTAGCAGCCTTTTATGAAGTCAAAATGTCCTTCGATGACATACTACCATGGTAGGTTTTCCATATCCATAATTCATAAATATTTACAATTATAAGTTAACAACCCTGCATGAAGTAAAAAAAGTTGCACTATGATGCATGGATATGTAGTATTAAATACCTGGAAGTCACAAATAGAATGAATTAAAAATTTCACACTATAGATCAACCACTCCAAAAGTGTCTACCAGATTTGAACTAAATGACCATTTACCTAATAGACGGATCTGTCAACCAGATGTTAATCAAATGATCATTTATCTATAAAAAAAGTTGTTGAAAACAGTGGATTTAGGGACTCCTAAAGGTTAATTTTAGTTTTAAAATTTATTAATAATTAAAAAAACTCTCTTTTACCTTACCCTTTAACCTTTGTAAACCAAATGTTAGTCAAATAAACAAAAAAATTATATATAATTACATGCTTTATTGCTCAACAAAACTTTACCTACTTTACCTCAACTCCTAGCATCTTAGACTTCTGGGTGTCAAGAGATGATAGATAGATGTCTAGTGTGATGTCATATCTATCAATGTATTGGTTGACCTCCATGCTCACTATTGAGTACACTTCTTCATAGGTCGAAGAAACAATGCCTCGGTAATACTCATCCACATAGCGAGTGTAGTTGCAGCCGTTTTTCATAATATTATATGTGGAGTCAGAAATAAGGCCATGTGACCACAGGAACTCCACCCTTGCGTTAAAATCTATGAAGAAATCAAGTAGTGGGTTGCCAATCTATAACCCAACAAAAAAATATTAAATCAGATCATATCTTGACTTCATGCATCAGTGGAATAAAAGACAAAGATAGTTTTCCTTTGTAGACTTACTATAAACCAACTGGTAGGGATTCTACATATAGAATTTTATATGCATTAATGAAATGGACCATTCTCTGATAGCGCCCCAACGCTGAATGAAGAACAACCAGGCCCTGTAATTTTCCAGAGCCAAACATGATAAGTAGAATAAAAGATGTTAATAAACTCCGGGAAACCTATTACAAGTTACAATAAAATTTATGAAAAGAGTCAGGGGCTTACGTACTATTCTCTTAAAGGATTTCTCTACTGACTACATATATACTATGGATATACATGAGCTATGTAAAATTACATGTTCCTTCTTTGTTCAATGTACATGTACCTCTTGAACATTGAACATGACTTTTCAATATGTATTAATAATCAACATTTAAAACATTTAGACCAAAGGAGAGATTCAGTGGATGGACATTGAATTATCAAGATTAAAACTTGAGGAATTAAGTTCCTTAGAAATCCACATATATTTATAGCGCCATATGTAGTTTTTTTCCTTAATTATAGCTCATTTGTTTCATTGCAAGTTTGCATCTGTGCTTTCAAGACCAACAATGCTTTCAATTTGGCAAAAGACAGAGTCATATTTTAATCATCACTTAGCCCTAAACAAATTAAATCTCTTTCATCCATATTTTATCAGGTTTTCTATACCATTAAACAACATGAAAATGCCAAAAAAAAGCAGAAGTTGCTGGTTCAACTAACCTCCATTGAGCCATACAACAAAAGGCTTCAAATTTGAGTCTGTCTTAGCTTCTACAAAGTAATAGAATAGAGCTCGGACACTCTTTTCATCCACTGTGACATATCCAGCATATTGCTTGAAGGTCACAGTTGGCTCTCCGGGCAGCCTATCTACAATATCACTTTCTGGAGCCGATAAGACTTTTGAGACTAAGAAGACCAGAATGGCTAGCCATTGAAGACCATGCATCTTGAAGACACGTTGTGATGCTCTACAGATCCAAACTTTGTCTCTGAAAGAACACAACACTATTTAGCACTGATCATAAACTCTCAAAATGGGTATAGAACCATGTCTGTATCTAATAAGCTTGCACTTCTTC
Source organism: Pinus tabuliformis (assembly GCA_031772625.1). Classification (NCBI taxonomy): domain Eukaryota; kingdom Viridiplantae; phylum Streptophyta; class Pinopsida; order Pinales; family Pinaceae; genus Pinus; species Pinus tabuliformis. Next base: position 466,843,950 of record CM062810.1, read on the forward strand.
TGCCTTCATTGCAAGATTCCACACACAAATTTTTATATTAAAACCAGTTGGCTCTCCAAGCTGCTTGGCAAGTAACGAGTTACCACTCGATTAATAAAGGCTAAAAAGTGAGGCAAGGCATGACACAAATAACTTTAACAACCTTTCTTTTCTTAATCACAAATTAGGAGGCAAAGTTTGACATGCCCCATATTACCAGGTATTGTGCTTTGACTTTAATACATACAGGTGATTTACAGAAGTTACTGAGTACAAGGAATAATTCCAATGATGGCTATATAGAAAAACTAATCCCAAGGAAGACACTCTGTATCAATACTGGCATTCACATGTTTGAATTGGAATGTTTTCACCATGGATCAATTTGATTCTAGATATGCCAAGTTCCCACCTAAAATTTTCAATCAGATGTTAACTGCATGGTCATTTACCTAAAATAATTGTTGAAAATAGTGCATTTATAGACTCACAAAGTTGTCTTTAATTTAAAAACCTGTGTCAATAATTGAAAAACCCTCGCCTAGCCTCCCTTTACAGCTCCATTAAAATAGAAATTGAAACCACTTAATTTTTTTACAATTATAAATTAGCAGCCTTTTATGAAATCAAAATGTCCTTCGATGACATACTGCCATGGTAGGTTTTCCATATCCATAATTCATAAATATTTACAATTATAAGTTAACAACCCTGCATGAAGTAAAAAATGTTGCACTATGATGCATGGATATGTAGTATTCAATACCTGGAAGTCACAAATAGAATGAATTAAAAATTTCACACTACAGATCAACCATTCCTAAAAAGTGTCTACCAGATTTGAACTAAATGACCATTTGATTTGAACTAAATGACCATTTACCCAATAGTGGATCTGTCAACCAGATGTTAATCAAATGATCATTTATCTATAAAAAAAAGTTGTTGAAAACAGTGGATATAGGGATTCCTAAAGGTTAATTTTAGTTTTAAAATCTATTATAATTAAAAAACTCTCTTTTACCTTACCCTTTACCCTTTGTAAACCAAATGTTAGTCAAATAAACAAAAAATTATATATAATTACAGGATTTATTGCTCAACAAAACTTTACCTACTTTACCTCAACTCCCAGCATCTTAGACTTCTGGGTGTCAAGAGGTGATAGACAAATGTCTAGTGTGACATAGTATCTATCAATGTATTGGCTAACCTCCATGCTCACTATTGAGTACACTTCTTCACAAGTCGAAGAAACAGTGCCTCAGTAATACTCATCCACATAGCGAGTGTAGTTGCAGCTGTTTTTCATAATATTATATGTGGAGTCAAGAAATAAGGCCATGTGACCACAGGAACTCCACCCTTGCATTAAAATCTGTGAAGAAATCAAGCAGTGGGTTGCCAATATGTAACCCAACAAAAAAATATTAAATCAGATCATATCTTGACTTCATGCATCAGCAGAATAAAAGACAAAGACAATTTTCCTTTGTAGACTTACTATAAACCAACTGGTAGGGATTCTATGTATAGAATTTTATATGCATTAATGAAATGGACGATTCTTGGATAGTGCCCCAACACCGAATGAAGAACAACCACACCTTGTAATTTTCCAGAGCCAAACATTAGAAGTAGACTTACCGCTATACCCTTCAGATTGAAGATCTTCTCCTCAACAATAAGTTCTGCCCACTGAGGAATATAGTGACCTAGTTCAAAACTTCATACAATTCAGCTTGAAGATGAAGGGAATGATAGTAGATACATGTTTTCATCTTTCCCTACTATTAGTGTTAGTAAAAATATCAACTTAAAGCATAAATTCACCTACATAACTCTCCCTTGTTAAATGCAGATCCAGGAACGAGCTTGGTGAGAGGAGACTTCTTTTCGGCTCTCTTCCATTGATTAGTCCTTCAATTATGCACATCAACAAATATTTTTTGCAGGGGCTGATCATTTGATGTTTGCTGACCAATGCTATCAGAACCTTGTAATGCCCAAAATCTACATCAATTGTCATACCTTCCAATTGGGTTGTCCCCTTCTCAACTCTCTTAGGCAAAATTTTGCAACACCTTGTCACGTGATTACACACATAGTAATTGATAGGACCACTTCTCCATTGCTTAAACTCTGAAAATCATGGTAAATTACTAGCAGAGGCCTCCAAGCAGATAAAACTAGGTGGAATAGACAATTTAAACCCAATCTTGAAGGGCACACGAAGCCAGAAACAGGGAACATCAACTTACCAAAGTAATAAAAAAGAGTCGAGTAGCATCAACAATTTCATACTTGAATAATTGCCTCTAAACTCCAATCTCTAGGGATCCGAGAGATGAAGCTGATGACATCACATAATTTGTGAGTTATACATCCATACCCAAGATCGGAAACAAGATTCAGGAGTTTCTTGGAATAAATCTGAGAGGAGCATTGGACAGGAAGAATACATTGCCAAAAACATTACAGAAAGCCTCTCACATCAAGACGTCAGTGGGTCAAATCTGGGGATAGGTAAGAAGAGTGGGTCAAATCCGAGTGTGAGTTGTACAGCCATACCCAAGATCGGCAACACAATTCAAGAGTTTCTTGGAATAAATTTGAGAGGAGTACTGGCTTGGTAGATTACATTGCCAAGAATGTTACAAAAACCCTCTCACATCAAGACGTCAGTGGGTCGAATCCGGGGACAGGTAACAAGAGTGGGTCGAATCGGGGGACAGGTAACAAGAATGAAAATAGTTGGGGCTACTGAGTTTCTTACCTTCTTACCTAGAACATATGAATTCATTCCTCCTATCGAGCAAGGGAGGTCGAGCTGAAGCACCTGGAAGTAGCAGTGTTGAACAAGGGCCAGGCCGAGCAAGAAGTAGTGCCCAGAAAGGGTCATCGTCCTGTAACTAATTTAATATCGGTCCTAATTTCATACCAGTTGAATTAATCAGATGGTTGAAACTATTTTAATCGTCTAACACCTAAATCAATGGCCCATGAATGTACACCTACCTTTAGAGGAGAGTTGATTTCAAAGGGGAACGCCTTACATCGTAATTACAGTGTAAACGTATAGGAATTGCTATAATGCTTGATGGCTACATCAAGACATATCCATGAAGCACACACATTGTAGATTCCCACAACAATAACCGGTTGTCATCAAAAGGGGAAAACACAATGGAAGAAGAATTATAGACATACATTGGTCTTGAGTTGGTTCATGATTTTGGATCTCAGAGCATTGAAGGTGCCATCGTTCATCAAAGATGAAAGCAAATCCTGTGGTGGAACCAGAGACCCCATCCCGATCACCTGGTTGGTTTCTGACTTCTAACCTCTTGTTTTCAGGGATGACAAAACTTTCATTCATAAATAATATTCGAGAAATGACACTTCTAAGAAATTTAAAATGCCTTCACCGATCACTTCCGTTGAAAATTTCATTGGTGAATTGACAAATGGTGCGATATGTATTGGGGATTTGTGTCTATCAAGGTGTGGGTTGAGCACCGTCTTGTTATAGGAGAAAAATATGTGTTTAATGGTTAATAACATTTGAGAATAATGTGTTTAATGGTTTAATAAGGGGTTATAGTTTAGTTTAGAGGGGCAGAGTATTTAGATTTTCTTAAATTTTAATGGTTAAATTCTCCTTTGTCTTACAAGCAATTTTCTTACAAACTAATTTGGTAACTCACTTGATTGTGATTTCAAAAATAATTTATTATAATCATTAATTATGGTGAATTATTAACATGTTGGAGCAATTTAATTAAGGTTGTGATCAAATCTTTCGGTTAATATTATAACACCATGAGTATATCCAACAACTTGCAATCCAAATGTACCAACAACTTATGATTTAGCATGAGCCCAGAGGTTGAGGGTTCAAAGTATATGGAGGTTTACATAATAACCAAAGAATCTTTATATCATAATAATTTATTTTTAAGCTTATGGCCAAGACAAACGAAGATGTTATGTGGGTTTGAGCCTCTTAGTAATAATTTTTTGCTACTAAAGTATACCTAAATATACGTACCCTACCAAAGAATCTTTATATAATAATAATAATCTATTTTTAAGGTTATGGTGCACACCAACACCAAATTGGTATATCAAATTGTCTCTTTGTGGGATAAGGATTGTCTTCATGAAAGAACATTAATGTTCTCATAAACAAAACTTCACAATTAATCTTAAATGTGAGGAGAAGAAAATAATTGTCTCAACTAAGTATAATTAACTATTGACTACGAAGTCAACAAGCATATCATCGTTGTAACTATTCAATTATTATGTTAGTGGCATGCCTATTATGTTTGTGAATTTTCTTTTTAACCCATGAGGTGTAGACCAGTTGGTTTGCATGGGGTTTAGTCCCTATTAGGTTACAAGTTCAAACCTCATGGGAGGGTGTTGAAGATAGAAGCCACTTTGGGGAACCCATCTCACAATCCCAATGATAAGCATCCTACTGTGAATGATCAATACTTCTTCCATCTAATCTACGTCTACTCTATTAATATATCTACATCTAATCTACTAATATAAATATTGGCCCAGCCTAAACTTGGCCTCTTTTTGTCTTCTATAAATGACCTAAGAGTCTAAGTACTCATTTTCTTTTTGTCTACTATAAAGAAATGACATGAGAGTCTCAGTCATACTTGCAGAACAAATGGTGATATTTTGGAGCCTAATCAGACTCAGAGGTGCTGCGCCACACAAATTTCACAAAAGAAAAATCTAATCTATTAATATATCTACATCTAATCTACTAATATAAAGATTGTCCCAACCTAGACTTGGCCTCCTTTTGTCTTCTATAAATGACCTGAGAGTCTGAGTACTCATTTTCTTTTTTTCTACTATAAACAAATGACCTGAGAGTCTCAGTCATACTTGCAGAACAAATGGTGACAATTTGGAGCCTAATCAGACTCAGAAGTGCTGCTCCACTCAAATTTCACAAAAGCATATCCAAACTAAGGAATCAATTTGGACTCGAAAAATTATGTAATTGGGAAACCATCGAGTTTGGAAAAAAAAAAAAATCTTCATCATTTTTGGGCACTAGCAATTCACATCCTTGACAGTAAGGAAACACATAATAACCCAATTTAAAATAATTAATTAAAATTCTAAAAGCACGTTAGGATTGAGTGACCTTGTACCTGGATTAACTAAATTGATTACATATTTATAGGTTTTTGTATCATCCCAATTTCTCTTTAGTTCTCCTGACGATGGACTCATATCTATAGTCCAAAATGTATGTCGTGCACAAAATTCTCACACAGGTGTTCAGATAAACTGTGAAGGAAAAATAATTTCATCATTCATACACCCTCATTTGAGCAAAATTGTTGGAATTTTTTCCGGGAGGATGATTTGAAGAGTGCCCCAGGTCACCAGGACCATAAAGCGCAAAATTCTAACCCCATAGAATGTGATTACCATCGATATTTATCAAGACAGTGAAAACCTCCCTGTGAGAATGGGGATCTTTAATAAGCATGGAGTTACATCTGAGCCATGAACTTCACCATTTAAATAAAAAACAATAGCATGTTGCTACTGTATCTGTTATTCCCAATTCCTCAATCTGTAAGTGTGGAACAGAATAATAAGAAAAAGTGGTAATGTCTCTTAGCTCAGGAGTAGAAAATAATTTATTTCCCCTAGTAGAGGTTAAGCAAGTCCATGAGATCCATTCATTATATGGTCCCTCACAAATATGTATAACACGGCATGATCTAATGCTTACTATGAGTATTGGATTACATCATAAATGAAGAGGGTTTTCTATAATGCTTGGTTTCTATATTAAGACCTCAGAATCCACGAAGTGCGCACACTGTGGATTACCAAAACAATAACAGGCTGTGATCGAAAGGAGAAAATACAACGGAAGAAGAATTAGATACATACATTGGTCTTCAATTGGTTAAAGATTTTGGATTTGAAAGCATCAAAGGTGCCATCATTCATCCAAGATGAAAGCACATCCTGTGGTGTAACCAGAGACCCCATCCCCATCACGGCCATTGCTCGGCTCAGCTCAGCTGTGGAGTATAGATCCTGGGATCTATATGGAAAGCCAGAGTGCAAATAGGAAACCCTTGAACTAGCGAGGGTTTTAAAATTTTACGAACAAATAAAACTATGCTTTGGTAGCGTGGAGGAGTAGATTTGAGTAAAAGAGTGAAATGTTGTCTATTATAGACATTTTTGGGCACTACAACCCCAATCATATATGTCCATAAACCAAGGGCTCCTGAGTCCCTAAAAGTGTTGTTTCATACCCTAAAGGAACAAGGTCAGTTGATTACATCATCTCCGAGAAGTTCTCCACAAGAAACTGGTCAAAACTAGTCAAAACTGGACCATACAGGTTGCTCAGTGCTAAGGGTGCGATGCATCTCACCTGCCTAGTGTAAAGGATGCGATGCATACTGAAAATCCCTTCTGTAGGGTGCGATGGGCGAGAGTGGACAAATGGCAGAGACAGTTTGCGAGGTGGATGATCATAAAATCTTCCATAAACTTCTCTTGTGACACTTGCTTCTCTGAATTCGCCCAGGGATGAGTAAGAGATCATCAATCTCCAAGTGGAACCAAGAACTATTAGAGAGAAGACACTAATCAAAATCCCAGAAGCTGACTCACCTCCCTACAATCATCTATATATGGATCCCTCATCCCAGAGATCCAGAGGCTGGAATTTTGTATCTTGTAAGGAAGTGTTGTTGGTTTCCTGGTGGAATATCATAGTGTTGGGTGATCTAAGCTTTTAATGAGGTGAAGAAAGGCTTTCATGCTGGGAGGATGACGCTGGGTCAGAACAATGGGTTGTAATCCTCTCTTCTAATATTCATATTAATAAAGCTATTCAAGTTTTCCTCCACATTCTTGTATGTCTGATAGTATATGCATTTGTGTGGTCAATATATATCTGGTCCTATATTGTTTATGATTGTAGATCTCTACACTTTGAAGGTGTTATGCTGCTTTGACTTTACAGGTACTCTTTGAAGCGGAGTGGTCAAGGGAGAAGCGGTAAAGACCGGTCGGTGAGGAGAAGGAACAAGCAAAGAATCGAGCGAAGGATTGAGGTTGGTATTCTTTGATCTTCTCCTATCTACTTCTCATAAAGGAAAACGAAAGTAACTTTAATCTGTTTGTTTCTAAGATAGCTACCCATCTTAGTGGGACTAGCAGCTCTGCATAGACACTAGATTTCCTGATAACAAAATGGCGACTCCACTGGGGAGAGAATAGATTGTTTGCTTGTCTATATTTGTTTGTTTTATAAACTTACAGACAGAGCCTGAAGTTAAGCCAGCTAGCCTTCGAACTGCATTTGCTATGCAAGTGCAAAGTAGATCAATGCTGCTTCAGTCTATCTTCGGGTTTTGTTTATAAACTGAACAATTGATTTGCAAACATCCTAATTGCCCTAGTGGTGGCTCTACTAACCTCATTAGATAAAACTTTGTGATTTCTATTTACTGACTATCATTAGCTCGGCCTAAATCCCTGAACTAAGCTACAAACTGTGACCAAGAACCAAGTGGAAGTCTCGTCCCTAAACCATCGCACTTTCTCCTCTTGGGAATATGGATGCATCGCACCTCCTGTGTGCAGTAGGTGTGCTGCATCGCACTTTCCCTGTGTTGCAGGTGCACTGATCAGGCAAGACCTCTTCTGCTCTTAGATTTTGGTTTTGTGTTCACTCTCTTCAGCTTTATTCAGGAGTTTTGTTGTCTGTGATAAGTATACCACTATGGAAACTCCCTTCCTTTGCATGATTCTGCCTCCATAGTACAACAAATTGTGAATGTTTTTATGTATTGTGCGCCATTTACAGTTCTCTTTTGCAAAAAGTAACGTAATCAAACTGTCGTCTTTTGATTTGGAAGTGTCACAAGTGTCGTTTTCAGTCAATGAAAAGAATTCCATTGTTCTGGATGGTCGATTATACAATTACTCTTGTATTTGATTTGAATTAGTAGTTTTTCAAGTGTCAAAAGCAGTTTTCAATTCAAAATATCAAATTGTCGTCATTATCTTCCTTTCGTTTTTGAAGAAAAATTTGTTAGTACTGTTGCTTTGATAAGATAATTCAAATTTGTACTTAGCATTCTTCTTGTCATTCACACATTAAGAAAGCTGAAAACAAATACATGCATGTGAATTTGCATTTAGACTGCTTGTTGGTTTTATTTAGGACAATGCATCTAGTGTGTGTTGTCTGCTCTATGTTGAAAGAATATCATCTCTCTTTCTTTAGTAGCTAGGATTTTCATTGCAAAAAGAAGATTAAACGATTGTTTATCATCTTAGGTTGCATTTTAGGAATTGTATATCTACATCACACGGTGAACCTAAAAGGAAACTTTCTTAAGAAAGATCAACTGTAAAATAAATTCAATGAACATAAAAATGCTTTGGAACCTAACGCACAACATCTAGAAGTCTAGGCTAGAGACGTATTCCGGTGTCATAAAGCCTGGTAACTATCGCTTTCATTGTTGGTTGGGTGATTCATCCTCTTTGAGAAGACAAGTGCCAGTATGGACTTGTGCTCCCACGTACCGTCGAGTATATATCGGGAGACCACAATAGGCTATATCCTTTATCCATAAGAAGTTGTGTCTACCACCTTATCGATCGCAATGCACTGAACACAACATTCGGGAAGATTGACTGCTGTACCATAAAAAGTATTCTGCAGTTTTGCGATTGGTTGGGTAATCCCTCTGTCTAGCTTTCTAGAGTAGTCTCTTTCGCTCCTTTTCAGACTCCTTAAAGGAAAAGGTCCATTTGAGCACTTGTCACTTCAGGCTCATTAAAAATCGAAGGCGACTAGAGTCATCTTTTGTTTTTTCTCAACTCTTAAAAATTGAAAAAACAAGTTGTGTCAAAGCGTCTAAAATTTATTTTAATCGAAATAATATCACTATTCCTACATTGGTCTTAGGTTGAGGAAAATGGAGTCCACCAACCAAGGATTTCCCCTTGGAGGAAATCCTAGTCCTTTCTCCTCTTGGGGAGATGTTGGTGCACCCCATATGGCCACATTGTCACTTCTAGGATTGACGATTGGCTTGCCAATATGTCTCTTCTCAACCTCCGTCGTTCAGAACACCGTGATTCCTGAACAATCGAGTCAGCAACTAGATGATACTAAAGTTACCCCCCAACCTTCTACTTCGTCCAATTCTCCCTCTCCCCCTTCCTCTTCGCTTGATAAAGCTGGTAAAGCCAAAAATCAAGTAACTAAGAAGGAGAAGAAGGGGAAGGAGAAGAAAGAGAAGAAGAATAAGGAGCCAAAGGCAAAAAGGGGTAACCAAGCATTGTCTAGTGAAAGTCCACACACTGCACCGTCCAAGCCTAAATCTCCATGTGTCATTTGCAAAGGAGACCACTATCATCGGGATTGTCCTTGCATCCCTCGGATCTTAAGGGACTGGTCTCCTCGTTTGCACAATCTAGTGTCATCAACCTCTGAAGATCATGTTGAAAGTACACCATCAAGCATTTGGATAGAAAAGAAAATGTAAATTTCCTTGTAAACTGTGTGAAGGTGATCACGTTGTCCACCGTTTTCCCTTCCTAGAAAAAGCTAAAAGAGTCTTGGATAACCGTCATGCTTCACTGCTATGGCTTCCTCCTGGATACAAGAAACTCTTGCCAAGTCCATCACTAGTTGAAAATCCTACTGACATGCCATTGTGGTCAGTCGAAGCATCTATCACTGAAGATAAACCCGCTGAATCCATACTAGCAAAAAGTCAAAAGGTTGAGGCGGCAGTCAACCCGATTTTGCTTTCGAAAGGTCCATCTTCAGATGATACAATCACCGAAGAGAATGAGAACGACACCGTTCAAATTCTTTTTGTAAACACAGACTCCGATGAACATGGGGGCAATCTACCGGTTCCTTTACCGCAGGAAGGAAGTTCATCAGAGTCATATCCGGCCGTCTATTCGGTCCCACCTCCAAGCAACCTAGTTGTTTCCTTTGATTGGAATCTACTAGGCATACCCCGTTTACCGGCTAGTGTACCATTTCGAATCATTGTACAAGCTTACAAAATGGTCATGGTCGGTACCATCATAGATGAAGGGGCTTCTGTGAGTATCCTTTCCTCAACTGCTTGGAAAGTGCTTGGTTCGCCATCGCTTCTGCCTGAGATGAGAAATCTGACAGGCTTCGACAAAGGAACTAGTCGACTGTTAGGGATCCTCCCCAATGTGCCTATAACGTTTTGAAGGAAAACCATTTATATGAACGTAATGGTAGTCCAAGGACCTCTAGACTATAATCTACTCCTTGGGCATGACTATATTTATTGCATGGGAGCCATTGTCTCCTCACTCTTTCGAGTAATGTGTTTTCCGTATGAAGGCCGAATAGTCCAGCTCGTAGACCAGCTTTCGTTCCCTGGCTCACACATAGCTAATAGTCAAATGCCATCCCTAAATGGTATTTTCATGCAAGGAATGTCTCATCAATCTCCAGTTCGTCCATTTGAAGAACGCAAGTAATTTGGGGGGTCGTGACTAAAACCCAGGGGGCATGTGCCCTAGTCTACTCCGGCAAGAAAACTCTGGGTATAGAGTAGGTTTCGGTGAAGGATATATGACTAGTCTGACACCCGTCCGTATAGGAAAATGGGATTAGACCGGATAAGATACCTCTGTTAGAAGGTATGCCTTTCCTGATAGAACGGATGTTTTGTTTGCAAATTGAGAGGTAACCTATATAAGGTAGGCCTTTCCTAACAAAGCAAACGTTTTGTTTGCAAATTGAGGGGTAACCTCGAAACTCTACTTCACTATACCTGGGGGCATGCAAACCTTTTTGCGTGCAAGTGAAGAGCGACCTTTTATTTTCTTAGTTTGTAGGTTCTCAAACCCTTTAAACTCGTAGGATTGGTCATTCCTATCTTACATAAAGAAAGGATACGAAGCAAAGCTTTGAAAGCTGCAAGCTCCATAAAAATGGAATCTATCGATGAGACATCCTTATTATACGACTGGCATGAGTAGTTTTTATGTGAATTTCAAGCTCGTTAAAAATTAAACCTAAGCAATGAGAAAATGTTTCCCCAGAGTTTAAGCTCATTAAAAAATGAACCAATCTCTGGTAAATAACCATTGTGAATGCATTATCATCAGCTCCTGAGCCTTGGTCGTGTTCTCATCATCACCTCCACTATATTTTAGCCGATCATTCACCTCCACTTGATTGTTTACCACTTTTTGAGGAATAGCTGCGAAGAGTGATCATGTTAGCCATCCTTGTGACACTGCCGTGATTGGAAAATTCCAAAGCTTACCTAGAATCAGTCGCTACCCAAAATTATCACTCGTTCCTCAAAAAATGAGTCTCCTTTAAGCTCTTTTCATCTGACTCGTAAAATATGAAAATATTGCTGAGCAATTGGCCTCTCCAGCTCGTTAAAGCTACCGGGAGTGCTATCCCTCCTTTAGATTTTAATCTTTTTGGACCTGAGGGATTATTACACAAAAAGATCGAGTGCTTGTTTTGTTCGGCTCGTTAAAATTATTGAAAATTAATCCATTTCGTATTATTTTATACTTTTTCGGACTTAAGGGATTATATGACAAAAAAGTATTATTGGAGTTTCCTTTACGTCCCTTTCAGACTCTCTAAAATTGAAACGTATCGAGTTATCTTTGTCATTAAACTCGTTAAAACCAATAGTGACAAACTTTTCCATATAGACAAGAACGAGTCTCATTGTCGCTAGGCTCATTAAAACATAGCGACGGGTTTGCCTGAAGGGAAAATTATAGAACAAGCATATGTTATCCTTCTCAAGCTTGATAAAAATAAAGAGGTACTGGTCAGCAATGACTGGGGAAAAATTGGGAAGAAAACTTGAAGAAACTTTATTGGTAGCAAAGTCGCTCTTGAACATGACACTTTCACTCCATGTCTGAGTCGGGTTGGGTTATTCCATTCACCGGTCATATTACCATTGGTCCATTGTACCATCCATATTTGGGGTTAACACTACCAATCCATTCCAAGTGTCGTAGATATGTTCAAGAGAAGTCGATCAGGGAATTCACCAACCCATCTTGTGTCTCATCCACTGCAATACCTTTACGCTTCATTCTTTCATGACCGCCACCTTGAACCTTGTATTATCATATCGTTTTCACCTCCAAAAGTCATTTTCTCTGTTCTGTGTCATAGATGTGGGATTCATTAAGGCCCTCCTACGATGGGTCACTTCTTGTCGACATTAGCTCATTATCCAAGAAGTCAACCTAGGAACAACCCTTTCAGTACTTTGAAGCTTGCATGCCTCAATGGCAAGTTTCTTACTTTCGGAGATAGGTTTACATCAATGGCCTTTGACCGAGAGATTTTGCGTGGTGTTCGACACCAAGTCCCATTCTCACACCACGCGAATTGTACTATCGTACCTTGAGGGTCATCATCATTATCGGTGATTCCTCTCGTGCCTATTAACAGCTTACATCATTGGCTGGTAATCAGGCGATGTCTTTCCATGTTCGACTCCAGAACATTTTTCACATGGATCGACTTGTACTTTGGGTGAAGATTGGACGAGTTTGAAGACCCCGGATCTAGTTTCATCCATCCGGGCTGTGATATATTCGGGAAAATAAAGACATCAAATGTACATCATTGCTGCACAGATAATCATCCGAATCAAAGGATGATGGCTCTATCAAAATCATCAGTCTACTACACAGACGGTTGTCTGTCCTATGTACATGAAAATGAATTTATAAAGCTAAGCATGGGAATGTCCACCTCATCTAGATCATGAAAATATTATGAAGATAATGTATTGTATTGTATCTTATTACAGGTCGCCTTCCAGTTCGAAAAACATCAGATCCTCATGATAAAGCATTTCACCAGACATCAAAAGATTAACGACCTCATGCTTTAGGGGGCAACTGTTATAGACATTTTTGGCATTGCAACCCCAATCATATATGTCCATAAACCAAGGGCTCCTGAGTCCCTAAAAGTGTTGATTCATACCCTAAAGGAACAAGGTCAGCTGATTACATCATCTCCCAGAAGTTCTCGACAGGAAACTACTCAGAACTGGTCAAAACTGGACCATACAAGTTGGTCAGTGCTAAGGGTGCGATGCATACTGAAAAGCCCTTCTGTAGGGTGCGATGGGCGAGAGTGGACAAATGGCGAAGACAGTTTGCGAGGTGGATGATCATAGAATCTTCCAAAAACTTCTCCTGTGACACTTGCCTCTCTAAATTCACCCAGGGATGAGTAAGAGATCATCAATCTCCAAGTGGAACCAAGAACTATCAGAGAGAAGAAACTAATCAAAATCCCAGAAGCTGACTCACCTCCCTACAATCATCTATATATGGATCCCTCATCCCAGAGATCCAGAGGCTGGAATTTTATATCTTGTAAGGAAGTGTTGTTGGTTTCCTGGTGGAATATCTTAGTGTTGGGTGATCTAAGCTTTTCATGAGGTGAAGAATGGCTTTCATGCTGGGAGGATGATGCTGGGTCAAAACAATGTGTTGTAATCCTCTCTTCTAATCTTCATATTAATAAAGCTATTCAAGTTTTCCTCCACATTCTTGTATGTCTAATAGTATATGCATTTGTGTGGTCAATATATATCTAGTCCTATATTCTTTATGATTGTAGATCTCTGCACTTTGAAGGTGCTATGCTGCTTTGACTTTACAGGTACTCTTTGAAGCGGAGTGGTCAAGGGAGAAGTGTTAAAGACCGATCGGTGAGCAGAAGGAACAAGCAAAGAACCGAGAGAAGGATTGAGGCTGGTATTCTTTGATCTTCTCCTATCTACTTCTCATAAAGGAAAATGAAATTAACTTTAATCTGTTTGTTTCTAAGATAGCTACCCATCTTAGTGGGACTAGCAGCTCTGCATAGACACTAGATTTCCCGATAACATTGTCGCCATCCTTTTTATTGAACTAGAGCTATGAAAAGATAGATCGAATACAAAATACTCGATATCATGTTTCATAAAGCAGCCAGAGCGTAATAAGCTCATTCTATATAGAGGATGAAGAACAACTCAAGACATCCAAAAGGCATGGTACGCATTTAAGCAAGAAATTAATAGGACGGCCAAATAAAACCCTTGACATCAGTTGCACAAACCCAGCAAACTTTTTTTCCCACAAACCTTCTCATAAATGGACGCTGAAACTATAAAACATGAAATTCATGGGTTAGACCAACATATAAGGGAGTTATGAGATAAACCCATCGCAGATTTCTGGAATATACTAGCAAATAACAAGGATGCCAGGGTGAATATTCATACAACATGGAAAAAGGGAAAAATGAATTTGCACTGACAATCAATAATATAACTGCAATACACAGAAAGAAAGATAAGTTTTCAACAATCGCATATGTACTCACCTAAGTTTCTAGCTCTCCCACAAAACTCAAAAGGGGATATTATTACACTGAATTTGAAAAACTAAATGATCGGGCTTGGGGAATTGTCAAGATGTTCAGAATTCGAATCTGCTACATGAAAGTCGCGATAGAACTCATACCTCTTTCTCCAATCTCAGCATGATGTGCACTCTGGAGTCCTTGCTTTTCCTACATGATCTCCTCCTCAAATATCCCAGTTTTAACTTGGGTTAAAAGAAACTCTACACAGTGACCATGTTTTGACCAGTGTGGTTACATTTTGATTTCTTTTAATTTTTCTAGCCTTCTCACCGTGGATTGGGAATTTTTCCTTCCTATTGCAATTTTTTTCTCACATTCTCGCGGAATTTGAGAGAGTGAGAATGGTTCCCACCAAGGTTTGCAAGTTCCTGCCTTTTGTTGCTAGAATTTCCTCTTACTTGGGTTGGGGTAAGTAAAGTCTCTTGAGTCCTTGTTGGTCGACTTTGGTAGGGAAAGGGTTCTCATGTACGGGCATGTAATTATTTTAATGGAGGGTGTTATAAGATCAATTTAAGAGAATATCTACAAAATGGAGAGGGTCATGACATCAATACAAGAATATCCATGGGGTTGAAGGGTAGGGTATGGGTAGTCAAAGTAGTAGTACATTTTAATTAAGAGTACCGTATATTACTTTAGAAAATATTGACTACAAATATGTATATTTTACGGTGGGAATGTAACAATGTTTTGAAATTATTTTGTAAGGCATGAAAATGGTTAAGTTTGGCATGCTTTTTAGAGATATGCATGTGTACGTAATGGTGGAGTAAATGACTTATGGTGGGGGGATGAGGTTGAACCCCAACAAACACAAGCAAGGAGATAAATTTAGGAAGGTTGGTGGTGTGGGTCAATGAGCATTGGGCTATTTAACTTGCTTTGACATACATTTGTCTTTTGGATTGAAATGTTTTCAATGAACACAAGCAAGTGGTGATTATTTGATTTGAGACATTGCACTGTGGTAGAAGCGTCTCAAAAGTTATGAAAGCACCCCTTTGGCTCAACAATCACAACTAAATGGAATTTATTCTATTAAAGTCACTTGAGACTTAGACATAGCCCCATCTTCAATAAGAAACCCCCTTAAGAAGGCAATTCAGTCCATGAAGGGTGAACATGTCACATGGCACATGTGGGGGAATAATAGCACACTATACTCACGTCCACTATCTCTATCGCCCACCTCCTCCTCTAGGGATGGGGCCAGATAATCTTGCCTCTATCACTTCTGATGACTAATTATGGTAACTGGTGTCTTGTTAGTTCTTTTTGTTTTTTGGCATGTAAGGCCTATAAGGCTGTGGGTCTCCCAGTTGGGTATTTTTCTTTTTTTCAGTACCATGGTAATAGCATTGGTCAACAAACCTAGTTGGGGTGAGGCCACATGCATTTTGACACCCTTGTACATACTTTTTGATTAATGAAAAATCTTCAACTTACAAAAAAAAATAACACACTATACTCACACACAATGCAATAAGCAAGCCCCCATCGATGTTATGCACTACTTTAAATGGGTTTAGTAGCCTTGGATGGCTCTAACAATCATAGTTGAATGTATATGATGTTAACTAATTTAACCAACAAAACATGCCTTCGAAAATGGTAACTAGACTTACACTCCATTTACTGCATTAAACAATCAAGTGAGGCTTTAATAATTGTAACCAAACATACAAGTCGTTGATCAAGTTAACCAACCTAACACACCTTTAATAGTGATAACCAAAATGTACATGTTACTAATCAAGTGACCATTGTGTCATGCCTCTAACATGTGCAATTGAACATAAATGTTGTTGATGGGGTTGACCTATCTAACATATCTACCACAATTGTAGTCAAACATGCATGTTGATTAAGTTAATCTCCTAGATAATGTTAATCAAAAATACATGTTAATATCCAACCTAACATGTCACTAATAGTGACAACGGAATGTGAATTTCAATGACTAATCTAATTGACATGATATGTTGTTCACTGAGATGATTAACACATAACTCACTAAGATGACCATGTTGACAAACCATTGGTTTTGTCATTGAACTAACATGCCTTTAATAGACACAACTAAATGTACATGATGTTAAACTAGTAAAACATCACGACATGCCTTTAAGAGTAGTAGAAAAGTGTGCAAGATGGATTGGGCAAACCAAACTTGTAATGTACTTCTCCCTTATCCAATATAATTCTCTTGATTACAAATTCAACAATGTATCATGACATTGCCTTTCTCTCTTCGTGTGAACTTGTTCAATTAGCATCTAGATACCTTGTGAGATAAAACTCAATGTATGTATTGTATTTGGTATTGTGTCAGTTATTCATTTTTCATGTCTTAATATTGTGTTAATGGCCTTCTAATGCATGGCCAGTCTTGAATTAAAATTTTGACATGGAAAATCCCAATTTTGCAATTTTTGCAATCAAAGGCATAGTGCAGGGACAACGTGTATACATCTTGGTGGACAGTGGGGCAACCCAAAATTTTATTGATGCATAGTTGGTGAAGTGTATAGGCATTCATAGATTGATATATATCCTGAACAACATGGGCGAGAGAGGATGCCCATGCTTCACCTTAGTTGTCTTCTTGATTGTTGGTTTGATATGTTGAGGATATGGTTGATGGTTCGATATTGAAGTCAAAATCCTTCCTTAACCCTTTAGCGAAAGAGGTGTCTCCTCAAGTATCTCCAATAATATCCTATGAAGAGTCATAACATTTAACTTGGAATTATGGCCCACCATGATCATCTAATAATTAATTGAAATAGCACTAGACCCCAATTTAGGGATTGGGTGGATCATATGGTGGGACTATGCTAGTGGGAACCCTAAATAAATGACTTGAAAACCCCTTGATTTCTTACCTTGATGGCATTCATCTCCAAAATTTCTTGTTGGATACACAAGTCCTAGAAAACATGACAAGGGAGATGAGAGGGAGTTTACAAGGACATTTGGTTGTCCTAGAACACCATGCCTATTAGAAGAGCACGGGGGGAGATTTGGTCTATGAATAATCTCGTGGTAGGCAGGAAACCACATTGCTTTCTAGAAGGTGGAGAAAATGTTTGTGTAGACTCACAAGCCTTCATATATGTATTATATGGCTTAGATGTATAACTAATAACCATATTTGAATTAGTGTTATGTGAGGATAACTGAAAGGAAACTGTAAGTGTAGATATTTAGTATATAAATTTGCAGAAACTGAGTCTCGTTTTATGACTATTATTAATGCTCTGTGAAATATATTAAACTCACATTTTGTATGATGACAAACAAAATAAATGATCTTGATAATGACTCCGACAGGAATTAATCTATCTTGAATGGTAAAGATATAACAAAACAAAAAGGGCAGTTGAATTGCGAGAAAATTTAATGATGCAGACCAATAGGGAAACATGGTTAGTCTTCTGGCCTATCTTGGCAGTGGCCTAGCCATAAGACAGTCACGAAGCCTTGAATGTTAGATTGAGGATGCAGTTGGGTATAAACCTCAGAAAAATAAATAATGTAGGCATCATGTAGTATAATCGAGAAGAAAATACATAATATCATAACCTGTTAGAAATATAATTGACATTCTATCAAACCCAGAAATTCAAGAGGAACAAGTCTACGATACTATAAAGAATAAGACAATTGCAAGAAGTAAAAAATAATAATAAGAACAACATTCACAATCTTAGCAAAAGATAGTCAATCAAATTCTCAGTTTCAACCCCTCTAACGATTGACGTGGTAGCACCATTCACAATATAGAAACTATTGTATCCACTAAACAATTAGGATTGTAGTACTATTAATGATATAGAGTCACTCTAATTTTGTTGAAGCCATAAAGCCAGATTCCGGCACAAGTATATTAAAAAAAGGTTTTGACCCGAGTTAATTTTCCTTCTAGAACCCTAACTAGCTGAGAAGGAGCGAAACTTTAGGAAATTACATTACAGACCTAGAATTAATAACCAAGTCTAACAGATGCATCAATGGGGACCAAAACTTGAATAGCCTCTTAGGCTCAAGTGGCCATTACAACCATTTACACTTTTAAGGAAACAAGACAAGCAAACCCTGACTCTTCATGTCACCATAAGTCTATGAAATACCTGGAAAATGTAAAGTAATATAATCTTGAGCATGACTATTGGAAATTCGTCGACCATAAGCGAAACGAGAGGTGGAACACCTACACAGACCCGAAAGCATTTAAAAAAGGAGGGTTGTTGAATTGTAGGTAACATATCATAACCATTCCATCAATTTTGTAGATAATACCGAGCCATAACAGAGTCTTGGGTAACCTAGTGAGGGTTAACAATGAATACCTGATTTCAACCTCTTTCTATTGGAGCCATTGCCCATGGAAACCAGAACCAAGCCACTTTGTCTGGTTTCATATCAGTATCAGAACCCCAAGTAAAAAAATGAAAGTTGGAAACTTAGCATAGAAACAATATTAAGTTCGTTAGCAAACCTTACATCGCCATTATGGAAACCAGTGGTAAAATTTCGCAGGGAAGGGTGTAGAGGTTACCTTGCCAAACATCTGGAACCTGCAAGGGAGAAGCTGTCTGGAAACCCTATAGAAAATAGTGTGAATGATCCTCGGCCAGCATGGATCGGGGAGGTAGTTACCATGACCAAGGTCAAGAAAACCTTCACCGTCATATGGGCATCTGCGTCCTGGACCATTGATGAGATCCAACTCCTGAGATAAAGACAAGTGTAAGGATTAGAAATGGTCTCCATAAGTTTCCAGTGCATGAATTCACTGCATGGTAATGTCACTGCTAGGTAATGTCTCTAAGGGGTAATCTCTCTAAGAATATGATAAAAAATCATTTTTACTTCATTGAATCCAAAACCATCAAGGTAAGTTAACAGGGTATGGTAATCATTTTATGGAAAGATAAAATCTTCTTCATTTTCCTCTTCAAGGACAACCTCCCAATGAACTAATGCTCAAATAAAATCACTATACTTAACAAATCCAATATGGAGGACTCAAATATTATTCATTTATAAAACCTAAATTTTAACCACTATTGGTGCCTATTCTAATGAATAGGCCATATTACATTTATCGCATGAAAACTACCTAGTATGAATTATTTAATAATAACTAACATAACAGACTTCGTATACATTACATTAAATGACCACCATACTTATAATATTTCTAACCGTTATCGACCCCATTACATCACTAGGGGGTCCCACCATTTCATCCCTTTTGAAACACATTGCTCTCAAATTTTATATCTATGGTGTATCTCCATAAGCCAACTTCCTATGTGTTGGCATTGCCCCCAACCCTAAGAGTGAAGCAATCCAAGAAGTGTGTCCATAAATGGATCATCCATAAACCAAGGTCCCATGTACAAGTACTACACTCCACACTAAGAATGAAGTCATCCAAGCAATGCATCCAAAAATCCAACTATCAAGTATAAATGTTTCCTTCAATGTTGACAATGAGGTCACCCAAGAAAGGATTACATAATCTTATATCCTAGGTACAAGTGTGCATGTTGGGTCCCGACTAATCACACATGAAACTGATGAATAGACATGAGGATTTTGTTAAATATTATCACCATGGTCATATGGATCCAAACATCTTTCCACCAAGATCCTATGTCATCCATAACCAAAATATCATCCACATAGATGCAAAAGGTTAGTTATTGATATGGAGTTATGTACTCTATTGTATGTACAAGTATTATTACACCAAAATGTCACGACTAATCATTAGCAGAATTATTTTACCAAGGTCCCTTAAGATTATGGTAAAAACATAGCGGGAAGAATTAAAGTGGAACTTCAAAGTTTAATTTGTTTTACTATGACTAGGTTAGGTGTGACTAGGTTAGGTAGGAGGTGCCATATGAGATCCTGAAATTGATATCAACATATTTTACCTAACAACTATATCTTTCACCAGGTTTCTTGATTGAGGCCCTAAATTTCATCAAGGCCTGCTCACTTTGCTTAGAAGAACATAATATGACATCCTCAAAATCTTCCACCTCCTGAAGTTAAAAAATAATATTAAGGGAAGGAAAAATTACTTTGAATCCTAACACACCAATAGGATTTTTGCTACTTGTTTTATCAAGAAATATAATTCTATTAATGAAACAAGATGACTATGCAATCAACAAATGTGAACACTCAAAATAGTTTTGTGAAAAAATTCCATCACCTAAGGAGAACATATAGACGAAGGCGATACTAAAGATGAGGCTCCCATAATAGGTACAACTTAACCTCCACCCATCAATATCCCATTCTAGTAGTTTGAGTTAATTTGATTGTCCCTCTTTAATGCATCCATCACTACAACACATGAACTCTTGAAGCCTAATATTTTCATATATTGAAAAGGCTTGGTTGATCTAATTCCTCGACTCTAGTACTTTTCACATGGATACGTTGTCAATATATTGTGTGTAAACTTAAGATAATTTGTGATCCCATTTTTAGAACCATGAATTAAATATTTGCATCCATTCTTTAATTTATTTTGTATAAACATGAGAAGGATACATGAAAAGACTTACTAGTGATGTGACTTCTAAATAGTCCACAACATCATAAGATGATCCATAGAAACATCACTAAAAGTCAACCCATATTAAATAGTTATCAATTTAATAATTCATTATATAGTTTAATATATTTTATTTTCTAAATAAACCATGGTTGTTAATAATTTTGTTAACAATAACAAAAAATCTTATATAATAGAATATCTTTGTGTGTTTTTTCATTAGCAAAAACAAAGTTGATCATATTTCTATTCGATTTGAAAAAAATACACATAGTAGATACTTATAGCATTCACACGGAATTGAGGTAATTATATTCTCGTTACAAATTTCTATCTCAATATTTAAAATTCAAGCAAAAAAATTAAGAAGCTCATAACCCTTTATAAAATTGATTGTAAACATCTAGTATTTTAAATATTTATAATTAAATTATACCATGATAAAAGTTTAATTACTTCCAATAAGGAAATGTTGTACTCTATCATCATCTAGAATAGAGTACTCTCGCAAAGGTATATGTAGATATGGCATTCTATTCACTCAAGATTGATTATTGCAAAAAATATTTGGAGTTCTACTCTTCACCTAGCCATAGACCTTATTGCTTCAAATATTTCAAAAACAAGTCATGCACAATCCATTACTATGTTGTCTCTTCTTAGCCTTGTCCCCAATTACAGAAGAAAAAGTGATGCCATCTTCTCCTTCTTCTCCCTCCTTATAGAGAATACATCGACGGTAAGGAACCCAACCCCTATGGTCCACTTATCATTATATAATTATTCCTTTGTCTTAACATTTTCCATTCACATAAACCTACATTATATATTATTCTTCCTTTGTCTTCAATTTTGTAATAAATAATATAATAATTAATTAGTAAAATTTATACTTGTTACACATTTCAAATTTATGAACGAAATGTCAAGAAAAGGTATCAAGTGGATATTGAACATTGCATGTCTCAAATCAATATAGAATTTGCATATCTTTAAAAATTGCAGCACTAAAAGCTGCACCAATGCTCATTTTTCACATACCAAACAAGATTTTAGAAGGAGACCAAAATGGCAGATGAACACCATTAGCGTAGAACTTTAATTTGAAAATCCCAAAAACCCAACTTTCCCATTCAATAAGAAAACGATAGATAGGAAATGTAGGTGAAAATGTTGAAAAACATAACCACTTGGTTCTTTCTCATATAACTCTTATTGATGAATGAAAATAGTGTATTCCTTTGTAGGAAAGTATGAGCTCTGAAATGTTCCATGATAATTACATATTCTTGGGGCTTGGTTTTCAAGGAAAAGTCCAACGTTCACTCTAAACTAACTACGATCATCAATAACCACTTGGTGAATGCTAGTAGTCAACCAGTAAACCAACCACACTAGAATTTGAAACCAAATAGGTCAAAATGAAAATTAAGTATGTTAACACAAGAGTTCAATAAGAACTTGAATTTGGTTACTCATGCCTACTAGGGAGATATTTCCATTAAAGGAAATCATAACACAAGCGACAATACCACAAAGTATAAGTGATCTAAATGATGACATTACCAAAGATGTAAGTTAAGGACTGGGAAATTTATGGTGATCATGGGAATGATAGATCTCGAAGACAACATGATGATGTTGTTGGAGAGGGACATATCATTGTGGAGGGATGGATTTAGTTTCTAAAAGGGTCTCAACTCAATCTACCCAGTTGGATGGGTTGTTTATCTCAAATACAGTGAGATTGGTTAAATTCATCTTATAAAGTTCATGAGGGTAGGAGAGGGAGGCGAAATAGGGATGGGAAGCTTAACAATCCTCCACAAGGAAAATATATGCTTGCATGTAAAGGTAAAGGGAATTCTAGGGGGTAATTTGATGCAAAGCAAGGGTGAATTATGCCTCCATGAATGCACATCATGAGAATGTGTTTAAGATTCTCCATTCTGAAGCTACGAGAAGACTAGAGTGTAAGCACAAGAGAGAAGCTAAACGTATTGTGGGTTGAGAAGAGGGCCAAGAATGCCCTTTGTGGTTCTTTCTATTTTAGATTAAAGATACAATATTTAAGAGTGTTAATAAGGTAGCAGTAAAGATGAGATGGATTGTCAAGCATACGCTGGCAGGGGTGTTGTTGGACTATCACAATGGAAAAAATGATCTAATGGATAAAATGAATGCCTGCTTCTAAAGAAAATTTCAATGTTGAGGAGCAACTTGGGAGGGGTAGCTGATGGTTTCCTAAACTAGGTCAAGTGCTTGCAATGGATTAAAGATTAAATTTTGTTGCAAAGTCTCACGAGGAATATGATTATGCAATAAATGCACATGAAAAATTGGAAGTCAAAGTCTAGGACTCATTACAAAGAAGCGGTTCAAACAGTCACCACTAAGTTTTGAATGGGATCTAAAATTTGACTTTCTCAAAATTGAATGAAGTTGGAACCACTCTGAAACAACACGAGACAATTAATGTTAATATTAAAAATTTAAGTAAAATTTGACATTATCCGTATCTTTCCTTTTCAAAAAGGAAATATAAGGAGAATGTCAACTTTTAGTTTAACTTTGAAAATTAATATTACCATTAATTACTAGGGTTAGGTTTTGTAGGGCCCTAGGGTTAAGATATTTTTTTCCCTTTAAGTATTTTTTATTAAAAAGATAATATTTGGTGGTCATTAGCTATGTTACACTACATTCTTTAGAATTGGTCAGTTTAGTAGAGAACTAGTCACTTTGGTGTTTTACGATCAGGGCAATACAAGACCAACCTTAGCCAACCTGAACCACCAAACTAGATGAGTATAACTCTAAAACCATTGGGACCAACCAATTCCACTAGTTCTAGGCTAGTTCCAATAAGAGTGTTCCCTTCTCATCTTCCTCTCAAGTCGTTTTGTTGGATCCTTTCAGGAATGGTGATTTGGAGAGTGCCATAAACTGTCAGACTATTGTGAGCACCTAAGATCATAAGTAGTTAAGCCTTGACAAACATAAATTTGCAAGGAACTAGTACAGACATCCCAAAACATATTTAGTGAGGACGTGCATGCAAGGAACTATTACAGACCTCCCAAGATACTTATTGAGGACGTGCATGACCAAAAAGCATCAGAAAAAATTATCCACCCTCAAAAACCCTACCCAAAACATTGAAGTGTGGTGAAAAACAAATTGTTGGTAGGTTATTAATGCTACCAACAATCATTCCCTCTCCAATTTCACAAGAAGCTCCTACTCAAGCTACCTCCTCCACTATGGTTATAGTAAGTTCTTGCAACTGTGTGAGCTACAAGAAATTAAAACTTCCTTGGAATCTCCACCAATCTTAGGGAACTTGACTTCTCTGCATGCCCCAACTATTTTGGGTTGATTGATTAGTTAACTGGCTTATCATTGAGTTTGACTAAAGTCCCACTTCTTAAATGACCTTCCGCTAGTTCCTCCAAAAGTTAGAACTAGTTTAACTGACAACAACCTAAGATAACTGACCTTTATTGCTACAAATTAGCAATCACATATGCAGAACTGAACTCTAACTCCTCCAACTTGAATTTGTTGAGTAAACTAGGTTACAAAAGCCATGTCACACAAGTTAACATCATCCAAGTTGTCTGTTGATGTGGAAATTCGAATTTTTTGAATTTAATCAAGGAAAAATTAAATTGAGAATTTCTTGTTGCATTCTTTAACACATAGTTCACTGGAATGTATTACTTTCACTATGAACTTGGCATAGTTCACATGTTAAGTTCATAAGGTTTTGGGTTGATGTGGTTATATGTGTTGTGTATATAAAGAATAGGTGTCCATCTCTTGCTGTTAGAAACAAGACTCCCTATGAAATGTGGTATGACCACATTCCTTCGGTGAGGCATCTCAGGGTTTTTGGTTCCTCATGTTATGCCTTCATACCTAAGGAACATATTAAAAAACACAGTGCAAGGAGTCACAAATGTATCTTCTTAGGGTACTCATACCTCCAAAGCATACGATCTCTATGATGAAGTGAATAAGAAGTTTATAGTATCTAGAGATGTGATCTTTCTTGAGTCTTCCAAGATTGACAATGTTGTTGACTGGCAGCGTAATCATTTGGATAGATTCGAACATGCAAAGTATTTTCAAGAGTTTGATAGTGAGATTCCACATCTCTTTCTCTTAGCTCTATACTTTCTATGAAGAGCCTTGAAGAAATTAGGTTGAAGGAAATTCCTTCCCCTGCTTTGTCAAGAAAGAACTAAGAGACTACTTGAAGCAGGTAGCCAAATCTGACAACAAGTGAGGGTACATGCAAGATACAAATCAAGGATTAATGCAAAGGAGTGTATTGACTATATACATATCATTAAACATCTTTTATCCCACTTAGGATGCCTTGCATCGTGCGTAGTTAGTCATAAGATCATGTTGGTCACAACCTCCATAGCTTAAATAAACAAGTGGTAATACTCTTCATCTTCTCAACTATGTAATAAACAAGTGAAAGGGAGCAAGACACATAGAGGAAACACATGGAATGACTTTCAATTCTTGCAACCATGCATGTCATTAAAGACAGAATGATACGACAATGATAAGAAAACTTTTAAGCTACAGTAAGAGGTGTATTTCAAAAGATGTGCTTTGTTTTCCATACCTAGCCTCCAAAGAGTTATGCATCAGATGGAGTCTTCATGTGGTATCGATATTCTATCATACCTTGGGTTCCTTGGTCTACTTATCTTTTTCCTCAGCTCCTTGAGAGTCATCTATCATGTCATGTTTCTTCGTGGCCCCTGAGAGACATATTTGTGTAGTTTTAGTAGGCATTGACTGTTGCGAGATGAGGCCCTGGGAGGACACATTTACACAATTTTAGGATGCAAGGAACTACTATGGGATGAGGCCCTGGGAGGACACATCTACACAATTTCAGGATGCAAGGAAGATTGGGTAGTCAAGAGACAAAACTACATAGTTTCTGGAGACAGCGGGTTTCGGCTAAGGGAAGGACATTGGAGGAAACCACTACGCAGTATAGAATGCTAAGGGAGGTTGGGATTTCTACACATTGCACAGTTCCAATAGGCAAGGGAAAAGCTTGAGGGTTACATGTGTGAAGTGCGCAATTCAAGAAAGTTGGATGAGGCTAGGTTGCTAAGGAAACTCTGAAATTTATCTAAGTGTGGGATCAGTGGAACTGATGTGAACAGTGATAAAAAATGACTATGATCACACACTTGAAAACTTAGTGATACAACATAGACCATCCAGAACATATAACACATACTTCACTTAATGCAACAACCTTTGTGGCAACTTCCGACAAGTGCAGCTTCGATGATAGCCTTTGGGAGGATAAAGGAAACACTTTTGTAAGAGTGTGTGAAATGAGTGTGAAACATGTCGATGTGGTGAGGAAAACCCATTCTCATAAAGATTTCCCCTTGAAGGAAAACAAACCTCCCTTTTCATGACAAGTGATAATCCCCATGCCCAAATATGGCACATTCTATGTAAAGATAAAAGCATGAATGGCTCTTAAGACCAAAAATAGGAGCTTGAGATCATCAACTTACCAATAAGTGACTAAAGAATGATCAATCACAATATCCATAGTAGGCTCTGAAATTTAAGTGCAGAAAATTTTTTTGTAGGGTGTTGCAACCGCTACAACAAAGCCTTCACCTTATTGCTAGCTTCTTTTTCAACCAATGTCTTGAATTCTACGAACTTGGAGAAAGTCTCATATTTCTTCCACATGAAGAAGATCCAAAACTTCCATGAGAATTCATAAATAAAAATGACAAAATATTTGTGTCTGACAGTGTAGGTTGTCGAGAAAGGTCCATAAAAATCATAGTAGATCCTTTCTAGGATTGCATGTGCTTTGTTGTCTCGATCATGGAATGTGGATTTTATGTACTTCTACAACGTACATCCTTTGCATACATCCTACTACTTAAGTGCTCCTTTATGGAGGCCAGTGATTATTTGTTGTATAATATTCGAGGTACCATGATGCAAATGACCAAGTATTTTGTGCCAAAGTTCATCTGCATCGCAACTTGCACTTTCTCCGCCTTAGTGCTTAATGCAACACAGTCTTCCACATCTAGCTTATACAGGTTCTTCACATGAACCCCGATCTGATTCACCTGTCTCGTGGTTATGTGTCTCAAGAACACTTTTCCTTTGTTGAATATCACTTCACAACCATGGTAAACCAACCACTTGGTGAATGCTAGTAAATGGACCCCTAATCCTTTACCTTTACCTTTTTTACTAGTGCCCCGTATTGAAAATTTGAAGACAAAATATTTATTTTCTCTTAAAAAATTGTTTTAAAATCCCCCTCCATGTAGCAGCGCCGAATGCAATGATAAACAAGTTGTCTTTAATCGTATCAGTAGATATGAAAGGGATAGAAGAGGAATTGATGTCCGAGAAATCTTGTCAGTAAAAGTTGTCGCGTTCTTCTTAGTCAACTACCCCCACAAAACAAAGAGCCCAACAAATTGTTGTCTTTATATAAGATAACATGAATGGTAAGTAAAATAGCAACCTTGGTATAGGCGCAGGACAGTAGTTGCCTACAAGCTGGCGACTTAGGGTGCACTGTCAGAGTCAATCTTGCAGTTGTTAGATAATATTGTCTTAAATTGATATGTTTGTGTCTTAATTGTTAATTGTATTAAATAGGTTTCATCTAAACTGGTCATTGTCTTAAATATAAAATTTTGTCTTTAAAAATAATTGTCTCAAACTATTTTTGTCTTAAACATAACGTTTTATCTTAAAATAATTTTGGAAATATAAAGTTTTGTCCTAAAATATTTTCATCTTAAATTATTTTTGTCTTAAATATAAATATTTGTCTTAAAATATTTTTGTCTCAAACTACTTTTGTCTTAAATATAAAGTTTTGTCTTAAAATATTTTTGTCTCAAACTATTTTTATGTTAAAGTTTATATTTAAGACAATTCAATTGATTTTAAATTTTAATGTAAAATCACTGAAATAAAAAATGTTTTTTTAAAACAAAAGATTTCTTTTGTCTTAAAAAATATCGTAAAAATGCCCCTGATGTAATAAATGATATATACCAAAAATAATTATATCTAACAATGTGGCCTTTTCATCCCCCAAGGAGAATCAAAGTAAACCAATGGTCGTAAGATTATTTTATCAATACCACTACACCATTCACGTAGAATTTGTGAATTCACACTTAAAGAAACTTTGAAACATCCAATATTAACGTAGATCCACCCCCATTGAAAAGTAAACTAATCCATTTTAAAGTATTAAAGTGGAATAAATTAAGGTTGATTCATATTATTGGAATACTTTCGTGGCCCGTGTCATTAGAATGAGCCATCTTAAGATGAATATTTCAAGAGATATATTAAGTATATAGCCAACCTAAACAAAAGAAATGAAATATATAAATATTATGAATTATAGAGATATTATAATATAATTCATGGCTTTACACGTTATAATGTATATATAACCATCTTTCTTAAGAACCATGAAATATTTATATGGATACGTGTAGCTTAAAATATGAATAACTACAAAATAATAAAAGTCTAACAATCTAGATGCAATACAATAAAGCTTAGAGAATAATTCTACTATATTCATGTTGTTTAGAAAATTTTCGGCAAAATCACATAACCAATCTTTTGTCGACGTGTTTCGAACCAACCAGTGTGGTTCATCGTCAGGACAAGTTGAAGAACAGATCCAGCTTAGCCTGTTTAAATAGCTAGAGCAGAGACACCAACGGTTACCTGGCCAAAGGTTGACTTAAGGAGCAAGGTCAAATTTAGTTACATTAGGTAAGAAATAAATAAATAAATATCTAAATATAACAATGATAAAATTATAATATAATAACAAATAAATCAAAATTAAATCAATAAATATAAATTCAGTTAAATTAGGTGTGAGATAACTAAATAAATATATAAATATATGAATAAAATAATAATAAATAAATAATTTATTTATTAAATAATAATAAATTATATTTATTTATTATTATTTTATTCACCTCAATAACCAATCCACCGCCATTAAATTCACGATGGAAAAAGAAGATAATGGTTGTCTTCCGTTCTTGGATGTTCTCATCTCTAAGAAGGTGGATGGTTCCTTTTCTCATCAGGTATTTAGAAAGAAGACGCATACTGAGCAATACTTGCATGCTTCTTCGCATCATTTCCCTGCTCAGAAGTTAGGGGTTCTTAGCACGCTTGCCACCCGTACTGTAAGAATTTCGGATGAGGAGAGCCTGGAAACGGAGAAGGCTCATCTCCTAGATGTTTTTGAGAAGAATGGTTACAATAGGCACCTCGGTCAAAAAGCCTTCCTCAGGGCCAAGAAGGAGCCTTCAATCCGAACGGTTCCCAAAGATCATATCATGGGTGTGAACCTTCCTTACATCCAGGGGACCACGGACAGGATTGCAAGGATTCTGAAGAAGTACGATGTGCCCGCAACTTTTAGACCTCTCAACACTATCCGGGGCTCCCTCAGGTCGGTGAAAGACCCGATTGACCCTAAGGACATGAAGGGCGTCTATGTCATTCCCTGTTCCTGTGGGACCCCTTATATTGGTGAGACTGGTCGCTCTATCAACCAACGGATTAGCAAGCATTCGGCTGACTTAAGACATGGTAGGACCAAGTCCTCAGCCCTGGCTGAGCATGCAGAGAAGACTATGCATCATGTATGTATAGAAGAGGCTCAAGTCATTGCCAAAGTTGCGCAGTTTCACCATCGCAAATTTAGAGAGGCCCTGGAGATTGAGAAAAGGCCAAACAATCTTAATAGGGATGATGGCTGGAGGATTAGCAGTTGCTGGGTCCCAGCCTTGGCTTCCTAGCCTCCTTCCCCTTTTGTTAGGTCTTAGGGTTTCTGTCTTCCCTCTCCTTAAGTTTGTTTTTGGGCGGGTTAGTCCTAACATTATGGAGTGTTTGAGTTTTTATTAGGTTATTAATTAATTTCGGTCTAATTATTGTATTAACCTTATCCCGTTTATGATACTATTGGGTATATTTGATTAGATCTGATTTTTTTCCATAATGTCAATTATTTATACCTTTATATTTAATTC
Organism: Pinus tabuliformis; assembly: GCA_031772625.1. NCBI lineage: Eukaryota > Viridiplantae > Streptophyta > Pinopsida > Pinales > Pinaceae > Pinus > Pinus tabuliformis. The sequence continues at coordinate 466,874,137 of CM062810.1, forward strand.
TACTATAACTCTTTTTAAACCGTATAAGTAATAATTTAATTACCTAATGACAGAATTAACTTTAATAATTTTATTGGAATATTGAATAAATATTGATTATTTATCTAATATAACTATCTTTTGCTTATTTATCTTACACCTAATATAACGGAATTTATAGAGTTATATATGAATTGATATTTATTTACCTCACTAATAATACCATTTATATAAATTAAATAATTAATTTACTTTTGCTATTATATTTATTAATTTATATTTTTATTTTTATTTATTTAAATAAATAAATATAATTTATTATTATTTATTTATTTAATAAATAAATAGTTTATTATTATTTTATTTATATATTTAGTTATCTCACACCTAATATAACTAAATTTATATATCTATATATGAATTAATAATACCATTTATATAAATTAAATAAATAATTTACATTTGCTATTATATTTATTAATTTATATTTTTATATTTATTTTTTATTTAATAAATAAATAAATATAAATTTATTATTATTTATATATTTATTTAATAAATAAATTATTTATTTATTATTATTTTATTCATATATTTATATATTTATTTAGTTATCTCACACCTAATTTAACTGAATTTATATTTATTGATTTAATTTTGATTTATTTGTTATTATATTATAATTTTATCATTGTTATATTTAGATATTTATTTATTTATTTCTTACCTAATGTAACTAAATTTGACCTTGCTCCTTAAGTCAACTTTTGGCCAGGTAACCGTTGGTGTCTCTGCTCTAGCTATTTAAACAGGCTAAGCTGGATCTGTTCTTCAACTTGTCCTGACGATGAACCACACTGGTTGGTTCGAAACGCGTCGACAAAAGATTGGTTATGTGATTTTGCCGAAAATTTTCTAAACAATGTTATGGATCAGAAAAGTCTAAATTCCTTAATATATTCATGTTACCATGATTTCGTATATCAAAAATAAAATAATTAATTCATTTCTTTGATTTTTAAAATGCAATATATATGTGTTCATTTTTAACAATGGAAAATATGTTCATCTTTAAAGTGATTTTAATTAAGATGTATTGTTCTTAGTGACCAAACAAGCAAGTAGTTGATGATTTCAACAATGATATAACGCAAAAGAATAAGAGTATTGATTTTAATGATGAGTGAGTGAAAAATGATTTAGAGTAATCAAGTAATTGTATTGGTTTCCATAAGGTATAATACATAGAAGTTAAGTGTGTATTTATTTTAGTAATGATGTAACACAAAACAATATGATTTATTGATTTAAATGATCATATAATCAAAAATGAGTTTTTTTAAGTGTGATTTTTTTTTGCATTTACCTTAATCTTATTGTCAATTTTCAAGTGGTATTAAGAATAATATTTTTAGATTTTAAATATGATAGTTTGTAAATTTTAAAGAATACTAATTTTATATATATTCAGGTTTTAGGGAAGTTTTGTTTTATTGTTAAATTAAAGAACTTATATATGTGAGGGATGAGGATATATTTTCTCATTTTAAAAATTACAACTTGGTAGCTTTTAATGTTTTTAGGGCTCCCATTAAAATGTTGTTTAATCCCAAATTCATTCTTTCCCATAGAAAAGATGTCATTCTTTATAGAGGTATTGAAAATGGTGTCCATGGTGTTAGGGATTCATAGAGGTTTTTTAAATGAATATTTAGATCATTTAAGGGAATCAAATAATTTTCATTAGTCTTTCTAATAATTTTCATCCAAAACTTCTTAGGATCAAGCATAGAGAGGTACAATAACTACGCTTGTTTTCTACTAATATGGTATATTTTCTTTCTTTTAATAAGAGATTTGTACACATTTATCTTATCACCCAGCCCTAATTGCTTTTCTAGCTATTTTACAATCATTATCATACCAAGGGTTGGTAGTTATGTTATTCTTTTTATATGACACCTTCATAGAGAACTTGCTAATGGTAACAAAGAGAGGTGTTCTAAAATTTTGATATAGGTTTTCAATGTTATACTTATAAGTTAAGATGTGTAAATCCCTATTTAAATCTTTTAAGAAGAGAATATTTTTACTCTTGTCAAAAAGTAGGTGGCTCCCAATTTTCATGAGTGAGCATGTTTTGCATGACAAAGTTTAGAGTTAATGTTGAAGGTTTATGATCACAGATAGTCTCATGGTCATTTAAGAGGTCAAAGTTTACAATTTAGTTTGAAGCAAGGATATTAGGTATCAAATAATCTACTAAACTGCTTTGAAGCCACCAATACAGGTCATGTGGTTGGAGTTTGACCATTTGATTAAGCCATTGGAAATGATAAGGTCTTGAGAACTACAAAGCTACTAATCTTACCAAATAATTTTTTCCTTAGGTCTTTAAAGTTTTTTTTGAATCTATTAGTGGATCTAAGATGATCACCATCACCAATTATAAATAATTTTTAGAAAAAAAAAGGAATTGATAATGAAAATTATAGTTAACACCAACTTAAACTAAATTCGATCTAAATCATAAAATTATAATTACCAAAAATATTATAATAAATCATCTATAATTTTATTTAGATTTTCAGAATAATTTATATTTTGATAAGAATTTTTTTAAGAGAATTGTCTTTTCTAGTTTAATTTGTTCAAGGTGTTGGGTGGACACTCCACCCAAACTTTGATAATGGGTGAAGTGACCACTAAAAATCTTCAACAAACTAAATTCAAAAGCAAATCTCTTTTCCAAAAATACATCTTATAATAAAGAATCCAACATAAATATAAATTTCACCTAATTTAAAACATACCATAATTAAAATATTTTAAAACTTATTATATAATATTTATATTTTTAACACATTCTATTTATAAAATTTAATTTTAGCTTTTTTATCTTATCATTATATTTGATTTCAATCATTAAAATATACTAATGTGATATATTATTTAATTCAATTATTTCTATTTAATTTCTATTTCTTTAAATATTATATTTATTATAATAATATTCATTTTATATATATAATAATAATATATTTTATAAAATTGGAATACTTATCTGTCAATTCTTCTGATTTAAATATTATATTTATTATATATATAATAATAATATATTTTATGAAAATTGAAATATTTACCACAACTCAATTTTTTCCAGCGGGGAAAATCTTTATTTTTAACTTTAAGTTACATATAATAAATCCATTGAATGTTTTAGACAAAAATAAATTAGATATTTCATAATCATCACATATCTCACTTTTCTTGTAATCTTACTCAAGATTATTCATATTATAATATATATATATATATATATATATATATATATATATATATGAGTTTTGAGATGATTGACATGCTTAACATGTAATTTGAGTGGGGTATTGAAGTCATCAAAATCACTTTGGATCGCAACGGAAACGAGGGGCATCTAAGCATTCAAAATCGTCAAAATCACCCTAATTCGCACCCAAGGGCATCTAAGTAGTCAAAATCACCCCAGATTGCACTTAGACCTAAGGGTATCTAAGCCACTAAAATCACCCTAGATGACAACCCTAGGTAGGACCGAGTCCCAAGGCCATCTAAACTGTATTTTCTCTCACATAGATAAAATAGTGACCTTTACACCACATAGTGCCTTAACATAACACCCTATCATTATCTACTCTACATCAGGTGGACTCTTCATATATTATATTATTTCCCTATCATTATCTACTCTACATCATGTGGACTCTTCATATATTATATTATTTATAATGATATAATTGATTTTTATTCCTTGTTTTAAATATTTTTTTTAGCATATTTTTCTTATTTTTATAATTTTATGAATAAATTTTATATTCCAATACATATTACTATTTACTTCAATTCAAATCAAATCAAATGAAATGATATATATATATATATATATATATATATATATATATATATATATATATATATATATATATATATATATATATATATATATATGATAAAATAAAGTAATTATTGTCAAAGGATTTTAATTAGAGTGATTTGGTGAACAATTTGGTTCCTTTTGTTCAAGCCTTTGGAAACATGTTGTAATTGGCCCATCATAACATTTATAAAAATAATTTAAATGTAATTACCAAATCAATACGTAGTTATGGAAAATTAAATACTATTATGATTAACATAGTTCAAAAGATTTGGATGCACCATTAAACATGTTTTATTATCATAAGCAAATGAGTGTTAAATGATTGGACCTTAAGTTCTTGACTTAATTATATAAAATATGATGAGATATGATTTGTACACGACATTGAATCTGCAACCTTCATCATGTTGAGAGTTAAAGTATATTTGGGTACGTGGCTGGCCCAGGCACCTCATGGTACAGGCCCTAGCCTCGATACCTACCATGGTATGCATGCACATTTATTCTCTTATGTCCTGGTTTGGGTGGTTAACTGCAAGTTGCCCAGCTTTCAATCTCCCAATGACAATACTTGGGATTTGACTCCTCCATCAACGGTTCTCCTAGGCTGGTGGGATCGAACAGACCACAAACAGTCTGGTAACCTTTTCTCAGTAGTGTAGTTTCATTTGGTCATTATTTTTGCTTCGAGCATTCATGCCTCTGTTATGTTCTTCGTCATTCGTCCTCGCCTATAGATCTGGTTCATCGAGCTGTCTGTTCCTCACTCTGGCACTTGGACACAACGCTAAGGGTTCTACAAATGATTCATCGCCCTAGAACACCGTTGACAGAGACAGGATTACAAGCATTCTTTTCTCAGGTAAGGTTTAAGGTTTTTATATCCACCATTTTGCTTGTTTTTGCATAGTTAAGTTCATTCTTGCATGTTTCGATTCCTCCGCTTAATCTAACACACTCCCTCCTATTTTGATGTAAGGTGAGGGTTTCCGGGACGGAAGCTTGGATGGGATCTGTGGCGAAAGCTCCTCTTTTGGCTTCAATTTCGTGACCACCCCCAGGTACTCTAACTTTCTTTAGATCTTGGTTAAGTCTATAAGACTGTGTTTAGATGTTTTAATTGGGAGCTTCGAGCTGCTGGAGCTGTGGTTCCATAGATTAGTTTCTTTTTGTGTTGGCTCATAATTTCATGTATAAGGCTTAAGGTAGCCCGACCGCTTCATCCAAATATGGGAGGTTTTGGAACTCTTCCTAGGTCAACTACATGTTTTAGTAATTTATCCTGCCCAAGTTGACTGCCTGTTTTAGTAATTTATACTTATATTCTGGACATTAACTTATATCAATGGAACTGTTAATGATGGGGTATTATTTTGATGGTGAGGGTTTATACCTTCGAAATGCAATATCAATTCATCCTTTCCATGTTTTATTTAGTACTGAGTTTTGGAACACCGAGAGTTCTCTTTTCCAAATTACACAGAAAAAATGTTTATTAGCACTACATATAGTTTTTAATGTAACTCTGTGTTTATATTCTTTGTGCTTATATTCCAATCGTTTTGCATTGTCTCCGTCATGCTTTGGTAAATTCTTGTTTCTTGTCGGGAAGAAAGAATAAGGGAAAATGAACTCTTTGATAGACCCTTTGGAAGTTTGATGTACTATAGTTCTCTTTTTGTTATCTGGCTATTACTGTAACTCTTTAATTATTTATGAGTTATATTTTGTAGCCGCGAGGCTTTACTTCATAGCTAGTAGGTATGTTATGTGTCATTTTGTTTATAATATATGTAAACGATTTGGATACCATATTAGATAACTAATGTGAACAAGTTGGTCGGTAGCATATTTGTCCTCTTTTGGTTGAGAGAAATCCTTTTGGTTGAGAGACTAATTTATCTGTCTTTTTCTTGATTACATAAAAGACAAATAGGGTTCTAAGTGATATTGTAATAGCAGTGCCTGTGGAAATCTCATCTTTCGAAATTTTGTTTCAAAGTACAAACATTTGGTCATTTTCCAATTTTGCTTTATATATCAAGAATTTTGTTATTTCCCAAATGTGCTTCCACTTCTAATTTTTGTAATATTATTATTCACAACTCTTTAATAGTTATTTTCTGTAAATATAAAGAGGGATCCTTCTCTAGTTTATCTATTGTTTCTCTACTTTTACTCTTTGATGAAATATGTCAGAAATTAAACAAAATAGTAAGATAATTATATTGTATGTTAAGAAATAAGAGACCACGTCATTACTTTTCATTAATCATTCACAATTATTATTTCTTAACACAGTCTATCAGTCATGCAGAAATTCAAAGAATAACAGAAATTATTACTTCTTTATTTCTTCTATTAGTCACACAGACATTCAGAGAATAACATAAATTATTACTTATTTATTTCTTCTATCAGTCACGTAGACATTCAGAGAATAACAGAAATTCTTACTTATCTGTTCACGTTGTTCAAGACTAAATCTAAAACAAGATTTGCACTTTAATTTCCTCCCTATCGCTAGATTACCTAATACAGTAAATCTCCCCCCATGCTACTCCTGACTTCAGGAGTTTTCTCTCTCCTCAGAGACTTTAATGATTTCTGGCTATTTGGTCCTTACCAGACATAGCCTTCATAGATTGTCTAACCCATCAGCACAGTCTCCTTTTTCCTCCTCTGATCTCAAATACCCCTATCCTCTTGATCCTTTCAGTAAAATACTCTAGGATTTAGTTTTGGAGCATATAACTGTCTCCATAACAATTACTTGGTAAAATTGTATTTACTCATAACTGCAAAATTTACCCTTGCATAACTAAATTCAAAAAAAAAATATAATTTAAAATAAGAACAGTCTGTTCTGGTTGCAGTAAAAATAAATAAATATTTACATCAATGGGGGATATTACATATTCCCCCCTAAAATGGAACATCATCCCGATGTTCTCTCCCTGCAAATAGACCCGGAAAGTTTTCTTTCATGACCTATTCATCTTCCCAGGTGGTCTCTTTCGACCCATAGTGCTGCCACTGCACTTTAACCTGGGTGATAACTCATTTCCATAGTGTTACTTCTCTCTGATCTAGTATAACCAGTGGTTCGACCAGGAACTTGCCTTCCGGTTCGACCTGAACATAACAAGAAGAGGTGTTAAGTCATTAACTAGTTATCCAGCACATTTGTATCAAAATATCTATATGTACACCTTACCTATATATCTTGCCATTTGATTATGTGGTTAGCGTCATACACATATTTCTTAAGTAGAGAAACATGAAAGACATTGTGTACATGAATGTGACTAGGTAGGGCAAGTTGGTAAGTCATCAATCTGATTTGAGCCAAGATTTGAAATGGCTCACAATATCGAGGTGCTAGTTTAGCACACCCTACCCACTCTAAGGTACTTTTCTTGGCTTGCACTCGAATGTAGACATGATATCCTACGTGGAATTCTTGAAAACTCCTCTTCCGATGGGCAAATTTCTTCTGCCGATCCTGAGTAGCTTTTACATTAATCCGCACCGTTTTCACCATTCCCTCCATCTCTTCTAACATATCTGGGCCTAGTAATAGCTTATCGTCTGGTCTGCTCCAACTTAAAGGTGTCCTGCACTTGCGTCTCTACAAAACTTCAAAGGGACTCATCTGAAGGAATGCATGGTACCCGTTGTTATATGCAAACTCCGCTAGGTGTAAATAATCTTCCCATTTTGTGGGTTGTTGCATTACATACGTTTGTAACATGTCTTCAACCACCTGATTCACTCTCTCAGTTTGCCCATCCATTTGCGGATGGTAAGCTGTACTGAAGTGTAGTTGTGTGCCCAATCCTTCAAAGAGGGCTTTCCAGAAGGCTGATGTAAATTTTACATCTCGGTCAGAAATAATCATCTTAGGGATGCCGCGTAGTTTAAAAATGTTCTGCATAAAAATATTAGCGATTTGTACTGCTCTATAAGTTGATTGAACATGTATGAAATGAGCATATTTGCTCAATTTGTCCACCACCACCATGATGGAGTCATTTTGCTTCCTTGATCTAGGCAATCCGGTAATGAAATAAATAGATATGGTTTCCCATTTCCATTCTGGAATAGGCAGAGGGTGAAGTAACCCTGTTGGATGTTGGTGCTCAACCTTCACTTGCTGGCATTCCAAGCATTTGGCTAGATATTCTGCCACTTCCTCTTTCGTACTAGGCCAGAAAAATTCCTTCCACATGGCAGAAATCATTTTCTGATACGCGGGATGGCCTACATAAGGGATCTTAAGGTATTCATCAAAAGTGGGATTTTTAAGATGTTGCTAGTTAGGCACATATATCCTCTTCCTATAAAGCAATAAATTTTCTACATTTATTTCATATCCCAACTGTTGTTCATGGTTGTTAGGAATTTTTGCTTGCTGCTATAAATGTTTATATGTTACATCCTGCATGTTCGATTCTTGAATCTGCTCAAAAAAAGTAGTTCGTGACTCACTAAAATAAATTTCATATAATCAATTTACTTGACTTGAAGCATCTGCCACCAGGTTTTCCTTTCCTTTTAAATGTTTAATTTCAAAATAGAATTCACTTAGAAAATATGCCCAACGAGCTTGCCTGGAATTCAAAGTTGGTTGTTTGAAGTAATTAGTCAAACTACGGTGGTCAATCATTAATAGAATTTCTTACCTAATAAGTAATGTTGCCACATTTTCAAGGCATGAATGATAGCAGTTAGTTCTAAATCATATGTTGAGTACTTTTATTCATATTCTTTAAGCTTCCTAGATTCGTAGGCAACCACTTGGCCCTCTTGCATTAATACACCACCCACACCTTCCTTAATGGCATCTGTACACACCACATAATCCTTGTTGGGACCAATAATGCTCAGAATAGGTGCTGTGGTAAGAAGATGCGTGTGTTGATCAAAGCTCCTTTAACAATCGAGGGTCCATTTGAAAGCCCTGCCTTTCTTTTCTAGAGAGGTGATAGGATATGCTATGTGGGAGAAACCCTCCACAAATCTCCGATAGTAACCTGCTAAACCATAAATGATCTTATGTCGGCCACATCATTTAGTGTTGGCCACTCCGTAATGGTCCTTATCTTTTTCGGATCTACGACAATTTCATCCTTGGTGATGACATGTCCCAAGTATTGGATTTTCTCCTTAAAGAAGTCACATTTATTGTATTTGGCGTACAGTTGGTGTTCTCGTAGGACTTGCAGAACCACACAGAGATGTTCCTTATGTTCTTCCATGTTCTGATAATAGATTAGTATGTCATCAATAAATATTAATACAAATTTATCTAGGAACTGATGAAATATGTTGTTCATGAGATACATGAAATTTGTTGGGGCGTTTTTTAGTCCAAATGGTAATACCACGAACTCATAATGCCCATAACGCATTCTAAAAGCAGTTTTTGCAATATCTCCCTCCTTAATCCTTATCTGATGATACCCAGAGTGGAGATCAATCTTTGAGAATATGGTTGCATCTTTCACCTGGTCAAAGAGTTCATCTATCCAGGGAAGAGGGTATTTGTTTTTAATGGTTAGTTTGTTTAGCTGACGGTAATCCATGCACATCCGCAAGGTTCTGTCTTTCTTTTTAACAAACAATACTGGAGCTCCCCAAGGAGATACACTGGGACGAATATACTTCTTATCAAGTAACTCTTGGAGTTGCATTTTCAATTTGGTTATAACTTGGGTATGCTCATTCGGTAAGGTGCCCAGGAAATTGGAGCAGCTCCTGGAATCAGCTCAATAGTAAAATCTATGTCTCTTTTTGGGGGTAGGCCCAGTATTTCTTCAGGAAATACATTTGGAAAATTTTGTATTACAGGTATGTCTTCTAGTGATGCAGATTTATCTTTAGAGTCAGCATACCCTACTTGTATAGCATATATTTGACAACCTTTTCTGATGCATTTGGCTAATTGGGAGGTTGTTATTGGCCTTAAATGCAGAGGTTTTTGAACTCCTTGAATTTCCTGTCTCTCACCTACTTCATCTCAATAACTAATAGCTCTTGTCTTACAATTTACCAAGGACCAGTGCTTTTCTAACCAGTCCATACCTATCAAAATGTCTCATGATCCCAGGGGTAACACATTTAAATCTGCTATGATAGGTTTACCATGGGTTTTCAAATTTAACAACTTGTAATTTACATCGTTCCACTACCCTGGGGCTAACATAACTTAATGTAGCTCCAGGATCTATTAAAATAGAGCAGGGCTGGTAAAAAATAGTACCTTCAAATTCAACCATGGTTGGCTAAAATTCCACCTGATGATCTCCAAGAGATGTGTTGATCTTAGGGAAGCTTATGGCCACTTCTCCCATAGTGGATGCCTCCTGAATTTGTGAGATTTGGTCTGCTCCCCTACGTTGAGGGTAGTTTTTGACGTAATTCGGGCCTTCACATACGCAACACTGTACTAGTGGTCTGGTAATTAATTATGCTTCATTTTTGCTAGTTTGTTCATTGGTCTTAGCTTCTCCTAGTATCTTAAATCTGGGCTTATTCACATTCTGATTACCTTGACCTTTATATAATCCCTTGTTGTTGGTGCTCTTATTTCCCTTATGGCTAGGAATAATTTTATTTCCCTTCTTGTTTGCCCACCTTTTACTCATATCTCCCTTTGGTTTATTTTACTGATAACAGATTCATGCTTTTCGAATGACTTCGTCCATGGTTTTTGGATTGTCAAATTCCAGTCGTTCCTTCATGAACAATGGAAGACTACTGACAAACCATTGTACTTTGGCTTTTTCTTCGTGAATATAAGGGACATATCACAATAAGGATGTAAATTTTGTTATAAATTCATCCATGGTCAATTGGCCCAAGCGGAGATCATGGAATTCTTTTGCTTTCTCATCATAAAATCTCTTGGTCAAATACTTTTCCTTGAAGAATTTTTGGAATTTATCTAGGTTATATTTTTCTCATTGACCCCATGGACTATTTTTACTTCCTCCCACCATAATGTAGCTTTCCCTTGAAGCTGGAAAATGGCCAAACGGGCTTTCAAGTTGTAATCATATTCATACAGCTAGAAATATTTGTTCATATTAATTAACCATGCTTCTACAGCCTCTTCTTGTTCCCCGTCAAAGAGAGGAGGCTTGATTTTACGAAACTCTCCTTGGAGTTCAATTTTTTGTTTCTTCTTTATCTTATGGTCAGACACGTTTCCTGATTCTTCCTCCATGTTTTCTTCTCCAACTTCTATTTCCATATCTTCATTTCAAAATTATTGTTCCCTAGTCGTGTGCCCATGCTTTGGACTGGGGGCTAGTGGCCAATGATTTGTCTATTTGATAGGCTTTTTAGAATATTTTCTTGTCCCTGCATCAATCTTTCGTTTTCTGCCTAGAGTCATGCCATCTCTCCTTTCAATTCTTGAACAGTTGTCTGGAGGTATGCGTTGGGATTTTACATATCATCACCCAGCCATACCCAAACCTCAGGATTTCCTTCCTGAAACGATGTTGGCCCTATCCCCAATATGGAACTACGTGGTAAATTTCCAGCTCGCCTCATGATCACTGTCTGGTTTTTTTTCTTATTTATCTGCACAGCATTGATTTTGTTATTCGTTATTCTAGAGGCCTCAGTTTTGGAACCTTAGTGCTCTAATACCATACGTAACACATCTATGTATGTAACATTATATCTATAAAAAAATTAAATGTAATGCCAAAATCAATACATAGTTATGGAAAATTAAATACTATTATGATTAACATAGTTCTAAAGATTTGGATGCACCATTAAACATGTTTTATTATCATAAGAAAATGAGTGTTAAATGATTGGACCTTAAATTCTTGACTTAATTATATAAAATATGATGAGATACGATTTGTACATGGCATTGAATTTGCAACCTTAATCATGTTGAGAGTTAAAATATATTTGGGTACGTGGTTGGCCCAAGAACCTCACGGTATAGGCCCTAGCCTCAATACCCGCCATGGTATGCATGCACATTTATTCTTTGTTGTCCTGGTCTAGGTGGCTGACTGCAAGTTGCCCAACTGTCCATCTCCCAACAACAATACTTGGGATTCGACTCCTCTGTCAATGGTTCTCCCAGGCTGGTGGGATCGAACGAACCACAAACAGTCTGGCAACCTTTTCTCGTTAGTGTAGTTTCATTTGGTCATTGTTTTCGCTTCGAGGGTTCATGGCTCTGCTCTGTTCTTTGTCATTCGTCCCTGACAGTAGATCTGGTTCATCGAGCTGTTTGTTCCTCACTCCAGCGCTTGGACACAATGCTGAGGGTTCCGCAAATGATTCATCGCCCTTGAACACCATTAACAGATATAGGCTTGCACACATTATTTTCTCAAGTAAGGTTTAAGGTTTTTATATCCACCATTTTGCTTGTTTTGCACAATTAGGTTCATTCTTGCATGTTTCGATTCTTCCATTTAATCTAACACATTCCCTCCTATTTTGGTGTAAGGTGAGGATTCCTGGGAAGGAAGCTTGGATGGGATCTATGACGAAACCTCCTCTTTTGGCTTCAAGTTCGTGACTACCCCCAGGTACTCTGAATTTCTTCAAATCTTGGTTAAGTCTATAAGATTGTGTTTAGATGTTTTAATTGGGAGCTTCGAGCTGCTAGAGCTATGGTTCCATAGATTAGTTTCTTTTTGTGTTGGCTTAGAGTTTCATGTATAAGGCTTAAGGTAGCCCAACGGCTTTGGCTGAATATGGGAGGTTTTAGAACTCTGCCCAGGTCGACTGCCTGTTTTAGTAATTTATCTCCGCCCATGTCGACTGCCTGTTTTAGTAATGTATACTTATATTTTGGACATTAACTTTTATGAATGGAACTGTTAATGATGGGGTATTATTTTGATGGCGAGGATCTATACCTTCGAAATGCAAGATCACTTCGTCCTTTCCATGTCTTATTTAGTACTAAGTTTTGAAACACCGAGAGTTCTCTTTTCTAAATTACACAGAAAAAATGTTTACTAGCGCTACATACAATTTTTAATGTAACTTTGTGTTTATATTCCAATCATTTTGCACTGTCTCCATCATGCTTTAGTAAATTCTTGCTTATTGTTGGGAAGAAAGAAAAAAGGAAAACGAACTCTTTGATAGACCCTTTAGAAGTTCGATATACTAGAGTTTTGTTTTTGTTATTTGGCTAGTACTGTAACTCTTTAATTATTTATGAGTTCTATTTTGTAGGCGCGAGGTTTTACTTAATTAGCTAGCAGGTCTGCTATGTGTTGTTTTGTTTATAATATATGTAAACGATTTGGATACCATATTAGATAAACAATGTGAATAAGTTGGTCAGCAACATATTTGTCCTCTTTTGATTGAGGGAAATCCTTTCGGTTGAGAGACTAATTTATCTATCTTTTTACTGATTAAATAAAAGACAATGCGGAAATCTCGTATTTCTAAATTTTGTTTCGAAGTATAGATATCTGGTCATTTTCCAATTTTGCTTGATATATCAGGAATTTCGTTATTTCCCAAATGTGCTTCCACTTCTAAGTTTTGTAATATTATTATTGACAACTTTTTAATAGTTCTTTTCTGTAAATATAAAGAGGGATCCTTCTCTAGTTTATCTATTATTTCTCTACTTTTACTCTTTGATGAAATATGTGACAAATTAAACAAAATAGTAAAATAATTATACTGTATGTTAAGAAATAAGAGACCCCGTCATTACTTTTCATCAATCATTCACAATTATTATTTCTTAACACAGTCTATCAGTCATGCAGACATTCAAAGAATAACAAAAATTCTTATTTATTTCTTCTCTCAATCACGCAAACATTTAGAGAATAACAAAAATTCTTACTTATTTATTTCTTCTATCAGTCATGCAGAGAATAACAAAAACAAAAATTCTTATTTATTTCTTCTATCAGCCACACAAATATTTAAAAAATAACATAAATTCTTACTTATTTATTTCTTCTATCAGTTACGCAAACATTCAGAGAATAACAGAAACAAAAATTCTTATTTATTTCTTCTATCAACCACGCAGACATTTAGAAAATAACATAACTTCTTATTTATTTCTTCTATCAGTCACGCAAACATTCAAAGAATAACAGAAATTCTTACTTATTTGTTCACGCTATTCAGGACTGATACTAAAACAAGATTTACACTTTAACTTATTCTAAAACAATATTTACACTTTAATTTCCTCCCTATCGCGAGATTACCTGTTCATGACTGAATCTAAAACAAGACTTGCACTTTAATTTCCTCCCAGTCGCAAGATTCGTAAATATCCCCCTATGCTACTCCTGACTTTAGGAGCTTTCTCTCTCCTCAGAGACTTTAATGTTTTCTGGCTATCTAGTCCTTACCAGACATAGCCTTCACATACTCTCTTTATTGTTTTCTGGCTATCTGGTCCTTACCAGACATAGCCTTCACATACTCTAACCCATCAGCATAGTCTCCTTTTTCCTCCTCTGATCTCACATGCCCCTATCCTCTTAATCCTTTCAGTAAAATACAGATAACTGTCTCCATAACTAATTACTTGGTAAAACAGTGTTTACTCATAATTGCAAAATTTATCCTTTCATAACTAAATTTCAAAAATAGTTTTTACTTTAAAATAGTAACAATATGTTATGATTGCAGTAAAATTAAATAAATATTTACATCAATGAGGGATATTACAAAATATTATCTTAAAAATAAAATAGAACAAAATAATTATTTTTAAATATATTATTATGTAATTTATTTTTAAAAAATTAATATTTATTTTTAACATATTTAAATGTAATATAAATGTTATTATTATTGAGCAGAGAGGTTCATTCTACAACTTAGTATGATGTGTAAATGTGTCTTTCTACAACTTAGTATGATGTGTAACTTTGTCAGTAGTCATCAAAGTTCAAATAACTATACAAAATATTTAACTAATGTCGAGTCATAAATAAATTTACAAGTGAAAAAATTAGATCTCTCATGAATAAATTTACAAGTGAAAAAATTAGATCCCTCTAAACTCATGTTAAATCCATATTTAAAATAAATCTATGCTGATTTTTATCAATTTACAATATTAAATTACAAAAATTTACTTCCCACCGCATCCATATTTGTTTCAATCAATTCAAAGAATAACATTGACGGATAAGAATCGGATCTTATCATATTTTAGGACCAATCACGAGCAATTTGCTCTATCAAATTCGACCCTTGTGTCAGAATGTTTTCAGAAAGTATAGATGCTGTACGCGAGGCATTCAAATCGCCAGATAGCCGTTGTATCATGCGCGCTGAGGCCTCGGCACTGGACATTTGTACATACATGGTAACCAGATAAATTATCAGGTCCTCCACGTGCCTCTCTGAGCATAGTTCGCCATCGACCTCGGAATTATTAGGCCGTGGCAAAGGTTGGTCAGTATTGGACCCCATTCTTGGGTGGATATCGGGCAATAAATGTCCATTTTTCCTACATAAATGTCACTTTTCGATTTTGCAAAACGTTTAGATTCTGTTTTGTGTTTATGTTAAATTTGTCAGGTTTATATCTGTTTGAAAGTGACATGTTTTATGTTTTGTTTATTTGGGAATGAGATTGTGCTTTCTTTTACCGCCAGTATAATGAATTTAATGAATTTTCAAGCTTTTTTCCGGGTCCCTTTAACCATCGTCTGTTTATGTTAAAGGCACGCCCGTCGCCAACTCCACGGTGCTGAGGATGGCCCCACCTGTGCCTTTGCAGTATGCGAGAACCAAGACAGATTTTGTTGTGGAATCCCACGATGGGTTTTATGGGGTCAAAAAGGGAGAATTGTTGGGCGGGTACCAACCTTTTGCGACCAAGGATCCCAAGCTGTTCGATAGAGCGGATGAGTTTGTGCCCCATCGGTTCATGGGTCCGGAAGGGGAGAAGATGCTCAAGTACGTTCTCTGGTCCAACGGCCGCGAAACGGATGAAACGTCCGCTGATAACAAGCAGTGTGGGGGTAAGGACATCGTTGTCATGGTGGCTCGCTTGTTTGTGGCGCACTTCTTCCTGCGATACGATTCGTACACCATAGACCAGTCCTCCTCCTCCGTCACGTTTACGACGCTCAACAAGGCCACTGCCTGAGGGCAGAATATGTAACAGCGGGCATTGCAGATAATTGTATTCGACTTCATTGCGGTTCCATCTCGACTTTTATTAAACCCGGAATCTCTAAAGATGTTGTGTTGTGTTAGAGAGATATGGTGTGTTGTGCTAGGAAGGTTTAGTCTAATAATACAACGCTTAGGATTATAATCTTCGATGTTGGTTTATTTATTTATTTATTCTATATTTTATTCAAATTTTGAAGTGTTAATATTTTTATTGGGAAATGATATCTAAGCATTAAATAAGGATAAAATTTTCTTTAAATTATTCACCATTTATCCCGAACAATCTGATTTCATTAGCCACAATACTATAATAACATTTTACTAACCATATATTTTGGGATGATGATATTTAACCAAAGATAATATTATAACAAAAATTTATTAATAATAATGATAAATAAAGAAGAGATGGAGAAGATTAATATTTTAAAACCAAAAAATTAATAAATTAATATATAGTACTATTATTTCAATTAATATTATAATGATAATAATAATTTATTAATATTATTATTAAATTTTAATAAGAAGCGTAAATGAGATTCCATTAATAAAGAGATATAATTATTGATATAAAAGAACTTAAAATGTTATTTACATTATTAATAATATAATATATATTAATAATAATGGTAAATAAAAATAATTAAGGAGAGACTAATATGAAGAGAAAGAGAATGTATTGAAAACTAATAATATTTTCCCAAATAAGGTGATAAGGAAGAGATACTTGGAAGGGTATGTGGTCATTACTCAGCGAAGAATTATAGTTGTCCAACGTTGCATAATTCCTTAAGCCTTTTAATAATTCCAATCACGTACCATCTATTATGAAGGCACACCTTTCAATGTTATGGGAGGTTTATGGAAGCATTAGGTGGTTAATGCATAATAGGGAACGATCAACTCAAAGGGAAATCGTGATTATGAGGACTTGAAGGCACAACTCTTGAAGTCCTTTTAGGGTTATTGCTTTGTCCAATAATTGCATCACATCTGCTAGAAAATGAAGAGCTTCAAGACTAGAGTGCCATTACCTAAGATGGGGAGTAATTGTGGGAATAGATCTTGCACTAATCAATGCATATGGTTACTCATGGCCTCTAGATTCCACTGGCAAGTCTCATGGCTGGGGAGGGTGGAATTTCCTATAAAATTTCTCACTCATATGCTGAAGTGGATTACGCTCAGTTGTTTCAATCTAAAAAATATTGATCCCATAAAAGTTCAAATCTAATAAAATGAAATGAAGAGCATACACTCAAATACTTATTTTGGTTTTCTAAAGGACACTATGATCTAATTCTTTTCCTCGGGGTTTATAAAATTCCTTGTTCATTTAGAAAAACATACATTGACCAAATAGGAAGATCCTTCAAAGCTGACCTAAAATAACATATTTCCAATGTCCAACAAAACAAAACACCAAAATATGAAATTGATAAGCACTCCCACAATACCAAACACCTTATCAACTTTAATGAATTTGAAATCCCTTCCTCCTCCCCCGTCTACACCTATTGCATTATCAGGGAAACCCTTGAAATTGAAAAACACCCCAGCAACTTTAATCAAGAAGGCAACTTCAAATTAAGTCACTCTTGAAAAAATTAAAAAACAAACCAATAAATTCAATCATGAAGACCACTTCAAATTAAGTCACTCTTGGAAACCTGCTATCCCTTATTTCTCCTCTATTCATATCAATTCAAAGCCCTCTTCTTAATCCCTTCCTTTTATATTTTTACCCCTCCTCCTTTTCTTTATTACCTTAAACCCACCATCCCCACCCCACCTTTTAATCCTTATTTCAATATTAACCTTCACCTTATAATGTATTATCCTTCTCCCAAAATGTTTGATCTCCAACTTTTTCATTTATCCTATTATAACATGGTAATCACTCTTAACCCTTGAGTTTAAATTAATATTAAAATATATTATTGTGTAATTTTCTAAACTTTATTCCCCAAATAAATATATTAATTATTTTTCTCTTTAAATCCCTTAACAAAACTCAATATTATTAACCCATTAAATTGGTTTAATGTTCTTTATTCTTTAATAATGTAATAATATGATGAATACATTTTATTATGAATTCATTATTAAATGATTATTAATAACAACAATAATTATTATTAAATAATAAAAATATAATTTTAATTATTTATTAATCTTCTTAATTATAATTTTACATATTTACTATTTTAATTTACAGTTATTAAATATTAGTTCTCGACCAAATAATAATATTTACAATATCAAATTTAATAATGCTATATTAATATAATCTCTATATACACAGTGTTCCATCCTTTTTCTTAAAAAATACTGTAGGGGCTTCTTAATGTGATACATTGGGCCAAATATACCCTTTTCCCATCAATTCCTCCAACTGTAATTTAAGCTCAACGATCTTAGGTGTGTTAATGTGATATGGGGCTTTTATTGTTGGTGTTGTTCCTAGAATCAATTTGATTGTGAAATCGATGTCTCTATTATGTAGGAGTCTTGGTAATTCCTATGGAAACACATCTTTGTATTGGCTCAATACCAGATAATTTGCAAAAGGATATGCACTTGTCTCTTTTTCCTCTGTGATTTGAATTGATTAAAGGGAACAACCCTTCCTGCTACAACACTTCACCTGCACCGTTGAGATCATTCTGAGTGTTATCGACCCTTTTATACCTTCCATCATGATTGGGTCACTGTCATTGCTAAGACATTCCAACATTTTGCGGTAACAATCCACCTTCATCCTATGGGTTTCCAGCCAAACCATACCTATCAGGACATCATATGATCCCAAAGGAAAGAGATTTAATTTAATTGTTGTAGTGATTATCCTGAGTTGTACAGTGTAGGACTCAACCATCTCTATTATTTTTCTCTTTGTTCAAGTGGCGAGCTGAATAAGGCATGATTCCTCATGGATTTTATTTTGAAATTCACATTTTTCCACAATCTTAGGACTAATATAACTGAAATTGGTTCCTGGATCGATTAAAACTGAAACTAGATTGTTTTTTACATACCTTCCATTTGAATGATCAATACTTACTGGTTTTCGTGTCTATTATCCAATGTTCCATGTCTAGGCCACATTGTTCATAGTCGATGTCTCATAGATGTTGTGTATCCTTGCACCATACCTCTACAACTTGGGGAGATATCTCCTCAAGTGGTTTTCTCCGCACTCATAACACTTATATCCTCCTTTCATCTTCTCATTCCCTAATTTTTTAGGCTCATTTCTACTAACACTAGAGTTTTATGGATTCTCACTTTTGGTCAAGCTATTGAACCTTCTACTCTTTCCTCCTTTGCCTTTCATCCTCTAGTCAACCCAGACTTCAGTCTTATTATCAGACTTATCATAGTAATGCCTATTCTTCCATATGACCTCCTCCAAAGTCTTAGGATCATTTAATTATGTTATGTCTCAGGTGGCTTGTGGTAATCCATTGACAAACCTCTGGATCTTTCTCTTCTAATCCTTTTAGTATGATACATGCCTTAGTAGCTCCAAGAATTTGTTGGTATATTATCCAAGTGTCACCTACCCCAACTTGTGCTCATAGTATCGCTTAGTTCTACTTTCATAATATTTCTCAAATGGGTACTTTTCTTGAAAGTGCTTTTCAAACTTCCTCTAGGTCAGCTCCTTCTCTCTGATGCCTTTGGTCTTCTTGAGATCCTCCCACCATATATCAACTTTCCCCCATAATTTAAAGACAACTACCCTTGTCTTCATGTTCTTGGTATAGTCATTAGCTTGAAGTACTTCTTTATTCCCAAATGCTAAGCTTCTACATCCTCTACTTTCTTTACCTTGCCATCAAAGTTTGGGGTTTTTTTAATTCAATTCTCCTTGCATGGGAGTATTTCTACTCTTCCTCTGATGATGATATCTATTAGTTTCATTGTCATATGATTACATAGGATTGATTAATTCTCTTTCTGGAGATCTAAGCAATTATGCTCCTCCTTTTGTATGTCTTCTCCTCTTTCTTGATCGGTTGCCTTTTTATTTCTTATCATTCCATTTGTGCTTGTAAATTTCTGATGGGATTTCCTTAGGCTTGTTCTTTTCCCAGTGGCTAGCACCAACTTCCTGATATCTTTGTCTCTATAATTTTGATAAGATTTGCAACAATATGGCATTTACTTACGCTTGTTCTCTAACACTGTTTTCATTTTCTGCCTTGCAACTTCTTATTTCATCTCTTAAACTTATAATAGTGTTTATTATTTTAGGAGTGTCCTCTTTCATCTTCCAAACTGATTCTTCTTCAGGTCCTTGTTGGGTTCTATTCACACCATGTTGTTCAACTATGTTTCTCATCCTTTATTTTCTTTATTGAGCCTTGGTACCTGTCAATATCATTTTACACACATGCCAATAATAGCCAAGAATAAAGAACATGCAATTGACATAGTGTTTGTCAACCAACATGTATATCAATCAATCATCTAACATATAGATGTGAGCCTCTTTAGGTCTAATTTCTAGATCATTTTCTTTGATACCACTTTTTAACATACCCCCTTACCATCCCTAGCCCCTACTAAGGATGAAAGAGGGTAGTTACTATGTTAACCCAAAAATCAAGGTAGTGTTATGGAGATGGGGTCTAAAAATTTTGATTTTTTCCAATTTCCTTAAAAATTCAAATGAATGACATCAATGTGTTTGTCTCATCAAGATGATTCTAGCGATCTAAATTTTGTCCCAATCTGACCTCTAGATCTAAACTTATGACCATTTAAAATTTAGCACGTCAATAGTTCCACAACATCAACCTGCCACGTGGTTGTCCTTGTCGGCCCCCTCACCACCACTTGGTAATTGTGTATTGGTTGTTGACCTATTCACATTGGCCATGTCATAAACCATCTCAGAAGAAACCAACACTCCAAGAAAAACCCACCTTGGAGGAAACTTTAACTATGAGAGAAGTGTGATTATAGACCATTCTCGGCAAAAATGATTACCATCGAGAACCAATTCCCCATGAGGTTCATTTTCTCTGAGGAACATTACCACCGAGAACCTTCATGATCCCACTCTTACAAAGTACACCATATGGCCCCTTTCCATGTTTCCTTGCATGATATGCAATAGTAGTGCAACTTGAGACCACTCTTGCCATGCTATCCTGGAGCTATCCTTCTATGAGGTTTTCATTTGCCCGCTGAGTCATATTTGAAGAAAAATCCAAGAAGAAACTACCTTCTTGGAGGAAACTCCATCTTAGAGAAAACCATTTCTCAGAAGAAACTCATTTCGGTGAATATTTTATCTTGGAGAAAATTATCTCAGACCTTTCTCTAAGAGACCATGCACCAATTCGTTGAGACGAATATTTGTTGGCAAGTAATGGAAGGAGCATATGTTAAGTAATATAGATCAATTTTCGTCTCAAAGTTTTGACTAGTCGAACCACTTAGACAAAAGCAAAAATGTCACAAAAGATGACAACCTTTTATGTCTCGAAACAAACTATCATAAAAAACAATCTCGAAGGAATAGAGAGGAATTTTGTTGCAATAACTTGTGAGATCCAAGATTCCAAGATCTTGGTCACTAGCAAAAAGTCATATGGGATAGAGTTTTGAAAGCCCTGAGGGCTAACCATAGCAGGGCTTCACCTATCATGTGTTATATGTTGTGCTTACATAAAATTAACCTATGCCTTGACTGTGGTGGTTCTGCAGAAGTTTGAGCCTGCTTCAAGACTCAACCCGTCTCACTTAAGGTCATTATATGGCCTAATTTGGAGATATCTCTCCTAAGCTTATTATGGCCTGCAATTCATCTCGACCAACGACCTATATATATATATATATATATATATATATATATAAAGCTTTCAAGTTTTGTAACATAATGCTTGATGGAAAATTTGAAGATATACAAGCTTCACATACAACTTCCTTTAACATATATTTAAGTCTCCTTCATACCCAGTTCATCCCAACCATTTGAATGTATAGAGAGAACACAAAAGCCTCCCAATCTTGGCAATATTTTCTTAAGGATCTGCTAGAGGGTTAAATCTACCTCAGGCTGAGAAAGCTAGAATCTAGGATAACATCAAACCACACTTAACCTGGTAGCTAGCCCTACCAGGTCGGGAGAGGGCTCTCTCTTATCAATCTCAGCAAAGTATGATCAATAAGGGCTTGAGATGATGGATATGATGACTGATCTTAGGCTAGATATGTGTGCAAAAGAGTTTGATTGAATTTAATGATGTTTTTGTTGGCTCAGAGGGAAAGGCAGATTTGGGTCTAGTGAATGAGGCTCAGTTTTGCAAAGATCTTTATGGGGCGAGGTAGGCAGCTGATTTGGCACTTCAAATTGAATGAAATGGAGAGATTTAGATAGGTTAGGAGTTGAAGAGG
Source organism: Pinus tabuliformis (assembly GCA_031772625.1). NCBI lineage: Eukaryota > Viridiplantae > Streptophyta > Pinopsida > Pinales > Pinaceae > Pinus > Pinus tabuliformis. Next base: position 466,896,620 of record CM062810.1, read on the forward strand.
GTAGGAAAATCTCATGGATACTCTTCAAACAACTGAAAACATCAATAACTAAGCAAACCCTAGGTAGAGCACTGCAATTTCAATGGATTCTACCTTTATCCTTGTTTGTTTTAGTTAAGAAGAATCAAGAGAGATAACGGCATACATAAAACACATATAAACTTACAATTTAAGAAGGAAACACAATACCAAAGCAAGAAGCCACATGAATCCCATAAAGTGCTACAAACCCTGGTCTATTCCTTAGCCAAAACTACTGAGATGAGTATACAAGGAAGTTCCAAGCTTTCTCAAAAGTGCAACCTTCTGCAAATTCCAACCCCTAAACTATGAAATTCATAAAATATATACATTTTCTCATCCTTGTACTAAGGGAATTGAGCTCAACCATTTTCTTCAAAATAGAATCAGTTACATTAAACTTCGGTCGAATTTCTGAAAATAGGTGTTGACTATGAACTCGTATCTCCTAAAAAATAGAGCCTATTACAAAACTGAAAGAGGTTTTTGTAGATAAGGTCATTTTGGAGAAAAACCTCTCTCACATTTGGGAAATTAGTTTCCAATTGCTCACAATTGTTTCCACAAAATCATGTCTAAAACAGAAAATCATTAAAAATTTAAATCTATGAAAATGAGTTGTAAATATCTAGTCACATTTCCCAATTCATGACACCTGTGAATAAACTGAAAGAGGGTTTTGTTATATGGCTCGTGGTTAACAAAAACTCCTTGGGTTTTGCAAAATTACTTTACATCTGTTGTAAAATGACCCCGCACTAAAATGACTAAAACAGTAAAAAAATATGAAAAATTTGCTTTGTTTTAATGTAGGCTCCAAATATCACTGTATATCTCCCACATAGTAGCACCTGTGCATAAAATGAAGGAGGTTTTTGTTACTTGTTATGTGATGAACAAAAACCTCTTTCACTTTTGAAAAATTCCTTACCATTATTTCAGAAACTGATTTTGTACTAAACTTGTCATTATGTGCAGCAACTGACCTCAAAACATGCATAACCAAGAATCACTCATTCATTTCAACTATATCTTCTAATCTGGGAGCCGGTTATGGGAGTGTGATATACCATTGGAAATATTTTTCCGAGCTTCTTTTGATTGACACACTTTGTCACATATTTTGTGCTGAAAATCATGTGCAAAACATCTAACAAAACCAGACATAGTAAGAGCTCATGTTGATCCCTGGTGACAGGCTACGAAGACTAGAACTAACATCGGCTCCATTGGGGATGGCAGCTCCTTGGAGTTGTCAAGAACACCATAGACCAAGTTCCTCATCCATTGGGCATGGATGGTCAAACAACTGCAAACCCAAAACAACTCATACCAATCCAAAAACATATACATACTGCAACTTGTACATAAACAAATACCGAAAATTGAAATGTTGCCTCAAGCAGCTTATTTATGTACAAATCTAACCTACTTTGCTGCAAAATTGATAGATCAAGTAACGTTGTAATGCCAGATCAACCAATCAAGTAACTGTGATAAGGATGCTACTTGGAAGTGCTCGAACAAGGACACAATTGGAAATGCTGACAGCCATCCATGCACAAACTGAATTTGGTTGTGTGAAAGACAATCTAACTTATCATTCAAACTGAAAAAATACTCCATATATGCGACAATAGGACCAAAGAAACTAGATTCTATTTGCTGCCCTAACTCCTCAACACAGACCTTCAACTACAAACTGTCAATGCAAACATCCACGGGAAGCTCTAGCATTTCTTGTTTTGAAGGAGGGAGAGTTTCCAAAAACTTTTTGGGATCTAGGAATTCATATGACTGGATCTGATCATTTAAATACTGAATCTCCTTCTCAAATTTTTCAACAACTAACTCAAAGAAACCAATTTTAGCTTTAGGAGGAAACTTCGGAGATCTCAATCATTGAAGCATGACAATGAAGAATACTTCATCAACTTCAATATCCACTAACTGGTCTATAAATTCTTTTAAAGCTTCAGAAAACACAGGGTCTGCCACATACCCTACCATTTTATTTTAGTGCATGAATGGATCAGTGAGTGTTGGAATCTCTGCATTGAGTTAGAGTCACCAGGTGAATGTTTCAGCCTTCATATGTGTCTAATTGTTGTCCATCATCAGCAATCAGATCTGTAACTTGAATGATCTTTCCCAGAGAAGATCTGTCACCTCTTCCCCAGTTTAATGTACTGGGGCAATTTCCAAGTCAGGTGTTCAGTTCATAAAACTAGACCGGAGATTGACTGAAGTAGCTTTTATCTACTTGTGCTAATGCAAATCAAAAGCGTTTCGAAGGCTACTTGGCTAATCTTTAGACTCCATCTGTAGTTTATAGAATGAAGAACACTAACACACAAAAAATTTCTTCCCCAGCAGAGTCGCCACTATGTTAGAGGTCTAAATCTACCTCAGGCTGAGAAAGGTAGGATCTAGGATAACATCAAACCACGCTTAACCTGGTAGCTAGCCCTACCAGGTCAGGAGAGGGCTCTCTCCTGTCAATCTCAGCAAAGTATGATCAATAAGGGCTTGAGATGACGGATATGATGACTGATCTTAGGCTATATATGTGTGCAAAAGAGTTTGATTGAATTTAATGATGTTTTTGTTGGCTCGGAGGGAAAGGCAGATTTGGGTCTAACGAATGAGGCTTAGTTTTGCAAAGATCTCTATGGGGCAAGGTATGCAACTAATTTGGCACTTCAAATTGAATGAAATGGAGAGATTTAGACAGATGAGGAGTTGAAGAGGGCAAGAAAACCTCAGGGATCCTCTTCAAACAGCTGAAAACATCAATAACTAAGCAAACCCTAGGTAGAGCACTGCAATTTCAATAGATTCTACCTTTATCCTTGTTTGTTTTAGTTAAGAAGAAGCAAGATAGATAATTGCATACATAAAACACATATAAACTTACAATTTAAGAAGGAAACACAATACCAAAGCAAGATGCCACATGAATCCCATAAAGTGCTGAAAACCTTGGTCTATTCCTTAGCCTCAAAATTCCAATCTTCTACCAAATTCCAACCCCTAAACTACGAAATTCATAAAATATATACATTTTCTCATCCTTTTACTAAGGGAATTGAGCTCAACCATTTTCTTCAAAATAGAATCAGTTACATTAAACTTGGGCTGAATTTCTGAAAATAGGTGTTGAAGATGAACTCGTATCTCCTAAACCATAGCATCTGTTATAAAACTGAAAGAGGTTTTTGTATATAAGGTCATTTTGGAGAAAAAAATCTCTCACATTTGGGAAATTCATTTCCAATTGCATGAAATATGTTCCACAAAATCATCTCTAAAACAGAAAGTCATTAAAAATTTAAATCTGTGAAAATGAGTTGTAAAGATCTAGTCACATTTCCCACTTCATGACACCTGTGAATAAATTGAAAGAGTTTTTTGTTATATGGTTTGTTATTAACAAAAACCTCCTTGGGTTTTGCAAATTTACTTTCCATCTATTGTAAATTGACCCCGCACTAAAATGACTAAAACAGTAAAAAATATGAAAAAATTTCTTTGTTTTAATGTAGGCTCCAAATATCACTATATATCTCCCACATAGTAGCACCTGTGCATAAACTGAAGGGGGTTTTTGTTATTTGGTATGTGATGAACAAAAACCTCTTTCACTTTTGAAAAATTATTTACTATTATTTCAGAAACTGATTTTGTACTAAACTTGTCATTGTGTGCAGCAACTGACCTCAAAACATGCATAACCAAGAATCACTCATTCATTTCGATCATATCTTCTAATCAGGGAGCCGGTTACGGGAGTGTGATATACAGTTGGAATGATTTTTCCATCTTCTTCTGATGGACACACTTGTGACATGTTTTGTGTTAAACATCATGTGCAAAACATCTAACAAACCAGACATGTTGATCCCTGGTGACAGGCTGCAAAGACTGGAACTAATAGGATCCAACCTCTCACTTCCATACAAGAAAGAAGGCATCCATTGAAGAAAATTCAAGCCATTTATCAACACAACTGACACATATTGTTTTCCACAAAAAATACAATTAAATTATCAGGCATTTAACTTACATTTGCATGATAAAGGCTCATAAACAAAACCATAAAATATTTAATAATTTTAGTCAATAATATTCTTGCGCCATTATGATGCAACAATTTATTTTTACAGATAATTTTCTCTAAATTCACAACTCTAAACTCAGAGAATTTCATTTACAATTCATAAAAGAAAATCAACTAAAATTAGGACTTCAATTTTCCACCCAACCATAGACATACTATAGCCAAAATTACTTATAGTAGTCACCCTCGACTAAGATCCATGATCTAAGGGAATTATTCTTAACAACCTTTGCAGAAATCCTTCTTCACGACATAGAGGATATGAAATTTTGATAGTGGGTGGTTTATCAGCTAGTCAAGCATAATAGAATGCATGGTAAGGGTGGCTTATCAATTGCAAAAAGCACTCAATAAGTGGTTTATCAGCGCATAATAAGCACCATTCTGCATGTGCTTTATCAACCCTACCAAGCACCCTTAGTGGTTTATCAGTTGTGTCAAGCACTCTATGAGTGGTTTATCAACCCACAAAAAGCACTCAATCCCATTTCCTCTTGCTCTTCTAGTCACAAATCTTTCTTTCAGGGAAATCCCATTCCCTTAGCTCATATCTCTTTTCGACTTTACTCATAATCTCCACCAACAATGGATCCAACCCCCCATATAGGCATTTACCTTTTTATTATTTCCTCAGGGGTCTCTTTATGTTCCTCCTGGACTATAACTCCTTTATTTTTTGTTATTTATACCATAAAATTAATTTAAGGTGCCAATTAATCCCACTTGGGTTTATCTTTCCTCTTCTTTGTTAGATAATGGATCTGAAGTCCCACACTTCACACCATTACAGTATTATATTACAAAAATCAAGGGAATAAGTACCAGGGGTGTCACATGAATGAGTTAGGAGAAACGAGTTTGGATGTTGTGCAACAAAGTAATGTTATCCAACACCAACATGTCAAGTGGCATGATAGATTCGTTAAAAATAAGGTGTCTCAAAAGGGTGATTGGGCTTTGTTGTATGATTCCAGATTTAAATATTTGAAGGAGAAGCCTTGTACCAGGTCGCTAGGTCATTATAAAGTGGATGCAATCTTCGACAACATCCTTGCTTGCCAATGGATATCATTTTTTTCTGTATCATAAGCCAACTTCTAAGGATGCATTTATTAACATTGTCTTAGATTCATAGCTTGAAGTTGTTGGGCGAAGGGAAAAGATTCCTTTGCCACTAGTCATTTAATTTATTTCCTCTATTCAAAAATAAATAAATCAATATAATAAATCAATAACAAACAAAAATTTCTAATGGTGAAAACCCCTTTGGGGCATGATTAGCCAAAATGGTCACTGAAAACCAACTTGTTGGTGGTCAAAACATTCTTTCTTTTTTCATTTGTAGCCTTCTAATATTTTTTTTATTTCACCTATAACTAGTTTGTTGTTGAAGATTAGAGTGTTGACACCGAAAATCAAAATTGTTGTTGATATATAACATTGATTATTGTTGCTCATACAAAATAGATGTACCTATTGACCATTAGATGTTCTTGTTGATACAGACTAGATGCACTTATACTTATTGATCATTACAAGTTTTTGCTACAGATCATATGTACATGTACCTATTAATCATTAGTGTACATGTACCTATTGAGCACTACAAGCTATTATTGAGACATGCAACATGTACCTATTTTTAATAGTGAAATCATGTTTGTCGTCAATGATTTTGTGTTATTACAACTGACTTTGTTGACACACTTCCTACCTGTATTGTTGTGACTACTTTTATAGAATTCGCAAATGACTATTGCCACAAACTTACTGCTACACATTTCTAGCTGAGTCGGCATTACCTTCACAGTCACCATGTCAACATGATTGGTATGCCCACAACAAGTAAAATTCTATCATTAACTTACATTTTTGTAATTAAGTATGGTGTGACCCTTTTGTTACACTGGGCAAGGACTACCTTCATCTCCAAGTTGGGCGGATGGAGTCATATCATACTATTGTACGATGCATCATCATTTCCCTAATTTGGCATATAGACAATCGAATCTCACACTCATAACATTATTTACCACCTTCTAATAATGGCATGAAAAAAATCCTACTAACACCCTACCATAACAAAACTTGTTAATTCCAGCGAGCTCAGTCTCCTCCCTTCAGTAGGCATTTATATGAACATGTGTTTTACCTATAATAATTTCTTTCACAATCATAGCCATGAGTGGAGCAATTTTCCAGCTTGAACTAGACTCCATTGATGCATTGAGGGATTATTTGAGAGCTTATGTGATATTCCAAGCTACAGGTTGGCTAGCATATTTCAATAGGTTGCAAGGGTTTAACAAATAAATTGCATTATAATTTGCACAAAATTTGAATGCACAAGGTTCAGTGGTAAAGGGAGTACAAAGAGCCATTACAAAGGATGTTATTGCTAGAGTAACAACCTTACCACAAATAGGGATGTGCTATTTTAGCAAGAAAATTGCAGTCCCAATGGCCAAGGATACATTTTTACAAGAAGGTGAGGAGATAAAGCATAAGGAGAGAGGAGTATATAGAACTTCACTTATGCACCCCTCGGAAGACGTATCCTATTTTATTCAAGAGTTCATAACCTATGAGGGGTGGTTTGGGATCACTTTTAACAACCATTTCCAGCTACTGGCACACATGTGTAAATTATAAGAAATTAATTAACATGCCCTACTACCTTTTGAAATATTGCAATAGACAGTCGATGGTGTTTGACATTCCAAACACCCGAAAACATGTGTGATGAATCATGGGTTGACTAAAATTATTATTATTGATTCATTGGAACAATAGGGGAGTAGATGGGAAAGGTTGTCGATCAATATAAGAGTATGAACTCAGGAAGAAGTAGAAGAGAGTGAGTTTGAGAATCAAGATGAAAATGCTAAAATATAAAAAGAAAGGCCTAGTAGAAGGAGTGTTTCCCTTACTGAAACACCTATTTAAAACCCTCAGGAACACACCCCTGCTATAACTTCTCCTACTGATACACTAGTAAAATAATCTTGCACTTAAAAAGAAATGCATGTTGAAACACCAATGGATGTTACTAGTGAACAATCTAAAAGTTTTGAATATGGAGCATGTCCTATCAAGGAAGAATGGCCCCTGCAAAAGGGATTAAAGAAAGATCATTGAAGAAATCTACAGGAGGAAAATTTCCAAGGAAAATGATCAAAATTATTGTCAAGCCATCATATAGTCCATTATTTTGGATCCTCGCTATTACAGAAGAATTCAAAAAGTTAGAGGAGTAGGTTAGCGAGCACAAGGAAGAGGAATCCATGAAAAAACAAGATGATAACTCCCCACCTAGTAAGTCTGAGTTTGATCTTTTGTCTCAGTAAGTCAATGATTTAAGAAAAGAAAATAAAACTTTAAGAAATCGACTTGCTATGCTTAGGGGAAATTTTCAATTTAAGAAACAATTAGGGTTAGAAACCCTACCTAAGGTAGTGGAAATGATGAATGCACCCCCCGAGACTAGTAAAGTTAGGAAACCATTATGCAAAGTATGCGGGGAAATTATTGAAGAAGTTGGTTATGTAACGGAGGGAATCCACAATCCTATGATTGTTTCAATAAGAATCCAAGTAGAAGTTGAAGTGGAGAGTATGAAATTTTAGGTTGCACTAGAAAAACCCGCTAAATATGTTGTTGTCACAAAAAAACCAACAGTTGAAGCAGAGCAACCTAAGGAGTTTCAGGTTGCACCACAAAAAACTACTAAAGATGTTGTTGTCACACAAGAACCAGTAGTTGAAGTACAACATCCTAAGGGGAATAAAATTTTTGATCCACATAGACCTACCAACAATGTTATTTTTATACAAGAACCAGTAATTGAGGTAGTTTAATCATAGGAGAAATAAAATTAATTGAAAAATGGGAGAATTTGCAAGAATCTATTAAAGACATTGTTGTTAAAACAATGGAGACAATACAACCTGATCATTTGAATTCATTGTTTTTACTTCCTGAATTTAGTAAATGGATACGACTAGTAGTCTCTTCACAAAGAGTGATTCCTTTAAGTGAACATAAGAAAATTTTCCATGATCTTAAGGAGGCTTGGGCTGAAGAGCTAGTGCATCAAAGATTAAAGTATGATAAGATCAAGGGAGAGAGAAAGAAGGAAAAGATGCAAGTGCAAGAACTACAGGAAGAAGTTCAATTATTATAGGAAGACAAAGAACATATGTATGACCTTGCACAAAGTGAATTGAGATGCAAGAGACCTTCTCCTTTCTATCCTTTGTTCTTACAAGAAAAACGCTTTCTCTTTAGATTAATAGTAGTAAAGGAGAAAAGACCATATAAAATGACTAACACCAAATCCTTCCGAGATACATTTCAGCAAGTCAGTTTTGTAGAAAAACATTTGTTGTGCAAGTTGCATCTGCATGAGTTTACTTGCTTTGGAGGAAAATGTTTTAAGTTTTCACCTTATGTAGGAGATATCTAGCTCAGATCCTTCACCCATTTTATGCAGAATTAGATCAGTTGGAAAGTTTCCCATGACATTGTAATAACAAACTTAGAAGAAAAGCATTTATATATTTGAAATGGCCAGGTTTTGTTGATGAAGTATGAAGAGAATATAACAAACTTTACAAACTTTGAATGGAAGGGATAAGGTGGTGGAAATTAGAGATAAGGTCCTAGAGCATTGTTCTAGAAGGATTGAGTTGATGAGACAAGATGCACTAGATGGGAGTAAGTTAAGGTGGCAAGTTCATGATAAAAAAAGTTGAAAAATGACAACCTTATTGCTTCCATAATTTTGTTCATGCACTTTCTAGGATTCCTAAGTATTTAGACTATATTAGGAAATGTATGCACAATTGGCTTGGGCTAAGATTCATATTCTCATTGATTTGGCTCCATGTATTCAAGTATCATTATTTGTATTAGCTAAAGCTAGAAAATGCAGATATGTGGTGGCTAGACTTGATCATAACTCGTGGTTACATAAATTTCATACATGATATATAAATAACCTAATTGTTTTCTAAATTGTACTCACAACACATATTAAAGGTTGAGTGAAGAGGTTTGAGGACATGTAGTTGCTTTAGTTACGGGGGATGTTGCGACGTGGAATTGCCACTCTTTTTGCATTCATTTTTTCCATCTTTCTCACCATTCATGCCTTGATAGTCACATGTTGTTTCTCTATTAATCACCTTTTGACCAATGTATACCTCTCTTTTATGTCACCTTAATTTATTCAATTTTGCTTGTATTTTGATAAGAAGTTGATTGGTGGGTGGTTTCATTAACAAGATTAATAAGGGGTTGTTTCAAGTTAGTTTAACTTGCTGGAATGTTGTTGCTGGTATATCATGTTGTTTCTCCAGATTTTGTGCTACCAATATTCTAGAACTAGACCTTGTTAATACTATTGCTATGGTGATGATATTCTATCTTTCAAATGCTTTGTTTCTTCAATGATGGTAATGAGAGTCAACGCGGGTTTTCACTCAGTTGTGGTCATCCTAAACCATCATGCAAGAAAAGAAAACCACCTTTCTATAACACAACCAATTTGGATGGGACAGTTAGGGATCTTCAATTGTTAACCTCTCACTATTCAAAGATACTATTACAATGTTGCCTATTTAGAGAGAATTGGTTGTAATTTGTTATGTAAGGTTCCTGATTTGGGCAGCATGAGGATTGAGAGATTCTCATAGTCGACTATATTTTAATGATGAGATATCGTGTAATCTATAAAACAGAAATCACTCTACTTTGTGAAAAGGGGGCATCATTGCAATTTTGTTAGAAACTATGTATCTGTAGTCCTTTTTCTAATATCAATGCAACTCTCATGATTTGTGGCTTCATATTTCTTCGCTTATTAGCTTGTGAGCTGTGCATTACCAACTCCATGCTAAGGAGGAAGGGCCCTACTCTTTAGCAAAGATTCTTGCCAACTCCATGCTAAGGAGGAAGGGCCCTACTCTTTAGCAAAGATTCTTGCGACAGTGGGGTAGTGTAACAATGTGCTTAGTTTCCTCTTAGTTATATTTCATGGTCATTTTGTTCTTACTTTCACATATTTCCTTTATTGCATTGTAATTACTGATCTCGTTGATTTGCATAATAGTAATCTTTGTCACTTTTGTAACAACATAAGTCTTGATCCACTTGATTGTGTGTGTCTGTGTGTTATTTGTCAATTTATAGTTATAACTTTTAGATTTTCAATTGATCTATTTTTGTGTATCTATATATTGTGATTATTTAGATTAATGAAGTGATGTTGCAAGTTGCAGTGAGTTCCCTTGTTGAATGATATGTTAAGTGAATGATTTCTAGGAGTGTTGTTTCATTTTCTACAAGAAAAATTGAGTGGTTTTATTCTATAAGAGTGTTTTCCTTTCATAATTATGTGCAATGAGTGTTGGAAGTTAGAGTGTAACGGTAATGATTTTGGTGTGCTGAGAATGAACAATTACTACTTGATTTTGGTTGTGTTATAGAGAGTTTAACATTAGATAGTGCTAGTTAGCATTGTTGCTTGCATATACTTTGCATAATAAGTTTGAAATAAAAAACTTACCTTGGTTGGTAATTTATGTATGAATGTAATTAATTGATCCTAATTTAAAAGCAATTAATTCGCCCAACACCCTTTTATGGACCACAACTAGTAATTACAGGTGGCTTCGTTTTCCTTGAATAATAATAGTTGAGTCAACTTGCATTTTCAAATAGCAGCTAGTAATGATTATCCTAACTAAATCATGAAAAATTCTCATTTTTTATAAGTGAATCATAACCATTTTCATCCATTTCAAAATAAAAATAAAAGAAATATTTTATTATTATTATTAATTAAACTAAATTTACTTAAATTAAGTATTTTCGAATTAGGGAAAAATAATTCTCCCGCGTAACTCTCACGAACCTTCAATCTTTTAATTTCAAATAGTTCAAAATAGATGCAGAGACCACTTTATGGGGAACATAATTACAACAATATTTCAAAGTCAAAGTGAACATCATTTACCATGTTCTGAGTTTATAGCTTCGCGTCTCTGAAACCATAACCAAAAATTTCGTGAAATTTAAGTTAATAACTCATCACCAAGATACCATGAAATTCAAGCTACATTGCCAGAAGACATTTGAGAGATGCAGACTTCTGCCGTGACATCACTAAAGATTAAGCAGACAGGAATCTTGATATCTGCTCCCAATTCTTATTTGCATTTCTATAACTATAGACTATTACGATTAATTTTTTACCTACTGAAATTTGCATTAGATGGAGTAGATGGAAATGCTGTTGGGGACTCCGTGAACGTTGAGGCCACCAGACTCGGATAAATCATTGGTGTTGGATTAGATAGAAATGCTGTTGGGGACTCCATGAACGTTGAGGCCACCAGACTCAGATAAATCACTGGTGTTGGGATACAGTAAGGTGTATGGAACTTGCGCAGGCCCGTGCCTGTTCTTCAGATTGGGATCATTGTTTTTGGCTATCACATTCTTCTCCAGTTGCACTAACCTTGATGAAAATCGATTGAATGCTTCCACTACTCCACTATCATCGACCCAATCTGGCGTGGATCCATGAATTTGCCCCAAATATACTTCGTGCTTTGCATGCTGTGACAAAATCTCCAAAACAGCCATGATAAGGGTGGCTTGTCTGGGAGTGGACACGGTTTTAAGGAAATATGCATTTACATCCCTCAGCATCTCAGAGTATTCTTCAGTTCCTTTCTCTGGAATAAGGCGTCTGCTCATGGTGGGAAGATTGGGCATGTAACCTCCATATGAATATTGCCCAAAGTTAACAGCTGCATGGTGAGCCGAAGCAATCCAGATGATGGTGGTGACTGCTTCAACCGCTTCTTCCCTTGTCTCCATTTTGTACCATCTGCTCGGATCGTCCTTGAGATCTCCGTGCCCAACATTTACAATCTCATTCCACCATGCCTGCAATTCTTGGTCTTTTTTGATTGAAGAATCATCCTTGTAATATAAGGACAAGTAGTCTGAAACCCATTGTTTCAAAGTAAACCATATGTCCAGGCCGTCTACGGCATAGGGGTAGTCTTGGATCACAAGCTTGAGGCCGTAGGGTGATGTAGGGTCTCGGACAGCCATTCCCCTGCATAATATTTTGCATTTAGATGTGAAATAATGGATCACAAGTTTATCGCTGAAAGTAGGTAGTGATTGTAGATTTTAGGAATATCCTTAAATCTTAAGAGCTTGAATTTATGATTGTGTAGATTTCAAGAATATTTTAGAATTTGAGGAAGAAAATAAAAATCAAATTATTGATCTTTCTTTTCACAGTGAGTCAGATTTGAAATATTTCAAGAATCTACTATCCACATAGGTAAGCCTTATTTACCATGTTATGGAGCCATAAATACCCACTTCTTAATAATGTATTTGTTTTAATCCAGTGGTGGGCATATACTGCCCAATGCATTTATGGATTGATAGTATGGTAAATAAAACTTGCCATTTACATAATGGTGTGCATCATGAGAGATCAATCCTTTGATCTTTTTCATGACTATAAAACTCAAAAATATTCCCCAAATTTGATCTTTTTCCAGAATACTCCAGATTTAAAATATTCCAAAAATTTGCCATCCACGTAAAATTGCTCATCCTCAAAGATCAATTATTTGATTTTTCTTATAATAATAAACTCCCAAATATTCCCGAAATTTATAACCACATAAAATGAAACTAACATTTTAATCCTTGAAAACTAACCTTTTAAGTAAATCTGCCGGCAATCCCTGCTCGTTAAACTTCCAATCTTTGTATATCTTAGATGACATCTCAGAGGAATATTTAGCAGGAGTAAAGCCTTTTTCGATAACTCCAGCTGCATTTATCAAGCTCTGACGAGCAGCTTGATTGATGTCCATTGTATTAAGATAATGAGGTACCAGTAATTTGTAGAGCGGATGCATTCTGCTCAGTTGTCTGTGAGTAGCTATAATGAAAGGCTCCATAACCGCGTGAGTTCTCAGCCTGCCATCAATTAAAAAAAAGCAAAGTTCAATATAATAGTTCTATAGGTATCTGATGGATTAGAGCTACTGTAGTTTTATCATGGATTACCAATGGCTGATCAGTTGATGATAACCGGAATCATTGACACGGGCATGAGCTCTTGCCAGTTGCCATAAGGCTCCTTCTTCTGTTCCATCCTCACCAGGAGTGTAGACGTTTCTAACAGCTTTGCCATCAGCAGTGGGAGGCAAACACAATTCGATGGCGACAGGCTTCAGCTCTCCATCGTCTGTGAGGAAGAAAAGTGTGCGACTGGCATATGATTTAATCTCGTCTGAAATCTTATTGATGCGCTCAGCATAGAGCATGTATGGATCGTAGTAGTCCATGATAAAAAGCCTTTTGGATGCTACAGCCTGTATTGTATTAAAGTCTATTAAAAATTGTTACAGTATTAATTTCAACCATAGAAACACACCAGAAAAGGATAATACACAAACAGGAAAAAATAACAATAAGGGAAGGATGAGGAAAACTGTCGGTAAACCTGTGATAGAGAGAGGCCATCCAAGAATTTTTTAATGTGTTGTTCTGTGATCGTGCTCTTCTGCGGACCGTAAACATTTGGGTCCAAGCTGCTGGATGGAGGAAATGTCTGTCACACGTAAAATTTAACTGTTTAAACAAAAGACCTGAAAGAACATAGGCCTGTTTCTATGAGTTCTCTGAAACATTTAAAGATCCATTCAGAGGCAGATTGAAACCTTTGGAAGGCGATGCATCAAAAGGTTACATTTTCAACTTTTTTGGTTAGATTTAATTCAAATTCAAAACTAATTGTAAATTTTAGACAGGAGAAGAGCCCAATTACAAAACAAAAGCTAAATCAGATTTATAATCTTACTAAATACAATTGGAAATCTAATTCTACAATATTTTTAAAATCTACAGTCTAATTAAATTCAGACTTTTTTGCATTAGATTCTGAGAAATTTTAAAATGACAATAGAGATTTTGTATTCAACTGAGAAAAAATCTACGTGTAGTTAAATTAAAAAAAATAAAAAATCAGATTTTGTAATATTTGTAGTATCTATAATTTACTAGTTACAAATTTTGAAATCTACAGTCAAATTAAATTCAAATCCAAGTCAAATTTTACAATAAATTTAAAATCTACAATGGGATAGAATTGTATTAAAGTGAGTAAAACTATAATTGCATTCCAATAACTTCGTGGTTGCATAAATAACTTCCGTGGTTGCATAAATAACTTCCGTGATTCCATAAATGATACAGGTGGATGGATCCACTAGCTTGCACTTACAGCTTTGTTTTTGGTTTATTATGGCGCATCAAGAACTCTATCTGTTTCTGTTTCAGTTACTATTTCAGTTGCATTTCCAGTTGAATTTTTCACTTCATGACATGTATCCAGTTTTTTATATCTCCTTAATATAATCTATGTCGGTTTTTTCTTTCTGAAAAAAGATAAGTTAAATAACTTCTCTGGTTAAGATAAGTTGCATTTCCAGCTGAATCTTTCACTTCATGACATGTATCCAGAGGGAAATATCTCCTTAATATAATCTATGTCGGTTTCTTTCTGAAAAAAAAAATAAGTTAAATCTAGGTACCAGGGAAAGAGAAGATGAAGAAAAAAATATAGTTAGGGAAAGAGAAAACGAAGAAAAAAATATAGTTATTAGGAAGTAAGATAAGAGATAAGAAAAAAATACAATAGGGAAGTAAGATAAGATAAAATAAAATAAAATAAGTTAAATCGGGAAGTAAGATAAGATAAGTTAAATCTAATCTAGTTACCTATCAAGACAAGATAAAGAAAAAAAATCAAATTATACTATTAAAAAAAATCCAGAATATGAAACCCAAGAAGCAGAGGGACGTAATTAAATTACCTCTAAGCACTGAATCACCAGAGGATTCACC
This sequence comes from Pinus tabuliformis, assembly GCA_031772625.1. Taxonomy (NCBI): domain Eukaryota; kingdom Viridiplantae; phylum Streptophyta; class Pinopsida; order Pinales; family Pinaceae; genus Pinus; species Pinus tabuliformis. Next base: position 466,911,711 of record CM062810.1, read on the forward strand.
CCCGCAAGCGCCTGGCGTGCAAATTCTCGATCCGTCTTCCACGCGAGTTCATTGACTATGGCAGAAATTATTCACTTCAGCCATTGATTTTTTTTTTTTTGAATCCCAGGGCTAAAGAGTTAAATTGAGTGCAAAACCAAAATAGAATCTCACCTGCCAGGACTTGTGGTTTCAAAAAGTTGATTAGTGGATTGTCTTCAGTGGCTTCCACTATTCCCTGCACAATCTGCAGGGGACTCGGCTTCTCGCCAAGGTTCTTCCTGGAATTAAAAGGACTTTTGAAGCCCCGAACGTAGAGGTGTTCGATTTGTTCGAACGTTTCGAACGCAGCTTCAAATAAATCCTCAATGGTAGGGGCAATCATGTTGGCAAAAGCCATGACGGCGTGAGCTCCGAAATCCGAGAAATCTGTATGAGGAAACCTCTCGTCCGGTGGAATGTAGTTCACGTTTGGAAAACTGACTCGGCTTTCACATCTGGGATCTGCGTGGAAGTTTAATGCACACTGTCATGCACATAGCAAAACTAATGACAATTATGGAAAGAAGCAGAGGGTTAAATGTTATACCAGTTTTGGTTGGTGGGCGGCCCGTCCTACACCTTCTGGGATATGGGAATTCTTTGGATCCACCCAGCACTTCCCTTGCCAGCTCTGGACTACTATCTGGTTCCCCAATATCATTGTAAACGTCATAATCGTAAATTCGATCCGATACTTTCCTCTCTCCCGTTCCATCTCCTCGCAGTTCCACCATATCTTTCTCCCTCAACTTCTTCAGACCTGCTGGCGTTGCGTCGGGCAGGTAGCTCTGGTCATGGACAAACTCAACATTAATCCACCCCGTGTGACTGGAACCGAAGACCTTGGGCTATAAAACGATTAAATGTACCAGAAATTCTTGATATGCCATACCTTATTAGAGAAGAAAATACGATCGCTCTTGCTGACGTGATAAGGGGATACCCAGGAGTTGCATTTAAAGCGCAGTTTACCTTGACCAGGGACATCAAGAGTTAGAGATTTCAGAAAGAACTCACGTGAGTGAGTGTTCTTTATCAAGAATGCTCCCGGAAGTCCCAGATTAGCGTTCCAGTTGAATGTGATCTGGTGGTGTGTATCGCCAGCAATGGGTCCATCTAATGGGTTCCACTCTAAAATGGATGCTTCACCAACAGTTTTACCCACTCCAGTTTCTGCCAGAAATAACATTAGAATTGAACAAACCTGTCTGAATTTGAATCTGATACATACCACTTCAAGGTATCTAGATTTCACAGATTAACATAGAAACAGTAATAAAACAGGCATACAGATTTTTTTTAATGAAGCTTAAAGCATTAGCAAGGTATATAATTAATATATGATATCAAAACATACTTAATTTTTATCTAAATAGAAATAAGTATTTATTTATAAAATTAAGTTAAAACATTAAATTAATATATAATCTAAATTAAAATATTAAGGCAACCATGTTAATTAAATGATTAATAAAAACCCATAATATATAATCATTCATAATAAATATGGAAATCCTACATGTATATCTTAATTACAACTAGATTTAGTGAAAATTTGCCATAACATAACAGATCAATATCTACGTTACAAAAATGAGCAGAAATAAGACACGGAGCCAGCATTAGATCGAATCTTGCAGTACAAAACGATATAGGAATTGACTGAACATAAATTCATGAATTGATTTACCTGGATCCACCTCTTGGCTGCTGACCAGCTGGAGGTAAACTCTGTTGCCCAACAACTCAGATGCTTCATCGGCAATACTTGCAGCGTAATCAGTGATGTTGAAAAGAGATACTTTTTGCAGTATCACTTCTCCATGAATCGTTTGGTCCACGCCCACTTTAGAAGAGGCATCTTTCACAAAGATGTCCTTTATGTTAAAGGCAAAACTTCTGAAATCGCCTCTCCTCTGCTTCGAAAGCATCTGCTTCAAATCATCTGAGAATTGTGCGTGGCTCCTCCATGAAGAGCCAGTGCCAGTGCCAGTGGGGCAAGCATGGAACTGGCAAAAACCAACTTGGTTTTGTCTGTAACTCCCTATGCAGCTGGGAGTCGAGTTGGGAATCCCTAACAGAATCTTGGCATCCATTTTCTTCACAGGCCACTTCTTTACTGGGTTTCACCCGTCTTTTGTGTGTTATGGCTATGGGCATGAAGGCCTATTTGTAGACCATGTCCAGGCTCTGTGCAAGCCTTATCCGATCGTTTTCTGAGGATTTTCACGTTTTATTTGCCTCGTTATTCTGGAATCCAGCACATTGTGATCATGTTACCTGCCAAGAGGAATTCCGGCCAAGCATCATCCAATACTGTCAAAGCATCATCCAATACTGACATTAAAAAGTCGTTTTTACATGGTGATTTTTTTCCTTTCGCGCCGAAGATCAGTGGGACCAGAAAAGTAAATTGAAGTGGACATTGATCATCACATTAAATGTTTCTCATATGCAAGGAAGTCTCATGTGTTTGCAAAAAAAAATAATATGTTCAAATCTGTTAGAGATTTGTTTTAATCGTGATAAATATTATTTAAATAATTCTAAACTTTTTGAGTATTCAATTCATATATATAATCTAAAAATTATTTTAAATATTTTTACTTTATAAAATAAAATTCATAATAATTTTAAAAATAACTAATTTATGTAATTAACTCTTTTATGATAAGTAAATAGAATAAATTTATAGGTTTTGCCACCTTCGGGAAAAAAAATAGAATAAATTTATACATTGTTTAAATAAACATTAATCACAAGTGTTCATTACTAAAACCAAAAAGTTTGTGGCAATTGTGGTTTTACATTGATTTGGTAAATATCGTTAGAATCGAGATGAGTTTAATGTCACAGTTTATTATTTAATTCTTTTATGAGGTATTTCTCATGTAAATGAAATAATATGTGAGTTTAGTTTTATTATTGTTGTAAATTTTTAAATTATAAAAAGTGGTTAATGGTAGAATGATATTTTAAAAAGTGACATTGTTTTTAATTTTTATTTAATTTTATTATTTTTATGATTTTTAATTAGAAATTATTTTTTTTCTTTTAAATAATTATATATAGTTATGATAATCAAAGGGATGTTTTTATTTTCACATTTAAAAAGAGATAAATAAAGTTTTGAATATAGTTTTATATAGGGTTTGGGGAGTTTATTTTGATTAATAAATTGAAGTGTTTGTGGATGTGAGAAATGCAGATAGACCTTCTAATTATAAAAATTTCAGTGCTTAATCCCAAATTTTATGTTTTCTATTGGAATGTTTGGAATGGTGTCCATGTGTCCTCCATTAAATGAATAAATAAATAAAATTAATATCCATCTTATATAGTAATGTTTGGAACCATTAAATAAATAAACAAACAAATAAAATTAAAATCCATCCTATATAGTAATGATTAGGCATACTTCCTATATGTACCCATACAATTAGTATTTATAAACACATATAATGATGTTATACATTTTGATATTAGTCATATACTTGAACCATATTGTAAAATTATGTTATTAATTATATATTAACATTATTTCGACCCTCATGAATTCTTATACAAAAGTATGGTTAATATTAACCTTGTATTAATATAGATCACTTAAGTCTCATTGCATTCATAATATTTGGATTATATATCAATTATCCATTCATTGTAATATCCAACCTTTTCACTGTTATAAATTTTTTGGCGTATGATTTTGTGTTAACCATATGGGATATATTGTATTATGGTTTGTCCCACCCTTTACACATGGCAAGACTTGGCATATGCCACGTGACGACAACCCATGTGAATTCACATGGCTCACTAGCTCTATCTCCCTTTAAGGGTCACGATCTTGCCTTCAGATCTAATGGTGGAAGTCATTTGGGGTTTCCAAAGGATGAACAAAAACCATTCCTTTGACTCATTTGGTCATTTAGACCTTTTGATGGTGGCAACTAGTGCTCTACTCGACCATCGATACCTCCAAGGTTTTGTTGTCATTTTTACCTTAATCTTGTAGATATTGGTCTAATGTTTACCATGGGTTCAATAATTTCATCTCGAGAACTAAAGTTGTTGACTTATCGCGATGGAGGTAAGTTTTTATTCCTTACTACAACATTTTTTTCTCTTCTTATTTTAATTTAGTTCTCTATTATGTTCTTACTCTATTATTCTTTCCTTCGCATAGTTTTTCAAGGGACTAATAGAGTAACCATGATTATCAAGGTGAGTGTTTCAACTTTTCTTTGTAATAGTAGCCTCAAGGAGTGATTCAAATACGCATTCTAAGTTCAAGTAAATTCTTAGTCCAAATTTCTCAATTTTCTCCTTATCTGATGTCACATTTCCTCTTCAAGAGTTCTCACCATTAATTATATTTTTTGTGCATAATAATGGCATGGCTAGGGCATTATCTTGCCATTTCAAAGAGTAATATTTGCACAACCACTAGGTAGGGGTTTTAACCAATAACCATTTCCTTTTTCTCTCTACTCTTACAGGGTGGCATACATTTTTGAGTGAGGATTTATTATGGTTTGCTTGTTTCTAATTATTTGTGAATAGACTAGCCGTGGTTGTAGACTGTACACAGTCCAATGCTTACAGTGACTACCAATTCGTAAATTGTTTAACCTTGTTTGGTATATATTTACCCATCCCTTTCAATCATAATAATGTTGGGTATTTTCATTTTTTTTCTATAGAGAGGTAATGTTGGAGGCGTTCGATACCTAGGTACACCATTCGATTCAAATTGAACCCTCAAGGTTATTCATTTTTTACCATAAGCGACTTATTGTTACCAATTTTTAACTTTAAACCTGGGTTTTTATTTGTGACGAGTATACTGATGACATAATGTCTTTGCACCAGTTCCTTTTTGTTTTCGATGAGTCTTCTCCTATAGTTGGGATTAATCTACTCCTTTCTTTTTCAGGTTGGTTGTCTTCCATATGTATGCTTGATCCTCTTCTTGTGATTCTTTAGTACCATGTGATGTCGAAGTGTATATGGATTATGATGAACAATTTGTTTGATTTCTTTATTATGGTTTTATGTGTGTCAGCCACCTTGAACTTGTTTAAATTTATCAGGTTAAAATTGTGTTGTATGTTATTGTTCAGAATTTTCTTAATTTTGGACAAAAAAAACTCATTACCTTTGTAATGATAAAAAATGGAGGATTTCATTATATTTATCTTTTTCAATTTCAGTAACATTGTATTTAATGATTGGCAAGTGCTTCATATGCTATCCAATGTCTTTCTTAGCACGATCTTGTTATTGAACATTCTTTTCTTCCTCGATTGGTGTTTGAATCTTGAAATGTTAGCTTATAATTGTGTCTGATAAATTTTAATCTATCATATATTTACCAGTATAGGTACCATCATGGGTTTCATGGCATATATATATACCATTTAAATTAACATAATTTTTCACCATTTATGTACAATTGTATTACACATATGATATTCATTTTTGTTGTATGCACTATGTTCGTCAATAACACTTTCTCTACTATGTTCATAAACATAAAATTATTTTACTATTTCTTTTAATTCGGTACAAAATCATGAGGCCCTTGAGGAGAGTCCTTATAGACTATAGGCTAAACTATCACCATGGAATTGTCCCACCTGTTAATTATATATAACTATATTTCTTATTCTTGATTTCACTAAATTCCATTAGTCTAGAATCACCAAGGTATATGCTTACCTCTAATAAATTTTATTAAAACATATTAAACCACATATTAAATCCGATTAAAAAATAGCATTCTAGTCATTAGACTAATAAAAAGTCTTGACCAGACTCACATGCAGATTAATTGCATGTATAGTGGTAACTAGTTTATTCCATGTTTCCTTATCCTCGTCTCATCACCTTTACCATTTATAATTCTTATCTAAGTTTTGAATGGGAAATTTGCATTTATTTCCAATAGGGAAATAACATGTTATTACTTTGCATTTACTTTCATACCTCTTACACTTGATTTTAATAATAGAACTTATGCATGAGATAACTTCAATAAACCTTTAGACTCTTATAGCACACCAATAACATAAATCCATTTTCCCTTCTTCTTGATAAAGTTTTGTGTAAATTTTATACTTTTCTTCAATATTATATATAAATATCTATACCATTGTACCATCTAGTTTTATGTATTTAATTTTGTTATGTACATGTAGACTATTAGCTCATAAGCATGAGTTACTCACTCATATAGCCTTATCTTACTAATATTATAAGTCAATATCAATAAAGTATTTATAAATTAAATTAAATTAAACAAACTCTTGATATCAAAACATAATTTTAAAATACATATATTCAATTGAGACATTATTTATAGCCCTGAGGGTTAGCTTAATTAGTCAAGTTCATGTCGCTAAAGCACCTCGCTAATGGGAGTTCATGGAGTCAATTTTCCTCGATGCCCTCAGGGTTATACTATAAGTCGAGGAGATGTGATAATTTAGGGTGGATCTACTCAGATATTTCCTCGAAAAGGAAAAATTCAGACATAATTTATCTCTAATTCAAGGAATTTTTAGTAGAATTTATATTCAGATTCAAAACTTGAAACTATCACTCCAATCATGTAGGATATTATAATTCTATAACATCTTTTTAATCACATTACTAATACCAATCATTCTTCATCACGCTACTATCAACAACTAACATATATACTTATTTAGCATGACTATTAAAATCGAATAATTTAAACATAATTGTCATTTAGGCAATATTCAGGATAAGAGCATGTTCCTCCCAACCAACGAAATGCTACAAGCAATTCCCCCCGAACTCATATCTTCTTTCCGTCATGAATCAACAACCTTCTTGTGTTCCTGAGTGGTTTTTCTTATAGATATTCCAAGCATATTTTTCCTTAGCAACATCCTAATTTAAGGGTCTACATCCCTTAGTTAGCTAGGATTTTTGTTCTAATTTAAAAAAAAAATGTCTTTCTTTCTCTTTAAATCACGTCTTTATCATTTATCTCTATCTAAGTGTTTAGCATAATATTTCTCTCCCATTATGATATTTTTATTTAGCAACTTTCTCCTTGGGATTTTTAGGAGATTTTTAGGAAGGTCCACCATGTGGACTTGACCACTAGCAAATTTTTATAAAAATGGTAAGAAGTCTCTTTTACTCAAGTGATCTTTTCCAAATATTTCCAAACAACTCATTTATTAATTTAATAAAATAAAAATTAATTATAAAATAAAAAAGTTTCAATCGTGGCTCTTGTGGTGAAGTAAAATTATAAGTGTGGACACGAACAAATTCCTCTAGCCTGATAATGGGTCTAGCCACAATAGATGCATTCTATGGAAGATTTCCTTAGGTTAGAATCAATCAAGAGGCCCTACTTCTTGGTCGCTTATCCTGTTTGATAAAGTCTTTGCTTGCTCACTCAAGCAATCTCTCGCTTCCTTCTTCAAGTTCCTGAAAGAAGTAAACAACAACAACACACAAACATAATAATAGACAATTGCAATTCAACCTACTTAATGATTCAAGAAGCATTAAGACATGTATATGTAATATTACAAAACATGTAAGAAATCAATCGATAGTTGCATATATTAATATCAAAGAGAGATTACAACCATTCGTCTTGACACTGAATTCTTCCTCTAACAAGACCAGGTTCCCACACACCTCTGCTAGCATTCCACGATGGCTTCAAACAACAATAGTTTTAAAGCTCTTCCCTTAGGCTTCACTCCAAACCAAATCACGCTTCCCCTTCACACAACTCGATAGCTACAACTAGTAATACCTTGCTTGTATACTCCAAAATAGTATCAACACTCAACAATAACCCTACCAAAACTATCAACTATGACTATAACATTCACACTAGTTTGTGCTTGGTAAGAAGGGATGTTTATATAGGAAACATGGATGGGAGAAGGACTTACCCCTTGAGGTAGTTCAATCATTATAGGGGAAAGGAGCCCAAACTATCATCCTCGACCCCATCCGACCAAACCATTTACCAGGCTTCCATTACGGAGCTTCTAGAGCTTGAATCTTCGGCTCTAATTTACAAAAATTTCCATAACAGGACCGGCACGACTGAAACACAACTCTGTCGCTCCAGTCGGCGCGAGGAGTAGTGCTAACGTCTGCACATCGGTGTGGGGGAGACAAAGGCCATTAACATCGGTCTTGTAAACTGGACAAAACATAAGTTTCAGGGGAAATGGTGCAAAAGGGAATCGATCTGCTCATGAAGAGGGACATAATCGGAGTTTCTCCATGAAGGCAAAGCATGCGGAGTTCACTGTAGAGGTCCTCCATGATTAAGGAATGGGGAGTATAGGGATAGTGACAAAATTTTGTATAACAAGTGCCCCCTAGAGCGTGAAGGCTGAGCTGGAGTGAGGGATGAAATGCTTTATAAATCAGTGCGGGGAACTGGTTTACCGTCAAAAAACCTGCAAGAAAGTACATATACATATACATGAACTGAGATCTCTGTCAAATGATACATGAATCATGGCATGGACACAACCATCTAGAGAATGATCATGTAAACAGATCCATGTATGGGTGCAGCCATCATCAAAGAGGATCATAATGAAACCAAGGTATGGTCGCTACCATCCAATAGGAAGAAGGATCACATATGATAACTCATGGTCTGGTCGCAACCAGCCATCCAAAAGAGACATGCATATCATCACAATCATGTCACACCACTTCGCAACCTAGACTTGTGTGATATGAGCCCAGGGTCTTGCGCTCCAACCCGACCCGGCCAGAGTACAAATCCTAGCATGTGAATGGATGTGTTGACGTCGAGCAGGCTAGAAAATTTCTTGATTACCAGTCAATGATGTAAATTGTTAACAAGAACGAGAGAAACCACTAATGATGACAATGGTCCTCAAGGTACTATCATCACAATTCAAGGAATGTGAATACAGGGTCTGAAGTCAAACACCCATGAAATCACTTGATTGAAGCCAATGATGTGAACTTGTCATCAAGTGTGAAGAACTTTCCATTAGGGCATGCGAGCTCTAAGGTACCGAAAGGGAGTCTCTTGGTCAACTTTCCAAATAATGAGTTGAAGTTGACGGGAAGCGACCATGTCGAAGGAGGGCCAGAATGAATCCCACATCATCGACGTGAGAGGAGAGGATGTAAAATTATTTTGGATGATATAGAGAATTAGAGGTAAGTGTAACTGCAAAAGGACAACTCTTGAACATATCAGCGACACAAATGGAAGTTTGGAAACTTTTGGATCCATAGGATCGGTGGTCATAATGACATGGCAAAGATCAGATGGGAGGCAAAAATGGACGGCCCAAACCCAGGAAGGTCAACGATAGAAAGGAGGATGTCCAAACTCGACATGAAGCAAAGAGGGTCATGCTCAAGAGTGAGCTGCCGACACGAATGATAGATTTCCAAATTTTCCCCCACCATTTCTGGCGAGTACCCAATTATTTTTTTAATCGCAAGCTTGAAGGGGATAGCATATGCTTGCACTGTAAGTTCATCCTTAGGATGAATCCGACCTAGTAAGTTTAATGGGCCCTAGGAAGGAGAAGCTCATGTTCGTCATAGTGAGAAATCTGATGTCGTTTAATAATTTAACGAGTCTAACAAACGTGTAACTCGATACCCTTTTCATGTTTAGAGAGTTTGAAAATACATAGAAAAGAAAATGGTCCTTTTCGTATATCTGTGTCTCTCAAGCCCGAAAAGGTAGAAAACAATACTTGAGAGAACCGCTTGACCATTTCATTCAAGGAGTACCTTTTTCATAAATAGTGCATCCCAACCTGGAAAAGGGATAAACTTATATTGGGCACATGATGTTTCACATCCGTTAACGAGTTTGAAACGATAAGGGCTCAACCATCTTTTCGCTTTTAAAGTGTTAGAAAAGATCTGAAAGAAGACCCCCCATTTTTATTCTCTTTAACGAGTTAGAAATGGAAAAATACTCAACAATATTTTCATTTAAGTTTAACGAGTTGAGATAAGAGCCGAAACGTGACTCATCATTGTCGTCGAACATCCATCACCTATTGTTGCACAAGTAAGGGAAAGTGTATTATCGAGTCCTTGAGGAAAAATAGGTCAAAAATATTTACAAAACATGATATTTTCATGAAAAAATGAATAAAAAGAGGGAAAGTAATTATATTTTTACCATTTACCATTTTACCTTTGTAGTGAAGATTTTTTACCCACTTTTTCCCTAGTTGTTCCGGAGCAAATTGCGGGAGATCTAAGAGGTTAATCGACGATCCGTCAGTTCCAGGTAACAACCCAAGCACTAAGCTCCATTTTCATGCCATTAATTTATGTTTTTAGCCAATTTTTTTGGATTTTTAGGGAGGTTTTTGAAAAAAATATTGCCCTCGGTCGACGTGATTTCCATGCACGGGATCGTGCCAGCCGAGGGTGATTTGCACAACCATCCGTGTCGATCAGCACAATTGTTTTTAAAATAGGCGCGCTGGCACCGTGGATATGGGAAAAACCATTTTTTCTCAAAAACTAACCATTTAAACTTGAATATTATGTGCCAAGGATGATTATTAACTCAAATTAATGGCTTTTGCAGGAGATAAATCGCCGAAAATGGTAGATTGGAAGGAAAGGGAACATGAAGATGTTAACACCCAAGAAATGAATGATCCAAATTGCCTGGAGGCTTTGAGGGCTTGTGAGCTCCTCAAATTCTTCCTTACACTAGGGATGTGGGCCTAGCCCAAGTTGCTTCGATACTTGATAAGCCTTTGGGACATTAATTGGGAGATTTATGTCATTGGGGACCAGGAGCTGGAGTTGAAAACTTCAAATATCTACTTCATCACTGGATTGTCTTGTAGAGGTGAGCCAGTGAACTTGTATGGGTCACATCAGATCAAGGCAATCATATCTTCCCTACTTTCCGAACACTGCCCTGAGGCCCTAAAATCCAAGAGTGGGAAGATAGGGATTTCCAGTGTGCGGGATTTGAGATTGAGGGTGCTTTTGTTGACTATCAATAGAGTGGTAGGGTCCCAAGTGGAACATGAGACTAACAAGTCGAAGTTCCTTTATGCTATTGACTACACAACTCCTATGATCTTCAACTAGGCAGAGGCCATGAAGATGAACATCGAGCACCAGTTGTTTAAGGCCAAGGTAGGGAATCTGAAGCAATTTGGCTTCGGATCAATACTTGTGACCTTTTTCCTAGAACATGTGCCATTGTTCCAGTATCAGTTGACTGAGGTCGATCCTTCTATGCCACGTGATCGGCAGATGGCCCGACGGAGTCGTTTGAAGGCCAAGATCACTAGGGGTCAACATGTGCCATACGGACTTGCATTCTTCCCATGGCTACGATGACAGAAGATCGTCATGGAGGGCTGACCATACAGCGACAATGATTTCTGTGGAGATCCAGATATGCTCTTACTAGATGGAGAGGGCTTTGATGACGAAAGTAAAAATCAAATTTTTAATTGTTTTTGATATATGCGTTCTTATAACATTTCTCTGGTTTATGCAAATATTGGACCAGAGCGGCTGACCGAGATGTCCCCAATAGCCAGGCTCATACCCTGCCCTATTGACATTATCACCCCTTATCAAGAAGAGAGTGACAACGAGGAGGAGATCGCGAGGAACCTCGAGGGGTTAACTCATGGTATCCCGAATTATGCTTGGATAGGAGACATGTCCCGTCGGTACCAGAGACACACAGTGGGAGTCTCAGATCAGATCCACCAACTGATGAGTCGTGTTGCGTTAGTTGTCTCGTGCTACCATGACCACCATGCTGAGAAGTTCCTAGGTCCAGCAATTACATAATTTTTGAGGCCTGCGTGCCACGGATGTATGAGGCCTACGAGCCCCTGATGTTATTTCAGACACACATATTATTTTTGGGGTTCTGATGTATCAAACATTCTCACCATATATATATATATATATATATATATATATCTATATGTGTTGTATTTTCTTGTCTATTATGGTACAAATGGTTTGTTTTATCTTTTACATGTTTCGTAAAAATGTCTATCCAACATGTAATTAGCTAATGCATATGTCAATGTATTCATGTGTCTAGGAATATGATGATATGTAATATAATAAAAATGCCTTTCCAATAGACGGATACAAAGATACATTCGTAATATTTGAGGGTTCCTAACGAAATATTTCCCGTTGAGTTGAAGGACAACAACCTGTGAATCCAGGTTGACAACCAATTCTCTAATGCCTAGAGCGATGACTTCTAACAACAGTTCGATGATTGCACTATATTCAGCAATGTTGTTAGTTGTGTGCCCTAGGCATATACCTTGAAGGTCAATCAATTCACCGTTAGGGTCATAGATAGCCCATGCAACAGATGATAAGTTTCGAGTACTACTGCAAGCACCCATCGATGAAACCAATGTGAGGAGTTGCAGACATCTGCAAAGCAAGAAAAGCATAGTAAACAAGAAATTTGTTTGAAAACTATCACACAAAACGACATTGTACAAAAATGAATCACACACCAATGTACATAAGTAACCATGCAAGATGACCTAAGCATGGTACTTTTTGAGGTAAAGCTCGTTTCGGGGCTTATCCCTTCATAATCAATAAGCTCATAGGCCCCTTTTTGCAAAACGGGTTTTACAATATAGGGCCCATGCCACATAGGTTCAAACTTGCCTGCCCCCAGCTTATCATTAGCTTGGTCGTATAACAAGACCAAATCACCCAAAGAGAAAGCGCGAGGGGAGAGTGACTGATCGAAATGGGTTTTGACCTGTTTATTTTATGCTTCGATGACCAAGGCAATGAGATGGCGAGTCTCATCTAGTCATTCTAAATATAAGAGGTGTTCCTCTTAAGGTGATGTTTCAGGGAGAAGTTCAACAGCTAGCTTCAGGGAAGGAATCTCACATTAGATCGGTAATGTTGCTTCTAGACCATAGACTAGCTAGAATGGTGTGAAACCAATTGCGTCTTTGGTTGAAGTTTGGTAAGCACACAGAGCTGAAAAGAGAATTAGATTCCAATTTGACTATGCATCCCAATAGTACGCTGAAGCATGGTGACCAAAACTTTGTTCACGGCTTCAACTTGGTCATTGGCCTAAGGGTAATATGGGGTCAAGCCATCATGGCACAAGCCCAATGCAAATGTCAGTTCTGCCATCATCTAATCTCTAAAGTGGGAGCCATGGTCTGTGATAATGGCTTGGGGTACGCCAAACCTAGAAATAACATGGTTAAAGGGGAATTGAGCCACCGTCTTACCATCTGCAGAGTATGTAAGCATCGCTTCCGCCCATTTGGTGAAATAATCCACAACAACAATAATATAGCCATGCTCCCCAGCCAAACGAGGGTTACATGTCATATAATTGATGCCCTTTTTGGCAAAGGGACCAATGGTAATGACAGGGTTAGCTGAGCGGGTGGGGCGTGCATCTTGCGTTAGTAAATTTGGCATTCATGGTACTTACAGACAGCAAGAATGTAGTATTTGAAGATGGACGGCCAGAAATAACCAGCGCGAAGGATTTTCTGAGCTGTAGCATAACCAGACATATGACCACCACATGCCCCGGAGTGGCAATCATTGAGAGCTCTTTCACCTTCCTTGATCGTGAGGCATCGACGAAGAACATAATTGACAACAACATGGTATAAAGTATCGCCAATAATATGGTAGGGTTGGGAATGATGCCAAATCCTTCGAGGATCATCTTTGGTCAACACGGACTGAAACATGGAGGTTTGGAGATACACGATGATATCACCATACCATGGATCAAGTGTGCTAATCAGGAAAAGGATCTCATTTAGAAGTTGTTCATTTACACCAGCAGGTAGAGCTTTGGAGGGAAGGGAACAAATCAATTCAGTGAAAACAAGTGACTTCTTAGACTTGGCTGTAGTGAGGACCAAATCGAATTCTTGCAAGATAACTATCCATTTAGAATACTTTCCCCCTAGAAACCGATGAGTCATGATATAGGTCATAGGGTTGCATTCAGAAATCATTGTGGTCGTATGTAAAAGGATATAGTGCCGAAGGCATTGAACAGCCTGAATGGCAGCCAAAGCCAGCTTCTCGACATGGGCATAATGCGTTTCAATGTCGAGGAGATTCTGACTAAGGTAGTAGGTCACATGTTCGTTGCCTTTGTCGTCATCTCGGACCAAAACCATAAAAATGGTGCTAGGGGCCGCGACTAGGTAGAGGAAGAAATCTCGGTAATAGTCCGACGGATGCAATAGAGGAGCATTTATGAGGACAAACTTAAGATCATCAAAATATTTTTGGGCCACCTCGTCCCATGCGAAGGGTGTTCCTTGTTTCAGTAACCGAGTAAATACTGTGGCTAGCCCAGCATAATTGGGTATAAAACGATGGAGAAAGTTTGCCTTTCCTTGTAGGCTCTGGAGTTGGTGCAGTGAAGATGGAGGGGTTAAATTTATAATGGCCTCAAATTTTAGCGGATCCAGGCGAATATCGTCCTTGGAAACGATGAAGTCAAGGAGTCGTCTTGATTCCACGCAGAATGGGCAGGAAGGTCATCCAATTAAGGTTGTACAATGTTGCGAATATCATGAAACGCGTAGGACATTTCCCATTGAAATGTGGTTTCAGCATTTTTGAGGCCGAAAGGGAGCTTCTTGTATGCAAACATACCCCATGGGTAGATAAATGCTATCTTTTCTTGGTCGGCTGGTGTGATATTAATCTGGTTATAGCCAGAAAAATTGTCCATAAAGGAAAAGATCTCACTCCAAACACATTCATCAATGATTTGATTAATGAAGGGAGTAGGATAGTTGTCTTTAGGACAGGCACGATTAAGATCTCGATAATCCACACAAACATGGATTGTGCCTTGTTTTTCAGTCACCGGGACCATATTGGGCACCCAGTCTATAAGGGGGATGGGATAAATGAACCCAACTTTTAGAAGCTTTTTGACTTCACCCTTAATAGCAGCGACCTTCCTAGGGTACACCAGGCGAAGCCATTGGTGAACGGGCTTTGCGTGCATATACATTGGTATTTCATGCACCACAATGTTAGGATCGATGCCAAACATTTCTTCGTAAGACCATGCAAACCCATCACGAAATTCCTCAAATAAACGAGTGTATGTCTTGATCTGATCCAGAGAACAAGATACCCCAATATGAACATGTTCAATGACACTGGGTTTGATATAAATGTCGATCGACATCATTTGGGTAATATTACCCAAATTTCCTTCCAACCATACTTTATGAGTGACATTCGGTGGCGAAAATGGAGAAGAGGACTCTTCGAAAGTGGTAGACATGACCACTGGGCGAGGCAGGAATGAAGAGCGATGATGAGTATCAATCCATGGTGGTTCCTTGAGAGACATTATTTCCATGATACCTTCATCAACGAGGAAGGTCTCGACGAAGGGATTGGATGATTTCAAAGCGCCAAGCCAAGGGGATTGAGAATACATGTCGAGAGGTCTTCGACATATGAGAATCATAGGATGCAGAGTTCGAAGCCGAAACAATTTCCACGTAACTGACTTCAGTGGGATAAAGTGGCATAACCTTGCCCCAAGTATCAACAAGATCTAGTGCAGGTATGACCCAGGGATCAGCTTTGACCGACACCATGTTGACAGAGGCAACATGAGGAGGTGGGAGTGGAAAAATTCCCATTAAGGCAGAATGTTTGAAGAGACCCGCCCCCACACTCTCATAGGGAGCACCAGAGTTCTTGACGTACGAAACATTTCCATCCGAGCAGGAAGAGGCAAAGAAAGATAGCTAATCGACGGTGACAATCTTCCCTTGATGGGGAAAATGGATCATGTGAAACAAAGAGGTGTCCATGGCATGCATGGCATGAGTCCAACTTCGGCCGAGTAGAAGATTATAATTGAGATTGGTGTCAACAATATCTACTTCGACTTGCACTCTCTTGCCTTCTAGGGTGATGGAAAGGTTAGGTAAGACACCGAAGGGTCACAAATCACACCCATCGAAAGCTTCCAAAGTGTTCGGAGACTGATTCAGTGCAAGGGAACCAATAGCCTTCAAACATGCAGTTGACATGATCTAGGTGGAAGCACCTTCATAGATGATAGTGCGGTGGATGGTCTTCTCATTAATGATTACTTGAATAAGAAAGGAAATCTGATGAGGGAGTCGTGGAACATGGTTCTCTAGATCAAAACATATCAAACTAGAATCAGTGGTATCGATGCCCCCGATAGCTGACAGCAAAGATTTCTTCTACGATGGACAGCTTTGGAGTACCTCGAGAGCTAACATGGTTGACGATGCCTGAGCCCAATCCTCAATAATATTGTAGTGTTAAGTGGCTCGAGCGTTGGGATTATATAAGGATTTTCGCAGCACACCTCGAGAGGGTGGCTGTGTAGCGGAATCAGGGTTAGGGTGCTCAATTTGTAGAGGGCCAAAAATCAGGGTAGACGATGAAGAAGGTGTAGCTTCTTTTTCTTTCCGAGCTAAGGAGTCACAGTTTGATAATCTTTCGACTAGGTAGCCACATTAATAGGCATGCTCATTATGAACACTTGAGATCCAAAGGAAGCAGATTGGGGTTGGTCTACCATTTGGGTCTGTTGAGATAGAAATGGCTCTTTAAGGACAACAAGGGTCCCTTTGAGCAGGCGACTAACTTCAGACCATTGAGGACAATCCTTAGTGTAGTGATCCGCCTCGCAAATGAGGTAGGGATACTTGGGTTTTCATTGTGAGGATTCACCAGTAGATGATTTGGGAGGACCCTGGTTCAGGGCATCGACTTTATCTTTCCCTTTGCCTTTCTTCTTTCCTTTCGAGGATTTGTTTGCTACGGTAGACTGGACAATGTGGACCTCTGAGGTTTTACCAAGGCCAGGTGGATTCTGAGATGAACTATTAGGAGCAACACTCGAGATTGACTTCTGTTTGGAAGAAGTTTTAGGGGTCTGGGATACTGAACCAATAACTCCATCAACAAGAGGAATAGCTGGTGACTTCGATGCTGCGGGATCGAATGATGACCATGGAGCATTGGGTAACAAATCATATAAAGTGCCAGAATAAGAGTAAACTAGATCCAAGTAGTTAGAATGAGCCATGGCTTTCTCTTCAATGATGCATCCACCCATAGATATATCGCGAGCAATTGGGGCTATGAATGATTTGGTAAACCGTTTAGTGAGCAACTAATCAGCTATCTCGAATTTGATCAGGTGACGTCTACATCTCCGTTCGTGGATATGATCAGAGATGTGTGTCGCAGTGTCTTGCTTAAGTGATGTGAGAATATAGGTGCCAGTTTCATAGCGAACCGGCAACTAAAAATGCATCAAGAAAGCCATGGCTAATGAATTAAATTCATGGAAGGTATTTCTAGGTAACTCGCTATACCATTTCGCTGCAGCACCCATGAGGGTTTGTTGGAAAAGACGAAGACAAATGGAATCATCCTCGTACAAGTTCGATGAGCACGAGAGGTGATATGTCATCACATGGGCCTGAGGATTTTCTTTAGCTTTTCCATCGAACTTTGGGCAATCACTTGGTATCTTGGACGACACTGGAGGCCAGTACGACAAATGAAGGATCAGGTCATTCGTAAGGCACGATACATCCGGTAACTCGAGTGTAGCCAAGAAAGGTAATTGAGTGTTAAATGGCATGGGAGGTCGACAAGTGAGCCCATAAGGAGGAGCTCATCCCTACTGGTAAGGATTTTGACCCCACAGTGGGCGATTTTGGCCATATCACATATGAGGCTGCCCCCATTATGAATTATCTTGACCATAGGGAGGATTCTGACCTTGAATACCTTGAAACTATCCAAGCATAGGTTGCTGATATGCAACATATGGGTTAAAAGGTTGTTGAGCCTGTTGACCTTGGACATATGGATATGGGACTTGCTGTCCCAAAACATAGGGCTAATGAACCTATTGTCCCTAAACAAGAGGGTTCTGGACCTACAGTCCTTGGGCATAAGGTTGATACGCTTGTTGCCCTTGGATGTAGGGGTTTTATACCTAGTGCCCTTGGTCGATAGGATTCTGAACCTATTGACCTAGGACAAGAGGATTTTGGGCCTATTGCTGCAGGACTTGACCTTGACCCTACCCCTGCAAGGGTTGACCTTGTTGGTATGTATACAACGCTTGCTGCTACCTTGGCTGGTTTTGTTGCTGCAAGAGCTGACCTTGTGGGTGAAAAATTTTTCCCTGGGTTTGCAGAGGTTGGCCTTGAAAGGGTATGGGTTGAGAGGCATGCAGAGCATATTGCATCTGCTGCTGTGTGAATTGCTGCAACTATTGTAAGGATTGACCTTGCAGTTGTTGCAAGAGACCTTGATGTGGGATAATTTTCCCTTGCTGTTGCGCGAAGAGCCCTTGCTGAAACAAAGGTTTTCCTTGCAGTAACAAAGGATGCCCTGGTTGTTGTAAAGGTTGTCCTTGCCATTGAAAGGGTACTAGAACAGTGCTTGGGAAATTACCAAATTGAATCTGGCTATAGCCAGGCAAGATGTACTACCCAGCTTGGAGGGTGTAAGGTTGATTAACCAATCCTTGAGAACCATATGGAACGTAAGGATTTTGATATTGGACCTGAGCCCCATAGGGCTACTGATACTGAGCATTGCCCGATCCAGACGAACCAATGGGATTCTGAACCTGTTGGTACTGGATATTGCTTGATTCAGTAGGGTCAGTGGGGTTATAAATAATACCAGAAGAGGGTTGGTTTATACCAAGCATGTGATCTTGTGAGCTGCTCACATTAGTGACACTTGAAACTATAGAGACATTTAGGTTCTACCCCCCAGGCGGTAGCACAATCTGGCCACTGGCTAATGGGATAGAGGAACTAACAGAGACAATCTTTCAAACTGTCGGTTGTGACTGACGTGTAACTGGTATCGATGATACAAGGGTATTAGGAATGGTGGGTTGCACCGAGACTGAAGTAACAGCCTGTTGGGAAGTCATTTTCATGAGGAACAAACCTGACATAGGCCTGATGCGTAATGCCCATACAGGATTATGGTCAAGTTATGAGGCACTAGGTGTGCCTAAAACTAAGTGCCCCAAAGACACATAGTTAGGTGCCAAACTAGCAGGAATACCTTCCGAATAAGGGAAATCTGCAGGAGGAAACTGCAATTGCAATCTTCCAACTCAATAGTGTGTGGAGTAGAAAATTCGGACTCATCTGGAGATGTGACTGGAGCATCGCCTACGGGTTCCATGTTTGAAAAAAATGACGACGAATGGCCAAATGTGTACTAGGGGATAGTTCCAAAGGAACACCCAGCTGGTCACACAGACTGTAGGGATGCTACGGTGATATCTCAACAACGTCAAATACAGGGTTCAGAAGATAGATAACTAGTCCAACCTGACCGTCAGTAGTCAGTGAGTTCTCTGGAGTTTGAACGGAATTGTCTGGAGATTCCGGGCCAAGATCAACAGATGACCCTGAATCGAAAGTAGGTAGAGGATGAGATGACAATGGTTGAACACTCAAAACACTTGCGAGTTCAACATTTTCGTCCTCAAGTGACTCTAATAACTTAGGAAACGACTCCTCAAACAATCTTTCAGATGTAGGAGAGGAAAAGGAGTTTGGTGAACCAGATGGTTTAGCCACGATGACCTTGTCTTAGTCGTTCAAACAAATAACTTCAAGGATTTAAAATGTCCTTTTAAGGGAACTCACGATTTGGTCAAAAAGACTAACAGGATGTTTTGGATCATGGGAAATCAATTATTAAGATGCATAAAAGATTGATGTTCTTTCATTTTTTAAGAGTCAAGAAAGAAACAAAGATGATTCTATCACTTTCGATTGGAAACTAGCTCGGAAGGACAAGTGCTCGAATGATATTTTTAAACCTAATGAGTCAAAAAGATCAAATGACTGCTCTAGATGATCTAGGTAAATAGGATTACCAAGCAACCATGAACTACAGAATACCTCCTAGCGAACCAAGAACTACGAGCAGGCAATCTCCCCCAATGCTGTGTTCGATGTATCATGTTCGTAAGGCGGTTGACTCAACTTCCTAAGGATAAAAGGATTATAGCATAGTGGGGTCTCCCATTATAAAATTGACAGTATGGGGAGCACAAATCCATGCTAGCACTATCTAATACTAAAGCTAACAACAACTGCTAGGTTTAGAGATGGCGGAACACGTCTCTAGCCTTGACCTTCTAGATATCATCGTTAATGTCAAATGCGCCTTAGGTTAATTGAATTCATTTTAGAGTTGATCTTGAGCTAATTTTAGTTTTCAGGTCTTAGAGATGCTACTTGAAAAACCTAAAATGCAACTAAATGAGACAAGACCCTTTAAATTAGATCAAATGCCTACACTAGAGAGAGTAGAAACTACTCAATCAAATGCAAAAAGTTAAGCAACTAAAACTGAAATGATCTTTCACTACCTTACCTTTTCAAAAAAAATAAACTAATGAAGAATGCATTCCAATTCCTAATTTTCTGACAAGCACTTATCTATTAGTCCTTTTAAAACAAAAAATTATTTTCCTTTTTCAAATGCTGATGCAATTATAGTCTTTAAAAAGATGCAAATTTTTGTAACATAATGATGCAACAGGGTAGAATTTCATGCTTTCTCATGAAACAACGAAGCAAAATTTTCGCATACAATCTTTCAATGAAAATTTTTTCGAGACAACGAGCTCTTAAAGCAGACGAAAACACGAAAATAGAAATTTGTTCAGATCAATGAAACAATGAATTTGTGAAAAACAAGGCTAACAATGTCATCTATGCCGGAAAGATATGTTCAAGCTAGCAAATAGAAATTTTTCAAACTTGTGCAAAAAGAGGTCAAATTTGTAAAAAGGACCAAAAAACAAACGCGAGTAAAAACACCTACAATCTGACTTGGTGAGTTCAAAAACTGCTGAATGGGCGACCAACAACATGCCCTAGTGTCGCTGGCCACTCAATGACTCAATCAATCAAATAGCAAGATGAAAACCCAACAAGCAAGCAAAACCAAATGAAAAGTAGCTTTATAATCAGGGAGAAAACAGTCAAAAAGGCTCATGGGGTCAAAAACAAGAGCAGATCACACTGGCCAAGATTGGGGTCAAACTGTGATCTTCACTTACAGGCATTGACGCGACTGCCTAACTGAAAAAAAGTGCTAGAGGCTGGTCGGCGCGAGTGTTCCTCAGCAATTCGCATTGATCGACGCAACTATCAGTGGATTAAGTGTGCTGGCTGAGGTAACTAAGGAAAAATAAAAAAAATTCAACACAAGGGCCAGATCTGCTACTATGAATTTTAGACTTAGTCGAGTAAGCAAGAGAAAAGAAACATAACCAAAGGGAAAATGTGAAACTAGAAAAGTTCTCATGAAATCATGAAATCCAAAACAAACAAAGGGATTGGGATCCCTAGTATGGTTGCCAATTTGTGGTGAAGTAAAATTATAAGTGTGGACATGAACGAATTCCTCTAGCCTGATAATGGGTCTAGCCACAACAGATACATTCTATGGAAGATTTCCTTATGTTAGAATCAATCAAGAGGGCCTACCTCTTGGTCGCTTATATTGTTTGATGAAGTCTTCGCTTGCTCGCTCGAGCAATCTCTTGCTTTCTTCTTCAATTTCATGAAACAAGAGAACAACAACAACACACAAACATAATAATAGACAAATTGCAATTCAACCTACTTAACGAGTCAAGAAGCATTAATACATGGATATGTAATATTATAAAACATGTAGGAAATCAATTGATAGTTGCATATATTAATATCAAAGAGAGATTACAACCATTCGTATTGATGCTGCAATCTTCCTCTGACACACAACTCTGCTAGCATTCCACGATGGCTTCAAACAACAATAGTTTTAAAGCTCTTCCCTTTAGGCTTTACTCCAAATCAAATCACACTTCTCCCTCACACAACTATATAGATACAACTAGTAATAGCTTGCTTGTCTACTCCAAAATAGAATTAACACTCAACAATAACTCTGCCAAAACTATCAACTATGACTATAACATTCACACTAGTTTATGTTTGGGAATAAGGGAGTTTTATATAGGAAACATGGATGGGAGATTGATCCTCCTCTTATGGGAGAAGGACTTATCCCTTGAGGTAGTTCCATCATTATAGGGGAAAGGAGACCAAACTGTCATCCTCGACCCCATCCAGCCAAACCATTTACCAAACTTCCATTACGGAGCTTCTAGAGTTGGAAGCTTCGGCTCTAATTTAAAAAATTTCCATAACAAGACCGGTGTGACTAAAACACAACTCAGCCACTCCAGTCATCATGAAGAGTGGTGCCAATCCTTGCACATCGGCACAGGGGAGACAAAGGCCATTAGCGTCGGTCTTGTAAAATGGGAAAAATAGAAGTTTCAGGGGAAATGGTGCAAAAGGGAAATGATTTTCTCCTAAAGAGGGACATAATGGGAGTTTCTCCATGAAGGAAAAGCATGTGGGTTTCACTGTAGAGGTCCTCGAGGATCAAGGAACGGGGAGTACAAGGACAGTGACAAAATGTTGTGTAACAACTCTCCATAATGATTAAGTTCAACAATAATTCAACAATATAAACATGGTCATGTCTTCAAAAAGCAATACATAGGGGTGTCATATATTCCCCCTATTCAAATGAGCACTCTCCTTGGTGTTTTTATTTCAATTCCCTTTCTCTTCGAAAAAAGTAGGAAATGCCTTGCACATTTTATCCCCTGTCTCCCAATTAGCCTCCTCCGAGGTGAAGTGCTTCCATTGCACTTTAACCTGGGTGATGGATTGATTCTAAAGCATGATTTCTCTCTGATTTAATACTTTCAGTGGTTAAGCTTGGAATTATCCTTATGGGTCCATCTGTACCACATTCCAATCAATCACATGAGAACTATCATGAATGTAATTTTTCAATAACAAAACATGGAAAACATTATGCACTTTTAGAGGACTCAACAATGCTAGATGGTAGGCCACCGACCCAACTCTAACAAGTAGCTTGAATGGTCCACAGAACCTTGGTGCCTACTTAGCACATGTTCCTAGTCTCAATTTACTCTTCTTTGGTTTGAATTTGATGTATACATGTTCTCCCGCTTTGTACCCCTTGTACAATCTATTTTTATGTATGTAGATCTTTTGCCTATCTTGGGCAGTCTTCAAATTCTATCTTATTTTCTTTACCACTTGTTCCATTTCTTGAAGAAGATTAGGTCATAACACCAACTTGTCTTCTCAGTAAATCCAACTTAAAGGTGTGTGACACTTCCACCCACACATAGCTTCAAATAGGCTCATTTTAATATATTATTGATAGTTGTTATTGTAAGCAAATTCTGGTAGATGTAAATAACCTTCCAACTTAGTGGGTTGATCCATAACATACATCCTCAACATATTTTCAAATATCTATTTTTTTCTTTCTACTTGACCATACGATTGACGATGGTAGGAAATACTAAAGTTCAAATGAGTACCCATTCCTCCAAACAATGTTTTCTAGAAGTTTGAAGTAAATTTAGCATCTTTGTTTGATATGGCTACTTTTGGTATTCCATGTAACTAAAAAAAACTATTTCATGGAAAATATATTCAATCTATGTTGCTCCAAACGTGTAGTGGATAGATATAAAATGTGTCACCTTCCTTAATCTATCCATTACTACCATAAGAGAGTCATGATGTCTTCTAGTTCTTGGTAGGTTAGTGATAAAATCCAAGGAAATGACTTCCCATTTCCAGTCTAGAATGGGAAAAAGGGTTTAGTAGTCAAATTGGGTGTTGTGATCCACCTTAACCTATTACAACTCTGGAAACTTATCCAAAGATTTATCCACTTCCCATTTAATTTCCGACTAATAAAATTCTTTTCCTAAGGTTGTGATCATCTTCTAATATCCAGGATGACTTGAAAAGGGTTTTCAATGGTGATCATTGAGAATTAGCTACTTCAAATAAACTTCATTCAAAACATATATTTTGTTCCTAAAAACCAATAATTCATCTTGATTTTATGTATAACCAAGAAAATCAACATGATGCAATTTCTACTACAACTGTCTATAAACTTCATCTTTTAAAGTTGCTAGTCTTATCTATTCTGGAAAATCTACCTTTGCACTACTCACAAGAATTTCAACTAAATTATTTTCACTTCTCCTCACGAAATATTCTACCTTATTCTCTTTCCATTTAATGTGCTTGATGTAAAATTTTAATTCACTCAAGAATGACATCCACCTTTCCTGTCTAGCATTCAAATATGATTTTCCCAATAAGTCTCCACATTTTTAATTCATGTATGAAAACAACTAATTCCAAGTCATAAAAAGCATAGTTCTTTTCATGAGGCATCAATTTTATTGATTCATAAGAAACTACATAGTTTTCCTGCATTAACACACTACCCAACCCTTCAAGACATGAATCTATACACATGATATTTCTTTTTCTCTATCAACAATCTTTTAACTGGGGCTTTTGTTAATAAGTGTTTCAATCAATCAAAATTCTCTTGACATTCTCATGTCAAATTGAATTTCACTCCCTTCTTTTGGAAAGAAGTGATGGGATAGGCTAATTTAGAAAGGATTTCAATAAATCCTCTATAACACCAAGTAATTCCCATGAGGGATTTAATATTTGCTACATCCTTAGGTATTAGCCAGTTTAAAATGGCATTAAATTTTTTAGGATCAACATATTTACCTTCCTTAGAAATAACATGAGCCAAATATTGAGTTTTATTTTCATAAAAATCATACTTGTTGAACTTTACATACAATTAATGTTCTCTCAAGGTCTAAAATACTATCTTTAAGTGGTCTTCATGTCTTCTTGATTCTGTGACTATATTGGAATATCATTAATGAAAACTAACACAAACATGTCTAGATACTTGTTGAACACACTATTCATTAGGCATATAAAAGTAGCAGGTGCATTTCTAAGACCAAAGGGTAGTACTATGAATTCATAGTGTCCATACCTTGTTCTAAATGAAGTCTTTTGTGTGTCCTCATATTTCATCCTTAACTGGCGATATCATGATCTAAGGTCTATTTTTGAGAACATTGTTGCCCCTCTAACTTGATAAAACATATCATTTATTTGGTGTAGAAGATATTTATCCTTAATTTTGAGTTTGTTTAGCTATCAATATTCTATGCACATCTTGAAAGTCACATCTTTGTTTTAAAAAACAACATTGGGACTCCCCAGGGGGAAACACTTGGTCTGATATAACCCTTATCCAATAAATCTTGTAATTGCATTTTCAATTCCATAAGTTCAGGGATGCTCACTCTATATGGTGCTTTTGACACAGGCGTGACTCCTTGTACCAATTCAATTGTAAATTCTATGTCTCTTCTTGGTGGTAATCCTGGAATTTCTTTTAGGAAAACATTATTAAATTCTCTAATTATAGCCAAATCATCTATAGTTTATCTTTTTTTTATGTGTTTTCTTCTACCTGCAAAAAAAAATGAAAATAGTTTACACCCTTTTTGGGCACATCTTTTAAGCTACAAGGTCAAAATTTTTCTAGTGGAGATAGGGATGGGTATGTTTTTAATCACTTGCAAATTTCCTTCATGAGTTACATAAGTAATAGTATTTTCTAAATAGTTTATTATAGATTTATTTTTCTTCGTTTAAACCATTGTTATCAATAGATCATAAGAATCTAAAGTTAATATGTTCAGATTACTTTTTTCTTTGCATCCATTCAATTGTACAAGAAACTTTCTTACCTAATTTGTTACTTTTCTTTTTATGCCTATAACTAGCTAAACCAACAATGAGTTTTTTTAATTTTTTAGCATTCAATCTTCAATTTTCCACAACTTGTGGACAAAAAAATAACTAGGACTAAATCTTGGATCTACTAAATAGATACATGATGGCCTAGTATAATACCTTCAATCTCAATCATGATTGAATGATGCTCTACTTGTCTATCTTCTAGAGCAACATTAATCTTCGGTATATTTCGGGCTCTGTCATTTATTGTGGTTGCCTCTTGAATTGATTGTAATACTTGAAATTATCTAGTGTTGTATGGGTAGTTCCTCAGTATATGGGGTTCTCCATTTCCCTAACACTTTAAAGGTTCTCTTTCTCTTCCTCCATTTATTACTTTATTATTCAGGTCAATTTGTTTGGAACCAATTTGAGATTTTGCAGGTTGTGGCTGGTTATTCTGGTTTAACCTTTTCCGTTGATGGTCCCTTCCAAAAAAATTTAGAATAGAGAATTTTGGCTTCTTAATTCCAACTCCATTTTTTTTTCTCTTTATTAGACCAGGATTCTGAACCTTCATTCTTACATTTGAATTGTTTATAATATATCCTCACTTTTCTTACAACTTTGTTCATGGTCTTTGTATTGTCAAATTCAATTATTTCCTTGTTTGAGAGAGGAAGACAATTTAGGAAGAGTTGCATCTTCTCTTTTTCCTCCCTAATTTATGGAACATATCTTAACAGGTTTGTAAATTTTTCCACAAACTCATCCATACTCAGTTGCCCCATCCTAAGATTATGAAATTCTTTAGCTTGATCATCATAATATCTTTCAGTTAGATATTTTTCCTTGAACTGTTTATGAAATTCTTCCCAGCTGACTCTTTTTCATCTATACTATGCATTAATTTTGCTTTGTCCCACCATAGTGCATCCTTGCCTTGTAATTGATACACTAGTAATTTGGCCTTTAGATTGTTGGAATA
This sequence comes from Pinus tabuliformis, assembly GCA_031772625.1. Classification (NCBI taxonomy): domain Eukaryota; kingdom Viridiplantae; phylum Streptophyta; class Pinopsida; order Pinales; family Pinaceae; genus Pinus; species Pinus tabuliformis. Next base: position 466,938,534 of record CM062810.1, read on the forward strand.
TTTGTATACTTGAAAATATTTAGTGATGTTCAACAATCAAGCTTCTGCATCCTCTTCTTTTTCTCCTTCAAATGTAGTTGGTCTAATCTTTTTGAAATCTCCTTAGATTTTTTTCTCTTTTTCTTTCTTTATTTAGTAGATTTTGGAGATGTTTTATCTAATTCTTCTTCACTTTCAGTATTGTCATATTCATGTTCTGACTTATCAGGTTCATTTTCAATTGTTTTCTCTTTAAGGGATCTTCTCTATCCCCTTCTACCTCTACATATAGAAGTTTATGGGTTGACTTTCTAGTCAAATATTTGATGAGCTTCTCCTCCTCAACACTTGGCTTCAACAACTGTTCATTGTTGGCCCTGATACTGGCCAACTCTTGTCTCATGCCTTTCACAATTTCTAGAAGTTGGGCTCTTGGAGGTGAAGTTTCATCTCTGTAACAGCTCTAGGTTAAAAGTTCATGTAATACAAGTTAATAAAGGAAAAATAATACCAAGGTCATGGGATAGGTATTCTAAGCTGAATGTTGGGCAAAACATCCTAATGGGTGTCCATTTTGGTGTGTTATGGCTAAGGAAATTGGCAAAGGCTTTCAAAAGGAAAAAGGGTATTATTGACATTTTATTTATGAAAATAAAGGAAATGGGTGAAAAGGAAGATGAAAGGTCACAAATTGCATGACGAGGAAATTGAAGGAAAATATAGGAAAATGAAGAAATTAGAGGCCTCAATGATAAAAATTCTTATGAGGATCAATACACAATTTTTTTTCAATTTTGGAATTAGTCTTAGAGAGGAGAAGAGCATCAAGAGGAGAAGGAAATCAAGCAAGCAAAGGAAGGACAGGGAAAGAAAAGGAAGGAAAAGAAGCAGGGATCAAGCAAGGAAAGGTTGGATCAGGGAACTTCACCAGGAATACTTTCAGGTAACATATTGCATGTATGATTTCCTAGATGGTTTTGATATGCATGGCGTATGCATGTGTGTATTTTGGTTTCTTTTTTGTAGGTGGCATGAATTTTGTTTGTTTTTTACAATGGTTTTAGCCTTTCCTTGCCATTTCTCGATAACCATGGTGTGATGGGAACCTTTCTTGATTGAGCTTTGGATTTCCATAAGGTTTTGGATTTGGGTGAATCGGTCTTAGGAAAATCCCAAGCATTGTAGGTGGATATGGCTTTCTTTGGGAATCCATTAACAAGTGGGTGAAGACAGGAAAATTCCTCAAGGGATGGTGAAGGAATTCGAAGGCATCCAAGCTTAGTTTTGTTTTGTGATCTCGAGACTGGTTTAGGTGAGATCATGGTATGGTGATGGTGGAGGTGGTTTAACCTATATATTCCCTTATTTTTTTTATGGATTGGTTTATCTCGTGAGTTCCCACATTCATGTGTGGAATATCGCATGGGGGTGATTAGCTGAAATAAATATTTGGTTCAACCCAATCTATGGTCCGTTGTTACGTGGAAGTCCTTGACTTTCTCGGATTTTGCATATGCCAATAAGAGCTAATTTCCTCTTGTATTTCATGAGTAAATGTACTTGTTATTATGTGTCTTTAATGGTTGTTTTATTAGTGGTATTTGTCCATTTATATGTTGGTTATAAGGATGGTTCTATGATAGATTTAGGTTATGGATCTTATCATGTTTGATTGATAAATGAATATTTAATGAATGCATGACCTATATATTTTATTGCCACTGTTGTGAGAATGAATTAGTCCTTCTTGATAAACCTCAGATAAATTTCAGATCCCTATGTTCATATATATATTCAGGACCTATAGATCTCATGTTCACCTTGTGTTTTCCAAAATACCTACCATGGTTGGGACGGGTCAGGTCAACTCCTTGTTAAACTTTTTGGATTAGAAGATTTTTTTTTCTATGTTAGTTAACATTTCTGGAAGTTTCATAGAATTCCGGGCAGTGGCCTTTGTCCTAGCCCTGAAAAATTGCCTTAGAATTTGGATCTTTGGCACATAACTGACTGGAAGAGTCCATAGTTGCTGGGAAGTAGGGCTATGGGAGTGAATGGAGGCTTATAGTCACTTGTAGGCCTTATCAAGGGAGTGACTAAGACTTTAGGCTAGTGTTAGGCCTTGAAATTGTCATTCACTTCAATTACATTTTCACTTATATTTCCATATTGTCACCTTCACTCCACCTCTATTCCATTACATTTACCTTACCATTATCACTACTGGGTCACATTTATGTTTTTTGAAATTTTATTAATTCTTAGAATTTTTAAATGAATTGATGGTTAAAAATTAGAAAGCAATTCTTCCAATTTGGGTTGCCTAAGAGGCATTAGATCACATAGTAGCTGCAAGTTTTCCTTTCCTTGCTTTTGTGATGCTTTCTTATATCACATCTAATGTATACTCAATTGCTTAAGTCATTTCAAGAAGATGATTTCGACATCTTCCTATATTGAATGTTCACAATAGTATTTGAGCATGCAGTAGATCATAGTTGTTTTTATATTGCTTGCTTTCATTTCATAGAATAAGATTAGTTTTATTTTTTATCAAGAGTTTTCAAGGATAGGATAAGAAGTGATTTCATTTTCATCTTATCAATGAATACAATCGTATATAGAATAATGATCTGCTTTTCATAGACACAGTGCCAGCCTAGATTAGACTAACCATTCAAGTTTTTGATTTGATTTTATGCAAATTAAGTTAGTTGAAGTACATTTCCTTTTCTTCCTTCTTAGAAATTAGTTTTTATATTAAACATCCATTAGACTTAGTTAATCACTGACACTTAACATCCATTAAAATCATTAGGCATAAAAGACAAAACCCTCAAAATAATACAAAAACATACTCAATGAAGTAAGAAACAATGTTAACTAAGCACATATTGTGCACCACAGTTCATGAGTTTACTAATCCTGGTCGATAATCTATGTTAGCAATTTAAGACATTAAATTGACTAAACATTTTGGCGCCATTGCCCGGGAAGTGTAATTAGGAGACCTTATTTCTTACATCTAAAAAAAACGATTAATAATTTCTCAAGTATGCTTTCCTCCTGCGCTTTGTGTGATCTGGAGAATCAGAAAAAGAGTTTTTATGATAAAAATAAAATAAAAAATAGAAATAATTTTTTTATATAAATTGTTTTGTTTAATGAAATATATATGTATCTTTTTAAATTTTTGAAAATATAACATATATAATTTCATTAAAAATAAATAAATAAATTAGAAGAAATAATAATTTTTTTATAAAAAAAATAAATTTAAAACAATGAATGGCCCATGAAAAGGAGGCCCACGCATATGCGTGAAGCCAGCCTTTGGCTTGGCCTTACACATATGTGCAGGCCTCCAATCCACGCAAAGACCCATGCACTACAATAATAAAAAAAAGGAACCTTCTCTTTTCCATATTCGGTCTTCCTCAAGCAGCAGTTATTAGAAATCGATTTTAAAAAGTTGCAGAGACAGACAATGAAGGTGTATCGGATGAAGAAACTGTTGATGAAGAGAAGATTGTAGATTCCATTACAGGTAATTGGAATAAGGGTGATCAATCTGAACTTCTCTGTGAGAGACAAGCCACTATACATCAAAACCTGCAAATAAAAAAATCAAACCACAACAATTTTAGTTTGTTGTAGAAGTAATTGCCAGAAAACGAAATTGCCAAAAATGCGTAACTGTTAAAAACACATGATTTTAAAACGCATTTTCTGAACAAACTGAACTGAATTAGAAAAAAAATAAACATGGGTTTTTCTCAGAATGGGGCGAATTATGTTTTCTATATTTTTGTTTTTCCAAATTCAAAGTCATTTGGGAGAAATCCAGGGTTCTTCAGAGCTCTATTTTGCAGATTACGTGAGAAAAAACAATTTGTTTTGAATTGTTTTAACATGGCAAGTTGAAAGCAGAAAAATCCAAGTGAATAAAAAACTTTGTTCCACATTTCATGTGGTCTAAGAGACCAATTTGATTTAATAAATTTGATTTTAGAAGAATCCAAGTGAATAACAAACTCTGCTCCACATGGCATGAGGTCTAAGACTCCAATTTGATTTAATAAATTTGATTTTAGACACATATGTGTCTCATGATTAAAAAAAAATCATTTTCTTTATTAATAATTTCTTTTTGATAAAGAAAATTAAAATAAAAATCACTCAAAAAAAAAATTAATTTTTGCAATGTTGCAATCAATTTTTTTAAAGCAATTTATAAAAACGAAAATACTTGCGAAATTTGATTGGAATAATTTTTTGTACAAGTACTTTTTCATATTTTGTCGCTTCAAATACTTTTGACAGCATGTTATTTTTGTAGCACAGATGACGATTCAATAATGACTTGCAGAACAATTGGAAAATTATTTAGATGATTTCTGAACATTTAGCATTAATATTGTTGTTGTGTATTTTTTATGAAGTTTTAACTTGCAGGACACAACCAATCTTTGTGATTCCAATCATTTTACCAAGCATAGTGCATAAAGCCATCCGACAACAGGGAGTTGATTTATTTTTCATTATCATTTCTTAAAAATAGATTGTTATCGATATCATGAATTGGACCGAATATAACAATTTTGATTTTTCTTAAACTATTTTATTTGACATTCAATTTTTACGTAAGAATTAGAAAGAAATTATCTATTTCTTTTTTAACACACTTATGTTCTTTGTGTCATGTTTTTTTTGCAGGTTTAGGATGATTGAATGATCAACAAGGAGATTAAATTGTGATGACAATTGGTCTTCAAAAGACCAAACTCATGAGATACATAAGAACAAGTCCATGTCCATATTTATCAAAACCATTACTCTTCCTCCCTTTTGAATTTCAAATCCAAGCAAGAACTTCCAATTAAGCCACAATTATTTTCCCAACAAGAGTTAGTTGTTCATTTTCCTTTATTCACATACACTTCCCATTACTTTTTGTCTACTCCTGACCTGAAAATAAAAGCAAGAATCTCATTGACATGCTTATTGCCCATTCTCATTATTTTTTCCATTGTCATCTTCCATTTTCATTTTTCCTTTCCTATCCTTTTCATTTCGCATACAAGCCCTCCTTCAATGCAAATTATTGAGATCATATCCTTTGAGTCTAAAATCCTTGCAAAAAACACCTTGAGGCTTGCATGCCTTAATGGCAAGTCCTCATGCCGGCGAATAATGGGAATACATTAATGCCCCTTGTTCATCGGATCTTCTAGGTACTCAACAACTGCAAAATTATTCGTACCTAACAAGATGTGTTTGGGCATCTTAACTCTCATTGTCATCAATGGTGAGAGTTCTCGTGTTGACTAGTGGCATCCATTAATGGGCACTAAGTGAACAATTTCCTACTATGTTCGACATCAGAACGTCTATTCACATAGCAAGAATTGTGCCAATGAGTTTTGAAGACATGAAGACTATCATTTTCAGCATTTTGGAGAAAATGTAGAAGACATGTAGTTGCGGAATTAGATGATAGCTACAAAATCAAATAACAGCTGCAAAATTAGATGACAGCTGTAGAATCAAATAACAGCTGCAGAATCAGATGACCGCAGTAGAATCAACACTATTCCGCAGTAGATTAAGCAAGTTTTAATGAAAGCAATAAAAAGTCAACTTGACTCTTTTCTCCATGACTTGTGTAGCCACTTGAAGAAGATTATGATCAGAATTTTGCAGCCACCACACATGTAGCTCATCCATTTCCAAAGGGTAAGTTAAGGTATGTCATTTTCTATCTTTTCACGATAAAATTCCTTGAAAAGCTAGAATGATAATTTTTGGAAAAAAAACATTTCTCTTCCTCATCTCATAAAATTGCCAATATCATTAGTTGGGGGGGGGGGGGAGGATACATTCATGTTCATATTTTCCCATATTCATATCACATTCAAAAGCCCACATACTTTGAAAATATATTAACTATTATATTATTGTTATGTGCATACAAAGGTTTTTCAAAAGTACTGAATAGATAATTGGATACAAGCACAATCATGGTTGTCACACAAGAACCAACTATGATGCAATCCAATAAAGATATACTTTGCAACAATAATCAAATTATCATTATGCAAAGTTCAAAGATAAAACAGAATGCAACAACAAAATATGGTTGTAACACAAGAACCAACCATGTTGCAATTCAACTAAAATACTTTGCAGAAGTATGAAGTTATCAAATGATATCATGCAAAGTTAAGCCAAAGCTCAAGGATAAAAAAGAATTAATGTAATAGATTGAATGAGGACATGTAATAGCTTCAGTTGGGGGGTATGTTGGGCTTTGAAATTGTCATTCACCTCCATTACATTTTCACTTTTATTTCCATATTGTCACTTTCACTCCACCTCTATTCATTACATTTACCTTACCATTATCATTATTGGGTCACATTTATGTTTTTCCGAACTTTATTAATTCTTATCATTTTTAAATGAATTTATGGATAAAAACTAGAAAATAGTGTGCATATGCTTATACCTAACAAGTGGGATGAGATTGATGACATGTGTAGGTCAAAAGGAAGCTTCTAAAAGACTTTTATGTGGCCTCTTAAAACCAAATTCGAATTTGAGTGGAGAAGATCATGGGATCATAAGGATATGTGTCTCATTTCTTATTTGTATTGAAACTCTAAGAAAACATGTGTCTTTATCATTTCCTATTTTGATTGTAACTCTAGAGATATAGGGAGAGATTCATGGACTCTCATTAATGAGATAGCTTATCATCTTTTTGTATAAATAGGGGAAGTTTTCTTCTATCAAGGGGGTAAAAGGAGGAAAAAAAGAAAGAAATAATTTTAGAATGATTTGTAACAAGGCTTGAGATGGAATGGGATATAAAGTTCTAGATGGCTTTACAAGGTAAAGCAGGCAGCTGATGGTAGTGTTGAGAAACATAAGGCAAGGTTTGTTGCTCGAGGTTTCTCATAAGTCAAGGGGATCGACTACGATGAGACCTTTGCTCCCATAGCAAGGTACTCTTTGATTAGATCGATATTGGCACTATCAACTCAGATGGGGTGAAAGATCCACCAAATGGATGTGAAGACAACATTTCGCAATGGGAAGATTGAGGAGGAGATGTACATTGAGCAGCCAGAAGGTTTTGAAACCTTCGATCGTGAGTCACATGTGTGCAAACTCAAGAGGGCTCTGTATGGGCTGAAGAAAGCACCCTGTGCTTGGTACACCAGGATCGACTGTTATTTCACCGGTTTGGGCTTCACCAAGAGTGAAGTAGATGTGAACCTTTACCACATCATGGTAGAAGGTAAGCCATTGATCATTTTTCTTTATGTTGATGATCTGATTTTGACAGGTGATGATCAGCTGATATAGTCTTACAAGGAGGACCTTCCTAGAGAGTTTGAGATGAAGGACATGGGCCTTATGCACTACTTTCTAGGCATGGAGGTGTGGCAGAAAGATGGGGAATATTTGTGTCTCAAGGCAAGTATTCCAATGAGATACTCAAGAGCTTTCACATGGAGAAGTGCAATTCCATGCAGAATCCTCTAGTTGGGAACTAGAGGAAGGAGGGTACTACTTCAGGTGAGGTAGTAGATGCTACTATTTATCAGCGGCTGGTGGGTTCACTTATGTATCTGGTGAACACATGACCCGACTTATGCTTTGCAGTGAACCAACTAAGTCAAGCTATGGTTCAACCTACCAAGCTATTTTGGAAGGCAACAAAGCATGTGTTGAGATACCTCAGAGGCACATCTCAGTTCAGATTGTGGTACAGACGGATAGAGGGAGTGAAGCTTCAGGGCTTCATAGATGTGGATTAGGCAAGGAGTCCATTAGACCAGAAGAGCACTTCTGGAGGAATCTTCAACCTCAGTTCTGCTATAGTTTCCAAGTACAACAAGAAATAGAGATCAGTTGCACTTAGCTCAGCAGAGGCTGAATACATGGCTGCCAGTCAGGCTGCATGTGAGGCCATTTGGATGAGGAAGATTCTAGTGGGATTATTCGGTCAGATGATGGATCCTACAGTGATCTACTGTGATAACCAGAGTTGTATCAAACTCTCGGAGAATCCAGTTTTTCATGATAGGTCCAAGCACATAGATATCCCATATCACCATCTTCGAGATTGTGTGGTCAAGAGGATCATGTTGTTGCTGTATGTTTCGACCGAGGAACAAGATGCAAATATTTTGACTAAGGAATTATCAAAATGCAAGTTCGAGTTCCACAGAGATAGGATTGGGGTTACTGATAATCCCTTTCTTGTTGAGAGGAAGTGTTGAAAATAGCAACAATAAATGCTAAAAATAGAATTGCTAAAAATAGCACTGCTATAAATAGCAGTTTAGCCAGCATTGATCTTAGCAACAATGGATGGAAAAATTGAAGTGCTAAAAATAGCATTATATAAATAGCATTTCCGGATACCTTCCTATTTAGTCAGTCCCTAAACTAAAATAGTGAAGTAAAATTCGAATTTGATCTTAGCAGTTGTTTGTAAATTAATTAATTAATTCATCTTGAGTTAATTAGTTAAGGAAAATCAAACTTGAAGTCTATGTGGGGACATGCAACAATTTCTCCATTAATTGAGGAATTTATCCATCAGTTAAGGGATAAGGATGAGTTGTAATTACGAGTTGTAATTAGTTGGCTCAGTTAACTAAGTCAAGTCCAGTTAGATTAATTCAAACAATTTGTTGAATTAATGTAAGTTCAGTTAGTTAATGCTTGCATGCATGTAACTACTGCACTTCAGATAACTAAGTATTCCCTCATAAATAACGCATGCATGTCAGTTCAGATAGAGACCTAGTTGAGAACAAATGGAGGGGCAATGTACTATCAGTTGCTAGAATATTCCATTGTGAATATTCCTTGCATGCAAAAGGAATTCTTTCCTTGAGGATTGCACAGTTACTTCTTCAGGTTTACTGAGTGTGATGAGGCCAATTCACACATGTGGCTTCACTGGACCCGAAGAAAAACTACGCAAGGAAATAGGAGGCTTGGATGGCTTGAGGAGGACATATACTATGTCTATTCAGTCTATGAGTTGTATTGTTTGATTGCAAAGAGAGCAAGATAGCTTGAGAGCTAATTCTTTTTGTAACTTGAACAAGATTTCCACTTGTATGATAATACAGAGATTGGGGTTTTAGGTTGAGGCTTTCCCCAGGTTATTTCTGCTAGGTTATGTGTGATTGATTTCTCATTCTCAGATATATGTGTTCTCTTGATCTTGCTCAATTCGATTAAGCTTCTGAAAAGTGTTGTAGAAGTAGATCTTGTATTATGTTTTAGTATATTGCATAATCTGTTGATCTACAGTGGGAATTTCTACACAAAAGTCAAGTTCTTTCATTGTCACGAGCTGTGACATTTTTCCACAAAGTGTCCTCTCAAGAAGGCCAGTAAGAAGACCTTAGGAAAAGTGGCAGGTGAGGCTCTTGCCTCATGTTGTACCGACTACAACCACCCAATTTCAGAGCCTCCCTTGGGAGTTTCACTTAATGACTGCACACATTTGGGTTCACTCCATGAATCATGTGAGTCATAGCATTCACCTTGCTTGTTCAATTCACCAAGTCTTGCATGTTGATGTCAAAGTCATGCTTGTGGCCATGTTCTAGTTATGCTCAAAGCCCTCGCTTCATGTGTACTTTTTGTGTTAGCTATGAAAGCATCTGTTGCACTCACACACGGAGTCACATCCACTATCGCACAAGTGTCCTCATGGTCAATCAATGATCAATCATGAGTGTCCCACTTGTCACTTGCACCGTCAATCAGTCATGTTGAACATGTGTGTCATTTTGGTTTGAGTCTTCTCGTCATCAAGTCATGTTGGTGTGTGTTTGTAAGATCACATTTTCATCTTTCACTCGTTCACACACTTAGTAATTTTGTTGAAGTTCTGATGAACAAACTTCCCTCTGACAGTAATACCCTCACCCTTCCATCGACTTGATCGATTGTCACCTAGAACAGTATAAAAGCACCAGGAAAGTTTTCTCAAGCTACGCTACTTTCAAACATTTCACTCAACCTTCACATTGGTCACCCGGAGAGTCAACCCCGTAGCCACCCCAGCACAGACTCCCTTCAAAAATTGCGCAGAGGCTGTTGACCTTGCCTGCTCTGATGACTGAGGAAATTACGTAGACAGACCAGACAGAAAACTAGTGCTCATCCCTCTCTCCCTCAGAAAATTGTGCAGTTTTCTCAGTCAATCCTCCCGACATTCAATTGGTTACTCATCCAGGAAATTACGCAGTTTTCATGAGCAGGCCTTCTACTGCCCAGTAGTCTGCTCAGCTCAAAAATTGCACAGAGATGATCATCAAGTTGGCCTTCTAGCCTCAGTTAAGTTTCTCTCACCAGCAGCTCCCAGCAAGAGACTAACAGTTCCCTCCAGGAATTGCACAGTTTCTGATATTAATCTCCCAACAGCTAACTGCCAGTTCCCCTTGGGAATTGTGAAATTTTTGTTGCTAGTGACCCAGCAACTAGCTGCTAGTTCCCTCTAGGAATTTCACAATTTTGGCTACCAGGCTCCCGACCAGTTTCTCCAAAAAAACGCACAATTTTTGCCTGCTGATCCTCCATGCATCTCGACTTGCTCCCCAAGAAAATTGTGCAAATTTTTCCTTCCAGCCCTTGGTGCCTACTCATTCCAGAAATTGTGCAGATTATGTCTGCCTTGCATTCCTGTAGCCCAGACTGTCCCTCCAAAAATTTGCACAAATTTTCCTTCCAACCGAGCTAGACCTCGCGGACAGTCACTATTGACTTGGATTGCCCATCTTCATCACCCAGTGACACTTGCACAGTTTTCATCAGTAGTGCCCAGAGCCATCATCCTGCCTCACAACCTTTCTGCCTCTCTCAGTCACATCATGTGTCATGGTAGACTAGGAGGTTTTTGTATTTGATGTCGTCTCGTCATGAGTGATTGCAGGTACAGGTACAGCAACAAACACGACACAACAACAAATGGGATGAACAAAGGGATAACATGCGGAAGGACAGGTTCATCAACAGACAAATAAACGATGCATGTGAAGAGATTGGCTCGTGAACGAATGATCATGCAAAGATGTGTTCGTCGATGGACGAATGAACGAACGATGCATGCGAAGAGATATGCTCACGAATGTATGATCATGCGAAGATGTGTTCGCGGACAGAAGGACAAACGGATGAACATGCACATTTCACAAATAGATGAGCCTGTCAAGCCTTCCAGAATACAAGCAAGTAGCAATGTGCCAAAGCAACATCAAGTGAAGCAACGACCATCAAAGAATCCGTGCACTTTTCCACATGGAGGTGAAGCTATGATACACCATGAAGACATCCATCACTGTTATCAGGAAAACTAGTGTCCATTCAGAGCTGTTAGTCCCACTAAGACGGGTAGCTATCTTAGAAACAAACAAACTAAATTCACTCATGTTTTCCTTTATGAGAGATAGATGAGAAAGAAGCAGAGAGTACCAACCTCAGTCTTTCGCTTGGCTCCTTGCTTGTTTCCTTTCCCCTTTGATAGAACTTCACCACTCTTTCCTTACTTGTCCCGCTTCAAAGAGCACCTGTAGAATCAAAGCAGCATAATACCATCAAAGCATAGAGATCTATAACCATAAACAATATAGGATCAGATGTATATTAACCATACAAATTCATATATCAATACAATATTCAGAGGTACACAAGAATATGGAGGAAAACTCAAATAGCTTTATTGATAGAAGTAGTAGAAGAGAGGATTACAACCCATTGGTCTGACCCAGCGCCATCCTCCCAGCATGAAAGCCCTCTTCACCTCATGAAAATCTTAGATCACCCAACAATAAAATGTTCCACAGAGAAACCAACAACACTTCCTTACAAAATAAAAAATTACAGCCTTTGGATCTCTAGGATGAGGGATCCATATATAGATTTTTGTGGGTGGGTGAGTCAGCTTCTGGGATTTTGATTTGTGTCATCTCTCTGATAGTTCTTGGTTCCACTTGGAGACTTCATGATCCCTTACTCATCCCTGGGCGAATTCAAAGAGGCAAGTGTCGAATGAGCAGCTTCTAGAAGATTCTCTGGGTTTCCACCTAGCAAACTGCTTCTGCCATTTGTCTGCTCTTGCTCATCATACCCTAGAGAAGGGTTTTTCAGTTTTCATCACACTTTTTGCATGTGGCAGGTGAGATGCATCGTACCCTTAGCACTGAGCAGTCTATATGGTCTAGTTTTGACCAGTTATGAGTAGTTTTTCAGGGAGAACTTCTGGGAGATGATGTAATCAGCTGACCTTGCTCCTTTAGGGTATGAAACAACACTTTTAGGGACTTAGAAGCCCTTGGATTATGGACATATGTGATTGGGGTTGCAGTTCCCAAATATGTCTATAACAGTTGCCCCCTAAAGCATTAGGTCGTAAATCTTTTTTAGGTTGGGTGAAATGCTTTATCATGAGGATCCTAGGTTTTTCGAATCAGAAGGTGACCTGTAATAAGATACAATACAATACATTATCTTCATAATATTTTCATGATCTAGCTAAGGTGGGCATTCCCATGCTTAGCTTTATAAATTCATTTTCATGTTCATATGACAAACAAACGTTTATGTGGCAGACTGATGATTCTAGTAGAGCCATCATCCTTTGGCTTGGATGATTATCTATGCAGCAATGATGTACATTTGATGTTTTTATTTTCCTGAATATATCACAGCCCGGATGGATGAAACTAGATCCGGGGTATTCAAAACTCATTCAATCTTCACTCAAAGTACAAGCCGATCCATGTGAAAAGATGTTCTGGCGTCGAACATGGAAAGACATCGCCTGATTACCAGCCAATGATGTAAGCTATTAACAAGCACGAGAGGAATCACTGATAATGATAATGACCCTCAAGGTACTGCAGTGCAATTCACGTGGTGTGAATACATGAGTCGATGTCGAACACCATGAAAAATATTTCGATCAAAGGCCATTAATGTGAACCTGTCGCCAAAAGTGAGAAACTTTCCATTGAGGCATGCAAGCTTCAAAGTACTGAAAGGGTTGTTCCAAGGTCGACTTCTTGGATAATGAGCTGATGTCGACAAGAAGTGACCCGTCGTAGGAGGGCATTAATGAATCCCACATCTACGACACGAAACGGAGCAAATGATTTTTTGGAGGTGAAAACGATCTAATGATACAAGGTTCAGGGTGGCGGTCATGAAAGAATGAAGCGTGAAGGTATTGCAGCAGATGAGACACAAGCTAGGTTGGTGAATTCTCTAAGTGACTTCTCTTGAACATATTGGCGACACTAAAATGGATTGTTAGCGTTAACCCCAAAAAATGGATGGTACGGTGGACCAATGGTAATATGACCGGTGAACGGAATAACCCAACCCGACTCAATCATGGTGATGGAGTGAAAGTGTCATGTTCAAGAGCGACTTGCTACCAATAAAGTTTCTTCAAGTTTTCTTCCCAATTTTTCCCCAGTCGTTTCTAACCAGTACCTCTTTTTTTTTTGTCAAGGTTGAGGAGGATAACATATGCTTGTTCTATAATTTTCCCTTCGGGAAAACCTGTCGCTATGTTTTAACGAGCCTAGCGACAGTGAAACTCGCCCTTGCCTACATGGACAAGTTTGTCACTATTGTTTTAACGAGTTTAACGACAAAGATAACTCGGTCCTTTTCATTTTTAGAGAGTCTGAAAAAGGATGGAAAGGAAACTCCAGTATTCCTTTTTCGTAATGTAATCTCTTAAGTCCGAAAAAGCGTAAAATAATACGAAAGCGATGAATTTTCGATAGTTTTAACAAGCTGAACAAGACAAGCGCTCGATTGTTTTGTGTAATGATCCCTTAGGTCCAAAAAGATTAAAATCTAGAGGAGGGATAGCACTTTTGATTGCTTTAATGAGCTAGAGAAGCTAATTGCTCGGCAATATTTCCATATTTTACGAGTCAGATGAAAAGAGCTTAAAGGAAACTCATTTTTTTAGGAAAAAGTGATGTTTTCCGACAGTAGCTGGTTCCAGGTAAGGTTTGGAACTTTTTCAATCACGGCAGTGTAAAGAAGGTGGCTATTAGGATCACTCATTGCAGCTATTCCTCAAAAGGGGTAAACAATCAAATGGAGGTGTATGATCGGCTAAAAAAGAGTGGAGGTGATGGTAAGAACATGACCAAGGCTCAAAAGCTGATAATAATGCGATCGCAATGGTTATTTACCGGAGGTGGGTTCATTTTTTAATGAGCTTAAATTCTGGTGGAACATATTCTCATTGCTAGGTTTATTCTTTAACGAGCTTGAACTTCGCGTAAAACTACTTGTGTCACTCATATAATAAGGATGTCTCATCGATAGGTTCATTTTTTAGGAAGCTTGCCCCATTCGAAACTTTGCCGGAGCCTTTTGTTATGCAAGCTAGGAACGACCAATCCTACGAGTTTAATGGGTTAAGAACCTACAAACTAAGAAAATAAATGGTCGCTTTTCACTTGCATGCAAAAAGGTTTGCATGCCCCCAGGTATAATGAAGTAGAGTTTCCAGGTTACCATTCAATTTGCAGACAAAACACTTCCATGGCTCTGTCGAGAAAGGCATACCTTCTCATGGAGGAATCTTATTCCAGTCTAATCCCATTTTCCTAAATGGACGGGTGTGTCAGACTAGTCATATTCTTATGCGGAAACCTACCTTATAACTGGGGTTTTCCTGCCGAAGCAGACCAGGGCGCATGCCTCCTGGGTTTCAATCACAATCACCGAATCACTCGTGCTCATCAGGTGGACGGACTAGAGATTGATGAGACATTCCTTGCGCAAAAAGACCAGTTAGGGATGGCATTTGACTATTAGCTATGTGTGAGCCGGGGAATGAAAGCTGGTCTACGAGCTAGACCACTCTGCCTTCATGCGGAAAACACATCACTCGAAAGAGTGAGGAAACAATAGCTCCCATGCTATAAATGTAGTCACACCCAAGGAGTAGATTGTAATCTAAAGGTCCTTGGACTACCATTACATTCAGGTAGACAGTTTTCCTTCTCAAAGTTATAGGCAAACTTGGAAGGATCCCTAACAGTCGACTGGTTCCTTTGTTGAAGCCTGTCAAATTTCGCATCTCAGGCAGAAGCAATGGCGAACCAAGCGCTTTCCAAGCAGTTGAGGAAAGGATACTCACAGAAGCCCCTTCATCTATGATAGTACCAACCATGATCATTCTATAAGCTTGTACTATGATTCGGAATGGTACATTAGATGGTAGACGGGGTCTGCCTAGTAGATTCCAATCGAAAGAAACGACTAGATTTTTTGGAGGTGGGACCGAATAAATGGTCGAATAAATCTCTGATGAACTTCCTTCCTACAGTAAAGGAACGAGTAGATTTCCCCCATGTTCATTGGAGTCTGTGTTTACAAAAAGAATTTGAATGGTGTCGTTCTCATTCTCTTGGGTGACAGTATCATCTGAAGGCGGATCCTCTGAAGACAAGATTGGGTCAACTGCCATCTTGACCTGTTGACTTTGGTCCAGGGTGGACTCAGAGGGTTTACCTTCAATGATAGGTGCTTCGACCGACAACAAAGGTGTGTCAGTCAGATTTTCAACTAGTGATGGACTCGGCAAGAGTTTCTTGTATCCAGGAGGAAGCTGTAGCGGTGAAGCAGGACGGTTATCCAAGACTCTTTTAGCTTCGTCTAGGAAGGGACAACAGTGGATGGCATGATCACCTTCGCACAATCTACAATGAATTTTAGATCTTCCTTTTTTTCCAGTGACTTCATTTTCACTAGTTGACGGTGTACTTTCAACATGATTGTTAGAGGTCGAGGACACCAGATTGTGCAAGCGGGGATACCAGCCCCTTAAGATCCGTGGGATGCAAGGACAATCTCGATGATAGTGGTCCCCTTTGCAAATGACACATGGATATTTAGGTTTGGATGGTGTAGTGTGTGGATTTTCACTAGACGATGCTTGGTTGCCCCCTTTCGCCGTTGGCTTCTTCTTCTTCTTCTCCTTCTCTTTCTTCCTCTTCTCAGTTACTTGGCTTTTATTTTTACCATCTTCACCAAGCGAAGAGGAAGAAGGAGAGGGAGAAACAAACGAAGTAGAAGGTTGGGGGGTAACTCTAGTATCATCCAGTTGCTGATTTGATTGCTTAGGAATCACGGTGCTTTGAATGACAGAGGTCGAGAAGAGCCATACTGGCAGGAGAATTGTCAGTCCTGGAAGGGACAATGTGGCCATATGAGGTGCACCAACATCTCCCCAAGAGGAGAAAGGACTAGGATTTCCCCCAAGGGGAAATCCTTGGTTGGTGGACTCCATTTTCTCAACCTAAGATCAACGAGGGAACAGGGATGTTAATCCAATTAAAATAAATTTTATGACTCTTTGACACAACTTGCTTTTTCAATTTTTAAGAGTCGAGAAAAAGCTAAAGATGACTCTAGTCGCCTTCAATTTTTAATGAGCCTGAAGTGACAAGTGCTCAGATGGACCTTTCTGTTTAAGGTGTCTGAAAAGGAATGAAAGAGACTACTCTGGAAATCTAGATAGAGGGATTACCAAACCAATCGCAAAACTACAGAATACTTTTTATGGTATGGCAGTCAATCTTCCCGAATGCTATGTTCAGTGCATTGCAATCGATAGGGCGGCAGACACGACTTCCTAAAGATAAAGGATGCAACCTATTATGGTCTCCCAATATATACTTGACAGTACGTGGGAGCACAAGTCCGTACTGCCACTTGTCATCTTAAAGAGGAGGAATCACCCAACCTACGATGAAAGCGATAGTCACCAGGCTTTACGACATCAGAATATGTCTCTAGCCTAGACTTCTAAATGTTGTGCATTATGTTCCAAAGCATTTTTATGTTCATTGAATTTATTTTACAGTTGATATTTCTTAAGAAGTTTGCCTTTAAGGTTCGCCATGTGATGTAGATATACAATTCCTAAATATGCAATCTAAGATGATAAACAGTCGTTTACTCTTCTTTTTGCAATGAAAATCCTGGCTACTAAGGAAAGAGAAGAGAAATTCTTTCAACATAGAGCAGAGAGAACACACTAGATGCATTGTCCTAAATCAAAATCAACAAGCAGTCTAAATGAAAATGCACATGCATGTATTTTTTTTCCGCTTTCTTAATGTGTGAGTGACAAAAAGAATGCTAAATACAAATCTGAACTATTTTTTCTCTCAAAGCGATAGTACTAACAATTTTCTCTTCAAAATACGAAAGGAAGACAAAGACGACTCTTTGCGATTTCAAATTCAAAAAACGAAAGGAAGGCTAAGACAACACTTTGTGATTTCAAATTTAAAAAACGAAAGGAAGGCTAAGATGACACTTTCATCTTTAATTTGAAAACTGCTTTCGACACTTGAAATACTATTAATTCAAATCAAATACAAGAGTAACAGTGTAATCGACCATCAAAAAGAGTAGGATTCTTTTCTTTGACTGAAAATGACACTTGCGACACTTCCAAATCAAAAGACGATAGTTCGATTAAGCTAATTTTTGTAAAGGAGAATTGTAAATGGTGAAAAATACATAAAAACATTCACAATTCTTTGTACAATGGAGGCTGAATAATGCAAAGGAAGGGAGCTTCAACAGTGGTATACTGATCATAGACAACAAAACTCCTAGATAAAGCTAAAGAGAATGAAGAAAAAACCAAAATCTGGAGGTAGAAACGGTCTTATTTGATCATCGCACCTGTAACACAAGGAAACAGGGATGCATCTCACCTACTGCACACAGGAGGTGCGACGCATCCAGACTGTCAAAAGGAGACAGTACGATGGTCCAAGGATGAGACTTTAACTTGGTTTTTGGTCACAGTTTACAGCTTAGTTCAGGGATTTAGGCTGAGCTAATGATAGTCAGTAAACACAAAGTATAGGGGCTGGTCTAATGAGGTTACTTGAGCTACCACCAGGGCACTTAGGATGTTTGCAAGTCAGTTGTTCAGTTTATAAACAAAACCTAGAGATAGACTGAAGCAGCATTGATCTACTTTGCACTTCCATAGCAAATGCAGTTCGAAGGCTAGATGGGTTAACTTCAGGCTCCGTATGTAGTTTATAAAGTAAACAAATATAAACAAGCAAACAAGCTATTCGCTCCCCAGCGGAGTCACTATTTTGTTATCGGTAAAACTAGTGTCCATTCAGAGCTACTAGTCCCACTAAGACGGGTAGCTATCTTAGAAACAAACAAACTAAATTCACTCGTGTTTTCCTTTATGAGAGATAGATGAGAAAGAAGAAGAGAGTACCAACCTTAGTCTTTCGCTTGGCTCCTTGCTTGTTTCCTTTCCCCTTTGACAAAACTTCACCACTCTTTCCTTACTTGTCCCGCTTCAAAGAGCACCTGTAGAGTCAAAGCAGCATAATACCATCAAAGCATAGAGATCTATAACCATAAACAATATAGGATTAGATGTATATTAACCATACAAATGCATATATCAATACAAGATTCACAGATATACAAGAATATGGAGGAAAACTCAAATAGCTTTAAGATAGAAGTAGTAGAAGAGAGGATTACAACCCATTGGTCTGACCCAACACCATCCTCCCAGCATGAAAGCCCTCTTCACCTCATGAAAATCTTAGATCACCCAACAATACAATGTTGCACAGAGAAACCAACATCACTTCCTTACAAAATACAAAATTCCAGCCTTTGGATCTCTAGGATGAGGGATCCGTATATAGATTTTTGCAAGTGGGTGAATCAGCTTCTGGGATTTTGATTAGTGTCATCTCTCTGATAGTTCTTGGTTCCACTTGGAGATTTCATGATCTCTTACTCATCCCTGGGCGAATTCAAAGAGGTAAGTGTCGAATGAGCAGCTTCTAGAAGATTCTCTGGGTTTCCACCTAGCAAACTGCTTTTGCCATTTGTCTGCTCTCGCTCATCGCACCCTACAGAAGGGGTTTCCAATATGCATCGCACTTTTTTCATGTGGCAGGTGAGATGCATAGCACCCTTAGCGCTGAGCAGTCTGTATGGTCTAGTTTTGACCAGTTCTAAGTAGTTTTTTAGGGAGAACTTCCGGGAGATGATGTAATCCGCTGACCTTGCTCCTTTAGGGTATGAAACAACACTTTTAGGGACTTAGAAGCCCTTGGTTTATGGACATATGTGATTGGGGTTGCAGTGCCCAAATATGTCTATAACAATCACCTAGCAGCATTGCAATTCGACATGCACTCCAGTAGCAGATTGAATGTACCAGCACTATCATGTCGAGTCATGTCATGAGTCATGTCTTCCACATCTCCACTATGGGCCATGTTGTCAAATCAATGAAATGTAATGTGGAAGTCCAAGAGACCCACTTGTTATACAAACAGACATATCAAGTCAAAAAGTCATGGAATTCAAATAGTCATGAGGGTAATCGAACAGCCACAAGGGATAGTTTCACCCTTGGCTATAAATACCACCTCATTTGTACATGCAAGAGAATTTTCACCTCAGCTCCTCCAACATAGCCGGGAGAGTCTTTAATATTTCCTTTGAGGAGCAAGTAGTGGATCCAATGCCTCTCACATGGGGTTAGTGATGTATGGTGTAGCGATGTGTCTTGGAACTTTTGCTTAATTTAGAAGCTGTTGATGCCTCGAAAATCGCTGCAACAACATTGGGGGATAACCACCCGGTCCGGACCTTAGTACAACTCCTTTTCCGTTTGGAATGGTGGCTCCGACTGGGGATAATGGGACCAGTTTCCCAGCAATGAATAAACGGGATGAATGGATAATTGATTGACTAATCTAATGATAGGCGAATAGCTAAATCTATCAGCAAAAATAAAAGAGTTATTACTTATCCCGGGAACTATTGTACTTTGAAGTGTAGCGCTTGATGATCTATGTATATGGACAGGCATATAGATGACTCCATCTAACAGACATGGACATTAATTCATTCAAGGATTACTTTGCTTAAATAGTTAAGCAAAGCGATTAAAGCAATATTACTACACTTGTCATTTATATCATCGACACATATATGATTAAAAGAAAAGAACACCATAAACATCCAATAGTGGAAGGAATACAGAACTGCTGTTAAAGCACATACATGTATTCGATAATAGCAAAGATAATCAAATAACAATTCATATGAAAAGAATGAATTCAGACATAGATAAAAGTACCATATGAGCTGATAAACACTCCCAATATCAATCGCTATCTGTGATTCTTCCTTCAACGCAGAAATGCTTTTAAACACAGACTATAGTGCACATTTGTATAAAAGCTGCCTTGTTGAAATTAGAATAACTGGTCCAGTTCTATAAAAGAATATGGCTGAAGCACAATAGTGCAACTTCAGTCTTTAAGTCAAGTACAAAAATTTACGACCCTTTCCAAAACAATGAAAGGGTCTATAAATACTTAATTAATCTAACTATCTATAAAACTGAAATCCTACTTAATTGGTATCAATTGATTTTGATCCTATTTTCTTCAGCAATCTGGTAGTCGGCGGCATGAATCATCAAGTAGGCTGGTTGCCTTTAAATCTGAGCTGACTTATCGCAAGCATCGGCTCCACTTCGAGTGGTCTGTTGAGGCGAGAGCTGAGCTGGGCGGCATAGGTGGCATCCTGAATATCGGGGATAATATACCCGATTGCATCCGTAAGGCACTTGAGGGCGGCTCTGTGTGTGTGTGGTTTTACCAAGAAGAACCAATAGGTGTCCCAGGTTAAACTGTTAATCCCAGCAATTAATCTTCCCTTTTCCTCTAAATCTGGATAACGTGATTGCTCCAATGTTTTCATTGTTGTCAATTTTCCTGGTGTGCATTGGGAAATCATGTTTGATAAGTAGAGAGTGTTATTGACTAATTCAACTAAATTGCTTGAAGTTGATTTGCATCTTGAAACTGCCCTCTCTGCTTTCATTAGCTGGGACTGCCATTCTATAAAGAGTATATCTTTATGTGACTCTAAGATCCTTGGTAAATTCGCTGCTTGTCCTTGATCAGTATCTTGCCAGTCGAGAAATGCAGCTATCGTTTTTTCAGCTTGATCCAATTCAGTCCTAGCCTTGTCTACTTTATTACTTATGGATGCCATTAATTCACATAGTGGCTCTCCCTGGGCGATTTGTTGACATAGAAGCTTAATTTGGGCTATCAATGCAGTATTTATCTGTAGTGCTTCTGCTCTGAATTCAACTACTTGTGGAATGCCCTTTGTCTTTTCAATCTGTGCTGATAGTTGAGCGATTTGCTCATCTTTTGATTTCAGCATTTTCTCATTCGCTGCCTTCAATTACGCCAAGGCCTCTGACAATTCTTTCTGCTTTTGGATTGCGCTGTGGTCAATCCTTTGTTTTTCTGCCTGCAATTGTTGAGTTATTTGACTGTTTAATTGCTGTTGCGTCAACAATTGCTGCTCTGCCTGCTCCGCTTTCTTCTTTGCTTCAGTCAGTTGTGCCTGTAACAAGAAAATTTCCTAATCCTTTGTTTTCAGTAAAAGACTCACCTCCGATGCCTTATCTATTGTTGCTGCCGAATAGGCTCCAGCATATTGTGACAGTTTTGTCAGGTCATCGGAGGGGTCAAATTCCTCCTTCCAAACCACATTGCCCGTGACCGTCTGTTCTGGGAAAAGGGAAGATTGATCGGGCCTTCTTCTCTTCCTCTGTCATTTTACTACAGCTTTATGTCTTGGGCTGTAGAAGACATCCAAGGGAGGAATCTCTTCTACCTGCAAAATGATTTGATCGGAGGGGTCCTTTGGTATTATCTCTACCTCTTTTGAAATGGGTGGGCCGCTGGTTCCACTTAGAACCTGTGGTGAAGTGGTTTCCTGTGTGTCTGTTTCCTTTGAAGTTTCAGTGTCCTTTGAACATTCCAGACCACTGATAATGGAATCAAATTGCCGCCATTCCTGGAGCAATTTTGGGTCAATATGAGTATCCATGTTTACTTCAGTGGTGGTCTGTTTCTGCTCTTTCATCTGGGTCTCCTCCCGCACTTTTTCATGCTCTTTCTTCTGCTGATTTTCATGCTCTTTCTTTTGATTTTCCTCCTGTGGCTTCTCCTGTTCTGTTGTTGTAACTGGAGGTTCCTTTGACTATTGCCGTTCAGGCTCGCTTGACAATGTTGTTGGGGTTGTTGCTAATAGATCTAGAGGCAGAGTTTGCAACCTCTGTTCTCTAAGTTTGTTAAATTCAACCAACCCTTCATCTTGATATTTCATTCTGGCAAATGCCTTAACCTGCATTATTGACTCAGCGGAGGAGAGCAGGTCATCAAACATATCTTCTTTATGATCAAATTTTGACAATTTGGCCTATTCTAGTGCATTATAGGCAACTTTGCTTGGATCAAATTGCCTATTAGGGAGAGTTGCTAAAGTTAATGATTTAATCTTTGTAGCTTCTTTTTCTGCATGTTTGAGATCATGCAAGGTATAGACACCGCATCTCAAAGGAAAAGAGGGCCAGCCCTGCTTCTTATTTTTCTTGAGAGTCTGTGTAACACTCTCAGCAATGATCTGGTAAGCGATTTCCCTTGCCAGCAGTTTATCAGGTATGTATAAAGGGAGGACATGAGATTCGGCTTGGCTACCGAAAACTCTTATATAAGTGAACTTCTCCTCCCCGAACCATCTCCCTACTGTTGTTAAGTCAATCCCAGCTTGGTAGGAAATCTTGGGAACAGGTTTATCAAAAATAGAATAATAAATAGGCAACATAAAGCCATTGCAGACTTGGTACAAATGGTGCTTATAAGAGGATTTCCATAATTTCTGATGGTATATGTGAACAGGCATGGGGTCTTGTGGCGTCCACCTCTAGCCGAGCATGGGAAATTCAGAATTAAAACACAAGGTATCTAAAATATAGGCACTGTAATAAAATGGGGGAATTATCCTTTCAGAGATGCAGGTCTTATTCCTAAACTCAAGAACAGCTGTGGCTAGTTTATCTAAGAGAATAGTGGCCCAATCCATTATTATACTGTTGCATACCACTTCCATTAAGGGAACCATTTCTATAGTGAAATTAGAAGAGTCGTGCAGTCCCCACAATCTACACATCATTATTCCAGCGTAGCAATAAGGAGAAGCCAAGGAATCAACCGAGTACTTACCGGAAGATTCATGTTTGTGCTTTGCCAGATTTTGTCTCCAATCCCGGATGGGTTCGGATTCAACTTCGTTCTCGTTTCGGAATTTTTCCAGGAACGCCTTATTGTATGTCTTCTCTGGCTCAGGCAAATGATACATTTGCCTTAGATCATCAGCCTTGAATGACCCGAAAATTCTCCCGTCTCTGGTGCTGAAGGTTCTATCATGATTGGGATTTCCTCAATTGCCCACCGCACTACATCTGTATATGGAAGAGTTTGTTCCCTAGCTGCTATCCGATGAAGGAAGGAGTCAGCTAAGTCCTTTAGAGTGCCATCAGATTTCCGAGTTGAATCTGCAGTAGCTTGTACTGTTGTCACTTCAGGTTCTTCGGCTTCAATCAGGTTGTAGGTACTTTGCCAAGTAGTTTTGCCGAGACCAGAACATGTAGTATCCGAAATCAATCCTTTCTTTTTGTTTGTGGGATCAGCGACAGCTTGTCCTGTGGCTGGCACAACGGAAGCAGCTATGGTTTTCTTAGATTTCTTCCCCATTTTTCTTGAGTTTTCTTCTTTGAATGAATTCTGCACAAAAGTGAAAGTAAACGTAACACAGAGAATTGGCAATGAAAACTCCAATATGAGATATATTGATCAATGCGTGGTGAGAGATTAACTTTCAAAATGGCCGCGGATACAATCCATGGGAAGATTTTAGGGCTTACAATTACATTAAATGGCCGTTTAAAACCTGCCAATCCTTAAATGCTCGTTATATCATTAATCGGCCGAATGATTCGTTTAAGCGTGCTGTAGATGTTTTGGCGGTTGAGCGCAGGTGAATCATTGTTGGACAGATCAAGCTTTTAATATGAATTGATCGTAATATCCCTCCATTTTAACGGCTTTTTCGAAATCTGCGCTTTATCGCAATCGGCCATCGGGGAAAGCTTAACCTCTTATATTGACACCTTTTGAAACCCCGATCGCCGATAGCGATATTGCATCGCATCGGGAGTATTGGCATTACATGAGACATGGATAGTATATCGCCGATTGCCGATAGCGATATCGCATCGCATCGGGGGAATGGCTGGGGGCGCTTTAAGAATGTGCATAGAGCATTGCCGATAGCCGATAGCGATATCGCATCGGCGGAAACCAATGTGCCATTTACTTATGCTCCTTATGTCATTGCGATATGCGATCTTGCGATCGCTTTATCGCAATGATAAAAGATTGATTTATTTGATCAAAATGGGTTTTTCAAAAAGGTTTTTTATAATGTTTTCCTTTGGTTTTCGGACCCTTTTGAATAATACAATATTGATACCAATCAAAATCTAAAGGGACCCATTTCATATGATAGTTTTGTGAATAATAATGATATGAAATGGGGGGTTGTTGTAGAGCACAACAATTGGCGATTCGCTGGAAGAAATAGTTATCTCTGAAAAGTATAGAAATACTTAAACTTTTTCAAAATAGAGTTCTAATCAAAGGGGAAAATTCTAATATAACTAGGTATATATGCATTCCGAGTAAAATGAAACTATTTTTTGCTAAGTTCCTCTCTTTTTAAGAAAATAGATACATTCTAAGTTTTAAATAGGCCTCTATTGGTTTATAATGATAAGACAGAAAACCTTTCCAAATCAGCTTTTATAGTGAACTTGTCTGTCATAGGTAGAGCCTCTGCTGCCAGCAAACGTTCATAGTTTCGACAGGGATACCTTTTAACCATGTTATTGTCCATTGTCCCATCCAACTACGAGTGTGATTAATAGAATGAATTCAAAACATGTTTTCATATTTTGTATTTCTTTTCCTTTTTCTGTTATTGATAAGATAAAAAGCCATTGTCCTGGTTTGGTAGCCAGCTATTGACAATGCCATTCACTGGTAGTAATCTAACCGAACAAGCTGGCTCGTGATGAGACCCCTTGTCTTGTAATTCTTAAGCCATTACCCTGTTATGGTATGCAGTATTGGTAATGTCGGTTAAACTATTTCCCTATGATCATGGTAAGCAGGCTTGTAATAAGACCTCTTATCTTTTATATCAAATTTTTGGAATTACACTCTGAGTAATCATAAACTTTGGTGAATGGGATGGACAATTTTCTCCTTAAGAGTAGATGGATGACAGGGTAAGTGTTGAAGATGCTGAAGTTGGATTAGCTTCTATCTTGATATTGATAACCTTTTGTGACCTATTTGAGAACAGAAAATGATTTACAATACTTCTAAACTTTGAGAGGAGTTCACAAAACTTGAAGTGTGGTTTCAGAATACAATGATACCTAGTTTCCTAGAAATTATCCCTTTTGGTTAAGACTTCTATTATTTTAAAAGCAAATATCATATTACTTCTGTGGATCAAGTTTTCAAACACAACAAAGGTCAATGGAAGATACCTTACAACATTATTTTCTAAAAATCCTACAAACTACAAAACTCTATTAAACTAAAAAGGAGAAGGGGTTACCTCCTTAATTAAAGAATTTCTTCAAGATAAGGCCATTAACAGGGAGAGAATCTCTCAAACCTGATAAATCTTGCAATATGAAGGTCGAATGGCCTATCTTCTCACAGATCTGAAATGGTCCAAGCCACATCTTCTGGAACTTGGTGTGTTTTCCCTTGTCCTCATGGGATTTGTCCCATTTCAGAACTAAATCACCGACTTGAAATTGTTTTGAACCGGATGAGACTGAATCAAAAGCTTCCTTGATGATTTGCTGATGTTTGGCATGAATAACCCTGGCTTTTTCTCTTTCCTCTTCTAGTTTTAGAATTTGATCATGTCTAAGTTGAATAGAAGAAGAAGGACTTTCCTCAATGAACTGAGCTAGGGCTAGAGAAGGAAGAACAAGATTTGTGGGTAGTACTGCTTCTTTTCCATACACAAGGTTGAACGGAGAAGATCCTATAGAAGCTTTCTGTGTTATCCTATCAGCCCATAATGCAAACATTAAGGATTTGTGCCAGTTTTTATGATTCTGTTCGATAGTTCGCTTAATGATTTTGATCAGATTTTTATTGGTAGACTCTGCTAAACCATTACCCTGGGGATAGTAATTAGCAGAATATTTCAATTTAAATCCTCTTTTAATAGCGAAATCAAACATAGCATTGCCTGAGAAGTAAGATGCATTATCAAAAACAAGAGCATTTGGGACACCAAACCTGGTAATGATGAATTGATCTATGAATTCAATGATTGCTTCAGAATTTGTTGTCTTCAAAGGAATTGCCTCAACCCACTTAGTAAAATAATCGGTAGCAGTAAGGATATACTTATGCTGTTTGGAAGAAGGTGGAGTAATTTCCCCAATGATGTCCAATCCCCATTGCTCAAATGGTTGTTCAATGTTGACTGGTTGCAGTGGGAAAGCTGGTTTTCGTTGTCTTCCACTAGAAGTTTGACAATTGCGGCATTTCCTTACATACTCGTGGGCATCTCTAAACAGAGTGGGCCAATAGTATCCAGCATGAATAATTTTGTGAGCTGTTGTGTCAGCTCCAAAATGTCCTCCTGCTGGCCCATCATGTAACTCCTGCAAAACCTTTTGTGCTCCAGGTTTCTCAAGGCATCTTAATAAGATTGAATCATAATTCTGCCTAAAAAGCACATCATCAATAATCGTAAAATTTTTCGCTTTTAACCTAATGGCCCTTTTGTTTTTGTAAGACAGGTTAGGAGGTGCATAACCATTTTTCAAATAAAAGATTAAATCTGCATATTGAGACTCAGAATCAGTAACACTTATCTGGTTAACTTCTTCAGTTTGATCTGTACCACTTGATTCTGGAATGTTGGATGCTCCTGCCAATAACCTGCAAAAACCTTGGCCCCTAACAATCTTTGCTGGCTTAATTTCTAAGTCATATTCTTGAAGTGCTGTGACCCAGTTTGCCCTTTTTTCACCCAGTTCTCTTTGGATTAATAGTTGCCTAACTGCAGGGAAAGGAACTATAACTTTTGTGTGGGTTTCCAAAAGGAAGGGTCTATAATGTTTGACCGCTTTAAATACAACAAAGGCTTGTTTTTCTACTTCGGAGTAATTCAATTCAGCACCCTGAAGATTTGAACTAAAAAATTAAATGGGTGCTTCCAAATTGTGATCGTTGAGCTGCGTGAGTACTGCTGCATAAGACGAGGTGGATGCGATAGTGTATAATGTAAAATGATTAGAAAAATTGGGAGTATTTAAGGCTCGGGCATTGATTATTGATTGCTTGATTAAATCAAACGCTTCTTTTTCTGCTGATCCCCACTTAAAGACTGAATTTTTCTTGATCATAGTTTGAAGTGGCAAAATAATTTGAGAAAAATCTGGAACAAATCTTTTAACAAAATTGATTTGGCCTAAAAATGACTGCATGGATTTCTTATTATGTGGGAAAGGGATTTCAGAGATTTCTTTGATCCGATCAGGATCAATATAAATGCCATTTTTAGACACAATAAAGCCTAAGAGCTTTCCTTGGTCAAGAGCAAAGAAAGATTTTTTAGGGTTAAGAGAAATACCATATCTTTTGCAGCGTTGAAAGATTTGATTTAGGTCATGCAAATGATTGGACCTCTCTTTAGAGAATATAGTAATATCATCTAGATAGACGACTACTGTTCTATTAATCAACCCTTTAAAAGCTATATCCATCGCTCTTTGGAATGTCGCTCCTGCATTAATAAGTCTGAAAGGCATTTTCTGATATGCATATGTTCCCCATTTTGTTCTGAATGTGGTTTTAAGCTGGTCATTAGGATGGACCAAAACTTGGTTATATCCTGAAAAACCGTCTAGAAAGGACATTAATTCAGAGCCTGCTACTGATTGGAGTATTTGCTCCATGGTAGGTAATGGGAAATTGTCTTTTAATCTTGCTTTGTTCAAATTTCTGAAATCAATACAACTCCGAATGTCGCCATTTTTCTTTCTGACTGGCACCATATTGGAGACCCAGTTTGAGTGTCGGACTGGAAAAATAATCTTGGCTTTCAAGAGTTTGTTAAGTTCAGTTTTTATTTGACTCTCTAAGCTTGGATGTATTTTTCTTAACTTCTGCTGAATTGGTTTCTGATCGGGAAGCACTGGAATGGTATGCTGGATAATGGATGTATCATATGTCTTCAAATCATCATATTTCCAAGCAAAAACCTATTTATTTTTTCTTAACAGTTTAATGAATGCCTCTTTCTCTTCCAAGGAAAGTCCTAATCCTAAATTAATGTTTTGAGGAGTTTGCTCAGTGCCAAGATTTATCAACTCAAACCTTAGGGTAGAACTTTGGAGCTTTGTATTAGTCACAAGTTTAAACCTGTCTTTAATATCATAAAGATCCTCCAGCTTTACCACAGGTTTAGGGATTGAATTTTCCTGAGGTGTTTCTCTCATTTGAAAGTCATGCTCATTTTCCTCAATAATTTGATTATCATAGGACTTTTCAGAAGTTAAGAATTGTAAAATATCCTCATCATGGTTGAATACTCTCCAATTAGTGACATTGTCAGGAATTGATGGCCTAAAAATCAATTCTACTGAAAATCTATCTGGGCTGTAGTCTTCAGAAGGTAGGAGCTTGGAAGCTACATTGGCTAGCAGGTCGGCTGCCGAGTTTTGAGACCTAGGGATGGAGGAAATATTGAATGCCGAAAAGTGTGAGGTGAGTTCTTGTACTAGCGACTGATAATGTTTAAGATGATTTGAAAGACAATGAATTGTATTTCTCACCTGTTTGATAATAATTTCAGAATCGCCGAATACTTTTAAATATTGCACTTTAAGGCTGATTGCTTTATACAGTCCTTGGACTAAGGCTTCATACTCGGCTGTATTGTTAGTGCATTCAAATTCCAGCCTACAGGACAGCATTGTTTTTTCTCCTTGTGGGCTAACCAAAATACATCCTGCTCCTGAGCCCTCATTAGATTTGGACCCATCGAAATATAACGACCAAAATAAAGAAGTATTAACAATTTTATTTACAGTTTTCTCAGTATCATTGAAACATCTAGACCTATCTGTCTGTGAAAAATTCTCAATCTGAGATGTAAAATGGTTCACTGAGAAAGGGGATGGCTGGGCAGTAATGTTGCCAAAGAATGACTCAGATGAATAATTCCCCAAAATGTTGTTATTAAATGCTACCGGTTGGTTTTCTTGCTCAAATTCAGTAACTGTATGGGTCATATGTTTTTCTCGATCAATCCTTATTTGATTTGGCTTACCCTTATAAGGAAGCCACATATGTGACCAATCAGTAGAAATATACCCATGTAGTTTTTCAGACCAATCCCTACTCAAGGTTAAACCATAAAATTCAGGTATATTGGCTATTAGGATATCAATCCTTTGTACTACTCTGGGATCAGCAGATAACCTGATAGTTACGGAATTAATCTCTCCCACAACCTATACTTTGGTCCTGTCCAACTGTACAATATGAATAACAGACTTCTGGGGTTAAATGTTCAGTTTGGAACAAACTGAAGCTGGCATTATGTTAGAAGATGCCCCTGAGTCAATCAAACAGTTGTGCAGGTTTCTGTTGTAGATCTCATAGGTTAGAAGGAAAGGTGGAGTATGAGAGTTTGATCTATCTCCAATCAGAACTGCATCGGTAGCTTCAACCATACCAGGAGGAGGTTGCCCTGAATCATTAGCAGCTTTAGCACTGGGAAGAGGTGAAGAAGGAACAACATTCAATTCTTTGAGAAGCAATTTCTGCTGATGTTTTAATTTACTAAGTTCAAACATAGTAATGTTTGCTTTAGTTTTCTTCATGTCATCAACAATATTGTACTCCATTGAATCGGATACCACTAACGTTTTAGATGTTGAAGGAGTATTAGAAGTTGAAGGTTGGTCTTGGGGGACTGCTGCAGGTGATTTCTTTGCAGTTATTTTTTCCTTTGTCGTGGCAGCACCTGCACTCCTTTTCTTTGACGTTGCCTGAACAGGTTCGGAAGTACTTTTACTCCTAGTAGTGACCGGGAACGCTTCTTCTTCACTATCAGTATCAGAGTTGGGGAGTATAAAATCCCACATTCCATGACATTCAACTACTTCTTCTTCAGCATCAGTTGGTGAGATTGTTTCATCTTCCTCTTCTTCTTGCTCTAAATCTGCATTAGATATGACATTCGATGGCTTTGATTTGGTTTTCTTATAAGTCCTAAAGGGTCTTTTGGTTGAGGTTTCGGCTACCTGTTTTTTTATTTCAACCATTTAATTTGAAAAAGTTTTTAGGACTTTTTGCAAACCCTCCATGTCATATGGGTCTTTTGGGGTTTTCTTCCTTGAGTCATCTTTGAAAGAGACTTTTTTGGCTTTTCTGTCTTCCAGAGCAGCTTTCTTTTCTAGAGCATTGATACGTTTCTCCACAGCAAGTGCTTCTTTCATATTTTTGGCTAAGGTAGGTTTCCCAGCCCTATCTACAAAAATGGCTATATTGGCAGGTAGGGCGGTTATATACCATTCGCTTCGAATTTGTTCACTTGGTTTGGAGGCCGTCGGAATTTTATTCAGGAGTTTATTGAATCGAGCATTAAATTCCTTAATTGGTTCCCTATGCTCTATCCTAAGATTGGAGAGATCGTTTATTAGCGTAGCCAAGGACCTATCATCTCCATATTTGGTAAGAAACTGCTCTTGGCAAGTGTTCCAACTGGTAATGGAACCAGAGGGTAAAGAAAAATACCAGGATCCTGCTGATCCTTGCAAGGTGTAAGGGAAAAGTCTAACAACAACATCTTGTTCTGTTACTCCTTTCAAGTTGACTGCCAACATGAAATTATTAATATGTTCCTCAGCCTGGGTCCCATCATCTGGGTTTAACTTGGGTAGCCATTTTTCAGGAGCATCTGGTAATGCATGCAATGGTGCAGGCATGTTGACTGCACCAGGCCTAGTCCATGGATCTGCCATTGTAATAGCAGTAGTGGTTGATACTACTGTTGGAATTCCAAATGTCTGAGAATGGAATAATGTTGAGGAGTGAGCAGGTTGGGATGTTAAAGCTCCTAATCCCTGATGAACAACAATATGTAATGGGGGAGTGGATGGTTGACTTTGCAGAGGGGAAGATGAAATGGAGGATGTGGATGAAAGCTCTTCACTGTCAGATCCTTCAGTATATTTCTTCGCCTTTTTCCTTTTGGGTAAAGGGAACTCAGTGGGTTCAATACCGAGCTTTTCGCTCTGAAGTCTAGTGAGAGGGTGAGGTAAATTGAACTGCGAAGTCGCACTGCTTTGTGATACCTCAGATTTCTGTGGTGAAATCGAGAAGCTCTGAAGTTTGTGAATAAGAGACTGGACTTCAGGGGATTCAAGACTTAATTGTTCTGGAGTATGATGGGTTTAAGTAGTGGTAGTTGATTCCTCTTCTTCTTGTTTGGATACTGGAGAACCAGCATGCAATTGGGAAGTTCGAGGGGATACGGAGGGAGAATTACTCTTAGAATGGCCTGCAGATTTGGGTTTTCTTGCCATTCACAGTTGATGGCCCTCCTTCTAGCGCCAAAAATGTTGATGCCTCGAAAATCGCTGCAACAACATTGGGGGATAACCACCCGGTCCAGACCTTAGTACAGCTCCTTTTCCGTTTGGAATGGTGGCTCCGACTGGGGATAATGGGACTAGTTTCCCAGCAATGAATAAACGGGATGAATGGATAATTGATTGACTAATCTAATGATAGGCGAGTAGCTAAATCTATCAGCAAAAATAAAAGAGTTATTACTTATCCTGGGAACTATTGTACTTTGAAGTGTAGCGCTTGATGATCGATGTCTATGGACAGGCATATAGATGACTCCATCTAACAGACATGGACATTAATTCATTCAAGGATTACTTTGCTTAAATAGTTAAGCAAAGCGATTAAAGCAATATTACTACACTTGTCATTTATATCATCGACACATATATGATTAAAAGAAAAGCACACCATAAACATCCAATAGTGGAAGGAATACAAAACTACTGTTAAAGCACATACATATATTCGATAATAGCAAAGATAATCAAATAACAATTCATATGAAAAGAATGAATTCAGACATAGATAAAAGTACCATATGAGCTGATAAACACTCCCAATATCAATCGCTATCTGTGATTCTTCCTTCAACGCAGAAATGCTTTTAAACATAGACAATAGTGCACATTTGTATAAAAGCTGCCTTGTTGAAATTAGAATAACTGGTCCAGTTCTATAAAAGAATATGGCTGAAGCACAATAGTGCAACTTCAGTCTTTAAGTCAAGTACAAAACTTTACGACCCTTTCCAAAACAATGAAAGGGTCTATAAATACTTAATTAATCTAACTATCTATAAAACTGAAATCCTACTTAATTGGTATCAATTGATTTTGATCCTATTTTCTTCAGCAATCTGGTAGTCGGCGGCATGAATCATCAAGTAGACTGTTTGCCTTTAAATCTGAGCTGACTTATCGCAAGCATCGGCTCCACTTCGGGTGGTCTGTTGAGGCGAGAGCTGAGCTGGGCGGCATAGGTGGCATCCTGAATATCGGGGATAATATACCCGATTGCATCCGTAAGGCACTTGAGGGCGGCTCTCTGTGTGTGTGGTTTTACCAAGAAGAACCAATAGGTGTCCCAGGTTAAACTGTTAATCCCAGCAATTAATCTTCCCTTTTCCTCTAAATCTGGATAACATGATTGCTCCAATGTTTTCATTGTTGTCAATTTTCCGGGTGTGCATTGGGAAATCATGTTTGATAAGTAGAGAGTGTTATTGACTAATTCAACTAAATTGCTTGAAGTTGATTTGCATCTTGAAACTGCCCTCTCTGCTTTCATTAGCTGGGACTGCCATTCTATAAAGAGTATATCTTTATGTGACTCTAAGATCCTTGGTAAATTCGCCGCTTGTCCTTGATCAGTATCTTGCCAATCGAGAAATGCAGCTATCGTTTCTTCAGCTTGATCCAATTCATTCCTAGCCTTGTCTACTTTATTACTTATGGATGCCGTTAATTCACATAGTGGCTCTGCCTGGGCGATTTGTTGACATAGAAGCTTAATTTGGGCTATCAATGCAGTATTTATCTGTAGTGCTTCTGCTCTGAATTCAGCTGCTTGTGGAACGCCCTTTGTCTTTTCAATCTGTGCTGATAGTTGAGCGATTTGCTCATCTTTTGATTTCAGCATTTTCTCATTCGCTGCCTTCAATTGCGCCAAGGCCTCTGACAATTCTTTCTACTTTTGGATTGCGCTGTGGTCAATCCTTTGTTTTTCTGCCTGCAATTGTTGAGTTAGTTGACTGTTTAATTGTTGTTGCGTCAACAATTGCTGCTCTGCCTGCTCCGCTTTCTGCTTTGCTTCAGTCAGCTGTGCCTGTAACAAGAAAATTTCCTGATCCTTTGTTTTCAGTAAAAGACTCACCTCTGATGCCTTATCTATTGTTGCTGCCGAATAGGCTCCAGCATATTGTGACAGTTTTGTCAGGTCATCGGAGGGGTCAAATTCCTCCTTCCAAACCACATTGCCTGTGACCGTCCGTTCTGGGAAAAGGGAAGGTTGATCGAGCCTTCTTCTCTTCCTCTGTCGTTTTACTACAGCTTTATGTCTTGGGCTATAGAAGACATCCAAGGGAGGAACCTCTTCTACCTGCAAAATGATTTGATCGGAGGGGTCCTTTGGTATTATCTCTACCTCTTTTGAAATGGGTGGGCCGCTGGTTCCACTTAGAACCTATGGTGAAGTGGTTTCCTGTGTCTGTTGCCTTTGAAGTTTCAGTGTCCTTTGAACATTCCAGACCACTGATAATGGAATCAAATTGCCGCCATTCCTGGAGCAATTTTGGGTCAATATGAGTATCCATGTTTACTTCAGTGGTGGTCTGTTTCTGCTCTTTCATCTGGGTCTACTCCCGCACTTTTTCATGCTCTTTCTTCTGCTGATTTTCATGCTCTTTCTTCTGATTTTCCTCCTGTGGCTTCTCCTGTTCTGTTGTTGTAACTGGAGGTTCCTTTGACTGTTGTCGTTCAGGCTTGCTTGACGATGTTGTTGGGGTTGTTGCTAATAGATCTAGAGGCAGAGTTTGCAACCTCTGTTCTCTAAGTCTATTAAATTCAACCAACCCTTCATCTTGATATTTCATTCTGGAAAATGCCTTAACCTGCATTATTGACTCAGCGGAGGAGAACAGGTCATCAAACATATCTTCTTTATGATCAAATTTTGACAATTTGGCCTGTTCTAGTGCATTATAGGCAACTTTGCTTGGATCAAATTGCCTATTAGGGAGAGTTGCTAAAGTTAATGATTTAATCTTTGTAGCTTCTTTTTCTGCATGTTTGAGATCATGCAAGGTATAGACACCGCATCTCAAAGGAAAAGAGGGCCAGCCCTGCTTCTTATTTTTCTTGAGAGTCTGTGTAACACTCTCAGCAATGATCTGGTAAGTGATTTCCCTTGCCAGCAGTTTATCAGGTATGTATAAAGGGAGGACATGAGGTTCGGCTTGGCTACCGAAAACTCTTATATAAGTGAACTTCTCCTCCCCGAACCATCTCCCTATTGCTGTTAAGTCAATCCCAGCTTGGTAGGAAATCTTGGGAACAGGTTTATCAAAAATAGAATAATAAATAGGCAACATAAAGCCATTGCAGACTTGGTACAAATGGTGCTTATAAGAGGATTTCCATAATTTCTGATGGTATATGTGAACAGGCATGGGGTCTTGTGGCATCCACCTCCAGCCGAGCACGGGAAATTCAGAATTAAAACACAAGGTATCTAAAATATAGGCACTGTAATAGAATGGGGGAATTATCCTTTCAGAGATGCGGGTCTTATTCCTAAACTCAAGAACAGCTGTGGCTAGTTTATCTGAGAGAATAGTGGCCCAATCCATTATTATACTGTTGCATGCCGCTTCAATTAAGGGAACCATTTCTATAGTGAAATTAGAAGAGTCGTGCAGTCCCCACAATCTACACATCATTATTCCAGCGTAGCAATAAGGAGAAGCCAAGGAATCAACCGAGTACTTACCGGAAGATTCATGTTTGTGCTTTGCCAAATTTTGTCTCCAATCTCGGATGGGTTCGGATTCAACTTCGTTCTCGTTTCGAAATTTTTCCAGGAACGCCTTATTGTATGTCTTCTCTGGCTCAGGCAAATGATACATTTGCCTTAGATCATCAGCCTTGAATGACCCGAAAATTCTCCCGTCTCTGGTGCTGAAGGTTCTATCCATGATTGGGATTTCCTCAATTTCCCACCGCACTACATCTGTATATGGAAGAATTTGTTCCCTAGCTGCTATCTGATGAAGGAAGGAGTCAGCTAAGTCCTTTAGAGTGCCATCAGATTTCCGAGTTGAATCTGCAGTAGCTTGTACTGTTGTCACTTCAGGTTCTTCGGCTTCAATCAAGTTGTAGGTACTTTGCCAAGTAGTTTTGCCGAGACCAGAACATGTAGTATCCGAAATCAATCCTTTCTTTTTGTTTGTGGGATCAGCGACAGCTTGTCCTGTGGCTGGCGCAACGGAAGCGGCTGTGGTTTTCTTAGATTTCTTCCCCATTTTGCTTGAGTTTTCTTCTTTGAATGAATTCTGCACAAAAGTGAAAGTAAACGTAACACAGAGAATTGGCAATGAAAACTCCAATATGAGATATATTGATCAATGCGTGGTGAGAGATTAACTTTTAAAATGGCCACGGATACAATCCGTGGGAAGATTTTAGGACTTACAATTACATTAAATGGCCGTTTGAAACCTGCCAATCCTTAAATGCCCATTATATCATTAATCGGCCGAATGATTCGTTTAAGCGTGCTGTAGATGTTTTGGCGATTGAGCGCAGGTGAATCATTGTTGGACAGATCAAGCTTTTAATATGAATTGATCGTAATATCCCTCCATTTTAACGGCTTTTTTGAAATCTGCGCTTTATCGCAATCGGCCATCGGGGAAAGCTTAACCTCTTATATTGACACCTTTTGAAACCCCGATCGCCGATAGCGATATCGCATCGCATCGAGAGTATTGGCATTACATGAGACATGGATAGTATATCGCCGATTGCCGATAGCGATATCGCATCGCATCGGGGGAATGGCCCGGGGGCACTTTAAGAATGTGCATAGAGCATTGCCGATAGCCGATAGCGATATCGCATCGGCGGAAACCAATGTGCCATTCACTTATGCTCCTTATGTCATTGCGATATGCGATCTTGCGATCGCTTTATCGCAATGATAAAAGATTGATTTATTTGATCAAAATGGGTTTTACAAAAAGGTTTTTTATAATGTTTTCCTTTGGTTTTCGGACCCTTTTGAATAATACAATATTGATACCAATCAAAATCTAAAGGGACCCATTTCATATGATAGTTTTGTGAATAATAATGATATGAAATGGGGAGTTGTTGTAGAGCACAACAGAAGCCTGCTAACAGGCCAGCACATTTTCACACATATATAGTAATTGTTGTAAGACTAATCTTTAACACTTGTGATGCATGTTTCTTTAACCTATGTTCTACATGTGAACTATTTCACGTGTAATGCATAATATGTTAATGGAAATGTGTTGTACATGTTGTTAACATTTTCTCACCCAT
This sequence comes from Pinus tabuliformis, assembly GCA_031772625.1. Taxonomy (NCBI): domain Eukaryota; kingdom Viridiplantae; phylum Streptophyta; class Pinopsida; order Pinales; family Pinaceae; genus Pinus; species Pinus tabuliformis. Next base: position 466,975,276 of record CM062810.1, read on the forward strand.
GTAGACTACTCTCCCAGACACCAGACAGACCTTTCACATGAAACTTGTTGTAAATTATCATTGCACTTGTGTGGACTAATCCACTGAGTGTTATACGTGTTATCTTCCCTTGTGTGTTGTGACTGCCGCATCTGTGTGGACTACTCAGCTGGAAGCTGTGTGTGTCCTATTGTGTTGTGTGTTCCTAGCAGTGATGTGACTACTCCCAATCAACCTGGAACTCACTCTCACCCTCTCCCTTGACAGTGAAATAACCATTGACAGAAGTGACACTTACACTCACTAGGCACGTGAACCTCACTTCTCAAATAAAAATCAAACCACTCTCCTGTGCTAACAAGCAAGAGTTGAGGCAAATCCTTAAGATAATGGCAACCGGGCCATCATACCAAATGGGACTCCCACACCAAGTGGTGTGAAGTCTATTTGGGACTTCATACCGAGGTGATCCCCTGATGTTGGCAGATCCAGCACCATCAACACGTCACAATTTGAACTAGACTTTACCCTCATCGCTTGTATGGTGTCATCGATAATTAGTGTATGGTACCTAGACAGTGGAGCTTCTTTCCACATGACTGGTAACAAATCTCTTCAATAACTTGGAGGAGAAGGATCTCTGGATTCATATTGAGATGGGTGATGATGGGAAGTATAATTCTACTGGGATTGGTATCATTACCTTTCATAGAGAGTCAAGTTCTCCCCTCACTTTGCGAGATGTTATGTATGTTCCTAGTTTGAAGAAGAATGTGGTATCTATTGACATGTTGGAGGATAGACGCTATGATGTGACATCTAGTAAGGGAAAGGTATTCCTTCATCACATAGCCATGGGATAAGTGAAGAAGATAGGGATTCGAGTGAAGAATCTCTACAAGTTGGAAGTAGAATATTGTGTTGCCTTGAGCATGAAAGAAGAGAAGGTGAAGAGCTGAGACATCGATGAGTTGTGGCATAGGAGGTTGGGTCACTGTTGGGTCTCTATAATACTAGTGATTACCCCATTACTATTGTAGTTATACCCCTTATTTATATTGTTGTGCCCCTATTACCCCCATGTTGTTATTTCTGTGCCCCATAGAATCCCTCTATTGTTATTTTTGTGGCTTTATATTATTATTGTTAGGTCGGCTGGATTATATTGTGACTCCTTAGACTCCTATATCTAGAAAGGAGGTTTTGTCATTTGTATCATCCAAGAATTGTTCATTTATGTAATGTAAAGGAGGTTGCCCCCTCGAAGAGGCTGAATTCTAAGGCGTTGATCTATCTTTTCTATCTTTTCTTGAGCTGGTTTCATAACATTTGGTATCAGAGCTTTGGATTCTAGGGTTTCGCTACTCCAAACAGGTCATCGTGGCATTTTCAATATAAATTTTTTCTGTGATGTTTCAGAAGTCGCAAAAAAAACCCATTTGAGAAGAAATCACGCTGAACCTTGGGTCTGAATTTCAGAGCTTTTCGCGTGATATTTGCGGAGATATGATCTGAGGAAGTTGGTCTTTTTGCAGACTCCTGAATTATATTCAAAACAAGTGACCTGGGGAAAATCGTCATAACTTTCTCTCTGGGGATCGGATTGAAATTTCGTAAGAAGTTACAGAAAGAGGACAGACTGTAGTTTCTTGTATGCATTTTTCAGATCCATAGGTCGAAACAGTGACTCGTGGCATGTTGTACAAGTTCGCTCTACTGAACTAGTCTATAATCAAGTCATTGTGGGAGATTTCGCATAACTCTTCCCTAGAGAATCTAAATTGGGTCAGACTTGTGGCATTGGAAAGAGGACACAGAAGGCTACTACAAGTCGCAATTTCAGAATTGGAGGATCTGGAATTACATAGATACATTAGATTCAATATCAGGCTTCTACAAAGTGAAAAAAGGTGTGTAGTTTTTTTTTTTTAATTTTTGTGTAAGCTGGGTTAAGAAGGAATTTTTTTGGGATGGCCTTAAATCAGATATTCAAAAGTTTGTGGCGGAATGTTTGGTTTGCCAACAAAATAAAGTTGAAACAATTAAGACATCGGGTCTATTACAACCTTTATCCATTCCAAGCCAACGTTGGGAGGAGGTTTCAATGGATTTTATCACAGGTTTACCCAAGTCTGAGGGAAAGAGTGTAATCATGGTGGTAGTTGACAGACTTACCAAGTATGCACACTTTTGTGCATTATCACATCCATTTATAGCTAGTACAGTTTCTACTGCATTTATGGAAACAATTCAAAAGCTACATGGAAACCCAAAGATTATTGTAAGTGACAGAGATCCCATTTTCACTGGAAATTTTTGGACAGAATTATTTTCTTGTCTTGGTACTCAGTTAGCTCATAGATCATCTTATCATCCTCAATCTGATGGGCAAACTGAGATAGTAAGAAAATGTTTGGAAGGATATCTTCGTTGCTTTGTTTCTGATAAACAGACACAATGGGTCAAATGGTTGCCTCTGGCTGAATGGTGGTATAACACTTCCTTCCATACAGCAACAAAAATGACCCCATTTATGGCACTTTATGGGTATCAACCACCATCCATCACATCATATTTAAGAGAAAATTCTAAGGTTCAGGCAGTGGAACATCACATCGAACATCAACAACAAGTTCTCCAAATCTTAAAGGATAACCTCGTGTTGGCACAAAATAGAATGAAACAACAGGCAGATCAACATCGCAGTGAAAGACATTTTGATGTAGGTGATTGGGTATTCCTACGGCTACAACCATATAAGCAAATGTCCCTAAAGCAAGCTAAGAAGGATAATAAATTATCACCAAAGTATTATGGTCCTTACAAGGTGTTGCAAAAGATTGGTACTATGGCATACAAATTGGAGCTTCCTGCAGCTTCTCGATTGCACCCAGTTTTCCATGTTTCATGTTTAAAGAAGGTTATAGGCGACAAGCTCCCAGTTCAAACAATATTGCCAGAACTTGACAAGGAAGGAAAAATTATATTGGAACCGGAAGCAGTCATAGAAACAAGAACTCGACAGCTACGAAATCGATCAATTTCAGAGTATCTTATCAAGTGGAAGAACTTATCCGCTGAAGATTCCACATGGGAGGATGAGAATTTTATGCAGAAGTATCCAGAACTACTCAAGCGTTGAGGACAACACTTTTTTGAAGGAGAGGGGCATGTTGGGTCCCTATAATACTAGTGATTACCCCATTACTATTGTAGTTATACCCCTTATTTATATTGTTGTGCCCCTATTACCCCCATGCTGTTATTTCTATGCCCCATAGAATCCCTCTATTTTTATTTTTGTGGCTTTATATTATTATTGTTAGGTCGGCTAGATTATATTGTGACTCCTTAGACTCCTATATATAGAAAGGAGGTTTTGTCATTTGTATCATCCAAAATTGTTCATTTATGTAATGTAGAGGAGGTTGCCCCCTCGAAGAGGCTGAATTCTAAGGCGTTGATCTATCTTTTCTATCTTTTCTTGAGCTGGGTTCATAACGGTCACTTGCACCATGGCGCTTCGAAGATCATGCAACAAATTTCTACATGTCTTCCTAAGGTTACACTTGGTCTAGTAGACACATGAAAATGGTGTACATTGGGAAAGTACACCAAGGTTTCCTTTCATGAAAAACACAGTTGATCACAGGCGATCCTAAATTGTGTTCACTCATATGTGTGCGAACCATTCTCAGTAGCATCCATGGCCAAGAATAGGTATTATGTTATATTTTTTGATGTGTTCTCTCGCTAAGTGTTTGATCTTCTTCATGCAAAAGAAAGATCAGACTTTTGCAAAGTTTTTTGAATTTAAAGCACTAGTCGAGAAAGATACTAGCAGGAAGGTTAAATATCTTGAGTGATCACAGTGGAGAGTATGTGTTGAATGAGTTCAAAAACTTTTGTGCATCAGAAGCCATTCGACGGGAGTTGATAGCACCTTATAACCCAAAACATAATGGGATGGCTAAGAGGAGGAACAAGAGTATTGTGGGAGTGGCATGGGTGATTTTGCATGATCAGGGACCTACCACTACACTTTTGGGTCGAGGCCCTCATTTAATTCTTTGGATGAGTACACTGGAAGAGTCTGATTCAGGGAAGAAACCAGATGTGGGACACTTTAGGATTTTTGGTTCATCAGTCTACTGCCATGTAACCAAAGATGCAAGGGAGAAGCTTGAGCCAACAATAGAGTTGGAGATATTTTTTTGGTACATTGATACACCTCAAAGCTATCGGGTGTACCTGCCAACCAATAGGATGATAGTCATACGCAGGGATGTAAAATTTGATGAAGTGAAGGCCATGATATGTTCCCTTGAGAAGGAGCTACAACCGCATGCAGTTGAGGAGCTCTTATCTCCTAATGAGGAACCTAAGGATGGTGTGGAGCAACCACATGTAGAGGAGAAGGAAATGGAGACACCAACTCTTGCAAAGTCTTCCAGAGATGGGATAAAGTGCACCAGAGAGGTTGACAGGTTATTGCATGATGCTAGAGAGAATGTGGTAGCACCCACATCATAGCACAGACATAGGAAGTCACCAGAGAGGTACACTAGCTACATGGCTTTGATGAGCAGATGTGTAAAGATTGAGTCATCCTCTTTTTAGGAATAAGTACAATAACTAGTTTGGGTTGATTCCATGGTTGAGGAGTATGACTCCATCGTTAGGAACAATGTTTGGAATGTGGTCCCAAGACCAGCAGACAAGCCAGTGGTGAGTTCCAGATGGTTTTACAAGGTAAATCAAGAAGCAGATGGTAGTGTGTAGAAACACACGGCTAGGTTTGTGGCTAGAGGTTTTTCTTAGGTGGATGGGATTGATTACAATGAGACATTTTCTCCTATTTCAAGGTACTCATCAATCAGATTCATTTTAGCATTGTCAACACAGATGGGATGGAAGATACATCATATGGATGTAAAGACAACCTTCCTTAATGGAATGATTGAGGAAGAGGTGTATATTGAGAAGCCTGAAGGTTTTGATACCTTTAATAGAGATTTGGTGTGCCAACTGAAGTGAGCATTGTATGGGCTGAAACAAGCACCCTGTGCTTGGTACACTAGGATCAATAGCTATTTCACTAGGTCGGGCTTCACCAAAAGTGAAGAAGATGTCAACCTTTACCATATTATGGTCGAAGGTAAATTGTTGATTATTATTTTATATGTCGACGATTTGATTCTAACAGGTGATGATAAGCTGATCAAGTCTTGCAAAGAGGACCTTGCAAGAAGGTATTAAATGAAGGACTTGGGGCTCATGCACTACTCTCTGGGTATGGAAGTATGTCAAGGTGATGAGGAACTTTTTGTCTTTAGGGCAAGTATGCCAATGAGATACTGAAAAGTTTCCACATGGAGAGCATTAAACCCATGGAGACTCCTCTAGCAAGTAACTGGAGGAAGGAGGATGCTACTTCCAGTGAAGTAGTGGAAACTAATATTTACAAGAAGTTTGTGGGTCATGTAGGTATTTGGTGAACACATGTCCAAACATGTGTTATGTAGTTAACTAGCTTAGTAAAGCGATGGTTAAGTTGACCAAACTATATTGGAAGGCATCCAAACATGTGTTGCGATACCTTACAGGAACTACTCAATATGGTTGATGGTACAAACAGGAAGAGGGAGTGAAGCTTCAAGGCTTCACTGATGCAGATAGGGCAAGGAGTCCATCTGACAGGAAGAGCACATCCAGAGGGATATTTAGTATCAGGTCAACAATTGTTTCATGGTACAACCAGAAATACAGATTAGTTGCACTCATTTTAGTAGAGGCATAGTGCATGGTTGTTAGTCAAGAAACTTGTGAGCATATCTGGAGGAGGAAGATTTTGGCTGTTTTTTTTGGTCACCAAAGGGATCCAACTATCACTTACTTGACAATCAAAGTTGTATGAAACTCTTTGAAAATATAGTTTTTCATGATCGGTCCAAGCATATTGATATGCGATATCATCATCCTCGAGATTGTATGTAGAGGAGAATTATGTTTCTGGAGTACATTCCCACAGAGGAGCAGGATGCAGATATTTTGAAAAAGGATTTGTCAAGATGCAAATTTGAGTTTCACAAAGATAGGATCAGGGTAGCAGATAATCCCTTGGTTGTTGAGAGGAAGCGTTAAAAATAGAAACAAGAAATTCCAATTAAATGTGTCCTTGAAGTAAATTATGAATTAAATTGAAATTCTGCTCTCATAGCAACTCGTAATAGTTAACTAAGTTAATTATGACTTAGTTGGCTTAGTAAATTCGATTTGGAAGTATATATAGAGTAATGTAGAGTGATCTCTAAATTTTAGGGGGGCAGGTTGAGTTCTTTTGAGTTGTAGTTAGATAACTTAGTCTAACTTAGTTATAGTGAGTTAAACTAGTTCGAACTATTGGAGGAACTAGTATGAGGTCTAGTAGTGGGATAGTGCACAAGTGCATCCTTAGTGCCACACTAGTTAACTGAATATTCACTCATAAATAACTCATGCACGTCATTTCATAGGAAGACCCAGTTGAGATTAGAGTCCGGGACAATGTACTATCAGTTATAATTTTCTGAGTTGACTAGATGGTGCATGCAATTAGTTGAGGGCCTATGAATGAATTTCACGGTTATGAAGAGTGGATTTCCCAATTAAATACGAACTAATTCTGTCAAGAATTGCGCAAGGAAGTAGGATCTTGGTAGGCAGTATAATTGGCTAAGTGTTGGCTTGAGCTAGCTTGGGAAGTAGAGAAATAGATTGTACTAGTGCAGGAATTGTTTAGGTTAAACAAGCATTTCATTGTATTCTCGGATCTTCTAGTTAATGAAATATAAATAGTTGGGTTTTTTACCAATTTCTTTCCCCAGTGAAATATTGTGTTATGTGTGATTGATATTCTTCCTTTTCTATTTATTATTTTCATTGATCAATTTTGGTTTCCACTGAAGACTAGAGTAGATTCTTGTCTTATGCTTTAGAATATGACATAAGATGTTGAATCTACAAGTAAAAATCTATATATTCATCTTCATATTCTTGCATTACAAAAACACCTTCCTCACCTCTTGAAGAATCAAATTCAAAATGTTGATCATCAAATTCTTCAATGATCCCAAAATCACCATCATTAGGCTGGAAAGGAAAATGTCCATGACTAAAAATATTGTTTTCCATAACATTTACCAGCATAAGAGGTTCTTTGAGTTTTGTAGCATTCTTGGCTTTTTTATAACTCTTCTTTTTTTGAGATTTCTTCCTATTATTCTTGTCCATGGCCCACAATCTGCTCTCAAGTGATCAAGCTTCACTAATAGAACCCTACTCTAATACCAATTGATGGAAATGGCCTCACTACTGAGAGAGGGGTTGAATCAGTAGTGATTATAATTATATCCTTTTTACCAAAACATAAGATTTAGCAGCCCATCAAAAGAACTTATGAAACCAAGATAACATCAACAAATAAGAGTATGTAAAATAAACAAAAAACACCATAAACAATATGAATGCATTCACATAAGAGAAAACAAATGTTTCCAATGCAAAACCCTCTCCAGGGAAAAAAACCACCCATTTTTGTTGTTGCTCAAATATTCTATTAATGGCTGAGAAAATTTTTACATAGCGTAGCTAGCACCCATTACTTGGAAGAGTCGACTCCAACAATAGTGTGCTCACATCCATCAGCTGAGAATTTCCTTCTCACACTACTCTGTAGATAATCATCCACTGGAATTCGAGTTGTACAGATGGTGGATGCAATCAATTGAGGGCCTACGGATGAATTGCATGGTTATGGAGAGTGTATTTCCCAATTAAATACATGATAATTCTATCATGAATTGCGCAAGGAAGTAGGACTTGGCAGGAAATAAAATTGGCTAAGTTTTGGCTTGAGCTAGCTTGTGAAATAGAGAAATATATTGTACTAATGCAGGAACTGTTTAGGTTGAACAAGCATTTCATTCTATTCTCAGATCTTCTAGTTAATGAAATATAGATAGTCGGGTCTTTTAGTAGTTGCTTTCCCCAGAGAAATGTTTTGTTATGTGTGATTGATATTCTTCCTTTTCTTCTTATTATTTTCATCGATCAATTTTGGTTTCTTCTGAAGACTAGAGTAAATTCTTGTCTTATGTTTTATCATATCACATAAGATGTTGAATCTACAAGTAAAAATCTACATCTTCATCTTCATATTCCTGCATTAGAAATACACCTTCCTCACCTCTTGAAGAATCAAATTCAAAACATTGATCATCAAATTCTTCAATGACCCCATAATCATCATCACTAGGATGGAAATGAAAATGTCCATGACTAAAAATATTGTTTTCCATAACTTTTACCAGTAGAAGAGGTTCTTCGATTTTTACAGAATTCTTGGCTTGTTTACAACTCTTCTTATTCTAAGATTTATTCCTCTCATTCTTGTCCATGGCCCATGATCTACTCTCAAGTGATCAAGCTTCACTAATAGTACCCTATTCTGATACCAATTGATGGAAATGGCCTCACTACTGAGAGAGGGGGTGAATCAGTAGTGACTGTAATTATATCCTTTTTACCAAAACATAAGATTTAGTAACCCATCATTAAAAATTATTAAATCAATATAACATCAACAAATAAGAGCATGTAAAATAGAATAAAAACACCATAAACAATATGAATGCATGCACATAAGAGAACACAAATGTTTCTGGTGGAAAACCCTCTCCAAGAAAAAAAACCACTTATTGTTTTTGCTGCTCAAATATTCTATTAATGGATGAAAAAAAAAATTATAGAGTAGCTAACACCCACTAGTTGGAAGAGTCAACTCCTACAATAGTGTGTTGACATCCGTCAGCTGAGAAGTTCCTACTCACACTACTCTGCAGATAATCATCCACTAGAATCCGAGTTGTACAGATGGTGCATGCAATTAGTTGAAGGCTTATGGATGAATTGCACGGTTATGGAGAGTGGATTTCAAAATTAAATACGGGCTAATTTTTTCAATAATTGAACAAGGAAGTAAGGGCTTGGCAGGCAACAGAATTAGCTAAGTGTTGGGTTGAGCTAGCTTGTGAAGTAGAGAAATAGAATGTATAGTCGGTTTTTTTAGCAGTCGCTTTCCCCAGAGAAATATTGTGTTATGTGCGATTGATATTCTTCCTTTTCTGCTTCTTATTTTCATTGATCAATTTTGGTTTCCACTGAAGACTAGAGTAGATTCTTGTCTTATGTTTTAGCATATCACATAATATGTTGAATCTACAAGTAAAAGGATACACCTTCATCTTCATATTCATGCATTAGAAATACACCTTCCTCACCTCTTGAAGAATCAAATTCAAAACATTGATCATCAAATTCTTCAATGACCCCAAAATCATCATCGCTAGGCTAGAAACGAAAATGTCCATGACTAAAAATATTTTTTTCCATAACTTTTACCAACACAAGAGGTTCTTCAAGTTTTGCAGCATTCTTGGCTTGTTTACAACTCTTCTTCTTATGAGATTTCTTCCTCTTATTCTTGTCCATGGCCCACGATCTACTCTCAAGTGATCAAGCATCACTAATAGAACCTTACTCTAATACCGATTGACGGAAATGGCCTCACTACTAAGAGAGGGGGTGAATTAGTATTGACTGTAATTATATCCTTTTTACCAAAACATAATATGTAGTAACCCATCAACAAAACTTATGAAACCAATATAACATCAACAAATAAGAGCATGTAAAATCAACAAAAAACATCATAAACAATATGAATGCATGCACATAAGTGAACACAAATGTTTCAGGTGGAAAAACCCTCTCCAAGGAAAAAAAAACCACCTGTTGTTATTGCTGCTCAAATATTCTATTAATGGTTTAACAAATTTTACATAAAGTAGCTATCACCCACTATTTCGAAGATTTGACTCCTACAACAGTGTGCTGACATCCATCAGCTGAGAAGTTCCTACTCACACTACTCTCCAGATAATCATCCACTAGAATCCACGATAACCAATAAGCCTTGACCAACATCCATTAGACTATCCAACTACCATTGGATTGAGATTCTCCTCCTCTAATCACTTTATGCTAGTGTCTACAAGCATGAAGTCTCTACGCCTCCAACTCCTCCATGTGAACCACATTTCAAAATGTTTCAGACTGGGTTTTCAAATCTACTCAACATGAGCAACCCAATAGCCTCTCTAATCAATATAAGATGAAGCACTCAACTCAATGCAAATATAGATATACAATATGATAGATATAACACTCTAGCACAATCACACACCATAAAAACCGAACAACTCGATACTCACACACAAGTATATAGTAAAACATCCTCAACAATATCCAAACCAATACCACAAGAAAGTATCATGGTAATACCAATACCAAGGGCACTTGTATCATGGTAACACCAATACCAAGGGCACATGTACCATGCTAATACTAATAACAAGTTCCAACATGATCCACATACATAACAATACCATGGTAGTGTTTACTCATAATGAAGCCTTCAGTTTCACCCATAAAACATGAAAATTTCGATTGCAACCACATCCATAAGATTGCATCCATACATCTAAAAGCCTCCAACCATATGCATAAGACTAACTCTATGTAGTTGTGGTGGAGTATAGGAAAAACAAAAACTTCTCATCCTAGACCTCTTCCAACATGCTCCACAACTCTTTTAGCAACCACACAACTTTCAAACAAGCATATGCATAAATGCATCTACCATAGAAACCATACATAACATTTAGACATAAGAAAATATATTACAAGCCAAGATGCTCCAAAACCATTTGTCACACTCATACACACTCACGCCACCTACAACACATGCCTAGGTTGACATTAATTCTAACCATTAATCTCTACAACACAACATCAATGCTAACAACCTCACTCAATTAGCCATCAACACTTAAGGTATTATGCTCACACCCTATTACCAAACCTCATGAGCTTTGTCCCCGACCCTTCAATTCTTACACAATCCTTTTATCCACTAGGACACATTATCTCTTTCGTTGGTCTCATCAACCAACGTGCTAGCTCACGTCCTCACCCTCTACGTCTCACCCCGATGCTAAGTCATCTCAATTCTTCGACCACCACTGCGCAAAGGACTACCTCCAAGTAATAGACTTTAGGATAGGAAATTTCCCATCAACTGTAGCTCCAGTTCTTTCATCTATGCGGGGCCCTGCCTCAGTCCTTCGGCGATGCACACATATTTCCACGTGGCTTGTTATACACTCTAGCTGCACTTACTGTCATCTCCAACTCCCCTTTGGGCTCTTCCAAATCATCAAATCCTCCACATCATCTTGGTCCTTGTTATCCTAGAGCTCCCCATCAAATTCTCTTTCCTTGAACTTTCAAGGATGGAACTTTCGGGACACGTCACCTTGATGCTCTCACTTGTGACACACTTAACACAGGTTCTAACTCACTCTGACCTCCTCTATGTCATCAACTCCTCCATGCTATCCCAGTCCATGTTGTCCCAAGCACTTCCTCTACGTGCTCCTCCATTGAACATTTGGGTATGGGACTTTCGGGACACGTCACCCTGAATACCTTCCTTATAGCACACTTAAACCAATAGGGAGTTTTTCCTTTGACTAGTTTATTTGACATATCTTTGCCTCTTTTTTCCCCGAATCATATTAAGTGAAGGGATTCTATCGAGGCTAAACAAAAACAAGCATAATATCACCAGTGTACTCCAAACCTGGCTTTGTTAAATATTTCAACACAAGAGATTTACGATGGCTATTATGTAAATGTGGTGCTTTTGACTCTAGTTATGGCGATTAAACAAAGCCTCCATGACATGACGCTCTTGCAATACTTCAATACATATGCTTTAAGAATGAAGCACTATGATTGCAGAAGGAATGGTTTGGTCATAAATTAACTCAAAGTACACGACATTCCTCACTTCCTATGCTTGCAAACAGATACACACACATACACATATACACACTTCTATAATTTATGTGCTTGTTCTCCCTCCTACACACAACCATTAGTATAAATATTTTTTGTATTTTCATTCGTTGCAATGAGGTCCATCCACCTCATGATATCAGTCATACGAATTAATTTAATTAGTGTTGGAAGGATTAACATAGGTCTTCCTCCATAGACCCTCTATGTATATCGTTTTCATTATTTTAGCTCAGAAATTAATTTTAATATGTAACCAAGTTGGAATAAAACATTATACCCACACATAGTGTTTTTCCACACCAACAACATAGATGTAACCACTATGTACATTCAACACTAATATAGATAGAGGTATTCCTGCATACATAGTGTTAGTGCAGAACCATTAACACAAGGTGTTATTTATTCACATTTCTTATCGTCAACCTATGCAATTACCATCGAGCATAATACACAAGACATCATCATTGCATTACACTACAGGAAATCATTGTACATACTTTCAAATAACAGTTAAATAGCACAATGAGCATTCATATAAAATACAATTGCGCATAGAGTATAAGAAAGGCTTATCTTATAATTTGAAGAAGTTGGTGATTGAGATTAGGAATTCAAATCTCCACCCAACCATAGACAAGCTACAACCATTATTAGTTGTAGCTATCTCCCTCGGGCCAAATTTTAATGCTTGAGGTGGAGTTCTTCTGATGGATTTTAACCAACAAGATAGTTGAAATAGGATGCCACAAGGCCACACTACCTGCATCCACCAGCTACACACATTATCATTCACACTTCTAAGGAATATTCACACCCATGCCAACATACCATAATGTAGAGTACATTAGAGCACATTCAGGAGAAGAGAGTCCATAATAAGGAAGGTTCATCACTGGATAAGCTCCTGATGGGTAAAGAAATCATTCTCTAGGTGGTTCATCAGTGATTCAAGCACCAGAGATTCATTCCCAAGGAAACTTCTTGTGGTTCTTCAACCCTCACAAGAACTTGAGTGACTCTCCCCTATCCAACAAGTTCATTAATCCATAAAATTCCAGTGGGTACTTTAACTAGTTTTAATTCTCTCTAGTACGTAGAAACACAATTCATGAAGCTCCTACTATATTCTCTTCCACAACAATTTTAAATGTTTCTTTTTCTAGTCTCTTCCATGGCTACTCTAAGCCCAAAAATCCCCTTCTCTCTACATATGTCCTCAATGTACCTGGCTGAGAGCTCATCTATCAATGCCTCCTTTTTTATCGGTCCTCCTTCCTTTTTGACCAATAAACTAAATACCACCTCCATTCTCACGATTTCAAAACATTCAAAAACTACCAGTGCAAACCATGTTGCTCCTTCAATGTTTTGTCCTCTTCCTTGCTTATTATAGGCACCAAAGGACACTTGTTCTTGCCACTTCTTCTTTCATATCATTTATGGCATAGTCATCCCATTAAAACCACTTCAACCAACTAGCAGTCATATTTAAAGCAACCATTCCCTTAAGCAAATTCCTACCTCAAGATATGGAATATGTGTCCCTCTCTTAGCCATTTAATATAATTACAATTATTTACAAGAGAGAAATATTAACGAGGGGGATGTCACAAAAAATATGAGGTGGTGCAAATGAGGATTGTTGAATAAGTTTGTGATTACAACTAGAGAGTGTGGCTATGTGAATATGCAACTGCACACCATAACTATTTTAATCTCTTTCTTTTTTTCATTTTTTTATTTTCTTTGTACCTCTCTAATATTCTATATATATTTTTTCATAATCCTCAATCATCCTTTTTTTTCCAAAAAAATTTCTTTCAAAAATATATTGAAAACAAATTGCTCGATAAGTAATAGGGGGAATAGTATGCATATTTGGAATCTTTATGTTTTAATGAAACACTCATCCACATGAAGTGAATTTATCTAGATCATTGAAAGTGTAGGATTTTGGAACTATTGATGAATTTAATAAACTGGATAACTTTACAATGCCCCTTCAAACATTTGTGAATTCTATGGATATTTATCAATATTTACCATGGTCTTGAAGTTCAAAAAATCCTTAAAACCCCTATCCTCATAGATACTAAAGCAACTCCCACTTGATTCTAACTCACAAAAGCTAGGGTTGGCAACCCTTTATCCAAAAAATAGGGTGGCTATAGTATATAGAGATGGCATATCTCCTTAATGAACAACTATAACTACTATCCTTAGTGAAAAAATGATGAAAAACTACTCTTCCTTAGTGAAAAACAAAATATACCTATTTATCTTGGAAAAATATGGTTAGGATATCTCATAACTATTTCAACCATAACTGGATAGAGCTACAAATAAACAACAACTTAGGCCTCCCTCAACAACAAATGGAAACTCAACAAACCAAAAGCTTAAATATTTTTAAGCACTGAGCTTCTTACCCAGTTATGATATGCTAGAATCTTCTAGATCTGATACTATTCTAATGGTGGAAGGATCAAATTATATCAACTATTTTATAATAAACCAAGAACAAAACAAATAACTCACAGAAAACTACACAATAGACTTGCAGCTCTCAAATTCAAATTTGTTGAATTGCTTGAGAACATAAGTATAAATAGAGACAAAATTATTATGGATAGACCCTCTATAAGGATCTTGGTATGCTAATAATAGCCACACTAGATAATTTTAGTTATTTCATGCAGACCAAACTCTTTCCTAAATTTAGACTATGAATGCAACACATGCAAACTACACATAAAGTGGGAATAATTATATCTGACAATGTAGATATTTTATCCCCTAAGGAGAATCAAATTAAATCAATGGTGAGGAATATATCTTCAATACCAGTTCCACTACACCATCCACCTCAAATTTGTGAGTTCCACTTCAAATATTGAAACATCCAGTCATAACCTAGATCCAACTTATTGAAAAGTGAACTAATCCATTTTAAATGATCAAAATGGAATTAAAATAAATTAATGTCGATTCTTATTATTGGAATACTTTTAAAGCCCATTTCATTATAATGACCCATTTTAAGATGACTATTTCAAGAGGTATACTAGTTATATAGCCAAACTAAATCAACTATATAGATATTACAAGGCAATCCATCATATAACAATCTCCATTTAAGTACTTGTAAATATATATAATATCATACCATCTCCAATATGGTAGTACCAAAGGAAAATGCAATTACATATGGAGATACCTGGCTCAAGAATATGGAAAAATGTGAAACAATAAAATTTGAGCAATATGGATGCAACAAAGTGAATCTTAGAGAATAATGCTAGTAATATTCATGTGTAAAATCATCATTAGTATATGCTTTCATGGAACAAAAAATGCCTTGTGCGCATTGTTCTATGGTGGAAACTAGGGTTCGGCCCTAGGTGAGTGTCGCTCCAACTCCCTCTACGATGGTTTCTCCTACATCTGATTCATTCAATGCAAGAACCCTAGTTTCATTTTTTTTGTAGGGTAAATTTGGTTTCCTTTAGATCCAGTCATTTCGAATTCCCTTATGTCTGTCAAGGCTCCATTGGGGGTCAAATTCTCGTTCCTTCCTGCCATGGCTTGGGGTTCAAATTTAGTCTCTCTTGGTGGTTCTACTTCTTCAAGAATTTTGCCCCTAGACCCCTTTCTAGCGAGCAATGCGAAATCTTCCTCTAGTGATGCATCTTTGTCATGGGGTCTGATTTCTTCATCCAATATTTTGTGTGTCATCCCCTCCCAATGCTGGGGAGGCTCTCATCCAACAATGTCTCCTCTTTCCTTTTACAATGTTATGAAGTACTCTCTTGGTTATCTCCCTTTAAGGTCAAATTCACATTTTATAACTTCCTCTCTGTATGCATTAGAAAACTTTTGAGGTCCAAAATGGGCCTCCTAATTAAAATGTAAAACCAAAATAAAATTTATAAGAACCAATATGATTCAAGATGATGATGTTAACCATGGGGGATGATTCACCATTTCTGGGGTAAAAAAGTAAAAGGATAAAAATAAAAAATAAATAATAAAACTACTTCTTCAACTTGTATTTTCAACTTATCTCCCTAATATTTAACTCAAATTTCAAGTGGCAGAACTCGTTGGATGCAAAATTTAATTCCGCATCCAAGGAGTACTCATTCTGCATACTTTTCATGGACCCTACTACACAAAAAAAATGAGAAATACATGAAAAAACGTTATTACAATCACATTTTTCATGTATTTCTCATTTTTCGTGTAACGAGCTCCATTGAAAGTATGCAACATGGGTACTCCTTGGATGAGGAATCAAATCATGCATCCAACGAGTGTTTCTACTCGAAATTTGAGTAAACCCATAGGGCGATAAGTTGAAAATACAAGTTGAACAAGTAGTTTTTTATTTTTTCCTTCTAAAATTTGATGATTTAATCTAATATTATTTTATTATTTCTACTATTATTTTATAATTTCCTTAGGAGGACCATTTTAGACCTCAAAATTCCTCTAATGGCCCCCTCTACTATGTGATTCCAATTTCTAATGCTCCTGTAATCGAGGTTACGAGTGTGGATGATACTTTAAGAGAGGATAATTTTTTTTTAAGCTGGTTTAATATGGAGGTTGTATGGTCTTTGGCAAAGGTTTTTCTATCTCCACTCCTATATCTCCAAGTAGTGGAAGTCACATATTTCTGATGAAGTCAAAATTTACCCTTTGGAAAATTGTTTTTTCAGAGTGGTTTTCAATAAAGTTGAAGACAAATCTCAAATCATGTCCCATTGCTCTGGGGTAGCGTAAGGATCTCCATGTAGTCTTCATTTCCCACCTTTGATCCCCTCACAATGTCAATCCCATCTACTCTGGTTTGGCTAAGGCTCCCCAACCTCCCTCTCCATTAGTAGAATCTTCCCTCTTTTGCTGCAATAAGTAATGCATTAGGAACATTCTATTGTCCAGGGGTGGATAAAAAAATTTATTTAAAGGCTCCATATGCTCACATATTTAAGGGATTCTCTGAAAAAATCAAACTAATAGGTCCTAGATTCTCTTGGTTACAAAATCTAGACAATGAAAATATTTCATTTCGATGTAGGAATTGTTATGAGATTTGATATTCCACCAAATATTGTCCCAAGGCTAGAAAATATGCGTCAAATAAATCTAGGAAAAGACCACATTTGTGGGACGGAGCCTCCTTTGATCACTTCTTCATCTCCAAGGATATTCTTTCCTCTACCCCTCGATGTAAAGTGAAGATGCATCAAGACTCAAACATTTCAAAACCCCAATAAAAGAAGAACTATGTCAATGATCTTGTCACTTCTTCTAAGAATAATATTCCAAGTGCTTCTTCAAGCACCATCTCCACGAAATATTATGCTCCTCCCAATTAGTTATCTCAAGAGGAGGTTAATCCTCCAAGAGAAAACCAAGATAAGACAAATAACAACGGTCAGGTGTCTAAAAACTCAACGAATTCTAATAGTGAAGTTGTAAATCTTGATGCCTCGATTTTAAATGGTTTACTGTCCTAGAAAAAAGATATATATTGTTGATCCCTCAATTATGGATTCTAGCCAATCCATATCAATACTCCCTTAGTGTGTGTCTCTGAAGATTTCCAATGAGACCATCTCATCTGAAACACCTGTGAAGGTTCCAATTGTCAAGGTGACCCTGGATAATGCATGATCAACAAATACTCCCATTGCATCTCTTTAATTTTCCAAAAAAATATGTCTTCTATGCATGAATTCACTTCTTTGGACAGATTCAACATAGTTTTTTAATCTTCAGACGTTGCGCCTATTTTTTCATCAAAGGGAGAGGGGCCTTGTGGGTAGACCAAGCAGAGGCATTTCTTCCCCTTCTAGAATGCAACGAAAAATACAAAAGTCAAGTTTCTATGAGCACTAGCGATACTATGGAACCAACAGGAAATGGGGCCTAGACTCAAGTCAAAAGAAATATGGAGAATTCTCTAGGAAAGGTGAAGATGAAGCCAAAAAAAAAATTAATTAGAAATGTTTTGCAAATTTATATGTATTATAAGGATTTGTTGGAAAGTATTTAAATGGAATAATTTCATTCAGCATATATTTTGTGAACATTTCACAAGCTTTTGGGAAATCCTTGTGCTCTTGCCCAAATATTAGAGGAATCTTGGATTATCTACTCTCAGAAAATGTAATTTTCTCCTTTTATTAATACAAATTATTAGTGGTTCCTTAAAAAAAAATCATCATGATTTTACACACCAAAAATAAAATAATACATTAATGTGCTTCTTTATTTTATAATATTATGCACATGTGTTCATCTTTTACCTTGAAGAAATATGTTCATCTTTAAGGTCATATTTGAATTAAGGTGCATGCATGATGATATAGTGAAATAACATAAAACAAGTAGTTGCATTGATTTAAAAATGACATAATACAAGAGAATAAGATGTATTGATTTCAATGATGAATTAGAGTAATCAAGAGGTTGCATTGATTTCAAAAATATATAACACCTAGGCATCAAGTGGTTGCATTAATTTTAGCAATAGATATAACATACTCTCCAAAATATGGCTATCATTACCAAATGGTTAGGAGAGCTCAAGGGGTGCAGACTTGGTGGTGTAAAAAACTTTAGAAATTGAAATGCCCAGCAAAGTCAAGATTGTTCTTTTGGTTCCTCCTTAAGGACAAAGTGCCCACATGGGACAACTTGCATAAAAGGAAAAAACATGGGCGTTGTTGGTGTATATTATGCAAAATTTCAGAAGAATCAGTTTTTCATTTGTTCTTAAGTTTTCCTTCCATTATCAAAATTTGGGCGGCCATGCTGAGTTTATTGGGGTTTAGACTTATCTGGAATGGGGTAAGTATTTTGGATGCTTGGAAAAAATTTTGGAACTCAGCACATGATGAAAACTTGAGAAATATTCCTCTGATCATCACATGGAGCATTTGGTTGGCAAGAAACAAAGGCATTCTTCAAGGCACCCCTTCATCACCTTCACCTATTGTGGCAGAGTGTGACTCTATTTTTTCTTTAATACCCCTGCCTTCTCTAGGTCAGACTCCTCAGATCATTAGAGAAGAACAAATAAGACCTCATATCCCTTGGGCATATATGGATGGCGCCGTTGATGCTCAGAATAGATCTAGGGTGGGGTTGGTAATACAAATTAATGAACACAAACTATTAAAAGATTCAGTTGGCCTTGGTTTGCGATAAAACAACTGCGCAGAACTCCAATAATTGAAATATTTATTGTGTTGGTTTCAACAAATTGGGATTGATTCAGTTCAAATTTTCGATGACTATTTAAATATTATAAATTGGTTTAATGAAGTTGAAAGATGTCAAAATCACATTTGATTCCACTCATAGAAGAAATATTACAACTTAAAATGGGTTTTTATTCTATATCGGTCTTCCACATACATAGGAAGCATAACGCATAGGCAAACCTCCTTTTTAAGGAGGGTCTGCAACAGGTTTGGGCGATTAGCGCACAACAAAATTAGAGGAGGGGAGGATCCATGTGTCAAATCAACAACCTTACAACACATGATCCATGCATATTTCCATTGAGCTCTTACATTTACATTTTAATTTATATTTTTTGATGCATCATATCAGCTCTACTAGTTTTTGAAACTTTGACCCACTGGTACTTTTATTTATCTATGAATATACTAGCTACACTTGTTCTTAAAAAAAAAGTTTTATGTAAGGGTTGTTTTCTCCAATAATGGGGAGGCCTAGATTTGAACTTATGGCTTTTTGCTTGTTGATTTTGAGTAACACTTATTCTTTTTTTCTTATACTCAGTATCGTTGTGTTTTTTTTGCTTCATTGTGGACTCATTTTCAGAAATTCTTAAAGCATCTACAACTGTAACTCTTTATTGGCTTAATAAAAATTTTGTTTTTTCTCTGGAAAAAAACACACACATGCACACACACAATAGGGTGCTTAGATTTAAGTGATGATACAATCAAAATGATTCAAAGAAATCACCACATTGATTTCAATAACTAAGAAAGCAAATTATCAAGTCGAATTGCTTTAGCAATAACATATTATAGTGTTATGGAAAAAAAACTTAGTTATAAGCAAAGTCCACCACTATTTTTGGGTGGGTTTCATTCCTTTATTATGATTTGCAAATTAAAACCATTATAGTGTTAGCATATATAGAATTTATTTATATATACAACACATTAAAACCAATATAATATATAAAAAAATGATGAGTAACGTATAAAAGGTAGAAAGAAATTATTAATTGGAAAGAAAGAGAAATTAGGTATAACCATTAGTAAAAAATTTGAATGGTTGTTACAATCAAATTTCCTTGTTATATAATAGATTTGGAAATATGGTACATCTCATGTAGATTTTTTTGTAGATTCATAGCTCATGTAATGTACTAAAACATAAGACAAGAATCTACTCTACTCTCAACAGCGGAAGCTAATAGATAGATGAAAACAATAATTAGCAAGAGGAAGAATATCAATGACACAATACAGCACAATATTTCTCTGGTGAAATCCACTACGTAAAACCCCGACTATATATATTGCATTAATAAAAAATCTGAGTGAAAATACAAAGCTTGTTCGCACAAGTATGATCAACTACCTGTCTCACAAGCCCACTCTAGCTAACACTTAGCCAATTTTGTTGCCTGCCAAGCCCCTATTTCCTTACGTAATTCCTAGGGGAATTAGCCTCTATTTAATGAGGAAATCCTTCTTCAATATCTACGCAATCCAAACTTACGTCCTAACCTGATTGCATGCACCATCTGTACAATTTGAAAAATAATACAGCTGATAGTACACTGTCCCTACACTCTAGTCTCAACTGTGTCTTCCTTTGAACTGACATGCATGAGTTATTATTGAGTGAATCTTTTTTATGCAAACAACTCACAAAATAGAAGAAAAGATATATCAACGACTTCAAAATCAACCTCTTTGAGGGGGAACCTCTTTGTCCTCAATGCTTGAGAAGTTCTAGATTCTTATGTATAAAATTCTCATCCTCCCATGTGGAATCTTCAGTGGGTAAGTTCTTCCACTTGATGAGATACTCTGAAATTGATCAATTTTGTAGTTACTGATTTCTTGTTTCTGCGACTCCTTCAGGTTCCAATATGATTTTTCCTTCCTCTTCAAGTTTTGGAAATATTATTTGAACTAGGATCTTCTCACCTATAACCTTCTTTAAGCATGAAACATGGAAAACTGGGTGCACTCAAGAAGATGCAGGAATCTCCAATTTGTATGCCATAGTAACAATCTTTTGTAACACCTTGTATAGACCATAATACTTTGGTGATAATTTATTATCCTTCTTAGCTTGCTTGAGGGACATTTTTTCGTATGGTTGTATTCGTAGGAATACCCACTCACCTACAACAAAACTTCTTTTACTATGATGTTGATCTTCCTGTTGTTTCATTCTATTCTGTGCCAAAGTGAGGTTATCCTTTAAGATTTTGAGAACTTGTTGTTGATGCTCGATGTGATCTTCCATAGCTTGAACCTTAGAATTTTCTTTTAAATATGATGTCATGGACAGTGGATGATATCCATAAAGTCCCATACATGGGGTCACTTTTACTGCAGTATGGAAGGAAGTGTTATACCACCATTCATCCAGAGCCACCAGTTGACCCATTGTATATATTTATCAAATACAAAGCAACGAAGATATCCTTCCAAACATTTGTTCACTATATCAGTTTTCCCATCAGATTGAGGATGATAAGATGAGATATGAGCTAACTGAGTACTCAAACAATAAAATAATTATGTCCAAAAATTTCCAGTGAAAATGGGATCTCTATCATTTACAATAATCTTTGGGTTTCCATGTAGCTTTTGAATTGTTTCAATTAATGCAATAGCAACTGTATTGGATTTGAATGGATGAGAGAATGAATAAAAGTTTGCATACTTGGTAAGTCTATCAATTACCACCATGATGACACTCTTTCCTTCGAACTTGGGTAAACCTATGATAAAATCCATTGAAACCTCCTCCCAACATTGACTTGGAATGGATAAAAGTTGTAATAGACCTGGGGTCTTAATTGTCTCAAATTTATTTTGTTGGAAACCAAACTTTCTACCACAAAATTTTGAATATCATATTTAAGGTGATCCCAAAAAAAATCTTTCTTAACCCTGTGGTAAGTTTTTAAAAATCTTGAGTGCCCTCCGAAGGGAGAGGTGTGTAATTCCAGAAGAATCTTTTGTTTGATTTGGGAATTGTTACAAAGGTATAAGTGATCTTTGTACCATAATGAATCATTTTTCCATATAAATGTATCAGATGTACTGGGATCTTGCTACGAATTTTGAATGAGTTCCCACACTTTTTCATCATTCTTCCATTCATCCCTTGCTTCATTTATCCAATCTTGTTGGATAGTAGAAATGGCACAAAATACTGCTTCCACATCCTCATCCTTTCTTGAGAGTGCATCTGCAACAACATTTTTCTTCCCTTTTTTGTAGATGATTTCAAAGTCATAACCCAACATCTTTGTGACCCATTTTTTATATTCTTCTGAAGATAATCTTTGTTCTAAGAAGTATTTAAGACAGATTTCATGATCCGTAATTGCACAAGAATTTACAAGATCTACAATTCAGACCTGAGGTTCATCAAGTTTTCGGCTCAAATGGGTTTTAATTTTAGCTTCTGAAACTTCGTAGAAAAAAAATTATAGAGAAATTTCCATGATGACCTATTTGAAGCAGTGAAACCCTAGAATCCAAAGCTCTGATACCAAATGTTATGCAACCAACTCACAAAATAGAAGAAAAGATAGATCAACAACCTCAAAATCAGACTCTTCTAGGGGAAACCTCCTTTACATTACACAAATGCACTATTCTTGTATGATACCAATCACAAGACCTCCTTTCTATATAAAGGAGTCTAAGGGGCCCCAATACAATCAAAGCCTACATAACAATAATATTGTAGGTACACAACGATAACAATAGTGGGCTTCTATGATGCACAATAATAACAACATGGGGACTATATGGGCACAATAATACAATAAGGGGGTTGCACTAATAATAATAAGGGGTTACAAAAGTAGTATAGGGACCTAACAATCTTCAGTTAGATGGTGTGGCACTGAGGATGCACTAGTGAACCCACTCACTACTAGATCTCTACTAGTTCCTCCAATAGTTAGAACTAGTTTAACTGACTATAACTCAGTCAAACTGAGTTATCTAATTACAACTCAAATAAAATCAATATGGACCCCTAAAACTTATGGATCACACTTACATGACTCTATATAAACTTCCAACTCGAAATTTCTAATTTAACTAACTCAACTTAACTTAGTTAACCATTACAAGTTGCCATGACAAAAGAATTACAATTTAATTAAAGTAAAAATTAAATTAGAATTTCTAGATGTTATTTTTAACATTTCTTGTTGTTATTTTCAACACTCCCTCTCAAAAAGAAAGGAATTCAACTCTATTCTTACCTTGAACCTTTGGAATTTTATGCATGTAACACTTATCTCTAGTGTTGTTGCTGCAACAACTCCTAAAACTAAAAAAGCATCCAACCTAAAGTAGTATGATGCCTCTATCATCAAAGTCTCTAACTGCTACTGCCTCTATCGACTGAAAACTCCATGCTTCTGTTGACTCTACCTTTTTGCATTTTCATTAACTCTATTCAGTTCTCCCCAGTATCTGACTGCTCTAGTCTTTCTCACTCTGATATTTGACTACATCAACTGCCACTAATCCATCCTACTACTATGTACTTTAGGTTCCCGTAGCGAGGTATGGTCTAAGAGATAAAAATTGTCAATGTACCCTACCCAATTTTAGCCCTCTTTGGACTATCACTTCACATCGCCCCACCTCACACCTAGAGGTATGGCTTCATGTTCTCCCTCTGCCCATTTGGATCGAAATTTCCCCTACTGAAGTTCTCTGCATGAGTGGATGCCTCCACTCAGTCTCCTCTCTGCTTCTGCAATTGTGGCTGCTCCACAATTGCCTAAGATTACTTCTTCTCTGCTTGAGTGGATCTCTCCACTTGGTCTCCTCTCTACTTCATCAATTGTGGCTACTCCACAATTGTCTGAGACTGCTTCTGAGGCTTCTTATGGGGCTGCATGTTCATAGGTAATTCATTTTCCCTCTCAACCACCAAGTCTCTAACCTTTGCCTTGCTCCTCAAGGCTTTGCATGCATATTTTACCTCAAGAGCACACAGGTTCTTGACTCATACATCGATTTGTTTCACCTATCGAGTGGCAATGTGTCTAAGGAAACATTTTCTCTTAATAAAAATCACATCATAGCTACGGTCTTCCAATACCGCGATGGAAACAAGATTATTCTTTAGTCTTGGAACATACATCACATCTGTGATTCTAAGAGGAGAGCCAGAATCCCACTGAAAGGTAATTTTACCAATATCGGCAGTGCTATACCTCCCATCATCTCCAAACTCTATGTTTTGCTTGAGGTCTTTCTCCTAAAAATCACTAAAGAGATCTTTGTTCCCTGTCATATGGAATGAGGCACTGCTTTCAAGATACCACACACTTCCCATTACAGTGTCTTCCATGCATGCAATGAGAGTGAAATCAAGTTTGAATTATGAAGCTAGAGCTTCACCTACTACAGCTACTGCAGGCTCCTTCTTGCTTGCTTTCTTCTATGGGAAATTCATGGCATAGTGCTTGTACTCGTGACAATCAAAACACTTGACTTTCAACAAGTCCATCTTCTTGTCACCCGCCTCACCTTGGGACTTCTTTCCCTTGGATTTCTTTCCCTTACTCACTAAGGAAAAGTCCTCTTCCACTTCTTTGGAAGAGTTCCCAACTTTTGTGTTCCATCGAAAATCATCCTATACGAAATCCAACCACAGTCGTTCCCAATATGGCAACTTCTTCCTCCCATTGATAGAGTCCTGATAAATATTCCAACTCTTTGGAAGTCCTAGAAGAGCTATGCTCACGATATCATCCTCGGCAACAATGATTCCAACTCTTCCAAGCTCATCCTGACAATGGGTGAAATTTGTCAAGTAATTTTCAATTAAGTCGACCTTCTCCATCTTGATTTTCCTGAGCTTGTCCTTCAGTGCCAACTTCCTATGGTCACTACTATTCTGAAACAGGTGTGTTAATGCCTTCCACATAGCATATGAATTTTCCTTTCCATGGAAACTTGAGACAATGTGGTCTTGAACTCCCTCGAGGATAATTTTCCTCGTCCTTGCCACACACATTCCCCATTCAACTAGATCTTTGGCATCCCATGTTGGAGGCTTAGGAATGTCTTTATCAATGAACTTCTTGAGGTCATTGTCTTCCAACACTTCCTCCATCATGTCCTTCTAGGATATGTAGTTCGATATACCATCCAAGGCATACTCAAGTCTCAAACCGTACAAAGCTATTTGCTGACCCTGAAGTATGAATTGCAAATTCGAATTTCACCTGTAACCCCAAAGTGGAAATCCTCTATTTTATATTTTCGTCAACTCTAGTACCATGTAAAGTTTCCTGTAGATTCACAACTCATGTAATTTACTAAAACACAAGACAAGAATCTACTCTACTCTCAATAGCAAAATCCAATAGCACGATGAAAACAATAATCAACAAGAGAAAGAATATCAAGGACACATAACACAATATTTCTCTAGGGAAATCCACTGCTCAAAACCTCGACTACCTATATTGCATTAATCAAATCTGGGTGAAACAAAGCTTGTTCTCACTAGAATAATTCCTTCACAAGTATGATCAACTCTCTCCTTCATAAGCTCGCTCTTGCCAACACTTAGCCAATTCTTCTTCCTTCTAAGCCCCTATTTCCTTATGCAATTCCTAGAGGAATTAGCCTCTATTTAATGGAAAACCTTATTCCATAACTGCGCAATCCAAACTTAATTACTCAACTGATTGCATCCACCATCTGTAGAATTCTAAAAATCATACAACTGGTAGTACACTATCCCTACACTCTAGTCTCAACCGTGTCTTCCTCTGAACTGACATGCATGAGTTATTCTTGAGTGAATATTTAGTTAGTTGTTGTGGCACTGAGGATGCACTAGTGCACCAACTCACTACTAGAGCTCTACTAGTTCCTCCAACAGTTAAAACTAGTTTAACTGACTATAACTCAATCAAACTGAGTTATCTAATTACAACTCAAATAAACTCAATCTGGACCCCTAAAACTTAGCGATCACACTTACATGACTTCAAATAGACTTCCAAATTGAAATTCCTAATTTAACTAAGTCAACTTAACTTAGTTAATTATTACAAGTTGTTATGAGAAAAGAATTTCAATGTAATTCTCAATTTAATTCAAGGACAAATTAAATTAGAATTTCTAGATGTTATTTTTAACATTTCTTGTTGCTATTTTCAACAGCTCAAAAGTGTGTGTAGAAGATTGGTAAAAAATATAAATTAAAATTGGTCACTACATATTAATCTATTTATTATATATTATATTTATCATATTACTTTCTTAATATCAACATTTTTTATCATCAAATATTGTTACTCTTTTTATATTCATCTTAATATTGGTGTAACTTTTGAGGTAGCATTCTTGATGATACTTTTTAGGTTTTAGAGATAATAGTTTGTAAATTTCACATATCTATTTTTATTTTTTACTTTTTTTACTTTTACCATGCAAAGAATACTTACAACTGAATTGTATAAGGTTGGTTTGACATGATTTTCGCTAAAGTTGGAATTTGTCTTTCTAATGTTTATATATGTGTGTATATTGTAAATAACTGTTACGATAATGGCATGGGACATTTCCATCCAATGTTTGATAAATATATCATATTATGTTTTGTATATGGTAGTCTCAACGAGGTCACTTCCTCCCTTCCTTTAGGTTATTTTCGATACCTCATGCAATGGAGTTATAATATATTTTTGACAATATATAGCATAGTCATTAGCACATGCAACTTCAACCTTTATTATGATAATTATAATCACTAACCCTCGGATAGTTGATCTGCAACACTTGTATGGTTACTTGCCTTATTGAACTCTCTAGAATTTATAATTGTTACACATTAGGATACATGTGATTTGCTATCGGACACTGACATTGGTGAGTTGTCACCAGATTCACAGTACACCTTGAATTAGGGCTAAGATAAATGGTGGAAGATTCAAGTGTTTTTAAGGGGTAACTACCCCTCCCCTGTTGTTCCCTTTTGTGTTCATTTGTACTATACTCTACCTCCAGTAGGGCTCTACGACTAATCTATTACGGAGATAGGTATGCCCTACCATCTTTCAGCGATTACTTAGTATGTTGTTGGTTAAATCCATTAATTCACCATGGTTTACTTGCAGAAGTTAGGGTTTTCTTTACATTTGTAAGTTTTCTTACGTTAGCTTTATTTTGACAAAACATTTCTCGAATCTATAGAGTAGCCCATGTTTCCTTATATTGTTATGATTATTTATGGACTGATTTCCTTTTTCATCTCTAGTTCCTTACATGATTTCTTTATTTTTAAAGGTTTACCGGGCTTTCCCTAGTGTGGGATTTAGGGTTTGACTGTGAAAAAACACTTTGTTGAGTAACTCAATACTTGTGATAGTGCAGTGACTTGTACCCAAGGAGGTAAGGTCTCTTTGATATAAGGGATATATCGGTTGACATTATCATGATTATTTGAAGTTTTAATGTTGATAGAGCACCTTATTCTAGCTATTGTTTTTGCTTCATATTTTAGAGTTAATGGCGTAATATTTTGATGCTTTCATGTGTTTCGTTCACTTTCAACATTTTCCTAGGGTTTAAAGATGACTAGCCATTTCAAGTCCTGAGCTTTGATTTCTTCAGGTGACTTCTATTAGGTAATAAGTAAGTTCCTTACCCAGTTATTTTTTTTTTAAAAGAGAACCATGGTCCTTCTTCTTTTAGAATTAGAGTTTAACATTTTATAATGGTGTCTATTTGTTATGTTGAACAGGAGCTTCCAAAGAATTACCTTCAGGGTCCAAGCCCAGGTTATCTGTTGAATTTCTAGTTTTATCATTAATATTTCCTTTATTTTGGTCTTGTAGACTCCAGTATTCTCCTGTCTTAATATTTTCATTCTTGTGGCTTTCCTACAAGTAAATTGTCAATTATTGGAGCAAGCATTTGAATTTTGTGGCTTGCAAAATGACTACATGTTCCAAGTTTTTCTTAAACTTCCCTTCCTCTTGTAATAAGCTGAAATCCAAGGTATAATGCTTGGCTATTAACTCCATGTGAGATAGGGTTGACCTTGAAACCTCTTATCCGAACATATGTATAATAAGTCTAGACCTCATATCGAAGGTTTGGGACACAAATTTGACACATTATAATGGAAATTTTGTCAAGTTCCCCTTTTTCTGTTATGAACTTGAAGATGTTTACTTGAATTGTTCTGATTATTTGGTGGATGACTATGCAATATATACCCTTAGGGTTATTGTATCTGTTAAATTATTGGTGGCACACTTGCCGAGATATAAAGAATTTATCTATTATTTTGATACCTTCTAATTTCTGCTGCATGGTAAGAATCTTTGCATTATTGCAAAACGACTCGGAATGTGTAACTTTTCTCGACTAAGTAATTATAAATTGAATTATGTTACCTTCTTGTATAATATTTTGCTAGCTAAGTTCATTTTTAATTCAGTGTTGTTCCATACTTACAAGGATGTGTAACATTTTTCTTTCCTTTATTTTATTTTAAACCTATATTTCTCTAAGAGAAATAAATATATAGAATTTAGTAAATGAACCTATACATTTTTCAATTCATTTCAAACGCACAATTATATTTATACAAGTATGTTTATATCTAGTCTGAAGGAGTAGGGAAGACCTACTCCAAGGTTTGTTGCACTTCCTTCAGTCCTATCATATGGAGTCTTGGACTAATTACCCGCACATGTGTTTGTACATATTAGTGTCTCATAACTTGGGTATCTAACCAGACTCAATATTGAACATTTAATTATGTCAAATACAGAAACATAAAGAATACACATGAAGTAAGGAAATTTACTTCACATGAATACTTATATGTTTAAGTAGTTGAGCTTGCCACTAAAATTACAAGGGAAATATTGCTCCACCCAACCAATGAGAGCCAACACTCTTTACCACCAATCCCACCAAGATATCTTCATAACCAGAGTTGTTTCATGACACAAAAAATATCAGGTCTAGCCCTAGATAATTCTAATCTCCACCAGGTCATGTCTTAGGGTTTTAAAATAAGCACATAAGCTTCAACCCAAAATTCCACTCGCCAACCAACTCAATAATTCCTTAATTTGGGAACATCTTGCTCCCCTCAAAAAACATCTTGTCTAAGGGTATTAAGCTTAAAACTTTTATTCTCCTCCCTTGGGTCTCCTCTAGCCAGACTCCTAGTTCTTTTAGGTTTCCACTTGCTTTTTTCCTCTCACCCTCTTGGCTCCCTTTTTCCTAATTGCGATAATTTATCTCTAGGGAGAGGAATTTTGTTAGGTAAACACCTATGCCCATAATTTTCTTTCAACTATGTGGAATGTAAAACTCTCTTTCAGCATATTTCCCACCATAATTTTCATGGTTGACCATAAACAATATTTATTAATTAAATTTACAAATATAAACATTTATGTTTATCACATATTCATACTAGGCCTTCAACACGACCCACAATTTTCCAAGTAACTTAGCAAAAGCAAGTTAGAATATTTACAATTCACTAAGGGGTATTACATCTTCCCTCGCTCGAGTGAAACACCATCCTCAGTGTTTTCTTGGAACTTAAAGCAGGCTAGACTATGAATCACACATAAAATCCTCATCCTCCTAGGTAGCCTCTTTCGAGCTGAAGTGCTTCTACTACACTTTAACCTAGGTGATTGCATTCTTTCATAGCATAATTTCTCTCTAATAGAGAATGTAGAGAGGCTCAACCAAGAATACTTTACCTAGTTCGACCTACATCCAAAATTATTATGGCTATCATTAGTTTTCATCAATCATTATTTAAGAAACATATATCACAACCCAACAAGGGTTAGAACCTTGCACTCAATAAGAGTTAGCGACATCATTGTAAGCTCATCAACAATAGAAATACATCCTTTTTACCTACCCAATGGTTATTTCAATCGATAAGGACCCCACTGTGTCATCCCATGATAAATTTCAGACCATGGAAGTACCAATTCCCTTTGCACTACTTACATAATAGTAATAGTATTTCATATACCATTTATTGTTCTTGTCTTTTATGATAGATTGCTACTAGTGTATTGTCATAATGGCTAGAATTATTGTGCTTTTATCTTAATTCAAATTTTACATATGGATTAGTCATGCATGAGTAAAGTTTAGGATAACTTCTTTTTCCTGTCATGTTCAAGGCCGATATATTGTAGTCTACTTTTTCAAAGTAAACTTAGTTATGCCCATCTTGGGCTGCTTTGCTATTTTCTTTTAGCGCAAATCAAGAAGCCAAGTTTGAAAAATTCCTTTAATTTTGGCCCTTTTTCATCCTGCATTATAGTTTTTTGATGAAAGTTATACGTAATTTTTCTTTCATGTACAGTCATGGTATTTCTCCCTTTTGCGCTCATATGTGTATTGACTGTCTCACACTCATTATGTTACTATAGTGTAGTTATTTTCTTATATATCAAATCACAAAATGTTATTCACATCATTCAACAACATTTTTTTTTTAATACATTTGACATGTAATTTCTCGTGGAATGTTAATAAACAACAAATTTATCCCAACATGAGAATAACTAATTGTCTTATTATACCCTCACACGGTGATCATACTTGTTATCATCATAAGGAATATTTCCTTACCTTGTCCCTATAATGGCTCACAACCAATGATTTGTTCTTTAGGCACCATCAAGATTTCACGATACCAAATATGCCACAAAAAAAATTACCAAAGTTCTAGGAAAATTAATTCAACTTAGCACTTTCACGATAGATATTATCTTTGTCCTTTGTTCAAGTGGACCCAATCATGTTCACATTAATTATCCACTAGTGGTTTCATGCAAAAGTCTTGATCAGGGTTTTATAATTTAGTTGTTTTACTTTATTTTATTCTTTTCCTTCTAATATTTCCCTAGTAGACCAACAAGGCTAAAAGAACAAGCTAATATTAAAAGAAACCACTAATGACAATTCAATTGCACAACCTAGAGTAGTACAGTCATGCTTAAAATCAACAAAAGATAAAAAGAAAATGACATCACCAAAACTGAAAACCATACTTCTTTGGCACGACTCACCCATGAGTTTCTTTCAACTCTCTTCTTGGGGTTTGCATCCCTTTCTATTCTGCAAACTATTGATTAATGTTTCTAGAGGTTACATGGGGTCCTTCCCCCTTTGCATCTCTCATGCCTATCAACTACCTTAGCACATCATTTTAGTGTGTTCATATGAACATATTGACTTTGTAAGCATGTGTTCATTTTAATCAGCCATTTGACAAAACTTCATTTTTTTCTTTAAAAGTTATATTGAATTTGTTTAAGGCACTTATCTAGGGTAACATTGACCAGTGGCACACTGCCTTTCTATGTTAGCACATCACACAACAACATGCATAGGTAATGCTTGTGTCAATATGCTACCAACATTATCTTTACCACAACTTTGCTTTTTCTTAAGATTATGTGCCACATTTTACTTGGTTACCTTACTCGGCTATATGCCTGTTTCTGATCACATTTTACCTAGACCCACTATCAATCCTTCAAGCCATGTTAAGGCAATAGACTAATCGAAGTATTTAATATACACATTCATTGTCGTGTGTACCTAGCATACATATATATACATATTTTCTCATGCTTTCTTTTTTGGCTTATGGTATTTTCCAAAACTTTTAAAGAGAAGCATCAAACCACCAAGGATTGGGTTAAGATTTTCCCGCCTTGTGGTTTAAAAATATATCATTTTGCCTTAATGTGTGTGTGTGTGTGTGTTTTCATAATTTTTCTAGATTTCCCATGGAATCTAGCCTGTGTCTATTCCTATTTATCATGTTGTACCTACTCATATCAAATCTTTACATATGGAGTTACAGTTAAAAATTATTTCAATCAATCAAAATTCTCTTTTCATCTTTATTTCAATCAAACTTAACCTTTTAAACAACAAGGTCGTTATAAAATAGACCAATGAGGGAATCATCCCATGATTCGGTGTTATGAGTCTGTAATCCATAACAATCTTGAGTCCCTTGCATCCATCAGGTATAGGAAATTCAAAAGATATCTGAATTCCTTTTCTATATTTTAGGGGTTGTTGCATTCCCTTCCTAGTAAATTTCGATATTCTTGAAATGGACTCTAATCTTGCTCAGTTTATACATACTAAATTTGGTGTAAAGTTGATACTTGTTTAGTTTTAACAACATTGTTCCAAAGTTCCTCCATGTTTATTTGGTGTCTTGCAGTAACCCAGATACTATTATCATGTCACTTTCAACTTAAAGGTCTTAAATACACAACTCATTTAATCATTCACAAGATGTTGAAAATGCAACAAGAAAATATTAATTCAATTTTTTCCTTAATTAAATTAGGAATTAAATTGTAATTCTAATTCTCATAACAACTTGTAACAGTTGACTAAGTTAATTTGACTTAGTTGGCTCATTTAATTTTCTCATTTGATTTGATTTGGGAGTCTATCTAGATTCATGTAGAGTGGTTCCTAAATTTTAGGAACCCAGGTTGAGTTTATTTTGAGTTGTAATTATTTAACCCAGTTTAACTGAGTTAAATTTAGTTAAACTAGTTCCAACTGATGGAGGAATTAGTTGGAGATCCAGTAGTGGGGTGTAACCTACAATAGTGGGGTTGAACCAACACTTCTCAACCAATAAATTGAATATTCACTCATAATTAACTCATGCATGTGAGATCAAAGAAAAACTAAATTGAGATTGTAGTTTAGGGACAATTTACTATCAGTTGTATAATCATCTGAATTGTACATGTGGTGCATGTAATCAGAGGAAGGCCTATGAGGATTGCACAGTTCATTATTGAGGAATTTACCAATTAAATATGGGCTAATTCCCTAGGAAACTGCATGGGGAAATAGGAGCTTGGAATGCAGTAGAATTGGCTAAGTATTGTCTTGAGCTGGATTGTGTAGTGAGATAGATTGTGATAGTGCAGAGGTTTCTTGGGCTTGAGAAAAGCATTGTAATCTTCTCATATTTTCTTCTTAATGCTATATAGAGATAGTAGGGGCTTTTAGTTGTGGCTTTCCCCAAAAAAAATATTGTGTTATGTGTGATTGAATTCTTTCTCTTTTATGCTTCATGATTTCATTGACCGTTTATTGTTTTCGTTGATAAGTAGAGTAGATTCAAGTCAATTTTTTTAGCATATTACAATCTATGGTTTGAATCTACAAGGAATTTCTACATGGTACCAGAGATGAAATCACTATAAAAAAGGGTAATACAAGTTTGTATTTTGTAGGAGAAAGCGAATTTGTAGTATCATACTTCAGAGCCAGCAAGATATCGTTCTATGGATTGAGACTCGAATATGCCCTTAAGGGTAGTTCAAACTATATTTCTTGGAAGGATGGGATGGAGGTATTGTTGGAAGAAAATGGGCTTAAGGAATTTATAGACAAAGATATTACTAAGCCAACTGATGCTCAGGATCTGGTAGAGTGGAGAAAGTGTGTGCTAAGGGCGAGAAGGATTATCCTAGAAGGAGTTCGAGATCATATTGTCTTGAATCTCCACAGTAAGAAAATCCATTTGCAATTTGGAAGGCCTTGATAGACCTATTTCAAAACAACGGTGACCATAGGAAGCTGGCACTGAAAAACAAGCTCAGAAAGATCAATATGGACAAGGGCAACACAATACCGAAGTACATGACCAATTTCACCCAATGTCGAGATGACCTTGGAAGTGTCGATGTGATAGTTACAGAAGACGATCTGGTGAGCCTAGCACTTCTAGGACTTCCCAAGAGCTGGAAAAAATACCATGCCTTAGTTAATGGGATGGTGAATTTACCAGACTAGGAGCACTTGTGGTTTGACCTAATTCAAGAAGAGATTTGATGGAACACCAAAGATGGATCCTCATCCAAGCATGGTGAGGAGGAGAACTATGCCTTAGCTAGGAAGGCAAAGAAAGGGAAGGGGAATTCATCCCATTCCAAATTAAATTCTAGGAAAGGAAGGAATAAGAAGGACATTTCTAAGATTAATTGCTTTCATTGTCACGAGTTGGGACACTATGCCACAAAATGTCCACACAAGAAGGTTGGTAAGAAGCCCTCAGAAAGAGCAATAGGTGAAGCTCTTGCTTCAAAATTCAAACTACATTTCACCCTCATCGCTTGCATGGTGACATCGGTGATGGGTAGTGTGTGGTACTTGCATGTTGATCTGATTTAGAATATTAGATTGTTGTGCTAAGATACTCCTCAGATTAGAAACAAAATGATTTCATTGTGCTTAAGGATTCATGAATTTTTGCAAGTGCAATGATGAGATTTTATGTTAGTTTTATGAGCAATTTAACATAAATAAGAGACTGAAAAATAACATAAACATGTACAAATCATCATCAAAAACACATTACAGTAGTAACATGATAAAGGAGTTCACCCCTCCTGGGAACGTCTCCTTGGTCGAGCTTCCAATGGCTTGGGCCTCTCTATTATGCTCAAAAGTGTAAAAATATGTGTTTACAATGCTTAAATGCTTCTGAAACTTGCTCCAATGAGTCCATAATATCCAAAAATGGCCATCTAGTCTCTGTTTACATCTAATTTGGTGGAAAATTGAAGAAGTTATGACCTCTCTTAGTTTTCCCAATATTCACTCCACAAATTGCACCATTTTCAGCATGCTCCTACAATTCGCTCCAAAAAGCACTAACTGGGAAAAAATTATGTCGTGTGGTGGCCATAAACTATCAACACCAACAGCTCCATCGCAAATTGGAATCGGCGAGAACCAGCGGGGTTTATGGTTTATGAATGCAGCGTGGGTGATTTCTGATCACGATAAGCGGCGGACCCAACAGAACTATCAACTACATCCCATAATCTTATCGCATCCGGAATATATCGCATTCGATGGAGCTAGGGTAATACATACAATGGGACTTGCACAGTGTGATATGTGATTACAATATCGCAATCGTAACTTGATCCTGTCAGGGCTGATTCTGTAACACTTCCCTATTGCAATGTGCGATTGTGATTATCGCATCGCACCTTGGCTTGCTCTGGGGCCGATTCTTTAATATCGACCCACCTCTGATATGCGATTTGTAAAATGTGGGGCCAATGGGGGCCTACCACTTGGTGCCTCCCCATTCGCTGAAGAGTCCTGCCATGTCATCTATCCAAGTCAAACTTGAAATTTTACTTACTCTAACTTCTTCATATGAGCTCGGATTCGAGTGTCGTTCACACCATTGGAATCAGGATGAAGAGCACTTCGATTTGAAGCTAAGTTTATCGATACTCTACCACTTTGAGTTTTGAGCCTAATTTTGACCACCTGATCACTCCTCCCCACTGGAAACCTTTTGGACCCCAAAATATCACTTTCAATTGTTTAGTAGGTGAGGGTACAGTTCCCTCACAATTCCAACCTCTATCTATTTGGATTTTAAAGTATTTGTACCCTTGATCCCCACTCGAAGATAATCGATACTTTCCCTTTTTGATGTCCTTGTTCTTCTGTCAAGTATAGTGTCTTGCTAAATCTCATCAAGGAATTCTAGAGAAAGTCTTCAATAGATGGAATTTGAATATTCTCTCATTTATCTTCAATCAAAGGAGGCTTATAAAACATTAACAACATCATAAATTTGCATATATGAAGGCAAATCCAACTTGAAGGCATTGTCACCAATCTTTTCCAAAATTCTGAATGGAACATATCTAACTAGTTTTAGCTTTTTACCTTCTCCTTGGAGCCTCTATTTGTTAATGTGAAGCCAAACTTCATCACCAAATTGGAACTTGTGATATTGATGATGCTTGTAGTGCCTTGCTTTGTACTTTCCTTGACTTTTCTCAAGTTGTTCTTGAACCTTTTGGTGTACTAATTGGGTTTGTTCAATGAACTTTCTTGCTTTGTCTATGTTGCTATGACCTTCAATAGCAACATCTTTCCCAAAAATAAAACCCAAAGGAGATTTATGCAAGTATCCCAACCATGGCGAAATTTGAGTTGAAGAGTGCTTGGCTCGATTGTAAGCATGTTTAATATAGTGCAAATGTTCATCCCACAACTTAGGATGCTTGTTACAATACCCACGAAGAAGATGTATCACTATTTTGTTCACCATTTTTGTTTGACCATATGTTTGTGGATGAAAACTTGTACTCTTTTTAAATTTGGTTTCCATGAATCCCCACGAGCTTGACCAAAAATTCCCAAAAAATAAAGAATCTCGATCACTAACAATGGATGTGGGCAATCCAAAATGCACCCAAACATTTTGAAAGAATAACTGAGCAGCTTGTTCAGTTGTAGCTTGCTTTTTACATGGCATCAAAATACACATTTTGTTGAACCTATCCACAACTACATACAAATAAGCATGACCTCTTGTTGACAATGGAAGACCTCCTACAAAATCCATAGAAACACTCTCCTATGGTCGTGAAGGAACTGGAAGTGGTGTGTATAGTCCTAACTTCCTATTGCTAGGCTCACTGATTGCACATAATGAACATCCTTTAATAAAACGAGACACACTTTCAAGCATATGAGGCCAACAACAATACCTCTATAAATGTGCCACGATCTTACTTACACCGAAATGACTAGCAATAAGAGAAGTATGTGCCTATCTTACGATGTTAACTCTTTCTCGTTGTGGAATACAAAGCTTACCAAGATGGTACAACAAGTTATCATGTAAATGCTAATCCAATTCCACTACTTGGTTACCTTGACTCAAGCTTGCATAAACTTTTGAAAGTCATTGTCTAATGCATATTGTTCAATATAACTTTCATGTAAAATAGAATCATGATTGAGTAAATCAGTTGCACTAACAATAGGCCTGGAAAGAATATCAGCAACTTTATTGTAGATACCTTTCTTATACCTGATTACCAAGTGGAATTGTTGAAGAAAACCCATCCATCGGAAGTGCCTTGGTTGATGAAACTTTGATTGAGATTGCAAGTATTGCAATGGTTGATGATCAGTGTGAATGAGGGTTTCCTTACCCATCAAGTAGTGTTTCCATTTTTTCACACTTTTCACCATTTCATACAATTCCTTGTCATATGTAGGATAGTTAATCACCACACCATTAAAATTTTCCAAATGAAAATAGATAAGCTTCTCATGTTGCATGAGGACTACACCCGTAACATAGTCACTAGCATCAATTTGAATCTCAAATGAATGTCTCAAGTCTGGAAGTGAAAGTACTAGAGTTGTACTAATCTTTTCATTCAATGCATCAAAGGCCTTTTATTGTTTTCCTCCACACTAAAAAAAAAAAACAAAAAAAAACAAAAAACAAAAAAAACAAAAAAACAAAAAAACAAAACAAAAAAAAAAAAAAAAAAAAAAACAAAAAACAAAAAACAAAAAACAAAAAACAAAAAAACAAAAAACAAAAAACAAAAAACAAAAAACAAAAACAAAAAACAAAAAAAAAAAAAACAAAACAAAACAAACAAAACAAAACAAAACAAAACAAAAACAAAACAAAACAAAAAACAAAACAAAAACAAAAAACAAAAAACAAAAAACAAAAAACAAAAAACAAAAAACAAAAAACAAAAACAAAAAAAACAAAAAAGCAAAAACAAAAACAAAACAAACTAACAAAAACAAAAACAAAAACAAAACAAAAAACAAAAACGAAAACGAAAACAAACAAACAAAAAAACAAAAACAAAAACAAACAAACAAACAAAAAAAACAAAACAAAACACAACACAAAACAAAACAAAACAAAACAAAAACAAAACAAAAAACAAATAAACAAAAAACAAAACAAAACAAAAACAAAAAAAACAAAACAAAAAATAAAAAAATTCACACTTGTCAATGCATGCAAAGGAGTGGCTATAAGAGAAAAAATAGCAATGAATTTCCTCCAATATTGGGTTGCTCCCAAAAAAATTCTTACCTCTGTAACTATCTTGGGCCTTGGCCAATTCACAATGACATCAACCTTGGAGGGATCTATTTTCAACTCACCTCCTCCAACAATATGACCCAAGTAAACTAAAGAATTTTTTCCAAACTCACACTTTCACATCTTGAGATACAACTTTTCTTTTTTCAAGACATCAAGTACTTTACTTACATGCATGACATGTTCATCACAAGATTTACTAAAAATTAAGATGTCATCTAAGTAGACTATGGAAAATGCATCAAGAAATGGCCTCAACACATCATTCATCACACGCATGAATGTAGCAGGAGCATTACATAAACCAAATGGCATAACTAGCCATTCAAACAAACCTTGTTTTGTTTTTAATGTTGTTTTCCAAATGTCTCCTTCAGCTATTCTAATTTGATGGTAGCCACTTCTTTAGTCCAGTTTAGTAAAATACTTTTCATCTTTCAATTGATCAAATAAATCATTTATTCTATGCAATGGGTAATGGTTCTTTATTGTAATTTTATTCAATGTACAAAAGTCCACATACATGTGCCATGTTCTGTCCTTCTTTGGCACCAAGACAATAGGTGAAGCACATGGTGAGGAAGATGGTTAGATGATCCCTTTATTCAACAACTCTTGAATTTTCTTCTTAATTTCTGTGCTTTCCATCAATGACATCATGTACATGCCAATGTTAGGAAGAGGACAATCTTGCTTCAACTGTATCTCATGTTGGATTCCTCTCTTGGGAGGTAATCCCTCTGGTTCTTGAAACATCTTGTCATATTGGTTAACTGTGTCAACCAATTCAGATTTAAAATTTGAATCAAAACCTTCAAAACCTTCATTATCAACATCATTCTTGGGTTTGATCATTAGAAGCACAA
The DNA here is from genome assembly GCA_031772625.1 of Pinus tabuliformis. Taxonomy (NCBI): domain Eukaryota; kingdom Viridiplantae; phylum Streptophyta; class Pinopsida; order Pinales; family Pinaceae; genus Pinus; species Pinus tabuliformis. Next base: position 467,014,332 of record CM062810.1, read on the forward strand.
AATTCTTACTCGAATTCACTAGTCTTTTCATCTGCCCTGCATTAACAAGCGAAAGATTAATTTTCTTGCTATGAGATCTCACAATATATTCTACTCCATCTTTGAATAAATTATATTTATTTTCATGTCTATGGAAGATATCTTTTCTATCATAAAGGTACGGGCCTCCCAAAACTATGCCACAGATATCTAACAGCACAACATCAAGCTCCACTTCATCTATGAAATTTGCAGTAATGGTGAATTTTAGTTTACACTTTCTAGTAACTTGCAATTGTGCATTGTCACACACCCATCCAAGTGGATATGGTTTATTATGTGGAATGGTTTCCAAGTTTAAACTTTTGACAATGTTTTCAGAGATAAGATTGGCTTAAGAGACACTATCGAAAAGCATATCAATCTTGGTATGTTTTGAGATCACCCTTATGTGAAAAAGTTCTATTCTCCTCTTTTCGTTTGGAGTTTCATTTTGTGAGTTTGGAGAACTAGTGCTAGCAATGGATTATTTTCCATTTAACCCCATGGTTGTGATTTTAGTTTCATCACCCGAATCGGATCCCAAATCTTGTTGAGTGGTTGTAACTGTCTTTTTTTTTCCCTTGTTGTTGTTTCTTTTCCATCACATTTCTGGATGAAGCTTCCAACAATGAGCTTCATTGTGACCTTCCCTGGAACAATGTTTGCATGTAACTTTCTCTTCTTCCTTTTTGATAGATGCACTTTTCTTTGCCTTCCCTATGAAAGCCTTTTCCTTTCCTTTACTCTTAAATGGCTTTTTACTACCTTCTTCTGGGTTGTTTTTCTGTATTGCCTCAAGATGAGTGGCTTGCACACACACATCATCATCTAGATTATTGGGATTAAACATTAAGATAGTATGCCTAAGGTAATTGTGTAAACCCCCTATGTACTTCAACAATGTGTCCCATGTTTGCAAATCTACACCTAACATCAAAGACCTTTTTTCTGAATTCTTGGGTGTAATCTTGCACATTTTGACCTTTAAGCTATCTAAAGTTCTGCCAATTCATGATGGTTTTCTGCATATAAGCTAGAGGGTAGAATTGTCTTTTGATTGTAGGAATGAAATCATTCCAATAAATTGAGATCTTTCCATGTTTTTTAATCTCCTCTTGGGTCTTTGATTCCCACCATACCAGAGTTGTACCCTCCATTCTCAAGGAAGCTAACTGAATCTTTATGTCATCCTCTTGAAGGTTATGAATCCCACAATAGACCTCCAATTGACGAATCCAAATTATCAAGCTTCTTTGCATTCACTTCACCATTATACATGGGTAGCTTAAATTTAACATCAAGTTTTAAAAAAGGTGATTTACCAGTTCCTTTTGAAGTATGATGATCATTCTGAGTAAGGGTTGTGTTAGTGGAAGAGGGTGAAGATGCTTGTGAAGAAGAAAATGAAGAATATGGCGGAGAGGGTGGAACTTTGTCTCCATTTCCATTACCTCCTTTTCCATTACCTCCTCCTGAAGAGCCTTCTCCTTTTGGAGGTTTGGAACTTTCCCCTTGCAACCTGGAATTCCTCTCTTCATAGAGGACCTTCACCATCTTTGTCATATCAAAGAAATCTTTTCTGAAGGTCTTCTTATCTTATGTCATGTTTGTAGGTTCTCCTTCATGAGACATTATCTCTGGAGTCTCAACTGCAACTCGAGGCTAAACTGGTGTTAGAGATTGTGGAAACCTTGCTCTCCTTCTCATTGACCCAACTTCAGGGCTTCCAACCAACTTCCCTTCTCCTCTTTTGAGTTTTAACCTTGTAAGTATGACATAAACTTGCAAACAGTTAAATCCTTCTTTTACAAATAAAATCTAGAGATCCGATACCAAAAATTATCTGATTTAGAATATTAGATTGTTGTGCTAATATCCTCCTCATATTAGAAACAAAATGTTTTCATTGTGCTTAAGGATTCATGAATTTTTGCAAGTGAAATGATGATTTTTTATGTTAATTTTATGAGAAAATGAACATAAATAAGAGACTGAAAAACAACATAAACATGTACAGAACATCATCAAAAACACATTACACCGAGAACATGATAAAGGAGTTCATCCCTCTTAGGCTACGTCTCCTTGGTCCAGCTTCCAATGGCTTGGGCCTCTCTATTATTCTCAAAAGTGTAAAACAATGTCTTCACAATGCTCAAATGCTTCTAAAACCTGCTCCAATGAGTCCAAAATATCCAAAAATGGCCATTTAGCCTCTCTTTGCATTCAATTTGGTGGAAAACTGAAGAAATTATGACCTCTCCTAGTTTTCCCAATATTTTCTCCACAAATTGCACCATTTCCGACATGATCCAACAATTTCACTCCAAAAAGTGCTAACTGAGCGAAAATTTCACTGCACGACGGCCATAAGCTATCAGCATCGACAACTCCATCGCAAATCACAATCGGTGAGAACTGACGAGTCTTATGGTTTATGAACACGGCATGGGCGATTTGCAATTGCAATGAGTGACGGACCCAACGGAACTATCAACTGCAACCCATAATCTTATCGAATCCAGAATATATTGTAATGGGCAGAGCCAAGGTAATACATATAACGGGGCTTTCACTATACGATAAGTGATTGCAATATCACAATCACAACCTGATCCTACCAGGGCCAATTCTATAACACTTCGCTATTGCGACATGCGATTGTGATTATCGCATCGCACCTTGGCTTGCTCTGGGGTTGATTCTTTAATGCGGACCCAACTCCGATATGCAATTTATGAAATGCGGGGCCAATGGAGGCCTTCCACTTGGTGCTTCCCCATCCGCTGAAGAGTCCTGCAACGTCATCTTCTCCTGTCATCTATCCAAGTCAAGCCTGAACTTTGACTTGCTCTAACTTCTTCATATGAGCTTAGATTCGAGTGTCGTTCACACCGTTGGAATCAAGATGATGAGCACTTTGATCTAAGGCTAAGTTTATCAAGATTCTTCCACTTTGAGTTTTGAGCCTAATTTTGAGCACCTGATCAATCGTGGAGCCCCATTCCATATGACCAGAAACAAAGATTTATTTAGTGAGTTGGAGGAGAAGGATCTCTAGATGCACATCGAGAAGTGAGATGATGGGAGGTATAGCACGACCAACATCGGTACTATTACCTTTCAGAGGGAGTCTGGTTCCCTCTCACATTAAAAGATGTCATGTATGTTCTGGGTTTGAAGAAGAATTTGGTTTCAATTGCCATGTTGGAGGACTATGGCTACGATGTCATATTTAGAAAGGGATATTTTTTCCTTCGTCACATAGCCTCGAGACAAGTGAAGTGGACCGAGGTTCGAGTGAAGAACTTCTACAAATTGGATGTAGAATACTGCACTCCTTTGAGCACTAAATTAGAGAAGGTGCAAAGTTGAGACATCAGTGAGTTTTGGCATAGAATATTGGGTCACTTGCACCACAAATATTTGAAGATCATGTAGCAAAATTCTGCAAGACTTCCCAAGGGTAAACTAGAACAGAGAGACACATACAAAGAGTGTACATTGGGGAAGTAAACCAAATCTTCCTTTCATGACAAAGAGAGTTGATCACAAGTGATCCTCGATAGAGTTCATTCATATGTGTCTGGATCATTCTCGACAACATCCATGGCCAATCATAGGTATTATTTAATATTTGTTGATGATTTTTCCCATAAGTGTTGGATTTTCTTCATGCAAAATAAAGATCATATTTTCGATAAATTTTATGCATTTAAAGCACTTATCAATAAAGATATTAATAGGAAAGTTAAATCTACCAAAGTTATAATAGTGGAGAATATGTTTTGAATGAATTCAAGAACTTTTCTACATCAAAAGAAATTCAACGGGAGTTGATCGCACCACATAAACCACATCAAAATGGAGTGGTTGAAAGGAAGAACAAAATTATTGTGGTAGTTGCACAGGTGATGTTACATTATCATGGACTACCATTACACTTGTGGGTTGGATCATGCAACACAACCTTTTTTTCATAACAAAATCCCTCACCAAATTCTCTGGATGAGTACACCAGAAGAATATTTTTCAGGTAAGAAACCAAATGTGGCACACTTCAGGATCTTTGGTTTATCATTACGTTGTCATGTTACCAAGGATGCATGGAAAAAGCTAGAGCCAAAAACTGAGTTGGGTATATTTGTGGGGTACACTGATGCACCTCATAACTATCTGTTGTACCTGTCATCCAACATGATGAAAGTGGATCGTAGAGATGTGAAGTTCGATGAAGAGAAGGCCATGAGATGTTCCCTTGAGAGGGAGAATCATTTACATGTAGATGAGGATATTTTAGCTCCAGAGGAGGAACCTCAGGATGATGTGGAGGAACCACATCCAGAAGAGCAGAGAGTGGAAGCACCCACTCATGCAGAGACTTCCAGATATGGAAGGAAGTGCACTAGAGAGGCTGACAGGTTGATGCATAATGTCAGAGAGAATGTGGGAGCACCCACATCACAATGAAAATAGAGGAGGTCACCAGATCAGTACACTGGATACATGGCTCTATTGAGCCAGAGTGTAAAGGTTGGCCATCCTCATTCAAGGAAACAATACAACAACCAGTATGGGTTGATTCCATGTTTGAGGAGTATGACCCCATTATCAAAAACAATGTCTAAGAAGTGGTTCCAAGACCAATAGACAAGTCAGTGGTGAGTTCCATATGGATTTACAAGGTAAATAAAGCAGTAGATGGGAGTGTGGAGAAACACAAGGCCAGATTTGTGGCCAGAGGATTCTCTCAGGTGGAGGGAATTGATTACGATGAGACCTTTGCTCCAGTAGCAAGGTACTCTTCAATCAAATCTATTCTAGCACTGTCAGCACAGATGGGATGGAAGATATGTCAAATGGATATGAAGACATCATTCATGAACGGTATGATTAAGGAAGAGGTGTATATTGAGAAACCAGAAGGATTTGAGACCTTCAATAGAGAGTCGCATGTGTGGAAACTCAAGCAAGCATTGTATGGACTAAAACAAGCACCCCATGCTTGGTACACTAGGATTGACAGTTATTTCACCAAGTTGGGTTTCACCAAAAGTGAAGCAGATGTGAACTTTTACCATATGTGGGTTGAAGGTCAATTGTTGATTATAATATTATATTGTTGGCATTATGATTCAAGTGTTGTCCTTAATGGCAACTCACTCAGAGGTTGGTACAGGTGATGGCAACTTAATCAGAGGACAGATCTTAGTACAGCAGGCCAAGAAAGTTCATACACGCAGGTTAATTAAGCCCGAGTCGCGTATACACGCTAGTTCACTATATACCAAGTCGCGTGTACGCAGGTTCGCTATATACCAAGTAGGGTATACACGCAGTTTCATGAACGGAAAAGAGCGTACATGTCGGAAAGCTTACTTTTGGTCCGTGGTAGTTAGTCCTTGGAATTTGTGCCTATGGTTTTGGACCATGGAGTCTCGACAGACGTGTTGATCCCTAGTATTGAGTTGATGGTATTGGGTTACTATGGTTTTGGATCGTGGTATTGTGAAGGGCCTAAAGCTATATAAGGAGAAAGACCATTAGGCCAAGGTGTGAGTGTGTGAGTGATGAAGATCTGAGGAAGTGTGAGATCCAAGTGCTGGTTATGAGTTGGTGATCTGAACCAAGGTTTCACTCATGTGGAGGATGATGAATGATGGAACGAGATCTCAAGGCTTGGAATGATTATCTTCATATGGTTTGACTGTGGATAGACTAGATCTACTGACGCATGTTTATTATTATGATCTGGGTATGTTTTGATGTCTGATATAGCTGCGGACTTTTAAGCTTGAATTTGCAGATCTGTACGCGGGTTGGTTTTGGTAAAAGAGCGTATACACGCAGGTTGGTTTCATCCAAGTAGCGTATACAATGTGAAGTATGATAATTGAAGATGGAGTTGGATCTGGTTGTTGTTATGTTGTCTGGTTGTTGTTGACAGGGTTACAGTGATTCAGAATTGGGTGTTTCAGTGATTGATGATGCAGGTTGTACTACAATGGTGATTGACTTATGGATCCAGTATGAAAATGTATGAAACGTGGTCCCGGGAAGATCGTAGGCCGGCACCTACGTACTGGTAAACATATCAGCCAGTACAAGAGCCAGGGGGTTGTAGCTCCCTTCCAGGAGCAGCTGGAAAACGAGTGAAGGTTGTAGCCTTCTGTAGGGTTGGCACCTACGTACTAGTAAATGGATCGGCTAGTACAAGAGCTATGAGGGTTGTAGCCCTCTGTAGGTTCCAGCCTGCGTGCTGGTAAATGACTGCACCAGTACATTGTAAAAGAAGTTTCTTATTAAAGAAGAAAGAGACGAATTGCAGCAGGTGGTTTTCACCCACATTGGGTTTCCACCTTATATCATGGTGTTCATGTGTGTGGCTTTTGTGTGATGATCTGTTCTGTTATACTGCACCTGTTTACTGTTAATATGGTTAATAATGTTCTGATGCATTTACTGAAGATAAGCTAACTAAATCATAAGATCTCTGGATATACGCTAGTTGCTTTAGACACAGTAGCGTGTACACGCGAGTTCACTTAACTGAAGTGGCGTATATGTTTCTGAGTATGAAATTGGAAAGGTTTTACTGATCTGATAATACTGATTCACCCCCCCCCTCTCACTATTATTTCCAACAATTGGTATCAGAGCAGGTCCTTCAGAGAAGCTTGATCACTTGAAGGAGATTCGTAGAACAATGGGGAAGAAAGCACGTCAGAAGAAGAAGACAGCTCAAAGGAACAATGACAACCTGCCGTTGAGTGGAAGCAAGAATTCAGATCCTGAATCACCTCAGAATGAAGATGGACAAACAAATGAAGCATCAGATCAAACCATAGATCGGCAAGATCTACCTAGCAAAAAGGAGAATGCCCTCAAAGAAGAAATCATCAGATTAGAAGATCTGTTGGAATGTGCCTCCAGAATTCGACAAATGCTGCTAGCACTGAATAAAGAGCAAGAAAACGAGATCCTCGAACTAAGGCATCAGTTGGATGAAGGAAGGAAAGCTGAAGAGACCTTGAAGAAGCAATGTCTGGACAAAGAAGAACAACATCAAGTTGAGGTAAATATCCTGAAAAGTAAATTAGAAGAAAAGGATAAACTATTACGATTTCAAGATAGTACTAAGATCTTGGATGATATTCTTAGTAGTCAAAGGTCCCCTGCTATCAAAATTGGTCTTGGTTTTCATGAGTCTATTGAAGGTGAATCTGGTTCACAAAGTAAGACAAGAATCTCTAATGCAAAATCTGAAAGGTTCTACAAGGAGATGAAAGGTCAACCTCATCAACAATCAAGGAAAGAGACTCCTCAAAGAAAATCTTTTACTCCTCCCATGAATAATGTTGAATGTTATGTATGTCATAATCTTGGACATGTTGCAGCCATATGTAGAAGAAGAAGGTTTCAAGACCATCATGCAGAAAGATCATCACATTCAAGGTACTTTAATGGATATTGCTTTTCTTGCAATATATTTGGCCACAAAGCTGCTGATTGCTATAAGAGGAATATGAAACATGTAAGATGCTATGCATGTAACAAGTTTGGACATAAAGCAAGAGATTTCAGGAACAAAGCTCATGATAAGAAGAAATCATCAACATGCTTGAAGATATGGAAGAAGAAGTAAGTTCAGTCAGAAAAATGTGGCACAACACACGGTACTCAGCACAGCATAGACATAACAGACTCAGGGGGAGCTGAAGGTGTAAAACTTCAGTGTTCTAATTCTCATACGCAAGTTTCATGAAGTAAAGCCGTGTATATACGCGAGTTTCACACTGAAAAGTCGCGTATATGTCAGTTTGTGAAAAAGCAGTGGGGACAGACTCAGAAAAGGGGTCTGATATGATCCAGTCCAGTATATGCTCTATTGGTTAACAGTTACAATCTGCTGAGGATGTTTGGAAATGTTTTGATACTTGTAAGATGTTAGAAGTGCTTAATCCTAACTTGATGATGATGAGATCTTGATGCTTATTACTGATGTATGCATGATCAGATCTAACTACAGATGGCACAGGCTCAGGGGGAGCATATACTTCAAATAATGCATTGTTGGCATTATGGTTAGAAGTTGTTGATAAAGTCTATGAAGCTAAATGATACATCTTGTTGTTTGATCAAAGGAATGGTATTGCAGGCTGATGGTACAGATCATATATGATGAATGATAGTCATGGTCTTGAATGAATTGCTGGTCTTAGAACTTGCATCTACTCAGGGGGAGCATGGATGGATTGATACAACTTGGAGCCCATTCAGAAACTTCAGCATGTATCTCTTTTGTGATATCTCTTTTATGGTGTCAAGGTCATGTAACGGCCTATGTTGGTTTCCCCACTATGCCTGGGATGAATGATGTAATGTAATTGGTTGTTATTTTCTGATGTATCCCCACTTGGTTGGGAGTATGGATGTATGTATTGAGTCTTTTGGTGATAGGAAGGTCCTTTATGATGTATAAGTCTTGGTTCTTTTTGAAGAACATCCTTTGCAGATCTTGCCTACAGTCAGGGGGAGCATGTTCAGCACAGCAGAGCAGAGATATTCAGCATGTACTCAGGGGGAGTATGGACAGCAGAAGGTATACCAAAGAAGAGAATATCTTGGCCCGCCCTTTGCCCTTGATGTCAAAGGGGGAGAGTGACTTGGTGTGGTTGCCATCAAGTCCAAAGGGGGAGATTGTTGGCATTATGATTCAAGTGTTGTCCTTGATGGCAACTCACTCAGAGGTTGGTACAGGTGATGGCAACTTAATCAGAGGACAGATCTTAGTACAGCAGGCCAAGAAAGTTCATACACGCAGGTTAATTAAGTCCCAGTCGCGTATACACGCTAGTTCACTATATACCAAGTCGCGTGTACGCAGGTTCGCTATATACCAAGTAGGGTATACACGCAGTTTCATGAACGGAAAAGAGCGTACATGTCGGAAAGCTTACTTTTGGTCCGTGGTAGTTAGTCCTTGGAATTTGTGCCTATGGTTTTGGACCATGGAGTCTCGACAGACGTGTTGATCCCTAGTATTGAGTTGATGGTATTGGGTTACTATGGTTTTGGACCGTGGTATTGTGAAGGGCCTAAAGCTATATAAGGAGAAAGATCATTAGGCCAAGGTGTGAGTGTGTGAGTGATGAAGATCTGAGGAAGTGTGAGATCCAAGTGCTGGTTATGGGTTGGTGATCTGAACCAAGGTTTCACTCATGTGGAGGATGATGAATGATGGAACGAGATCTCAAGGCTTGGAATGATTATCTTCATATGGTTTGACTGTGGATAGACTAGATCTACTGACGCATGTTTATTATTATGATCTGGGTATGTTTTGATGTCTGATATAGCTGCGGAGTTTTAAGCTTGAATTTGCAGATCTGTACGCGGGTTGGTTTTGGTAAAAGAGCGTATACACGCAGGTTGGTTTCATCCAAGTAGCGTATACAATGTGAAGTATGATAATTGAAGATGGAGTTGGATTTGGTTGTTGTTATGTTGTCTGGTTGTTGTTGACAGGGTTACAGTGATTCAGAATTGGGTGTTTCAGTGATTGATGATGCAGGTTGTACTACAATGGTGATTGACTTATGGATCCAGTATGAAAATGTATGAAACGTGGTCCCGGGAAGATCGTAGGCTGGCACCTACGTACTGGTAAACATATCAGCCAGTACAAGAGCCAGGGGGTTGTAGCTCCCTTCCAGGAGCAGCTGGAAAATGAGTGAAGGTTGTAGCCTTTTGTAGGGTTGGCACCTACGTACTAGTAAATGGATCGGCTAGTACAAGAGCTATGAGGGTTGTAGCCCTCTGCAGGTTGCAGCCTGCGTGCTGGTAAATGACTGCACCAGTACATTGTAAAAGAAGTTTCTTATTAAAGAAGAAAGAGACGAATTGCAGCAGGTGGTTTTCACCCACATTGGGTTTCCACCTTATATCATGGTGTTCATGTGTGTGGCTTTTGTGTGATGATCTGTTCTGTTATACTGCACCTGTTTACTGTTAATATGGTTAATAATGTTCTGATGCATTTACTGAAGATAAGCTAACTAAATCATAAGATCTCTGGATATACGCTAGTTGCTTTAGACACAGTAGCGTGTACACGCGAGTTCACTTAACTGAAGTGGCGTATATGTTTCTAAGTATGAAATTGGAAAGGTTTTACTGATCTGATAATACTGATTCACCCCCCCCTCTCAGTAATATTTCCAACATATATGTCTATGATTTTATTCTAATAGGTGATGAGAAGCTAAGAAAATCTTGCAAAGAGGATCTCGCAAGAGAATTGAGATCATGGAGAATTTTAGGGGCTAATATTTGTAGGTGGGCTAATTATTAATGATTTTTATATTTTATAAAAATGATTTGCCCAAATTTTACAATATAAAATTATTTTACCTTAAAAATCACCAAAATTGTAAAGATAGTATATATAATATCAATATAAATTTGAATAGTTTTACAAATACATTAATAAAAAATTTATAGTTTGCATATTAGGGGCTTGTGATATTCGCTCATGTTTTTAAACTTCAAGATAATTTTCCATCCTTAAAATTTTCCCTGTTCGAGATGAAGGACCTGGGGCTCATGCATTACTTTCTTGGTATGGAAGTATGGCAAGGAGATGAGGAATTATTTGTCTCTCATGGCAAGTATGGCAACAAGATACTGAATAATTTCCACATGGACAACAACAAAGCCATGGAGACTCCTCTAGTAGGGAACTAGAGGAAGGAGGATGCTACTTCATATGTAGTGGAGGCTATTATATATAGACAACTTGTAGGTTCACTTATGTATTTGGTGAACACGTGACCGAACATGTGTTTTGTAGTTAACCAACTTAGTCGAGCCATGGTTAAGCAAAGCAAACTCTATTGGAAGGCATATAAACATGTGTTCAGATACCTTATAGGCACCACTCAATTTGGTCTTTGGTACAAAACATTGTAAACTTTGAAACGGGAACTGATACTGTTACCCGTTTCGTAGAGGTGGCAAAAAAATGACCCGATTTTCAAAAGTGGTGATGCAGAATACACATGTTTTTTTTAGAACATGGTTTTTGGAACTTTAATTTTTTTCATGTGCATTAAGTTTTAGAATGGTAGTGAATGGTAGTGATTTTCATCCAGATTTTAAAAAGTGAGTATTCTGCATCACACCCTTTTTTTAAAAGACCTATTTTTTGACTTTAAATTTTCTAGTGTGTGAAATGTAAAAAATTATTTTCTAAATTTGATAGTTTTTGAAGTGGTCATTTTATTCATATTTTCTTGTTCTCTATCTTAATTTTTTTTTTTTTTTAGTGGGATTTTTATTGTTTTGCGTTTTTAAATTAGAAAGTCGATAGTTTGAATTTTAGATAATCTACATATTTATACATCCTTAATTAATTTTTCAATCCACATGAAATAATTGTTTCTAAAAAACAACATTTTTTAACAATGGACATAAAAATAACCATTTTTAACATAAATATAACAAAAAAACTAAACGTTTTGATAATTTTTTGCTAGAATTAACATGTCAAAATCACAATTTTTATACAAAAATATTAACTAAAAATGGTCAAATAATAGTTTTTTTTATGAATTTCATGTCAAAAAAATAATAATAACAACTTTCTTTTTCAAAAAATAATAATTAACTTAAAAATCAATGCGAAAATCACAGTTGTGCTCTCTCTTTCTTTCACATACCAGACTCTTGATGGAAATTTCACCTCTTTTGAACTTTTCCAATCTGAGATTAGCTTCTTATCACTTAAAGCACTTGAAATATTTGTAGGCATGAGCTCAGGTGGAGTTCGTTCACCAATGTTTTTCGAAGATACACCTTTAAGACTCTTTGGTCCAGAAAGATTCACAGAAATTTTCCTTGATGCCATTTTCCTAAAAAAAAACACATAAATTAGTAAATAAAAAAACATGTTAACTTAAATTAACAACAAAAATATACCATAAATTTTTTATTTGTATAATCAGAATTGCCCAGCCACCTCTAACGGGCAGGCGGGTCGATCGGCAAGCGGGAGGTCAGGTGAGGGATAATGAGGCTAAGTGGACAATTAGGCAAGTATGGGCGAGCCCCTACCCATGCGCCCCCTACAACCCCCTGACGACTACATTGAAGCCCCGACCCCATTAACTTATTCCTCTCACGAGAGATCTCTTGTCTGGATTCACTACACATTAATAATTAAAGTAACACGCCTGATCCAATCTCCGAAAATGATGATGATGACAAATCCCTCGATATGATTACCAAGTTATTGTACTCCCTGCATCCATCAAATCTGTGTTTTCTCTTTGTTTCGCTCGCCAACTCTGTATTTCTTCGTGGTCCATCCTTTGCATGCCACGCTAGATGTTTGTTTTCAGCTGAATTTTCTGTTTGAACGAAGCTTCCTAAGCTTCCCCCCCTCCCCGGCCCCCCTCCCCTTCCCTCACCCTACACCCTACCGTCCCCCCACACTCCCGCGCCCCATCCCCCCTCGCCCCCCGCCCCCGCCCCCCTCCATCCCCCCTCGCCCCCCGCCCCCGCCCCTGCCCCCCTCTAATGTTACAAGACTTTCCCTTTTCATGCTAAATGTCTTTGTAATGTTACTCAACAAGGATTATATTTAGTCGACAAGAGTAACGTTGGAAGTTATTTTAATCATCAAAATTTTCATAGATGCTTTACTCTTCCAATCATATCAATATTTTGAATACTTTAGATCTTCATCCTTGATGCTTTCCAAGTTATGGTAGTGTACCTTTGATTATGTTGTCAGGGTCATACCACTCCGAATTAATGTCCTTATCTATAACAATGTGCAGTTCGAGTCATACCTGTGGCTAAAAAAAATTATGGTGACTAGAATAATTTAAAGAACCATCAAATTTTGTGAACCCAGCTGTGTACTTGGTAGTATAGTAATAGGCCACGTCAAGGTGTCCATGTGAAATTCATATAGACTTTGTGGTAGCCTATCTTCTACGACTATGAGTAAACTAGGCGATCCAATGGTCAGCATATTATCTAGGGTTGTACATTGCTTAACCTTCCCTACAATTGCTTAACCTTCCCTGCAATTTGTGTTTCTTCATTAATATTTCTCATGCTTATATACAAGGAGGGAGAGACTCTTGGGCTTCACCTCCCATTGTCTCTTCATTTTCCTATTCTCCATTATTTACTATTTACATTATTTACAAATGTTCACCCAATCCCAATGATTAGATGTCAACATAATATAATATATAAATTTAGTCAATAAGTTGGAAATATAATCAATACTCATCAAAGAGATGTTTAATGACTAGGTTTATTTAACTCCAACTGATAATTGGCTTATTTATAAAGATCTATAAACACTTAATTACTGGATCAAATATATTCTCAGCAAGTATATTTAATTCACAATTCTTAAGCTAGATAGATTTACTTAATGATAATAATTAATTCAATTGTATCGTTATTTCATGGTGTCACTTTTATCCATTGACCTACATGGCCGACCATTAATACAACTCTAGGTTAAGATTAAACCCTACTCTAGTATTATAATCAAATGAACTTTACTCTATAAATAAAGTTGTTACATAACCACCATATTTTCACAAAAAGAATAAAAAAAGGATGTGGGGTGTAATTAAAAGGTAGAATGGGTGTTATAATAGTAAATTTCAATATTTTCAGAACTTAAATGTAAAAAAACATTAAGGTAATTTGGCTTCACCTCGAGATGATGCCAAATAAAAAGGAAATATAATTCTTGTTTTCTATATTAAATATTTCATAGTATTTCAAAGTAGGAAATATGCTTTGTATCTATTTATCATTTCTAATAATTTTAAGTTGATGTAAGTTACTATACACTTATCTTCCATATTTTTATAATAATAAACAATTAGTTAGCTTTCAAACTTCGTTAGATCATAAGGTGATTAGCACTCAACAAAAAATAGGGGAAAGTTTCACAAAGAAATTAAGTCTTAACCTATTTCCACTCCCATCGAAGTTGGAACCTTGCGTCCAAGAGTTTTGAGCAATTGTGAATCAACTTAAAAACTTAACGATTGAGGAGAAATTTAATAATTAAATTGGGTTGTATTTTATTTCTCAATATATTTTGAGTAACATTGATTAAGCTCCCTTAATTAATATATTCAGAAATTCTTCAAACGCCCTAAGCCAGGAGGGGGTGTTCATTCTTACCAAAAAATACTAGGAGCACGGTCGCCGTTGAAACTTGGAGAAACCCAATTTCATCCATTTGTTTTGTATGCATGCCATCGACCGAAGTAACTGAAGATTCTTATGATGTGGAGGTTGAATGGAGAATTGAACACAGAAATTAAATAAAATGATTGGGTGCGATTAAATAGAGCAGCTTTGGCTGTCGCTTAATACTACAGTATGGTATCTGATGCTTGCGTGCTCACCATGCTTTGTCTCCAGGGAACTTAGGTTGGATTTTGGATTTAGAGTTGGTTGATTTTTGCACATAAATTTAAAGTTGGTTGATTTTAGATATAAAATCAAAATTAGATATTAAATGCTTCGTGCTTGGGAAGTTTTAGGAACATCCTTGCCGTGCCGCGCGTCCGTCGAATACTCCAATTTTATCACTGCTCACACCGCGGCCCATCCCACCCTACTTTACTCTTTCACTTTAGAATTCTTAGACATCCCGCCCCCTCCGCGGCAGCGACACCCCCGGGCCGCCCCGCCCCGCCCGACCCGCGGCGGGTCGATTCCGGGAATCGACCCGCCACCGGTCGGGCGGGGCGGGGCGGCCCGGGGGTGGCTCTGCGCACGTGCATTTCACTGGTGCACAGATAGTTCTTCCATCTAAGATAGTTTTTCCACATCTAACATTGAAACTTGCATTTCACTGGTAAATAGTCGGCCTAGGCTCAGCCTAATTGGGATAAAAATAAAAGTAAAATAAAAATATTAACATATAATTTCTTTGACACGGGCAGTCGAGAATTTGCCGAGGAGATAACGCCAAGACCTCGACAAATGTTGAGGACTTTGGTCCTACTCTACCTTTAATCTACGGACTGATTTCCTCCGATGCATTTAGAATACGTAATGTATTTCTGAGTGCATCATTTCCCTAGTATACGTTCTATCTTGCGAATCGATATCAGCGAAAGTAAAACTTAATAAGTGCCATCCAGATGCAACAATTAGTCCAACCAGAAACCTATTAAAATGAGGGTGCAAGAAACAACAATGATATTTCATAACATGGGAGAGCTATGTATAGATCCATTTAAAGTCTGCCCCTATTACAAAATGAAATAAGCTGGATAAAGAAAATTAGGCACAAAATATGTGGCCGCACAAACGTTGAGATCTCCCCTATACCAGATTTGAAGAACACATAGATCTTTGGATACAATAATTATATGCATTTTGGAGTTTGGTTTGTGGAAACGACAGGTATTCTTCAGAATAGGTAAACTAGTTTATATGGTCTGATCTCGCGCTAGTTTCATTGGGTAGTAATGTCGCAAACGATTGATTTGGAAGGCAAAATGTTATATTTTTAAGAGTAGGAAAACTCGGAAATAGTACACTTATTTGATGGATCCGTAAGAAGGCAAACGAAATTTTATTGTCTAATATCGTGCTGCACTAAAATCAGCTCTGGGTTTCGTCTCGTTTTGCGCAGGACGGCGGGGATGGAAAGAAAGCAGAGCGCAGATGGAAAGGAAGTATGAGGTACGCGTCCATTTTTCTAAATCGGCTTTGCACCGTTTCCGTGGTTATGCTCTGACTGATTATTCTACTGGTCTTGCACTTTTTCCGTGACGTAGATCCCTAGTTTAATTACTTCACCCTAAATATACTATACCTCTTCATGGCCTTGAAGATTTCGTGATCTCTTATTCCTTTCTTTTCGCAGAAATCAATGGAATAACTTCGACATCGGACTCTTTACACAGAAAGGTAGAGAGAAAAGCTAGTTACAGCATTTATTATTGTTTGAAAATGGAATATTGCCCTTAAAATTCTCTTGATTTTTACTTGTTACCAACCATTTTGAGTGAGCGTACATTATTTGTTTGTCAATTAATAATCAGGAACTCAAGAAGCCCTCCCCAAGGAAAACACTTCAAGCGGCTCCGAGAAAGAGACCACGGGAGCCCATGATGAGGAATGGAAGTTGCCAAAATCAGGTATGGGGACTCTCTGGAGGCAGCAGAAGAACTTAAGTGTACACGGAGTCAAGAGAAAAAGAAGCAAAAATGTGACTGGGCATATTAACGAATGGAAAAATACCACCAAAAAAATGAGGGAGGAGACTGATATACAGCAGGAAGATGGGCTAAAAGTGGATGAGAAAGCGATGCCTGATAAACGTTCTAACAATAGTAACGAAGTAGAAGGTTCCCAATGCAGGCGGAGGAATGGGCGAGGGTGGCGGTGTTCTCAGCGGACTCTTGTAGGGTACTCTCTATGCGAATACCATCTGGGCAAGGGCAGACTTAGGAGTATAAACAGCAATAATAAAAATGCTAATAGAGTTATCGTGAATAACAAGGTGGGTACATGCAAGCTCAAAGAATTGCGCCTCATAGACTCTTCTTGATCTTGTAATGTTCCCAACTTGTAAGAATTAGGAGAGGAACTGTCGTACAATTCATAGATAAGACACTCTGCTGTTGCAGTTTCGTATGTACTGTTAATTTTCCACGATGATTCGCTATCCATTGCACGGTGGCAATGTGAAACTCAAATTCCTTTTCCCAATTTAATTCTCAAATATGCTTCCAATAGAATGGAGTTAGCCGTCATGGGCTAAATATATGTTGCAGTTATATTTGCTAGTGTATTGTTAATTACATTAGACTGGTGCATTGGCTGTGTAAGATCCTTTTCATTTTCCATTTATAAAGGAAACGAATATATTTGATTGATTGTGCCATCGTATTATTAGAAGTTCATTTTTTATGTCAAACGCATATTTATTTACAGTATTTAGTTTCGAGGACCTTACTATGACCAGTAAGCTGAATTGAGAATTTAGAGCATTTGTTGCGGATAACCGCAGCGCCACCCCCGGGCCGCCTCGCCCCGCCCGACCGGCGGCGGGTCGATTCCCGGAATCGACCCGCCGCCAGTCGGGCGGGGCGGGGCGGCCCGGGGGTGCTGGAGAGAGGTGCCTCATAAACCTTAAAAGATCCGTGACATAAAAAAATTAATTTTATTAACTAATTTTAAGCATTATTATTAAGTCTAATGCTTAAATCATGGTCTATATGGATTACGAATTTCAGGAATATTTCAGAATTTAACAATGATGAAAATGAATCACCCTACACCGTGGTGGTAGTAGGCAAATCGCACAAGGAGAATGTAGAGATTTTGGAAATGTACGATTCCTCTGAAAATTGTTGGAGGATTGTGGGGCAATTACCCGGTAATGTAAGGGTAATGCGTATGAGAGTGGCAGAGGGTGGAAGATTGATCTTCTGCAACTGATTCTGCTACAGTCTAGCGATCAACACTGACCTTCCTCGTCGTGAATGGCGGGGCATCATAGGTTTCAGCATCGCAGATGGGATGCCAATGTTTGTCTCGCTACCGTTAGAGACGTTGGATCTTGCACCCATGGGGTGGCCTCAGTTGCTTACCTGCGGGTCGAGGGTTCTACTCACTGGAGGTATATCAGATCATCAGGGGCTTTCAGATACCGTGGGTATATGGGAGTTTCATCCAAATTCATCTTTATGGGCTGAGATTATGAGAATGCCTGCATTGATGTTAAATAGAATTTCTCCCATCAGACGTTTTGACAGTGTAGGAGTGGAGGATTGTGTATGTTTCATAGTCTTCAAAGACGGACCAGAAAGAGAGACGGTTGTAGAAGTTTACAACTTGAATCAAAATTCCTGGGGTTGGCTTCCCAACTGTCCCATGACTAGCCTGACAAAGGGTTTGTCCTCTGAAGCAAGGCTTGATATAGAACTCCGATGAAGCATTTCAGAAGATATAGTGACTGACAGTTTGTTTTTTAACAGAGATTATTTATCAAGTTGTACAGATATTTGGTATAATTTGACATTAGTTTTGATCATAATGACATTAGTGAAAAGAATTGTTGTCATATTGATAGTTTTTAAAGATGATGGACAAATGAGTTTCACGCAATGATGAAGAGGATGGTTGATAAAGAGGATGGTTTATTGTTCATAAGAGTAGTTTATGTACCGCTGTAATTTGGATTTTTAAATGTATAGATGTGTATGTGTGAAAGATGGGTTACCAATTAATTTTTATAATGGTTTAATGGTTTGGTTTTGCAATTTTTTTTTTCCAAATAGAAATGGAGGGAATTTAATGGTTAAGAATATGTATGTTTTTTTATAAGAAGTTACAAGTTTAAATTTAGAAGGGTTTTTGATGTATAAATAATATAGAAAATATTAACAAATATAGTTTCACACCTCTCAACAATATGAAGGAACAAATTTACAATTTTTTTTTTCTAACCACATGAACACAAAATTATGCGGATGTGATGCATAACTCATGATCACACATGTCAACAACTCCATGGAACAAATTCATGTGGATTTCATTCATAGCTCTCATGCTCATACCTCAATTATTCCATGGAACAAACTCACAAAAACTAAAAATATGAACACAGAGTTATGCGGATTTAATTCATAGTTCTCATTCCTAACCATAATAAGAAAATAGAGTTTTATAGACACCCATAGAGCTATTAAAACATTCTTTTCAAGAATGTCTACACACAACCTTACTTTCTCTAATATATTATCCTTATATTAGTTTACATTGTCAAAGCTCTAATATATAGGCTTTCTCTTAAGAAAAAATAAAAAAAATCTCAAAAAACCCGTAAGTAAAATAGTGATTCTAAAGAGAAAGGAACAGAAACCATATCTTCTCCTCAAAGCTAGCCAAGAATTGTAATAATTGAATTCATTCAGTGATATAATTTGTTCATAATGTCATGTTTTTTTAGTTTTATAGTTGAAAAAATTTCAATTTCTTTTGTATCTAGCATGTTGTGGTTGAAAACATGTTAAATTTATACTTAGGAAAGAAAAATGATATTCTACCAGAAACATTAATGTGTTTTTTCCTTAAAATTTAACTTTGTTTGAGACATAAAAAATTGGTTTTGTTATCATTTTTTTAAAAGTATGAAAATTGACCCTAAAAAAAAAAATCATTATTCCAGTATCAACACTTCTGTTCTGAAGCTATATTTTGCAGGAAAATTTCGTAGTCACTGCCATTTTTAAAACAGCCGCAAAATTGACACCTAAAAAAAAAAACATCGTTCCAGTATACACACTTTTCGTTTTGAGCACTGTTTTTGTGGTTTTTTTGGGGTTTTTGGGCCAGAGTTCCCGTTTTGAGTTTATAGTTCCCGTTTCAAAGTTTACATTGTTACAAATGAACAAAGGTAGTGAAGATTCAAGGCTTCATAGATGTAGATTGGCTAGGAAGTCCATCTGATAGAAAGAGCACATCAGGGGGAATCTTTAGTATTGGTTCAACAAAAGTTTCTTGGTACAGGAGGAAGTAGAGATCAATTGCACTCAGTTCAATAGAAGTAGAATAAATAGTTGCTAGTCAAGCAGCTTGTGAGGCTATCTAGATGAGGAAGATCCTTGTTGGTTTATTCGGTCAAAAAATGGATCCTACATTGATTTACTGTGACAATCAGAGTTGTATCAAACTCTCTAAGAATCTATGTTTTCATGATCGGTCCAAGCATATCAACATCTGCTATCACAACCTATGAGATTGTGTGCAGAGGAGAATCATGTTGCTAGAGTACATTCCTACAAAGAAGCAGGATGCAGATATTTTAGCAAAGGATTATCCAGATGAAAATTTGAGTTTCACAGAGGTAGGATTAGGGTAGAAGATAATCCCTTTCTTATTGAGAGAGAGTGTTGAAAATGAAACACGAAAATCCTAATGTAATTTTGTCCTTGAATTAAATTAGGAATTAAATTGTAATTCTAATTCTCATGGCAACTTGTAATAGTTAAATAAGTTAATTTGACTTAGATGGATAAGTTAATTTGATTTGGGAGTCTATCTAGAGTCATGTAGAGTGGTACCTAAATTTTAGGTGCCCACGTTGACTTTATTTTGAATTGTAATTATTTAACTCAGTTTAATTGAGTTAAATTCAGTTAAACTAGTTCCAACTGATGGAGGAATTAGTGGGAGATCTAGTAGTGGGGTGTAACTTGTGGTAGTGGGGTGTAACCAACACTACTTAACAAGTAAACTGAAGATTCACTCATAATTAACTCATGCATGTCAGATCAGAGAAAGACCTAGTTGATATTGGAGTTCAGGGACAGTGTACCATTACTTGTATAATCATCTAAATTGTACATGTGGTGCATGCAATCAGAGGAAGGCCTATGAGGATTTCGCAGTTCATTATTGAGGAATTTCCCAATTAAATATAGGCTAATTCCCTAGGAAACTACGCAAGGAAATAGGAGCTTGGCAGGCAGCAGAACTAGCTAAGTATTGGCTTGAGTTGGTTTGTGAAGTAGTGAGATAGATTGTGATAGTTGTTTCGGAGAATTTGGTATCTACGGATAAATACTAATTCCCTAGATAAGTAGACATATCTAGAACAATAGCTTAAAGAACTTTAGCCTTTTCCTATAAGCAATAGATAAGACAAAGAAGATGAGAAGACCTACTTGTAGTTTTGTTTTCCTCTTGTCTCCTTTGTATCGATCCTGTCACTCCTTCCCATACTTAAGACGCTTGAGAAGTACATGTAAACATCAACAAAAGACAAAGAACCAATCAAAGCAAAAAATCTATTGAATACAAGCAAATGGAATCAGATACATTCACACATATATGCATTATATAACAAGATAAGCATATGGGAAAAAGGTTCAAATACTTTATTAAATAGAAGAAGGAATTACAACCATCAAGTCTAATTCGAATTCACTCCTCCAGCTTGGATCCCATCCACATCACATCAAAATCATGACAAACTTGCAGCATAACAAGACTTGTCTCAAAGTCAATTCCCATAACAACATTATCTCCTTATAATTCAACATAGTCCAGCCCCCTGATCACGTAGATGAGTAGTCAATTTATAGGAGGATGAAGAAGGTAATGTCATAAATGGGGGTATTGAATGGCCTTCCATACTTAGAATTAGTTCCATGGAGGAAGGGATGAGAGGATAGGATGTATCTTAACTCATTCCTCATCCATTTTTGAGCTCATAGGAGTTGATAAGTGAGGGAAACTTCTAGATCACTCCAAGAGATAAGATTATTCCCCAAACCCTATGTGAATTTTGCTCAAACTTGCCTAGTGCAGGTGAAAGAGGGCCTAAGTGCTCTGCAAAGCACCCTGGTATGGGCTCAACTGCTCTATAGCACACACTTACATGGGCCTACTTGCGTTGGTCCCTTCAGAGGTCTTTTCAAGATGTATTCAAGTCATGAAACTATCTCGGAAGGAGGCATTCAAAAGGGTGACTTGTTTAGGGAATGTAGCAACTGAAATTAGGGTTTGATGAGCCCTAAAGCATTGATCTGGATGATGGGAGTGATGTGCCCAAATGGGCCTGTAACAATAGTGCAGAGGTTTCTTGGGCTTGAGAAAATCATTTTAATGTTCTCATATTTTCTGATTAATGCAATATACAGATAACATGGGTTTTTAGTTATGGATTTCCCTAGAAAATTATTGTGTTATGTGTGATTAAATTCTTTCTCTTTTATGCTTCGTGATTTCATCGATGATTTATTGTTTCCGCTGATGAGTAGAGTAGATTCAAGTCAATTGTTTTAGCATATTACAATATGTAGTTTGAATCTACAAGGAATTTCTACACGAGACTAGTCTCCTTTCCATCACAAGTTATTATGATAGTTTATCACAACATAACTCCATTTCACTGGTTTTTAAACAAGAATTTTATCTGGAATTTCTACTACAGTTCTCAATTACTTTACATTTGTAATCTTCCATTCTGATGGTTTGTGCCAATTATTCTACTATTGTGACCAATATTTCTATGGATCCCTTCATGAAGAGACTTTTAAGTGAGAAAGTTCATTAATTCCCTTACCATTTTGTTTTCATCAGCCATGAAATTTGTACTAGTCAGTTATTACTATGTTGGACTTATTTATACCTAACTTATATTGTTGACATATAGGATTTTATATTTTATTGTCACCATTGTCAATGTCTGCTATATTATTTACTTATGCTTATTTTGAAGAAAAGGATTCCAATATTTCACACCAATCACCCAATATAACTCTGATTGACTCATAATCATACAAATATTTTGTAATCATAAGAATTATATATCCCTATTCAACTTTGACAAAAGTTATCATTAAGTATGCCCAAGCAGCTTCCTTGGGTATACCAATACACCATATATATTTCTTTACATATTACAGGGTTCTTGATCCCTTTTATTCCTCTTTTTAATTTCTATATACACTTTATTTAGTGTATATTCTCTATTGTTCGTTTTTTTATTCCATTATAAATCTCAGATCAATTTTTATTTATTTGTTTTGCGATGGGTTTCTAATATCTCTCCTTTTTTTAACATGCAATGCATGTGTTATTGTGAGTTTTTCACAATTTTGTTATAGCCTCTTGTTGTGGCCACAACCACCACCCTACTAAAACCTGCTCTGGTGGAAAATTTGAATGGGTCCCCTAGATGTTTGATCTTTTGTTTCTTACTGGATTTGTCACATGGGATTATGTCTTCAAAGCTAAATGGTTAAGGCCCCCTTAATAAATCTCTGTGCAATGACTTATTTATAACTCAGTCTAGCCCTTCATTCATATCCTTTCATTGGGACTTATTCAATCCTCATAAACCTTCATGGTACTCTATACCCGCACATATAACCAACCCCCACTCTCTACTATGGTTGTATTTGGACTCAACCCACAAAACCTTCTAGCGCGTCTTTACTTCTATTATAACGCTTTTATAATAGAAATACTCTGCAGGCATACATAACTTATCTTTTCCACGTTTCCATGGTCTTTACACATTCCGATGCATGCCTTTATCGTTGTTGCAATCTCGCAATTTATGTGGTCGCACTACACATTCCTCTTTTGCATCCAATATGCGATGACCTCCCAGACTTCAAATGCAATTAACCACGTCCATATCCTATTGGGTCCATCGTTACATCACATATTGCATTTTGCATTAGGTAAGGGCTAAGGTTTATCTCCCATGAATAATTGTGATGAGATCAGGCCTTCGATCACATCGGACCTCACAATCGGCACTTTCAACCAGTGTATCAGCCCAAGCTTCAACATTCTGCGATATGGTGGACCCGCAGGGATTATTAAACACAAAACATATGTTTCAGAGTCCGAATCCGATTGAAAATCATAATCGACAGAACCAGGGGTGATGTTGCATGTGACTACTCGCTACGATGTGTGATTGCGACTTGATCACATCGCAACCTTGGCTAAACCAGGGGCCGATTCTTTCACACTTGCTCCTTTTTTATTTCGATATGCCTTTATGGTATCTCCTCTTGCTTTTACCTCTTTTTATACCATCAAGTGATTCTTAAATAAAAATTGAATATTATAGACAATGAAAATGCTTGATACTATACACAGAGCTCCTAGTTACATAGTCCATCTCTTTATAAAAGTTTAAATGAGGGCAAGATTTGATTTTTGGGAATTTCTTTCAAATTTTTCATAATCATAGCTAATGTTAATTATTTCTACAGGTGAGGATCGAGAGAAGAGAAATGAGATCGAAGAGCAGACGCATAAGCATCAGGAATGGCTGCGAGTAAATAATGCATGAGTGGATCCAAAGAGTTTATATATACAGGTGTATTCTATTTAAGATCCGGCCTTAGGCATTCACAGTCGGGTTTCCATGTTTTGCCTGTGTATTTCGAAGGTTATGTTGTCTCGAGCTTTATCATGAAGAGATTACATGCATTCATTCTCCTTTCCATCAAAATCCATTCATTTCCCCCAGAAAATGTGGCCTCGACGTGTTAGCAGTTTCACCGACCGTTCTACATCTATATATTTTAATTTGCATATTGAAAATGGCAAGAAGGGGGAAAGTTAGAGGAAGACGGAGGGTCAGTTTCTTTCTACATAAGTATTACCTTCGGAGACAGAAAGGGGACTTTTTGAGGGGCAGAACAGGGTTTGATTTATTTTTCTAATAAAGAAGACCGTTTGGGTCAAGAGGAAGCCTTTTCTTAGATTCATTTTCCTTTTTTTTTATGTTTGGTATCAAGGTGTCATGACTGGAATGAGGATATATATGTTTTGTTTTTGTGCACAGTGATAACAAACAGCTTATGACTAGTCTTGGTTATTTGAATATAATTCATTATCATGGTTAACTCATGAGCAGTCTCTGATTCGAAGCTACATTAAACATCAATTGCAAGTTTTATTTGTAGAAACAGGAATGTGTATTCTTGTATGAATAATTAGATTGCAATTAAGCTTAAATACAGCTTTGTTCATCGGTGAAATCAGTAATTGATTTATTTGGACTTGGAATCTATAAATAATGTTTAATCTCTTTTATTATGCTCCTGCAGGATAGATTAGAATAGTTAGGACTAGCATAAATAGGTAGAATCAATATAGATAGGACTTGATACATATAGGTTAGTTGTTTCTTTTGTTGATTTAATGGAAGTCTTCCTCCAAGGAGCAATCTTTAAACACCTATAACAGTTTACGGGATCCTTTGAAACCCATTGGAACTGGCCATTCCAAACGAAATCAGATCTAATCGAGGTCTGTGATCGGGTTGGTTCCCGTTTGTTGGCATAGTGAAAATTCGTCATGTCAACAAATTTGGCACTAGAAGGAGGGCCTGAACCTCTATCCACAGCTTTCAGGATTTCATCTATAAACATCGTGCATGGATTTGAAAATATTGATGTTTGGATCGTAAAGGTCGAAAAGATCCTTCCGCCCATTTGGAAGAGCCTCATTTCGAAGAAGAAAAGGTCCCTCTAAGTCCAATGTTTGGGTCACCCAAGGAATAGATACTATGGGAGTATCTTGTCACTCAATAACAACCAGTCAGAGTACTTACTCATGCCTACACTCGTTCCCTATCTCAGCTCCCCATCTTTCATTCTTTACCTCTGACAACTAAAAGAAAGCCAAGGATCAGTCCCATAAATGACAATACATCTGCAACCCCTTCTCTTGAAGATATTGTCCTAGAGTCCTTGCAAAGTATCGACACTCCTTGGGAAGAAATTCCTAAGGATCCCCTCTCTAAAGGTAATCCCTAGCTCGATTTGGGAAATCCTAACAAAGAACACCCAGGGGAAACCTTCAACCAGAACCTCCCCAACCATAATATGGCTAATGCTCCTCCTCTAGGTGGGAATCAACCTCCACCGCCTCCTCTAAGTGGGAATCAAACCCCACCTCCTCCAAGAGCACTCCCTCCCTGGCTTTCACAGGATGCTGGAGCAGTACCTGGGCAGTAGCATGCCTTACCCAACAACGCAGAAAGAGTATTGCCTAAATTCGACCCTGAGTGGGGAGACACTGTTGATAACCATATTCACTCTTTCTTCTTAGTTGTGCACATGTTGGGGGTAGCCAATGAAGATGTGGTATGTCGGCTTTTCCCTTTTACTCTGATTGGTACAACTTCCACATGGTACTTTAGCTTGAGAATAGAATCGATCACCTCATGGGGTGCCTTTTAGCAGGCCTTCTTAGACAAGTTTAGCGATGACAAAACACCTGCGGCCTTAGTTTTAGAACTATCCCATTTAAAAATGGAAACCAAAGAAAAGGTCAAGGATTTTAACATCCAGTTCAACACTTTGTTCAACAGAATCCCGACTAATGCCAGACCTACTGGTGAGGTGCTCATGGAATTCCACATCACTACTCTCCCTGTCCCTACCACAATGTGGGTTAAAAGGAGTAACTCACAAACCTTACAGGGTGTTATCGATGAAGCAGTAAAAGTCAAGAATGAAATGATCAGTCTCACAACATGTCATCATACGACCGAAGGAAAGAAAGCATCTCAATCATGCAAGAAGAATAATGGGAGTGATAACAAAGTGGATAAGATCAAAGAAAAGGACACCACAGATGTGGAAGGTTTGCATTAGATCATTAAGAAATTGACGAACATAGTCATCGATATGAAAAGGAATTCTGGAGAGAGTACAAATGGGAATGGAGGAGATTATAACAACAAAAAATCCTTCAAACCTTTCTATTGTAAGAAGACAGAAGGTGGTCATGGTCAACTTGCGTTGCCTACTCCACCCAATGAAGGGATTTTAAATATGGAAGAGTGGGCTCTTATTGGATCGCTTCTTACCAAAGAAGAACCTATAGTAGAGCTGGAGCCAGAACTAGAAGATGAGGAAGAGTACCAAGTAGAAGAGCCCTTGGACGAGGTATCTCAAATCAATGTACTGTGGGATTTCTATACAAATGGGATGATGATGACGAAGGAGATAGTACAGTAGAAATCCACACTAATGAAATCCACACATGAAGTAAAGGGCCACTTGCAGGCGTGATGAAGCCTGTAGGCCAGAACAAGAAAGATGTTTGCCCTTCGAAGGCATCTGCTCCCAAGTTTCCTGTTGAGAAGAATAAACCTAGTGGTGATTCCAAGAGCATTCCAGTCGTGAACTATCCAAAGAAAGATAATTCATCTTCAAATGCAATGAAGGCGACTCAAAATGGTAACACCTAAGAATGGCAAAACCGATGTGTTTACTCTACCCTGCCCTGTTTATAACATTGGTTACAATATTTTAGATGATCTTAAGATATCTCAAGCTAATATCACATACTTTGATTTGTTAAAGTTAACACACCAAAGGGGTCTGCTTTCAAAAGCTATGAATGAACGAATTACAAATATCCCACCAATCCGAGTAACCAAACCAAGAGGTCAGTGTCTAGACCTGTTAGAACCCCCAGTATAGCCCAAACGCCATCAGCCATGGAAGCCACTCTGTCAAAAATGAATTGAACACCTGAAGATGTCAGTACAGCCATGATAGGAAGGAAATCAAAATCCATGACTCCACCTTTCCTTATCACATTTGAAATCTTCAACATGAACATATACAATTGCCTGGTGTATTTCGGTGCCTCATCCACTGTTATGCCTTACGTTGTTGCTAAAAGACTTCATGCAATGCTTGAGAAAACGGAAACTCGAATTATCCAACTGGACAAAATGAATGTAAAAGTAATTGGAGAATTGAAAGATGAGCTGATTTAGATGGCTACCAAATCACAGTACACACAAGTCATTGACATAGTGGTGGTCGACATGCCTGAGGCATATGGAATGCTGCTTAGTAGGGACTATTCAACAAATTTGAATGGGTATTTCTCAACAGATTGGTCCCATCTCTTATCGCCTTAGAAGGGAAAACGTGATATGCTGAGAGTTGATCGAGAAAGATACATGAAGTATGTAGTGATAGAACTAAACGACCCCAATGAACCTGTAATGTTTATCAATTCTCTCCTTGGGAATTATAGTTTCGATGTTTGTGCCACGGAAACTTGTTTTGAAGAATTCCATGTAGAGACAGTTGAAGAAACTACAATAAACACAGTTGGAAGCTCTCACCCGTAGTCCGACTAATGAGCTACCCTATAATATGGTAGATGATAGGGACAATTTCGTAGAAGGCAGTTCATTTGATATAACATCAGATTCTATGTTTTGGACACTCTACTGTGATGGCTCTAATTGCCTAGAAGGTGCAGGTGCTGGGAGAATTCTCATTGACCCGCAAGGGAACCAATATTTGATGGCCAGCTAGTTGGAGTTCACGTGCACCAACAACATGAGAGAATATGAAGGCTTGCTACAGGGCTTGAAGAAAGCCATTGATATGAAGGTGAGAAATCTTAAAGTTTTTGGTGATTCACAGATAAGTGAAGACCAAGTAAGGAAAAGGATACATTGTAATTCACCACACCTGGTAAGATACCAACATGAGGTATGGAGCTTAATTGACATTTTTGATTCTTTTAATATCACACACATACCTTGATGGCAAAACCAAGATGCCGATCTGATGGCTGGTATGGCTGTAAAACTTTTGCCTGATCTTAGATTAAACAAGAATAAATATTATGTTGAATTGATTTTCAGACCATCCATACCTGATAACATCTCAAATTGGTAGGTGTTCGAAGGTGATGAGAAAATCCTTGAGTTCCTACATTGTGAAAAGAAATTCAAAAATGCATTCATTGATGAAAAGGAGCATGAAAAGCTTACGAATGGGAGTGAGGGTGAGGAAAAAGATCAGCCCAATATAATTCCCAAATCAGTTGTCAAGATGGAGCACTTTTATGACCTGCATGATAAATTTAAGAAGCCGACTAACTGCAAAACGCATAGCTCATCCATGAAGTATGAGTCGGTCAACCTTGGAACCAAAGAAGACCCAAAAAATGTTAATTTGGGCTTGGGATGCTCTCCACGAGAAAAGGTTGCATTTGCTAAGCTATTTAAAGAGTACAAGGACGTCTTTGCATGGACATATGGCGACTTAAAAACCTTCGATATTGGAATTATACAGCATGTAATTCCTTTGGAAAAGGATGTCAAGCCCTACCAATAAAAGCTTCGTAAGATGCATCCAAGCCTGGAACTGTTGCTGAAGAAAGAATTAAACAAAATGCTAGGAGCTAAAATCATTTTTCCTATCAAGCACATCCACTGGGTAGCCAATCTCGTGCCAGTAAGAAAGAAAAATGGAAACATCAGGTTATGTATCGATTTCAGAAACCTAAATAGAGCATCACAGAAAGATAACTATCATGTCCCTTCTATGGAACACATTCTTCAATGTGTTTATGGGTTTGAAATGTTGTCCCTATTGGATGGGTGTTTAAGATATAATCAAGTGTTGGTGTCGAATGGACATCAACTTAAGACAACCTTCAACACTAAATGGGGCACTTATGCATATCATAAAATGCCGTTTGGACTTATTAATGCGGGCGCCACATTTCAAAGAGCTATGGACATAGCTTTCTGAGGATTGATTAACAGATCGGTAGTGGTTTACATGGATGACATTACTATGTATTCGTATCACAAAAGGGATCATATTTATCACCTAAAACAGAGCTTCGAAAGATGTCGAAGGTACGGAATATCATTGAATCCCAAGAAGAGCATTTTCATAGTTACAGAAGGGAAACTACTAGGTCATATCCTCTCTAAAGAAGGGATTATTAATGATCTAGATAGAGTAGAGGCCATCATGAGAATACAACCCCTGTGAATAAAGGGGAAATGCAATCTTTTTTCAGGAAAATTAATTTCGTTAGAAAATTTGTTTCAGGTTTCGCACAAATAGTGCATCCCATTAAGCTAATTATGAAGAAAGACGTTGTGTATAGGTGGAGCAATGAAGCTAATAAATCGTTTCAGCAAATTAAGGAGGCCATTGTAGAAGGTCCTGCGTTAGTCAGCCCCAATTTTGACAAGGAATTCCTTTTGTACACTTTTGCTTCTGATGTTCCATATGCCGAAATCCTCACCCAGAAAAATTATGATGGCAACGAATTCCCTATTTCTTATATGAGCTCTAATCTTCAAGGAGTAGAACTGAACTACCCAAATGTGGAGAAACAAGGTTTTGCGTTTTTAAAGTTGTGAAACATTTCCGCCCTTATTTATTAAAGGCCAAGACTAAAGTAATCATTCCCCACCCTGTTGTAAGAACCCTCTTGGTGCAAAGGGAAATGGGGGAACAGAGAGGGAATTGGATAATCACTCTTCAAGAATACGACCTCAAGATTAAGCCGACAAAGATAGTTCGAGGGCAAGGATTGTGTAAGCTTGCAGCAGAAGCTTTGGCAAATAAAGAAGGAATGTCGGAAGAACCAGAAGTGCAGAGCATGCGGGACACACAAGTAGAATTCAGGGAGGAGCTCAGATGGATTAACGAAATGCTGATGTGTGAGCATGAAACGTTGAAAGTCCCTTTGGACCCTGAGTCGTGGTATTACGACATACGCTTTTATCTAACATTAGGATCATGTCCTGAGCACATGGATGCATCACGAAGGAGAGTGCTTAGATTAAAATCTAATTAGTATCACTTGGCCAATGACACATTATACAGAAAAAATTATGATGGAGTTTGGCTAAGGTGTTTGGAAAAGGATGATGATGATCATGTCTTGAAATAATGCACGACGGTCTAGCAGGGGGTCACTATGGTAGAGAGACCACTCCACACAAAATACTAAGAGGTGGGTATTATTGGCCTACAGTGTTCAGCGACTCGCATGCCTACGCTCGGAAGTGCAAGGTGTGTCAAACTGTCGCAGGGTGAGAAAGAAAGCCAGTCATTCCCCTCGGGCCCATTATGATTTATCACCCGTTCCAGCAATGGGGCCTAGATGTCATAGGTGAGATCACTTTGAACTCTTCACAGCAACATATGTATATACTCACAGCAACTGATTACCTCACTAGATGGACCGAAACCATCCCGCTTTGGAAGGCTAACGAAGATGAGGTAATATCTTTTATTGAGAAAATTATTAACAACAGGTTTGGCATCCTTGACGCTCTCATATTTGATAATGCTTCTTATTTTTCATCACTAAAATTGACTGAATTTTCTATCAATAAATCAATTTGCATAAGGCATGCATCAAAATATTACCCCAGGGAAATGGAGTTGCAGAGTCCTCAAACAAAAACCTGATTTGCATAATCCGTAAATCTGTCGCTGAAAACCAGAGGAATTGGCACAACGCTCTAAAAAACGCCCTTTGGGCCGATAGGGTCATCCCAAAAGTAGCATTAGGGAACTCCCCATACTTCCTCGTCTATGGACAGGAAGCCATCTTGCCTCCCAACATTTCCCTTCCCTCTTTACAACTCTCCCAAGCCTCGAGAGGGACCCCTTCAACCTTACTTCAAAAAAGGATCAACCAACTGGTGAGGTTAGAGGAATTGAGAGATAATGCCAGAAACAAGTTCAGGAATCACCAAATGATTGTGAAGAGATGGTTTGATCACCATCTAGCGGGAGATAAATATTACGAAGTTGGTGAGCTTGTCCTGAAATGGGACAAGTTGAGTGAGCCAAAAGGTAAGCACATGAAATTCCAACACTTATGGCTGGGCTTGTTCCAAGTTGAGCAAAAAATTGGTCAGGGAACCTACAGATTGAAAACTTTACAAGGAGAGACTGAAAAACTCCCTATTAATGGCCAACATCTTAAGAGATACTTCCAATAGCCACTACATGGTGGTTACCTCCTTAGTAGGTTAGGATTCATTTTATTTTTTTGTTAGCTTAGTTATATTTTCATCCTGTCTGTTCTTGTCTTGCGCAAAGTTTATCTTCCTTTTGTTTTGAATTTCATTCCTTTCCAGTCAATTGATTTTAGTCTTTCATTCTCATTTCACATTTTATAACTCTCTTTCGATTGCCCTCATTTGCTACCTTTAGCCTTTTTCTTCCCTCATTAACCTAATGGTGAGTTTGCAGATCCCAAATTCATTATTACCTTACAAATCAAGAGAACCTTCGATGAGCCTATGAGAACTGGAAAATCAGCGGTAAAATTTGAATTGAAGCCACTCATTGGCATCTGTTGGGAACTAGGTAGGCTTTGTTGATAACCTGGACACCCGAAGCATGTAGGGACATCTTTATAAAATGAAAAAATGTGTAACCACAGTTGGACTGGCATGGAAAAACACTGCATTTTTAAAATCCCACTGAGACCTAGCCTATACTTGCCTATAAGTTTTGCAATTATTCTCCATTGGTTCTGCCCACCACACTAAAATTTCCAATATCTGTCATCTACAAGTAAACCTCCTTTCATAGGCTAAGCTCATTTTCGTATATCCTGTGGCAAATTTAATTGTGCTCTAGTCCTTGTGCTTGAAATTGGAAGGACTTGTTTAAAAAAAAAATGAAATGTCAAGTCCTTGTGGCAATCTGGAAGGACAGGTTGTTTGGGAAGTTGGTTGGAGTAGGGACTATTGCTGGACTCAGAGTACTGGTTGACACAGCAAGCCCAACCTTGCTTAAGCAGTTTAAAAATATGGCATGATCCATGACTGTGCCCCATTCAATCATACAAAAGTATAGCACTAAATTTGTTTACATAAAGTACAAATAAACATATCTACATATATTCATCAAGGTTGATGCGCGATAAAGCGCTGAGGTATACACCTAAACAGGTATTGAAAAGCCGATGATGGACCCAAAAGGATTTTGAAAGCAGAAAACAGGTAAAGGAGGTTCAATAAATCCCATAATACGACCATTGGAGAATGCCTGTTAAAACCCTATCAGTAAGTAGAAGCTATTTGTCTTTATCCCACCTTAAGCGATTAATGCTGAAGTGGAACCCATGCCTATCAATCTATACAGTTTGCATTTCAAGTTTATCTTAACACCCTAATGTTCTACAAATCAAATTTTATTTGGTAACAAAGATAACTGGTTCGCCATTTTGTTGTGGCCACAACCACCGCCCTATTAAAACCTGCTCTACTGGAAAATTTGAATGGGTCACCTAGATGTTTGATTTTCTGTTTCTTACTGTAGTTATCACATGGGATTATGTCTTCAAAGCTGAATGGTTAAGCCCTCCTTAATAAATCTCTGCAGAATGATTTATTTATAACTCATTCTAGCCCTTCATTCATATCCTTTCATCGAGACTTATTCAATCCTCATAAACCTTCATGGTACTCTATACCCGCACATATAACCAACCCCCACTCTCTACTATGGCTGTATTTGGACTCAACCCACAAAACCTTCTATCGCGTCTTTATTTCTATTATAACACTTTTATAATAGAAATACTCTGCAGGTATACATAACTTACCTTTTCCATGTTTCCTCGATCTTTACACATTTCTCAATGCATGCCTTTATCGTTGTTGCAATCTCGCAATTTATGCGGTCGCACTACACATTCCTCTTTTGCATCCGATATGTGATGACATCCCACACTTCAAATGCAATTAAACACATCCATATCCTATCGGGTCCATCGGTACATCGCATATCGCATTTTTCATTGGGTAAGGGCTAAGGTCTATCTCCCATGAATAATTGCGATGCGATCAGGCCTCCGATCACATCGGACCTTGCAATCAACACTTTCAACCAGTATATTGGCCCAAGCTTCAACATTATGCAATATGGCAGACCCGCGGGGATTATTAAATGCAACACATATGTTTTCAAGTCCAAATCCCATCGAAAATCATAATCGGTAGAACCAGGGGTGATGTTGCATGTGACTGCCCGTTGCGATGTGCAATTACGACTTGATCGCATCGCAACCTTGGCTGAACCAGGGGCCGATTCTTTCACACTTGCTCCTTTTTTATTTTGATATGCCTTTATCATATCTCCCTCCTGCTTTTACCTCTTTTTATACCATCAAGTGATTCTTAAATAAAAATTGAATATTATAGAAAATGAAAATGCTTGATACTATACATAGAGCTCCGAGTTACATAGTCCATCTCTTTATAAACGTTTTAATGAGGGCAAGATTTGTTTTTTGGGCATTTCTTTCATATTTTTCATAATCATAGCTAATGTTAATTATTTCTATAGGCGAGGATCAAGAGAAGAAAAGCGAGATGAAAGAACAGACGCGTAAGCATCAAGAATGGTTGCGGGTAAAGGATGCATGAGCGGATCCAAAGAGTTTATATATACGAGTGTATTCTATTTAAGATCCGGCCTTAGGCATTCACGGTCGGGTTTCCATGTGTTGCCTGTGTATTTCAAAAGTTATGTTGTCCTAGGGTTTATCATGAAGAGATTACATGCAATCATTCTCCTTTCCATCGGCATCCATTCATTTCCCCCAGGAAATAAAACGTTGCAGAAAATGTGGCCTCGACGTGTCAGCAATTTCACCGACCATTCTACATCTATATATTTTAATTTTTATATTGAAAAGGGTAGGAAGGGGGAAAGTCAGGAGAAGATGGAGGGTCATTTTTTGTCTACATAAGTATTACCTTCGGAGACGGAAATGTGGCTTTTTGAGGGGCAGAATAGGGTTTGATTTATTTTGCTAATAAAGAAGACCGTTTGGGTCAAGAAGAAGCCTTTTTTAGATTCATTTTCCTTTTTTTTATGTTTGGAATCAGGGTGTTGTGACAGGCATGAGGATATATATGTTTTGTTTTTGTGCATAGTGATAACAGACAACTTATGACTAGTCTTGGTTATTTGAATATAATTCGTTATCATGGTTAACTCATGAGCAGTCTCTAATTCGAAGCTACATTAAACATCAGTTGCAAGTTTTATATGTAGAAATAGGAATGTGTATTCTTGTATGAATAATTAGATTGCAATTAATCTTAAATACAGTCTTGTTCATCAGTGAAATCAGTAATTGATTTATTTGGACTTGGAATGTATATATGATTTTTAATCTCTTTTATTAGGATCCTACAGGATAGATTAGAATAGTTAGGACTAGCATAAGTAGGTAGAACCAGTGTAGATAGGACATGATACATATAGGTTAGCTATTTCTTTTGTTGATTTAATGGAAGTCTTCCTCTGGGGAGCAATCTTTCAACACCTATAACAGTTTACAGGATCCTTTGAAACCGTTGGAACTAGCCATTCCAAACGAAAGCAAATCTAATTGGGGTCTGTGATTAGGTTGGTTCCCCTTTGTTGGCATAGCAAAAAGTCTCCGTGTCAACACCTCATTCCTTTCTCATCTTGTTTCCCATACATGTTCATATTACTTTTCCATTAGGGTTCAAAAGCTTATTTTTACCATCAAGTATTTTCTTCATTCACTCTCTCAAAAAGGTTCTTGGTCAAAAACTAGTATATGTGTAAGGAGGTAATTTATACCTGTCAAGTGATTAATTTTCATATGTATCTATTGTAACAATTATATATTTCTTACCTTGGCACCAATAATATCTTTTACACCGTTTTCATACCTATTTCCTTCCTTGACAATCTATACTATATTTTTGACATAAAACATCTTTATGACTATCAATCTTATGAATATCAATATAATAAATTATGTATCAAAATGATATTTTGTGCAAATTCATAAAAAGGTCTTGCAATTATTAACAAACAATCATCATATAGATAATTTTATACCTTTCAGAGTGATTTCATATGCAACACCCTACCTTCTCTCTTAAACATACCTATTTGACGTTTTATAATTGTTTAACAGTATAGGTCTTGATACTTTACTTCATTTACACGTGTATATGTCTCCTGATGACTATGCGTATACTTCTTCATCGTTATAGCCCATAAAATTCTCTCTCTACCCACTATCCAACAATCACGAAATATGATTTACTAATTAATATGTTGTTCTCTCTTGGGATGCCAATATATTCATTCTTGTAGGTAAGGGTGCCTCAATAATAGTTCAATTAGTACTTTTATAACTTAGCTTACATAATGAAATTTATTTCGTTTACTCATGGCAAGGTTCTTTCCCTTCTCTTTTCCTTATCTCTATAACATAGAAATTTATTTGGTTCCTCATTTGGTAAGTTATTTTTAGTTGTAGTTAGGCTCATAGGCCACAGTATTGTAACTTGTGGCTCTGATACCAATTGTAACATACCTATATTACTTCATTTTCTTTTGTTTTTTTACTTTTACTATGTAGAGAATACATATAACTAAATTGTATAAGATTGGGTTGACACGATTCTGGTTAAAGTCGTCATGTGCCTTTCTGATATATATATATATATATATATATATATATATATATATATCAGAAAGACACACACAGATATATATATATATATATATATATATATATATATATATATATATATATTGTAAATAAAGGTTATCATAATGGTATGGGCCATCATCATCCAATGTTTGATAAATACATGATATTATTTTTTGTATATGGTAGTCTCAACAAGGTCACTTCCTCCCTTCATTTCAGTTATTGTGGATATATCATGTGAAGAAGTTATAATGTATTGGGTTATATATTTTTTTATGTTCTACGACATAGTCACTAGCACAGTTATCTTTAGCCATTATTATGAGACTTATAATATTTGACCCTCGTATGGTTTATCTACAACACTTGTATGATTACTTACCTTATTGGTCTCTATAATTCTCAGTTGTTACACATTGAAATTTATGACATCTAATTTCATGCCAAGGACTAATGCTAGTGAGGTGTCACCAGATCCGCAGTACACGCTGAATCAGGGCTAAGATCGATAGTGGAAGATTTAACTATTGGTTAAGGGGTAATTTCCCCTCCCCTATTGTGCCCTTCCGTGTTCATTCACACCCTCCTTTGCCCCCAACAGGGCTCTCTGACTACTCTCTTATAGAGACTAGTATGCCCATCCATATTTTGGCCATTACTCAGTATCCCATTGGTTAAATCCATTAATTCGTCATGGATTACTCACGGAAGGTAGGATTTTTTTTACTTCTGTAAGTTTTCTTGCATTGGCTTTCTTTTAATGAAATAATTCTCAAATTTATATAGTAGCCCATGCTTCCTTATATTGTTATGATTATTTGCAAATTGGTTTCCCTTTTCACCTCCAATGCCTTACACGGTTTTTTTTTAAGGTTTACCAGGCTTTCCCCAACATGGTATTTACGCTCTGACAATGAAATAAAACTCTGTTTTAGCTCATCAATATTCATGATAATGCAGTGGTCTATACCCAAGGAGGTAAAGGTTCTTCAACATAAGAGACATATCAGTTGAAATTCTCATGATTATTTGAAGTTTTAATGTTAATAGAGCACCTTATTCTAGTGATTGTTCTTGTTTCATATTTTAGAGCTAATTGCTTAAGATTTTAATATTTTATGGTGTTTAGTCAACTTTCGATGATATCCTAGGGTTTTAACGATGACCAACCCTTTCAAGGTGTGCTCATTGATTTCTTCGAGGGACTCCTGTTAAGTAATGGGTAATTTCCTTACCCAATTGTTGTTCTTTTAAAACAAAACCATGGTCCTTCTTCTTCTCAACTTAGGGTTTAACTCCTTGTAATAGCCTCTATTTTTTATGTTGAATAGAATCTTCCAAAGAATTACTTCTAGGGTCCAAGCTCAGGTTATCAGATGAATTTCTAGTCTTATCATTAATATTTCCTTTGTTTTGGTTCATAGACACTACAACAAAACCCTGTGATTAGCATCCCTTTTTGCTTCCTTTTTTTCATCTAGAGACCATTTTTGGTGCTATTTGCATCCATTTATCAAATATGGTGCAAAATTTGAAGGAAAAATTTCACCAGTTTTTGCACCAAGCCTTGCACCAATTTTAGCACCAAGTATTGCACAAAGTCTTGCATGAGGTTTTGTACCAAGTCCTGCACCATCCTTTGCACTACGTTTTGTGCCAGGTTTTACGTTAAGTTTGGCTCCTATTTTTTGTTTCGCCTACTTTTTCATCCTCTATTGCATCCACTTTTTGTTCCATCCATTTTTGCATCCCCTTTTGCACCAAGTTTTGTGTCAAGGTTTGTGTCTAGTTTTGAATCTACTTTTGTTGCATCCAATTTTTCATCTTGTTTTGCATCCACATTTGCATCCTCATTTTCATCCATTATTGTGTCCACTATTGCATCCACTTTTGTTGTGCCACAATTTGCACCTAGTTTGGCACCTACCTTTGCACCCACTTTTTCTTCTAATTTTGCATCCACGTTTGCATCCTCATTTGCATCTATTTTTGCATCCCTTTTTTTATCCACTTTTGCGTCAAGTTTTGCATCAAGTTTTAAGTCTCATTTTGCATCTACTTTTGCATCAACTTCTATTGCATCCACTTTTTCATCCAATGTTGCACCCATGTCTACGTCTACGTTTGTATCCCTTTTTGCACTTTTTTTTCACCAAAGTTTGCTTATTTTTTTGCATCTATCATTGCATCCACTTTGACATCCACTTTTTTTTCTATAATTTGTGCCATGTTTTGTACCCACTGTTGAAGACATGTTTTCTTCTACTTTTTCATCGACGTTTGCATCCAAATTTGCATCAAATATTGCCTCTTTTTTCATCAACTTTTGTGTCGGGTTTCTACATGGGGTTTTGTATCTTGTTTTGTATCCACTTTTTCATCTACTTTTGTTGCATCCAATTTGTTGTGCATTGTTTCACCCAAGTTTGTGTCCACTTTTGCATCCTTTTTACATCTTATTTTGCATCCAAGTTTGCATCTTCATTTGTTTCTTTTGTTGTATCCACTTTTGCATACATATTTGTTGAAATACAATTTCATCCATGTTTTCCATATATCATTGCACCCACATTTTCTTCCACTTTTGCATCCACATTTGAATCCTCTTTTCTGTCCATGTTTTCATCGAATATTGTGTATTTTTTTGTGTCCCCTTTTGCATTGACTTTTACATCATGTTTTGCATCTCATTTTGTACCTACTTTGCATCTACGTTTGTTGCATCCACTTTTGTATCTAAGTTTGTGTCCACTATTTCACCCAAGCTTGTGTCCATGTTTACATTCCTTTTTAAATCTTATTATGTATCCAAGTTTTGCATCCTTTTTGCATCCAAGTTTGTGTTCATTGTTGCATCCACTTTTGTTTCACCACAATTTGCGCCAATTTTTGTACCTTCATTGCACCCATATTTACTTCCACTTTTGAATCTGCGTTTTCATCCAAGTTTGCAAGACTATTTCATCTATTTTTCGTATCATGGTCAAGTTTACCATTTCTTCACATAACATAATGGTCATAGGTGCATCCACACTAGGAGGATGCCCTACAATTCCCCCTTGTGGAGGTGCAATATTTGCAACAATCATGATTTGGCATTGTTGCTGAGGATGGAAAGGATTGTTCAACACAATAGGTTTTGTGGCGGGGTTTCACTAAGTATTGTTCTCATTGACCTCGTCCAAATGTGGATAATGATGTTTCATATGGCCCCTAACACAATATTACATGGAAACTTTAGATTTCACTCTTTCTTTCCCCTAGCATTGACATTTGGAGCTTATGGTTCTTTCTTCTCATTCAAAATAGTTTTCTTATTCTTGTTCATTTTACCACCCGGTTATTGTGGTGTACCTAGTCATGTGGATTGAACCAAGTTAATGGTGGTTGTTAGGGCATAATTTTTAATTGTCTTGGTTGTAGGTGCAGCCAATGCGAGAATATGAGAAATAACTAACTAGTTTAACCTCCCAACTAACTGAATATAACCCATTACTGTAAATTAGAAGAGTTTGGTTCTTCCATTGTGATTAACTCTTTGATACTGCCTTGCACATAGCCTAGATATGGAGGAAGTATCAAACAATCTTCAATTTTATTTAAGTGTCTCTTTAGGTTCTTCATGGAAAGTTGTAGCTCATCGAACATGAGGAAAAATTGCTCCTTGGCCTCATTGTGATCCAACAATACACTACCCAATATAATTTTGAAATGCTAGTAGATATAAAAAATATACATGTATTAGTTGTGTCTTCCTTGGGTGTGTGTTGTGTTAAGCACCAAATATTTTACCTCTCTAGCCACTTCGATATCTATCAAACATCATGCTTTCCTACAATGTCATGTTTCATTGCCCTTATTTTTTCATGAATATTCAGTGAGTGTGGATACAATACAAAGGTGTTGAAGTTTAGAATTTGTATTGGGATCAAAAGCCTCATTTTATGTAGTGGGCCACTCCGTGTAGGCTTTGAGTGCATCAAATATGAATTGTAAGCTTGAATCAATGATAACACAAATAAAATTTGAATGTTTGCTTAAGAGATGGAAGTGAAGGGTAGTGGAAGCCAAGAAGGAGAGGAACTTGGGACATGAGGGGTTCTCTCAAGGATGGATTCAAAGAAGAACTTAAAGGAGAAGGATTGTTCCTTGAAAAATATATCGAAAGTGAATAATAAACGTAGCCAAACCTGACTATAACAGTCTAAGTGATGGGTTTAGAGTTGACACAACAAGAAAGAAAAGAGAAAACAATGTAACTGATGCCCGGGGGATGCACTGGGAGAGAACAATAGAAATAAAGGAAACAACAAAGGGTAGAAAATTATCCACTATACAGAGTTAAAGTAGCATCCCTAGAGAAAACATCCTATGGCATTATTGTAGTTGACGAATAATATCCCTTGAATGCTAATAATTAAATAAATTACAAGGCCTTGTAGCTTGAATTAACGTATGCCTTGTGAAAATTATGACTAGTTCTTGGAGCAAATGGCCACACCTATAAATTATGAGAGTTTTGTAGAGGCTTGTAGGTTGATAATGAAACTAATGACGGGTGCAACCATTAAACCAACAATAGTTCTAGAGGGATCTGACACCAAATTGGAGTGATGTCAAACGATCCTCCAAGCAACTTCATGATGGCTTGTTAATGAAATTAGGGAGGGTGCATGGCCACATCCTTATTTCTGAGTGCTCTATGGGATGATGGCAATGCACTCTCCAACTTGGCATGTCTTAGTCATTCCATTGAGGGTAGATTCAAATTTATAAGTATGACATTTCAAAACTTTAAATTTAAATTTAGTTAATAAACATATAATAACCTAATACTTACGATAAACTCATTTTCTAAGCATGTGCACACTCCCTCTTTATATATACTTTATGCTACGCACATGACATTAACAAATTAAATAAAAATAGTATAAAACATGTCTAAAAAATTCCATTTACATGTATGTAGTTATATGTATTATAAGGATTATAATAAAATTAATAATAAGAATTTTTATAGATAGAGATTTGAAATTTACATATAATATAATAATATTATAAATAACAAGCATATGTCCATCTTAATTACGAATCTATTAAGTACCGAGAGGGATCACATCTTTCGACACTTTCTCAAATTTTTCACTCAAAATGAGTTTGCATCTCAAGAGATTTGATCCCTCTCGTCATTTGATAAAACCAACAAATATATATCTTAATTCAAAATATATCAAGTGTCAAGAGGGATCAAATCTCTCAAGGTGCAAATATTTTCTTAAGTTTTGCACTGAAAAAGAGGTTTACATTACTAGAAGTTCAATCCTTCTCTATGCTTGGTAGAATCAGAGTAAAGATAAATATTTTAATCGATACAATCTCCTTTTGTATTTTACAAATATATAATAACCTAAATTAATATTAATTTTACCCTACTCTATTTCTATAATTTAGAACAATAGAATATATCTTCAACCTAAATTAATATAGATTTTTGTATTTTGAGAATGAAAATGTACCTTCAACCTAAATTAATATAGATTTTTGTATTTTAGAGAATGAAAATGTACCTTCAACCTAAATTAATCTAAGAATGAAAAATCAAGTTGATATCGAAATTAAATATTAATGAAATTCATAATATTTTTTAATAGAATTACTTCTTCAGATTAATCGTAACAATATTTTTGGGTCAATGCTCCAAACTCATCATCATGACATAGGTGGAGGAAATAAATAATGCAAAAATGCTTGAATTCAACGGAAAAAACAAATAAAAAAGAAAGTCAACATTAATTAGTCAAAAACCAATAATATAAAAACATTTAAAAACAAATTTAAAAAAATAACATAAGGAAAAATATAAGTATTCAAAATATAAATATTTATAAATATGAATATATTAAAAGTATATTATTAGAAGTTATTATTAAAAGCAAGAACATTCTTTTTTAATTTGAATGAAAAAAATAAGTTATAAAAAGTTCTATAAATAATGTTAAATCTAGGGTTAATGATATTAAATTAGATATTATGTATACAAAAAGTAAAATGAAAAGTTAACTTTAATTTGTAAAATAATAAATTATTTAAACAAATATATATATATATATATATATATATTAGAAACCATTATTAAAAACAAAAGCATTTTTTAAATTGAATGAAAATAAGGTTGTTAATAGTTCAACAAATAAGGCTAAAACGTTGAGCTAATATATAAGTAAATTGGAAATAAAATGTTTTTAAGTTAGATATTATGTATTAAAAATAGAAAAAACTATTTTTTTAATTAAATAACTAATAATTAAATTTTCTTTAGATTCTCTTTTTTCCCTCATTTATTTATTTATTTATTTGTTTCCTTAGATTATGGTTTTTCCTCATTTGTTGAATTTCCCTCCTACTGTATTTTTCCCCTCCTTATATATCTATAGACTCTATCAATATATCTGGGTTTTTATTTTTGTGGAATGCATATATCCATTTGCTACATCTAGTTCGCTCATACAGATATTTGCTACATCTAGTTCGCTCATACAGGGTTTGATAGATCTAGTTTGCTAATACAGATATTTGCTAGAAGGGTTTGCTAGATCTAGTTCACATATACAGGTGTTTGCTAGATCTAGTTTTGTTGATACAAGGGTTTGCTAGATCCAGTTCATTGATACAGGGGTTTGCTAGATCTAATTCGATGATACAAGTGATTTCTATAGCTAATTCATTGACATAGATGATTTTTATTGTTCTGGAATGCATATATCCATAGCTAACACAAGGGTTTTAGATAGAGGATTTTTATTGTTCTGGAATGCATATATCCATAGCTAGATCTATTTCCCTAATACACAAGTTTTGATAATGCAGGTATACCAGAAATACTACATGGGTTTTGATAAAAAGATTTTATTGTTGTGAGATTCATATATCCATAGCTAGATCTACAACTCTGATGCATGGGTTTTGGTAATGCAGGTCTAACAACGATAAGAGCTCCATAACTCATAAGCAAAATAAGCATTAAGGTTTGAGTACCAAGTTTTATTCACTTACTCTAGTTAATTCCAAGAATAAAGGGTTTTTATTGTTATGAAATGTATATGTCCATAGTAGTTATAGTTCAATGAATCGGCTTAACCTATTCACTAGATAATATAGAATCATCGCAACCATATTGAATGGTTAAATATTTGTTATTATAACTATCACCATGGTGTATGGTAATCCATATCATTTTGACCCAATAACTATATTGGTTGGTTGGCCTCTGCCTCACCTCGACTTTCTTCAGTTTCCAAGGGTGAATTCTATGAGAAAACATGCGGTGTTGCGATGGGTTCCCCTCTTTCCTCTATTGTTGCAAACTTATTTATGGAATATTTTGAGTCCAAGGCCTTAGCCTCAGCTCAATTCTGCCCTAAGAAGTGGAAGAGGTTTGTTGATGACACTTGTGTCATCTAGCCCCATGGTCATGAGAAGTTGGATCTGTTTCTCAACCACCTTAATTCCCAATCTGAATCCGTCAAGTTCACGATGGAAGTTAAGGTGGATGGATGCCTTCCTTTCCTTGACATTATCCTCTGTAGAATTAAAGATGATTATGTTTGTCACCAATTTTTTCACAAAAAAACTCACACGAAACATATTCATGCTAGCTCTCATCATTTTCCTGCTCAAAAATTTGGTGTTCTCCGCACCTTGGCTACCCAGGCTCTGAGAATCTCTAATGAAAACCACCTAGAGTAGGAGAAATCTCATCTCCTTGAAGTTTTTAAAAATAATGGGTACATCAAAACTCAAAGCCTCAAGGCGTTTCAAAGATCCAATAAAGGA
This sequence comes from Pinus tabuliformis, assembly GCA_031772625.1. Classification (NCBI taxonomy): domain Eukaryota; kingdom Viridiplantae; phylum Streptophyta; class Pinopsida; order Pinales; family Pinaceae; genus Pinus; species Pinus tabuliformis. Next base: position 467,058,033 of record CM062810.1, read on the forward strand.
AATAGAGTTAAAATTGCTCGTGTTGATCCTATCTCAAAGGTTCATCTCTTGTTTATTCAAGGAACCACAGATAGGATTGTCCATATCCTTAGAAGGAATAATGTTTCCTCTTCATTCAAACATGTGAGGACCATTAGAAATTTTCTTGGTTCGGTTAAGGACCCTATCGACCTGAAGGACATGAAGGGATTTTACCTAGTTCCATGCTCCTGTGGTATGTCTTATATTGGAGAAATGGCTTGATCAATTAACTAGAGGATCCATGAGCACGCTGCAAACATAAGGCAAAATCATTCCCACTCTTCGGATCTGGCTGAGCATGTGGAGAAATCCAAACACCATGTCTGTATTGAGGATTTCAGAGTCATTGTTAGGGTTGATCGTTTCCACCATAGGAAGCTTAGGGAGGCGATCGAAATTGAAAGGCATTCTAGAAATCTCAATAGAGACGATAGTTGGAAATGAAGTAAAAGTTGCATTCCAACCCTCTCCTTATAATCCTCTTGTCTCTGTCCTCACTGTATTTTTTGCCCCTCCTCCCTCCCCACCATACATGTTCATATTACTTTTCCATTAGGGTTCAAAAGCTTATTTTTACCATCAAGTATTTTCTTCATTCACTCTCTCAAAAAGGTTCTTGGTCAAAAACTAGTATATGTGTAAGGAGGTAATTTATACCTGTCAAGTGATTAATTTTCATATGTATCTATTGTAACAATTATATATTTCTTACCTTGGCACCAATAATATCTTTTACACCGTTTTCATACCTATTTCCTTCCTTGACAATCTATACTAAATTTTTAACATAAAACATCTTTATGAATATCAATCTTATGAATATCAATATATATAAATTATGTATCAAAATAATATTTTGTGCAAATTAATAAAAAGGTCTTGCAACTATTAACAAACAATCATCATATAGATAATTCTATACCTTTCAGAGTGATTTCATATGCAACACCCTACCTTCTCTCTTAAACATACCTATCTGATGTTTTATAATTGTTTAATAGTATAGGAATTGATACTTTACTTCATTTACACATGTATATGTCTCCTGATTTTACTATGCATATACTTCCTCATCGTTATAGCTCATAAACTTCTCTCTCTACTCACTATCCAATAGTCACGAGATATGATTTACTAATTAACATGTTGTTCTCTCTTGGGATGCCAATATATTCATTCTTGTAGGTAAGGGTACCTCAACAATAATTCAATTAGTATTTTTATAACTTAGGTTACATAATGAAATTTATTTCAATTACTCAAGGCAAGGTTCTTTCACTTCTCTTTGACTTAGTTCTATAACATAGAAATTTATTTGGTTCCTCATCTGGTAAGTTATTTTTAGTTGTAGTCAGGCTCATAGGCCACAATATTGTAACATGTGGCTCTGATACCAATTGTAACATACCTATATTACTTCATTTTCTTTTGTTTTTTTACTTTTACTATGTAGAGAATACATATAACTAAATTGTATAAGATTGGGTTGACACGATTCTGGTTAAAGTCGTCATGTGCCTTTCTGATATATATATATATATATATATATATATCAGAAAGACACACACACAGATATATATATATATATATATATATATATATATATATATATATATATATATATATATATATATATATATATATATATTGTAAATAAAGGTTATCATAATGGTATGGGCCATCATCATCCAATGTTTGATAAATACATGATATTATTTTTTGTATATGGTAGTCTCAACAAGGTCACTTCCTCCCTTCATTTCAGTTATTGTGGATATATCATGTGAAGAAGTTATAATGTATTGGGTTATATATTTTTTTATGTTCTACGACATAGTCACTAGCACAGTTATCTTTAGCCATTATTATGAGACTTATAATATTTGACCCTCGTATGGTTTATCTACAACACTTGTATGATTACTTACCTTATTGGTCTCTATAATTCTCAGTTGTTACACATTGAAATTTATGACATCTAATTTCATGCCAAGGACTAATGCTAGTGAGGTGTCACCAGATCCGCAGTACACGCTGAATCAGGGCTAAGATCGATAGTGGAAGATTTAACTATTGGTTAAGGGGTAATTTCCCCTCCCCTATTGTGCCCTTCCGTGTTCATTCACACCCTCCTTTGCCCCCAACAGGGCTCTCTGACTACTCTCTTATAGAGACTAGTATGCCCATCCATATTTTGGCCATTACTCAGTATCCCATTGGTTAAATCCATTAATTCGTCATGGATTACTCACGGAAGGTAGGTTTTTTTTTACTTCTGTAAGTTTTCTTGCATTGGCTTTCTTTTAATGAAATAATTCTCAAATTTATATAGTAGCCCATGCTTCCTTATATTGTTATGATTATTTGCAAATTGGTTTCCCTTTTCACCTCCAATGCCTTACACGGTTTTTTTTTAAGGTTTACCAGGCTTTCCCCAACATGGTATTTACGCTCTGACAATGAAATAAAACTCTGTTTTAGCTCATCAATATTCATGATAATGCAGTGGTCTATACCCAAGGAGGTAAAGGTTCTTCAACATAAGAGACATATCAGTTGAAATTCTCATGATTATTTGAAGTTTTAATGTTAATAGAGCACCTTATTCTAGTGATTGTTCTTGTTTCATATTTTAGAGCTAATTGCTTAAGATTTTAATATTTTATGGTGTTTAGTCAACTTTCGATGATATCCTAGGGTTTTAACGATGACCAACCCTTTCAAGGTGTGCTCATTGATTTCTTCGAGGGACTCCTGTTAAGTAATGGGTAATTTCCTTACCCAATTGTTGTTCTTTTAAAACAAAACCATGGTCCTTCTTCTTCTCAACTTAGGGTTTAACTCCTTGTAATAGCCTCTATTTTTTATGTTGAATAGAATCTTCCAAAGAATTACTTCTAGGGTCCAAGCTCAGGTTATCAGATGAATTTCTAGTCTTATCATTAATATTTCCTTTGTTTTGGTTCATAGACACTACAACAAAACCCTGTGATTAGCATCCCTTTTTGCTTCCTTTTTTACATCTAGAGACCATTTTTGGTGCTATTTGCATCCATTTATCAAATATGGTGCAAAATTTGATGCAAAAATTTCACCAGTTTTTGCACCAAGCCTTGCACCAATTTTAGCACCAAGTGTTGCACCAAGTCTTGCATGAGGTTTTGTACCAAGTCCTGCACCATCCTTTGCACTAGGTTTTGTGCCAGGTTTTGCGTCAAGTTTGGCACCTAATTTTTGTTTCGCCTACTTTTTCATCCTCTATTGCATCCACTTTTTGTTCCATCCATTTTTGCATCCCTTTTGCACCAAGTTTTGTGTCAAGGTTTGTGTCTAGTTTTGAATCTACTTTTGTTGCATCCAATTTTGCATCTTGTTTTGCATCCACATTTGCATCCTCATTTTCATCCATTATTGTGTCCACTATTGCATCCACTTTTGTTGTGCCACAATTTGCACCTAGTTTGGCACCTACCTTTGCACCCACTTTTTCTTCTAATTTTGCATCCACGTTTGCATCCTCATTTGCATCTATTTTTGCATCCCTTTTTTTATCCACTTTTGCGTCAAGTTTTGCATCAAGTTTTAAGTCTCATTTTGCATCTACTTTTGCATCAACTTCTATTGCATCCACTTTTTCATCCAATGTTGCACCCATGTTTACGTCTACTTTTGTATCCCTTTTTGCATTTTTTTTTCACCAAAGTTTGCTTATTTTTTTGCATCTATCATTGCATCCACTTTTACATCCACTTTTTTTTCCATAATTTGTGCCATGTTTTGTACCTACTCTTGAAGCCATGTTTTCTTCTACTTTTGCATCGACGTTTGCATCCAAATTTGCATCAAATATTGCCTCTTTTTTCATCCACTTTTGTGTCGGGTTTATGCATGGGGTTTTGTATCTTGTTTTGTATCCACTTTTTCATCTACTTTTGTTGCATCCAATTTGTTGTCCATTGTTTCACCCATGTTTGTGTCCACTTTTGCATCCCTTTTTGCATCCAAGTTTGCATCTTCATTTGTTTCTTTTGTTGTATCCACTTTTGCATACATATTTGTTGAAATACAATTTCATCCATGTTTTCCATATATCATTGCACCCACATTTTCTTCCACTTTTGCATCCACATTTGAATCCTCTTTTCTGTCCATGTTTTCATCGAATATTGTGTATTTTTTTGTGTCCCCTTTTGCATTGACTTTTACATCATGTTTTGCATCTCATTTTGTACCTACTTTGCATCTACGTTTGTTGCATCCACTTTTGTATCTAAGTTTGTGTCCACTATTTCACCCAAGCTTGTGTCCATGTTTACATTCCTTTTTAAATCTTATTATGTATCCAAGTTTTGCATCCTTTTTGCATCCAAGTTTGTGTTCATTGTTGCATCCACTTTTGTTTCACCACAATTTGCGCCAATTTTTGTACCTTCATTGCACCCATATTTACTTCCACTTTTGAATCTGCGTTTTCATCCAAGTTTGCAAGACTATTTCATCTATTTTTCGTATCATGGTCAAGTTTACCATTTCTTCACATAACATAATGGTCATAGGTGCATCCACACTAGGAGGATGCCCTACAATTCCCCCTTGTGGAGGTGCAATATTTGCAACAATCATGATTTGGCATTGTTGCTGAGGATGGAAAGGATTGTTCAACACAATAGGTTTTGTGGCGGGGTTTCACTAAGTATTGTTCTCATTGACCTCGTCCAAATGTGGATAATGATGTTTCATATGGCCCCTAACACAATATTACATGGAAACTTTAGATTTCACTCTTTCTTTCCCCTAGCATTGACATTTGGAGCTTATGGTTCTTTCTTCTCATTCAAAATAGTTTTCTTATTCTTGTTCATTTTACCACCCGGTTATTGTGGTGTACCTAGTCATGTGGATTGAACCAAGTTAATGGTGGTTGTTAGGGCATAATTTTTAATTGTCTTGGTTGTAGGTGCAGCCAATGCGAGAATATGAGAAATAACTAACTAGTTTAACCTCCCAACTAACTGAATATAACCCATTACTGTAAATTAGAAGAGTTTGGTTCTTCCATTGTGATTAACTCTTTGATACTGCCTTGCACATAGCCTAGATATGGAGGAAGTATCAAACAATCTTCAATTTTATTTAAGTGTCTCTTTAGGTTCTTCATGGAAAGTTGTAGCTCATCGAACATGAGGAAAAATTGCTCCTTGGCCTCATTGTGATCCAACAATATAGTACCTAATAGAATTTTCAAATACTAGTAGATATCAATAATATACATGTATTAGATGTGTCTTCCTTTGGTGTGTGTTCTGTTAAGCACCCAATATGCTACCTCTCTAGCCACTTCAATATCTATCAAACATTTGTGCTTTCCTACAATGTCATGTTTCATTGCCCTTATTTTTTCATGAATATTCAGTGAGTGTGGATACAATACAAAGGTGTTGAAGTTTAGAATTTGTATTGGGATCAAAAGCCTCATTTTATGTAGTGGGCCACTCCGTGTAGGCTTTGAGTGCATCAAATATGAATTGTAAGCTTGAATCAATGATAACACAAATAAAATTTGAATGTTTGCTTAAGAGATGGAAGTGAAGGGTAGTGGAAGCCAAGAAGGAGAGGAACTTGGGACATGAGGGGTTCTCTCAAGGATGGATTCAAAGAAGAACTTAAAGGAGAAGGATTGTTCCTTGAAAAATATATCGAAAGTGAATAATAAACGTAGCCAAACCTGACTATAACAGTCTAAGTGATGGGTTTAGAGTTGACACAACAAGAAAGAAAAGAGAAAACAATGTAACTGATGCCGGGGGATGCACTGGGAGAGAACAATAGAAATAAAGGAAACAACAAAGGGTAGAAAATTATCCGCTATACAGAGTTAAAGTAGCATCCCTAGAGAAAACATCCTATGGCATTATTGTAGTTGACGAATAATATCCCTTGAATGCTAATAATTAAATAAATTACAAGGCCTTGTAGCTTGAATTAACGTATGCCTTGTGAAAATTATGACTAGTTCTTGGAGCAAATGGCCACACCTATAAATTATGAGAGTTTTGTAGAGGCTTGTAGGTTGATAATGAAACTAATGACGGGTGCAACCATTAAACCAACAATAGTTCTAGAGGGATCTGACACCAAATTGGAGTGATGTCAAACGATCCTCTAAGCAACTTCATGATGGCTTGTTAATGAAATTAGGGAGGGTGCATGGCCACATCCTTATTTCTGAGTGCTCTATGGGATGATGGCAATGCACTCTCCAACTTGGCATGTCTTAGTCATTCCATTGAGGGTAGATTCAAATTTATAAGTATGACATTTCAAAACTTTAAATTTAAATTTAGTTAATAAACATATAATAACCTAATACTTACAATAAACTCATTTTCTAAGCATGTGCACACTCCCTCTTTATATATACTTTATGCTACGCACATGACATTAACAAATTAAATAAAAATAGTATAAAACATGTCTAAAAAATTCCCTTTACATGTATGTAGTTATATGTATTATAAGGATTATAATAAAATTAATAATAAGAATTTTTATAGATAGAGATGTGAAATTTATATATAATATAATAATATTATAAAGAACAAGCATATGTCCATCTTAATTACGAATCTATTAAGTATCGAGAGGGATCACATCTTTCGACATTTTCTCAAATTTTTCACTCAAAATGAGTTTGCATCTCAAGAGATTTGATCCCTCTCGACATTTGATAAAACCAACAAATATATATCTTAATTCCAAATCTATCAAGTGTCAAGAGGGATCAAATCTCTCAAGGTGCAAATATTTTCTTAAGTTTTGCACTCAAAAAGAGGTTTACATCACTAGAAGTTCAATCCTTCTCTATGCTTGGTAGAATCAGAGTAAAGATAAATATTTTAATCAATACAATCTCCTTTTGTATTTTACAAATATATAATAACCTAAATTAATATTAATTTTACCCTACTCTACTTCTATAATTTAGAAAAATAGAATATATCTTCAACCTAAATTAATATAGATTTTTGTATTTTGAGAATGAAAATGTACCTTCAACCTAAATTAATATAGATTTTTGTATTTTAGAGAATGAAAATGTACCTTCAACCTAAATTAATCTAAGAATGAAAAATCATGTTGATATCGAAATTAAATATTAATATAATCCATAATATTTTTTAAGAGAATTACTTCTTCAGATTAATCGTAACAATATTTTTGGGTCAATGTTCCAAACTCATCATCATGACATAGGTGGAGGAAATAAATAATGCAAAAATGCTTGAATTCAACGGAAAAAACAAATAAAAAAGAAAGTCAACATTAATTAGTCAAAAACCAATAATATAAAAACATTTAAAAACAAATTTAAAAAAATAACATAAGGAAAAATATAAGTATTCAAAATATAAATATTTATAAATATGAATATATTAAAAGTATATTATTAGAAGTTATTATTAAAAGCAAGAACATTCTTTTTTAATTTGAATGAAAAAAATAAGTTATAAAAAGTTCTATAAATAATGTTAAATCTAGGGTTAATGATATTAAATTAGATATTATGTATACAAAAAGTAAAATGAAAAGTTAACTTTAATTTGTAAAATAATAAATTATTTAAACAAATATATATATATATATATATATATATATTAGAAACCATTATTAAAGACAAAAGCATTTTTTAAATTGAATGAAAATAAGGTTGTTAATAGTTCAACAAATAAGGCTAAAACGTTGAGCTAATATATAAGTAAATTGGAAATAAAATGTTTTTAAGTTAGATATTATGTATTAAAAATAGAAAAAACTATTTTTTTAATTAAATAACTAATAATTAAATTTTCTTTAGATTCTCTTTTTTCCCTCATTTATTTATTTATTTATTTGTTTCCTTAGATTATGGTTTTTCCTCATTTGTTGAATTTCCCTCCTACTGTATTTTTCCCCTCCTTATATATCTATAGACTCTATCAATATATCTGGGTTTTTATTTTTGTGGAATGCATATATCCATTTGCTACATCTAGTTAGCCCATACTTATATTTGCTACATCTAGTTAGCTCATACAAGGTTTGATAGATCTAGTTTGCTAATACAGATATTTTCTAGAAGGTTTTGCTAGATCTAATTCACATATACAGGTGTTTGCTAGATCTAGTTTTGTTGATACAAGGGTTCGCTAGATCCAATTCATTGATATAGGGGTTTGCTAGATCTATTTCGATGATACAAGTGATTTATATAGCTAATTCATTGACATAGATGATTTTTATTGTTCTAGAATGTATATATCCATAGCTAACACAAGGGTTTTAGATAGAGGATTTTTATTGTTCTGGAATGCATATATCCATAGCTAGATCTATTTCCCTAATACACAAGATTTGATAATGCAAGTATACCACAAATACTACATGGGTTTTGATAAAAACATTTTATTGTTGTGAGATTCATATATCCATAGCTAGATCTACAGCTCTGATGCATGGGTTTTGGTAATGCAGGTCTAACAACGATAAGAGATCCATAACTCACAAGCAAAATAAGAATTAAAGTTTGAGCACCAAGCTTTATCCACTTACTCCAATTAATTCCAAGAATAAAGGGTTTTTATTGTTTTTAAATGTATATGTCCATAGTAGTTATAGTTCAATGAATCGGCTTAACCTATTCACTAGATAATATAGAATCATCGCAACCATATTGAATGGTTAAATATTTGTTATTATAACTATCACCATGGTGTATGGTAATCCATATCATTTTGACCCAATAACTATATTGGTTGGTTGGCCTCTGCCTCACCTCGACTTTCTTCAGTTTCCAAGGGTGAATTCTATGAGAAAACATGCGGTGTTGCGATGGGTTCCCCTCTTTCCTCTATTGTTGCAAACTTATTTATGGAATATTTTGAGTCCAAGGCCTTAGCCTCAGCTCAATTCTGCCCTAAGAAGTGGAAGAGGTTTGTTGATGACACTTGTGTCATCTAGCCCCATGGTCATGAGAAGTTGGATCTGTTTCTCAACCACCTTAATTCCCAATCTGAATCCGTCAAGTTCACGATGGAAGTTAAGGTGGATGGATGCCTTCCTTTCCTTGACATTATCCTCTGTAGAATTAAAGATGATTATGTTTGTCACCAATTTTTTCACAAAAAAACTCACACGAAACATATTCATGCTAGCTCTCATCATTTTCCTGCTCAAAAATTTGGTGTTCTCCGCACCTTGGCTACCCAGGCTCTGAGAATCTCTAATGAAAACCACCTAGAGTAGGAGAAATCTCATCTCCTTGAAGTTTTTAAAAATAATGGGTACATCAAAACTCAAAGCCTCAAGGCGTTTCAAAGATCCAATAAAGGAAATAGAGTTAAAATTGCTCGTGTTGATCCTATCTCAAAGGTTCATCTCTTGTTTATTCAAGGAACCACAGATAGGATTGTCCATATCCTTAGAAGGAATAATGTTTCCTCTTCATTCAAACATGTGAGGACCATTAGAAATTTTCTTGGTTCGGTTAAGGACCCTATCGACCTGAAGGACATGAAGGGATTTTACCTAGTTCCATGCTCCTGTGGTATGTCTTATATTGGAGAAATGGCTTGATCAATTAACTAGAGGATCCATGAGCACGCTGCAAACATAAGGCAAAATCATTCCCACTCTTCGGATCTGGCTGAGCATGTGGAGAAATCCAAACACCATGTCTGTATTGAGGATTTCAGAGTCATTGTTAGGGTTGATCGTTTCCACCATAGGAAGCTTAGGGAGGCGATCGAAATTGAAAGGCATTCTAGAAATCTCAATAGAGACGATAGTTGGAAATGAAGTAAAAGTTGCATTCCAACCCTCTCCTTATAATCCTCTTGTCTCTGTCCTCACTGTATTTTTTGCCCCTCCTCCCTCCCCACCACTTTATTTTTATATATATATTATCTTATTTAACATAATTATAATAATTATCAAGCTCCTCAGTACTCTATTTTAAATCAATTCCCTCCTCTCCTTTTATATATATATATATTGATAGCACATATTATCTCTTATCTTTATTCATATTCTAACCCTATTTTAACATAATTAATATATACTATTAAACTCTTAATTGCTTCATTAGCATATAATATTTTGAATCTATCTCTTCACTCCTATTTGCTTCATTATCATAACTCCTCTTTACCTTACTCTTTATAGTATATAATAATTTAGATCTAAACCTCACTAGTATTTAATATTCTTATAATCTCCTAATAACTGTCGTTAGTAATATTTATAGGTTATTCTTAACCATCTTATTAATGTGGAGTATTCTTAACAATACTAATTTATAACTAAATTTATAATAATAAATATTTACCAATTTATAACTAAAATTTATAATAAATAATTCCTATCCCTTGTAGCATATTTGAATCTTACTCTTAACCTTATAACCTGATTATTAATTATATATAACAACTATTTTTATCTTATTATTATATAATCTCCCATCCTCTTTTTATTAAGAACTTATTTTAACTTTCTTAACAACTTATTACTATTATTACTAATTTACAATAACTAAAATATTAATAATTCATAACTAAAATTAGAATATTAAATAATTATAATTATAATTATAATATCAAATAATTCCATTCTAATTGTTTTGAATTTACCTTTTCAAATAAACTCCAACGGCTAGTTTTTCAATGATTGACCCTAGGCTATGATGCATCCCTGCTATTTATTCTTAAAGATTGTATGATTTTTTCACCTTGTCCTAAGGATGAACCACATTACTTGGTTTGAAACGTCGACCAAATCCTAGTGATGTGATTAATCTGAAAGACATTCATCTACAATATGGATCACAAAAGTCTCATATCTAACAACTAATACAAGTGTCTTAATAATGCATGTCCTTCCAATGGATTCACACATGAAAAAAATAGATTCACAGTGGAGGGGAAGGAATGCATAATTTTAGTGTTATGCTTTTTCATTTCGACTGTTTGAAGTTGCATCATTATAATTTGCAAGTGGCCTCTCCTGTTGCGCAAGGATATGTACATGTTGAGGCCTTTCCATATCCCACCCCTTCCATATATCTAGTATACACCACATTTATACCCCCAATATATTCCATGTGTCACTTCTACTACGTTGGTTTATGCTCCTCCATTGGTTACCTCACATGTTTCCTCTCCTCTTACTCTTGTATTTGAGGCTTCAATACCAATGGCAGTGGTAGAAACGGCCTCATATCCTACACCTGAGGTATCACCACCACCAACAATATTATAAACATCCATAGCAGCTGCCTCCGCCACTCTCTACTACCAAGTTGTACTTTTGAAAGGTCAAACATCAAGCATAGACCATCTAAATCATATGGAAACCTTTGAACTCTTCTCCATATCTTAGCTATTTTAAAATACCTCTAACCTTATGTATATGATGCCATCTAAATCATATGGAACCCTATGGACTTTTCTCCATATCTCAACTATATTACAAGGTCACTAACCTTATGTCTATGATACCAACAATGTTTGGTTACAAAATTGATGTATATGATACCAACAACGTTTGGTTACAAAATTTATGAATATGATACTCCCACTTGTATGTCCTTTTGTTCCAGGAGGAATAGCTTCTCATCATATAGCAGCGGATATTTTGGGTATATTAGCAGGTCTATTCCATCTCAGTGTTCGTCCTCTCTAACATTTATACGTAGGATTACGCATGGGGAATATTGAAACGGTCCTATCCAGCAGTATTGCTACTTTGTTTTTTGCAGCTTTCATTGTTGTTGGGACCAAAGCATATACCTATTATAGAGATGGTGTGATTTGATATTTTTTTCGTTCTTCTTTTTTGGGGAAAGAAAAGGTAAGGTATTCGGGAATAAAAATTGGGTAATAACAAAGTTAACAGATCTCAACCAATACAATAATTTATGTGGCTACATAGACCATTGATGATACTTCCAAAACCACGCCAAAAGAAACCCTTGTAGGAACAACCTTAAAACCACTTAATTCAGAATATGGTAAAGTAGCTCCTGGATGGGGAACTACTCCTCTTATGGGTTTTGCAATGGCTCTATTTGCAGTATTCCTCAAGCTTTCATTTGTTGAATAATGGTGTGATCAAGACTCACAACCTCATTGTTTTGCTCACTACATATCACTACATTATAAGATTAAATTTTATATGCCTTATGTACATTTTGAAAATTATCAACATTATTTTGATGGAGAACTATTATGTATGATTATACTATTATATTTGGATGGATGTTTTGAATTTACCTAAGAATAATGATATTCATGAAAGATTTTGATCTCATAATCACACATTTGAATTTTAGTTGATTTGATTAAAGATGGCGATGATATTATTAGTATTATATTGTTACTTTATATATGTGTTGAAAATTGTCAAAAAAAAATTATGGAGAATTATTATGTATGACGATGTTACTATTTCTGGATGGATGTCGTAAATTTACCTTAGAATAATGATATATGTGATAGGTGTTGATTTGGTAGTCATATATGTTTATTGAAAATTGTCAATGATTTTTTGATGGAGAATTATTATATATGATGATACTGTTATTTCTTGGATGGATGTTTTCAATTTCTTTCAAATTTACTTACAAACATTATGTTATCAATTTTAATTGTGATATCTTATTTAATGATATTTAGAAATTGTAATATATCTCACTATGTAATTGAAATCAGTAAAATGAACCCATAAAGGGGGTCATAAATGGAAAGAAAAGTACACTCTAAACAAGAAGCCAAATGTGGATGTAATCATGGATGTAAAAATGTAAGTAGAATTGGATTTTAAACTATGCATCAAGACAAGAAGCAAACAAGGAAAAAAATTGGGTTTTAAACTAGAAGTAAAAAAAGGTGCAACACTAGACACAGAAGGGAACAAAAGAAGGCATAAAAAGGATACCAGAGTGAAAACAAGGACGCAAAAATGGACACTAAACTAGATGCAAAAAATGAAACATAACTAGACATAAAATTGAATGCAAAAGGGGATGTCAAGTTGGGTGCTAAAAAGAAGCAAAAAAAAGGATGCAAATTTAGAGGCCTAATGAGGATGCAAAAAATGGTGTAAAATTGCGATGCAAAATTGAGCTAAAAAAATGGTGAAACCAAGGACACCATATTGGATGCTAAAAACAATGCAAATTTAGGCTCAAACCTACACACAAAATGAGATGCAAATGTGGACACAAAATGAGGAAGAAAAAATGATGAAAATTTGGGGGTTGGAAAGAATGCATAATTAGACACCAAAAAGCATACAAAATTAGATGCAAAATATAGTGCAAAAATAAGCACAAAAAATGGTGCAAAACTAGATGCAAAAATATATACAAAATTAGAAGCAAAAATTGGCATAAGACTAGGTGAAAAAATTGGCACAAACTAGATTCAAAAAAAAAAGCATTAAATTGCATGCAAAATATTGTGTAAAACTTGATGCAAATGATGGCATAAAACTGGAAGCAAAGAATGGCACAAAATAGGAAGCAAAAAACGATGAAAAAACATATGCAAAAAATGGTGTGAAACTAGAAGCAAAACCTGTCGTAAAACCAGATGCAAATCCTGATGCAAAATATGATGTAAAAGAGGATGCAAAATATGGTGTAAAAAAGGATGAAAAATATGATGTAAAAGAGGATGCAAAATATGGTGTAAAAAAGGATACAAAATATGACACAAAAAATGACACTTTAAAAATTGTACAATAGAGCCAATTTTAGCACCAGGCTACTCATCTTAACTCGAAAAAAATGCACTAAAATATGGTGCTAAATCTGGCGTGAATTTCCTGTTTTTTTGTAGTGAGTCTATTATTTTCATGTCTTAACCATTTTTGTCTAGTGGATTTCCTGCAGGTATATTACCGATTACTAGAGCAAGTGCTTAAATTTTGTGGCTTGAAAAATGACTACATGTTCCAGGTTTTTCTAAAACTTCCCTCTCTTTTAATAGGTTGACATTCAAGGCATAATGCCTAGCTAGTAGCTCCCTATGAACTAGGGTTTATATAGATATTATTAGGGTTCTTAAAAGAAAATATATGTTTATTTTAACTACGTCCATCTAGCCTTGCAATTTCTTATGAAAAATATGTGTATAATAAGTCCAAACCTCATATCGAGGGCTTGAGACATAAATTTGATACACTGTAATCGAAATTCAGTCAAGTCCCTATTTTTTTTTTTATGAACTTCAAGATGTCTACTTGTATTGTTATAATTATTCGGTGGTCGACTATACAATTTGTACTCTTAGGGTTATTATGTTTCTTAAATTATCAGTGGCATACTTGTTGAGGCATAAAGAATTTATCTATTATTTTTATACCTTTTAATTTCTATTCCATGGTAAGAATCTTTGTGTTATTGTAAAATGACTCAGCATGTGTAACTATGCTCGACTGAGTAATTCTAAATTCAATTGTGTTACCTTCTTGTATAATAGTTTGCTAGTTATGTTTGTTTTTCATTCATTGTTGTTACACACTTACAATGATGTGTAACATTGTTTGCTTTCCTTTATTTTATTTTAAACCTATATTTTTCTAAGAGAAATAAATACACAAAAATTAGTAAATGAACATGTACCTTCTACAATTCATTTCAAACCCATAAGTATAGTTATATAAATATGTGTATATCTAGTCTGAAGGAGCAGGGAAAACCTACTCCAAGGATTGTCACACTTCCTTCAGTCCTATCATATGGAGTCCTAGACTAATTACCCACACAAGTGTCTGGACATATTAGTGTCTCATAACTTGGGTATCTAACCAAACTCAATCCTTGAACATTTTATTATTTCAAATACATAAACATAAATATTATATATATAGTGAGCAGATTTACATCACATGAAAACTTATATGTTTAAGTAGTTGAGCTTGCCACAAAAGTTATAAGGGAAAGATTGCTCCACCCAACCAATGAGAGTCATTACCCTTTACCACCACTCCCCCCAAGCTAGCTTCACAACTAGAGAATTTTCAAGACAGATAACATACCAGGCCCAGCCCTAGAAATCTTTTACCCCCATGAGGTCCAGTCTTAGGGTTTTAAATTGAGTACATGGGCTTCGGCCTGAAATTCCACTAGCCATCCAGATCAAGAATTCATCAATTTGGCAACGTCCTTCCTACCTCAACAATGTCCTCTATGAGGGTATCAATCTTACAACTTTTATTCTCCTCTCTTGGGTCTCCTCCAGCAAAACTCCAAGTTCTTTCAGGTTTCCTTAGCGTTTTTCCCTCTCACCCTCTTGGTTTCCTTTCCCTAACTGAGATAATTTATCTCTAAGGAGAGGAATATGAGTAGGTAACAACCTTTGGCCATAACTGTCTTTTATCTGTCTGGAATATGAAACTCTCTTTCAACATCTTTTCCCATCATAATTTTCATTGCTAACCATAAACAATATTTATTAATTAAATTTAGAAAGATAAACATTTATGTTTATCACTTATTCATACTAGGCCTTCAGCATGGCCCACAATTTTCCAAGTAACTTTAGCAAAATTAAATTAAAATATTTACAATTCACTGAGGGGTATTACAGTATTTTTCAAATAATCAACGATATAGCTATATATATATATATATATATATATATATATATATATATATATGATCACTTAAATTTTGGAATTGATCACCCTAAACTAAATGAACCTAGATTTATCTTAACTTGAGTCTATTAAACAATATCAGAGTAAACATGCATATGAGATGGTTGTTATGATATTCTAACACATAGGAGATAATTAAGTATAACTTGGTCTACTGTATAGTTAGGTAAATTGTGTTTCTTTAGTATGTACTTTTGTAACTTATAATCCGACAGTCATGATATGTTCTAGACATGAAGTGATCTAACGGTTTATTCTCTCCTCAGTATTATCGACACTTGATTTGTGGTTGAATACCCGATTGGTTCATGGTCTCTATTTAAAGATCATGGAGGGTCATTTGTTAGGTGACAGCTCATGAGAGAAGCTTATGTAAATTTTCTTTCTTTTACATTAATAAATTGCCTAAAGTGGTCGTGTTGGCTCAGGTCGTGGACTGTTTCCCTCTTTGAAGGTTTTAACCACGTTAAGAATACTGGTGTTCTAATCTCTGATTTTTTTATGAGCGATGTCATTTGGTGTTCTATATAAAGAAATTACCCTGTAAATTCCTACATGGTATCAGAGAAATTTGAGGGCCACATCCATTGGTGATCCAAATATGAAGTCGATACAACTGCATCTGACTCACGTTTCCTAGATCTATTGTTTCTAACCACTTTCGAGGTGAGAGGAATGCTCTATTGTGTTAGGAAAATATGTTCCTGTGAGGAATCCCTTTCGTTTCACACAAAAAGGTTTCTGGTAGCCCTAGATATGTCATTTTTAAGATTTTGTAGATACACAATCTTTATTTGCAGTTATAGTTATTTATCTCTCTATTTATTTCAGCTTATAGTCCTCTATATATATATATATATATATATATTTGGATCTATACCCTTCATTTCTATGTATTCTCTTTTCCCTGTGACTTTGTGCGATCTGGGCAAATGAGAAACAGAAAGTAAGTATTTTTCTCATGTGTATGTTTTTTTCCATCGTGCCCTAGTGTGATCTCGGAAAATCAGAAACATTGAGGATATCTTTAATCTGTAAGGCTTGGATACTTTTAAGTGTTTGTTTGCTTTGTGTGGTTTTTTTTTTGTTTTGTATGCTAAAAGGGGTTTTACAAGTAAGGATGCACTCCAAAGCTTCAGTGAGCAAAAAAAGTTTCCTCCTTTCCAAAACTTACTAACCTTTTAAACTAGCTCACTTGGTCTAAAGTTAATTTATGAGAATAGAGGTCTTGGGTTCAAGTCTTTTCTTTTGTTGAGCTACATTTTCAAAAAGCACATGTAACTTATGTTTTAAAGTTACTTTATGTAAAAGTGTTCTCACCCATTATAAAAGGTGAGTCACCTATAATTCTAAAGTCACTTTATCTTTTATTTAAGTTACAATTTAGTGCATAGTTTATAAAGTACCATTGTAAAAGTGACTTTAACTTATTTATAAAAGTGGGTCACATAAAGTAATCTTTTTTCTTAAGTGAGCTAAAAGGGGGGGATTTTTTTTATATAACATTATCATTCACTTCACAACATTCATGTGGTTCATCGGCATCTTCAACAACTTTTCTTCAAAAATCCATAACTTCTTCATCCGGAAAAAGTTTTCAGAGTCTTTTTTTTTAATTGGCCTAATTTTTCAAGATCTTTCCATTGAAACACTTAGTTTCAGCATCTATAGCTTCAGTGACTTTTAAAACGGAGAGTCCATGCCTAGTTATTCTTGACAACACCAACTACTTCCAATGGTTATACTACATTGTGGATTTACTTAGAAGTAAAGATCTTTATAGAATAGCCTCAAGCGAAGAATGTAAACCTAAAGATGAAGATAAGAAAGCCAAATGGGAAAATAAGCAATATCAAGCACGTGGGTTGAGTCTATTTCTCCAGACCTTAGATTCCATATCATAGAAATTGATACCCCCAATGAAGTAATTAAACAACTCAATAAAGTTTTTGTAATTAAAAATGAAATTAGAGCCCATCAACTCGAAATGAGTTGCTTGCGTTGGACCCCAACAATTTTTCTTCCATTGAATATTTTTTGTCCAAGTTCAAGACCCTTAGACTTTTCATGGAAGGTGTTAAGGTTAAGAAAGAAGATGGTAGCCTTATATATTCCATTTCTTTGTTTGTTTCCACCTTCCATTCTACTAGATAAGTCTTTATTTCTCAAGGACAAGACTACAAGTCCCCCTCTTTTGATGCCTTCTGTGATTCTTTAATAAGAGAGCAAGAAAAAGTCTTCCATCTTGGTCTTCTTAATACTAGAAACTCTTCTAATAAAGCCTTAGCAACCTAACAACAACCAAGTTCAAAGAATCCTAAGAAGCAACGCCCTAAAAAGAATGGTCCTAAACCAAACAAGGGTCCTAAGCAATTTCAGTCTCACAACGAAAAATCAACTCAAGAAAATGATAAGGCGACTAAAAACAAAGGGAAGAAGATTGATACACATTGAAACATTTGTAATCCTGATGGCCACTTAGAATCCAAATTCTTTAATAAGATGGAAGCCTTGGAAGCATCAATGAAGAAGCATAACATCCATTTTGAGCACTCTTCAACTTCAACTTCATCTTCAGAAATAACACTTTTTGCATGTGGTTGTCAAGCATCTCGATCTAGTTATGCACTAAATATATCTTCTTCTTCTCATTCTCATGAGTGGCTCATTGATTCTGGAGCTTCTTATCACATGACCAAAAACAAAGCCATGTTTTCTTCTTTAAATGATTGTAACACCAAAAATATATATGTTGGTGATGATAGATCTCTTAGCGTTGTAGGGACTAGAACTATTCATCTAGACAATGGTCAATTTAATGATGTATTATGTGTTCCTACCTTATTCTGCAACCTTCTAGCTATATATCAGATAACTCATTCAAGTGAAGGTAAAACCGTTGAATTTTCACCTCATGATGTTGTAATTAAGAACCTAGGAGATCCTAGATAGATTTTAGCTATTGGCATTCTACAAGGTTGTATAAGTTTAACAACTTTGGGTCATCAACTCTTCCCTCGATATTTTTTGCTCATAATGATGAAGTGAGAAAACTTTGACATGAGAGATTTGGTCACTTAAATTATCACTCCCTTCAAAATATATGTAAAGAAAATATGGTGACAGGTCTTCCTATGGTATCTTGCAGAGATGGTGTTGGTTCTAGATGTGTACTCGGAAAACATCATCATAATAGTTTTGAAAAACGTGCCTCTTGGCATGCCTCATCCCCTTTATAGCTTGTACATAGTGATTTATGTGGTCCACTTCTAGTTGTTTCATTCTATGGCTATAGGTATTTCTTAACTTTCATTGATGATTTCTCCAAACGCACTTGGGTATACTTCTTAAAACTCAAAAGTGAAGTCTTTAACATGTTCTTGGCTTTGTTGAGAAACAATCTGGACATCAAATTCTTAAGCTAAGATCTGATAATGGCAGAGAATATGCTAATAGAAAATTCATCAAATTTTCCATTTAGCATGGAATTCAATTGCAACATATTGTTCCATATACTCCACAGCAAAATGGTGTAGCTAAAAGGAAGAATCACACCTTAAAGGAAATGGCTAATTGTATGCTTCAATCTAAAGGACTTAGTCTTAATTTTTGGGTAGAAGCAATTAACTGTGCAAATTACATAGTAAATCGCTCTCCTACGAAGGTTTTAAATAATAATACTCTAGAAGAAGCATGGAGCTCAATTAAACCAGATGTAAGTCACTTTTGTGTTTTTGGAAGTGAAGCATGGGCCCATATTCCAAATGAGAAACATAAAGCCTTAGAACCTAAGAGTGAAAAATATGTTTTTGTTAGATACTCTGAAGATGTCAAAGGATATATACTACTTCAACCAAAATCCAAAAATGTTATCATTAGAAGATATGTAAAGTTTGTTGAAAATATATCGACCTACGAGCCTAGCTCCGCCGATGTGCCACCTCTCTCTATCCCTTCTACTTCTAAAAATATTACTTCTTCAAATGATGACAACGAGGATGACAATAATCCCCCACCTTCTCGATATCCTCCTTCAGCTCCTCAGCTTCCAAAATGGGTATGCACTACTCGGGATGCAGCAAGTGCTCTTGCAGGTGATCCTGCAGATCAACATCGTACATGTTCTCTGTTCAATAAAGCCTCTTCTTTATTGGATCAAGCTTCATTGAATTATGATCCTCGCACCTTTGCAGAAGCTTCAAGCCATCCAGATTGGGACGCAACTATGAATGAATAATATCATTAATTATTGGAAAATGATACAGGGGACCTTGTTCCTCTTCCAAAGGGATGAAAACTTGTTAGATACAAATGGGTTTACAGAACCAAGTTTGGACCAGATGGAAAAGTTGATAAACATAAAGTTCATATTGTTGCTAAGGGTTTTTCACATGTTGAAGGCATTGACTATACTAAAACCTTCTCCCTTGTTGCAAAATTGAACTCTATCCACCTTGTTCTTTCCCTTGCTGCCTCTTTTAAATGGGAAGTCCATCAAATGGATGTTAAATCCACCTTCTTGCATGGGGACTTGCATGAAGAAATCTATATGGAACAACCTCCTGGTTTTATACAAACAGATTCCATGCTTGTATGTCAGCTTAAGAAATCCCTTTATGGTCTCAAGCAAGCCCCTCGGGCTTAGTATGCCAAAATGGATAGCTATCTTTTAGAAACTAGCTTTTCTAGGTGTCATTCTCACAATATTGTATACACCAAGAAAGTGGATAAGTCCCTTATCATTCTTGTTCTTTATTTTGATGATATTATCCTTACTGGTAGTGATCCCAACCTTATAAACCATGTGAAGTCTAGCCTTAAAAGGCAGCTTGAAATGACATACATAGGACACTTGCATTATTTTCTTGGTCTTCAAGTCTTGAAATCAAAAGAAGGTATTTCCCTTTCCCAGCCGAAGTATGCATGTGATCTTCTATGCCACTTTCAAATGGAAGAATGTAAGCCACCCCCTTCTCCCTTTCAATCTAGAGCCAAAGTTTCAGTCACTTGTACTTTCCCTGAAATTAATGCTACTTTATATGTCACCTTCTTGGAAAAATATTGTATCTGACCCGTACTCATCCTGACCTTTCCTTTGTTGTTGGCCTTGTTTCTCGATTTATGCAAAACCCACATGAAAGTCATTGGAAAGCAGCTAAAAGAATACTTCGTTATGTTCGAAGTATAGTTCAGCTTGGGATTCATTACAGTGCATAAGCATCTCCTCTATTGGTTGGTTTCACTGATTCTGATTGCACTGGTGACCCTGATGATTGGAAATCCACTGCAGTTTATGTCTTCACTCTTGGTTTTGGACCTATTACATGGGTTTGTAAGAAATAAAGTGTCATTTCTCTTTCTTCAGCAGAAGCAGAGTATCGTGGCATCGTTGAAGCTACTAAGGAAACCCTGTGGCTTTGTCAGATCCTGTCAGAGTTTGGTTTTCAGCAACAGCATCCAACTACACTTTGGTGTGATATTCAAAGTGTCATTCAACTATGCAAAGATCCAGTCCAACATCAACGCAGCAAACAAATTGAAGTACACATGCACTTCATCAGAAAGCTCATTCATGACCATGTTCTTGAAGTGCACTATTGTTCAACCAATGATCAAGTTGCATACATCTTTACAAAAACTCTCACAGAGGCGAAGTTTACTAAACTTCGATTTATGGTTGGAGTTGAGGAAGTTATCACTAAGGGGGGATAGGTTTTAATGCCTCCTCCTTCTCCTATTGTGTCATCTTTGTACATCCTTCAATCCTATCTCAAGTTGTTCTTAAGGGGGGATGTTAGGATATTCCGACAAATAGGAAATAATTATGTATAACTTGGTCTAGTGTATAGTTAGGTAAAGTACATTTCTTTAGTATATACTTTTTGTAACATACAATCCGACAGTCACGATATGTTCTAGACATGAAGTGATTTGATGGTTCATTCTCTCCTCAGTATTACCGACACTTGATCCGTGGCTTAACACTCGATTGGTCCATGATCTCTATTTAAAGAGCATGAAGGGTCAATCGTTAGGTGACCATTCATGAGAGAAGCTTACATAAATTTTCTTTCTTTTACATTAATAAATTGTCTAAAGTGGCCGCATTGGCTTAGGTTGTGCACTGTTTCCCTCTTTGAGGGTTTTAACCACGTCAAAAATATTGGTGTATTGATATGTCATCTATTTGTGAGCAATGTCCTTTGGTGTTCTATCTAAGGAACTTACCCTGTAAATTTCGACAATGGTCACTAGTACCAAGTGTGAATAATTTCTTGAAAAAATAAAAACTGATAATAATAATTTAACATCCACTTATACAAATTTTACTAAACTTATAATTACCAAAAAATACTATTAAAAAAAACTTGTTTAAAATTTTTATATTAAAATATTTTTTAATAATAAAAAATTTATAATCAAAATTAATGTGGTCCATCCTCACAACAAAGTGAAGAATCAAACAATCTTAAAAAATGAATATAATGTTAGATAATTAAAATATTTTTAAATTTATTATAAAATATATTTTTTAAGGGTATTTTTTAATTTAAAAATAAATGAAATTTTTGTTTATATATTTTTTATAAATATCAATGGTAGAATTTAATTTTAAAATTTTTATGATAATTATACTCATTTTCAATCATTAAAATATAATAATAATGCAATAAAATTAAATAATTATCTTTTTTACTCCAAGATGCCATGACATCCGCATCCAAGAGGCTCTCTATTTGATGTACATTATCAACATCAACCAAAACAATAAGAACTGGGCCGAGACGTGGTAAGTTGTCCCGTAAAATATGTTTCCCTTGAGAGAAATTGTCAATGTGCAACGAATTATAGTTATCGAGCAGATCACGAAGAAGTTTCTGCTACCAAGATTGTAAACCGTTTTCTCTGAATTCACATATACTTAATCTTCTAAAATCTCAATCGTTGTGGCATTTGAATGGCCATATTGCAGGATTTCTTTTTGAAATTATTCAACCGCTTGTTGCAGGCCAAGAGTCTTCTTGACATCGGGTCCCCTGTGATTTATGAACACTAGGTATGGTACCACTACTAGCACTGTCTCTGGCAGATGCTCCATGGATGAGATGGGATCAGATCGATGATGAAAGGAACTGTCTCTGGCAGATGCTCCATGGATGAGATGGGATCAAATCGATGATGAAAGGAACACTTCGCATGCGAGAGAGAAAAATCGATGTGGCAATTGGGAAAATAGTGAATGGTATTTAAAATAATGAATTTTCCGCCAGCGTAAAAGAGAACATGTTACGGTAAGGTAGTCGTATGTTTGGTAGAAACCATTGTAAAAGAAATAACTTTTTTTTATGAATTTAGATTGATATGATTTTTGCGATATTGGAAATGTATCTATTGGAAAGGTTTCTAAATGTAAAATAGAAACATAACATTTGTGTAAGTGAGAATTTTTTTACTAAAATAAAATAATATTT
Source organism: Pinus tabuliformis (assembly GCA_031772625.1). Taxonomy (NCBI): domain Eukaryota; kingdom Viridiplantae; phylum Streptophyta; class Pinopsida; order Pinales; family Pinaceae; genus Pinus; species Pinus tabuliformis. Next base: position 467,081,222 of record CM062810.1, read on the forward strand.
AATGCTTCAAAATGAATAAGACTCACTATTAAAATAACTCTGTAAATTAATTTCTCAATTTCTTCCACTTTGAAAGCATTGAGATAGAGAAAATATATATAATGATTCAATCCAAATTAGGGATTTATGAATAAATACATGTTATGATTAGATGTATTGTAATTACCTTGTGAGAAAAAGCTTGACATGATAGTCACTCTATTGCCCATAGGGATGCTTCAATGATAAATCTCATGGGAGTATATAACATTGATGAATCTAAAAAAAAGTACCAAAATATTGACAGGGATGGGATATGAAGCATTCACTAGTTTTATGTCATCTACTCTAGGATGTGTTATGCATGGGGCCATAAAGGGTTGTTTGAAGCTCAATAAATTTTTGTATGTCTAGGATTGTAGGGTATTATGACATGACAAAAGTTAGTAGTAAACCCTTTGAGCTATGTTACAAATTTTGGAACATATAATACTCTAGATTATGTATTGCCTTGATTGTATTGAATTGGAGTGCACATAATTGTGTCCATGATTAAAGAGCATACAACATCATAGGGGTATGTTGAATTTCTATTACATATTTTTGTGTAATGAATTAATAGAATACTTGTAATCATTTAATATTTAGTAGTAAATATTTACATAAATATATACACCTAATAATTAAAACATTTACAAATATATTTACATAAGTTCATGCACATATAAGTTCATTTACATAGGTTTATGTAGAAATAGCATTACTTTTGTAAATTTACCTATGCCATTTATAATTAGATGGCATATATTCTTAAGGGATTTCGAAAGAAATTTAGGCTCCCTCACTTATAATAACAACATTGATCAAATCTATTACCATTTTACTACTACGCTTTCCACCACCATTAGCAAATTCTCTAATAAGACTTTGTATAAGAAAAATAATAAAACTTCCAATCCTTCGTATGACAAAGACTGTAAAATTGCTAAGAAAGTAATCAGAGACACCCCTAATGAAAGCATTAAGCTCCAGAATATAAGTATATACAAATCCTCACTGAGAGGAAGAAGAGGTCATATATTAATAAGAGACAAAAGCATCTTCTCCACCTTTCTAAAGTTGCACCCAAAAAGTTTTGGCAGAATGTGCTTGTTCATAAAACTAAATTTAATCATTCTATCCCCCTAGAAAATTGGGATAACTATCTTAAGAAGTTGTATGACTCTTGAAACACCATGGACACCATCTTAAACACTCCTATTAAGGATGATATTTTTTTCTCTAGAAGATGTTGAGTCTAGGATTAATAAGCTCGTTAATAGGAAAGCCAAATATATTGAAAGTTATTGAATTAAGGCTTCTGTGATCCATATCAAAATTTTGAAGATTCTTCGACGAAAATCACATAGAGAAACTTTTGTCGACGCGTTTTGGTTCGAAACGCGTCGACAAAAGTTTCTCTATGTGATTTTCGCCGAAGAATCTTCAAAAAAAATATTGAAAGTTATCAAGCTGAGATCTTTAAAATGGGAAAATATATCCTAATTCCTCATCTCCACACACTTCTCAATTTGGCGGCAAAGCATGACTTCCCTAAGCTTTGGATGCAAATCCTTATTGTGCCTATCTTCAAAAATGGGGACAAAAGCTTTCCCTCTAACTACAAGACCATTATGATTAGCCACATCCTAACCAAGCTTTATGGGCTCATTCTGGAAAAAAGGCTCAGCATTTGGCTTGAGAACCAAGGTAAAAGAGCTAAAGGGCAAGCTAGTTTTAGGAGACATCACTCGATCATCAACCACCTTGTCACCCTTAGGATCACCACAGAGGAATGTCACAATAGTAAAATTAATTTCTTCTATTGTTTTGTGGACTTTAGAAAAGCTTTCGACATTATCCCCCAAGATAAGCTCTTGGAGAGGCTTGAAGAGATCATGGTTTCTCCTGAACTAAGGATTGTTGTGATCCGCCTCTACGATACTATCATTGCCAAGCTTAAGACCAACGAAGGGTGGTCTAAAGATATTAATTGTAATATAGGGGTTAAGGTGGTCCCCTTTCCCCTACCCTTTTTGGTATTTACATCGATAAACTAGAGCAGTGTGTGGAAACTATGGGCTGCAAAGGCACTGAGCTCGCTGGTATTAACATTACTCTTCTCTTTTATGTTGATGATATCGTTCTTCTTGCAAGGAGCCACGATGACCTAGGCAAGCAGCTTAAGACTCTTCATGTCTATTGCTCCAAGATGGGTATGACTGTTAATACTGACAAGACAAAAATCATGATCATTAAATCCAAAAAGATCACCCATGGTAGTTTCATCTATGATAACCATTGTCTTGAGCAGGTGTCTTCTTATAAATATTTGGGCATTGACTTTCCTCATCAGTTCAACTTGAATTAAAGCATCAAGAAAAGAATTATTGGAGGTTGGAAAGCTTATTATGAGCTTGAAAACTATTGTAAGTCAGTTGATCTTTACATTTGAAGTAAAAAAGGTTCCTCTTTCAGACTCTCGTCACCCCTATTATCTTATACGGATGTGAAATTTGGGAGTGAAGTATATCTAGGGAGTCATGGAGAAAATTTGAGATGATCCAGAAGCAATTCATAGCCTATAACCTCAAGATCAAGGGAAATACTCCCTATCCTATCCTATTGATCGAAGTCGGCCTATCCCCAAAGTGTGGCTATGTTTATATATCTGATGTATAAGAAGAAGCTTCACAATATGGAAACCAAGAGGCTCCCAAAAATTGCTTCTAACTTTAGTCAAAACCTCCACCTACACCTCAATCGTGGATGGCATAAAGATGCTCAGTCTTGGGTCAAACTTTGGGGGATTAAGGAGGAGATCATCATGGGAATTAAGGATAGTATCAAAGATACTATTACCTCTAGTTTTAAGGACAAGATGTGCAATGCTAAGGAGATGGATGGTAAAAGGAAGCTAAGGTACTATAAGGAGGTGATCATCCCCACCCTCGATAACCATAACTATCTCTCTATGTTGACTAGCACTAAGAAGAAAATGAACATCGCTATGATTAGAACTAACTCTCATGAGCTTCAGAGTGAGTTCGGGTGGTGGTCTTCTCCCAAGACTCCATGGGACGATAGAATTTGTCAAATTTTTGATACTAAGAAGGTGGAAGATGAAAAGAAATTCCTTTTAGACTATCCGACACTTTCCCACATTCGCTCTCAATTCCCTATCAGTAGTCACACCTCCAATCTTCTTGACTTATTAATCCATCCCAACTATAGTGATCTTGGAATGCTTCTTTCCCTGTGCTTTGATCATAGAAACAAGATTTTGAAGAATGACAATTAAACTCTCTTTTCTTGAAGTCTGATGGACCACATTGATCTTAATGAATGTTAATCATCATCATCGATAATATAGTTATTTTTATTTAATAATAATATATTTTATGAAAATAAAAATGCTTATCTGATGTAATTTCTTTATAACATTATTCTAAAAAACCTTATAACTAACTTTTAAGGATTATATAATAAATCTTAAAATTTCTTAAACTAATAAATTATGTCTCATAATCATCAAACATTTCAATTTTTATGTAATCTTGCTCAAAATTATCTACACCCTAAAATTAATAATATATATATATATATATATATATATATAAAACTTACTATTGCATATATGTGTTTTTTCGTTTTTATTTTTATTTTCACTATACATTATTATTTACCTTACAATACACCAAATCAAATTAATTTTTTAATATTATATATGATTATAATGCTTTCATAGTACACTCTATAAGTATACAATATTCTCAAATATATGAGTGTATAATTTATTTTTTTAAATTTTTATTTATTTTAACATATAGATTTTTATTTTATTTTTTATTTTATTTTATTTAAATATTATTATCTGTTAAAACATTGATATTTGTTTTAATCATTTCAAAAAATAACATTGATTGATCCAAAGTTTCAAAGTTGAAAGCTTTTGTGATTCATGATTTTTCTTGAAAAATCACATTGAGAATTTAGAGTTGACATGTTTGGATCTCCTACTTAAGTTTAAATTTAGAGTTGACATGTTTGGATCTCCTACTTAAGTTTATCATTAAGACTAAATTAAAGAGAAAAATCAACAAATCTAATATTTAATGATAAAATTATAATAGCCACTCAAATAAATATTACAAAATTAAAATAGAACTTTAAAAAATTCTAACAAATAATTAAAATAAACAAGTTATTAAATTTCTGTATTCAAGCTTCTGTGATCCATAATGAGTTAAAAAAGTCTTTTGGTAGAAATCACATGAGAGAATTTTTTGGCTAATGCATTTCGAACAAACAAGTGGGGTTCATCATCAGGACTAGATGAAAAGGCAGACCATGGCAAAGGCTTAAATAGATAACAATGTAGAGACATAATTTCAAGTAACGGCTATATTTGAACAATATTGTTTAAATTATAATATTAGTTTATTAATAAATTAAAAACAAATATTATTAAGTAACAACTATTTTAAATAGCTAGTTTTTGAAAAAAAAATATTTAAATAATGATATTATTTCATTAATTTATTAAAAATATTGATAGGTAATGACTATATTAAATGGCTAATTTTTGAAAACTAATATTTAAATAAATTTATTAAAACCAAATATTACTAGTTCTTCAAAAATAATATTTAAATAATGATATTAGTTTATTAATTAATTAATATATTAAAAACAATTATTATTAAATAACGACTATTTTAAATGGCTAGTTTTTGAAATAAATATATTTAAATAATGATATTATTTTATTAATTTATTAAAAATATTGATAGGTAATGACTATATTAAATGGCTAGTTTTTGAAAAATAATATTTAAATAAATTTATTAAAACCAAATATTGCTAGTTCTTGAAAAATAATATTTAAATAATGATATTAGTTTATTAATTTATTAAAATATTAATATGTAACAACTATATTAAACTGCTAGTTTTTGAAAAAATATTTAAATAATGATATTATTTCATTAATTTATTAAAAATATTAATAAGTAACAGCTATATTAAATGGCTAGTTTTTGAAAAATAATATTTAAATTAATTTATTAAAACCAAATATTACTAGTTCTTGAAAAATAATATTTAAATAATGATATTAGTTTATTAATTTATTAAAATATTAATGTGTAACAGTGATATTAAACGGCTAGTTTTTGAAAAATAATATTTAAATTAATTTATTAAAACCAAATATTACTATTTTTTTTAAAATAAGATTTAAAATGTGATATTATTTTATTAATCTATTAAAAATATTAATAAGTAATTGCTATATTAAACAGCTAGTTTTTAAAATAAATAAATAAATAATCAAAGTCAAACTTTAAAGGAGGGGAGTCAAAAATTATAAAAACGAGTAAAGTCCGTAATCGAGACAATGTCATTTGATAAATAACTAATGGAAATAAAATAAATTAGATTAAAAATAATTAATGGAAAAATAAATAAAATAAAACAAAAACATACACAAGTCAAAATAAATAAATATATATAAATAAATAAAACATATATATATATATATATGTATATATCCAAAGAAAAATAATCAATAAATAAAATGGGGCTAAGGCCCATTAAACAAATAACAAAAATACTAAAAGGAGTTAAGAATAAATAGGGTGATAAAATACATAAAAACATGAAGGATCAAGAAAATAAACTCTAATGAAGAATAAATCAACAACAAATACTATAAAAATGATGCCAATACCTACATAGATTAAAAAAATAAAACAAAAAAGCTATGAGGACAAGACAGGGATCCAACTTCTACTAATACTCCAACCATCATCTCTATTCAAACTATTGGGTCTTTTTTCAATTTCTAAGGCCTCCCTCAATTTTCGATGATGAAAATGACTAACCTTAACAATGACTTGGGCCTCCTCAATGCAGATGTGATGCTTAGATTAAATTATTTTTATTTTTCTAAAAAAATTTGGCTAATATTAACTAACTACATCAAACCATCCAAAAAAATAAAAAATTACTTAATCCTAATACTTATACACACTAATTCAAAACAATAATAAATATTAAATTAATATTAATAAATACATAATATTTATTTATTAATATTTATCCATCTTCACCATAATAATAATAATAATAATAATAAATTAAAATCAATACCCATATAAAAAAGTGGAGAAAAAAAACAAAATCAGGACAAGAGAAAGACACCAAGGATGGGAGAAAACAAAAGGGCTTAGGAATAAAGGGAAGGGACCCACGAATTGTTGATTTTCCATTCATAGTTCTGATTAAGAGTATTAAATATTTTCTCAATTTTCATGGCTTCCCTTAATTTACGGTGATGAAAATGATCAACCCTAGCAAGGACCTTCGAATCCTCTAAACAGTAATGCAGAAGAGTGAGTCCTACAATGTCTAACGTCAGCATCCTGTTCTTGAATCTTTTATTATATGGAATGACCAGTCTCTCCAATATAAGGGGTTCACATAAACATGGAATCAAAAAACACCCTTCATATTTTTAGGATCCATGAATTTTTAGTAGATCTTAAAAAGCCACAAATCGTTTTCAAAGGTCTAAAAGTAGAAACAACCTTGTGCTTCCTAAAAATCTAACAAGTCCCTTAGATAGAAAGAAGTTAGACAGTAAAAACCAATTTAACAACTCTTTCCTAGTCCTACGATATTGGCTAGCCTTTACAAAAACTTTTATACCTTGGAACCTATTATAACCCTTCATTTTAAAAACACTAAAAACGTGAGTTACTCATGTGTAGAGAACACCAATTACACCTTTTAGGCTAAATAATAAGATCATATTTGAGAACCAACCCATCCTTATTATCGTTCATCAAATTCCTCCCCTGCGTACACTGCGTTTCTGAAAACGTTTAATTTATACTCCTTATTAAGTATACGATTTTATATGGAATGCCAATTGTCAACGGTCGCTTTCTTTTAATCACCGTAAAGCTAATTTCTTTAAAACCAAAACAGAAAGCAAACAATGGCCTCTAAAAACAGAAATATAAATATGGCGTTGTTTATGGAGATGACAATTTTGCCTATATGGCCGTTTCTGGGAGCAATAGGGCATTTTTACTTTAAAAGAAATTGGACCGTGTCCCTGGCATTTCTTCGTAAGTTACCATAAAAAATTCCCAAGGCATCCACAATCTAAAGCTTGACATAACAGGTTTCTTAAAAGGTTCCATCAAATTTTGTTAAGAGAATGCCGAAATTTTCGTTATTTTTTTCGTTTTGGTAAAAAACGTGACGTACTTCCATTACACGTATAAATAAACTTTCATATAGACGATAAAATGACTTCGATTACGCCTATAAATACACTTTTTATAGGCCATAGCTAACGAACCTGTTATAGGGCATTAAATGCCTAGTTACATGCGTTCTCGATAGTCCAATAACACACGCATGCTGTGACTAGATAAATAAAAAATAATAACGTGTGTATTATCGGACTATCCAGGGCCCATGTAAATGACTAAATAAATAAAAAATAATAACATGTGTATTATCGGACTATCCAGGACACATGTAACTGAGCATTTAATGCCCAATTAGCTCTTGCCCTTCCTATAGACGATAAAATTGAAATTCAGATTTGTTTCAATAGATGCCCCAGGCATCATCATCATTTAGAAAGCCTCACATTTAGGAATAGACAAGTTTGGAAAGGCTGTCTCATCTTTTCAAAAAGCTGGAGCCTTAGGAATAGACGAGTTGGAAAGGCTGTCTCATCTTTCCAAAAAGCTGGAGCCTCGAAGTACAAAACGAGATTACATATAATTGCTGTAGGTGACGCATTCAAATCGCCACATAGTCGCTCTATCATGCGCGCTGAGGTCTGCAAGCTGCAAATTTGTACGTACATTAAATTGTCTGGCATTCCACGTGCTACTCTGGAGCATGGTTCACCGTGGTCCGTAGCCATCGCCCTCAGATTATGAGTGACCACTGACAATCCTTGGTTCGTATTCTAGGCCACTCCTTGGTGGATAACGAGGCAAATCTTCACCCACTGAGATTTGCTTTAAATGTCACTTTTGGATTTTTGCAAAACATTGAGATTCTGCTTGTATTTATGTTCAATTTGTTGTGTATTTATTTGAAATTTATATGTTAATTTTGTTGGCTATAAATATCACTTTTGGATTTCTGCACCAGCATGTATTTCTGTTTAATTTGGTATCACTTTTGGATTTCTGCACCAGCATGTATTTCTGTTTAATTTGGTATATATTTATTGCGAATTCACATGTTTGGTTTATTTGGGATATGGTTTTGGGATTGTGATTTTTTATTTTATTTTTTAAACTATGTTATTAAAAGTATAAAAAGATTAGGTTGTTGGTAAATATTTTAATTTTTAAAACATCCAGATTTATAGGTTGAGATTTATAGGTTGTATGATGAAAACAAAAGTATTTAATCTATTATATCAATTTAAGTAAAAGGAAAAAGGAAAAACGTCTATATTTTATATGTTAAAGTTGATTTTAAATAGATAATCATCTATATGTTAGAAGTCACTCTCCACCAAAGTATCACATAAATCTCATCCCATAACATGGGATAACACTTACATGACACATTTTGGAACCAAATATATTTCCATAGATATTGCTTTATGAAATCTCAAAATATTTTAATGTAAATTACAAAAAAGTATATTTCTATGGATGTTGCTTTATGAAATCTCAAGAATATAATTACATGAAAAAAGATATATTTCCATAGATATTACTTTATGAAATCTCAAAATATTTCAATGTGAACTACATACTATTATTATTAGTCAAAAAAAATATTTTTATAAATTTTGTTTTATGAAATCTTAAAATATTTCAATATGTACCATTTATAATTATTACTTATAAGAAAACATGTTGTTTCATGAAATCTCATAATAATATTCCATGTGAATGACATATAATTATTACTTATACCATTGTTAATGGTAAGATTTTTTTTTTTTACTTGAAATCTCAAAATATTCCAATGTAAATGGTATACCATTATTTATTTGTATAAATCTTATGAAGAATTTTTCCTGTACTACACATCATACTAAAATGCATTATTATTGAAAGCTATTGATATCTCCCATATCCAATTATTAAGCCTAGAAAATTGGGTCAATGATGTACTATACCGAATCCACCATAATATTATTTTGTTTAATCTATTAAGAATTTTTTATTTTTTTTTGAAATCTCAAGATATTCCAATGTAAATGGCATACAATTATTTACTTGTATGAATCTTATGAAGAAGTTTCTCTAGAGAACAAATAATACTGAAACGCATTATTGGCGAAAGCTATTGATATCTCCCCTATCCAATTATTAAACCTAGGAAATTGGGTCAATGATGTACTATACTCGGTCCACCACAATATAGTTTTGCTTAATCTACTAAGAATATTTTTGTTACTTGAAATCTCAAGATATTCCAATGTAAATGGTATACCACTATTTACTTGTATGAATCTTATGAAAAAGTTTTTTTATAAAACAAATAATACTGAAATACATTATTGTTAAAAGCTATTAATATCTCCCATATCCCATTATTAAACTTAAAAAATCGAATCAATGGTATACTATACTAAACTCAAACCACCATAATATTATTTTGCTTAATCTACTAGAATGTATATTAGCATAATGTGAACTCACAAAGCAAAAATCATAACGGAAAGGCGAATATCTGTGCTTTATATATTGTTAATTCTGAAATTATTGTACAACACTATAATCCATGTAACATAAAATAATAGAATTTAATGATTTAAGTAATAATACAATCAAAATTATCCGTAGCAATCAAGCAATTGCGTTATGAATTTTAGTAATGATATAACACAAAACAATAAAATGCATTGATTTTAGTACAGGAAAATGCTTGTAAAGAGGAATCAAGTAGTTGCATTAATGTCAATAATAACATATCACAAAACAATATGGTATATTTATTTCAATGACAATATAATAAAATTAATTGAGTGAATTAATTAGAAAAACAATATCAAGAAAATTGATATATTCTATTAATTTCAACAACTGGATAGTGCAAATAATCAAGTTGAATGAATTTAACAATAAAATATATATTTTTTCCCATAGGAAAAATCGTAATTCCTATTAAAAAGAAATTACATTTTGTAAATGCATTTAAGCATATTCAAATAGAGAGGCACTGCCTATCTTCAATATTTACATATGACATATATATGAAGTCTGTTCTTCCTGTGAGATCAGTAGAAATTAAATTTATACAGTGATATCCATAAATGGCCGATGGTAAAATTGGTAATGTGCACCATCACGCTGTTCCCAGATCAACTAGTTGTCTGAATCCCTGTTTGCAGCCTCTTTGGATAGCCTGTCAGCAGCTGTGTTCCGCTCCCTGTAAATATGATGGCATGTAAAAGAGTCAAATGATGTAATCAATCTCAGTGCCTCATCCAAAATATGACTCAAAGTATAAGCATTGCATCTAGAAGATTTATTTAGCCAATCACAAACAACTTTTGAATCCCCAAATATTTGTAGATCTCTACAATTTTTCTCCAATGCAAATTGAATGAGGAATTTTGTTGCGGATAATTCGACATAGTTATTAGTTCCTCTGTCGAATCCCATAATAATATTGTATGAGTGATGTGCATTAATATGAAGGATGGTGCCCCCGCCACATCCATTCTCCTGTGCAGCGCCATCAAAGTAAGCGCACGGCCTTTGATAATCAATCATCTCAGGTATAATATTGCACGGTCGAGGGGGCGGTGCATCTTCGGGTATGAGGGAGTAATCAGCCAGCACATAGGAAACAATGGAGGGCCAGTGAGGGGAGTCATTCCGGAAGGTGAGTCTGTTCTGGGCGATCCAAAGGGCCCAACAAACAAGAAGAGGGATATTATGTAGCCTGGTAGGGGAGGCAGAGGTGCACCAGTTCGTCCATGCCTTAAGGATAGATGCGCCCTCCCAAGTATTGTGAGGAGCAGCCAAAGGTAAAATAGTATTCCAGAGATTCTTTGCCACAAACCATTCCAAAAATAAATGTGAGACAGATTCATTGTAGCATTTGCAAAGACAACACCATAATGGGTCATGTTGTGATCGCTTGAGGAGGTTGTCTCCTGTGGGTATTTTGTTTCTTATAATGGTCCACATGAGCAGCCTACTTCTTGGTGGGGCTTTGAGCTTCCAGAGACTTTTCCACCAAGCTTCAGGTGCATGCGGTCTGTGGTCTTCGGTCAGAACAAGATATCCTTCCTTAGGAGTATATCTCCCAGATTTGGAGAAAGCCCAGATAATCTCATCTTCTCCCTCGGTTATTCGGATGTGAGCTTCAGTAAGAGCCCGAATATAGTCATTCCAATACTAAATCCATTGATGTGGAATGTTCAGCTTGTGGGCTGATTTCCAAGCCTGTTGGAGGAAGGTAGTATGGTCGGCATCCGCAATATGGTTCAGATGGGATATGTTTGCTGCATGAAGATGATTTATGAGATCATTTGGTAGCCTATGCATATTCCCACAGCCAATCCAAGGGTCAATGCCCACCCTTACTACCGAACCTGATTGAATTTTCTAGGTAAGACCAGCTCTAATGGGATCCAGTGCTTTAATCACAGCCTTCCATATGATCGATATCCCTGTAGTGAGTCTTTGGGGCCTTCTGATCCAGTCCATAATCTGTAATGGGGCAATGTATTTAGAGACAATCACCTTAGTCCAAAGACTAGATGAAGTAATAATCTGTCATCCGAGTTTTGCAGCTAGAGCAGAGGAGAAGTCATCTAGCTTCTTAATGCCCCAACCCTCCCATTTTTTTGGTAGATTTAGAGAATCCCATTTTACCCAAGCGAAAATCTTTCCCAACTAACTGACCTTCCAAAGGAATTTGTAGCAAAGAGCTTGTATCCTAGCTAGGATGCCTCTAGGGATCTAAGCCAATGACATCCAGTAGACCGGAGTGGCCTCCAGAACACTTTTTATGAGCGTAAGTCTGCCAGCCCTGGAAAGATATTTGAAGTACCAGGTGTTAAGTCTCTTCTCCATTTTAGCAATGAGCCAAGTCTAGTCAGCAATTCTATAACCCAAGGGTTTTAGCTTGTATCCCAGGTATTTTAGACCCTCCTCCAGTCTCAGGGGGGTAAAACGAAATCTTTGCAATGCAAAATGGGTCTCATGTTGTGTGCATCCTGCCACTGTCAGAGTAGATTTTGAATCATTGATAGTCATCCCTGTAGCCACTTGAAATAATGAGAAAGTAGCTTTCATGATTGACAAATCCCCAATGCCTCCATTTAGAAAAATCAAGACATCATCCACAAAAAGTAGATGTGTGAGAATACAGTCTTCAGTGATTTTAATTCCCTGTAGTCTGCCCCTTCTGTGTTCTTCTTTGATAAGTCTACTGAGTCCTTCCATGACTAGGAGAAAGAGTAATGGTGACAGAGGGCAGCCCTGTCGAAGACCTCTTTCTGAATAAAAGAAGGGAGATGCGCTTCCATTAACCAGGACACTGAAGGGTATGTTAGTAATGCAGCTCATGATCCATTTAATAAACATGAATGGGAATCCCAGATGAGTTAACAACATTCTAATATATAACCAGTTTACTATGTCGAAAGCCTTTGCATTTCTTAATGTGCAGAGTGTGTAATACCTCCTATGCAGTTCCCACTGCCTCTTGAATTTGACGGTCTTGTAGGAAGGAAAATTGTTTAGGTGAAATATGCTTGGAAAGTATGGGCCTCATCTGATTTGCAATAATCTTCGCTATGATCTTGTATATGCAGTTACACAGCGAAATAGGCCTATATTCATCATATGAGGTTGGGTTATCTGATTTGGGGATGAGCGCAATAAAAGTAGAGGTGAGAGAAGCAGCCAACTTGCCATTTATCCTGGTATCCTCTATGACTTTTAGGAGGTCTACGCCAAGAGTCTCAAAGAAAGCCAGGAAGAACTCAATTGTCCATCCATCTGGCCCAGGGCTTCTGTCTTTTTTGAACCACTTGAGAGTGGCTTCCAGCTCTCCTAGAGAGACTTCCTTTGTCAGTTCCATTTACTCATCTTGACCCACAAATCATGGGAAGAGCTATGCCACTTGAATAATTTCAGTCAGGTTTACTTCCCGAGGCGCACTGTAGATTTTTTTGAAATATGAGGATGCCAATGATACTAGATGCGGGAAGGTGTTGACAGAATGGTCGTGATCATCCTTTAGCTACCAGATTGTGTTAATAGCGTTCCTCACATTGGCATTTTTGTGATAGAACTTAGTATTATCATCCCCTTCTTGCATCCAAATCGCCCTACTTCTCAGTCTCCAAACTTCTTTGCGGTCCTTAAGAATTTTTCCTCTAGCTGTGTAAAGTGAGGAGATCCTATCCTTGTGTTAATTTGATCTGTATATCCCCCCCTGATTATTTTCAAATGCTATTATGTCAGCTTCGATTTGCCTCAAGGATTGATCATCCAAGGTTCTTTTATTGTGTGCCCAAATTGTGTGCAACTTCTTCAGCTCCGAGATATTGTGCACGAAACCGTTTATAATGTCCCCCCAGCCCCAGGTGGGTTGGACATCCAAAATTCTATGACTATACGAATGTAAGAGGCTTCCTTCAGCCAAGCTTAGCAGAATTTATATGGACCTTTGGGTTTAGCCCGACCCCCATCTATTTCCATGTATATTGGTAGGTGATAGAAGATACCTCCTGATCCCACCCATTGTCTGATATTGTAGCCATATTCCAATAAATTCTCCTTGACCAAAAAACGATCTAGTCTGCAAGCTAGGCTATCATCCCCTGTCCTATTGTTCCTGCAGGTTTCTTGGATCTTTGCAGAGGGGATGTCTATCAGATGGTGGGATTCTAAAGTAGTTTCAAAGTATTCCGAAAGAGGATCTCTTTGTGCTCGATGACCCCAGGATTCAAAGTGGTCAATTGAGAAGTTAAGATCTCCACCCAAAATGATATTTTCCATTTGTAAAATGTCAGATCCTAGTAATTTGTCCCAGAAATCAAGCATGTGGTGACATGGTCCATAAATGTTGAAGATTCAAAAATCCATACTCAAATCTGCTGAGTGTATATCTACTCCGATGTGCCGAGACCCTCCCCAATAATTGAGTATTTGTATGGAGCGGGAATTGTATCCCATTACTATACCCCCAGATCTGCCATAGGCATCAAGACAAGTAAACACCCATCTAGGTAGCATTGTTCCAAGGGTGTGAGATATGGCATCAGCAGGTCCAAGAGTTTCTTGTAAGAATATGATATCTAAAAGGTCAGCCGCAAGTAACCAACGAAGTGCTAATTTTTTATCGGGCCTAGCTAGCCCTCTACAGTTAAATGAGATAATCTTCATGGGGGGGGCTCTATGGGGGCATCTCTTACTCTAAGTACCCCAAGGATGGTAGCATGTCTGTCGGATGCAATCTCATCTCCAGCCAGGCTTTGTGCTTTCGTAAGAGAGGAAGGTCGACCACACGAGATCTTAAGCAAAAGAGGGGAGGGGACGAGGTCGAGCCCGACACAATCCGATGCTTGAAGCTTAGTATTAAATCGGGTTAGATACCCAGTGGAGGGGAGACCAGAGACAGATGCAGGTGCAGGAAACGAAAGTGATGAAGAAAGGGTGAGGGGGTGGGGGAGAAAGAGGAAAGGGGGGAACCAAGAGGTCAGGACAAAGGGATAGAGGACAAGGGGAGGGCAGCTGATCCCAAACCAATGCCAGGGGCTGAAATAATAAAATCAAGAACATAAGAGCTTAAATGTGAGGAAACAGATGTGGAAATTCACTTACCCGAAGTGTCTGCATCCCCGAAAACCTCCTTGGATCTAGTGTGTGGAGGAGAAGGTGGTCTATGCAGAGGTATGCCTCGCTTTTTCGGGATAGGCTATGAGGTGGCCACTTCCTTGGCTGAAGGTTCTGCCTGGACTTCTGAATCAGCATGTTGGGGTTGTTCCCCATGCTTCGGTGATGCCTGAACCGGTGGTTCCTTTCCAGGTGCCTTCCTGTTTGCTTGCCCATTGAGAGGGTAGTCCTTGAATAAATGCCCAACTTTGTGGCATCTCCTACACCTGAAAGGGACTCCCTCATAGTCAAGAGTCTGTCTCCTGGTGGAATTCCTCCATTGAATGTTGATATGCTCCAGCAGACCGTCTGTAGTATCCATATGCACCAATATCCTTGTGTATGCCATACGCCCAGTGGTCTGGTAGGATTTATCAAATGTTAAGAAGGTACCTAGGGCATTTCCAATGCACCTAAAAACATCCTCCGTCCAGAAATGTAACGGTAAACCAGGGAGGTGGACCCAGAGGGGGCCAACATCCACCCGTTCTTGTTCTGGATCGAACAGGGGAGTCCATCTTCGCAGAAGAACCGATGCCTGATCAATATGCCATATCATGGAGAGCACCCAATTGGTGTGTTCCAACCTGTCAAAACGTAGAGCAAACCAACCTTTTACAAAGGTCTGTATGAAAGGAGGGTCGTTCAGGTGATGGCCCCAAACCTCAGATGCCCATTGTTGTAGCCTCTCTACACTGTAATGTCTGCCTCAAACTCAACCCACTAAAACCTTCTCAGCTGTATCCATGGAGTCGAGCAGTTGCGTGTCCTCAGTCAGTTTGAGGAAGACCTCGCAGACTTTTATCTTGAGGCACTTCTTCTTCCTAGATGCCCTTGTTCTCTCTGCTTCAATGTGTTGCTGTGTTGTCGTTGAGAATGGGATAACCCTAGATCCAGGCAGAGCCGTTAATGGCACAGAGGCAAAAATGCCGGAAATGGGGAAATGCCTATGAGGTTACCCAGTGGAGGAGCAGATGAGGTCGGCGGAGCGATTGGGGTAGACACAAGAGTTTTTGAAGCCGAGAGGTGGTCCACCGAAGGGTTGCATGAATCAGTCAATGGTAGATTCAAAACCAAGACCTCCGAGAGGGTTTGAGCGCTAGGGTTTGGTGGGAGGTCCATGAAACTGAACGAGGAAGGTGATAAGGGCTGGGAGATTAGGTCCGACAGAGATGGGGCATCTTCCGGGAGGGTTACAGAGGAGACCTTAGTGCCGGAGATGGAGGGCAAAGTGTCGACGGCTTCGGAAAGTTCATTGTCGAAGGAAAAAAAACCAATCGGAGAAGAATGTGGTTGTGTCCAGATAAGCATGTCCTCTAACGGATCCGCCGAATAATCTATTAATTCTTCCATAACTGTCACAACCAGTTTGCACCAGCTGCCTACAGGGGTGATGGGGCTCCTGTAGCTGTAACTATAACGGTGATAGTAGCGGGCGCAATACAACTTAGCTAAAAAAAACCCTTCAACAAGAAAATGACACATGTGATCATGCCTGTCAGAGAAGTTGAGGTGGGTTACAAGTTGTGCGGCAGAAGCGGGTCCGTTACAATGGGAGAAGCCGGAACCGTACTGCATCTTCTGAGCTTTACCGCAGACGGTCCCGGCCTGAAAACCCTAACACCATCCTTTTATCCAGGCTGTCACAGTAAAATATTATAATTTTACCAAAAAAATTATTTGTAAGCATTACAACACTATGTTTTCTTGAGTGTGATTCCTTTATGAGTATATGCACATTAAAACCATTATAGTGTTACCATATATAGAATGTTAAGATATATAGAATTTACTAATATGTATAATTCATTAAAACCAGTGTAATGTAACTAAATATAATGAGAAACATATAAGAGGGAGAAAGAAACTATTAATATTGGAAAGAAAGAGAAACTAGGTATAAACTTATTTATTAAAAAATTTGAATGGTTTTCAAATCAACTTCCCTTTCATTTGATCAATTTGAAAAGAGAGTAAAGCTCAAAAGTGCATTTAAAATAAAATTAAAGAAGATAAACTAAGATCAGTCACTACATATTAATATATCTACTATTTATTATATGCATCATATTAATTTCTTAATATGCACATTCTTTATTATCAATTATTGTTATTTTTTAATATTCACTTTAATTTTGGTGTAACTTTTCAAGTAATATTCCATATGATACTTTTTATATCTTAGAGATAATATTTTTTAATTTAGAAGAATTATATATATACACACACATCTAAGGTTTAGGGAAGCCTTTCTTCACTACTAAATTAAAGAGCTTGTGTAGATTTTCTCATTTCAAAATTTTCAGCTTGGTAGCCTTCAATGTTTGTAACTTTCCTATTAGCTAGTTGCTTAACCCCAAACACATTGTCTTCCAAAGAAAATATTTAAACTAAATATTCCAATTTTTAGGGGAATCAAATCATTTTCTTTCCTATTAGCTAGTTGCTTAACCCCAAACACATTGTCTTCCAAAGAAAATATTTAAACTAAATATTCCAATTTTTAAGGGAATCAAATCATTTTCTTTAGCCTTGCCAGTCACAATTTTCCTCCAAAACTTTTTAGGAACAAATTTATAGAGGTAAGTGAGGCTTGTTTTCTACTTATATGGTATATTTTCTTTCTTTTAATAAGATCTTTTTGTATATTTATTTTATCAAGCTTTAAGGTTTCCTTATCACTTTTATAGCAATTTTACAATCATTATTATACCAAGGGTTGATAGTTCTATTATTCCTTTTATATGACACCTTGGTAGAGAACTTGCTAACGGTACCAAAGAGAGTTGTAATAGAATTATGATAAAGGCTTTTAATGTTATCCTTAAATATTTTTAGAGGTGTAAATCTGTTATGAAACCAGCTCAAGAAAAGATAGAAAAGATAGATCAACGCCTTAGAATTCAGCCTCTTCGAGGGGGCAACCTCCTTTACATTACATAAATGAACAATTCTTGGATGATACAAATGAAAAAACCTCCTTTCTATATATAGAAGTCTAAGGAGTCACAATATAATCCAGCGAACCTAACAATAATAATATAAAGCCACAAAAATAACAATAGAGGGATTCTATGGGGCACAGAAATAACAATATGGGGGTAATAGGGGCACAACAATATAAATAAGGGGTATAACTACAATAGTAATGGGGTAATCACTAGTATTATAGGGACCCAACATGCCCCTCTCCTTCAAAAAAGTGGTGTCCTCAACGCTTGAGTAGTTCTGGATACTTCTGCATAAAATTCTCATCCTCCCATGTGGAATCTTCAGCGGATAAGTTCTTCCACTTGATAAGATACTCTGAAATTGATCGATTTTGTAGCTATCGAGTTCTTGTTTCTGTGACTGCTTCCAGTTCCAATATAATTTTTCCTTCCTCGTCAAGTTCTAGCAATATTGTTTGAATTGGGAGCTTGTCACCTATAACCTTCTTTAAACATGAAACATGGAAAACTGGGTGCAATCGAGAAGCTGCAGGAAGCTCCAATTTGTATGCCATAGTACCAATCTTTTGCAACACCTTGTACGGACCATAATACTTTGGTGATAATTTATTATCCTTCTTAGCTTGCTTTAGGGACATTTGCTTATATGGTTGTAGCCGTAGGAATACCCAATCACCTACATCAAAACTTATTTCACTGCGATGTTGATCTGCCTGTTGTTTCATTCTATTTTGTGCCAACACGAGGTTATCCTTTAAGAGTTGGAGGACTTGTTGTTGATGTTCGATGTGATGTTCCACTGCTTGAACCTTAGAATTTTCTCTTAAATATGATGTGATGGATGGTGGTTGATACCCATAAAGTGCCATAAATGGGGTCATTTTTGTTGTTGTATGGAAGGAAGTGTTATACCACCATTCAGCCAGAGGCAACCATTTGACCCATTGTGTTTGTTTATCAGATACAAAGCAACGAAGATATCCTTCCAAACATTTGTTTACTATCTCAGTTTGCCCATCAGATTGAGGATGATAAGATGAGCTATGAGCTAACTGAGTACCAAGACAAGAAAATAATTCTGTCCAAAAATTTCCAGTGAAAATGGGATCTCTGTCACTTACAATAATCTTTGGGTTTCCATGTAGCTTTTGAACTGTTTCCCTAAATGCAGTAGAAACTGTACTGGCTTTAAATGGATGTGATAATGCACAAAAGTGTGCATACTTGGTAAGTCTGTCAACTACCACCATGATGACACTCTTTCCCTCAGACTTGGGTAAACCTGTGATAAAATCCATTGAAACCTCCTCCCAACGTTGGCTTGGAATGGATAAAGGTTGTAATAGACCTGGTGTCTTAATTGTTTCAACTTTATTTTGCTGGCAAACCAAACATTCCGCCACAAACTTTTGAATATCTGATTTAAGGCCATCCCAAAAAAATTCCTTCTTAACCATGTGGTAAGTTTTTAAAAATCCTGAGTGCCCTCCTAAGGGAGAAGTGTGCAATTCCATAAGAATCTTTTTTTTAGCTGGGAATTCTTACAGAGGTATAAGCGATCTTTGTACCATAACGAATCATTTTGCCAGCTAAATGTATCAGAAGTACTGGAATCTTGTTGTAGCTTTCGAATAAGTGCCCACACTTCTTTGTCATTCTTCCATTCCTCCCTTGCTTCGTTTATCCAATCTGGTTGGATAATAGAAATGGCACACAACAATGCTTCCACATCCTCATCCTTTCTTGAGAGTGCATCTGCCACCACATTTTGCTTCCCTTTTTTGTAGATGATTTCAAAGTCATAACCCAACATCTTTGTGACCCACTTTTGTTGCTCCTCAGAGGATAATCTTTGTTCTAAAAAGTATTTAAGGCTATCATGATCTGTTTTTACCTTGAAGTGTCTTCCCATTAGGTAGGGTCGCCATTTCTTAAGTGCATGGAGTATTGCCAACATTTCCTTCTCATAAATAGCTTTGCTTAAAAACTTTCCCTTGATTGGACGACTTTCAAAAGCAATGGGTCTTTCATCTTGCATTAGAACAGCACCAATTCCATTTCCTGAAGCATCACATTCCACAATAAAGGTTTTTGTGAAGTCCGGTGTAGCTAAGACCGGTGCTTGGCACATTGCCTCTTTAAGATGTTCAAAGGCCTTTGTTGCTTCCAGAGTCCATGAAAATGAATCTTTCTTCAATAATGTTGTTAGAGGTGCTACTATTCTCCCATAATTCTTAACAAAATTGTGATAATACCCTGTCAACCCAAGAAATCCTCGCAGATGCTTTATGGATGTGGGGATTTTCCATTCCTTAATGGCTTTAATTTTGCTAGGGTCTACCTTAACTCCTTCATGAGATACAATATGACCCAAATATTCCACCTCCTGGACTCCAAAGAAACATTTGGATCTTTTTGCATATAATTGTTTCTCCTCCAATAGTTGTAGCACCCTGTCAACATGTTCAACATGATCCTTCCAAGACTTGTTGTAGATTAGTATATCATCAAAAAATACTAACACAAATTTTCTAAGGAATGGTTTGAAAATTGAATTCATCAAACCTTGAAATGTTGAAGGTGCATTGGTAAGGCCAAAAGGCATGACCAAAAATTCATAATGACCCTCATGAGTTCTAAATGTCGTTTTCGGAATGTCTTCAATCTTCATTCTGATTTGATGATATCCCGAACGAAGATCCAACTTGGTGAAGTAAATTGATCCATGCAATTCATCCAGTAATTCATCAATAACAGGAATGGGGAACTTATCTTTAATAGTGAGCTTGTTGAGCTCCCTATAATCCGGACACATGCGCCATGATCCATCCTTCTTGTGCACCAATACTACTGGAGCTGAGAAAGAACTTTGACTCGGTTGAATTATACCAGCCTCTAGCATTTCTGCAACCATACGTTCAATTTCACTCTTTTGGACATAGGGATATCTGTACGGCCTGATGTTTGGAGGAACACTTCTTGGAATCAGATGAATAGCATGATCATGATCACGCATAGGTGGGAGACCTTTTGGAGTCTCAAATACCTTGGAATGATTGTCCAGGACTTTTTGGAGATCTGGAGAAATAGATGATTCCAATGTGGAAACATCTAGCGAACATAATTGTGCAATTACACCTCTTTGCTCCTTTTTTAGAAGCTTTGTCATGCCATTAGAGCTGATTATCTTTCCCAGTTTCCCTGCAATACCCCTTAATTCAACTTCCTTTCCTTCCGTAGAAAATTTGATGAAAAGTTCTTGAAAATTAAAAGCTATTGTACCCAAGGATTGTAGCCATTGGACTCCTAGTACAACATCAACACCTCCCATTGGAATGGAAAGCATTGGGCTAGTCAATACATATTCTCCCATGGATAGCTTGATATTATGGCACTTTCCAGAGCAATTTATTTTTCCTCCATTTGCAATCATCACTTGACACTCTGGTGCTGGATATAGGAAGCAATTCAATTCTTTTGCTACACTACAATGAATAAAATTGTGGGTGCTTCCTGAATCAATCAACACTATTACCTTTTTCTTCTTGATTTGTCCTTCTATCTTGATGGTTTGAGGAGTGGTAATTCCTGCCAATGCATTACAAGATATGGTCGGATTTATTTGTTCTTCATCTAGGCTTTGTTCCTGGAGTATATCTTCTTCTTTTGACCTTTCTTGCTCCTTTTCTTCTTCCTCTTCACAATCTATGTAGAATAATTTCTTCTCAGCACACTTATGACCTTTAGTGTATTTGCTATCACAACTGTAACAAAGCCCTTTTGCTCCTTTTTCTTCCAATTGTTGTGGTGTCAACCTTATAGGTTGTGGAAGACTAGGGGCAACAACACTTCCATCTTTATAGTTGTGAGTGGTATGCTTCCTGGTTGCCATAATTTTGCTTTCCATTTTTCTTGCTAACCTGAATGCCTTCTCTAATGAATCAGGTTCCCAAAGGCGAACATCATGTTGGATATTATCCTTTAAAGACCCTATGAACACATCAATCCTATGCTCCTCTGGAATATCTTTTACCCTTATGTTCAATTTTTGGAACTCCTCAATGTGCTCCATTACTGAACCCTTTTGTTTGAGATTTATCAATTGGCTAAAAAAAGTGTTTCTTTTTGTATCTTCATAATGTGCTATCAATTCTTCCGTAAAAATTGCCCAAGTGATAAATTTTTTACGAGAGCAAAGCCATTGATACCATACAAACTGATTTGGTTCTAAATATACAGTTGCCATACGTACCTTTTGTGCGTTTTGCACATTATTGAGATCGAAGAATTGCTCCATCTGTAATATCCATGTGGCGGGATCCTTGCCATCAAACTTCCTCATATCGATTTTTGGAATATGGTGATTATTCAATCCAACATTAGCGTCTATGGAATCATGATTAACATTTCTTTTGTTCTCATCATGAGTTTCCTTTACTACCTTTTCACCATTAGTGACCCTTTCTTGTAGCAACTTCTTCAATTCTTCCATGTCTGTCTTCAAATCTATCTTCAAATCATCCATCTTAGCTTCCATTCCCTTTATCTTAGATTCCACACCATTTACCTTAGATTCCACGCCACTTATCTTAGCTTCTGTTAGCTTTCGTGAGCGTGACATTTGTTGCACTTGTTCTTGTAATTTTGATATATTATGTAGCATTTCTTCCTCTTCTTCATGAGTCATGCTAGAGATTTCAGGTTCCTTACTAGGTGTTTGCATTTTCTTTCCTAGGGGCATCAGTTACCGATAATAATGCTTTACTATGCCCTTTGAATTCTGTTAAACCAAGCTTACACAAAAATTTAAAAAAAAACTACACACCTTTTTTCACTTTATAGAAGCCTAACATTGAATCTGATGTATCTCTGTAATTTTGGATCATCCAGTTCTAAAATTGCTATCTGTAGTAGCCTTCTGCGTCCTCTTTCCAATGCCACAAGTCTGAGCCAAATTGGATTCTCCAAGGAAGAGTTATGTGAAATCTCCCACAGTGACTTGCTTTTAGACTGGTTCAGCAGAGCGAACTTGTACGACGTGCCACGAGTCACTGTTTCAACTTTTGAATCTGAAACACACACACAAGAAACTACAGTCCGTCCTATTTCTGTACCTTCTTACGAAATTTCAATCCGATCCCCAGAGAGAAAGTTATGACGATTTTCCCCAGGTCACCTGTTTTGAATGTAATTCAGGAGTCTACAAAAAGACCAACTTCCTCAGATCATATCTCCGCAAATATCAAGCGAAAAGCTCTGAAATTTAGACCCAAGGTTCAGCATGATTTCTTCTCAAATGGGTTTTTTTTGCGACTTCTGAAACGTCACAGAAAAAAGTTATAGCGAAAATGCCACGATGACCTGTTTGGAGCAGCGAAACCCTAGAATCCAAAGCTCTGATACCAAATGTTATGAAACCAGCTCAAGAAAAGATAGAAAAGATAGATCAACGCCTTAGAATTCAGCCTCTTCGAGGGGGCAACCTCCTTTACATTACATAAATGAACAATTCTTGGATGATACAAATGACAAAACCTCCTTTCTATATATAGGAGTCTAAGGAGTCACAATATAATCCAGCCGACCTAACAATAATAATATAAAGCCACAAAAATAACAATAGAGGGATTCTATGGGGCACAGAAATAACAATATGGGGGTAATAGGGGCACAAAAATATAAATAAGGGGTATAACTACAATAGTAATGGGGTAATCACTAGTATTATAGGGACCCAACAAAATCCCTATTTAAATTCGTTAAGAAAAGAACCATTTTACTCTAGTAAAAAAGAAGGTGACATTGACTCTAGTGATTCTCATGCATGTGCTTGTTTTTCATGAGAAAGTTTAAAGTTAAGGTTACAGTTAAAGTTTAATGACTAGAGTTAGAAGCATGGTCACTTAAGAGGTCAAAGTTTACAATTTGGTTATAAGACACTATTCCAAGCCCATAAATACAAGTCATTCATTTGGAGTTTTAGCACTTGATTATGCCATTCAAAATTATAAGCCCTTGAGAACTACAAAGTGTGACTAACTTGATACCAAATAAATTTTCTCTTTAACTCTTCAAATTTATTTTCAATATACTAGCTAAATTATATATAAATAGTTATATAATTATAATTATAATGATGATCATACAAGGACTAAAACCAACCTAAATTTATTTTAAACCTATTAAACAATATCAGAGTAAATATACTTCTAAAATAATCATCATCTTATTATAAATAATGTATAGAAAATATAAAAATTAATGATGAAAATGATGATAACAATAGCTAACATCAACTTAATTAAATTCAATCTAAATCATAAATTATTATTATCAAAAATATTATAATGGAGAATCTAGTATAGATATGGATTTCACCTAAGATAATAGTATAAGAATTAACATTTTGAAATCTAATAATAATATAATGATGTAGTAATTAAAATATTTTAAAATTTATTATAAAATATTTATATTTTTAATGTATTTTAATTTAAAAATAAATAAAATTATATATATATATATATATATATATATATATATATATATATATATATATATATATAATTTTAAAATTTTATCATAAAATTTTATTTAATTTCATTCAATAAAATATAATAATATAATGCATTATTTTTTTTTCTCAAAAAATATAATACATTATTTAATTAAATATATTTTTATTGAGTCACCCTGATCGGGATGCGGGCCGACAATTGGGACAGGCTGGTCGTAGTTGTGACTAGTATCCTGGCAATTAGTACCGTCATCCCCCACATGCTCAAGGCAGTGGGTGCAGTGACCCTTGGCATGAATGCATGCTGGGGAGGTGGGAAAGGTGGTGGGACTGGAGGTAAGGCAAGGCATATAGGCAGGCGAGTTAATTTGACGTGCAGTGTTAGAGGGTTAGCTCGTGGAGAAAGGTGGTATTGCAGTGTTGTGGGAGGACATCGAAACTGGAGGTGCCAAGCTCGACGACAAACGTCTGCAGACTTCGAGTATGTAATTCGGCTCTGCTACAACACTGTAATTATGTTCTGGTTGAGGTTTTGTTGGGGGAAAGGAGGGTAATTAGTAAGAGATCCTGGGGGATAGAAAATTGATGGTGGCAATGGGGAATGCAATTTCTTTCCATTGCCTGGTTTTGCATCCATACCTTCTGCCAAATGGGTAATACCCATAACTGCTGCGGGGAAAATTGCATGGTGTTGGGTTGGGAAGCCCTGCACTCCTTAAACATTGTCTAGGGGGAGTATAAATGTGGCAAGAAAAAGCATGAGGGGCAGGCGAGGGTAGAAGGGGACAGGGGGAAGCAGCTAGTAGGAGATTGGGGCACAACCATTCCCGCTGCATGTAAAGCAAGCGCTAGGATAACTAGAACTCCTATCGGAATGATGGCAAGGCCAGAAAATCTGGGTGGGAACCCAAATGGGTGGAAATGAGAGGTAGAACCATTAATCCTTGGGCAAAGGGGGAAATGAACCTGAACTACAGTAAGAAAACTGAAAGAAGCAAGGGGGATCTACGAGATTGGCTTGGGAAAGGGCCGACTGACCTGCATGAAAACACTAGTAATGGGGAGAAGAAAAACGGTGCGATAGGGGGTATGGGCTATTGACCTCCCCATTGCGAGATGAGGCCTTCGGACCACCCTAGCTTGGATATTGTGAGAATTGGTAGAGAGGAGAAGCAGGGAAAGACGTATTACGTTGGAAACAACACTCAAAACAGAGCCACCAAGGGGTGGCACATAATTTCAATGTTGTGTTTTAATTTAACTAACTATGGATGTCACCACTGTTCAGGAAAGCAGGTCATGGCTCGTGTTGTGAGGGGTCATGGGCGTGGTAGGAGAGGCCCAACACCAAGGAAATACAAGGAGCCAAGTACGTCGGAACCACACAAGGACAGGAAGTCGATAGAACACCTCATCACTGAAGCGACGGAGGCTTACCGAGAGGGGACGGATGCTGGAATCTGGAAATTGCTGGAAGAATGGGAAGAGGAAGTAAAACAAGGCAGTGATATAAAGGAAGAAATGGATAATTGGAGGACCTTAGTCCCGGATCTGGGCAACACCCATGGAAGAATCACACAGTTTAAGCAAACTTTGTACTTGTACTGGTTGATGAAGAGTTTATTATGCAAGGCGATGGAGCAGATCTCTATGGGAATGGCGGTGACACTCTAGAGAATGTCGAGCTACAAGCACGATTTGTAGAAAATCCTCTTTCAGCTGCGTAAACAAGATATCAAGTTGGATAGAATCAATTGCCATATCCCTTTCATTATGGAGCTGAATGATATGTCAGGGGAATCCGCCACGGATCCGGCACCTGTTGAATTTGCCTCGGAGGAATAGAAGGATTAGACTATTACCCATGCATAATTTTTTTTTATGCGGATAGCTTTTAATTTCTATGTTGGAAATATCGGTTTATATAGTTATTTAGTGTATGGACATGAAACAAAGACATATCTAGTTTGGCTAGAAAGATTAACAAAGTATTGTTTTTGGATGGCTTACAATGCGAACTGGTGGCCAACAAACTTGGTTTCCCTTCAGGGCAAGTTGAGGCCACCTGGTTAATCTGTGTGGTGTAAACTTGCTTATTTTTAATAGAAAATGGAATGGTCCTGCCAAGCTTAACAAAAATAAAATATATTTTTATTGGGTCTTATCTCTCTATTCCAACAACTCTTACCAACAATTCTTCACCTATTATGATTCTAATATATAATATACATAGTTTCCCTTTATTACATCCATTTAGATTACACTAAAGTACAATTAGTCGTAATACTCTTACAAACGAAACTTAGATAAGGGAATTCCAAGGAAAATCAAAGAGGAGAAGACTAAAAATGTACAACCCAATTCAAATAATGAAATGAAACTATCAACTATCTAATTTGAATTAATTCACCACTTTTGAGTCCCCATTAATATATTTAATCAGATGATTTGAGGAGCATATAATATGGCATGAACTTGGAAAGTTAATGTAGGGGAGTTATCCTCTCAATTTAAGCTTCATTTCACCATGTATTTGGAAATGGTCCATCAAGGCTTGATGGTGGGAGATGGTCCATCAACACCTGATTGTGGAAGGAGAAAACTATAACAATTGTGGTTGTAATAAACCACTAACCACACAAATAGCACT
Organism: Pinus tabuliformis; assembly: GCA_031772625.1. Classification (NCBI taxonomy): domain Eukaryota; kingdom Viridiplantae; phylum Streptophyta; class Pinopsida; order Pinales; family Pinaceae; genus Pinus; species Pinus tabuliformis. Next base: position 467,108,255 of record CM062810.1, read on the forward strand.
ACAAGTGTTTCTACTTTCAAATTAGGATTTCTTGAATTAGTTGAGAATAAAAGTATAAATAGACAACAAAATCTTATGGAGAGATTCTCTAAAAGGATTTTAGTATGCCAATAATAACCACACTAGATCATTTTAGTTATTTCATGGACAACAAATTCTTTCCTAAATTTAAACTCTACATGTATCACATGTAAAATACATGCAAAGTGGGAATAATTATATCTAAGAATCTCCCTTAATTACAATCACTAACTAACCTTTTGAGAATGGCTCTATGGCTTACAATCATGACATGTTCCATGACATGATGGTCATCTAGTCTAAGTCTCATCTAGGGTTATAATATTTGAGATCAATTCCAAAACTTGTTTTACTTATGTATGTTAGTGAAGCTTGTCCTCAGTGTTTGATGTACAAGTTTTTTCTTCAATTTTCTCCAAACATTATATTTTGCATATGGTTTTGTTGTTATTCAACTTCAACTTTACCATGGTCTTCTTCTTCAATATTTCCTCATCTTCATTGTAATATTCATCTAGTTTTCATTGTACATCTACTTGTACCTCAAGTACCACTCAACATGTGTAAGCACAGAAATAACAATTTCATTTTCTTCCTCTCCTCTTCCACTATTGAAAAAACTTCAACAACACTTATGCTTCGGTTTATTTTTTCTACTCTAGAGGTATGGTAGATTTTCCATAACCACTATCATCTCCATCATTATTGGGATTTGCAATCCACTTCTCAATAAATTCTAATTCATCCTTATAATCAAACTCAAGAATCATTTCTAGATTCTCCTCACATTTTTCCACTACTACAAAGGTAGTCTCAATTTCAGTTTCAGCTTCTATTTCATCATCCATTCACATATTGGACTTCACTTTCTTCACCATGTTCATTCTCTACATCTCGTACATAGTCACATTTGTCTTCTACAATTTCTTTCAAAAACATTTCTAGATTATTTAAGATACTTGTAGCCTCCAAGTCTCTCCATTATTTAGGACACTTGTAGTCTCCCCATCTTTCTTATCTTCTTCTACTTGAAGTGGGTCTTTGACAATTCTCCAATTTTTGGAATGTCAAAATCTTGAATTTTTTTTAAACAATTGTTTCAACTACAATGCTTTGGGACTCAATCTAATGTTTCTCCCCCTTTTACTATATATCATCATTAAAATATCCCAAGCTTCTTTGGACCTCATTACTATTATAATTTCCATAAAAAATTGTCATCTAAACCTTATTGAATGAGAAATAATGATGTTGTTGCACCATTTTTCTTGTTATTTCTAAGAAAATCCTTCTAATATTAAATTATGGCCTCATAAGAAACTCCTTTTAATATTAAATTATGGCCTTATAAACTACTTAACTTGAGAGTTCTCCATATCCATTCAACAAAATATCTTATAAATCGTTCTAATTCTCATCTTAACAACCCATAAATCAAAATTTTCACTATTAGTCCTGGCAAATAAGAATGGTTAAACAAGTCTATGATGATAGCCAAAGAAAGAGTGGCTATGTGAATATACTGCTTCATGTAAAACTATTTTTTTTTTAATCTTTAGTGACTCTCTTTGTTCTATTTTTTTATTTCTATAATATTTTTTTTTTTTAATCACATTCTTTTTTTTTCAAAAACACATTTCAAAATATCTCCAAAACCAATTTTTCACCAAACAAATTACAAAGGACGAATATTTTCCAAAATGGTAATATTGTTTTAATGAATCACTCATCCATGAAGTGAATTGATCAAAATATCTAACAGGATAGGATTTTGGATCTATTGTGAATTTAATAACTAGAATTAAAAAAACCCTTTCAAACCTTCACAGAATCGATCGATATTTATGAAGATTTACCATGGTCTTGAAGTTCAAAAAAACCTTGAAACCTTGTTCTCGCAGCTACTTGAGCAAATTCCACTTTTTTGCGACGGCTAGGGGTGGCAACCCATTTTATCCAACAAATATGATGGCTATAGTTTGAAGAGATGGCACCTCCAATCAATGCTACTTCCTCAACGGAAAAATGATGAATGAATATTCTCCTTCAGTGAACAACAAAATTTGCATCTTGATCTTGGCAAAAGATGGCTAGGGTTTCTCGGAACTCTCGCACTACTACATGTAGGGGGGTTTTAAGACAATATTCAAGACAATATTTGAGTCAATTGTCTTAACTTAAGACAAAAAGAAACTTGTGTATTGTCTTAAATATTGTCTCTAAGCGGGTGTGTCAAAATATAATGTCTCAAAAATTTGTCTCTATAAAGACAATATAGAACACATATTATTATTGTCTCTATAAAGACAAGAATTATTGTCTATTAAGAGACAATTTGATTTGTCTCTCTAGAGACAATTTCATTTGTCTCTCTAGAGACAATTTCATTTGTCTCTCTAGAGACAACTTCATTTGTGTCTCTTTAGAGACAATTACATTTTTGTCTTTTTAGAGACAATAGCTGAGATTAAAAACATATTGTCTCTATAGAGACTATATGTCCATAATTCAAACTATTGTCTCTCTAGAGACAATATAAAAAATTATTTAAAATAAATAAATAAAATCATTTTGAATGTTCTTTCAAAGTAGTTTCACATTCAAAGTTCACAAATAGTACTCGTGTATGAGAGAAACCACCACAGAAATTCTTGTCTGATAGAAACCAACGCATATGGGTTATTAATATTACCTTTGTTTAGCAAGAGGGGATTCAATTCATTACTAAATTTACGCCCAAGTTTTACTACTTCAAATGGGAGTCAGAAGTTTGGATTTAAGATGCTACCTTAGCTTTGATAAGCGTTCCATCTCCCAGTTTTACTATAGTTAAAGAAGAATCTGTAGACTGTTGAATGGAAACGACTTTAGATTTAGACAATGTGAATCTTTATGCAGAAATCAATCGAGAGCCCAATTAATGAAATGGCGATACCTTTATGTGTTTGACAGACAACATACCCACAAGAATACCCAGGCAGGCTTGATAGCCACAGTTATCAACTATACAAGATTGTAGGAATTTCATTGGTGGTAGGTATGGGTTAGTTTTATGCTTCAATCATGTTATCAAAAATATAGCTTCATCGCTCAACTGGATTACGCAGTATTATAGAGTGAGTATGATATCTAGAACTGGATTACACAGTATTATAGAGTGAGTATTCTTTCGCTTGAACGGTCTGTAATGGAACGTTTTTATGCCCGCCCAGTTATTTTAACTTCTTTTTCAAAATATTTTTGATCATTGTTGAAAATTAATACTCTGAACAGACTCATCACAAATATTCTTTAACTGATCACTTATCAAAAGCTTGTGAGGTTTCTTATGTAGCCCGTGAATTATTTTGATTTTAACCAAGGAAGACTCGCTTATTACGTTTGATAACAAAGGCATTAGCAATGGGTTCTACAGCAACCCACTTCCCTTTTCTAAGTACTTGCAAACCACTGACATCGCCTTGCATTAGAACAATGATGCCACCTGCATCTGAATGGCTTCTTAAAGCAAGGGTAACATCTGGGTTTGGGCATGGTGGATAGTAATTTACAAGTAACAACTGTCTGTGTTCCCCAAAAATATTATTCAAGTAATCAGAATGGAGTCCTAGAGCTTCAGAAATTGCAGCCAGCAGCCTTAAACACAGTGCCCTCACCTCCACAACATACTTGCCTGCAATTTCCCTGTAACAAAAGCTTCAATATTATATTAAGCCAAACGAGTTATGATTGTTGCTTTAATGGTTGACATAAGGTTTAATGACTACCTATAGGCTGCAGGTTTTTTAGGCCAAGAGTCTGTTGGTACCATTCCATGACCTCCTTTTTCCTCCTGAAACACATCATTTGCCTACCTTTTTCCTTCATAAATCTCTTAGATTCCCTTGAAATTGATTAGTTAACAGTATTATAGTTGTTAAATGCATTAGAATTGATTTATGAGTTTTATGTTAAAGAATTAGGGATTTTTGATAAAAAGGCTACAGGAAGTTACAACATCCTGTAAATGGTTTATTGTTTGACATATGGCATGACAGGTAAGCTAAAGCAAAGGGTAGGGACGAAAAATAGAATGTAAAAGCATGGACGAACACCTATCCTACAGCAGAACCAACACTCCTGAATGCGCGGTCAATGATGGTCAAAGCACAGCATGTTGGCGACAAAAGCAGCAACAGCATAGGGTTCTAAACCGATTTAGTTTTGTTCCTTTTTGAAATCGGTTCAGAATGGAAACAACTTAAAAAAAACTATTCCATAACAAAAGCAGCAACAGCCGCATAACGAATGTACATTCGTTCCAAAATGTAAACGGTGTTAGTTTTTTAAAAGACATATGTAAACACAATTATGTGTTGTTGGTTAGTTGTTATCTGTGTATCATTTTGAAAAACAGAGCTTTTGAACTTAATACCAGAACTCAGTTGCAGTCACGATTTTGTTATTGCATTGATTCTATAGTTGCTTGAGCGCAGTCTAGTATACTTTTGAAACGTGGACGGGCCCTGCGTGGAACGAGTATACTGTCATTTTATTTTATTAGCAACTTCTGTATGCACAGTGATTAGAGTTTGGTTTATGCTTTCGTTGATTTAATTAGCAATTCATATGAGTGATGTTTATGATGGTGGCTTGAAGGATTCATCACTGAGATCGTTGAACTGTATCCTGTAAGGGATCTGATCTTTCGTTGTCTTTTTAGAGCATCTTCATGAACTTTGTTTCCCATGTATTTGAATTTTAAGTGTGCTTATGATTTCAGTATGTATCTATCTTTCATGAATGATAAACATTGAATACTGAGTGTTCACTGAACAGGGGTTTTATGCACAACATCCTCGTAAGGGGATTGAAATCTTGGTTTAAGTAATACACAGTGTTTTTTTAGAATAGGTAGATGAATTGAGTGACCTGAGTGTCCAGGTGATAGGGAGCATACCTCAACCTTCTGTAAAGAAGTTTTGTAACCTACCATCACGAACACTTAGTTAGGAATCCTTTATGTCTATAGATTGTAGACGCATGCCTCGAAGTTTACTTATCCTGGTCGAAAATAAATATAGCCTAATCTAGCACCCTAGATAGACACTACATTTTTGCGCTGTTGTCGGGGAGGCGTAGTTAAAGGATTTGAAAAATTTTGTAAAAAAAAACGAGCAAAAACATAGATTTAGAAATCATGTTCACTTATGCCTAGATCTAGAGATAATCAAGGTAGATTCATAAAAACCCCCCATCCAAAAACTAACCTATCATCAGGAGTAGACTCTTTAGGAAATACAACACCAGCTGAGGAAGTCACCATACAAGCATTAGAGGATAAACAAAAGTCAGGGAAAATACTTACTCTCATCGAGAGGCAAACGTTATTAGCACACAAATCGCAGAAGAAACACTTTCTTAGATCCTCTAAACAAGGAGAAAGTAGCACAGTGACCGAACAATCTTTCTTTAATCTTCTCTTTGAAACAAGTGACACTGACACAGAGGAACCTATTAAAATGGCTAAGGAAGGAGATGGATTAGTACCAAATCAAGGACGAAGAGATGAAGAAGAGTCAACCTTTAAGTTTCCTATTCAAGAACCACAAGAAGATGATGAGATAAAAATGAAAAACATACCTCCATCCATGCTACCAAACTTTTATGGCATGGCTTCAGAAGACCCAGACTCATTCTTGTTCGAGTTTGACATTGTATGTCGAACATATGGCTACACAGATGATTCCCACAGGCTTAGACTCTTCCCAGCGACATTAAAGGTATCAGCCTTAAGATGGTTCATGGGGCTTGGTGAACATGCGATAACTGATTGGGATGGCATGAGAAGAATATTTCTAAAGAAATATCAACCTTATTGTAGATCGAAAGATTCCAAAGATGATATCTTTAGAATGAACCAACAAGAGGATGAAACCTTAGAGGAATACTTAGAACGGTTTGTCTACAACTTACAAAAATCCAAACACCGAACTATGCCTCTTGATTTGATTCGCACAATATTCTTGAAAGGCATCCAAGAGGAATACATGGAAGATCTTGATTTGATGGGAAAAAGTGGCATTTCTACCTTACCTTTTGAAGAAATCGTTGAATTATGTGAAAAGTATTCAAGGAGCAAAGCTAAAATTGGAAAAAGAACATTGTCATCCAAAGCCGCAAAATCTGCTTTAGCAAGTGTCACAAGGGCTGAAATAGGGAATCTGTTAGAAGAATTTAAAACAGATTTGTTAAGCACCTTAGGAAACCAAATTGACACTCTAAAAGCTAAGAAGAAACAAGAAGATGAAGATCAGATAATGGCTATCTTCTACCCAAAATGCCGGAAGAAACATGCCTTAAAAGACTGCCCATTAGAAAACATCCAAGTTTGTGCCTTCTGTACTGAAAATCATGATATATTTAATTGTTCTAAAGTTAAGGTTTTACAGAACTGTAATATGGCAGCTAATGCAGAGATGGAAAATGTATATTATATGGGCAAAAAGAGACCATGGCAGCCAAGACCAGCACCTCAAGGTATGTTTCCAAATCAAAATTTGCAATTTCCTGTAAATGATCAAATGTATGCTCAGAATTCTTTGAATGTACCCATGCCATGGCAGCACCAAAATCACACACAGCAACAATGGAGACCATCTCAACAATACTCTCAATCATATCATACATATCCTCAATCATACCAACCATATTCGCAGCCATATCAACAATACATCAGCCATACTTGTCACATCCTCAATCATATCAGCAGTACCCTCAGTAGCAAGTTGTTTACCAACCTCAACCTCAACCTACTCAACAAGCACTGCCTGCTCCTCCACCAATAAATCCACCACAATTGCAATTTCCATCTAACCCACAACCTCCCAGACCTACTCAAATACCTGCTCAAACTGTCCCAAATCCAAATAACAGAGCAGAGAGGCCAGCCTACAATGTAGAAGAGGGAACCTCATATCCCACACTACCCTTGCAAAATATCAACTTGAGGTCTGGTAAGGTACTCCATAAAGATTCTCCAACAATTGATAAACAAGAAGAAAACACAGAAAATGAAAACAAAATGACAAATCAAAGAAAACTAAACGATGACACCAAAGATAAACAAATGCAACCATTGCATCCACCTTTTCCAGACCGATTGGTCCAAATGAAACTTCCAATGTCTATACCACAGTTTGATGTTTTAGATTAGCTCAAGAATGTCTATATAAAAATTCCGCTACTATAAGCCATAAAAGACATTCCCATATATACTAAAGCAATCAAAGAAATGTGCCTTAAGAAGCCCACTAGGAAAAGGATTGATCCACAAACCATTCATGTTATAGGACATTTAGCTGGCCTTATGACAAATACCATCTCAATGGAAAAGTATGTTGATCCTGGTATCCCCAGAGTTACTACAATCATTAACAACATACATATTCCAAACACTTTAATAGATCTTGGGGCCGCAATAAATGTCATGACTCTTGAAACCATGAGAACACTCCAGCTAGTAAATTTGCAACACACAACGATTGTTCTAGAACTAGCTGATAGGTCTAAAGTGATTCCTGAAGGGATTTTGGAGGACATAATTGTTTCACTAGACTCTTGGGAGTATCCAGTGGACTTCTTAGTTCTTCAACCCAAATCCAATTTAGGAGGGCACCCTATCATCCCTGGTAGACCATGGTTAGCGACTGCTGATGCATTCATAGGATGTCAATCGGGCAACATGATCATTTCACGAGGAACTGAAAGAAAACAACTCACTCTTTATCCATTGGCACAGTCACCAGCAGTAGCACACAATTTATGGCTTGATGATAAATACAACGATAAAGAAGAAGTACAATCTGTTTTTAGCATCGACCAAATCTATGATTTTCAAGAACAAAATAATAATGATTTGGTAGAATTGTTCCTTTCTCAACCTGATATCTCCGAAAATTTGAGAAACAACCAATATCATGTTGCAGATGTGCTTTTAGCCCAAAATTTTCAAGAAACATGCACCATTCAATCTTTGCAAACAACATTTCATGATATTTTTCCCGTTCAATCCATCACAAACACACAAATTCAGATCATAGAGATTAGTCTGGGGAAAACTCTGAACATTGGCAATCACCTAGACTCATCTCAGCAAGAGAAATTGATTCAACTATTGAGAAAATACCAGAAAGCATTTGCTTGGGACTACACTGATATGCATGGGATTCACCCCGACACATGCACTCACCATATTTATACTGATAGTACTATCAAACCAGTGAGGCAACCGCAGAGAAGAATGAACCCCATGCTCCAGGATATTGTCAGAGAAGAATTGCAAAAACTGTTGAGAGTTAATTTTATATATCCTATTTCTGACAGTCAGTGGGTATCCCCATTGGTAATAGTGCCCAAGAAAAATGGTAAGTGGCGAATTTGTGTTGATTACAGACAATTGAACAAAGCAACGCTCAAAGATTATTTCCCACTACCATTTATTGACCAAGTGTTAGACACATTAGCTGGGAAATCATCATTCTCTTTTCTTGATGGTTTCAGTGGCTACAACCAGATCAGGATAGCCTCAGAAGACCAGGACAAAACCACATTCACTTGTCCTTGGGGCACTTATGCTTATAATGTTTTGCCATTTGGACTTTGCAATGCTCCAACTACATTTCAGAGAGCTGTATTAGCTATTTTCGCTGATTTAGTTCATGATTGTGTTGAAGTTTACATGGATGATTTTTCAGTGTACGGCAATTCTTTTGAACATGCATTAGAGAACCTTGAAAGAGTTTTGAAAAGATGTATCGAAGCTAATCTATCATGAGCAATGAAAAGTGCTTTATGATGTTAAACAAGGGGATAGTATTAGGCCACTATATTTCTTTTCAAGGCATTAAAGTTGATCCAGCAAAAATCCAGATCATTGTTGATTCGCCAATTCCAAAGAATCAAAGAGAGGTAAGAAGTTTCCTTGGGTATGCAAGCTATTACAGAAGGTTTATTGAACATTTTAGTAAAATAGCTTTACCTTTGTTTAAGCTTCTAACAAAAGACGTACTTTTCAACTGGAATGAGAATTGCCAACAAGCATTCGAAACACTCAAAAAGAAGTTATCAACCGCACCAGTCTTAAGAGGGCCTAACTGGAGCCTACCGTTTCATATATTTACAGATGCATCTGACACTGCGGTAGGTGCCTCATTAGGCCAAAAAGAGGAATCTTGTAATTATGTCATTTATTTCATTAGCAAAAATCTAAGACCTGCAGAATTAAACTACACAGTCACAGAAAAGGAAACACTCGCCATCATATATGTTGTGAATAAATTCCGGCATTATATAACTGGTTATGAAGTCTTTGTACATACTGACCATTCTGCCATTAGACATTTAATGAATAAACCAATAACTAGTGGCAAAGTTACCAGATGGTTATTATTGTTACAGCAATTTAACATCACAGTGTTAGATAGACCAGGTAAAGAGAATCAGGTGGCAGATTTTCTTTCTAGATTGCAAAATCCAGGTGAGACTGTTCCGGTTGAAGATTCTTTTCCAGATGAAAATTTATTTGCAATTTCCATAGTGAATCCTTGGTATGCTGACTTGGCCAATTATTTGTCTACAGGGAGGACACCTCCATACTTTACTCCAAAGGAAAAGAAGAGACTAGTCAAACAAAGTGCTCGATACTCATGGATTAATGGCGATTTATTTTACACTGGTTATGATATGATTATTAGACGATGTGTAAGAAATGATGAGATAATTGATATTTTAAAATCTTGCCATGATGAACCGTGTGGTGGGCATTTTGCAGCTAAGCGAACAGCGTACAAAATTCTTAGTCTTGGATACTACTGGCCATCCATTTTTAAGGATTCCAAGAAGTATGTGAAGAGTTGTGATCGCTGCCAAAGAATGGGTAGGCCAACAGCTACAGATGAGATGCCACTTCAGCCCCAAGTACACCTAGAGCCATTTGAAAAATGGGCTCTAGACTTTATAGGACCCATTAACCCAACCTCCAATGGTAAGAAGTACATCTTAGTATGTATTGATTACGTAACAAAATGGGCTGAAGCAAAAGCACTAGTTAGAGCCACCGAACAAACAATGGTAAACTTCCTTTTTGAAGAGATTTTTGTAAGGTATGGGGTACCAAGGGAGATAGTGACTGATCAAGGTACTCAATTTACTTCAAAGTTACTGAAGGACATCACAGAAAAATACCAAATCAAGCACAGAAGAAGTACACCTTACCATCCACAGGCCAATGGCCAGGTGGAGTCCACAAACAAAACTTTGGAAGGGATTATCATTAAAACTGTGGCAATGAACAGAAAGAATTGGGAAGAGAAGCTCAAAGATGCACTCTGGGCTTATAGAATTACGTGGAAGAATACTACAGGATTTACACCATACCAGTTGGTGTATGGCAAAGAGGTAATACTTCCTATTGAATTTCAAATACATACTTTTAAAATGGCTGCAGATTTGCAAATTGATTTGAACCAAGCACAACAAGAAAGAATTCAGCAGTTGAACCAGCTAGATGAAATAAGGCAGCAAGCAGAGCAAACAACAATCCTCATGCAAAAACAAAGGAAGCAGTGGCATGATGCACATATCAAGAAGAAACAGTTCGAGGAAGGAGACTGGGCTTTACTCTTTGACTCTAAATTCAGAGATCATAAAGCCAAGTTTACTACACATTGGATGGGCCCATATGAAATCATTCAAGTCTATGACAATGGATCAGTCAAGCTCACCACTATTGATGGAGAAGGGCACTCCTTTACTGTCAATGGTCATCGCTTGAAACTATATAATAAGCCCATCAGCAAGCAAAATTTTCTTCAAACTGTATTTCAACAGTGAGGGGTTGAGATATTGCAGCCTTCAGCTGCAGTATCTCTGCCTTAGTTCATTTCATTTCAATTTAGAAATTAAAAAGAAATTAAAAAAACAAAAAAAAACAAAACAATATCTAAAAAAAAAAAAAAACACAACAAAAAAAAAATAATAATAATAATAAAAATGGGTTAGATGTGAAAACCAGACTCTGGCACACTCTAACCCAGAATTCTTACTTGAAAACCAATTCGTTGGCGGGTAAGAATTCCTTTTCTTTTGTTTCCTGTTTGATTCATCAACTGAATAATGACTTGAGGACAAGTCAAAACTTTAGTGGGGGGGGAGAAGCATCAGCATTTTGTTTTCTTATCTCCTCATTGTAAATTATCAAAGATTTCTTATCTCATCTCCTCACTGTAAATTTTTAAAGAGTTTGTTTCAGCACTCCAGATTTCAATAAAGAAGTTGTTTTGTCCTTGTTTTATCTCAGAGGGACCTGGTTAAAAACATTATGCAGGGGGATCTGTTCTGTCCAGAAGACCATGTTACCAACACCAGCAGTAATGGGACCTGTTCAAGACACATAAAAGGGACCTGTTAAGAGATTGTTACTTCAAGATTACTTCAACAAAGCTTCATCAAGTTTCAACAAGGATCCACAGGTTGCTGGTCACCAAGACTTCATCAAATACCAAAGATCAAGGAGCCTGTATACATATAGTTCTTTTCCGGATTCCAAAGAAGCTGCATGAACATTTTCCAGATCTCAGAGGGACCTGTTGCATTCGAATCTATTCCAGGGGGACCTGTCATGAACAGCAAAGAGTAGTCAAAAGAGACTAGTCCTACCTAGCATGCCAATGCAACGCTTGAACAACCAACAAAAGTGTAATGTATTCCTTGTTCTTAACATTTAAATTCTTAGATTAATTTTTAATGTTGAATTTAATAACTATGACTGTTATGATCAATTTCAGAGACACCCCCATACCTATCACCCCTTATCCTATTGTTAATTCTTATCATCTCCTAATACTCCAGCCTATCTCATACTTATATGATTTCGTTAATCCCCTCTCATATCAACTTTTCAACCTCTGTTACACCAATTAGACCCTACAGCCATTCCAACATATCTATTTGGCCGGGTACCAACAGAAGCAGGAAACGTGGTGAATTGTTTAAAAACCAAATGTTATGCGGGCTTATTCATTATGTTTGAAACAACCGAATTATGACTTAACCACCTGACGAAGTCAAATGATGCAAACGACTACCTAAAATAATATCCCAGTACTTCATATATGCTTCTAGCGCTTCTATGATGGTATCCATACGACCAGTACAGCCATTCCTCTGTTTCAAAAGATGAATATGTTATGAATTGAGTTAAGCCGGTTATTTCATTATCATTCTCAGTTATTCTATGTTAGCATTCGACTCCTGTGACTTCAACAGTAAGGACTGAAAGTAGCAAGCGCCACGAAAGGAAAATGTAGTCAATTGGGTTCGACCTCCACCATAATTACAAGACAGTCAATCGAGCATCGCTTGGGTTACTAAAGGAGCTAGTGTTAAAGAGCCGAGGGCGCCACCAGGTCAGCAGTATTGGGGCGGAAGACAAAAGGTAACAAATCAAAACTTCTTTGTTGAATTTGCAAAACATAGACAAAGAAGAGTTAGAGAAAAACTCTCTGCCAAAATGACCAATAGGGTCGAGCCAAGCATATTCGACAGTTCCCAGTATCATGAAGACTGCATTTCAATTCTCAAAGAAATATAGTGGCTGCCCTTTTTAGAGAAGTTTCGTGGAAGTAATGAGGAGGTCACCAAAAAATTCGCTTTTACATTCAACGGAGAGAAAGCTCTGATAGGTAATTTTTCATTCAGGGTTTCGGAAGACACCATAGCTCAGTCCCTAGGGATCAGCCCAGAAGGGGAGAAGTACTTCAAGACAAAGCAATTTAAAGAGAAGTCATGGACTCAATTTATGTCCAGATCAAGGGTTTCATCCGTTAATTGGAAGAAAGGCGTCCCAAGGAGCTGGCTGGTGCATCCCTGGGACGAGATGGTCTATATCATCCAAAAATTTGTAACTTGTGAAGGCCGCTACAGTATTGTTTACTTGTACCATATCAAACTACTGTTACATTTGAAAGGGCAGTGTGTTATCAGTCTGCCATACTTTCTCTTACAAAGCCTAACCAAAATGTCGAAGACCATCCAAAAGCAGAAAGGTAACGAAGACAAGAGCTTATATCACTTTGGGCTAGTTAAAATTCTTATTGAGTATGAGTTACAAAGAAGAGGAAAAACGTGGAAGGAATTCTTAGCTGCTAACCAAATTAAAGATGAAGAGGACAAGGAAGAACCACAGGAAAACTCAGGATTTATGAATGATATCGATGAAGAGATTCCTATACACAAAGCAAGCAAGGTGCCTCCACCTGTTAGTAGTGTAAGGACAAGGAAAATGAGAAAAGAGGATGCTCAGAAAGCAGAGCAAGATAAAAATTTTACCACCTATTCAAGAAGAACCAGGAGAACATCAAAGGCCCAGCTACAAGAAGACCAACCCGAATCAAATGTACCTATACCAATGGATATTGAGAGTAGTGCTCACTCATAACCTGGACCAGAAGCTGAGATGGAGGTTGAAAGCAACAACAGGCAAGAAAAAGATTCACAACCTGCCATTAAGAAACAAAGGAAACTGGAGAAGCAAATTGAGAAGTTAAAGGAAGAACTAATGGAGGCCAATATGCTGGAAAAAGTCATCAAGAAAGAAAATGAATTGCTAAGAGCACAGAGTAAAGAAACTCAACAGAAAAATGAGAAGTTAAGGGAACGAATCAATGAACTTGAAGCTGAACAAACAGATATTTGTAAGTGGGCCACTAAATGGTACAACCAAAAGAAGGCCCTCAAGGAAAAGTACTAAAGTTTAAAGCATGAGCTCCATGGTCAGAAAGATGCCCAAGTGAAGAAGAATGTTGATACATTTTTGAAGGCAGCAGAGGTACAGGCAGGGACAGAGTTCAGAGGAAGCACATCAGGGTTAGCATGAGGACATGCTAATTCATTAAGCTGAGGAGAGATGTTGGTACCATTCCATGACCTCCTTTTTCCTCCTGAAACACATCGTTTGCCTACCTTTTTCCTTCATAAATCTCTTAGATCCCCTTGAAATTGATTAGTTAACAGTATTATAGTTGTTAAATGCATTAGAATTGATTTATGACTTTTATGTTAAAGAATTAGGGATTTTTTATAAAAAGACTACAGGGAGTTACAACATCTTGTAAATGGTTTATTGTTTGACATATGGCATGACAGGTAAGCTAAAGCAAAGGGTAGGGACGAAAAATAGAATGTACAAGCATGGAAAAACACCTATCCTACAGCAGAACCAACACTCCTGAATGTGCGGTCAATGATGGTCAAAGCACAACATGTTGGCGACAAAAGCAGCAACAGCATAGGGTTCTAAACCGATTTAGTTTTGTTCCTTTTTGAAATCGGTTCAGAATGGAAACAACTTAAAAAAACTATTCCATAACAAAAGCGGCAACAGCCGCATAATGAATGTACATTCGTTCCAAAATGTAAACGGTGTTAGTTTTTTAAAAGACATATGTAAACAAAGTTATGTGTTGTTGGTTAGTTGTTATCTGTGTATCGTTTTGAAAAACAAAGCTTTCGAACTTAATACCAGAACTCAGTTGCAGTCACGATTTTGTTATTGCATTGATTCTATAGTTTCTTGAGCGCAGTCCAGTATACTTTTGAAACGCGGACGGGCCCTGCGTGGAACGGGTATACTGTCATTTTATTTTATTAGCAACTTCTGTATGCACAGTGATTAGAGTTTGGTTTATGCTTTCGTTGATTTAATTAGCAATTCATATGAGTGATGTTTATGATGGTGGCTTGAAGGATTCATCGCTGAGATCGTTGAACTGTATCCTGTAAGGGATCTGATCTTTCGTTGTCTTTTTAGAGCATCTTCATGAACCCTGTTTCCCATGTATTTGAATTTTAAGTGTGCTTATGATTTCAGTATGTCTCTATCTTTCATGAATGATAAACATTGAATACTGAGTGTTCACTGAACAGGGGTTTTATGCACAGCATCCTTGTAAGGGGATTGAAATCTTGGTTTAAGTAATACACAGTGTTTTTTTAGAATAGGTAGATGAATTGAGTGACCTGAGTGTCCAGGTGATAGGGAGCATACCTCAACCTTCCGTAAAGAAGTTCTGTAACCTACCATCACGAACACTTAGTTAGGAATCCTTTATGTCTATATATTGTAGACGCATGCCTCGAAGTTTACTTATCCTGGTCGATAATAAATATAGCCTAATCTAGCACCCTAGATAGGACACTACAGAGTCGATGACTTCTTGTAATGGAAAACAAGGGTGTCTCAGATAGTCCCTCCAGTTAAGGACTTCATCTTTGTGAATACTGAAGCTTGTAGCAAGCTAAGCCAGTTGCTTTGGATCCTCTAAATAGTGGCATGCACGATCTTCCATCGACATTTCGAAGATTTCTTTGGCGATTCCCATCATGTTTTTCATCACCCTCTTTGGTACCCCGTGGTTTACTATCTGATCATATCATGCAGCTTCAACCATATTAATACTGAATTTGAACAGAAAATTTTTTAAGAATTAATGTTCATAATTGAGATTTTGGAAGTTTATTGAGAGATATTATGAGATTCAAAATTCAAATCTTCAAAACAGTTTATATCGCAATATCATGAGATTCAAAATTCAAAGCCTCATGAATCCAATCCCTTCCGCAAAAAAAATCATAACTTGGGACATTGGAGATTGAAGGTTGTACCTGGAAAAAGCCATCCTCCTGACATGCACGTTGGATTTGTTGTATGACAGTGGTTCTGCTAGGGCCATCCAGGTGTTTCAGATCCACCACTAGAATGCTCTCGCAGAAAGATACCTGAGACATGTTGGGTTGCTCCTGGGGAGGCAAAATATATTTGTTCTGCACCTCAACATTGTTTATTCCATTGCACAGTAGTTTCTCAACACCATTAGCATTGGTCTCAGTGTGAAGATCCATTCTAGAGGACATGCATCTTTCTTTCCTCTTGATGTTATTGCGAATACAATCTTTTTTCCATACGGATGTTGCACGACTTCTAATCGAAGTTAGAAATTGCAAGTTCGCATTGCAGAAATTGCAATCTGTAGAGCCCCGAATGGAAACAGAGGCTATACGTAGGGTCAACCAATAGTTTTTACCACGGAAACATTGACAGTTGCAACAGAAAGTGTCCCGGATGAAAACAATATTGCAAAGGGAGGATTTGGCCCGTATACAAGGTATTAGCGCTTACTTTATAATATCATTTATTCTGATAGTCTAGCAGGTAAACTGTTCATTGTACAAGCTTTATGTAAACCAATTTCAGAGTTAAAATAAATCCTCAGACATAGCTAGAATTTTCAGAGAAAGTTTTAACAAGCCATAATATATTACAAGCAACAATCATCACAACTAGCATTTCCCCCAACAATACACAACGAAAGGCACTTGAGCATTCTTGAAATATTTGAAGAGTACAAAAAGTTCTTGTGCAAAATGTGCAAGAGTATATAACGGAAAAAACTGTCTTAGCATATAAAAATAGCTCTATAATGGAGTTGAACTAAGATAGCTTAGCCAACTCCACCAATGAAAACATCTGCATAGTACCCAAATCACATATAGAGAGATGCAATAATGCTATTCTAAGACCCAAATACAAATCAGAATTAAATGTCGGAACTGAAGAGAAAACTCCAATGATACAAAACTAATTGAATCCACCAATCCCTAAATATGAAAAAGCATCTTAACAAATCTATTCAAAAGCATCATCATCGTCATCTGGAAGGGGTTGGGCCGCAGCTGCTACAAGTTCTGCCTCGTAGCTGACAACATAAAAGATTGTAAGCCAAAGTTTCAATCTTTTATAAATGGAACAAATTATTTTAATAAAAGTTAACAAAAAATAATAAGAAAATAGCATTCTACTTACTGCTGCTAGGTTGCAATGTCTATCTGAACCTCAGGAGGAGCAAGAGCAGGTGACTCCACAAAATGAAGGTTTGGATCCCAATAAAAATAACCCATTATAGAATCAATGCAAATTTTTTAATATAACATTCATATTAGGGAGCATCAGAAACTAGATTAAAGGCTGACCCTGAGAGCTTTTGTGCGAAGTACAAGAATGGCTTCTCAAAGTTGCAGTTACTTTTTTTAGATATCTCATAGTACTGAAGATTCTTCTTTCTATCAAAAGTAACTTGCTTAGGTTTCACTTGCCTATTCATCACATCAACCTTGTTTCCACAAAGAACAATAGGAATGTTCTCACGCACCCTGAAATTCACAAAGATATTTAGCTAATCGGTTCAGGCAGTTGTGCCACCACACAATTACGGAACCTTCATTTCTACTTAGAGATCCAACCCCTCTGCAAAAGAGATACCTGCAAAGATCTTTGTGCCACATTGGGACATTCTTGTAAGTCAATCGTGCAGTAACATCAAACATGATAACTTCACATTGCCCATGAATACTGTAACAAACAAATCCCAATCAGCAAATAAGAAGGAAACAAATAAATAGAAGTGGAAAAACATGGAACCCTCGCCAATTCAATCAGGCAAATGCCAACAGAAATAGGAAAAGCAAACCAGTATTGATCAAAACAACCAATAAGAGAGTCTGTCTATAAATTCAAAATTAAACTAAATTAAAATTCAAATAAATATAAGTGGAAAATACAAAACCCTCACCAATTCAACAAGGAAAATGCCAACAAAAGCAGGAAAAGCAAACCAGTATTGATCAAAACAACCAATAACACAGTTTGTCTATAAATTCAAAATTAAATTAAATTAAAATTCAAAATAAATAGACATAAACGAGTAAAACAGAGTGTTGATAAAAAGGAACCAAAAAAGGGCTCATAGTTGCTCCATTGTCATTGATATTGAGGTTAAAAGGTGTTGCTACTGAGCCCACACTACATACATATCAACACAGGAAAATAGAATTGATAAGTCAAAAGTTCTCTTGGGATCAATCCAAGTTTAAATCCATGTAGGACCTTTTTAAACAAAAAGTTGAAAAGGCACCCCAAAAGCTCAAATGTACAGTGCTCCAATCAACAGGTGTCTACTACACCTGCAGAGGATGACAAAAAACACTACTTTCGTAAAGTCCCAAGAGACTTGATTTCAAGTGAAAATCAAAATCAGTCTGGCAAAATACAGAAATGGGAAAATAATCAAACTAATTATTGACGTACCTTAACCACATTTTGTCATTAAACCTTACCTGACTGAGCTATAAAGTTGGGTCAGCATTTCATCCTTGGCTTTCTCAACTTGACAAAGCACCATAGCCTGCAAATCATCAAATCATCAATTCAAGTATCATGGACTGAATAAACACTGAGATTCTGTATGGTTGTATTGTGTGCTCATCCACATGGATGTCTTACTTTGGGAACATTTGCAGCAAGACTATTCAAAACAGCTTCCACATAACCATGGACTTCTTGAGCCATCATTCTGAGCTCCTCCTCTGGATCTACAGGCCTTCTTACCATGGTTTCCTGGATTATAAACAAGAAAATCAAACTGAGGTTGAATATTAAGTTGGGAAATAATTTTTCTATTCTCATCATTGTATATGGTCATGGTCTCCTAGGCTAAAATGTGTATTGATTCTTAAATTATTTAATAGCAAACATTTTGATTATGTACATGTGCAACTTACGATGGAACTTTATGTGCTTCATTGCCTATATGCAAGTGTTTCAATACAAGCTATAGTTGTTCACGATTATACTTTGGGTTACATAAAGTAGTCTTGGCCTCTAGCCAGCTAAATATTGCCTACCCTCTACCTTATATCTATTTAAGTTTTAACAGTGGAAATAGTTTGTCTTGAAGATCAAAGAAAACTCAAAGGATGTTAGTCCTAGTTGAAAGAAAAGACTAGCAATCTATTTTCATTTTCTGCTAAATAGTTCTCTACCAAAGAAACCAAATTTTTTGGTTACCTGTAATTATTCATAAGTTGAACAATTGTCCAGTAGCACAATGCCTACTTATCTGCAATATAATTGTCCAGCAAAAAATAATGTGACTAGCATGCATTTGAATGCAGTTTACTAATTTTTTAACCTTAAACAGACATGTGAGTACTCGATAGTAAATCAAGACAATTCCATATAACATAATGTAATTCAGTTAATGAAGGCTTCTCACCAGATCATGCCATCATTATGTCAGTGGTTATAATATATACAATGTACAGTTGAGGAGGAACTTCTATTTATGGATATATAACAGTGAACTCAACTCAGCTTGCATTTTATTTGTCTCAAACAACCTATGAAAGGTTTGTTGTAGTATAAAGGGTGCATCTTTATCCAATGCTTTAATTGTCTTTTCAAGTTGACATTGTAATGGGCCAAAGGTTAATGATTCTATCTTCCAGCAAGAATTGGCAAGCAAATTGATTTCACCAATGGCTCCAACATAGAACCAAATTTCAGGAATGGCAGACTAGTGCCTTTCTTGCTGGGAATATCCTAAGAATGGTCCCTTCATGTAGGGGATGTCCTAGCGACATCCAATGAGCCGTTCCCACAAAACTGGAGATGCATCAAATGATATTTGTGGCATTCCTATTCTCATCCCCATTCCATAGAAAACAGGTAAAAAACATAGGAGAACAGGGATGCCTCAAATATCATTTGAGAATCAAAGTCTATAGAAGGATGTCTCTAGAGGGGCTCAGCACTCTGTTACATTGTTACATTCCAAGGATATGTAATTATTCTGCTTCAGCTTCAGAAGGGTTATTGTAGCGTAACTGCCAAGTAATTTGTCAGAATTGCGCCCAAGTTTTACTACTTCAAATGGGAGTCAGAAGTTTGGATTTAAGATGCTACCTTAGCTTTGATAAGCATTGCATCTCCTAGTTTTACTATAGTTAAAGAAGAATCTGTATACTGTTGAATGGAAACAACCTTAGCATTGAATCTGATCGTTCCTAGAGCCAATTCTTTTGCAAAGGTATCCAGAAGCATACTCCTTTGCATGCATCGAACTTCATGATTTCCGCTAATAGACAGGAAAAGTACTTAGTATTACAAAGCATGTGAAGAAAAGATGACCAAAATAGTTAATGGGATAGAAAGTACATCATGTCACAAATCACAGTATATCTATTTCATGCCCTGCAAAAACTTGTAAACTCAACCACTGAGATAAAATAATGAAATTAAACAACATTTTGAACTGTTAAAAATAGAAGGAATGAAGGCCAAGTACTATGTAATCCACACAGTCCACCAAGTGAAAAGGCTAGCTGGCCTTGAGCTGCATCTGTGGCTCCAGGAATATCAGTCACTATCCTGAGTGAGATCACCAATACAAAAACAAAAATTATTATTTATTCAACTTATTGACCATTATCTTAAAACAACTGTAAATAACCTAGTAGAATCCAACATAGTTCCATTTAATCTAACATAAGAATGTACAAATCTATCTAATCCGTAAGAATATCAGTTCCATTTAATCTAACCTAAAGATAGTATAAATCTATCTAAACCTCAAAAATATCACACCTCAATGCTTAAAAGTCGGTATTTAAAAAAACTGACAAAAAAATCTCGGTTCAAGAGTTTATCACCTTAGGTAAAAAAAAACTAAAAATGTAAAACAATTAAAAAAAGTAAAAAAGTAAAACAAAACAAATTAACCTCACAAGCTAGAAGAGACTAATCTTAACTAAACCTAAAACCAAAAAAGTTTATACCTAAAATGATTCATCTTAACTTCATGTTATCTTTAAGTTGATGAGAATAAAAAAATTACTAAAACAAAAAATATTAACCTAGTAAACTAGAATACATTAATCTTCATCAAACCTATTAAAAAAGCATCTTAATCTCAAAGAATATATCAACTTAAGCAAAAGACAGGAGAAAATAAATAAATAAACCATCTTAACCTAATACACTATGATAGAATTTTCTTAACCATTAAAGTCCACAAAAATCCATGATGTATTAAAGCCATCCATGATGTATTAAAGCCAAATGAAAATTAGAGTAGATCCAACTGAACTACGATCTATCCATCAACCAGCTGCAAACCTCAAAGAGATACCAAATTATAAGAAAAACTATGAATAAACTCCCATTACCAATACCAACCAGCATTATATCCATCTTTATCAATCTATTTTTAAGCTAGGTGCAAAGTTCACTGAGATACCAAATTTAAAGAACTACCATAAATAATAGATCCATTTTCACCAGATCTATTTTGGTTAACCAGAATAAAATAATAACTGTGTGCAAACCTCATATTCAAAAATTTGAATCTATTATTCTCTAGTACCAATTATATGGTATTTTGACAAGACAAAAACTGTTATTTTAATGTTTTAAAAGTGAATATATGATCGCTAGGTTTTTGAAAATACTCAAAATATTTATTAAATAATACTTGATTGTCCAAAGACTATTATTTCGAACTGAATATTTATTAGATAGTGTTTCCCAGGCCAAAAAAAAAAGATGTCTTAACCTTGAAGATGGATCTATTAAGTTATTAACTCTAGTTGCAGACCTGAATGTTTTAACCTTGAATCTATTAGCTCTTGCTGAAAAGAAACTCTTTATTAGATAATATTGATTTTAACTTTGAATCAACAGACTCAATGAGCAAACAAAATGTTTCTTAGATAGTGTTACAGTCCAGAAGCAAACAACCTTGAATCTATTAGGGCTGGCCACAGATCTCAATGTTTTACCCTTGAACCTATGAACTCCATGTGCAAACCTGAATATTTATTACATAGTGTTTGACATGCAAAGACATTAAGGTCTTAGCATCCTACTTTACTTTTAATCCTTTCTAGTAGCATAGCTTCTGGTGCCTATGTTAGTGTTACAACGGTACAACTGTGCATTATACAGCTGGGATGACTAGGACAGTGTATTGGCCCATATAAAAATACTAAATAGTATGGTGTGGCAAATATGCAATGAAGTGGTGATAGTACAAATGCAAAAGGAGGAAGAGGAAGTGTTGGCAACTCTATGTGAGGATGGGAATGACTCAGCTTCTATGTATGTGCCATTTTGTGGCAGCACTGAGTACATTGAATATGGACAAAGGCAGTGAGTTCATTGAATATGGACAATGGCACAACACGATCTAAACTGGTGCCATTGTTTAGACACCATCAAGTTATAATTGAATGTGAGCACTACCAAATAAAATCAGACCTATCTAGTCTAATATGCACTAGAAACTTTGATAAGATTGCAGAGGCTGTGAAGCTCAAGCATGCATATTAGAATACTAAAACTGGAGATATGAACTCTGCAACCTCGATGTGCATATCAGACCTGGTAATAATAACCAAATATTATTACCATTAGAGTGTCTCTCTTTCAATTTTTTTTAGTGTATTGTCTGTATAAATTGAAGAGAGCAGAAGGGTAGGAATTTATTATACCAGTGAAGCCATTCCTGCATGTTTGTATAAATTGAAGAAAGGAGAAGGGAAGGAATTTATTATACCAGTGAACCCATTCCCGCATGTTGGGTTCGCTTGGACTAGGAGCATCTGGGTCTGTCATTACCTGATCAAATGTAAATGCATGCATTCATAGAAGACCCATAACAAATTTATATGTAAATATTCATTCTATGAAACCAGAGGTGCCAGTTTCTTATTGCACCATGGGATAGAGTTTTTTAAACTAACTGTTAGGACCAGGTAATCTACATACAACACAAATATAAGCATATCAAATTTATCATAATCAAACAAATAATAAAATTTAGGACCTGTAACGGTCTTAGTGATGCCAATAATCTATAAGTACTCATAAGTACCATAAACTGGTCCCTTTCTGAAACTTCTTCAGAATCTCAATTGCTTACTTACCCCTATTTGAGGACCACCTCACCTCAACTCAGCCAAACCTCCAAGACCAAGAAATAACACATGAGGTGTATGTCCTTCATGTCAACTTCACTTACCAGTTTCTTCTTGCACCATGGGATAGAGTTTTTTTAACTAACTTGTAGGATCAAGTCATCTACATACAACACAAATATAAGCATATCAGATTGATCATAATCAAACAAATAATACAATTTAGGACCTGCAACAGTCTTAGTGATGCCCATAATATGTAAGTACTCATCAAAAAAACAAAGTATATTCAAAATTTGTTTTGTTGCACACATAATTAGTTTATGTTTGGACCCTCACAACCTAGTGCGCTCCTTAGAATCTAGAGCGATGCATGTTCAAGTTATTAAAATTTAACACATATCAATCATTTTTGTCCTCTTTTTGGGAGGTGCTACATTAATTGTGGGTGTGGAATGATCATCACATTGAACACCCTCCTCATTATTTTTGTCTCCCATTCACTGAAATTCAACAATGGTTTCCTGCCAAGGTTCAGGAATGATTATTGGATGATTTTGTGCAACAAGCAAATCATCATGTGCTTGTATCTCCTCCCCATGCTCACTCCCAGATGTTTCACCTGATTCCTATACACAACACACTTTAACTTGTTATAATAACATTAAAACCTCCAATTGATTTATTGCATTATTCATATAATATTATAAACAACTAACCTCGGATCCATAACCAGTAATTAATTTTTCCCCTCGATTTATCATGTGTTGGCGAAGACCTTGGGAACCATGTAATAAAGCATATTTTAGGTCTTCCTCTGAAGCTTCCTTTTGAAACTGGTGAACCTACATTAACAAAGATAATCATATCTATAAGGTAAAATAACTAATAAGATACAATTAACTCAACGTGACCATGGTTACTTTGCCTAAAATAGAAAATATAATAGATGGAAATATCACTTACCATACCACCACGAATACTATTATATCCACCAGAGCCTAATTTGTGAGATCCAATTTTTGACACCCTAGCTTGGGTTGCTTTTCTTGTATCTCATAGGCGTCTCTTAGCTCCTCCTTGTGCAGATGGCGTATAGTTTGTATTTCTGAAGACTTTCCTCTTAAAATTGGCATCTTTCATAAGTTCATCCCACGTCACTTGGTCTGTGATCCAAGCTGGACGTGGATACATCAAGTTTTTTGTCAACTTTGTCCTTAAATTGGACCTCTTTGAGTGCATGTATTTACTTGCAATCTGTAAAATAAGTTCCTTATCAAATCTAGGATTACCAAATGCTATTACTACATCTTTAAATAGTTCCTCTTTTTTGGCATTGGCTTGTTTCCTCCAATCCATTTGGATGGTATTTCCAAATAATTGTTCTGCACGACGAAAAATAAAGTGATAAAATTTCAGCCCTGTTTCATCCTTCAAGACATTTCCTTCTGAAGTGAGCAAGATTGTAACTTCTTGCATTCCTTTTGTGGTCACCAATGATATTGTTGTAGTCTTGGGGATTGAGGAAGGTTCCCTTATAGATACATTAGGCACTGTGTCACTTACTTCCTGCATTTACAATGAAATTGTGGAACTATTAAGAACCCAACCAAAATATGAAACTATTTTTCATTTCTAAAATAATGATCCTACACATAACAAATGAAATTAAAAAAAAAAAAAATAAAATTACCTGTTGATCTCTTGCAGGAGCTACACTCTCCAACAATGACATTTCCCATAACTGAATTTGTTCAATTATTTCTTGTCTGATTTGAACATTTGTAGGAATATCTGGTAGGAGCCTTAACATTCTTGTTTGTGAGTCTATAAGACTCCTCAAAGAAACTTGTTCTGGTCCTGGTGGGAGAATGCTGACTAGACCCACATTTGATGTAGAGGGCATGTTATGGGGTTCTAGTCTAGGTGTAGATGGCATAACATGACCCTCTATACCAACAGATTGTATACTTGTTGGAGTCACCCTAGAAACATCCTGCAAGGCACAAATATAAATAATAAGATGGAATAACAGATGAATAATGTTGAAATATGTAACTAGGTTCGGTCTTCATAATGACATATCTAATCACAATTCTATGTAATTTATGTAAAAAAGGGAAAAAGAAGATTATTTTTGTTATGACTGAGGCATGGGTTTCATGAACACATGAAGAAGCAAGTCCCATTATAGAATGACAATATCTCGGAAGACTCATTAAAAGAAGGTCATGAAGGTGGCAAATGATCAATGAAATGTATAGTAAAGTTTCAAATAATCATGGCAACCAAACTACTAATCAATACAGATAGGTGTCCATGAGGTATGTATAATAATTTTCTTTTAAAGGGTCCATCATAACATGTAGTAGGGTTGAATTTATGGGTTTATATTTTAAGAAATACCCTAGTATTTAGAAACCTTAATCTTAAGGTATTTGTTCCCTATGATTTGATTTCTAGGGCATGGGATAAACTCTAGAATGACATGAAGGGAAAAGAGTATGATCTAAGGTTTGAATTTAAGAAACCTAAAAAGGCCTCTTGATTATATAAAAACCCTAAAAAAGTAACTTGACATCATGTTTTGGAATAATATATTGTTTGGGTTACTTGTTAAAATAGTATTGTATGTACAAGAAGAAAAAAATGGATGGGGTGATCCATTTGAAGGCATGATGTAGCTCTTCGTAACACCTCATAAATCATGGAGTCGTTGTGCAAAAACTTTATTAAATATATGCTCTAGATTTCTCAACAAATAACATAATCAAACTCACATAAATAAATGGTTGAATCTTACATCTTGCATAACATTAGATGTATATGGGGGCATTAATGATCCCTACATGCCAACATTAGTTGTATTGAGGGGCATAAATGAATCCTGCATGCCAACAAAACGCACACTTAGTAAAAACACAAATATTAATAAATATATATAGTGAAATAAGTTAACTAAATGCACAAAAATATTGATCAAGTTTTACCACTATCATTACCTTAGATGTTTTATAAGGTGTTATAGGGGTTGGAATGACTTTAGCGATTGCTTGCATTCCACAAACATAAATTAGCATAATATAATAAGGAATATAAGATAATTGAACATATAAAAGACAATATTCAAGCTTACCTCATGCATCATCATAGCAGCATCTTGCCCTCGTGCATTTGTTAACATTTCCATAAAAGTAGTGAATATCATTGAATCCCCCATAGTAGCATCGGTAACACCCATGGGTACATTCTTAAAAAAACACATAATAACATAAAAATAAGAAAACCTTGATCAAAAAACTGATAAGAAAATAGAATCGGTAACACCAAATATGTGTTGAGTGAGCATTGAAGATCTGTCCAACACTTTGAGGCAAGCTTATCAGAGTGTTCCAACAAGCATTTAACTAGTCACAAACAAACTTTTGAAGTATCATTTTAAAGTTATTTCTAAAAACAAATCCAACCTCTAACTAAATCAACAACATAAATAATACAAATACCAAAAGCAACATAAATACCTGGTCTGCCATTTTGTATAGAATAATGTAATAGAAATCTACGAAGAAAAGTTTGTGGACACTAGTTAGGATCATTACATAAATAAATGTTGAAATATATGACAACGTGTAAAACCATAAAATTATTCTAAAATATGTTGGTTTAAACTTCTATGCATGTAAGACTAATTTCATTGAGGAGTTCTCTGGATTATATTACAAAGGGTAATGCATTGTCTTAAATTGTTGTCGCATAATGCAAAGTAATATCTGTAGAATATATCCTTGCTACCTACAAACATTACTTCACTATCTCATTGCAGCCACAATCAACTCCAAACCAGACCTTGCTTGCCTCAAAACCCCAAACCATACCTCAAGATGCTTTGCTGCCACATAAAAACCTTAGGGGTGATTCGTTGCCACAAACAATCCCTTATAGGTGGTTCGCTGCCACAATTGATACCTCAGGGATGATCTGTTGTCATCAACATTGCCTCAGAGGTATCTTTCTATCTCAGAATTGCCTCATAGACATATTTCTGCCACAGTGAAGCCTCAGATTTAATGTGCTGCTATAGATAATGCCTTAGAGATAGGCCAATGCCTTAGATAATGTCTCAGGGATGATTCGCTGACCCAATAATGCCTCAAGATAGTTTGCTACCACAGTTAGTGTCTGTTCGATCATTTATATAACAACATTCAGAAGTTGGATTAAAGTGAGAGATTTTAGAAAATTAAATGAAAGTCTGGTTGGTTGACTCTCTGCAATTATGGAATGAAACCAACGAGGTTATATATATGGTGCTCAAAAAATAAACAATGTTCCTAACAAACAAGCATCATTTTGTATATAAAATATTTAAATAAATTATCACCAGTTTATATTAAACTGTGAAATCAACATTTGAAAAGCAATGCATATGAAGCATATTAAGCATGCATGGAAACTACTAATCGGAGTCCAAAGAATTATTATGGTAGATGAAGCGATATGGTGTGTTGCTTTAGAAGAGCACCAATATGCAATAAAGAACCCTGAAATATGCTTGGAAAATGAAAATACATAAAATAATGTAGAACACTGGTGGCAGAGAGGGTATAAAAACTCATAATTATGTTTAACCCTCCAATATAGTTAACCACACATGGAATAAGTGAATTCAAATGAATGACAATGCAGTGAATGCCCATGAGCTCTGGTTTCATCAATTCATGAGTAAATGTTGGTGTGGGATTAAACCAAATAATGCCAATTTCATGCCTCATACTTCTCAAAGACCCAAGCTACAAATATCATGGCTTGGTATTATACCTATGCGCAGATTTGTGGAGATTTGAGATGTTCAGAGGAGAATCAATCATATTTCCATAACACCCCTCTAGAACCTATTTCATGCTAACGAATTAGAGTCTAGTGCCAAACACATGATCACATATCCAAGCAAAAGATCATCCTAGTGCATCTCCTAGAATGGTGGATATCAAGTGACTCAATGTGGCCATTTATTGCACAGAAGTTGAAATATATAACAATGAGCCAATGGGGTGTGCATTTTCATAAAAGGATGACCTCATTTCTCAAAACACACCCAAAGGAACTAGGATTGTTACAATGTTGTATGTTGGGTTAGGGTGCAACACTATCATGTTATAAGACACAATTGCATATAAAAGGTTATACTCCATGGGATACATAAAGAAAATTCCTTTTCTTGTCTTAATTAGAAAGGAGACAGTTTTTCATTGACAAGAAAGAATTGTTATTTAGAAAGGAGGCATCAACCAATGAAGTTCGAGATGTTGAACAATGCACCATACAGTACATTCCAGCTACTTTTGTTCAGGAAAATCCCATCTCTTGTTAATAATGAAACTCACGAGTATGGGTTTAAGAATTCATATGCAATTGAAAGATATCAAGATCATGTAGTTGAAAAAGAAGAGCAAATTGAATAGGTTTACCAAAGTGAAATTCACGATGATGAAGAACGAAAATCACATAAGAATTATAACAGTAGCCAAAATGATGGGTGTCCCATGTTGTCTAATGCAGTTTCTTTGAAATTTGGAGGTCATCAACTAATTCATTCATCATACGATGAACCTCAAGAAGCTTATGAGAATATTTGAGTTTCAGATGTTGGTCTGCAACCTCATAACTCAGCTATTGAGGATGAAGTTCATGAAGACAAATTTCATTATTCAGAGTCCAGACAATGACAAACAGTTTTATGGCCTTGATGAATTGTATGGTTCGAAAGTGGACAGTGTCTCTAGTATGTATGAGCCAATGCCTAGTGTTTCCCAGCATATAGGTGAGTCATCTCATTACAAGGTTGATTGGATTCACGTCTACACACAAATAGAGAGTGATACTTCAAAGCAAAAATTAAGTTTCTCATGTAATTATAAAGAAACAGAACCAGACACGGCTCAAGAAATTGTTGATAATAATCCCCAATGCCTACATCTATACCATGAAAATAATCCCAATTCCTACAACTATACCAATGAATAAAGCTACGCAAGGAAAATAATACCAATGCCAACATCTTTGCAAGAGAAATACATTAAATTGAAAGGAAAATACCTGTGGAAAATAAACCCTTTGTTGTCTTCCTTGAAACTTCTAGCTCAGCTTTGAGTTCCTTTGCAAAATAAAAGTGAAAGCCCTAGCATATAAAAACTAAAACAATTTAGCGCCAAAAATATTTTCGGCCTCTACACAAAAAAAGTTTCGATGGTTTCAGCTGTCTTGTTTCCATTTTAAGATGGCCTAGCCCACTGTTTCCTGATATTTCCCACCCATGTCTCCCACTTTTCATAAGAATGAAGGTCTTAATATCTATCTCCCACCACCCACGAATAAATGAGTATGTACTCTATTCCCATTGGGCCTCATGCCTTTAATGCCCATCACAGAAACCCTAGTCTCGTGGCTCTCAAACATTGGTGTTTGTTTGTCTCTCCATTTTCTTTACAAACCCTCCATTGCAATGGGGCAAACGAGGAGGAAGGTTTGGTTGATGATGAGGAGGAAGGTTTGGTTGTAGAAGTAAAGGTGTTGGTTCATTGCAATGTGGAGGAAGGTTTGGTTGATGAAGATGCAGCACCATTTTCCAATGGATTCGTAATGGAAATTCATGGCAGGAATCAGGCAGGGAATGGAGTAGTTTCGCCAGGCCCACCGTTGGATTCTGTTCCATCAATTCCTCCCAAAAGCCCAATTTCTTGTGCCGTCTAGAGAATCCCTCTGGAACAAATCGAGGCGATTCTCTAGCCATCTCTTAGCACAACAGAAACAAAGTGACATTGGTGTGGCACTATCACCATCTTCGTGAATCTGCAAACATTTCTCAATCTTTTTCGTTCCTCTGTTCCTTGCAGAAACCCTCTCTGTTCCTTGCAGAAACCCTCTCTGTTCCTTGAAACCCTCTATCTTTTCGTTCCTCTGTTCCTTGCAGAAACCCTCTCTGTTCCTTGAAACCCTCTATCTTTTTCGTTCCTCTGTTCCTTGCAGAAACCCTCTCTGTTCCTTGAAACCCTCTATGTTCCTGCAATTGTCAGGCCATAACTAGTATGCGAGGCGCCAAAAAAGATCTAACCAATTTAGAATCATACCACGCGCCAGGAAAAACAGAAAGGGAAAGGCCATACGCCAGACTAAAGATGGCCACGCGCAGCTACAAGGATAAAAACTGAGATCCACTCGTCTAGACAGGAAACATTAATGGTAGACTAAGACCAAAATGATGTTATGAATCATGAAGACATCTTACCTGAAAAACAAAAGACACGCGTAGGGTAGCTGGATATAGGGAATGCCATGCACAGAGACATGGGTCGTAGCCATAAATCAAATGCAGAGAGATATTCTGCATTCAAAGCCACGCGCCGAGAGATGGTTCAAGGCATAAGGCCTCACACAGAGCAGCAGAGTTCTCATGTTGTGCTTCAACTTCCATTTTCACTCAAACAACTTTATCCATCGCTGCGAGCCACTGAAATCCTACAATTTGGCTGTGTACACATGTTCTCTAAGATAGCATTAACCGAGTTAATAATTTAACTAGCATTGGAAAACTAAGTCAATACTACCTAATTTAACTAGCATTTATTTTCAAATAATCAAGTATCAAAACCAACGAGTTATGATGATATCTATGTGAATCGTAAAAGTAAGTCAATACTACCCAATTTAGCTAGCACTATAAATATTATTCAAAGACACAATGATAAGCATTAAAATTTTGTTGAATACATCTAGTTACTTGTCATGTCTTCACTGCTAAGTTTTGGTACAATTATAGAGTATCACATTGTGATGTAAATGTAGTCTAAATTAAAATTTTAAATTACACCATTTATTACTATATCTACTAAACATAATACAATGACCACAAGGTACCACTACTCATACTGACATGACAAATAATTGAGCTACCACTATAAAAAATAGATTTTCACTAACATGGACATAAGTAAATTAGGGATTACTTTTTCACATGTATAAAAAAATATATAGATATAGTTTCCCATTGTTACTTCTATCACACTACTTATGACAACACTTACTTTAAGACAATCTCCC
Source organism: Pinus tabuliformis (assembly GCA_031772625.1). Lineage (NCBI taxonomy): Eukaryota > Viridiplantae > Streptophyta > Pinopsida > Pinales > Pinaceae > Pinus > Pinus tabuliformis. The sequence continues at coordinate 467,139,221 of CM062810.1, forward strand.
CTTAACAATAAGGACATGATTATTGAAGCAACCTAATTTAATAATATAAAAGAGAAACACATTTATTATATTGGGACAAATATACTAACCTTGGATCTATCAAGGGAGGAATGGGGTCATATTACTATAAGTGAAAAGCTCTTTTACAATGTGAACTTTTGAGTAAATTTTTGCATCATATTTATCATCTCAGCACTTATAGATCTATGTGAGTTCTCTTAAACAATTTTATCTTAATTGTTTTAAAACTAACATCAGACATTAAGTCAAGCTGACTATTCACTTTCCAAGGCAGAGAATATGTCAACTTGGCAGTTACCTGCATTATAACTTAATATTAAATACTATTCTTATTTTTTATATTAATATGAATGCTTCTAATATTTAATATATTGTTAAGTAGATTACCCATTGAATAATTAGTGAAGTATCTAATATTGGATGAGAGAGTTGTAAGGCTAAAATTTTGGCTACCATGGGTTAAATTTGGTGTTTGTATCATGTCATGCAAAATTAGATTTCACACCTCTCCAGGAATCAATCAAAATAATTTACACATACCAATCAAAGGCATTCAATAGATGGTTAAAGTAGTGGTTGGGAGGAGTTCATTGTCAAAAACATCCAAGGGTTTCCAAACTAGAGAAACAAGGGCATGTGTTTGATTTATGGGCTAACGTTTGAAAATTTTCTACGAGAAGAGGAGTTGGTGGGAGTCCTTATGGCAAGGGCTTGCACCTCTTCCTTTATTTCTTAAAGTAGGCTTGAAATAAGTGATTATAGATATATGATACATATAATATGCAAAGCTCTCACAACACAATAATATTGAACATTTGCATGAGACATAACTTAATTTATTTTCAATATATTTTTTCTTTAAAAAAGGCAATATATGCTACCATGATGCAATACAATGATTCACCAACATTGGGCACCAAACAAATGAATTGGACCATGGATGTTACGTACGATCACAATCATCCACGATAAACTATGATTATTAGCCACTCTACAATCAAAGGCACAATGCAGGGACAACATGTATCCATCCTAGAGGACAGTGAGGAAACCCAAAATTTTATTGATGCACAGTTGGTGGAGTGTAGAGGCATTCATAGATTGATATATATGCTAAACAACGTGGGCGAGAGAGGATGCCCATGCTTCACCTCAGTTGTCTTCTTGATTGTTGGTTAGATATGTTGAGGATATGGTTGATGGGACAAATGTTGAGGATATGGTTGATGGGTCGATATTGAAGTCAAAATCCTCCCTTAACCCTTTAGCCAAAAAGATGTCTCCTCAAGTATCTCCAATAATATCATATGAAGAGTCATAATATTTAACTTGGAATTATGGCCCACCATGATCATCTAATAATTAATTGAAATAGTAGTAGACCCCAATTTAGGGATTGGGTGGATCATATGGTGGGACTATGCTAGTGGGAACCCTAAATAAATGACTTGAAACCCCCTTGATTTTCTACCTTGATGGCATTCATCTCCCAAATTTCTTGTTGGATACACAAGTCCTGAAAACATGACAAGGAAGATGAGAGGAAGTTGACAAGGACATTAGGTTGTCGTAGAACATCATAAAGTGCATCCACATGGATGAACATGGAATGGGAATTAAGGTCATAAAGTCATAAAGGTCACAAAGGTGCATCAAAATATTTTTGGAGTGTCCCAAAGGTAAATATACAATTCTTGTCTTGTATAAAATAAAATATACATTTATTGTGGTGATAGTATCCACAAGATTCTTAGAACTAGTGGTATAGTGTTTGGCAATGAATGAATAAGCAAGAAAAGGGGGAAAGTATCTAACACCTGTACACTCAAGGCTAGTCTACAATTGATGTTACATTGCCTTGGAATCTCCACCATATTTGGGTAACTCGAATTCTCCATGCACTAGATATTTTGGGTTGATTGATCAATTAACTGGATGATCACTGAGTTTGACTAAAGTCCCACTGCACAATTGGCCTTCCACTAGTATGGGCTTTGAAATGTTCCATGATAAGTGCTTATTCTTGGGGCTTGGTTTTCAAGGCAAAGTCCAACGTTCACTCTAGACTAACTATGATCATCAATAACCACTTGGTGAATGCTAATAGTCAACCAGTAAACCAACCACACAAGAATTTGAAACCGAATAGGTCAAAATGAAAATTAAGTATGTTAACGCAAGAGTTCAATAAGAACTTGAATTTAGTTACTCGTGCCTACTAGGGAGATATTTCCATTAAAGGAAATCATAACACAAGAAACAACACAACAAAGTATAAGTGATCTAAATGATGATGTTACCAAATATGTAAGTGAAGGACTCGGAAATTTATAGTGATCATGGGAATGATAGATCTCGAACAGAGCATGATGATGTTGTTGGGGAGGGATATATCATTGTGGAGGGATGGATTTAGTTTCTAAAAGGGTCTCAACTCAATCTACCCAGTTGGATGGATTGTTTATCTCAGATACATTGAGATTGGTTAAATTCAGCTTATCGGGTTCATGAGGGTAGGAGAGGGAGGCGAAATAGAGATGGGAAGCTTAACAATCATCCAGAAGGAAAATATATGCCTACATTTAAAGGTAAAGGGAATGCTAGGGGGGTAATTTGATTCAAACAAAGGGTGAATTATGCTTCCCTGAATGGACATCATGAGACTGTGTTTAAGATTCACCATTCTGAAGCTGCGAGAAGACTAGAGTGTAAGCACAAGAGAGAAGCTAAACATATTGTGGGTTGTGAAGAGGGCCAAGAAGGCCCTTTCTGGTTCTTCCTCTTTTATATTGGAGACACAAGATTTAAGAGTGTTTATAAGGTAGCAGTAAAGATGAGATGGATTGTCAAGCATATGCTGGCAGGGGTGTTGTTGGACTGTCACAGTGGAAGAAATGATCTAATGGATAAAATGAATGTCTACTGAAAAAGAAAATTTCAATGTTGAGGTGCAACTTGGGAGGGGTAGTTGATGGTTCCCTATGCTAGGTCAAGTGCTTGCAATGGATTAAAGATCAACTTCTGCTACAAAGTCTCACGAGGAATATGATTATGCAATAACTGCACCTGAAGAATTGGAAGTCAAAGTCTAGGACTCATTATAAAGAAGCGGTTCAAACAATAACCACTAAGTTTTGAATGGGATATAAAATTTGACTTTCTCAAAATTGAATGAAGTTGGAACCACTCTGAAACAACTCGAAACAATTAATGTTAATATTAAAAATTTAAGTAAAAGCTGACATTATCCTTATCTTTCCTTTTCAAAAAGGAAAGATAAGGAGAATTTCAACTTTTACTTTAACTTTAAAAATTAAATATTACCATTAATTACTAGGGTTAGGTTTTGTAGGGCCCTCGAGTTAATAATTTGTTTTCTTTCCTATTCAGTATTTTTTATTAAAAAATTATTATTTAGTGGTCATTAGCTATGTTGCACTACATTCTTCAGAATTGGTCAGTTTATTAGAGAACTAGTGAATTTGGTGTTTTAAGGTCAGTTCAATACAAGACCGACCTTAGCCAATCTAAACCACCAAACTAAACTAGTAAAATTCTAAAACCATTGGGACCAACCAATTCCACTAGTTCTAGGCTAGTTCCAATAAATGTTTTCCCTTCTCATCTTCCTCTGAAATCATTTTGTTGGATCCTTTCAGGAATGGTGACTTGGAAAGTGCCATAAACTGTCAAATTGTTGTGAGTACCTAAGATCATAAGTAGTTAAGCCTTGGAAAATAGAAATTTACAAGGACCTAGTACAGACATCCCAAAAGATATTTAGTGAGGATGTGCATGCAAGGAACTATTACAGACCTCCCAAGATACTTAGTGAGGACGTGCATGACCAAAAATCATAAAAAAAATATCCACCCTCAAAAACCATGCCCAAAACATTGAAGTGTGGTGCAAAACAAATTGCTGGTAGGCTATTAATGCTACCAACAATCATTCGCTCTCTAATTTCACAAGAAGCTCCTAATCAAGCTACCTCCTCCACTTTGGTTATAGCAAGTTCTTGCAACTGTGTGAGCTACAAGAAATTAAAATTACCTTCGAATTTCCACCAATTTTAGGGGACTTGACTTCTCTTCATGCCCCAACTATTTTGGGTTGATTGATCAGTTAACTAGATGATCACCGAGTTTGACTGAAGTCCCACTGCTTAAATGACCTTCCACTAGTTCCTCCAAAAGTTAGAACTAGTTTAACTAACAACAACCTGAGATAATTGACCTTTATTGCCACAAGTTAGCAATCGCATATGCAGAACTGAACTCTAACTCCTCCAACTTGAATTTATTGAGTAAACTAGGTGACACAAGCCATGTCACACAAGTTAACATCATCCAAGTTGTCTGTTGATTTGGAAATTTGAATTTTTTCAATCTAATCAAGGAAAAATCAAATTGATAATTTCTTGTTGCATTTTTCAACACATAGTTCATTGGAATGTATTACTTTCACTATGAACTTGGCATAGTTCACATGTTAAGTTCATAAGGTTTTGGGCTGATGTGGTTCTATGTGTTGTGTATATAAATAATAGGTGTCCAACTCTTGCTACTAGAAACAAGACTCCATATGAAATGTGGTATGGCCACATTCCTTCGGTGAGGCATCTCAGGGTTTCTGGTTCCTCATATTATGCCTTCATACCTAAGGAACAGATAAAAAAACTCAGTGCAAGGAGTCACAAATGTATCTTCTTTGGGTACTCATACCTCCAAAGCATACCATCTCTATGATGAAGTGAATAAGAAGTTTATAATATCTAGATATGTGATCTTTCTTGAGTCTTCCAAGATTGACAATGTTGTTGAGTGGTAGCTTAATTGTTTGGATATATTCGAACATGCAAAGTATTTTCAAGAGTTTGATAGTGAGATTCCACATCTCCTTCTCTTAGCTCTATAATTTCTATGAAGAGCCTTGAAGAAATCAGGTTGAAGGAAATTCCTTCACCTTCTTTGTTAGGAAAGAGCTAAGAGACTATTGGCAGCAGGTAGCCAAATCTGACAAGCGATGAGGGTACATGCAAGATACAAAGCAAGGATTAATGCAAAGGAGTAATGAAGAGGAGTGTACTGACTACATACATATCATCAAACATATTTCATCCCACTTAGGATGCCTTGCATCGTGCCTGGTTAGTCATAAGATCATGTTGGTCACAACCTCAGTAGCTTAAATAAATAAGTGGTAATATTGTTCATCTTCTAAGCTATGTAATAAACAAGTGAAAGGGAGCAAGACACGTAGATCAAATGCAGGGAATGACTTTCAGTTCTTGCAACCATGAATGTCATTGAAGACGAAATGATAAGCAAACTTTTAAGCTACATTAAGATGTGTCTTTCAAAAGACATGCTTTGTTTTCCATACCTAGCCTCCAAAGTGTTATGCATCAGATGGAGTCTTCATGCGGTCCTAATATTCTATCATACCTTGGGTTTCTTCGTCTGCTTATTTTTCTCCTCAGCACCTTGAGAGTCATCTATCATGTCATCTTTTTTTGTGGCCCTACTTGGGACAAGGCCCTAGGAGGACACATCTATGCAATTTTAGGCTGCAAGGCAGACTGGGTAATCAAGGGACAAAACTGCACAATTTTTGGAGACAGTGGGTTCCGGCTGAGGGAAGGACACTGAAGGAAACCACTACGCATTTTTGAATGGTAAGGGAGGTTGGGATTTCTGCGCATTGCACGGTTCGAACAAGCAACAGAAAAGCTTGAGGGTTACATATGTGAAGTGTGTAGTTCAGGAAAGTTGGATGAGGCTAGGTTGCTAAGGAAACTCCGAAATTTAGCTAAGTGTGGGATCAGTGGAACTTATGTGAATAGTGATAAAACTTCACTACGATCACACACTTGAAAACTTATCGATACAACATAGACCATCCAGAACATATAACACATACTTCACTTAATGCAACAACCTTTGTGGCAGCTTACGGCAAGTGCGGCTTCGATTATAGACTTTGAAAGGATAAAGGTGACACTTGTGTAAGAGTGTGTGAAATGAGTGTTAAACATGTCTCATTCTCATAAATATTTTCCCTTGAAGCAAAAAAAACCTCCCTTTGCATGATAAGCGATTACCCCCATGCCCAAAGATGACACATTCTATGTGAAGATAAAAGAATAAATGACTCTTAAGATCGAAAAGGGGAGCTTGAGATCATCAACTTACCAATAAGTGACTAGGGAACGATTGATCACAATGTCCATAGTAGGCTCTGAAATTTAAGTGCAGACCAAAATTTTGGAGGGTGTTGCAGCCTCTACAACAGAGCCTTCACCTTCTTGCTAGTTTCATTTTCAACTAGTGTCTTGAATTCTACGAACTCAGAGAATGTCTCATCTTTATTCCACGTGAAGAAGATCCAACACTTCCATGAGAAGTCATCAATAAAAGTGACAAAATATTTGTGTCTGATAGTGTAGGTTGTCGAGAAAGGTCCATAAACATCATAGTGGATCCTTTCTAAGACTGCATGTGCTTTGTTGTCCTGATCATGGAATGTGGATTTTATGTACTTTTGTAATGTACATCCTTTGGATATATACTATTGCTTAAGTGCTCCTTTAGAGAGGCGAGTGGTTATTTGTTCTATAATATTCGAGGTACCATGATACAAATGACCAAGTATTTTGTGCCAAAGTTCATCGACATCGCGACCTTCACTTTCTCCGCCTTAGTGCTTAATGTAGCACATTCTTCCACATCTATCTTATACAGTTTCTTCACACGAACCCCGATCTGCTTCACCTGCCTCATGGCTATGTGTCTCAGGAATGGTTTTCCTTTGTTGAATATCACTTCACAACCATGGTAAACCAACCACTTAGTGAATGCCAGTAGACAGACCCCTAATCCTTTACCTTTACCTTTTTTTACTATCGCCTCATAATTGCTGGTTTTGAAGGGCATCTTTGATGTAACGTCCAAGACCTTCCGCCATAATAACAAATAGAAAGGGTGAGAGAGGGTCTCCTTGTTGGATACCTCTGGATGGGTGGAAGAGGGTGGAGGGGGTCCTGTTGACAAGAATTGAGAAAATGGTAGAAGTGATGAGACTCATAATCCATCTTACCCAAGGGGGGTTAAAGCCAAAGGCTAGCATTATTTTTTTAATATATTTCTAGCTTAAAGTATCGAAAGCTTTTGAGAGGTCGATTTTTAGGAGCATACCTACCTTTTTGGTTTGCTTTAGGGAGTGAATGATTTCATGAGTGAGAATTATGCCATCGGTGATCTGCCTTCCTTCCACGTAACCTGATTACTCCAGTGATATAAGAAGAGGAAGCAGGGGCTTGAGGCATGTGGCGATCACTTTGGAGACAATTTTATACAATACATTGCATAATGCAATAGGTCGGAATTTGTCCAGAGTCTGGCTGTTCTCCTCCTTAGGGATGAGTTCAATGAAGGTGGCATTCAAGGATGGAAGCATCCATATGTTAACTCTGGACTCCTCGACTACTTGCCAGACTTCCTCCTTGATTAGATCCCAGAAGTTGTGAAAGAAGTCCAAAGTGAAGCCATTTGGTCCGAGTGCTTTCCCAACTTTGAGCTGTTGTATAGTTGTCTCCACTTCCTGTAAAGAAATAGGCCTGAGGAATATTTGATTGTGTTCCTCAGTTACGATCTTAGGAATAATCATGATGATCTTCTCTATAGCTGGCAGTCGATCAGTCTCTGTTTCCTTATGCATGCTCCGAAAGTGGGTGAGGAGTTCTTGTTCTATATCTTCATGCTTCTCTAGATGTTCCCCTTGTCGATTTTGGAGGAGAGTAATGCTGTTGTGCATTCTCTGTTGGATAGCGGTATGGTGGAATAACTTTGTATTGCGTTCGCCCTCTTTAAGCCATCGATCCTCGATTTTTGTCTCCAAAGAATCTCTGCCTGTCTTGCTCTTTCTAAGATTTGCGTTTGTAGTTGACATTCTTGTTCTTCTATGGTTTCGGATCTGCCTTCAGCTATGATTCTCTGCTGTAATTTTTGCATTTCTTGTTCAAGAGTGTTTTGCACCTGAAAGATATTACCGAAGGTAAAGTGATTCCACTGTTTTATTTTTTCCTTGATATGTTTTAGCTTTTGTTGGAGCTTGTACATTTTTGCGCCTTTTGGTGGTGTGAAATTTCTCCATGTCTCTGTTATCAGGTTATGAAAATCGGGGTGATTCAGCCAAAAGGCTTCAAAGCGAAAGGGCCTGCGAACATTGTCTCCCAGTCTTTGCTAGTGAAGCCTAATAGGCCAATGGTCCAAGCCAGAGAGTGGCAATATAGAGGCCAAGAGATCCCCGCCAAGATGTATTGCATTATCAGAGATCAAGAATCTGTCTAACCGAGATGCAATTTGGTGGGCATTTGCACGCTTGTTGTTCCAAGTATAAACACCATTGTTGAATTCCATATCTATAAGCCTGTTGTTATGAATGTAGTTTTTGAAGTGCATGCTTTCACAGTCTAGCTTGATCCGTCCTCCTCTTTTTTCCTCCAATCTTGTAATCATGTTGAAGTCCCCTCCTGTGATCCAACGTGGGTGGGATCTTTCTGAGTTGATCTGAGTTAGGGTGTTCAGTGTGTCTACTTTGTTGTTGCCTCCTGAGGGAAGTAGACATTAGTTAAGTGTCCATGAACATTTGTCCCTGTTAAATGAAACTTGGCCTGAATAAAGTGCTTACTGGCATGTATGTTGGTAAGTGTTATAGCTCTATCATTCCAAACGATGGCTAGCCCTCCTGAGGCTCCCATGGCTTCCACCGCCACTTCTTTGCTTCCTAGCCACACTTTGGCAAGGATCTGATCCAACGTTGTGGAATTACACTTGGTCTCCTGCAAGAAGAGAATTTGAGGCTTTTCCTGTTGTAGCATGTTCTTTATTAATCGTCCCTTCCCCGAGTTGTTGAGCCCTCTGATGTTCCATGAGATGAGCTTCATGATTCACGATTGGGAAGGGGATTATAGTATTTGGTGAGCTTGGAGTATCTTCTAGATTCCACCAGCATCTCCCCTATGCAGATGGTTCTCTGAAGATCGGTTTTCCGTCCTCGTTTCTTGTTGTCTTTGAAGATATTTCTTCCATCCCACTGACTACCAGTTTGGATGCCTAATGATCTTTGCTTCTGTGCTCTTGAGAGAATTACTTCTAAGTTCTCTAGCTGTCGCTCAAGAATTTTGTCATATTCCTTTTTCTTACAAGCCTGTTCAAGTCCCAGTATATCTATATCTCTGATGTTGAAGCTCTTCGGTTCCTCTTCCATGTATTGTACTATTTCCTGCTCTGCCTCTGTATCATCTACAATGGTGAGCTGCATCTGAGTGCTATCTACCTCCATATCTTGAGCAGTCCTTTTCTGCATGTTACTGGGAGAGGGCGTTTTGGTGTCCGTGGGTTGGTTAGAAGTGAGGGCTTTCTTTGAGCTTGATGGAGCAGAATGGGCAGAAGTCTTAGGAATGGCTTCAGGTTGTTTCTAATTATCTAAAATATGAACCTCCGGCTGGAGTAGGATTTCAAAGCTATTGCTTGTTGAAGGCAAGGAGGTGCTGGTGACATGTTTTTTGACTGAGGTAGAGGGCTTTTTATGAGTCTTTTTGCGATTGGGAACTTTTGTAAACCCATCCGAGTCAGATTTGTCCATTGAAGGGGTGGTCGTGGATTTCATATTGGAGGTACAGTCTCGAAATAAATGGCCCAAGGCGTGGCATTTTCGACAGCGGAATGGTACATGCTCGTAATCTATTTTTTGTAACCATTCATAATCATCATGGTAGAGGCTTACCACATCTGGGAGAGCTTTGCTGAGGTGCATGTATACACAGATCCGCACATAGGAGGTGTATCACTTCAGCTTTGTCTCCTCTGCCACTTTGATGAATTCGCCTAAACCATTCCCAATGTCTCACAAAGAGTCTTCGTCCCAATACTCCAGAGGGAGAGAATAAAGGTGCAACCACACCGGGGCCCAGCTCAGATCTTCTTTGTCCAGGTTAAAGCGCTCGATCCATCCTCTTAGGTATAGCCCTGCTGCGTTGAAGAAATATGGTCCTCCATCCAATACCCTGTTTCGGTCCTCCAGACAATTGAAAATGGAAGTAAAGAAGCCCGTAAGCCCTGAATGCAGTGTTATGTGCCCTTTTGGCTTCCATTTGGCTGCGATCTAGCCGTGCAAAGCTTTCTCCGTTGGCCAAAGGCCTATGAACTTTTCTATCAAAGCATGATACCTCATAAACTAGATCTGAGTGTTGATGCACTGACTTGGGAGCTCGATTTTGGGTCTGTCAACTACTACCGCCTTGCAGGTGTTTGACGTCACTCGTGGTTCTTCATTTGTGTTTTTATTCGTTGGTGTATTTTCATTCTCTGTTGCTGTATCTTCTGGATGGTCCATCCTGACATTTTCAGTCTGTCGCAGGCTGTTTTCTGTATCAACGGGGGGAGGCATCATGTCCTCCCCCTGAGGGGATTCCATTGCGCGATAGCTATTCCTTATTGTGTTGTAGCTGCCTTATGGCTGAAGGTTAATGGCAGAACGGCGCAGTCTGTGAAGGTCTGCCAGTTGCAGAGCAGCATCAAACCCTAAGCGCTCCACTCTCCATTTTCTTTTTTTTGACATAAACGGTTAGTTTTTATTTAAAATTCGGCAAATCAGTTGCCGAGGACTTTAACACTGAAACCCTGTATTTCCTTGTTACAGTCGGCGGGGAAAGAAGATTTTGCTTTTGAATAGTCCGTTGAATGAGTTACACTGTGAATGCAGATAGAGGCTTGAAAAAGAACTTGATTTGGTTTTAGAATGGTGCCTTGAAATTCCGCTACTTTTGCTTTCCGTGACGTAGCTCTGCTTCTGAGCTTGTAGAGAGGAGATCCAATGCGCTGGAGTGTCGGATCATCCCAAGAATCACTGTGTTTTCTTTTTGAAATGTCTGGCGGAGTGTTATATAGTGTTCAAGAATGCCAAGAGCGGTAAATTGGCCTTGAAGAGGCCCTCGTGAACTCCCCAGCACCTACCCAGACGCAGTAGTGAGTTCCAACAAGGAACAAAGATCGAAAATGCCACGGTTATGTTCTGAATTTTCCCTTGTGGATGAGTCCGCGTTTCCTAACAGTAGCCAGCTCAAAATGGTTCGATCCCGAAGTCTGGAGAATCTGAATCAGCAAAATGCTTAAAGGAACAGAGTCCCAAACAACTCCAAAATTAAGGAATGTTGCAGTTTGATTCAACATCATTTACTAACAGAGATCTCCTGCTCCTGAGAGAGCCTAGGTTGGCTGCCAAGTCCACCTGTGAGTTTAACTTCCTCAGAACATGACAGAAGGAGATTTGTTGGAACTTGGGCAACCGTAGTCTAATTTTTTTGAGGATGGGGGCTAACTGCACCTGAGAAGGGATCTTTTGAGAGTTCATAGCCTGTATAATTAGTCTGGAGTCTCTAAAGATTGAGATGGAGAGGAGATTCCTCTTGATAGCCAGATTTTGACCCTGCCATAGAGCAAGAGCCTCTGCTCTGTTGTTTGTTTCATGCCCCAGACCCCAAGAAAAGCGCAGCTTAGTTGAGCCACCTGGGCTTAAGATAACTCCCCCGCCACCCGCCTTTCCTGGGTTACCTTTAGAGGCCCCATCGAAGAATAGGCAGTGATCATCCAAAGTAGATCTCCATTTGATGAATTCCTATTCTTCCAGACGAATTTCCCAATGAGAAGGGGCTTTAGTAGGAGGAATGGATCTATTCTGATGATTTGGAACAAGCTCTTTTAACCATTGATCTTCCTCGCTGTCCAGAATCATGCCATTTCTTATGGTGGGTTTGGTTTCTAAGGCCTCCCCCAACAGAGCTTTGATCTTAGTGATAATTTTGACTGGGTTACAACTCTCCTCCCTAAATATTCTGTTGTTCCTCTCCAACCACGGTTTCCAACATGTGAATTTGGGGATCCGCATCGAGCCAGTCTTGAGAATTTTTTTTTTGGAGAGACAGAACGGGGATAACTTGGCCCAGTTTCTTAGCAGGTCCTGAATATTTCCTGGAAGCTCTATTTTGTCAGGTCCTAACATCAGGACACCCTTCCAAACTTCTTGAGCAAAGGGGCACAATAAGAACAGGTGGTTAGCTGTTTCTTCATCCGATGCACAAAGAGGGCACCTGGAGGGACCTTCCATTCCACGCTTCCTCAGGTTATCTCTAGTGAGGATAATTTTATGCACCAGAGTCCAATAAAAGAAGTCAATTTTTGGGAGAGCAGGAAAAGACCAAATAAATTTCCATTGAGTTGGCTATGGGGGGACGCTAGGGACAACCATCATAATTTTGTAACCTTATGCTACTGAGTAAGAGCCTGAAAGAGAACCCCACCCTGTTTTGTCCTTAGAAGAGGCCTTTAAGGGAGATTTTCCTTGGAGCAAATCCAACAATAAATTGGCTTCACCATCCAGCCAATGAGGGACCTCCCCAAAATTCCAACCATCCCATAGACTTTCTGCATCATTTGTCCAATTGGAGATGTCCCAAAGGGTTTCCAGATTGCTGGCCTGAAGCCAAGCTCTGATATTTTCCAGTTCTGCCATCTAATTCAAGGGCTGATCTCCAAGAATCGAATCTTCCCAAATTTTTATTTTTTTCCCATTACCTGGGATCCAATAAAGCTTATGACTGAAAAGTTTCAAAGCTGTGAGACAGAGTTTGAAAACTGGTGATCCTTTGGAAATTCTAGGAGGCTGGTCCAAGCACCTCAAACGCTGCCCATGAAAATATTTTTTCCACAGAACTCTCTTGCTCCAACTAGGATTCCCAGAAACAATGTTCCAAAGGAGCTTGGAGCCCAGAGCAAGATTTTGGGCTGCCAGATCCCGCATTTGGAGACCTCCTTCCAAGAATGGCTTCTTAATAGTGTCCCAATTAACTAAATGGAGCCTTATTTCATTATTTTTCCCTCCCTCCCACAGAAATCTTCTCAGGATACCATCCACTTTACTAATAAAGGTTTTAAGGGCTAGTAGAATGGAGTTTTGATAAATTGGGAGACTTATGAGAACAGATTTCATAAGGATTACCTTCCCAACATTATTCAACCATGAGGCTCCCCAAGCTTGTATTCTGAGTTTTAGCTTGTCTAGCAGGGGCATCCAGTGAGCTACCTTAGGATTTGATTTGAAGATTGGGATCCCAAGATACTTAAATGACTCCCAGGTCAGGGTTCTTTCCATTTCTAATAGCCTTGCTATGTCTGTCAAATCTTTGATCGAGCAATTCCAACCATAGATCGTGCTTTTTAGATAGTTAATCTTGCTGCCCGAAACCTCCCTATAAATGTCCAGCTCCTTCTTGAAGGTTCTAGCAGAATTTATGCTAGCTCCTCCAAGCAATAATGTATCATCAGCAAACTGGGCATGATTTATGTCTTTAACATTGTGAGCCATTCTCAGGCCTGGCAGAGTTTGGATCTGTTGATAGTAGTCTAGCTGGAAGCTGAGCACCGAAGCTTGAATGGCGTAAAGAAGCAGGGACAAAGGGCAACCTTGTCTTAGCCCCCTCGAGGCCTGGAAAAATTCCGTTGAATGACCATTAACCAGAGGCGCTATCCAAGGGGAGGCAATGTAGGCTTTCACCCAAGTTATGAGAACTTTTGAGAAGCCAAATTTCTCCATCACAGAAAACAGGAAATCATGTCTCACCCTGTCAAAGGCATTTGTCAAATCTAGCTTAATCACCATGCCTTTCTCTTTTCGATGATAGCTTGAATGAATTGCTTCTTACACCAGCACAATATTGTCAAGAATCTTTCTCCCTTTTATGAATCCTCCTTGGTTTTCAAGGATGATGATCGGCAGAATTTTCTTAATATGGTTGGCTATTATTTTTGTAACCAGCTTATAACTTGTATTACACAAATAGATGGGCCTGAATCTACTGAAATCGGTGGCGCCTTTGTCTTTCGGAATCAAGGCAAGGAAGGCCGAGTTGGTACTACCTCCAATCTTGGTGCAGGTCTAAGATTTACGGATCATTCTCAGAAGGTATTTTTTAATCGTAGGCCAGTAAGTCAGGTAGAACCTTGCAGTGAAACCATCAGGGACCAAGGCTTTATCTGGATCCATGCAATCCAAAAATTCTTTAATCTCATTCATACTGATCGGAGCAGTCAGCATAATATTGTCAGAATCTTGAACACAATGAGGAATAAGATCAATCGGATAGGCTTGAGAATCAATAGGAGGGTCTTCCAGGGCAGAGTAAAGATCTTTGAAGGAGTGGGCTTCTCGCTTTATTCCTTCAGAATCTTTAACCACAGTGTTTTGATAGTGAATTTCATTTACTGTTTTGAAGTGCTTGCGTGCTTCAACTTGCTTATGGAAGTAGCTTGTATTTTTGTCTCCGGCCTGTAACCAAATATTTCTGGACTTCTATCTCCAGAACTCTTCTTCATCCCTACTTGCTCTGTGGAGATCTTTTTGCAGCTCTACTTCTTTTTGAAGAAGGATTTGAGTTACATCGGAATTCTCCATTGTTAATTGATGGCCTGCTAAATTGTCATGCATCTCCTTTCTTTTGGCGGTGGGCGTTTTCAACCTTTTAGCCCACTCCTTGAGCTCCCTTTTAAGTCTCCTCATTTTTTCTTCCCACACAAAGAAAGGGGATCCTTGAACTTGCCGGTTCCAGGCCTCGGAGACCACCTCCTAGAATCCTTCTTGATGAATCCATAGAGAACTGAATCTAAAGGGAATGGGGCCAAGATTTCCATCCAAGGAGAGCTCAAGCAGAATGGGTTTATGGTCAGAGGTGTAGTTCGGCAAAATTTTAGAGGTGGCCATTAGACCACAAGTCAAGAAGGAGGATTGGACTAGAAATCTGTCCAGACAAGCAGCAATGTGGTCGGGGCCTATCCTTTTGTTTGACCAAGTGAATTTCCCAGATGTGGGCTTGATATCCTCCAATTCCCAATCTAAAATGAGGTCTTCAACCCATTCTCTAGCTGGGTCCCTGACCAGCGAGCCCCCCTTTTTCTCTTCTGCAGCTAGCGTAACATTCAGATCACCTGCAATAATAATATTTTCTGGGTTGTGCAAGAAAAGATAGGACTGGAGCGAGTCCCAACAAATTTTTTTCTCAGATGGTAAGACTGGAGCATAAAGATTGAACATACTTACTTAGTGGCCATATTCTTTATGGAGGAGCTTAGTGAGTAGCCAATGGGCGCAAAATTCTTCGTGAATCATATCATATTTGGAACTGTCCCAAAAGGAGGCAATCCCTCCAGAGGCGCCTCTAGCGCTAACTGCTCTCCCTTGGCCTTTATGCCAGAATGCTTTGCTTGCTTGGAGGAGTAGAAGGTCCTCCAGTTTTGTCTCCTGGATGAGAAGGATTTCAGGCGAGTACATCCTTACAATGTCTTTCAAAGCTTCTTCTTTCAACCTGCTACCTAACCCTCTACAATTCCAAGAGACGTATTTCATTATTTACTGGCTTGGAAGGTTGTGGCTCCTTTTGGAGCCTGACCATGCTTGCACCTAGATCTGGTATTCATCATTCCTTTGAGAGTTTGTTCCTCTCTCTGTTTCTTCTTGGACTTTTGACCCCTGGCTGACTTGATAGGAGTGACTTGCGAGCTGTCTGAATCTGAGACTCCATCTTCTAAATCTCCTTCAGAATCAGAGCCTAGACTTATGCGCTCCTCTTTTTCTTCTTTTTCCCCTTGTTCATCCTCTGATGGAGGAAGAGTTGACTTTGCCTTTGCTTCTTTCACTTTCTTCGACGGGTCTTCTGGTTCCTCTTGGGTTCCAATGGCATCTGTCTTTACCCCAGAGGAAGAACCCTCTTTTGGAACTTCTTTGGCTTTTGGTTTAGGCCGGGGCTTCACCAATGGCCCTGAATTTTTCTTCTCAGTTGGTTTTGGGACTGCCTTGCCCTTTTTGATTTCTTTCTATCCTTCTTCGTCCACTTTGTCCCCGGTTGGAGCTTTGGGCAATTTCGTTGGAAGTGTCCACGTTCGTTACAGGTTCTACATTTGAAAGGCAGTTTCTCATAATCCAATTTTTGATAGTGATGCCATTCTTCGACTGTAAGTTTTACCGCTTCGGGCAGTCCAGCTTCTAGATCGACTTCCACACATATTCTTGCACAGGTATATTAGCCCTTGTTATCTGCTTTGTCAATGAAACGACCTAGGCCATTTCCAATCTTCTGCAAGGTGTGATAGCTCCAACAATGGATCGGAAGATTGGGAAGCCGCACCCAGATCGGGACCTCTTTAGGGGTATCGATTGAGGGATCGAAGTTTGGGGTCCACTTATTAAGATACAAACCCTGATTTCCCATAAAATACGGACTGTTTCTGAAAACCAAATCTCGATCTTCTTTTGAGGTGAACTGGAAAATGAAATACCCTCTTCCGACAACATAGCAGATCACATTGTTTTCCAGCTGGGGCGTCCAGTTGCGTTGGATCCAGTCATTTGTTGTTTTTGTAGAGGGTCAGCGTCCCATAAATTGCCCTACCAACCCTCTGTCAGCCAGGGCTAGGGCGATTTTTATCAGTTGGTCTTCTGGCAAGGAGATCTCAGGAATTTCCTCCAATTTTTTGATGAATTTCGGGACTTCTGGAATCAAATGTTTCTTCCCTTTCCGCAAGAGCAATCTTTTGAATGCTTCTTCTAAAGAGATTGGTGGGGTGGGAGAAGGCTCCCCACCCCCAGGCGCACTCATGGCGGCAGCTACGCTCCTCTGCGATCGCAAAACCCAGACACGGACACTGTGCCAGCAGCAGCACTGGCCGGAGGAGGGAGGCAGAGCCCGATTGCGGGGATGCCGGGAAGGATTGAGAGCCCAGTAGCAAGGGCTGCCAGGCAGGGGGCCTGTGGAGGGCCGCAGGGGCCGAGGAAGCAGGGGCGCGGGAGCTTCAATTCAGAACGCGCACGCAGATCACCCTGAAACTCAGCACTGCCCTCCATTTTCATTCGAAGTGAAATATCGTATTAAACATAGGTTTGATCTAAAGTGGTCATTGTATTAAATATAAAGTTTTGTCTTAAAATATTTTTGTCTCAAAATGCTTTTGTCTTAAATATAAAGTTTTGTCTTAAAATTATTTTGTCTTAAATTGTTTTTGTCTTAAATTATTTTTGTCTTAAATATAAAGTTTTGTCTTTAAATTTTTGTCTCAAACTACTTTTGTCTTAAATATAAAGTTTTGTCTCAAAATATTTTCGTCTTAAATTATTTTTTCCTTAAATATAAAGTTTTGTCTTAAAATATTTTTGTCTCAAACTACTTTTGTCTTAAAATATTTTTGTCTTAAACTATTTTTGTCTTAAATATAAAGATTTTTGTCTCAAACCACTTTTGTCTTAAAATATTTTTGTTTTAAACTATTTTTGTCTTAAATATAAAGTTTTGTCTTAAGCTATTTTTGTCTCAAATTACTTTTGTCTTAAAATATTTTTGTCTTAAACTATTTTTGTCTTAAATATAAAGTTTTGTCTTAAAATATTTTTGTCTCATCCTATTTTTGTCTTAAAGTTTATATTTAAGACAAATCAATTGATATTAATTTTTAATGTAAAATAACTAAAATAAAAAATGAGTTTTTGAGACAAAAGATTTTGCTTGTCTTAAAAAAATGTCCCAAAAATGCCCTTGGTGTAGTAGTGTCGCAACTTTGATTGGGTAGATTTGCAAATCAAAAGTGACTTAGGGCTCACTTTAACAACAATGGGCAATTGGACGAACCAAAAACTTAGATACTTTTCCCCTCTAAACCTTTTACCCAGCTTTGATATTCTCGACTCTTCTGGCTCTGGTACCACTCTAATGGTGGGAGGGGAAAATTATATTATTTATCCTTGCAATTAATCAAGAACCATACAAATAAAACACACAACATATAGAGTTGCGTTCTCGAAATCATATGTGTTGAATTGATTGAGAATTAAAATATAAATAGAGAACAAAGTTTTATGGAGAGATCTCCAAAAGGATTTTAGTACGCCCATAATAATCACACTAAAAAAATTTAGTTCTTTCGTGCACACCAAACTCTTTCATCCAACGCACATACAAACTATATGTATACCGGAAATAATTATATCTAACATTGTAGCCTTCTCATCACCCAACGAGAATCAAAGTAAACCAATGGTCGTAAGATTATTTTATCAATACCACTACACCATTCACATCAAATTTGTGAATTCACACTTCAAGAAACTTTGAAACGTCCAGTATTAACGTAGATCCACCCTGTTGAAAAGTGACCTAATCCATTTTAAATTAATAAAGTGGAATAAATTAAGGTTGATTCATAGTATTGGAATAATTTCGTGGGCCATGCCATTAGAATGAGCCATCTTAAGATGAATATTTCAAAAGATATATAAAGTATATAGCCAACTCAAACAAAAGGAATGAAATATATAAATATTATGAATTATATAGATATTATAATATAATTCATGGCTTTACATGTTATAATGTATATATAACCATCTTTATTAAGAAGTACAAAATAATAAAAGTCTAACAATCTAGATACAACACAATAAAGCTTAGAGAATAATTCCACTGATATTCATGTTATCATGATTTCCCATATCAAAAATAAAATAATATATTAATTCATTTCTTTGATTTTTAAGATGCAATGTATGTGTTCATCTTTAACCATGGAAAATATGTTTATTTTTAAAGTGATTTTAATTAAGATGTATTGTTCTTAGTGATGATATAGTGTAATAATCCAAACAAACAAGTAGTGGTAATGATTTCAACAATGACCCAAAAGAATAAGTGTATTGATTTCAATGGAAAGTAAAAAATGATTCAGAGTAATCAAGTAATTGCATTGATTTTCATAAGGTATAACACATATACTTTAAATTTTAAGTAGGTTCATTTATTTTAGTAATGATGTAACACAAAATAGTATTGTTCATTGATTTAAGTGATGATACAATTAAAAGGAGTTGTCTTTTTAATGAGATTTTTTGGAGTTTACTATTATTATACATAAATTCAGTAGGGAAAAATTTGAGGTGAAATCTTAATTTGTTTTATTTAAACTAGTTTTTTGACTATATATGTGGATTCAACACCCTGAAAAACCCCAGCAAACTTCTATTGTGCAGGGGTTTCCCATCAAACTTGTGATTTCAATGAATTTTTATAAGATTTTAGAGAAACCAGACCAGAAAAATCCAAAAAAACTTCTAAAAAATCGTACTTAAAATAACTCCCAATCAAAATGATTCATAACAAGCAAAAAATTACATTGATTTTAATAACTAAATAATCAAAACAATAAAGTGCCTTGGTGTTAGTGTTTATATATTAAAAATATTTTAAAAAAAAATCAAGTAATTGTATTATTTTCAATAATAACATAACAAAAAAACGAGATACATTTATTTCAATGATAATACTATAAATTGATCGATTAAAAATTAATTGAAAAAAATAATAGCATAACAAAAAAAACGAGATACATTTATTTCAATGATAATAAAATAAATTAATCAATTAAAAATTAATTGGAAAAAAAATACCAAGAAAAATCACATATTTCGTTGCTTCCAATAATTAAATAAAGCAAATTATCCAGTTGAATGACTTTAAGACTTATGTTTTGCTGGGGTGTAATTCCTTTATCATTATTTACGCATTAAAATCAGTATAGTGTTACCCTATATAAAATGATATATAATTTATTGGATGCATTAAGACGAATTTAATGAGGAACATACAAGAGGAGAAAGAAACAGAAACTATTAATATTGGACACTAAGAAAGTAAGAAAAACGAGGTATAAATTTCTTTAATAAAATGTTTCATTCTTTTTTTTTTCAATTGATAAATTTGAAAAAAGGGTGAAGTTCACAAATAAATGTACAAAAGATAAATTAAAATTGACCACTGCATATTAAATCTTTTATTACTTTCTTAATATTCGCGTGCATTCACTTTAATTTTATTGGAAAGTAATATTTTATAACTTATATATATCCCAGTTTTAAAGAAGATTTGTAAATTAAAATTGACCACTGCATATTAAATCTTTTATTATTTTCTTAATATTCGCGTGCATTCACTTTAATTTTATTGTAAAGTATTATGAATGATATTTTTAGATTTTAGAGATATATATATATATATATATATATATATATATATCGCAGTTTTAAAGAAGATTTGTTTTATTGTTAAATTAAAGAGCTTATATTTGTGAGGGATGAGGATATATTTTTTCATTTTAAAAATTATAATTTGGTAACTTTCAATATTTGTATTGTTGTCATTAGCATGTTACTTAATTCCAAATTCATTCTCTCTCATAGAAAATATGTCATCCTCTATAGGGGTACTGAAAATGGTGTCTATGGTGTGAGAGATTCATACAACTTTTAAAATAAATATGTAGATTATTTAAGGGAATCAAATCATTTTCATTAGTCTTTCTAATAAGAATTTTCATCCAAAAACGTCTTAGGATCAAACATAGAGAGGTACAATAACTACTTTTGTTTTCTACTCATATGGTATATTTTCTTTCTTTTAATAAGAACTTTGTGTACATTTATTTTATCACCCACCCCTAATGGTTTTTCTATCTATTTTACAATCATTATCATACCAAGGGTTCGTAGTTATGCTATTCTTTTTATATGACTCTTTCATAGAGAACTTGCTAATGGTAACAAAGAGAGTTTTCCTAAAATTTTGACATAGGTTTTCAATGTTATACTTATAATTTATGAGGTGTAAATCTTTATTTAAATCCTTTAAGAAGAGAATCTTTTTACTCTTGTCGAAAAGTAGGTGGCTCCCAATTCTCATGAGTGAGCATGTTTTGCATGACAAAGTTTAGAGTTAATGTTGAAGGTCTGGATCACAGATAGTCTCATGGTCATTTAAGAGGTCAAAGTTTACAATTTAGTTTGAAACAAGGATATTAGGTATCAAATAATCTACTAACTACTTTAAAGCCACCAATACAAGTCATCTGGTTGGAGTTTGACCATTTGATTAAGCCATTGGAAATGATAAGGTCTTGAGAACTACAAAGCTACTAATCTTACCAAATAAATTTTTCTTTATGTCTTTAAAGTTTATTTTGAATCTATTTTGGATCTAAGATGATCACCATCACCAATTATAAATAATTTATAGAAAAAAAAAAAAGATAATGAAAATTATAGTTAACACGAACTTAAACTAAATTCGATCTAAATCATAAAATTATAATTACCAAAAATATTATAATAAATAATCTATAATTTTATTTAGATTTTCAAAATTATATATATATATATATATAGTGAGATGAATTTTTGTAAGCGAATTGTTTTTTCCAGTTTAGTTTGTTCAAGGTTTTGGGTGGACACTCCACCCAAAATTCTATGTCCATGATGATGGGTAGAGTGACCACTAAAAAACTTGGACAAACTAAATTCAAAAGCACATCACTTTTCCAAAAATACATTTTATAATAAAAATATAACATAAATATAGATTTCACCTAATTTAAGACATACAATAATTAAAATATTTTAAAATTTATTATATAATATTTATATTACTAGCACGTCCTATTTATAAAATTTAATTTTAAATTTTTTTATCATATAATTATATTTTATTTCAATCATTAAAATATAATAATGTAATATATTATTTAATTCAATTATTTTTATTTAATTTCTAATTCTCTAAATATTATATTTATTATAATAATATATATTTTACACATAATATATATATATATATATATAATATTTTATAAAATTGAAATACTTATAGCACGTCAATTCCTCTAATTTAAATATTATATTTATTATAATAATAATATATTTTATAAAAATGGAAATACTTATCACAACTCAATTATTTTTTTCCTCTTTCATATATTTATTATATATATATAATAATAATATATTTTATAAAAATTGAAATATTTATTATAACTCAACTCTTCTTTTCCTCTTTGATATTAACCTGGGAAATTTTATTTTTAACTTTAAGCCCCATATAATAAATCCATTGAATGTTTTAGACCAAATAAATTAGATATTTCATAATCATCACATTTCTTTCTTTTCCTCTTTGATATTAACATGGGAAATTTTATTTTTAACTTTAAGCCCCATATAATAAATCCATATAATAAATCCATTGAATGTTTTAGGCCAAATAAATTAGATATTTTATAATCTTCCCATTTCTTACTTTTCGTATAGTCTTGCTCAAGATTATTCATATTATAATTTTATTTTTTTTTTATTTACTTTTAAAATAAGTTTATGTGTGTTAAGTTATGTGAGTTTTGAGATGATTGGTATGCTTAACATGTAGTTTGAATGGGGTGTATAAGCCATCAAAACCACTCCAACTCATCGAGGGGCATCTAAGTAGTCAAAATCACTTTGGATTGCACTTAGACCTAAGGGCATCTAAGCCACTAAAATCATCCTAGATGACAACCCCAGATAGCACCCAATCTCACTGGCATCTAAGCTATCAAAATCACCCAATAACCTTTACACTACATAGTGCCTTAACATAACGCCCTATCAGACAAATCACGAGCAATTTGCTCTATCAAATTCGACCCCACAGAAAATGTAAAACGTATAGATGCTGTACGTGAGGCATTAAAATCGCCAGACAGTCGCTGTATAATGCGCGCTGAGGCCTGAGCACCCGACAGAAAATACAAAACGATTACATATAGATGCTGTACGTGAGGCATTAAAATCGCCAGACAGTCGCTGTATAATGCGCGCTGAGGCCTGAGCACTGTACATTTGTACATACATGGTCACAATCGACCTCGGAATTATTAGGCCGTGGCAAAGTTTGGTCAGTATTGGACCCCATTCGTGGGTGGATATCGAGGCAATAAATGTCCATTTTTCCTGTATAAATGTCACTTTTCGATTTTGCAAAACGTTTAGATTATGTTTGTATTTCTGTTAAATTTTGTCAGGCTCATATTTATTTGAAAGTGGCCTGTTTTGTTTATTTGGGAATGAGATTGTGCTTTCCTTTAACCATCGTTTGTTTATGTTAAAGGCACGCCCGTCGCCACCTCCACGGCGCAATATCGACAACAACTTTACTGATGGTGTTGGAAAGTATGGTCCCAACAGTGGTTCCTCTGAAGGAGATCCCTGGAAGTTACGGCCCTCCGCTGCTGGGCGCCATTGCTGATTGATTCGAATACTTCGTCACGGAAGGAGTCGACAATTTTTTTAAGAAGCGCATATACAAATACAAGATCACGGTCTTAAAGGTCAAATTCTTGTCAAAAAGAAGGTGGCCTTGATTCCAGCAGTTCTCATGCAAAGTTTAAGTTAAAGGTTTCTGACGAGAGTTAGGATTATCCTAATTTAAAAGGTCAAAGTTTAACAGTTTTAAAGTTAAAAGGTTTATGTTGAGAGTTAGGCTTATGGAAATTTAAAAGGTCAAAGTTTAACCCTTAGTTATAAAACACTATTTTCAAGTTTATGAATACAAGTCATTTTAATGTGGAATTTGGCTTTTTAATTATACCTTTAAAAATTTTAAGTTCTTAACTTAAAAACTATAGAAATTAATTTGATATCAAATTAATTTCTATTAATTCTTACAAATTTCTCTTAACTCTTAAAAAATTCTTCTAAGTCTAGACTAAAATCAACCTAAATTTATCTTAAAATATATCTAACAATTTCAGAATAAAGATAGATGTAAAATTATCACCATATTTTATTATAAATAATTTACCGAAAAAATAAAATAAAATCATGAAAATAGTGGTAATAATACTTAACATCAACTAAATTAGATTTAAATCATAAAATTATAATTATCAAAAATATTAAATAAACTAGTATAAATTCTGATTTCACCTGATTTTGAGATATGATAATAATATCATAATATAATAATTAAAATTTGAAATATGATAATAATATAATAATTTTAATTTTCTTATGAAATATTTATATTTATAATACGTTTTAATTTAAAAATAAATGAAATTGTTGTTTTATATTTTTTTAATTAATAATGATAACCTTTAATTTTAAAATTTTATTACATAATTATATTTAATTTCATTCAATAAAATATAATGCATTTATTTCCTAAAATAATATAACACATTATTTAATTAAATATATTTTTATTTAATTTCTATTTTATTATAAAAATTGAATGCTTTTTACCTGCCCATTTTACAAATACTTTTTTCCATATATATATATATATATATATATATATATATATATATATATATATGTTTATTTATTATATTACTTATATATATAATTTACCTTTATCTTTTC
Organism: Pinus tabuliformis; assembly: GCA_031772625.1. NCBI lineage: Eukaryota > Viridiplantae > Streptophyta > Pinopsida > Pinales > Pinaceae > Pinus > Pinus tabuliformis. The sequence goes on from CM062810.1 coordinate 467,163,563, forward strand.
TATTAAATATTTTTAAGCAATATCGTTATTACTTTTATGCTATTACTTCTATGAAATTATGAAACAAAATTTATTTTTAATACATATTATTATTTATTTTAAATTACATTAAATCATATATATAGGTTTTTTAATAATAAATTTTAAAAAACATTAAATCATATATATAGGTTTTTTTGTAATAAATTAAAATAATTATTTATATTAATACATAATTTATTTTTAAAATTTATTATTTCTTTTTTAATATATAATATAAATATATCTTATTTTAATTTTGATGATGATGGTTAACGTCTACTGAAATTAAATTTTGGTCTATCGAACCTAAAGAGACGAATTATTTAGCTTGATTTAAGATTTTATTCCTATGCTCAAAAAGCTCGGAGAGAAGACTCCCAAGCTCACTGTAATTTTGACATCGAAAAAGGCTAAGAAGGTCAGTATTGCAACAAAGATTTTGAAACTGATATCTAATGTGGTTGTACGTTGGGCACTCTAAGAGAAAGTGATTTTCATCCTTGATGTTCGTAACATAGAATTTGAAACCGATATCTAATGTGGTTGTACGTTGGGCACTCTAAGAGAAAGTGATTTTCATCCTTGATGTTCGTAACATAGAAATGGTTGAACCTTAAAATCCAGACCCAATTAAATTTAGTTTTCACAAAATCAATATCTCTTTCCATCATTTCAAAAAATAATGTTTGACGATATAAAATTCTTCATCATATATGAGGGAAAATCACTCGAGCAATTTTCTCATAAAAATCCTTTTTTTAGTATATATTTTAGAAAAGGTGTCGCAATCTTTTCAAAAAGGATATTTATGAAGTGTATATTAATTGGTTTATGTGGCGTTTACTTTTCTATCGTTTCAATTCCTTTTCTCATTCAATTTGAAGTTTTCCAAATTGAAACCTAAAATGCATGTAATTTTTTTTATAAAGAAAATAAATTAAGATAAATCAATACATATTAATCAACACCTTATTACTTTCTTAAGACCCACATTCTTCAACATTAAATATTGTTGTCTCCTTTTACATTCACCTTAATCTTGGTGTAGCTTTTAAAGTAGTATTATGGATGATACTTTTTAGATTTTAGATAATATTTTGTAAATTTAAAAGAATTATATATATATATATACACACACACACACACACACACTTCCAAGTTTTAAGGAAGCCTTGCTTCACTACTAAATTAGAGAACTTGTATATGTGAGGGATGAGGATATATTCTCTCATTTTAAAAATTAAAGCTTGGTAGCCTTCAATATTCTTAGCTTTCTTTTTCACAAGTTTCTTAATCCCAAACTCATTGTCTCCCAAAGAAAATATGCCATCCTGTATAGGCTCATTGAAAATTGTGTCCATGATGTTAGGGATTCATAAATGTTTTCAAAGCTAATATTCCAAGCATTCAATGGAATCAAATCATTTTCTTTAGTATTTCTAATAAATATTTTCATCCAAAACCTCTTAGGATTAGCATTAGAGAGGTACAATAACTACTCTTTCTTTTTGTGTATATGGTATCTTTTCTTTCTTTTAATAAGCGCTTTGTAAGCATTTATCTTATCAAGCGTCCCTAATTTCTTTTCTAGTAAATTTACAATTAGTAACGTACCAAGGGTTGGTATTTATGTTATTCCTTTTATATGACATCTTAGTAGAGAACTTGCTAATGGTTGTAGAGAGAGTTGTAGTAAAATTATGATAGAAGTTTTGAATGTTATACTTATAAGTTTAAAGTTGTAAAGCCTAATTAAATCCTTTAAGCAAAGAATCATTATACTCTTGTCAAAAAGTAGGTGGTTGGAAATTCTCATGAGTGAGCATGTTTTGCATGAAAAATTTTAGAGTTAGTGTAAAATTTCTATGATCAAATATAGCCTTATGGTCATTTAAGAGGTCAAAGATTACAATTTAGTTTGAAACATGGATATTAGATATGACATAATCTATGAAACTACTTCCAACCCCATGAATACATGTTAACTTGTCGGAGTTTGACCACTTGATTAAGCCATTCGAAATTATAAGGTTTTGAGAACTATAAAGCTTGACTAATAGGTACCACATAAATTTTGAGTTAGGTCTTTAAAGTTTCTTTTGAATCTAGTAGTGGATCTAAGATGGTCACCAACACCAATTATAAATAATTTATAGAAAAAATAAAAATGATGATGAAAATAATAATTAACATCAACTTAAACTAAATTCGATCTAAATCATAAATTTATAATTACCAAAATGATTATAATAAATAATCTATAATTTTACGTATATTTTCACAATTATTCATATTGTGAGATTATTTTTTGTAAACGAATTGCCTTTTCCAATTTAGTTTGTCCAAGGTTTTGGTGGACTCCCCACCCAAGATTGTATGTCCCTAATGATGGGTCGTGTCAGGACCTTGAGTTGGGAGTGCCCAAGGGAGTCGAAATGGCACACCCATGATGTGCGAAGGGAACTCACATTTGATTAAAGGTAACTTGGAGGTGAGACATTCAGTTATGTGTGAGCCATCATCAGTTAAAGGTGACTTAGGTGTAGCAGTTGGATAAAGGCGATGGGAAAGAACACATGTGTAGTAGGCACACTGTGACGAGTGAGCACCCATTCGAAAATATGAGTGACTTAGTGTAGTGAGGTGAACAAGTCACTAAGCGGACGAGTCGAGTTAGTTGGGCAAGAGGTGTGTGCGGAAGGTCGACTCGGGTGAATAGTTGTGTAAAATTCATGTTGCATAGTTCAACCGAAAATTGGGCGAGCTTACACGTGGACAGACACGACGGTTCATGAGTGAGCGTGTTGTGTGTGACGAACATGTCAGCTAAACAACATGTGGGCAGGCTGACCCACGAGTACACCAAATGACGTGTCCGTTGGGTAAATGCGTTCGGTGAAAGAGCGTATAAGTATAACGTGAGGTGATAGATTGGAGGCATCATCACAGAGTTTAGTGATCAACATAGAATAGAGAAAAGTGCGAGTTAACACAATCACAAATCAAGGGCTGAGTCAGGGAGGCAAGGTGGATTGCAGCATAGAAGGAAGTGTAGAAGTTTGGATAGTTCGAGTGAACAACGGTTCAGGCAGACTTGAGTTTGCTGGGAGTGGCAGGGGGCGGGTATGCATGGTGTGGTAGCACTGCAGCTAGGAAATGCCCCTGCCCTATGGGTGGAATGTTGAACGTTGCATGAGTTAAGTTGGCGGGCTGAAACTTGGGGTTCCCGGTGGTAGAACAGTTCGGGCAAATAGTGTAGTGAAATAGGTGGCATCGACAATGTAATGGGCACATCTGAACGACTGGTGCATGACTCCCATGCGAGTTGGGAAAAGCGTGCAAGCCGACTTTGGGTAGCCGCATAATTTTGTAAAAACTTGTACTTGTAAAAGTATATTTCATGTTAATATATTATTGGGAAGACTTAATATGGAGTTGCCCCTCCAATATAAAATGTGTGTAATTATGTTATGATGATGATTTTATTTTGTTGCATATAATTGAAGATAAATGAATGAATGTTATTTCTGCTGCATTATGAACACTTGAAGAAATTTGACTAAGTGTTGAGTAGGCATAATCTATGTATTTGAGTAAGGTGAAACAAAAAAGTTCAACAGTGTCGCGCCCACTTATGTATGATGTGAAGACACCACCGGGTAGGGGCGTGACAAGTGGTATCAGATCTTGTTGATTGAAGGAAGGAATACAATGGTAGGGTTTTAGTTGGTATTGAAGCTGAAGCACTTGGTACTTGGTTGTAGTGCGATGTAGGGAACCACAAGTGCATATTAGGAAGTTGAGTAGGGGTAAAGCAGTGAGATTGGACCAAGATATACGAAGGAAGATGGCATATGTAAGGGTTGTTCAAAAGCTTGAAGGCATGACAGTTTATTGGAAGGACAAGAGGCAACAACACTATGAATATCTTGTGCAAGAGTGGGAACTCTTGGGGCACATTGAAGATTGAATAATGGATGTACAAAAGGCCTTGAACAATCTTCATGGAAGGTTTTCTGAACTTGAGGAAATTGATGAGAAGATACAACAGGGTGACTAAAGACGCCAAGAACTCATAGATGAACGAGTTCACTTAAGAGAGAAGTGCCAAGTTGCAGGATAAAGTCAAGGGACTTGAGGAAGAGATCAACAGGGACTTTCTTAATTGTAAACCAGTTGTTATAGAAGAAGTTGAGATTGAGTACATTTACAAACATGGAGATTATTACCGTGCCATGCAGGATGACTTGCGGATAGTTGGGGTACTCAAAGTGGAAGAGGTCAATGTGTGCTGAGTAGGTGTAATTGAGCAGCGTCCGAAGGAAGACAAGCTTGAAGCTAGACTAGGTTTGAATTACTCAAATGAACCGAAAGGGTAAGTTGCATCCCTTAAGAGGATTGTCAAGTTGAGACACAAGTTGAAAGACAACTCTGAGGTGGAATTGTTGAAGAAGGTTGTTGAGATAAGATGCAAGACAAAACCTATGGAGGATGGAGATACCTTGAGGTTGAGTTATGTGCAAGTTACCGTACATAGGAAGAATTTTGCTGCATTGGTTGATATGGGGGCTACACATAGTTTCCTTAGCACGAAGGCAACAACATCTTTGGAGAAGAAAGCTAGAGTGGAAAGGGAGTTGAGTTCTTTCAAAGCTATTAACTCAACCATGAATTTTGTGACAAGTGGTTTTAGGAACACACAAGTGGGAGTGGGTTCACGGTTCGGAAAGTTGGATTTGAGGGTGATTGAGAAGGATATTCATGTTATGGTTTTGGGGAAGGATTTCATGGTAGCTACACAAGCCGTACCGATGGTAGACTGTGACATACTCTTGATTATAGTTGGTGGAAAAACCATGATCGTGTCGATGACAAGGAAGAGTCGCTTGGGATATCACTTCGATGACTTTGTATGAGAAGGAACCAAATGTGAAGCATGATTATGTAGAACAAAGGGAAATTGGATGTGTGACTCAAGTAACGAATGAGAAGAGGATGATCAAATTTGTTGCGAGAGCCAAGAAGGAAAAGAAGAATGGAGGTGGAAAGGCAGTTACACCCAACATGGAGAAAACAACATGTGCATCTTCTACTAGGAGACTTCACCATGAGGTTGTTAATGAAAAAGGAAGTTTGAGTACTTCTTATAAGGAAAAATATGGAGGAGAGTATGCAGGTAGAGATCTAGATGGGATTGTGGACTATTGCAGGCATGATATGGGCATATATGACTTTTAGTTGACTAAGGAAAATCTTGGGAAGCTTGGATGCACACAAGTGGAGGTTGTTGATGTGCATGAGTACTTAAGGACACAACATTAATATGATACATGGGTGGATGAGAGTTAGGGAAGCAACTTCCTGGCCCTTGTCATGCACTAGACCTTTGGAGATGGGTGCGTGCAGGGCCTTGATGATGAGGAGGACTGCACCACCAAGAAAAAGGGACCTTTGGGGAAGGCCCCCTAACACACATAGAGATGATTCTTGGATGGAGGTGGTTGATTGGTACATGACCATGGGAAGCACATGGATGATAACATTGATGACAACATATTGCAAATGAGATGGTAACTACTTCAAGGACCTGGATATGGATCACTTAAAGCATTCAATAGAGATGGTATGGATTTTTGATCGAGTTGATGAATGTGAAAGGATGCTAGAGAAACAACTGACAATGGCATGAAGAGGAGGATTCTCGTGGATTTGGACGTGATAGTTGGACTAATCACCCGACTAGTTCAACCCATGGGGGCATCCTGTGCACCGAGCTATGTAAGACATATGTTGAGGTTTTACTGAGATGTGTTATGTTGGGCTGGAGTATCATGGCATAGATTCATTTTATGATGATACATGGTGGGTTGACATGATATATGTTCCAATTACAGCATGTAGCCAAGTTGGAAGGGTCAAGCCGTCCACTGATGGAGCAGCATGATGGATTGCGATAGATGTGGTTAATAACATGGATAGAGGAGACTTACCCGTTTATGGAGTCATGAGCCTTGGTGGAGATTTCTGCGATGGAGAGCAGAGTTGGGCAGCATGAACATTGGATGTTGGAGCTGGTGACACTTTGCAACATTTTGGTCTTGGTGATGGATTTGTCGAGGATGAAAACCGTATTTAGAGTGAGGGAGGATGTTAGAACTTCGATTTTGGATTTCCCAAGAGAGTAAAAAAATGAACTCAAGTACGCACGCACCCATGATGTGGGATGGGCACCCGCGTTCAATTAAAGATGATTCAATTGGAGTGCTCTATTAAATGCGACTTGGAGGCGAGTTATTTGGTTATGTGTGACCCATCATTAGTTAAAGGCAACTCAGGTGTAGAGATCGGTTAAAGGTGACGGGAAAGTGCACATGTGTAGTGGGAGCGCCATGATGGGCAGGCACCTGCCCAACAAGATGAGCAACTGAGTGTAGAGGGAAAGGCGTTCAGGTGGACTGATGGGTTGGGCGCCTAGGTGAATGAGTCACCTGGCAGGTGAGTTAGTCGAGTTGGAATAGTTGGGCAAGAGGTCTGTCCAGATGTCGACATGGGTGAAGAGCTGTGGAAAATTCATGTTGTTTAGGTTGGATGAACGTTGGGCAGGTCGACCCGTGGACATACACGACGGTTCATGAGTGGGCTCGTTGTGTGCGACGGACAAGTCGACCAAACAACATGTGAGTAGGCTGACCAATGGGTAGCACCAACTGACACGTTTGTTGGAGAAATGCGTTCGGTGGAAGAGCATATAAGTATAACATGAGGTGATGGAGTGGAGGCATCATCACAGAGTTTGGTTATCAACACAAAATGGATCAAAGTGTGATTTAACACAGTCGCAAGGCAAGAGGTGAGTCAGGGAGGCAAGGCAGATTGTAGCGCGAAAGGAAGTGCAAAAGTCTGGGTAGTTCAGGCAGATGACAGTTCGGGCAAAGTTGAGTTTTCTGGGCGGGACAAGACGCGGGTAGGACAGATACGACAACATTGCATTTGGGCAATGTGCCCTCCTTGTGGGAAAAATGTTGAACGTTGCCCGAGTGAAGTTGGCAGGCCGCAACTTGGGGTTCCTAGGGGCAGAACAGTTTTGACGGATAGTGCAATGCGAACAAGGTGGCAGCGACAATGCACGGGCACAAGTTGAACGACTGGTGTACGACTACCGTGCAACTTGGGAAAAGTGTGCAAGGTGACTTTGGGTGGCTGCATGATTTTGTAAAAACTTGTATTTGCAGTATTTGCAGATTTATATATTATTGGGTAGACTTGACAGGGAGTTGCCCCTCCCACATAAAATGTGCGTAATTGTGTTATGATGATGATTTTATTCCACTACATATATTTGAAGAAGATAAATGAATGAATGTTGTTTGTGTTGCATTATGGACACTTGAAGAAATTTGACTGAGTGTTAAGTAGAAATAGTGTGTGTACTTGGGTAGTAGTGAAACAAAAAATTTAGTCGATGCGTCACCAACCTATGTGTGGTTTAAAGACACCACCAGATAGAGGTGTGACAGGTGGAATGTCCATCAAAAAAAATGAACAAACTAAATTTGAAATCACTACTGTTTTTCAAAAATACATATTAAATAAAAAATATTTAGCATAAATTTAAATTTCACCTAATTTTAAGACATACAATAATTGAAATATTTTTTAAATTTATTGTATAATATTTATATTTTTAATTCATTCTACAAGGTAAATAGGGAGAGTTGGCCTCTCGGCTAGCTCAAACAGCTCCAATTCTTACAACTGCTCCTCCTACAGTCACCACAACAGTCCCTCCTACTTATCCAGCATCAACAGCAGGTACCTCATCTTCAACAACAACTACAGCAGCAACAACAACAGTACCAGATACCAGCCTGAGCATGGAAGATATGATGAAGGAAATAAAGGCTTTAGAACTCCAAATGGCAGAGCTAAAGGAAGCTAAAGAAAAACTGGCCAAGATAGAGGTGAATTATGATAAATCAAAAATAATCGTGGTTGAGAAAACAAGAAAAGTAAAGGCCCTGGAAAATAAGGTAAAATCCTTGGAGAAGGACCTTACTCTTCACAAAACTCTGGCAGAAATCAAAACAATTTTGTGGACTAAAATTGGCCAGTCCATCACTGATCAATGGACATCAATACAAACTATCCATGACTAGATTGAGTTGATAGAGATAGCTCAAGTTGAGACTCAAAAAGCCAGAGAATTATTAGCAAACAAGCCTGAACAGGCCAATAAAGTCATTAATTTTTTGAATACCCATACCAGAGAGCAGCTAGCAGCTCTAGATATTCAGGACAGAACAGGTACAATTTTGACAGTAAAAAAGGTGTTGACCATGAGGAATTTTGTACAAAATTTGGAAAGAAAGTGCCAAGAAATGCAGACAGAAATAAATGCCTTTAGAGAAAAGTTTGCAGTGTTGCAGAGCAAAGGGTTACCCAGCTTATTGACCAGCAATCGGAGACTATTAACACATGAACAATATGCTCACAGGGTAAATACCTATGTTACCAATCAAATTACAGCATCATCAAGCATTTCAGAAGACACAGTACCTCCCTCTGGACAGAGCTTATATGACAAATTAGAAAATTTGTTCTACATTGAACATGAGATGACACATCTTTTTGAAGTCCAGCCCAATTACTACAGGTATACTGAAGCTGATGAAACATTAATAAAACTACAAAGACACCATTTGCCAACAGATCAATGGTGGCAGGTCATGCTTGAGGTTTTACCAAGGTAGTTTTGGTTCTTTTTCTTTGATCATCTGCATTAAATCAAATTCCAATATACGGGTCACCTATCAGAAAACCAAAATAACAAAGGAAGGAGTTCGCGCTAGAATGCATTAAGGCAGAATCAGGCACAAGTGACAGGGCCGTGACAGCAACTCAGGAACGCAAATCAAAGAGATAGCTACCAGCCGACTAATTGAGTCAAAAAGTCAAGCATAGTAGACCACCTAAGGCAGCCAGTACAGCGTAGTTACTCCTTCATTCATTACGCACTGTTTTCAATATCATTTATTGCCTTTGAAGAAGTATATGGATAAATTTATTGCTTGATATTTTCCCTATGGGATATTTTGTAATTCTCTTTGTATAAATACCTCCTCAAGATATGTATTATTGTTGGCTAGTGAATATCATTCTGGACCGGCGCTGTGAATTTTGAGAACTCTTCTGAAATAAAGATTGCTGGAATGCTTTGCTGGTTATGGAATTAATGGCAGAAGAATATGTTACAGAATTCTCGTGTTACCTCATGGATCAATAAGTCTTCTTTACTCTTGTTTTACTGCATCCGTGTTTTATATACCACCTAAATATCATGTTCTAAATTACAAGAAAAAAGAATAACCCAGAATTTACTTTGTTGTACTCTGTGTTCAATTCCTGTCAAATTTTATGTTTTCTACAAGACTAGCATAGGCAAGAATTCTTGACTTGATCCAGGTGGATATTGGTGGCCACCTGCCAAGTCCACCTGGACCCCCACCTTTGTCTTTCTCAGCATTTTCAGTTTCCTTAATTGTAGCACAACTTACTATTTTTAGTAGTTTTTCGGGTCCTGAACTTCCGGAGCCATTTTGAGGCCCTAAACGACGTTTTTTGGGGAATCCGGGAGCAACATGGGTCCATGAAATGGACCGATGTTGCTCGTTCCAACAATAATAGTGCTCGGATAGATCTTTCTAACGAGCTATTGTATGTGTCAAACGGAGATCATATGCCAAAGTTACGACCCCGGGAAGTTGATGTACCAACTTACCCCAAATGGGGCCCACAGTTTTGGCGTTTCATCTCCTAGGGTTAGGTTTTTGAATGTTAAGGGTTTTCCATTGTTTCTCAACAATAAATAGGCCTTCGAGCCTCATTGTTACACAGTTCAGAGGCATGTAGCCACCACATCTCTTCTCAAAGATAAGCTACCATCGCCCTAGCTGGTTTATTTCCATTTCTGGTTGTAAGCATATTTCAGTATTTTTCCATTAATGAAATGAAGTATTATTTCCACTGCATCTTTGTGTATATGGTTATCTCTGTAATTTGTTGCATTCCTGTTTAAATAATGATCAGTGGTATCAGAGCGGTCTGCTTTTTCTCTGTTTTTCTTTGCATGTCCCCAACAAGGTCGGGATATAAGGAGTTAGGGCTTGAACTGGTTGAACCTTTGCAAGACCAGCCTCGCAAATCCCGACGGCCTCCCATGGCGGACGAGAAGAAAGACGAGGGGGCAGGAGATCCCATCAAAATCTTGCTCGAAGAAGCCCTCGAGTGACAACGGAACGTGATGATGGACAGCTTTGCCCAGATCCTTCAGCGGCTACCCAGAAGCAACGCATCGGCTTCCAGCAGCTACTCTGGAAACGCCACACCCTTTAAGGTACAAGTTAATTTTGAAATCCCCATATTCGAGGGTCAGATAGACGCAGATGCCGTAGACAAATGGTTAAATCTGCTAGAGGGTTATTTTTCTGTTCATGAATTTTCGAGTAGGGAAAAGATTGTTTTTGCTCTTCTCAAAGCAGCCCCCCACGTCAAGGACTGGTGGGAAACCTACTGCGAGCAGAAGGATGAAAGTACTGGCTCACTATTTTCAGCCGCACCCACTTGGGATTCGTTCCGGGATGCCATCAAGGAGCAATACTACCCTGTCGGAAGCTATGAGGATGAATACATAAAGTGGACCACGCTGCGGCAGGGAAGGGACCAAGACGTGCCAGAGTTCACCAATCTTTTCCATACCCTTCGCACAAAGTTGGGTATCAAGGATTCGGAGAAACATTTGATACTCAAATACCGTGGTTGCTTGCACAAGTACATCCAGGAAGAAATACAATTCCTAAACATCCCCTCGCTCGGCGCAGCATACCGATATGCCGTCAAGGTCGAGCAGAAGTTTAAACAAAAGAAGCAAGACTTTGGATCTGCGAATCCAAAGCAGGGGAAAGGTGCCCCTAAACCGCAGAACAAAGGACAAACTCAAGGCGGGACAGCCCAAGACAACCAGCCGAAGCTACAAGCAAAGAACAGCGCCGCGAAGCCGAGAAAGGACACTGGAAAATGGTGCAAGTTCCATAAGAGCTCCACTCACAACACAAGTGAGTGTCGGGCCAAGCAGTCACTAGTGGCTGAGCTAAAGGTTTCAGAATCAGATGCATGCTCCGACTTTGAGTCAGAACCCGATAAGGGGTATGAAAAAGGGAAGCAGATCACTGATGCAGATCCCAGTGCCACTGTTGCTACCGCAAAGATCCAGAAAAATGAACCCGAAGATCCAGAGGAGGAGGAGCGTATCTTCCACTCCCAGATGTGGGTAAAGGGCTCCCCGATACAGTTCATTGTTGATAGCGGGAGTCAAAAGAACCTCATTTCGGCAGAGGTCGTGAAGCAGTTGGGCTTACCGACCACAGCACATCCACAACCATACACCATTGGGTGGCTTCACCAAGGACGAGATCTTCGCGTGAGCCAGCAGTGTCGCCTTCCATACAACATCAAGCCCTTCATGGATGAGGTATTGTGTGACATTGCTCCCCTTGAAGTTTGTGATGTATTACTAGGACAACCATACTTGTGGAAGCGACATGCTGTGTATGAATCAAGGCCCCGTGCTGTTATTATTACATTGGGAAATAAGTTGTTCAGGATACCAGAGGTAGCACCACCTGCCGCCATCTCTTTGATTACTTCAAAACAATGGAGTAAGATCATTTCCAAAACCAGGAAATTTGTTTTCCTGATGATACGCCCTCAAGGAAAGAAGAAGACAGTGGCCGCGGCCTCTAGACGGGGACCCTCTGCACGACAACTACAGATGGACAAGGTTGTGGAGGAGTGCGAGGACATCTTCACCTCCCCGGCAGGGGTTCCTCTGCACTATCAAGTCAAGCACTCCATCGATCTGTCCCCAGGTGCGCCGCTACCCAACCTGGAGAACGATGAAATCAAGAGGCAGATTCAGGAGCTCCTGCAGAAAGGTCACATCCATCCGAGTTCATCGCCCTGTGGGAGCCCGATCGTGTTGGTACAGAAGAAGGATGGGATGTGGAGACTCTGTATTGACTATCGGGCGCTGAACAAGATCACTGTCCGTAATAGGTACCCGATCCCGCTGATTGAAAACCTCCTAGACCAACTAAAGGGGGCGAAATATTTCAACAAGATCGATATGAAGTCAGGATATCACCAGGTACCAATCGAACCCTCTGATGTATGGAAGATTGCCTTCAAATCCAAGGAGGGCCTCTTTGAATGGTTGGTCATGCCTTTCGGATTGACGAATGCTCCTGCAACCTTTATGAGGCTAATGGATGACATCTTGCGGCCATTCACCAACTCCTTTGTAGTAGTATACTTGGATGACATTCTGATCTTCAGCCAGAGTTGGGAAGAGCACCTCCACCACATCCGACAGGTTCTCCAAACACTGCGGCAACACAAGCTATGTGCCAATTTGGAGAAATGCACTTTTGGCATGACCCAGGTTCAATATCTGGGATACATCATTGATGAACAGGGGGTGCATGTCGATCCAGCCAAGATCCAATTCATTCGGGATTGGCCCTCTCCAACCACTCTAACAGAGCTCCGCAGCTTTCTAGGTCTTGCCAACTTCTACCGCAGGTTTGTGTTGGGGTTTTCTCATATTTCTTGGCCCTTGATTCAAGTCACCAAGGGAGGGGCGAAAGCAAAATTCTTTTGGTCTGAATCTTAACAGAAGGCATTCATGGAGTTGAAGGATCGCCTCTGCATGGCACCCGTGCTCGCATTACCAGATTTACAACAACCATTTGAGGTCGAGACAGATGCCTCTGACTATGCTATTGGGGCAGTCCTTACTCAACATGGACATCCAGTGGCATATCACAGTGAAACACTTTCAGACACAGTCCGGAAGTACCCCACTTATGACAAAGAGATGTATTCCATTGTACAGGCCTGCCAACAATGGAAGCATTACATTTTGGGGAAGGAAACGGTCATCCACACAGACCACCGACCCCTGCAGTTCATACAAACCCAAGGGAAATTGCAGAATGATCGCCATCAGAAGTGGTCTACATACCTGCAACAGTTCCACTTGAATATCAAGTATAAGAAGGGCAGCACCAATAATGTTGCAGATTGCCTCATTCGATCACCGATCATGGCGTTAACCACCGTGCTCAACTCTTGTGGGCACGAGACTTCTGATTGGCCACTTCTCTACAAAAGCGACCCAGAATTCGGCCACACATACCAGACACTCTTGGAGGGTCGGCATGTTGGAGATTTTCACCTCCAGGATGCCCTATTATGCCACCTCGGTCACCTTTTTGTTCCTTCAAGCGAGCGTGCCAAGATGATTTGGGAAGCACATTACAGTCGGGTTGCTGGGCATTTCGGGGTCGAGAAAACAGTGGCAGTACTGCAAAATTATTTCTATTGGCCGAATCTTCGACAGGATGTTGGGAAGTACATCCGATCATGTACTGCCTGTGCCATTGCCAAACCGTCCATTAAGAAGCACGACCTCTATACCCCGTTGCCTACCCCTAGTCGACCTTGGGAATCCATCTCCATGGATTACATGTCAGGCCTTCCTTCCACTAAGCATGGAAATGACTGTGTTTTTGTGGTCGTCGATAGGTTCTCGAAGATGGCCATTATGGCGGCCTGCAAGAAGAATATCACAGCAGAAGCCACTGCTAAACTCTTCTTTGAACGAGTGTGGGTGCACTTTGGGATCCCACAGTCTATCATCTCAGATCGGGACAGTCGGTTTCTCAGCACATTTTGGTCCAGTCTCTGGTCAATGCTGGACACCAAACTCACGAAGTCCACAACCTTCCATCCTCAAACTGATGGCCAGACAGAGGTTGTCAATAGGATGATTGTGCACATTCTTCGCATGTATAACTCAAAGCATCCACGCACATGGGACGAGAGCCTCCCCTATGTTCAGCACAGCTACAACCAAGCTCTTCACAGCTCCACTGGCCACAGCCCTTTTCAGGTGGGTTTGGGATTCCAGCCACTATGCCCCATTGATGTGGCCATGCCACTTGCAGCTACTCACATGAATTCAGCTCATGTCCAGTCCGAAACAGATAAGGCCACCAGCTTCATTGAGCGCATCCAACATATTCGCCAGCAGGTCCATGACATTCTTGAGAAATCAAATGCCAAGTACAAGCAGTGACATTGCAGAACATCGGGTGCCATACAAGTTTCAGGTGGGCGACAAAGTCTGGTTGCATTTGCAAAAGGAACGCCTTACTGGAGCCTATCGGAAATTGAGACCACTCCGATATGGCCCTTACACCATTACTGAGGCTATGGGAGACAATGCATTTGAGCTCAGCATTCCCCCATTCCTTGGCCTGCACCCAGTGTTCAATGTGTACCACCTTCGGCCATACTTTCCACCATTACTAGACACATCCGACATTGTAGAACAGCTCAAACCCACAGAGTTAAATCCAGATTGCATGGAACAAGCTGCAACCGATCGGATCATGGACACACAGATCAAGAACACTCGCCAACAGAACATCCAACTGTATCGAGTTGTCAAAGCAGGCCAACTCCTTCAGCAGGGCAAGTGGCTCACTAGGGAACAAGTTCAGCAAAAGTTTCCTCATCTAATGGAGGAGTTCAACGCAATGGGGACCATTGCTTCCTAAGGGGGGAGGAATGATCCAGGTGGATATTGGTGGCCACCTGCCAAGTCCACCTGGACCCCCACCTTTATCTTTCTCAGCATTTTCAATTTCCTTATTTGTAGCACAACTTACTATTTTTAGCAGTTTTTCGGGTCCTGAACTTCCGGAGCCATTTTGAGGCCCTAAACGATGTTTTTTGGGGAATCCGGGGGCAACATGTCGATGTTGCCTGTTCCAACAATGATAGTGTTCGGATAGATCTTTCTAACGAGTTATTGTGTGCGTCAAACGGAGATCATATGCCAAAGTTACGACCCCGGGAAGTTGATGTACCAACTTACCCCAAACGGGGCCCACAGTTTTGGCGTTTCATCTCCTAGGGTTAGGTTTTGGAATGTTAAGGGTTTTCCATTGTTTCTCAACAATAAATAGGCCTTCGAGCCTCATTGTAACACAGTTCAGAGGCATGTAGCCACCACATCTCTTCTCAGAGATAAGCTACCATCACCCTAGCTGGTTTATTTCCATTTCTGGTTGTAAGCATATTTCATTATTTTTCCATTAATGAAATGAAGTATTATTTCCGCTGCATCTTTGTGTATATGGTTATCTCTGTAATTTGTTGCGTTCCTGTTTAAATCCGGATCATGACTGCTCCTGTCTCCCTGGTTCTTTCACCCTGAATACAATTAGGGAATTCTTAACTGCTCCTTGATAGTGTTTACTCATCTTCCCTCTGTTAGCATAATGAAAGATTCTTAATTGCCTTTCATTCCCTGACTTCACTTCATCTTATTCCAGCTTGAAATTTGTTCTGTGTCTGACTATCTTGCTCTGTAGTTTCTCCTTTTTCCAAAGAAACCATACCCAGAGGTTTATTTTCATTGGACTCCATCAACCCAATGGTCTGAACTTCTCTCATATTGCAGCCCTGTTCTACTGAATGTCATCTTCCAAACACCAAACAAAAACTTGTGCCTCATAACTAGCCTAACATATAGCAAAACAAAGCTAAATTACAAAGAGAGAGCCCTCTCTGGTTGCAGATTGGCTAGAATCTGCAGCTAAAAGACTGGTTAGTGGTTACCTCGGCCGTATTCCCTTTTCTCAGATCTTTTGGGGAACAACCTGAGTGATAACAGAATGACCATTAACCAGAGGCGCTATCCAAGGGGAGGCAATGCAAGCTTTCACCCAAGTTATGAGAACTTTTGAGAAGCCAAATTTCTCCATCACAGAAAACAGGAAATCATGTCTCACCCTGTCAAAGGCATTTGTCAAATCTAGCTTAGTCACCATGCCTTTCTCTTTTTGATGATAGCTTGAATGAATTGCTTCTTGAACCAGCACAATATTGTCAAGGATCTTTCTCCCTTTTATGAATCCTCCTTGGTTTTCAGGGATGATGACCAGCAGAATTTTCTTAATACGGTTGGCTATTATTTTTGTAATCAGCTTATAACTTGTATTACACAAAGAGATGGGCCTGAATCTGCTGAAATTGGTGGTGCCTTTGTCTTTCGGAATCAAGGCAAGGAAGGCCAAGTTGGTACTGCCTCCAATCTTGGTGCAGGTCTGAGATTTATGGATCATTCTCAAAAGGTCTTTTTTAATTGTAGGCTAGCAAGTCAGGTAGAACCTTGCAGTGAACCCATCAGGGCCCGGGGCTTTATCTGGATCCATGCAATCTAAAGCTTCTTTAATCTCATTCATACTGATCGGAGCAGTCAGCATAATATTGTCAGAATCTTGAACATAGTGAGGAATAAGATCAATCAGATAGGCTTGAGAATCGATATGAGGGTCTTTCGAGGTAGAGTAAAGATCTTTGAAGGAGTGGGCTGCTCGCTTTATGCCTTCAGAATCTTTAACCACAGTGTTTTGATAGTGAATTTCATTTACTGTTTTGAAGTGCTTGCGTGCTTCAGCTTGCTTATGGAAGTAGCTTGTATTTTTGTCTCCGGCATGTAACCAAAGATTTTTGGACTTCTGTCTCCAGAACTCTTCTTCATCCCTACTTTCTCTATGGAGATCTTTTTGCAGCTCTACTTCTTTTTGAAGAAGGATTTGAGTTACATCGGAATTCTCCATTGTTAATTGATGGCCTGCTAAACTGTCATGCATCTCCTTTCTTTTGGCAGTGGGCGTTTTCAACCTTTTAGCCCACTCCTTGAGCTCCCTTTTAAGTCTCCTCATTTTTTCTTCCCACACAAAGAAAGGGGATCCTTGAACTTGCCGGTTCCAGGCCTCAGAGACCACCTCCTGGAATCCTTCTTGATGAATCCACAGAGAACTGAATCTAAAGGGAATGGGGCCAAGATTTCCATCCAGGGAGAGCTCGAGCAGAATGGGTTTATGGTCAGAGGTGTAGTTCGGCAAAATTTTAGAGGTGGCCATTAGATCACAAGTCAAGAAGGAGGATTGGACTAGAAATCTGTCCAGACAAGCAGCAATGTGGTCGGGGCCTATCCTTTTGTTTGACCAGGTGAATTCCCAGATGTGGGCATGATATCCTCCAATTCCCAATATAAAATGAGGTCTTCAACCCATTCTCTAGCTGTGTCCCTGACCAGCGAGCCCCCCTTTTTCTCTTCTGTAGCTAGCGTAACATTCAAATCACCTGCAATAATAATATTTTCTAGGTTGTGCAAGAAAAGATAGGACTGGAGCGAGTCCCAACAAATTTTTTTCTCAAATGGTAAGACCGGAGCATAAAGATTGAACATACTTACTTGGTGGCTAGATTCTTTATGGAGGAGGAACTTAGTGAGTAGCCAATGGGGGCAACATTATTCGTGAATCAAATCATATTTGGAGTTGTCCCGAAAGGAGGCAATCCCTCCAGAGGCGCCTCTGGCGCTGACTGCTCTCCCTTGGCCTTTATGCCAGAATGC
Organism: Pinus tabuliformis; assembly: GCA_031772625.1. Lineage (NCBI taxonomy): Eukaryota > Viridiplantae > Streptophyta > Pinopsida > Pinales > Pinaceae > Pinus > Pinus tabuliformis. The sequence continues at coordinate 467,181,135 of CM062810.1, forward strand.
TTTGCTCGCTTGGAGGAGTAGAAGGTCCTCCAGTTTTGTCTCCTGGATGAGAAGGATTTCAGGTGAGTACATACTTACAATGTTTTTCAGAGCTTCTCCTTTCAACCTGCTACCTAACCCTCTGCAATTCCAGGAGACGTATTTCATTATTTACTGGCTTGGAAGGTTGTGGATCCTTTTGAAGCCTGACCATGCTTGCGCCTAGATCTGGTATTCATCATTCCTTTGAGAGTTTTCTAAGAGCCTTGGAGAACATCTAGATAAGTTTGTTCCTCTCTCTGTTTCTTCTTGGACTTTCGACCCCTGGCCGACTTGATAGGAGTGACTTGTAAGCTGTCTGAATCTGAGACTCCATCTTCTGAATCTCCCTCAGAACCGAAGCCCAAACTGATGCGCTCCTCGTTTTCTTCTTTTTCCCCTTGTTCATCCTCTGATGGAGGAAGAGTTGACTTTGCCTTTGCTTCTTTCACTTTCTTCGATGGGTCTTCTAGTTCCTCTTGGGTTCCAATGGCATCTGTCTTTACCCCAGAGGAAGAACCCTCTTTTGGAACTTCTTTGGCTTTTCGTTTAGGCCGGGGCTTCACTAATGGCCCTGAATTTTTCTTCTCAGTTGGTTTTGGGACCGCCTTGCCCTTTTTTATTTCTTTCCATCCTTCTTCGTCCACTTTGTCCCTGGTTGGAGCTTTTGGGAAATTTCGTTGGAGGTGTCCATGTTCATGACAGGTTCTGCATTTGAAAGGCAGATGCTCATAATCCAATTTTTGATAGTGATGCCATTCTCTGACTGTAAGTTTTACTGCTTTAGGCAGTCCAGCTTCCAGATTGACTTCCACACAGATTCTTGCACAGGTATATTGGCCCTTGTTATCTGCTTTGTCAATGAAACGGCCTAGGCCATTTCCAATCTTCTGCAAGGTGTGATAGCTCCAGCAATGGATCGAAAGATTGGGAAGTCGGACCCAGACTGGGACCTCTTTAGGGGTATCGATTGAGGGATCGAAGTCGGGGGTCCACTTATTAAGATACAGACCTTGATTTCCCATAAAATACGGACCGTTTCTAAAAACCAAATCTCGATCTTCTTTGGAGGTGAACTGGAAAATGAAATACCCTCTTCCGACAACATAGCAGATCACATTGTTTTCCAGCTGGGGCCTCCAGTTGCGTTGGATCCAGTCATCTGTTGTTTTTGTAGAGGGCCAGCATCCCATAAATTGTCCTACCAACCCTCTGTCAGCTAGGGCTAGGGCGATTTTTATCGGTTGGTCTTCTGGCAGGGTGATCTCAGGAATTTCCTCCAATTTTTTGATGAATTTTGGGACTTCTGGAATCAAACGTTTCTTCCCTTTCTGCGAGAGCAATCTTCTGAATGCTTCTTCTTAATAGATTGGTGGGGTGGGAGAAGGCTCCCCACCCCGTGCACTCATGGCGGCTACACTCCTCTGCGATCACAAAACCCAGACGCAGACACTGTGCCAGAAGCAACACTAGCCGGAGGAGGGAGGCAGAGCCCGATTACGGGGATGCTAGGAAGGATTGAGAGCCCAACGGCAGGGGCTACCACGCAAGGGGCCTGTGGAGGGCCGCAGGGGCCAAGGAAGCAGGGGCGCAAGATCTCCAGTTCAGAATGCACACACAGATCACCCTGAAACTCAGCGCTGCCCTCCATTTTCATTCGAAGTGAAATATCGTATTAAACATAGGTTTGATCTAAAGTGATCATTGTATTAAATATAAAGTTTTGTCTTAAAATATTTTTGTCTCAAAATGCTTTTGTCTTAAATATAAAGTTTTGTCTTAAAATAATTTTGTCTTAAATTGTTTTTGTCTTAAATATAAAGTTTTGTCTTTAAATTTTTGTCTCAAACTACTTTTGTCTTAAATATAAAGTTTTGTCTCAAAATATTTTCGTCTTAAATTATTTTTGTCTTAAATATAAAGTTTTGTCTTAAAATATTTTTGTCTCAAACTACTTTTGCCTTAAAATATTTTTGTCTTAAACTATTTTTGTCTTAAATATAAAGTTTTGTCCTAAAATATTTTTGTCTCAACCTATTTTTGTCTTAAAGTTTATATTTAAGACAAATCAATTGATATTAATTTTTAATGTAAAATAACAAAAATAAAAATAAGTTTTTGGGACAAAAGATTTTTTTTATCTTAAAAAAATGTCTCAAAAGTGCCCTTGGTGTAGTAGTGTCGCAACTGTGCGACTAGTAAATCTGCTAATCCAGAGTGACTTAGGGCTTCATTTAACAACAATGGGTGGACGAACCAAAAACTTAGATACTTTTCCCCTCTAAACTTTTTACCCAGCTTTGATATGCTCGACTCTTCTCGCTCTGGTACCACTCTAATGGTGGGAGGGGAAAATTATATTCTTTATCCTTGCAATTAATCAAGAACCATACAAATAAAACACACAACACTACACAATAGAGTTGCAGTTCTCGAAGTCATATGTGTTGAATTGATTGAGAATTAAAATATAAATAGAGAACAAAGTTTTATGGGGAGATCTCTAAAAGGATTTTACTACGCCCATAATAATCACACTAAAAATTTTAGTTCTTTGATGCACACCAAACTCTTTCATCCAACGCACATACAAACTATATGTATACCGGAAATAATTATATCTAACATTATAGCCTTCTCATCACCCAACGAGAATCAAAGTAAACCAATCGTCGTAAGATTATTTTATCAATACGACTACACCATTCACATCAAATTTGTGAATTCACACTTCAAGAAACTTTGAAAGGTCCAGTATTAACGTAGATCCAGCCTGTTGAAAAGTGACCTAATCCATTTTAAATTAATAAAGTGGAATAAATTAAGGTTGATTCATATTATTGGAATAATTTCGTGGGCCATGCCATTAGAATGAGCCATCTTAAGATGAATATTTCAAGAGATATATAAAGTATATATAGCCAACTCAAACAAAAGAAATGAAATATATAAATATTATGAATTATATAGATATTATAATATAATTCATGGCTTTACATGTTATAATGTATATATAACCATCTTTATTAACAACTACAAAATAATAAAAGTCTAACAATCTTGATACAACACAATAAAGATTAGAGAATAATTCTACTGATATTCATGTTATTATGATTACGCATATCAAAAATAAAATAATATATTAATTCATTTCTTTGATTTTTAAGATGCAATGTATGTGTTCATCTTTAACCATGGAAAATATGTTTATTTTTAAAGTGATTTTAATTAAGATGTATTGTTCTTAGTGATGATATAGTGTAATAATCCAGACAAACAAGTAGTGGTAATGATTTCAACAATGACCCAAAAAAAAAAAATAAGCGTATTGATTTCAATGGAAAGTAAAAAATGATTTAGGGTAATTAAGTAATTGCATTGATTTTTATAAGGTATAACATATATACTTTAAATTTTAAGTAGGTTCATTTATTTTAGCAATGATGTAAAAGAAAACAGTATGGTTCATTGATTTAAGTGATGATACAATTAAAATGAGTTGTCTTTTGAATGCGATTTTTTGGAGTTTATTATTATGATACATAAATTTAGTAGGGAAAAATTTGAGGTGAAATCTTAATTTGTGTTATTTAAACTAGTTTTTTGATTGTATATGTGGATTCAACACCCTGAAAAACCCTAGAGAACTTCTATTGTGTAGGGGTTTCTCATCAAACTTGTGATTTCAATGATTTTTTATAAGATTTTAGAGAAATCTGACCAGAAAAATCCAAAAAAACTTCTAAAAAATAGTACTTAAAATAACTCCCAATCAAAATAATTCATAATAATCAAAAAAAATTTAATAACTAAATAATCAAAACAATAAAGTGCCTTGGTGTTAGTGTCTATATATTGAAAATATTTTTTTTAAAAATCAAGTAATTGCATTATTTTCAATAATAACATAACAAAAAAACGAGATACATTTATTTCAATGATAATACTACAAATTGATCAATTAAAAATTAATTGAAAAAAATAATAGCATAACAAAAAGACGAGATACATTTAGTTCAATGATAATAAAATAAATTAATCAATTAAAAATTAATTGGAAAAAAAATACCAAGAAAAATCACATATTTCGTTGCTTCCAATAATTAAATAAAGCAAATTATCAAGTTGAATGACTTTAACAGTTATGTTTTGCTGGGGTGTAATTCCTTTATCATTATTTATGCATTAAAATCAATATAGTGTTACCCTATATAAAATATTAATGATATATAATTTTATTGATATGTATTAAGACGAATTTAATGAGGAACATACCAGAGGAGAAAGAAACAGAAACTATTAATATTGGACACTAGGAAAGTAAGAAAAATGAGGTATAAATTTCTTTAATAAACTGTTTCATTTATATATCATTTTTTGGGATTCAACTGGGTTAAGTAAGTCATTAACGTATAACCATTTCCATGAGAGGTAGTCGTAACTGACTAATTTCTCATGATTTTTGAATTGTTCACTTAGCACTCATTGCATCGGGTGATGCTCACAGGGGTGAAGAAGTGGGATTGAAACTAGTGAAATGAATCACATAGTGTCAATCGTCACTTCCGGAGCTGCGTTAATAAACTGTTTCATTTTTATTTTTTTCAGTTGATAAATTTGAAAAAGGGACGAAGTTCACAAATAAATGTACAAAAGATGAATTAAAATTGACCCTGCATATTAAATATTTTATTACTTTGTTAATATTCGCGTGCATTCACTTTAATTTTATTGATGATATTTTTAGATTTTAGAGATTATATATATATATCCCAGTTTTAAAGAAGATTTGTTTTATTCTTAAATTAAAGAACTTATATTTGTAAGGGATGAGGATATATTTTTTCATTTTAAAAATTATAATTTGCTAACTTTGAATGTTTTTATTGTTCTCATTAGCATGTTGCTTAATTCCGAATTCATTCTTTCTCATAGAAAATATGTCATCCTCTATAGGGGTATTGAAAATGGTGTCCATGGTGTGAGGGATTTATACAGCTTTTAAAATAAATATGTAGATTATTTAAGGGAATCAAATCATTTTTATTAGTCTTTCTATATATGTATATATATATATATATATATATATATATATATATATATCCTAGTTTTAAAGAAGATTTGTTTTATTCTTAAATTAAAGAGCTTATATTTGTGAGGGATGAGGATATATTTTTTCATTTTAAAAATTATAATTTGGTAACTTTCAATGTTTTTATTGTTCTCATTAGCATGTTGCTTAATTCCAAATTCATTCTCTCTCATAGTAAATATGTCATCCTCTATAGGGGTATTGAAAATGGTGTCCATGGTGTGAGGGATTCATACAGCTTTTAAAATAAATATGCAGATTATTTAAGGGAATCAAATCATTTTCATTAGTCTTTCTAATAAGAATTTTCGTCCAAAAACGTCTTAGGATCAAACATAGAGAGGTACAATAACTACTCTTGTTTTCTACTAATATGGTATATTTTCTTTCTTTTAATAAGAACTTTGTGTACATTTATTTTATCACCCACCCCTAATGGTTTTTCTATCTATTTTGCAATCATTATCATACCAAGGGTTGGTAGTTATGCTATTCTTTTTATATGACACTTTCATAGAGAACTTGCTAATGGTAACAAAGAGATTTTTCCTAAAATTTTGACATAGGTTTTCAATGTTATACTTATAATTTAAGAGGTGTAAATCCCTATTTAAATTCTTTAAGAAGAGAATCTTTTTACTCTTGTCAAAAAGTAGGTGGCTCGCAATTCTCATGAGTGAGCATGTTTTGCATGACAAATTTTAGAGTTAATGTTGAAGGTCTCGATCACCAATAGTCTCATGGTCATTTAAGAGGTCAAAGTTTACAATTTAGTTTGAAACAAGGATATTAGGTATCAAATAATCTACTAACTACTTTGAAGCCACCAATACAAGTCATCTGATTGGAGTTTGACCATTTGATTAAGCCCTTGGAAATGATAAGGTCTTGAGAACTACAAAGCTACTAATCTTACCAAATAAATTTTTCTTTAAGTCTTTAAAGTTTATTTTGAATCTATTTTGGATCTAAGATGATCACCATCACCAATTATAAATAATTTATAGAAAAATAAAAAATGATAATGAAAATTATAGTTAACACGAACTTAAACTAAATTCGATCGAAATCATAAAATTATAATTACCAAAAATATTATAATAAATAATCTATAATTTTATTTAGATTTTCAAAATTATATATATATTGTGAGATGAATTTTTGTAAGAGAATTGTCTTTTCCACTTTAGTTTGTTCAAGGTTTTGAGTGGACACTCCACCCAAAATTCTATGTCCATGATGATGGGTAAAGTGACCACTAAATGTGAGATGAATTTTTGTAAGAGAATTGTCTTTTCCAGTTTAGTTTGTTCAAGGTTTTGGGTGGACACTCCACCCAATATTCTATGTCCATGATGATGGGTAGAGTGACCACTAAAAAACTTCGACAAACTAAATTCAAAAGAACATCTCTTTTCCAAAAATACATTTTATAATAAAAAATATAACATAAATATAGATTTCACCTAATTTAAAACATACAATAATTAAAATATTTTAAAATCTATTATATAATATTTATATTTTTAGCACGTTCTATTTATAAAATTTAATTTTAAATTTTTTTATCATATAATTATATTTTATTTCAATCATTAAAATATAATAATGTAATATATTATGTAATTCAATTATTTTTATTTAATTTCTACTTCTCTAAATATTATATTTATTATAATAATAATATATTTTATAAAAATTGAAATACTTATCACAACTCAATTATTATTTTCCTCTTTGATATATTTATTATATATATAATAATAATATATTTTATAAAAATTGAAATACTTATTACCACTCAAATCTTCTTTTCCTCTTTGATATTAACGTGGGAAATTTTATTTTTAACTTTAAGCCGCATATAATAAATCCATTGAATGTTTTAGACCAAATAAATTAGATATTTCATAATCATCACATTTCTTATTTTTCGTATAGTCTTGGTCAAGATTATTCATATTATAAAATTTTGTTTTTTATTTATTTATTTTTAAAATAAGTTTATGTGTATGTTTTAAGTTATGTGAGTTTTGAGATGATTGGTATGTTTAATATGTAGTTTGAGTGGGGTGTATAAGCTATTAAAATCACCCTAATTTGTATGGAAATGCATCTAAATAGTCAAAATCACTTTGGATTGCACTTAGACATAGGGGCATCTAAGCCACTAAAATCATCTTAGATGACAACCCCAGATTCCACGGAGTCTCACAGACATCTAAGCTATCAAAATCACCAATAACCTTTACACCACATACCACATAGTGCCTTAACATAACACCCTATCATTATCTACACTACATCTGGGACAAATCACGAGCAATTTGCTCTATCAAATTCGACCCCACGGAACATATAAAACGATTACATATAGATGCTGTACGTGAGGCATTCAAATCGCCAGACAGTCGCTGTATAATGCGCGCTGAGGCCTGAGCACTGTACATTTGTACATACATGGTCACCAAAGCAATTATTAGGTCTTCCACGTGATTCTCTGAGCATAGTTCATCGACCTCGGAATTATTAGGCCGTGGCAAAGTTTGGTCAGTATTGGAGCCCATTCTTGGGTGGATATCGAGGCAATAAATGTCCATTTTTCCTGGTATAAATGTCACTTTTCGATTTTGCAAAACGTTTAGATTAGGTTTGTATTTATGTTAAATTTTGTCAGGTTTATATTTATTTGAAAGTGGCCTGTTTTGTTTATTTGGGAATGAGATTGTGCTTTCTTTTACCGCCATTGTAATGAATTTTCGGCCTTTTTTCCGGGTTCCTTTAACCATCGTCTGTTTATGTTAAAGGCACGCCCGTCGCCACCTCCACGGCGCAATATCGACAACAACTTTACTGATGGTGTTGGAAAGTATGGTCCCAACAGTGGTTCCTCTGAAGGAGATCCCTGGAAGTTACGGCGCTCCGCTGCTGGGCGCCATTGCTGATTGATTCGAATACTTCGTCACGGAAGGAGTCGACAATTTTTTTAAGAAGCGCATATACAAATACAAGATCACGGTCTTAAAGGTCAAATTCTTGTCAAAAAGAAGGTGGCCTTGATTCCAGCAATTCTCATGCAAAGTTGAAGTTAAAGGTTTATGATGAGGCTTAGGATTATCGTAATTTAAAAGGTCAACGTTTAACAGTTTAAAGTTAAAGGCTTAGGATTATCGTAATTTAAAAGGTCAAAGTTTAACCGTTTAAAGTTAAAGGTTTATGTTGAGAGTTAGGCTTATGGAAATTTAAAAGGTCAAAGTTTAACGCTGACTTATAAAACACTATTTTCAAGTTTATGAATACAAGTCATTTTAATTGGAATTTGGCTTTTTAATTATAACTTTAAAAATGTTAAGTACTTAACTTAAAAACTATAGAAATTAATTTGATATCAAGTAAAATTTCTATTAATTCTTACAATTTTCTCTTAACTCTTAAAAAATTCTTCTAGGTCTAGACTAAAATCAATCTAAATTTATCTTAAAATATATCTAACAATTTCAGAATAAAGATAGATGTAAAATTATCACCATCTTTTATTATAAATAATTTACCAAAAAATAAAATAAAATCATGAAAATAGTGGTAATAATACTTAACATCAACTTAAATTAAACTAAATTAGATTTAAATCATAAAATTATAATTATCAAAAATATTAAATAAACTAGTATAAATTCTGATTTCACCTGATTTTGAGATATGATAATAATATCATAATATAATAATTAAAATTTGAAATATGATAATAATATAATAATTTTAATTTTATTATGAAATATTTATATTTATAATACGTTTTAATTTAAAAATAAATGAAATTGTTGTTTTATATTTTTTTTAATGAATTATGATAACTTTTAATTTTAAAATTTTATTATATAATTATATTTAATTTCTTTCAATAAAATAATGCATTTATTTCCCAAAATAATATAACACATTATTTAATTAAATATATTTTTATTTAATTTCTATTTTATTATAAAAATTGAATACTTTTTATATGTCCATTTTACAAATATTTTTTTCTTTTATATAAAATATATATATATATAGATATAGATATACTTCAATCTCCTTTTTAAAATGTTTATTTATTATATTACTTATATAATATAATTTACCTTTATCTTTTCTATTAAATATTTTTTAAGCAATATCGTTATTACTTTTATGCTATTACTTCTAAGAAATTATGAAACAAAATTATTTTTTAATACATATTATTATTTATTTTAAATTACATTAAATCATATATATAGGTTTTTAATAATAAATTTTAAATTACATTAAATCATATATAGGTTTTTTAATAATAAATTAAAATAATTATTTATATTAGTACATAATTTATTTTTAAAATTTATTATTTCTTTTTTAATATATAATATAAATATATTTTATTTTAATTTTGATGATGATGGTTAACGTCTACTGAGATTAAACTTTGGTCTATCGAACCTAAAGAGACCAATTATTTAGTTTGATTTAAGATTTTATTCCTATGCTCAAAAAGCTTGGAGAGAAGTCTCCCAAGCTCACTGTAATTTTGACAGTGAAAAAGGCTAGGAAGGTCAGTATTGCAACAAAGATTTTGAAACTGATATCTAATGTGGTTGTACGTTGGGCACTCTAAGAGAAAGTGATTTTCATCCTTGATGTTTGTAACATAGAATTTGAAACTAATATCTAATGTGGTTGTACATTGGGCACTCTAAGAAAAAGTGATTTTCATCCTTGATGTTCGTAACATAGAAATGGTTGAACCTTAAAATCCAGACCCAATTAAATTTAGTTTTCACAAAATCAATATCTCTTTCCATCATTTCAAAAAATAATGTTTGACAATATAAAATTCTTCATCATATATGAGGGAAAATCACTCAAGCAATTTTCTCATAAAATTCATTTTTTATTATTATCTATTTTAGAAAAGGTATTGCAATCTTTTCAAAAAGGATATTTATGAAGTGTATATTAATTGGTTTATTTGGCGTTTACTTTTCATCATTTCAATTTCTTTTCTCATTCCATTTGAAGTTTTCCAAATTGAAACCTAAAATGCATGTAAATTTTTTTATAAAGAGAATAAATTAAGATAAATCAATACATATTAATCAACACCTTATTACTTTCTTAAGACCCACATTCTTCAACCTTAAATATTGTTGTCTCTTTTTACATTCACCTTAATCTTGGTGTAGCTTTTAAAGTAGTATTATGGATGATACTTTTTAGATTTTAGATAATATTTTGTAAATTTAAAAGAATTATAATATATATATATATATATATATATACACACACACACACACACATTTCCAAGTTTTAAGGAAGCCTTGCTTCGCTACTAAATTAGAGAACTTGTATATGTGAGGGATGAGGATATATTCTCCCATTTTAAAAATTAAAGCTTGGTAGCCTTCAATATTCTTAGCTTTCTTTTTCACAAGTTGCTTAATCCCAAACTCATTGTCTCCCATAGAAAATATGCCATCCTGTATAGGCTCATTGAAAATTGTGTCCATGGTGTTAGGGATTCTTTTTCAAAGCTAATATTCCAAGCGTTCAATGGAATCAAATCATTTTCTTTAGTATTTCTAATAAATATTTTCATCCAAAACCTCTTAGGATTAGCATTAGAGAGGTACAATAACTACTCTTTCTTTTTGTGTATATGGTATCTTTTCTTTCTTTTAATAAGCGCTTTGTAAGCATTTACCTTATCAAGTGTCCCTAATTTCTTTTCTAGTAAATTTACAATTAGTACCGTACCAAGGGTTGGTATTTATGTTATTCCTTTTATATGACATCTTAGTAGAGAACTTGCTAATGGTTGTAGAGAGAGTTGTAGTAAAATTATGATAGAAGTTTTCAATGTTATACTTATAAGTTTAAAGTTGTAAAAGCCTAATTAAATCCTTTAAGCAAAGAATCATTATACTCTTGTCAAAAAGTAGGTGGTTGGAAATTCTCATGAGTGAGCATGTTTTGCATGAAAAATTTTAGAGTTAGTGTAAAAGTTCTATGATCAAATATAGCCTTATGGCCATTTAAGAGGTCAAAGATTACAATTTAGTTTGAAACATGGATATTAGATATCACATAATCTATGAAACTACTTCCAACCCCATGAATACATGTTAACTTGTCGGAGTTTGACCACTTGATTAAGCCATTGGAAATTATAAGGTTTTGAGAACTATAAAGCTTGACTAATAGGTACCACATAAATTTTGAGTTAGGTCTTTAAAGTTTCTTTTGAATCTAGTAGTGGATCTAAGATGGTCACCAACACCAATTATAAATATTTTATAGAAAAAATAAAAATGATGATGAAAATAATAATTAACATCAACTTAAACTAAATTCGATCTAAATCATAAATTTATAATTACCAAAATTATTATAATAAATAATCTATAATTTTACGTAGATTTTCACAATTATTCATATTGTGAGATTATTTTTTGTAAACGAATTGTCTTTTCCAATTTAGTTTGTCCAAGGTTTTGGGTGGACTCTCCACCCAAGATTGTATGTTCCTAATGATGGGTCGTGTCAGGACTTTGAGTTGGGAGTGCCGAAGGGAGTCGAAATGGCACACCCATGATGTGCGAAGGGAACTCACATTTGATTAAAGGTAACTTGGAGGTGAGACATTCAGTTATGTGTGAGCCATCATCAATTAAAGGTGACTTAGGTGTAGCAGTTGGATAAAGGCGATGGGCAAGAACACATGTGTAGTAGGCACACTGTGACGGGTGAGTGCCCATTCGAAATATGAGCGAGTGAGTGTAGTGAGGTGAACAAGTCACTAAGCGAACGAGTCGAGTTAGTTGGGCAAGAGGTGTGTGCGGAAGGTCGGCTCGGGTGAATAGTTATGTAAAATTCATGTTGCATAATTCAACTGAAAATTGGGCGAGCTTACGCATGGACAAACACGACGGTTCATGAGTGAGCGTATTGTGTGTGACGAACATGTCAGCTAAACAACATGTGGGCAGGCTGACCCACGAGTACACCAAATGACGTGTCCGTTGGGTAAATGCGTTCGATGAAAGAGCGTATAAGTATAACGTGAGGTGATAGATTAGAGGCATCATCACAAAGTTTAGTGATCAACATAGAATAAAGAAAAGTGCGAGTTAACACAATCGCAAATCAAGGGTTGAGTCAGGGAGGCAAGGTGGATTGCAGCATAGAAGGAAGTGCAAAAGTATGGATAGTTTGAGTGACCAACGGTTCAGGCAGACTCGAGTTTGCTGGGAGTGGCAGGGGGCGGGTATGCCTGGTGTGGTAGCACTGCAGCTGGGAAATGCCCCTGCCCTATGGGTGGAATGTTGAACGTTGCATGAGTTAAGTTGGCAGGCCGAAACTTGGGGTTCCCAGTGGTAGAACAGTTCGGGCAAATAGTGTAGTGAAATAGGTGGCATCGGTAGTGCAATGGGCACATCTGAACGACTGGTGCATGACTCCCATGCAAGTTGGGAAAAGCGTGCAAGCCAACTTTGGGTAGCCGCACAATTTTGTAAAAACTTGTACTTGTAAAAGTATATTTCGTGTTTATATATTATTGGGAAGACTTGATATGGAGTTGCGCCTCCAATATAAAATATGCGTAATTATGTTATGATGATGATTTACTTTTGCTGCATATAATTGAAGATAAATGAATGAATGTTATTTCTGCTGCATTATGAACACTTGAAGAAATTTGACTAAGTGTTGAGTAGGCATAATCTATGTACTTGAGTAAGGTGAAACGAAAAAGTTCAACAGTGTCGCACCCACTTATGTATGATGTGAAGACACCACCAGGTAGGGGTGTGACAAGTGGTATCAGATCCTGTTGATTGAAGGAAGGAATACAATGGTAGGGTTTTAGTTGGTATTGAAGCTGAAGCACTTGGTACTTGGTTGTAGTGCGATGTAGGGAACCACAAGTGCATATTAGGAAGTTGAGTAGGGGTAAAGAAGTGAGATTGGACCAAGCTATACGAAGGAAGATGGCATATGTAAGGGTTGTTCAAAAGCTTGAAGGCATGACAATTTATTGGAAGGACGAGAGGCAACAACACTATGAATATCTTGTGCAAGAGTGGGAACTCTTGGGGCACATTGAAGATTGAATAATGGATGTACAGAAGGCCTTGAACAATCTTCATGAAAGGTTTTCTGAACTTGAGGAAATTGATGAGAAGATACAACAGGGTGACTGAAGACGCCAAGAACTCATAGATGAACGAGTTCACTTAAGAGAGAGAAGTGCCAAGTTGCAGGATAAAGTCAAGGGACTTGAGGAAGAGATCAAGAGGGACTTTCTTAATTGTAAACCGGTTGTTATAGAAGAAGCTGAGATTGAGTACATTGACAAACATGGAGATTATTACCGTGCCATGCAGGATGACTTGCAGATATTTGGGGCACTCAAAGTGGAAGAGGTCAATGTGTGCTGAGTAGGTGTAATTGAGCAGCGTCCGAAGGAAGACAAGCTTGAAGCTAGACTAGGTTTGAATTACTCAAATGAACCGAAAGGGTAAGTTGCATACCTTAAGAGGATTGTCAAGTTGAGACACAAGTTGAAAGACAACTCTGAGGTGGAATTGTTGAAGAAGGTTGTTGAGATAAGATGTAAGACAAAACCTATGGAGGATGTAGATACCTTGAGGTTGAGTTATGTGCAAGTTACCGTACATAGGAAGAATTTTGCTACACTGGTTGATATGGGGGCTACATATAGTTTCCTTAGCACTAAGGCAACAACATCTTTGGAGAAGAAAGCTAGAGTGGAAAGGGAGTTGAGTTCTTTCAAAGCTATTAACTCAACCATGAATTTTGTGACAAGTGGTTTTAGGAACACACAAGTGGGAGTGGGTTCATGGTTTGGAAAGTTGGATTTGAGGGTGATTGAGAAGGAAATTCATGCTATGGTTTTGGGGAAGGATTTCATGGTAGCTACACAAGCCATACCGATGGTAGATTGTGACATACTCTTGATTACAGTTGGTGGAAAAACCATGATCGTGTCGATGACAAGGAAGAGTCTCTTGGGATATCACTTCGATGACTTTGTATGAGAAGGAATTGAATGTGAAGCATGATTATGTAGAACAAAGGGAAATTGGATGTGTGACTCAAGTAACGAATGAGAAGAGGATGATCAAATTTGTTGCGAGAGCCAAGAAGGAAAAGAAGAATGGAGGTGGAAAGGCAGTTACACCCAACATGGAGAAAACAACATGTGCATCTTCTACTAGGAGACTTCACCATGAGGTTGTTGATGAAAAAGGAAGTTTGAGTACTTCTTATAAGGAAAAATACGGAGGAGAGTATGCAGGTAGAGATCTAGATGGGATTGTGGACTATTGCAGGCATGATATGGGCATATATGATTTTTAGTTCACTAAGGAAAATCTTGGGAAGCTTGGATGCACACAAGTGGAGGTTGTTGATGTGCATGAGTACTTGAGGACACAACATTAATATGATACATGGGTGGATGAGAGTCAGGGAGGCAACTTCCTGGCCCTTGTCATGCACTAGACCTTTGGAGATGGGTGTGTTCAGGGCCTTGATGATGAGGAGGACTGCACCACCAAGAAAAGGGGACCTTTAGGGAAGGCCCCCTAACACACATAGAGATGATTCTTGGATGGAGGTGGTTTATTGGTACATGACCATGGGAAGCACATGGATGATAACATTGATGACAACATATTGCAAATGAGATGGTGACTACTTCAAGGACCTGGATATGGATCACTTAAAGCATTCAATAGAGATGGTATGGATTTTTGATCGAGTTAATGAATGTGAAAGGATGATAGAGAAACAACTAACAGTGGCATGAGGAGGAGGATTCTCGTGGATTTGGACGTGACAGTTGGACTAATCACTCGACTAGTTCAACCCATGGGGGCATCCTGTGCACCGAGCTATGTAAGACATATGTTGAGGTTTTACTGAGATGTGTTATGTTGGGCTGGAGTATCATGGCATAGATTCATTTTATGATGATACATGGTGGGTTGACATGATATATGTTCCAATTACAGCATGTAGCCAAGTTGGAAGGGTCAATCCATCCACTGATGGAGCAGCATGATGGATTGCGATAGATGTGGTTAATAACATGGATTGAGGAGACTTACCCGTTTATGGAGTCATGAGCCTTGGTGGAGATTTCTACGATGGAGAGCAGAGTTGGGCAACATGAACATTGGATGCTGGAGCTTGTGACACTTTGCAACATTTTGGTCTTGGTGATGGAGTTGTCGAGGATGAAAACCGTATTTAGAGTGAGGGAGGATGTTAGGACTTTGATTTTGGATTTCCCCAGAGAGTAAAAAAATGAACTCAAGTACGCACGCACCCATGATGTGGGATGGGCACCCACGTTCAATTAAAGATGATTCAATTGGAGTGATCTATTAAATGCGACTTGGAGGCGAGTTATTTGGTTATGTGTGACCCATCATTAGTTAAAGGCAACTCAGGTGTAGAGATCGGTTAAAGGTGACAGGAAAGTGCACATGTGTAGCGGGAGCGCCATGATGGGCAGGCACCTGCCCATCAAGATGAGCAACTGAGTGTAGAGGGAAAGGCATTCAGGTGGACTGATGGGTTGGGTGCCTGGGTGAATGAGTCACCTGGCAGGTGAGTTAGTCGAGTTGGAATAGTTGGGCAAGAGGTCTGTGCAGATGTCGACATGGGTGAAGAGCTGTGGAAAATTCATGCTGTTTAGGTTGGATGAACGTTGGGCAGGTTGACCCGTGGACATACACGACGGTTCATGAGTGGGCTCGTTGTGTGCGATGGACAAGTCGACCAAACAACATGTGAGTAGGCTGACCAATGTGTAGCACCAACTGACACGTTTGTTGGAGAAATGTGTTCGGTGGAAGAGCATATAAGTATAACGTGAGGTGATGGAGTGGAGGCATCATCACAGAGTTTGGTTATCAACACAAAATGGATCAAAGTGTGAGTTAACACAGTCGCAAGGAAAGAGGTGAGTTAGGGAGGCAAGGCAGATTGCAGCGCGAAAGGAAGTGCAAAAGTCTGGGTAGTTCATGCAGATGACAGTTCGGGCAAAGTTGAGTTTGCTAGGCGGGACAAGACGCGGGTAGGACAGGAACAACAACATTGCATTTGGACAATGTGCCCTCCCTGTGGGCAAAACGTTGAATGTTGCACGAGTGAAGTTGGCAGGCCGAAACTTGGGGTTCCTAGGGGCAGAACAGTTTGGACGGATAGTGCAATGCGAACAGGGTGGCAGCGACAATGCACGGGCACAAGTTGAACGACTGGTGTACGACTACCGTGCAACTTGGGAAAAGTGTGCAAGGTGACTTTGGGTGGCTGCATGATTTTGTAAAAACTTGTATTTGTAAAAGTATTTGCAGATTTATATATTATTGGGCAAACTTGACAGGGAGTTGCCCCTCCCACATAAAATGTGCGTAATTGTGTTATGATGATGATTTTATTCCACTACATATAATTGAAGAAGATAAATGAATGAATGTTGTTTGTGTTGCATTATGGACACTTGAAGAAATTTGACTGAGTGTTAAGTAGAAATAGTGTGTGTACTTGAGTAGTAGTGAAACAAAAAATTTAGGCAATGCGTCACCAACCTATGTGTGGTTTAAAGACACCACCAGATAGAGGTGTGACAAGCGGAATGTCCATCAAAAACAATGAACAAACTAAATTTGAAATCACTACTGTTTTTCAAAAATACATATTAAATAAAAAATATTTAGCATAAATTTAAATTTCACCTAATTTTAAGATATACAATAATTAAAATATTTTTTAAATTTATTGTATAATATTTATATTTTTAATTCATTCTACTTTAAAAATAATAAATAGTTGATACTTTTTTAATGAAATGTTTATAATTTTTTAAAATAAAATTTAATTTTAAATTTTCTATCTTATAAAAATATTTAATTTTAATCACTAAAATATAATAATATAATATATTATTTACCTCAATTATTTAATTTCTACTTTATTATTAAATTTATAAATTTAAAAGATTTTATTTATAATATCTATATAATAATAAAATATTTTATAAAAATGGAAATACTTATCAAGGTCAATTCCGCTAGGAAAAAACTTGAGAAAGATTACACAAAAGGTGAGATATGCGATGATTATGATATATATATATATATATATATATATATATAATTAACAAAGAATGGATTTATTATATTACATGTGACTTAAAGTTAATCATAAAGATTTTTCCTAACGGAATTGACGTTGATAAGTATTTCCATTAAATTAAGTCACATATAATATAAAAATCTTTATGATTAACTTTAAGTCACATATAATATAATAAATCCATTCTTTGTTAAGAAAAGAAAAAGAAATTAGATATGGTGAGATGTGCGATGATTATTGAGATATCTAATTTCTTTTTTTTTCTTAACAAAGAATGGATTTATTATATTATATGTAACTTAAAGTTAATCATAAAGATTTTTATATTATATGTGACTTAACTTAATGGAAATACTTATCAAGGTCAATTCTGTTAGGAAAAATCTTTATGATTAACTTTATGTCACATGTAATATAATAAATCCATATTAGATCTCTCTCATAGTCATCGCATATCTCACCTTTTGTGTAATCTTGCTCAAGATTATCCATATTACATGATTTTTTTTTTTTTTTATTGAATTTTTATTTATTTATTTATTTTTAAAAATAAGTTTTTTTTTTTTTTTTAATGTAGATTTATGTTAAGTTATGTGAAGTTTGAGATAATCGGTATGTTTAATTTGTGGTTTGGGTAGCTGTGATCTAGAGGTATTTAAGTTGACAAAATCATTTTAGATAGCAGGATAGCAGTCGCATACATGGGCATCTAAGTAGTCAAAATCGTTCCAAAGCACACCCTGACCCTGGGGCATCTAAGACTTCAAAATCACCTTGGATTGCACTTGCACCCACAGGCATCTAAGGCATCAAAATCACCCAGGATCACAACCCTAGATTGTACCCAGGCCCGGGGCATCTAAGCTGTCAAAATCACCCCTCATTGCAACCTCAAATTTCACCCAGATCTAGGGACATCTAAGCAGTGAAAATCACCCTTAATCGCACCTAGCCTAGGCCACACCAAGACTTAGCATGACTCGAATTTTTTTCCCACATAGTTTCAAACGAGTGACCTTTACACCAAGAAGTGTATTAACATAAACCCTATTATTTTCTACTCTCCTTGAGTGGACTCCTTATATATTTTATTATTTATAATGTTATAATTTACTTTTATTTTTTTTTAGTAGTTTTTTAAACATATTTTTCTTATCTTACAACACATATTACTATTTACTTTAAATTACATCAAATCAAGTTAATAATTTAAATTAAATAGAGTGATTCATTGAACAATTGGTTTCTTTTTATTTAAATCTATGGAAACATGTTATAACTGTCCATCATAACATTTGTAAAAATAATTGTATTTAACATATAATAATATAATAATGACTATTAATGAATGGCCAATTTTACTCCAATTTCTATTCTCATTAAAAATAAAATAAAATAATTATACTTAAACATATTATTACATAATTTATGTTTAAAAATTATTATTTATTTTTAAATATAATATAAATATAAATTTTTATTTCTTTTATTAAAATAAATAATTATTCTTAAATTTAAGATATTAAATTAAAATAATTTAGTTTCCATTGCATCCATATCTATTTTAATCAATTCAAAGAATAATGTTGACGGAAATGAAATTCTTAATCAAGTGGAGGTTGTTGATGTGCATGAGTACTTGAGGACACAACATTAATATGATACATGGGTGGATGAGAGTCAGGGAGGCAACTTCTTGGCCCTTGTCATGCACTAGACCTTTGGAGATGGGTGCGTGTAGGGCCTTGATGATGAGGAGGACTGCACCACCAAAAAAAAGGGACCTTTGGGGAAGGCCCCCTAACACACATAGAGATGATGCTTGGATGGAGGTGGTTGATTGGTACATGACCATGGAAAGCACATGGACGATAACATTGATGACAACATATTGCAAATGAGATGGTGACTACTTCAAGGACCTGGATATGGATCACTTAAAGCATTCAATAAAGATGGTATGGATTTTTGATCGAGTTGATGAATGTGACATGATGCTAGAGAAACAACTGACGGTGGCATGAGGAAGAGGATTCTCGTGGATTTGGACGTGACAGTTGGACTAATCACCCGACTAGTTCGACCCATGGGGGCATCCTGTGCATCGAGCTATGTAAGACATACGTTGAGGTTTTACTAAGATGCGTTATGTTGGGCTGGAGTATCATGGCATAGATTCATTTTATGATGATACATGGTGGGTTGACATGATATATGTTGCAATTACAGCATGTAGCCAAGTTGGAAGGGTCAAGCCTTCCACGGATGGAGCAACATGATGGATTGCGATAGATGTGGTTGATAACCATGGATTGAGGAGACTTACCCGTTTATGGAGTCATGAGCCTTGGTGGAGGTTTCTGCGATGGAGAGCAGAGTTGGGCAGCATGAACATTGGATGTTGGAGCTGGTGACACTTTGCAACATTTTGGTCTTGGTGATGGAGTTTTCGAGGATGAAAACGGTATTTAGAGTGGCGGGGGATGTTAGGACTTCGATTTTGGATTTCCCAAGAGAGTAAAAAAATGAAATCATAGTACGTGCACACCCATGATGTGCGATGGGCACCCGCGTTCGGTTAAAGATGATTCAATTGGAGTGCTTTATTAAATGCGACTTGGAGGTGAGTTATTTGGTTATGTGTGACCCATCATCAGTTAAAGGTGACTCAGGTGTAGAGATCAGTTAAAGGTGACAGGCAAGTGCACATGTGTAGCAGGAGCGCCATGATGGGCAGGCACCTGCCCAACAAGATGAGCAAACGCGTGTAGAGGGAAAGGATTTCAGGTGGACTGATGGGTTGGGTGCCTGGGTGAATGAGTCACCAGGCAGGTGAGTCAGTCGAGTTGGAATAGTTGGGAAAGAGGTCTGTGCGGATGTCGACTTGGGTGAAGAGCTGTGGAAAATTCATGTTGTTTAGGTTGGATGAACATTGGGCAGGTCAACCCGTGGACATACATGACGGTTCATGAGTGGGCTCGTTGTGTGCGACGGACAAGTCGACCAAACAACATGTGAGTAGGCTGACCAATGGGTAGCACCAACTGACACGTTCGTTGGAGAAATGTGTTCGGTGGAAGAGCATATAAGTATAACGTGAGGTGATGGAGTGGAGGCATCATCACAGAGTTTGGTTATCAACACAAAATGGATCAAAGTGTGAGTCAACACAGTCACAAGGCAAGTGGCGAGTCAGGGAGGCAAGGCAGGTTGCAGCGCGAAAGGAAGTGCAGAAGTCTGGGTAGTTCACGCAGATGATAGTTCGGACAAAGTTGAGTTTGTTGGGCGGGACAAGACGCGGGTAGGACAGGTACGACAACATTGCATTTGGGCAATGTGCCCTCCCTATGGGCAGAACATTGAACGTTGCACGAGTGAAGTTGGCAGGCCAAAACTTAGGGTTCCTAGTGGCAGAATAGTTTGGACGGATAGTGCAGTGCGAACAGGGTGGTAGCGACAGTGCACAGGCACAAGTTGAACGATTGGTGTATGACTACCGTGCAACTTGGGAAAAGTGTGCAAGGTAACTTTGGGTGGCTGCATGATTTTGTAAAAACTTGTATTTGTAACAGTATTTGTATATTTATATATTGTTGGGAAAACTTGACAGGGAGTTGCCCCTCCCACATAAAATGTGCGTAATTGCGTTATGATGATGATTTTATTCCACTACATATAATTGAAGAAGATAAATGAATGAATGTTGTTTGTGTTGCATTATGAACACTTGAAGAAATTTGACTGAGTGTTAAGTAGACATAGTGTGTGTACTTGAGTAGTAGTGAAACAAAAAATTTAGGCGATGCGTCACCAACCTATGTGTGGTTTAAAGACACCACCAGATAGAGGTGTGACAGGTGGAATGTCCATCAAAAACAATGAACAAACTAAATTTGAAATCACTACTGTTTTTCAAAAATACATATTAAATAAAAAAATATTTAGCATAAATTTAAATTTCACCTAATTTTAAGACATACAATAATTAAAATATTTTTTAAATTTATTGTATAATATTTATATTTTTAATTCATTCTACTTTAAAAATAATAAATAGTTGATATTTTTTTAATGAAATGTTTATAATTTTTTAAAATAAAATTTAATTTTAAATTTTCTATCTTATAAAAATATTTAATTTTATTCACTAAAATATAATAATATAATATATTATTTACCTCAATTATTTAATTTCTACTTCACTATTAAATATATAAATTTAAAAGATTTTATTTATAATATCTATATAATAATAAAATATTTTATAAAAATGGAAATACTTATCAAGTTCAATTCCGCTAGGAAAAATATTGAGCAAGATTACACAAAAGGTGAGATATGCGATGATTATGAGAGAGATCTAATATATATATATATATATATAACAAAGAATGTATTTATTATATTACATGTGACTTAAAGTTAATCATAAAGATTTTTCCTAATGGAATTGAGGTTGATAAGTATTTCCATTAAGTTAAGTCACATATAATATAATAAATCCATTCTTTGTTAAGAAAAAAAAAAGAAATTAGATATGGTGAGATGTGCGATGATTATTTGAGATATCTAATTTCTTTTTTTTTTCTTAACAAAGAATGGATTTATTATATTATATGTGACTTAAAGTTAATCATAAAGATTTTTATATTATATGTGACTTAACTTAATGGAAATACTTATCAACGTCAATTCTGTTAGGAAAAATCTTTATGATTAACTTTAAGTCACATGTAATATAATAAATCCATTCTTTGTTTTTTTTTATATATATATCTATTAGATATCTCTCATAATCATCGCATATCTCACCTTTTGTGTAATCTTGCTCAAGATTATCCATATTACATGAATTTTTGTTTTTTTGTTTTTTTATTGAATTTTTATTTATTTATTTATTTTTAAAAATAAGTTTTAAATTTTTTTTATGTAGATTTATGTTAAGTTATGTGAAGTTTGAGATAATTGGTATGCTTAATTTGTGGTTTGGGTAGCTGCGACCTAGAGGCATTTAAGTTGACAAAATCATTTTAGATAGCAAGATAGCAGTCACATACAGGGGCATCTAAGTAGTCAAAATCGTTCCAAAGCACACCCTGACCCTGGGGCATCTAAGACTTCAAAATCATCTTGGATTGCACTTGCACCCACAGACATCTAAAGCATCAAAATCACCCAGGATCACAACCCTGGATTGTACCCAAGCCCGGGGCATCTAAGCTGTCAAAATCATCCCTGATTGCAACCTCAAATTACACCCTGATCTAGGGACATCTAAGCAGTGAAAATCACCCATGATCGCACCTAGCCTAGGCCACATCAAGACTTAGCATGACTCGAATTTTTTTCCCTCATAGTTTCAAACGAGTGACCTTTACACCAAAAAGTGCATTAACATAAACCCTATTATTTTCTACTCTCCTTGAGTGAACTCTTTTTTTATTTTATTATTTATAATGTTATAATTTACTTTTATTTTTTTTAAAATAATTTTTTAAGCATATTTTTCTTATCTTTCAACACATATTACTATTTACTTTAAATTACATCCAATCAAGTTAATAATTTAAATTAAATAGAGTGATTCGTTGAACAATTGGTTTCTTTTTATTTAAATCTATGGAAACATGTTATAACTGGTCCATCCTAACATTTATAAAAATAAGTATATTTAACATATAATAATGACTATTAATTAATGGCCAATTTTACTCCAATTTCTATTCTCATTAAAAATAAAATAAAATAAAATAATTATACTTAAATATATATATTATTACATAATTTATGTTTAAAAATTATTATTTATTTTTAATATATTTAAATATAATATAAATATAAATTTTTATTTCTTTTATTAAAATAAATAATTATTCTTAAATTTAAGATATTAAATTAAAAGAATTTAGTTTCCACTGCATCCATACCTGTTTTAATCAATTCAAAGAATAACGTTGACGGAAATGAAATTCTTAATCAAGTGGAGGTTGTTGATGTGCATGAGTACTTGAGGACACAACATTAATATGATACATGGGTGGATGAGAGTCAGGGAGGCAACTTCCTGGCCCTTGTCATGCACTAGACCTTTGGAGATGAGTGCGTGCAGGGCCTTGATGATGAGGAGGACTGCACCACCAAGAAAAAGGGACCTTTGGGGAAGGCCCCCTAACACACATAGAGATGATGCTTGGATGGAGGTGGTTAATTGGTACATGACCATGGGAAGCACATGGATGATAACATTGATGACAACATATTGCAAATGAGATGGTGACTACTTCAAGGACCTGGATATGGATCACTTAAAGCATTCAATAGAGATGGTATGGATTTTTGATCGAGTTGATGAATGTGACAAGATGCTAGAGAAACAACTGACAGTGGCATGAGGAGGAGGATTCTCGTGGATTTGGACGTGACAGTTGGACTAATCACCCGACTAGTTCGACCCATGGGGGCATCCTGTGCACCGAGCTATGTAAGACATATGTTGAGGTTTTACTGAGATGTGTTATGTTGGGCTGGGGTATTATGGCATAAATTCATTTTATGATGATACATGGTGGGTTGACATGATATATGTTGCAATTACAGCATGTAGCCAAGTTGGAAGGGTCAAGCCTTCCACTGATGGAGCAGCATGATGGATTGCGATAGAAGTGGTTGATAAACATGGATTGAGGAGACTTTCTTGTTTATGGAGTCATGAGCCTTAGTGGAGGTTTCTGCGATGGAGAGAAGATTTGGGAAGCATGAACATTGGATGTTGGAGCTGGTGACACTTTGCAACATTTTGGTCTTGGTGATGGAGTTGTCGAGGATGAAAACCGTATTTAGAGTGATGGAGGATGTTAGGACTTCGATTTTGGATTTCCAAGAGAGTAAAAAACTAACCTCATAGTACGTGCGCACCCATGATGTGGGATGAGCACCCGCATTCAGTTAAAGATGATTCAATTGGAGTGCTCTATTAAATGCGACTTGGAGGCGAGTTATTTGGTTATGTGTGACCCATCATTAGTTAAAGGTGACTCAGGTGTAGAGATCGGTTAAAGGTGATGGGAAAGTGCACATGTGTAGAGGGAGTGCCATGATGGGCAGGCACCTGCCCAACAAGATGAGCAACCGAGTGTAGAGGGAAAGGTGTTCAGGTGGACTGATGGGTTGGGCGCCTGGGTGAATGAGTCACCAGGCAGGTGAGTTAGTCGAGTCAGAATAGTTGGGCAAGAGGTCTGTGCGGATGTCGACTTGGGTTAAGAGCTGTTGAAAATTCATGTTGTTTAGGTTGGATGAATGTTGGGTAGGTCAACCCGTGGACATACACGACGGTTCATGAGTGGGCTCTTTGTGTGCGACGGACAAGTCGACCAAACAACATGTGAGTAGGCTGACCAATGGGTAGCACCAACTGACACGTTCGTTGGAGAAATGCATTCGGTGAAGAGCATATAAGTATAACGTGAGGTGACAGAGTGGAGGCATCATCATAGAGTTTGGTTATCAACACAAAATGGATCAAAGTGTGAGTTAACACAGTCGCAAGGCAAGAGGCGAGTAAGGGAGGCAAGGCAGATTGCAGCACGAAAGGAAGTGCAGAAGCCTGGGTAGTTCAGGCAGATGATAGTTCGGGCCAAGTTGAGTTTGTTGGGCGGGACAAGATGTGGGTAGGACAGGTACGACAACATTGCATTTGGGCAATGTGCCCTCCCTGTGGGCAGAACATTGAACGTTGCACGAGTGAAGTTGGCAGGCCGAAACTTGGGGTTCCTAGTGGTAGAACAGTTTGGACGGATAGTGCAGTGCGAACAGGGTGGTAGCGACAGTGCACAGGCACAAGTTGAACGACCAGTGTACGACTACCGTGCAACTTGGGAAAAGTGTGCAAGGTGACTTTGGGTGGCTGCATGATTTTTTAAAAACTTGTATTTGTAAAAGTATTTGCAGATTTATATATTACTCGGCAGACTTGACAGGTGAGTTGCCCCTCCCACATAAAATGTGCGTAATTGTGTTATGATGATGATTTTATTCCACTACATATAATTGAAGAAGATAAATGAATGAATGTTGTTTGTGATGCATTATGAACACTTGAAGAAATTTGACTGAGTGTTAAGTAGACATAGTGTGTGTACTTGTGTAGTAGTGAAACAAAAAATTTAGGCGATGTGTCACCAACCTATGTGTGGTTTAAAGACACCACCAGATAGAGGTGTGACAGGTGGAATGTCCATTAAAAACAATTAACAAACTAAATTTGAAATCACTACTCTTTTTCAAAAATACATATTAAATAAAAAATATTTAGCATAAATTTAAATTTCACCTATTTAAAGACATACAATAATTAAAATATTTTTTAAATTTATTGTATAATATTTATATTTTTAATTCATTCTACTTTAAAAATAATAAATAGTTGATAATTTTTTAATGAAATGTTTATAATTTTTTAAAATAAAATTTATTTTTAAATTTTCTATCTTATAAAAATATTTAAGTTTAATCACTAAAATATAATAATATAATATATTATTTACCTCAATTATTTAATTTCTACTTCACTATTAAATTTATAAATTTAAAATATTTTATTTATAATATCTATATAATAATAAAATATTTTATAAAAATGGAAATACTTATCAAGGTCAATTCTGCTAGGAAAAATTTTGAGCAAGATTACACAAAAGGTGAGATATGCAATGATTATGAGAGATCATATATATATATATATATATATATAGAAGGATTAACAAAGAATGGTTTTATTATATTACATGTGACTTAAAGTTAACCATAAAGATTTTTTTAAGTATTTCCATTAAGTTAAGTCACATATAATATAAAAATCTTTATGATTAACTTTAAGTCACATATAATATAATAAATTCATTCTTTGTTAAGAAAAAAAGAAAAGAAATTAGATATGGTGAGATGTGCGAATATTATTTGAGATATCTATTTTTTTTTTTTTGCCTTAATAAAGAATGGATTTATTATAGTATATGTGACTTAAAGTTAATCATAAAGATTTTTATATTATATGTGACTTAACTTAATGGAAATACTTAAAAAAATCTTTATGATTAACTTTAAGTCATATGTAATATAATAAATTCATTCTTTGTTATATATATATATATATTATATCTCTCTCATAATCCTAGCATATCTCACCTTTTGTGTAATCTTGCTCAAGATTATCTATATTACATGAATTTTTGTTTTTTTTATTGAATTTTTATTTATTTTTAAAAAGAAGTTTTTTTTTTTTTTTTTCTTTTATGTTGATTTATGTTAATTTATGTGAAGTTTGAGATAATTGGTATGTTTAATTTGTGGTTTGGGTAGCTGTGACCTAAAGGTATTTAAGTTGACAAAATCATATTAGATAGCAGCATAGCAGTCACATACAGGGGCATCTAAGTATTCAAAATCGTTCCAAAGCACACCCTAACCCTGGGGCATCTAAGACTTCAAAATCACCTTGGATTGCACTTGCACTCACAGGCATCTAAAGCATCAAAATCACCCAGGATCACAACCCTGGATTGTACCCAGGCCCGGGGCATCTAAGCTGTCAAAATCACCCCTGGTTGCAACCTCAAATTACACCAAGATCTAGGGACATCTAAGCAGTGAAAATCACCCTTGATCGCACCTAGCCTAGGCCACACCAGGTTGCAACCTCAAATTACACCAAGATCTAGGGACATCTAAGCAGTGAAAATCACCCTTGATCGCACCTAGCCTAGGCCACACCAGGTTGCAACCTCAAATTACACCAAGATCTAGGGACATCTAAGCAGTGAAAATCACCCTTGATCGCACCTAGCCTAGGCCACACCAAGGCTTAGCATCACTCGAATTTTTTTCCCACATAGTTTCAAACAAGTGACCTTTACACCAAAAAGTGTATTAACATAAACCCTATTATTGTCTACTCTCCTTAATTGGACTCTATATATTTTATTATTTATAATGTTATAATTAACTTTATTGTTTTAAATAGCTTTTTTAAGCAGATTTTTCTTATCTTTCAGCACATATTACTATTTACTTTAAATGACATCAAGTTAATAATTTAAATTAAATAGAGTGATTCATTGAACAATTGGTTTCTTTTTATTTAAATCTATAGAAACATGTTATAACTGGTCCATCATAACATTTATAAAAATAATTATATTTAACATATAATAACGACTATTAGTTAATGGCCAATTTTACTCCAAATTCTCATTAAAAATAAAATAAAATAAAATAATTATACTTAAATATATTATTACGTAATTTATGTTTAAAAATAATTATTTATTTTTAACATATTTAAATATAATATAAATATAAATTTTTATTTCTTTTATTAAAAATAAATAATTATTCTTAAATTTAAGATATTAAATTAAAATTTAGTTTCCACTGCATCCGTATCTGTTTTAATCAATTCAAAGGATAACGTTGACGGAAATGAAATTCTTAATGACAAATTTAGCGATACATCTTTTTTTTTTTTTTGTAAGCTAGTGCGAGACCTTTACATTTTCCAACATACAACATCATACACCTGCCGCAGCATGACTCGAAGGTAGGTGGGGGTGCTACAGCCATCCACCCCTACCATTACACCGTGCACCTCATGTGATTAGCGATACATCTTTATTAATAAGTGCGCGTGTTAAATATATATATATTTTTACAGTTAGATTTAAATAAGTATAAAGTTATATATAGCTATAGTTAGATTTAAAGAAGTATATTATCTAAATAAATATACTTTATATATATTTATTATTAAATTTAAATAAATACATTATCTAACCATAAACATATAATGAGCATCTTCGATACCTTCTCTGAAAAATGTGTCAGAATGTTTTCAGAAAGTATGAGACGATTACATATAAATGCTGTATGTGAGGCATTCAAATCGCCACATGGCCGCTGTATCATGCGCGCTGAGGCCTGCGGTGTACATACATGGTCACCAAAGAAATTATCATGTGCCCTCCACGTGATTCTCTGAGCATAGTTCGCCATCGACCTTCGTATTAGTGGGAAAGCCCTATTTCCAACCCTATTGCGTGGCCTGACCTATCGCGTGCTAATGAGAAAGGAAAAAAAATAATGACGTGTTATATCGGTTCCATCTGAAGCCACATTTACTATCCAATAGGGTTGGAAATAAGGATTTCCGTATTATCCTAGCAAAGGTCGGTTGGTAGTGGAGCCCCGGCAACCCCATTGTTGAGTGGATATTGAGGAAAACATGCTATAAATGTCACTTTCGATTTTGCAAAGCGTTAAAGCACCGCTTGTTAAATGTGTTCGGTTTATATTTATTTGAAAGTCACCTGTTTTGTTTTGTTTATTTTGGAATGAGATTGTGCCTTTTTTTACCGCCAGTGTAATGAATTTTCAACCCTCGGTTTCCTTTAACCATCGTCTTTTTATGTTAAAGGCACGCCCGTGGCCACCTCCACGGCGCAATATCGACAACAACTTTACTGGCAATCGAGAGTATAGGATAGGATGATGGTGTTAGCAAGCATGGTCTCAACAGGGGTTCCTGTGAAGGAGATCCCTGGAAGTTACGGCCCTCCACTGCTGGGCGCCATTGCTGATCGAGTCGAATACTTCGCCACAGGAGTGGACAAATTCTTCAAGAACCGCATAGACAAATACAAGAGCACGGTGTTAAAGGTCAATATGCCGCCGGGTCCGCCCATCGTATTGGACTCGCGAGTGATAATGCTGCTGGACGGCAAGAGCTTCCCCGTGCTTTACGATCTGAGCAAGGTGGAGAAGAAGAATGTGCTCACCGGCAATTACATGCCCAGCACTGCTTTCACCGGAGGTTACCGCGTTGGTGTCTACCTGGATCCCTCCGAAGAGAACCACAACAAACTCAAGAGATTTTGCTTTGAGGTTCTCAAGAACAGTCGAGACAGATATTTCCCCGAGTTTTCCCGGGCGTTCGACGAGCTCAGCGCCGCTGTGGACAAAGAAATGGCGAGCAGCGGGAAGGCGTCTTTTGCCACGCAGATCCAGCAGCTGATATTCAATTTTCTTTGCCGGTCGATAACGGGGGCGGACCCGGTCACTCAGGGTCTCGGAACCGACGGCCCTTTGTATGTTACACAGTGGCTCCTTCCTCAGCTCATTCCTATAGTGAGCTCGGGGTTTCTTCCAAAGATTGTGGACGAGCTCACAATCCATACAATACCTCTGCCCTTCTGGCTCGTATCTGGCTCCTATGACAAGCTCTTTAATTTCCTGCGGACACATGCGGCTCCGGCACTGGACATGGCTGAGAAAGAGTTCGGACTGAAGAGAGACGAAGCCTGCCATGATCTCCTGTTCAATATCTCCTTCAACGCCTTTGGGGGAATGTTGATTATGTTCCCCAGTATCGTCAAATACATTGCCTATGCAGGCAGCCAACTGCAGAAAGATCTGGCAGAAGAGGTCCGCGGAGCCGTTAGGGCACAGGGGAGCCTCAACGGGAGGGCTCTGGAGAGCATGGCGCTGGTCCGGTCGACTGTGTACGAGGTGCTGAGGATGGCCCCACCTGTGCCTTTGCAGTACGCGAGAGCCAAGACGGATTTTGTTGTGGAATCCCACGATGGGTTTTATGGGGTCAAAAAGGGAGAATTGCTGGGCGGGTACCAGCCTTTTGCGACCAAGGATCCCAAGCTGTTCGATAGAGCGGATGAGTTTGTGCCCCGTCGGTTCATGGGTCCGGAAGGGGAGAAGATGCTCAAGTACGTTCTCTGGTCCAACGGCCGCGAAACGGATGAAACGTCCGCTGATAACAAGCAGTGTGGGGGTAAGGACATCGTTGTCATGGTGGCTCGCTTGTTTGTGGCGCACTTCTTCCTGCGATACGATTCGTACACCATAGACCAGTCCTCCTCCACCGTCACGTTTACGACGCTCAACAAGGCCACTGCCTGAGGGCAGAATATGTAACAGCGGGCATTGCAAATAATTGTATTCGACTTCATTTCAGACACTGCGGTTCCATCTCGACTTTTATTAAACCCGGAATCTCTAATTGTTATTATGTAACATACACTCTGCATTTAATATTATAGATACTCCTTAATATTAAAGATGGTGTGTTGTGTTAGAAAGATATGGTGTGTTGTGCTAGGAAGATTTACTCTAATAATACAAGGCTTAGGATTATAATCTTTGATGTTAGCTTTTCTATTTATTTATTCTATAGTTTATGCAAATTTTGAAGTGGTAATATTTTTATTGGGAAATGATATCTGAGCATTAAATAAGAATAAAATTTCATTTAAATTATTCATAATTTGTGGCGAACAATATGATTTCATTGGCCATAATACTATATAACAAAAAATAACCAAATACTAATACTATATTGATTTCATTGGCCATAATATTATTTAACCAAAGATAATATTATAACAAAAAATTAATAATAATAATAGTAAATAAGGAAGAGATAGAGAAGATTAATATTTTTAAAACCCAAAAATCAATATAGTACTACTATTTCAATTAATATTATAATGATAATAATAATTTATTTAATATTATTATTAAATTTTAATAATGTCCAAAAGTGAAAATAAGATTCAATTAATAAAGAGAAATATAATGGACGGATACAAAAGAAGTTAAGATGTTATTTACATTATTATATTAACACTGTTATATTATAATATATATTATAATATAATATATATTGATAATAATGGCAAGTAAAAATAATTAAAGAGGGATTAATATAAAGAGATGGAGAATATATTGGAAATTAATAATATTTCCCAAAATGGGTGATAAGGGAGGGGATACTAAGGGGTATGTGGTCATTGCTCAACCAAGAATTATAGTTGTTCAATGTGGCATAATGCTCTACGCTTCTTAATAATTCCAATCACATACCATCTATTATGAAGGCACACCTTTCAATTTTATGGGAGGTTTATGGAAGCATGAGGTGTTTAATGCATAATAGGAAATAATCAACTCAAAGGGAAATGGTGATTATGAGGATTTGAAGGCATAACACTTGCACTCTTTTCAGGGTTATTGCTTTGCACAATAATTGCATCACACGTGTTAGAAAATGAAGAGCTTATGCACTAGAGTGCCATTACTTGGGATGGCGAGTAATTGTGGGAATAGGCCTTCCACTAATCAATGCACATGGTCACTCATGGCCTCTAGATTCCACTTGCAAGTCTTATGGCTAGAGAGTATGGGATTTCCTATTAAATCTCCTGCTCATATGTTGAAGTGGATTATGCTCAGTTGTTTCAATCTTGGGTAAGCCTTGCTTTTGGTTTTATTATATTTTTCTCATCTGCTACTCCTTTATCTCTCCCATTAGGCCCTCTTTTGTTTTTTCCTCATTGCTGTATAGTCTCACTCAGCTATCACCTATGGAAATCTTCCATCACTTATTCACAGTCTTAAGTGATCTATCTTTACATGGCTTTAGTCTTGTTTTAGCCTCACAACTCGTCCCTAGAGTCTAGCTTTGTTTGATTTCCATAAACCCTCATCCCCATCTCCATCACCTTATCTTCGTAGGAAGCTTCTGTTCAAGGGGAAAGGTTGAACAACATCATGCCCAAACAATGACCCGAAGTAAGAAGAGAAACATCCTATTACAAATAAATGGGGTTTACTCTGACCCAACAATGTATTGACTCCTCAGTTGGCCTCTATAGAGAAAGTATTCCATCACAAATACAATAGGAAAGTATCTAGTTTGACCGTGAAATTGTTAGCGAGCGGGGATGCCGCTCATACATGGAAGTCCCCGATGAATTTGTAGACTAAATACAAGATGCTAGTCACATTAGAGGGAGATTCAACCATTACATGTACATGATTGACATATATTGGCTTCTCAATATGGTTATGGGATGAGTTCTAGTGAAAAACAAAGTAGTGAGGGAGGAGATCCTACTCATTCTAGGTAAGATTCAACTCACAACTCGAGGGCTAAACCAAAAACTAGAGTACATGGAAGCTCATTTGGGTCTACCCCAGATGTAGGTTGTTCATGAGGGAGCAACAAAGAACTGATAGTGTTGGAAGCAATAGAGTCCCAAAGATTAGAGGATGGGATTAATACACTCTTTTTTTATATACTTTTTCTTTCCAGGTTTTCAATTTAAAGTTTATAGTTTCTTTGGTTGGCCTATCATATGAAAATTGTTTATTAGATTTGAACTTTTATGGCATCAATATTTTTTAGATGTTGAAGAAACTCTGTCATTTCCATTTCTTGTTTTCCTAGTGGAAAACCATAATGTATAATTTTTTGGTTATAATGGAATGAATAAACTTTACTTGAAAAAATGAAAACTAATAATATAAAAGAGATGAGAGGCGAAAGATTTGTATTGGAATAATAATAATATATTACTTGATCACTGAATGAAAACTCTCACAAACCCTCACAAATCAGATAATCCTTCCATTAAGCTATTAACCCCAAATCTACCAAATTGTGTCCAAACCAATTTCCAAAGTCACCCTTCCTTACATCTAGGGGATCACTGATCACATCTCAAAAACCCTTGCAGAAAAGAACATTATGACACACTTTAGACCTCACACCACCCTCAAATAATTATTTTGGTTTGTTAGAGGCCAATATGATCTAATGCTTGTCCTCGGGGTTTATAAATCCTTGTTCATTTAGAAAAACCTACATTGACTAAATAGGAACATCCTTCAAAGCTGACTTAAAAGAACATATCTCTAATGTCCAACAAAACAAAACATCAAAATATGCAATTTCTAAGCACTCCCACAATACCAAACACCTTATCAACTTTGATGAATTTGAAATCCCTTCCTCCTCCCCCTTCTACCCCTAGTGCATATCAAGGAAACCCTCAAAATTGAAAAACACCCCAGTAACTTTAATCAATCAGGAAGGCAACTTCAAATTAAGTCAGTCTTCCAAAAATTAAAAAACAAGCCAATAACTTCAATCATGAAAACAACTTCAAATTAAGTCATGCTTGGAAACTTGTTATCCCTTATTTCTCCTCTATTCATATCAATTCAAACCTCTCTTCTTAATCCCTTCCTTTTATATTTTTACCCCTCTTCCCTTTCTTTATTACCTTAAACCCTCCCCCACCTTTTAATCCTTATTTCAATATTAATCTTAACCTTATAATGTATTATCCTTCCCCCAAAATATTTAATCTCCAACTTTTTTATTTATCCTATTATAAAATGGTAATCACTCTTAACCCTTGAGATTAAATTAATATTAAAATATATTATTGTACAATGCTTTAAACCTTATTCCCCAAATAAATATATTAATTATTTTTCTCTTTAAATCCTTTAACAAAACTCAATATTATTAACCCATTCAATTGGTTTAATGTTTTTTATTCTATAATAATATAATGAATGCATTTTATTATTAATTCATTATTAAATGATTATTAATAACTACACTAATAATGATTAAATAATAAAAATATAATTTTAATTATTTATTAATCTTCTTAACTATAATTTTACATCTTTACTATTTTAATATACTATACTTGTGGTAAATTGAAACATTTGGAGCACTATTTACATCTGATAAAACATCACAGCTTCCGGGCATGTAATTCTGGATATTACATACTTTGACTGTGTCAAGATGGGACATGTTTTCAACCTATGGCTTATCTGGCAGCAATATTATTATTGTATATATAACAAATTTTGATTATAATACAAATATATAACTATGGGTGCTATAAAACATATATATAATCTTTATATTTTTTTATAATAATAAAAACATTCATTCTCTTTATTATAAATAAAATTATAATGTCACTTTAAGATTAAATAATTATATAGTATTAACCTATACCTATCCTAAGTAATATAAAATTATAATATTATTAATAAAATCATTCCATTCATATTTACCTAATCATATTGATTATTAATCATTCCTTTTAAATTTAATAATATTAAATAATATACTCATATTGTTAATAAATTAATTATTATTATTATATTAATAATAACCTATTAAAATATAACTTAATAATATTAACTATACTTTACAACCATTCCAATATAAATTAATACTAAAATATTAATTATAATTCTACACACATTTTATTAATATATAAAATCAGAGCCCCAAGGGTTAGCTCAATCGGTCAAGCCGGGGCCTCGCCAATGGGAGGTCACAGGGTCGAAACCCGAAAGCTCTTGGGGTTAGGTCTGTGATGGTCGAGGGGTGTGACCCCCTTCGGGTGGGGTCCACCCTAGAGACTTCGGATCCTGGACGTAGCGGACCAATGACCATGATATCCGTGAACCAGCAGTGAAAAAAAAAAAGAAGAAAAAAAAATATATATATATATATATAAAATCAGAATAATTTAATAACAATAATATGTGAAAATGACTTTATCTAACTTATAATTATACAATAATATTAAAAACCCGTTATTGTTACCTAAATTTACATTCAGTAATATAACTTATTTAACATATTAAATTAATTTATTAACCTAATAATTATATTTTTTATATTATCATTTTGAGTAAATTAATTGGTTATATTATAATAATCATTGTGATATAAAAATAACAAAATCTACATCACAAAATCTACTTTATAATCTTTGAATAGGTTCACTTTTCAATTCCTTCGTCAATTCCAAGGTTTTTTTTTTCTATTAATTTTTATTTAATTCTTAATTTTTTTAGTTACTTTTTTACTAATGTTTTTATGTCTATGAATATTATTATATTGATTTAAAGCCTTGTGGGGTATCAGTTTCACTTTTATTATACAATCAAGAGAAAGAATAATTATAAAGGAAATAATTTTGGAAAATAAAAATAACATTAAAAATATTATAACTTTTAACTTTAAAGATAAGTTGTGGGATGATAAGGAGCTGGAGGGGAAAAGGAAGCTAAGATATTAGAAGGAGGTGATCAATCCCATACTTGCTAACTCTAATTGTATTTCTTTCTTTAACAATGCTAAGAAGAAAATGAACATTGAGAAAATAAAAGCTAATTCTTATGAGCTTCTAAGTGAAACCAAGCGTCGGTCTATTCCTAAAACACCTTGGGAGGAAATATTCTCTCACCTTTGTGATACTAAGAAGGTTGAATACGAAAAGCACTTTATCTTGGATTGCCTGAATTTTCCTAAAACACCTTGGGACGAAATATTCTCTCACGTTTGTGATACTAAGAAGGTTGAATACGAAAAGCACTTTATCTTGGATTGCCTGAATTTTACTCACATCGTTCTCATTTGCAAAACATTTTCCCCACTATCAACCTTCATGATGTGTTAAGTTGACAAAACTATAGTGATCTAGGAACAATTCTTTCCCTTCTTTTCGAAAATAGAAATAACATATCAAAAAGTCACAATTAATCTCTTCTTTCTTAAGGTCTCATATTAGAATACGGTGGGCGAATAACTCAATGGGTCCAAAGTAAGTTCTATCTATCTCTATCTAAATAGTAATGAAGCAAGGGAAGATCAAATACATTATACCCATCGAGCTGACATCTTTACCTATTTTTCCAAAGTTCCCAAACACAAATAGATACGTGAGCTTCACAGATAGAGATAAAGATTGGTGAAGAGAATTATGGCTTTCAATGGACCTAACTTCATATTTACTTTAAATTATTAATGATACAAAAATTCAATATTTTTAATAAAAAAGAATTTAGTAATATATTTATTTATATATATCTTAGATGTTATGTATATCACATTAAAAAAATAAATTATAAATATTATAAAACATATAACTATATGTATTATGAGGATTTTTAATAAAATTAAAATTAAAAATATTTCTACATATAAGGATGTGAAATTTATATAAATATTAAGAATCAACATAGCTTCATTTTAACTTTGAATCGATGAATTTTCAAAAAGAATCAAATCTATTGAGATACAAATATTTTCTCAAATTTTACACTTAAAAATAAAGTTTGTATTTTGAAAGATTTGGTCTCTCAATGCTTGATAGTTATACAATTAGAATAGATCTATAAAATTTAAAAAAAAATTAACTTCATTTCAAGAATTTGTGTTTAAAACATAAAACCAAAACTCTAGATTGAAACTTATTCTCTGGTTTATTGAAACTTATTCTTTGATCTAAAATTTAAAAATCATTTTTCATATTACTATATATAAAGAAAAAACAAATCGACTGGGAAAAAAATTATAATTCAATTATTCAATTCCTCAAAACTTATAACCACTCTCTCTATATATTCTTTAAACATTTATTTACCAATTGCAATTTTTTTTTTAATTCGAAATATCATCCTACAAATATTTTATTTGTAAACTATTGTGCATGCTTTAGATACTTGAAATTAACACATCAAATAATTCAATGATACCTTTTCTAAATAACTATTTCCGTTATTTACCCACCAGAATCATAATTTTTTTGAAATATATTTTTCTTTCAATAAAAACTTAATTTTAATTTATAATAAAATAAAATTTATAATTAATTAATATTTTACAATAAATTAATAATTTATATTAATAAATATTTAAATTAAAAAAAAAAAACAATATCAATCCATAAACTATCATAATAACACTATATATATATATATATATATATATATATATATATATATATATATATATATATATATATATTTCTTACCGGAGAATTCCTATTCGTGAGAACCCCAAGGAGAAACTCAAAAAAAAAAAAACTTTTTAAACCACAACATATTAGTGTCGTAAATATATATACATTTATGTAAATTAAGTACCGAAATCCGTAAAACGAATC
Organism: Pinus tabuliformis; assembly: GCA_031772625.1. NCBI lineage: Eukaryota > Viridiplantae > Streptophyta > Pinopsida > Pinales > Pinaceae > Pinus > Pinus tabuliformis. Next base: position 467,218,272 of record CM062810.1, read on the forward strand.
CCTTGTCCCACTCTAATCGTTGAGTTTGAGGCCTAAGTCGTGAAGCCCCATATCCTAAGTGTGTGGCTATGGGCACTCATATCCAAACCATTAATTATGTCTTGTCCTTACATTTGTCTTTTATGTGATTTTTGATGTGTTGTTCAGGCCATATGTTGTTAGATTCTTGTATGCAAAGATTTAGCCACTCATTATATCTTTATCAAATTGTTGTTCATGAAGGTATAATTAAATCACGTGTTAAAATGAAAGGTGGTCCTTGTGAATAATGGGTGGTATGATTGTTGGTGTGTGAATTATTGGTGGTATAATAATTGAAGTGGTACTTTCATATGGTCACATATCAATGTATGTCTATCTCATTGAATGGGATAAAATGCAATGTGGGAGTTGTTTGAATTATTTGATGGAATTAGCTATGATGGGTAGTTGATTTGTGTGAATTTTGATAAATTATGATGTCTATGTTCACATATGAATGTATAAGTATTCCTGATTGAATAGAACGCAATGTGGGAATCCTTTGAATTATTGGTAGAGTCAATTGTGATGACTTGTCTATTTGTGTGAACTTTGATAAATTATGATATTTTTATAAATGATGTTGGATGGGATAATTTGTTTTATATAAATTATATAGGAAAAGTGTTACAAACAATAATTATTAGTTAAAATATTCTAAATAAGTATTGGAATATGTAATAGTTTTATGTGTTAAAAAAATTATTAGATTTAAATTTTATATTTATTTAAATACTTAATATGTTTTAAATTTTTAATATTTAAAATTATATTTATATAATAAGGTCAATTAAAATTTTTATTAGATTTATATTTATTTAAATGCTTAATATGTTTTAACTTTTTAATATTTAAAATTATATTTATATAATAAGGTCAAATATAATAATTTTTTTGATTTTTTTTAAGTTAGAAATGTCGTTTAATTGTTATTTTATTATTTTTAAAAGGTTAAAAAAAAAGATATTTTTAAAATATGGAATGAAAATATTTAAAAGTTTAAATATTAAAAATATGGTTTTAAAAGAGATTATTTAAATTTGAGGGTGTTTTTTTCTTTTTCTTAGAAATGTCTAATAAGAGTTTTTTAAGTAAATCTATAGATGAAATTCTTCAGGGAATCTACTCTTTTAAAAAGACTCCACAAACAAACAAAAACAGATATCTAAAAATGTGAATTAAAGTCCATTATCACAAGATCAAACCTAAGAGGATGATTGATTGCTTCATTACTAGATCTAAGGTGGTGTGGATACGATCATATATGATGATACAATGCAATATAGTCCCAAATAAATAGCCATCATTTGTAGTGAATTCAGATCCAACAGCCTATAGGGAACTTTCTATAATAGTTAGTTTAAAAGCCATATATAAAGGCTATATGAATAAGTAATGGATTAAATAAAAAAAGTCACTTAATAAAGCCTTTTAACTTGAAGAAACATTAATAGATCATACTTGTGGAGTACTCACATATACTTCCAAATTTCTCCATAGAAAAAATATAATAAGCAAGTATCTATAACATGAACGGAATCCTAAATTATACAAAGTTTTAATAAGTAGAAAGCCAAATTTAAGTAATTTTCTAATACTTTCATTTCTCACTAATCATATTGTGTGTTTTGGAAATCAAATTATTTTTAAATTGGATATACTTTTGTTGATGGTGTTGGACGCTGCTAACAGTGAGAGGGTCTCCCTAATATGAAGTCCCAATTAGACCTCACATTATTTGGAGTAGGATCTCCAACTAGAATATTAAGCCGGTTGCCATGATCTTGAAGATTTGACTTGGCTGCAATAAACAACACAAGAGAAATGCATGTACTTTCGAGATAAACAAGTTAGTTAGCCTTGTGATGTATTTAATTGTAACGTGTATAATGATTCTTTCACAGAAAGGAAGATAAAGTGAGTCTTTAAGAGAAAAGTAATAGTACTATCCTAATAAAGGCACACACAAATATCTAAAATAATCGTTAATAGTCTTGTGAAATAGTTCACAAATAAATAAAGATCATGGAAGAAAGAGACACATGATTCAAAGATGCATATTAAAGCCAACAAAATAGTTCATTTTCATTGGTATGTGTTCACATAAACATACACCAAAAACAATGAAAGAATAGTCTTACAATCATTCACAACATATGCATGAAATGTGTGCAAGCTCCAAGAGCTTCAAAATGTTAAGTGAAAGTCCCAAGATACTTCATTACAATGATACAACACTATTTCCAATAGTGGAACGTTAAGAAACTACTTGCTTCTCTAAAGCCTAATCTTCTCTCCTATGCCTAGCTTCAGAAGCCAAGGTGAAAAAGTCCTTTTCTTGAGCTACAGGGATGTATATATAACAAATGAGGTGACTCCTCAACTTCCCTCATGACTTTTGAGATCCTATTTGACTTTTCAAATTCCTATGAGACCCTTGAGCTTCTATATGACTCTTCACATTCTATATGTGACCCTTAGGCTTCCACATGTTTATATTTTCTCATTTTTCAGAAATTACATAATTACATCCACAATTGATGTGGAAAAATACAATGATGCATGAGACACTTATGGTGATACATGGACAAGTCATGACTTGGCATTGATGACATGGAACTTCATTGTGATGTGTCCAAGCCAAGATTTTCTTGTATTTGTCATCTTTGTATCTTCATGGTGGGTCTTACATGTATTCCATCTCCATCATCCCATAGGCTGGGATGATGCGGAGTCTTCCATGTGCTCTTGATCTCCAATCTTTTTTCATGATCTAGTTTCCCTTCATCTCTTGGATTGGTGATCTCTTTGTACCTCTAGCTTCACAAGCGTCTTCTTATATGATCTCCTTGGCACCCTCCTTGAGCATCATCTTGTCATGTCAAGCCAATAACACTTGCAAATGGAATTCACTAATGAAAATATGACATCAATCCCCAAAACCTCCTAGTATATCTGGTTCCTCATGTAATATGTTGATTAAGTTGGGACAGTGGACAAGGTTGAGGAGGATGTTTAGGGATTACATAATGCATAGTTCAATAAGTAGTGATGAGGGTCTAGTCACTAGGAATGCATAGTGCATAGTGGCTAAGGGTCAGGAAGACAAGATTGCACAGTTGAGGGAGTCAGTGATGTAGTGAGGCAAGGTTGCTCACTGTGATTGTGCAATGTGCAATTTTGAAAGGACTGAGTTAGTTGATTACACAATTGAGCAATTCATGGAATGAGACAAGGCCTAACTACTGAATGAGAATGTGCAGTGCATAGTTGAGGCCTAACTAGGCAAAGATTGTGCAGTTAGCAAGAGAAAGAGGTAGATATTGAGCACTGGGATTACACAATGCGTAGTTCTTGGAGGAAGTGACTGCACAGTGTGCCTGACTGGGGCGTGAGACTATGAAATGTGTAGTTCAGGAAGGAAAGATGAGAAGTGGTTGGTCGGGGAAGTTGCAAAGATAGAAAAGCTTTAGAAATTGACTAATTGTGGGATCAATGAGGCGAGAGATGCAACCAAAATATGTAACATGACTAAAACATGATCACACCCTTAAAAAATATCAACCACATGACAATAAAATACATAACAGCCAAAATCAGCATGCATCCATTGAAACAACAATAAAACAACACTTACCTCCAAGTGCGACATTTAGGGTACACTTTGTGACACAAGTGTTGATTGCAACAAGAACGTGCACAATATTTTGGTAATAGGTAAAATGCATATCTCTATGACAGATAGAACCCATTAGTACAAGATAAAACACTAAAGCTACCTCTTAAAGATGTGTTATAAATCCTTTTCACAAAGAGTGGCACTTCCCTCAACAAAAGACAACACTTGGATTTTCTTCACAAAGGCACTTGGAAATTTAGAAAAAAATTATGGAGTGACTTTAATAACTAAAAACAACAATTCACATTGTTAGAGGGGGACTCCAAAGCTTTAATATAGGTCAAAATTTGGAGGGTTTTGTAGCAACAACAAAACTTAGCGACACATTGGTAGAACTCCAACTTCTCTATTATGGTCTAACTTCATGCACAAGGTGTAGTCTTTTAGGAAGTATTGATTAATTATGTGGATTACCTTGGCTACCCTATATAACTCGGTTATGGATACAGTTTCTTCTTTTCCCTTTCTTTGTCGAACACATTTATGAAGCCTTCCATATCACAATTGTTTGATCTGGGAGAAGGGTAATTTATAGTTGCAAGTTTGAAATGATCGGAGCTTTAGTTTCATCTCTAGTGTTTCTCCACTGCAAATAGGCTTATTTAGTACCCCGATCGAGTCATTACAAGAACATATGCATTGATTTGTTGCCAACGAGCCTGTTCAGTACCCTAATGAAGTTAGTTACTTCACCTCCCTGTGCAGGAATCCTTTCTCTTCTTACACCCTATATTTCATTTCAATATGCTCATTGGCATTTTATCAACATTGATATTGCCAAGGTGGAAGAGGGATTCTGAATTATTGAGTGCAAGAGAGGTTGTTCCTTCAAAGACTGTTATCTATCTTTAAACTTAATATGCTTGTCATTAGTTTTCCCCTTTCCCTTCTCTACTTGATTGGATTGACATGCAAGAAATCATTTAATTATAACACTGAATCAAGGAACAAAGATCCTAAAATAGGTAACGGTATCATGGTTCAACTCAAAACTTTCTATTTGAATGGATCATATTTTCCATCCAGACATCAGTGACCTTAAATATGTTAGACCAAGACAAAGAAGAAGGAATGAAAATTGACAAAGTTATATTATATGTCAGAAATTCCTTTAAAACTTTTGGCACATCAGTTAAAGCCAAGAAATCATTTTCACGCAAGGGTTCATTTACAGAACTAACAAAACAAAGGATGATAAAAAGGAATGATCATGACATGAATGATACAAACAAACAAAAGGGACAAGGGAAGAAATATGTACATAGGTAGGGACACGGACCTAGGTTTATATTGGAAATAATGTTTGGGATCTTTTCCATTGACATGAAGAGAGTCCATATTCCCATCTATGGATTAAAGATGACAAGTATTGTGGCCAAGATTATCATGCACAATAAAGGGTCTGATCCACAGGGATTGGAATTTGTTGTGTTTTTATTTCTCTTCATGGGCTTTATCCCATTTCAATACTAGGTCTCCCACACCGATCTCCTTATTCCCCATAGATTGCTTATCAAACCAACACTTGATACGGTTATGCTGGATAACAAACTTTTCTTTCATTTTCTACCTTTCTTCCTGTGACTTAAAAGGGGTGTTTAACCTGCTCTGTAAAACAAGACATGATTTACCTCGGGATTCTTGAGAGAGATGAAGGGCAGGGAAGTATCTATTTGGAGGAAGGATAACTTATTTCCCACAAATGATAAAGTAAGGGGCAGCCTTCAGAGAGGGTTTTGGTGTGACACAGTCAACCCACAAAGCATTCACCAATGCATTATGCCATCTCCCTTTCTCATAGTAAAAGGTTTTATTAATGATGTGAATTAAATTCTTGTTAGTAGATGCAACTAAATTGTTTCCCTGAGAGTAGTAATTAGATGAGTGGTTTAAAACAATACCATTATTTAATGTAAAATCTTAAAGTTTCAGTGATGAAAGGTAAGTTGCATTATAAAAAACAAGTGACGTAGGAACACAAAACCTAGTTATGATATTTTGGTTAAGGAAGTTGATGACTTCCTACTCATTCACTTGTTTCAAAAAAACTGCTTTAGTCCACTGAGTAAAATAGTTTGTAGCAATTAAGATATACTGGTGCTTATTTGATGAATGTGGAAAAATTTCACCAATAACATCCAATCCCCATTGTTGAAAAGGTTCTTCAACGACAATGCGTTTCATTGGGGTAGCTAACTTCTTATCGCAACCATCACACCTTTTAAATACAAAACACTTACGGGCATAGGCATGAGCATCCTTAACTAATGTGTGCCAATAGTAACCAGTCGGCATGATTTTATGTGGAGTATTATCGCCTGCATAGTTCCCACCTACTATACTATCATGAAGGTCTTTTAACACCCTTTTTGAATCCTATGCTTCTAGGCATTTGAGCAAGACACCATTGTGGTGCTTCCAAAAAGTCACACCATGCACAAGTTGATATGATAAGGCTTTAAGTCAAATAACCATCTTCTGTCTAGATGATAAGTGCAAGAGAAAGATGTCGTGCTCTAGATATTGTTGCACATCAATGTACAAAGAAGTGGTTGTGTCTGTAGGGTTAACTTTTTCAATATTGTACATTTCTATCACTTATTCCCATCTTGAAGAATCCTTCTATGGTGAATTAACTGCTTATATTGCAAGCCGACAAAGACCATGGCATTTTATGGTGTGAACAAGTTTAAATTCTAGATCATACTCTTGAAGGCTTGTCATCTAGTTTGCCCTCCTCTCACCCAACTCTTGTTGTACAAAATGTGATTTGGCTGTTGGCCAAGGCACATAGATGATAACATGATTTTTCAAGAGGTAAGGAATAAAGTTCTTCACCGCCTTGTATACAACATAAGCTTTCTTATCAATGGTGGGGTAATCCAATTCAGATCCCTGTAAGCCAACACTCAAAAATGATATAGAACGCTTATTTTCTTGATCGTCCTTCTGAGTGAGAATGATTGTAAGAGATGTGTCAGAAGAAAAATTATATAACAAGAAATCTTTACCAAAATAAGGACTATACAATGTTGGGGCAGCGAAAATATCTTTTTAATTTGGGTGAAGGCATATTTCTCCCTTTGGTCCCACTTTTAAACCGCAACCTTCTTGATCATCTCTTGTAATGGCTTAAGAATCTGTGCATAATCTTAGATGAAATTTCGAAGAAATTTAATTTTCCCCAAGAAGGATTGCATGGCTTTCTTGTTCACGGGGAAGGGAGTTTAAGCAATATTATTGACCCAGTACAGGTCCACTTTAATCCTGCTCTTAGCTATAATGTGCCCCGAAAGGTTTCCCTCGAACACTGCAAAGATTCTCTTCTTAGGATTTAAAGATATGCCATATCTTCTACATAGCTCAAAAATCTGCCTCAGAAGATGAAAGTGATCAAATTTTCTTTGAAAATACCATAACATCATCCAAGTACACCACTACACTTTGTCCCAATCAAACTGTGAAACACGATGCCCATATCTTGCTGAAAGGTAGCACCTGCATTGATGAGTCCAAAATACATATGTTTAAATGTGAATGTACCCCACTTAGTCCTTAATGTGGTCCTGAATCTATCAGGTTTTGCTACTAGGAATTAGTTGTAACCAGAGAAATCATCGAATAGCATGAACATTTATGATCCAAATACCCTCTAAATTATCTGCTCCATAGATGGCACATGATAATTATCTTTATCTGAAGCCTAGTTAAAGTTATGGAAATCAACACATAAGCATATTTCTCTAGTATTTTTTCTCACAGGAGCTAAATTAGAGATCCATGTAGAATGATGAACTCTGAATATGATCCAAGCATCCAAAAATTTTCTTAATTCTTTTCGAATAAGGGCTTCAAGCATAAGATGAACTTTTCTTAGCTTTTGCTGAAATCGATTTACCCCTTCCTTGATGGGTATCACATTTTACGTGATTTGTGTATCATAAGTTTTCAAGTCATCATACATCCATGCAAACACATCTCGATACTTCTTAAAGAGATGGATAAAGGCTTGTCACTCTTGAGGTGTAAAACATATACCGAGATTCACATATTTCAAATATTATTTCGTACCCAAATTTACTTTTTCATGCAGTAGTGTAGAACTATGAGTCTTAGCATTTGTTGGCCCCTTAAAATGATTTTGCAAGTCATAAATATTTTCCAATGATACCACACCTTTGGGCGTAGGGTTCCCTTTACCTGCCTGAGCTAATTCGTGAAAGCCTTTTCATGCTCATCTTCATTGATTGTTTCATCCTTAAACACATCAGCATTTTCCATGAAATCTAGTATCTGTTGGTCATCATTGAAAACACAAAAATTAGTAACATTATTAGGAACAAATAGCTTATAAATAATCTCAACTGAAAAACCATCTCTTAATGGTGATAACCTTGCAAAAACGTTAGTTGATGTGTCTGCAACTACATTATGAATTCTCGAAGAAAAATTAATATTAAAATCTTTCAAATATGAAATGAAATGCCATACCTCTTATTGGCAGTTTCTAAGATTAGGTGACATATAATGAATAATATTTTGTACCTGCGATATAACAATCTCTAAGTCACCAATTACCTTAAGCGCTTCCACCTTGAGGTCTATGGCTTTCTTTAAACCCAAAATGAGTGCTTCATATTTGGAAACATTGTTTGTGCACTCAAATTTCAATCGGCATGAGATCATATATTTGTTATTTCAAAGGTATATTAAGATACAACTAGCTACAGAACCCTCACATGTTTTTTAACCGTCAAAATACAAATTCCAAATGTTATCAACAATAAGGTTAGTTCCTATGCTAGTACTATTTACATTTATATTACAAAAATCATAAGCACCAGTTGAATTGCAAGGAAGGAGCTCCAACTGTGTATTTGGTGGTACAGGGAATGGTTGCACAAGATAACATCCATGATCAACTTCTAAAAAATAATTTTTGAAAATAATTTGAGCATAACCGATAGGCTCATTATGAGCTTCAAGCATTGTAATGGTATGTTTCATGAAAGGTTCAATCTCTACTCAGATTTTATTATTCTTTCCCTTATAAGGAAGCCATAAATGTGACCAGTGTGTAGCGAAGTATCCTTGCAACTTGTTAGATCAATCCCTTCTCTAAATAAAGCTATAAGCTTCCAAAATGTCCACAAGAATAATATCAATACATTGGTGAACTTTGTGGTTTGATGATAAATGTATTATAAGATTATTAACCTGACCAATTACCTGTACTGAAGATCTACCCAATGGTATGATTTTGGCATCAGCCTTTTCCCATTTGGAATTGAATTTCTTTGCAACAGATAAAGCCATGACATTCGCAGATGCACCAAAATCAAGTAGGAAATTATGGACATTATAATTGAAAATTGTAAAAGTTAAAAGAAAAGAGGGGAAAGTAGATCAAGCGTTTGAGTTAGATGCATTAATGACTAATTTGAAAATGGTAGGGAACTTACTGGATGAAGCTTGAGAATCAGAAATCGTTCTACCTGACGAAGGCTAAGATGCAAATGCTTGGATGATCAACTCATGTTTCCCTTTCAACTTTGCTGGCTCATATATAGAAATATGTGCATGAGCTTTATCCATGTCTTCCAAAACATTGTAAGAAATATCTTCATCTTGGGTAGGGTATGATGAAGTGGTAGGTGGTGTGACTTTATTTGACACCTCATGGGTTACCAAATTGTTCTTGTTATTTCTTGAAGATTTGTTCCGAGGTTGTTTGTTCCCATATTTGTTTTGAGTGCTCTGAGAAGGATTAATAGGAGGCAAGATATTTCTTAACAATTTCCTTCTCACATCCTTCTTAGGAACTAGTAATTTTCTCCTCAAGTTATATTTCTTAGCAGGTTGATGGGGAGGACCATCACTTGTTTGGGTTGTAACAACCTCCTCCCACACTTATCCAAGCTTACTGGTCCACCAGGGTAAATATGTGATGATGAGTTACTATGATATGACTCAACCTCCTATATCACCTTAAGGAAGTGGAATCAATAAAACCAAAAATTTACTGACCCCTTAGGTGCTAGAGGACCCCCAAGGGCTAACCCACTCTTCCAGGTGCCCAAACCCTAAGTTAATTTTCTTTTTCTCTGATCTGGACTCCTAGGCACTGACACAAAACTACTTGAATTTGATTGCACCTCTCCATTTACATGCATAAGCCTACAAGGGAGTGATTGTAGTATTTTTACCAATTATATGCTTGTGACTACGAGATTTGAGTTACCTTTTTAGGGATAGTCTCTAGACCACCGCCCAGAACTTAATGGAACCTTCCAGAACAATGAATGATGCAAGGACAAAGCCTTCCATACAAAAATTAGACACAAAATTGACCTATACAGGCCTAACCATGACATAAATTCCATCAAACAAATCATGAACATGTATTCTAGAAGTCATAATTACATATTTGAACATAGGGATCTCATACTTATTTGAGAATTGTCAAGAAGGTTTGATGCCCTCTCACAATAGTTACATAACATCTATTAGGTCATACATTCATTAAGCATTCATTTACTAATCAGAATATGATGAGAGCCATAACTAAAGTCTATCATAAAACCATGCGTATAACTAGCATATAACCAAAAAAATAACAATGATAGAACAACCATCAAATCCACATAATATCAAGTAAATTCAATCATGAAATAGAAGGGAAAAGAGCTCTTATTAACATATGAAAAATCCAACCAAGTCAAGGACTTCCACGTCCCGAACATAGATTGGGCTGAAACAAATCTTTCTTTCAACCAACCACCCCCATGCGATATTCCAAGAATGAATGTGGGGCTCACAACAATACCAACCTGGGCTTCTCATGCTTTACCATGTATCTTTCCATTACCATTCAAGGGATTCCTAGACCCGAAACCCTCATCTATACAACCAAGATTTACCTTGTATCCCGTCATTACCGGTTAAGGGATTGTTGGCCCAAACAAGAAACATACACTACCAAGCTTTACCACAATACCACCAAAATTGGTCAAGATATTACTAGGCCCAAACAAGTATGAATGGCTCTGAATTTCTTCAACAATACGTTGAGGAATTCTCCCATATACACCCTTAGGCTTTACCATGTATCCCGCCATTACCAATCAATGGATTCTTAGGCCTTTGGGAATTTTCGTGAGACCACCTCACCTAATTCAAAAACCATCTGACAATCCAGCTCAACCAAATAAAAGAACCCCATCACACCATGACTATCCAGAAATATCAAGGCAAGGTTGAAAACACTATCACCTGTGGAAAAACCCATGTCAATGACAATAATAGAACTAAATACACACATGCATGGACCATGCATGCCAAAACTAGAAAGGAAATCGTACATGCAACTCAATACCTGAAAGTAATTTCATTGTAGCCACTTGATCCAACTCTTCCATGCTTGATATTTGCTTCCTTTGCCTCCTTTTCCTTCCTTTGCCTTCCTTTCTCCAATGCTAGAGTGCTCCAAGAATTCTCTAAGTGTGCAAGAGTATTAGAGAATAGAGAGATTGAGGTACCTGAGATACTTAAAGCATGTCATGATGAACCTTGTGAAGGTATTTTTTCAACAGACAAACTACATATAAAGTACTTCTTTTGGGGTATTATTGGCCTTCTCTTTTTAAAAATGCCAAATAATATTTCAAAATATGTGATAGTTGTCAAGGGATGGGGAAATCTATTCAATCTGATGAGATTCCTCTACAACCAAAAGTACTAATAGAGCCTTTTGAGAAATGGGCTCTATATTTTTTTGGACCCATTAATCCTCAATCCAAGCAAATGAGGTGCGTACTCGTCTACATTGATTATTCTACTAAATGGATAGAGGCTAAGACACTAAACTTTGTTACTGAAGATGTTGTTGTTGCATTTATTTTTTAGGATATTTTCACTCGTTTTGGGGTAACAATAGAAATTGTGACATATTAGGGTGCATAATTTACATCCAATCCCGTGCAGAAGATCATGGAGCAATACAATATCAGGCATCGAAAATCCACTCCATATCATCCAAAAGCTAATGGAAAGGTGGAAACCACAAATGAAGTTCTTGAAGTCATTTTGACCAAGACTATGCATCTACATAGAAGAGATTGGGTAGATAGACGTCAAGAAGCACTCTAGGCATACCAGACCACATAGAAGGCTATGGCTAGACATACTCCTTATGAGCTTGTTCATGGAAAGAAAGTTATACTTCCTATTGAAATCCAAGTGGAGACACACAAGATAATAGAAAAACTAGGGATAAATATCTCTAAGGCTCAAAAGAAAAGATTGGCATATCTAAATGAATTGGATGAGATTAGACAATATGTCATTCAAAGGACAAGCATAATTCAACAACAAAGGACAAGATGGAATGACAAATTTATCAAGGTCAAAAAGTTCAACCCAGGTGATTGGGCCCTTCTCTTTGATTACAAATTTAAACATTTTCAAGGGAAATTCCAAACACATTGGTTAGGCCCTTATGAGATAGAAAATTCTTTTGACAATGGAGAAGTAAGGATTAATACCATTAATGAAGAAGGAATCACTTTTCTTGTTAATGGGCATATATTAAAACTTTATCACAAGCCACTGACAAGAGAAGAATTTGTTCAAAGTCTGCAAAAAAATCCTGATTTAAAATTGGTGGGAAAAAGGGGATTATCTCCTCCACTACCAAAATACATATCATTTATTTTCTATAATAATAATAATAATAATGAAAACCAACATTTATGGCATAAACTATGCAAGAAATCCTAGTTGAAAACCAAGACTCTTAGCAACCTAGATTTCCCCTTTCCCTTTCCCTTTTGAAAAAAAAAATATTAGTTCAAACTAATAAGTTTGAAGAATTTTTCTATTTTAATGAGATTTCACTAGCATCATAAGCATCATTGACACCAGCAACCATAGGTATCCTTGAAGAATTTGAATCAAATCTTTAAGATTGTTAACATTCCATAGTCAGTGAAACATTTTGTAGTTGATTCACTCTAAGGAGTAGAAAAACATTAACTTTGGACCTGCAAGCAATTCAATTTCAAAAGCATAGATGTGAGGTAATATGAAAAGGTAATATCATGCATAATTGGTCAAATTATTGAAGTTTAACTATAGGATTTTAGATGTATACATGGATAATTTTACCAAAGTTTTTCAAATAATTCTTAATATAGACTTATAATAAGCCTCAAATCCTAATGATGGATTGTTCCACCTCTCACTCTATAATACCTTAGAAATACTCCTTATCTTATTTGAAAAATACAAAATCAAAACCTATCACGCAAATCAAGTGTTGTGTTAAGCAATCAATAGGTCATTATTATATGAATAGAGGAGTCATATTTCATTACCACTATAAGATTTCATTATAACCCTTTCTCCATTATTATCCATCACCCTCCTTGTTCATTTCACCAAGCCATCCCTTGTAATGACTGTTGAAGTGCGACCTTGAGGAAAATATTTCCTTACAGCTATGGGAGTCACAATCCATTATGAACTTGAAGGAGTAAAATTCTTGGTTTCGTATCCCGTTATCTCTTAGAGTAAACCCAACTGCTCGAAAACCTCTAAGGTAACCTCGAACCTTTTTTAGGTTGAAAGTTGTCCCTTCAACCTGGAGAGGGATCTCTCCCTAAACTCAACTACTCTAGGTCACTGTAGTAGTAGGTTTTGCAATTGAGTTTTGTGACCAGATTTAGTTTGTAAGATGAAATTTGGTTGGGTTGTATATAAAACACACCATTAGGCATGGAGTCTAGTTTTATAAAATGATGCTACAGATCTAATGAGCAGAACACAAAAAGCAGGGTAGCAATAACTCCTTTGAAAAATTGAAGAATTTTGAAAAAGAGAACTGAAGAAAATAGTATTATAAATTATAAAAGCAACAAGTATTAATGACTGAGAAATAATGAAACCAGAGCATAAAGAATCCCAATTTCAGATACTAAAGTTTCCAGACATGAAGAATATTTTTCATAACAAAGAAATAACATACAGAGAACTACAACACATGAATTTTCTGAAAATGCTAATCAAATTGTAATATATTTAAGATCTGCTCAAATACACCATAATTCTAATGTTTTTATAATAAAATTCAACCCTTCTTCATTCTTCAGAAACTATCTTTATAAGAAAGACTGCAAACTAAAACAAGTTTCGAGCAAAATTTAATTACAACATTAAAAAATAATGATGTACTCTATCAAATACATGCATATAGAAAACTTCCTAATCATGCCTGCATAAAAAGATCATGTTTTTGCTAGAGTCATGGCTAGAGATAAGGATCAACAAACCAAATTTGGTGAGGTGGAATCCAAGTCAACAATTGTCAATGAACTTTTTCCTCACGAAATCCTAAAAGATAGGGTCCAATGATCCATTCGAAATTCCAAAATTGTGATAGATGTTAGAAAGCTGAGAGAAGTTTTTATAACGGATCGGTTTTGGACAAAAACCTCTTTCGGTTTTGAAATATTCACTCTCATTTGTTCGAGATAGGATTTTGAAAACAATTACTAAAGCAGGATTGCAAAATCCTAAAAAAAAAAATTCAAATATCCCTTCGAATATTTCAAACCGTAAAACATGTTAGAAATTTCAAATATCCCTTCGAATATTTCAAACTGTAAAACATGTTAAAAAACTGAGAGAGGTTTTTCTAAATGGGTCTGTTGTGGACAAAAACCTCTTTCGGTTTCATAAAATTATTTCTCATTTGTTTGGAAAGCATGCTCAACATTATTGTATTGTACAGGAAAAATAGAGTTTTAACTAGCTAATTTTATCGAAAATGCTAAAAAGCCCGTTTTCAGTGAATTTCTTCAGAAAACATTATCGAAATAATAAAGCATTTATAGCCCCACTATCAATGATTTCCTTATTTATTACATATAAAATGGTGACACTGAAACTGTCTGCATTTTCTGAAAAAAAATAAATAAATAAACAAATAAATAATTAAAAACAAAGTTAATGTGATGACATATCCAAAGGTTAGGAAGCAATTAGAGAAAGTTGGATGGTTGAAATTATTTGAAAAAATTCAAGGTTATGACACAAAGGTCATAAGAGAATTCGCAATATAATTCGATGAAGTTGAGGGCGTAATTGAGGACATTCGATTGAAGCTAATAGAATCATTCTTAGTAGAGGCTACAAGGCTCTCAAGAGTTGGCAAAAACTAGTTCAAATGCCATAAATTGAAATATGAATCATGGAATGTTTCCTGCAAAATCCAAACATGAACATCTCAACATTTAAAAATGCATTCTAGTATTTGCATTCAACAGTTAATGGTGTAATTTGTTATTTGTCCTGAAAAAATTTCTCACATGTGAAGGTAGAAATGGGGCCATCTTATTTTATCATGCTAGATTGTTGATGCATTTTATAAAGGATAAAGAGTTAAATTTTCCATATTATCTGCTAAGTGGTTTGAGGAAAATGGTATTTGATATCAAAGAAACTAAAGAAATGTAGATAAGGATCTTTATCATCATGGATTGATCAAGATTATTGTGGAAGCACAATTAAAGGCCTGAAATGACAATTGGAATGAATTTTTAGTGAGGAATCACTTTGTCGAAGTATCGTATGAAGAAACAATCCAAAAAAATGGAAGAAGAAGAAGAAGTAGGGTTCCTGCAAACCCTAACCCTCAAAAATAAAATGCAAGGAATGAAGATATGTTAGTATAAGAAAACAATGAGCAAGTAGAAACAAGGGACATCCATACTGAAGAAACAAAGTAATTCGTCGCACTAGAAATTCCATTAAAAGAGAGTCCAGGTAAATTGAGTGAGAAAAGGGTTTAGGTTTTCCAGATATTCTAGTGAATCCGACAAGAGGGATGCCTAAGAAGAATAAAAGTACTAAAGAATGAAGGGAAGAAGTGTCCAAACCAGCCACAACAATTAAAGAAGAGAAGTCAAAGACCATTGTTCCAACCAAGTCAGAAAAGTGAAATACTAAGAGGAAAAAATTTCAAGATCCAAAGCATGGAACGAAGAGTTGAAGAATTACAAGAAGTATGTTGAAACAAAATAACTTCTCTTCATCAGAAGTTATATACATTTTGGAATCAGAATCACTAGTTCTACCAACTCCAAAAGTAAAAATTCCATAAAGAAATGTCATTTAACAGCAAGAATACAATTATTTTGAATCTTTAGAAAAAGGAGAACATTAGGATAACGTAAACCTTTCTTATTAATACAATTTTAATGACGATATCCCAATATACAATAGCCCTATACAAGATGATATCATTCCTTTTCATATGGAGAATTGTATTATTAAGACATTAAATGAGGAGATAGTTGAACTTGAAATGTTAGAAAATAATGTGAATGGGAGAAAATAAGTTGCTCAAGGAACAAACTAATAAAATTCTCAAATTCGTGTACCATTGGTACCAAAATAATTTGAAACTTAAGAAGGCTAACAAATTGCTCCAACAAAAAGTTAAAGGATTAAAGGTTGGAATGTTGATGAAGAAACCTAGGTGGGTAGTTTCCATGTAGAAAAAGGGAGTTCAAAGTAACTTGCAAATTATAATCCAAGCCTCTGAAATAGTTCTTTGAAAACCAGTGCTACTACAATTTTGAAATTTTTCTACCAACAAGTGCATGCAGACATGCAAAACCCGAAGTTTGGGGGAATGTTGGGCAAAACGAATCACATCTTTTTGACAACTTGTTACCTTCTTTTTCACTCATTTACCACTTATCCTTATACCACTATTTTCAAATACAAAGCCATCAAATCTACATCAATAGGAAATAAGGTAAAGGTCTAGAGTTTTCTCAATTCTATACACTTTTATTTGTAAATTTGATTCAATTTGCATGAGTTACAGAATTTGACATTTTTCCAACCTCACTAACATTTTGCAGTTGAATCCAAGGTTCGAATAGATCCCATGGGAGATATATTAGCCAAAGCATATGGGAAAATGCCAAATGTTTCCTACATGGATTTCCACCTACTGGGCACAGACAAAAGAATCCTAGTTGACCATAATCTCAAAGTCAAGCTTACAATCAAGAGTCACAAGATGCATTTGAATACAATAGGTATCAGAACAGGGTATGAAGCGTGACTGGCTCCTTATCAAGCGGGATATATCACAAATAAATTTAAGAACGATGATGTGTTTCTCATGTGATTCGCTTCCTTGAAAGTGAATCATGTGATTAAGAGTCTTAATAGAACTTGAAGTCTAAAATGTCAATCAATAGAGCTAGCCTTTAGTAATAATTTTATTAGAAGTAGTTACTATAAAACTCTACAAAATGCTTCACTAAGAAGTGAACCATAATGTTGAATGTTCAAGGTTGGATATGCTCATCATGGATGATGTTATTATTACTTATGAATATTGTTGAAGTTCACACACTATTCAGTTAATACAATCCTCTTATATGATTATGCCTTCATGACAAGATCTAGTGTTTGATCAATAATTTCCTAGGTGTTCCATCTCTCGTGCACCTCAGGGGGGCCCCCTTATGAGTACGAGTGTATTTTAATTCTCCTTATGTTCCAGTTCTGCAAGATAAACTAGTTTCCTTTATGTTCATTTTCCGCAAGATTTCTTTCAATTATTTTATTTAGATGCATTGTAGAATGGAGTTTTCAATTAATAAAATAGACTTGATGACTTTCATATAGTAAATCTATCTTTATGTTCATTAGAATATAATTTAAGAATAGACTTAAAAATCTTTCATAACATAGGCTTAGAATAAGAAATTTAAAAGCTTTCATAGAAATAGCATAAGAAGATCATTGCTTTCATAGCATAATAATTTTGCATAAGAAGTTTATTGCTTTCACAGCATAAAAATATAGTTATATTTAATAACATAAGATTGGTTTCATATAATGGAATCATATTTATTCTTCATAGAGTATAATTTTACCTTCATTTCAAATAGATTAAATTTCATTGCTTTCTAGTTTAGAATTTATTGTTTTCCATAAATCAGATCCTATTACCTTTCTAGATGTTGTCATTGTGACAAACACCCTCCAAAATTTGGTCTAAACTTAAATTTTGGAGCCTACCATGGATCTTGCAATCGTTTGTTCCATAGTAACTTTATGTATGATGATAAGTGTCAAAGGAACCTACTCACACATGCTCAGTCTACAACAAGTTCATGAGTGTGTTTTTTTATGCAAGCTTGAACATGCATGGCACAAGTCCATCAAGACAGTGTCTATGTGGTGTTCGACCTATGTCGACAATCATTGCACACCTTCATTGAAATTCTCTCACTTTTTGTTGCAATTTTTCTTCTATTTGAGTGATTTTTCCCAACTATTGCTCTTACGCACCTTCACTTTTATAAGTGCCCCTTTCATGTTTACGATCACCGCTTTTACTTGTTTTCACTATAGTAAGTGTCATTTTCATGTTGTCTTTGTTATAACATGTGTCGTTTTCAATTTGATTCACATTTCGCAAGTGTTGTTTTCATTTTCCTATTATTATCGCAAAATTCATCTTTTGGCATGACAAGCATCGCACATCGAACAAATGTAGTTTTCATTTATTTCAAGGGGTAACCTTGATGCTAATGAGTCATTCTTATCACGTAGACATGTATCGGCACTCATTATGAAAGTTTTAAGCATTGTCACACAAGTGTCGTCACTGTCATTGCAAAGTGTACCTTTAGTGTCATGTTTGCGGAAAGTTGTCACTATGTCGTCGCATTAGGGATAGTATGTTGTTCATGTGCTCTGAGTGATCAATGTTGCATCATCAAGTATTCTAAGTGTTTAATCATACTGAATTTTTATCATTACTCACTTTGGTCTCACTAATCCCACACTTAGCCAAATCTAGAAAATTTCCCACCCAAGCAACTTGGCCTCACTCAGCCTTCTTGAACTATGCACTACGTAGTCTCATTCCTCAAGCTTCAACCTTACCTCTTGGAATTTCATAATGTGCATTCCCTACCTTCCATAATTGTGAACTATGCAATCTCAATGCTCATTCCCAACCCTTAAGCTCCAAAACTATGCAATACTTGCCTTCAATCAGTGTCATCTACACACTGCACAGTCTCAAGCATCGAGCCTCAGCCTTGAACCCTTGAATTATGCAACTGTGCAATCCCTTGGAATTTTTCCCTCCAAAACTGCCAAGTGGGCAACCTAGAGGCTCAAGCCTAACCCCTTGAACCCCTCAACTGTGCAGTTATCTTTACTCGGCCTCCCTCAACTACACATTGCACAATCTCAAGGCTCAATCCTCGCCCTTGACCTCTTGAGCTGCACAATTGTGCAATCCCTTTGCCTTTTTCCCTTCGGAACTATTCATTGGGCAGCCTCAAACCCCAAGCCATCAGACTAACACCTTTATCCCCTCAACTACATAGATGAGTAGCCCTAACCTGCCTAAACCGCATTGTGTAGTCTTAAGGCTCAATCCTGGTCCCTTACCTCCTGAGCTGCTCAATTGTGCAATTCTTGACTTTATGTCCTATCTTATCACCTGTTTATAGCTTAGTCAGTGGTCGTCATGGAGCATGTTAGACTAGGGGTTTTATCATACTAATATCATCTTGTCATGAATGGATTTCAGTTGCAGGTATTCTATCATGTCATGAAAGGATGATGATGAAGGAGATGAAGAAGTAGACCCTCCTATAAGATACCATTGTGGCTACAAAGATAAGTGGATCAATCGAGAAATACAAAGGGACACCAGATTGCGACAGCGTCTGGAAATCAAGATCACATTGAAGACTCCATACCTATAAGCCTTATGGAGGAGGAGGAACAAGAGTATGTCCATCTTTCATGAGACACAAAGAAAGAAACAACAAAGAATGAATTGATACTTCCACATAATCATGCAATCCATGTCATCAGTGTCATTTCATGTCCTATCACAAGTCATCATTTGCCAAATAATTTGTGGATTATGTAAATTCAATATTGGATAAATGTAATGTAAAGTGGACGTCCAAGAGACATGTATAGAATATGAAAATTCATGTAGTAGCCGAAAGGTCATAGAGATTTCAAATAGTCATGAGAGTAGTCCAAGAGTCACAAGGGAGGTGAATGATCACCCCATTTGCTATGTATACACCCTCACTTCTCATGTAAGGGAATTTTCACCTTGGCTCCTACCAAGCATAAAAGAGAATGATAGTTCTTTTGGAGGAGAAAGTGGTTGCTCTATTGTCCCACTATTGGGGCTAGTGGTGTTCTCTGTACTGATATATCTTGGAACTTTTGCTTAATTATGAAGCTCATTGAGCAAGAACACTTCATACATACGTCATAATTATTGTAAGACTATTCTTTGAATGTTTGCAATGTATTTTTTTCATTTATACTAAGGAAATTGAACTATTTCGGTGGCTTTGGTACTTATCTTGTTGAAGTTGTGTTGTATGTGTTTTAACAATCATTGCTTCTATGTGAACTATTTCATTAATTGTCCAACGATTCATTCATTTGTACGTGCATGTGTGTCTTTACTAGATTAAGTGTTATTACTTGTCTTTTAAAGGTTCACTTTTCTCCCCTTTTCAATAGAGGAACCATGATACATTTCACAGTTGAACATTCCACAAGGCATATTCACTTGTTAATCTGAAATCACTTGTACATTGCTCTCTTTTGTTGAAATTTGTAGCCAAGGAAAATCTATAAGAATATATGGAAGTCTCACCTTAGTTCCAGAAGGGATCTCACACCAAATAGTGTGAAGTTTAATTAGGAATTTTCATCAGGGAGACCCCCTTGGTTGATGGATTTCCAACACCGTCAAAAAATGGCACTAGAAGGAGGGGTATATGACAAGTTTTTCCTATTTACTATGTTTTTAACCTCTTATCTTAAATGGGTCTTCCCCAAATCATAACCCAAGAATGTTTCTCTAACCCATCTCCTAGTCAACCTTTCATATTCGTGGAACAATTTGATGACTTGACACAATTCAAGTTTGATAGTTAGGGTGATACATCCATTACCGAACATGCATCTATTTTTCTTAAGTTATGTGAATACTATGAAATTGACTGTGAAGATATGGCATGTATTCTTTTCTTCCTCACACTTGAAGTTCAAGTTAATTGATGGTGTCATACCCTGCCACTCGCTTCCATTCATTCTTTTGAACATCTCATCAAGGAGTTTCTTTTAGCATTTGATAGGTATGATTACCAAGATGTTCTTAAAATAATTAATCAACTAATAATGAAATATAATGAATCGGTTGAGGAGTTTTCTAATCGATTCATCCACCTTTGTTATGAATTTATGGAAGAAGACATAGATTGGGATTTCTTGAAACAAAAGTTTGAGCATTGGTTCATATCTCTTTGCACGATGAATCTAAACCTCCGGATGTTTATGCTTCCCCAACTCTTCTAATTCATGAGACATCTCTAATTTCAGAGGATGAACCTATTATTCCTTCGGTTCCTTGTCCTCCTCCTTTTCTAGTACCAATCACGGTACCTATATTTGTTAACGCTGAATTTGGGAAATCTAAAAATCAAATCGCTGATCCATCTCTTCAACCTTCACCCATTTCTCATGATCCAGATCTGATGGAGGAAACTTGTGAATGGTTCAAGGAGCCTACAGTGAAGGCTAATTATTCCACTCCTCAAGATGATACTAGCATTCTTAGCCTCAATCTTAAATCTCATTCCACTGAAATGATTACTTCTTCAAGGGACATATTTTATCCCATATCATCTACATTCCATGACTCTTTGTCTATGATCCGCTTAATAAATATTCTCCACCAACTAGTTCTTCACACTCTCCTAATTTTCAAGTTGTTGGCTCAAATTGTGATCAATTACAAGGAAGTCACATTACATAGATAAAGGAGTAGAAAAGTGCAGATACTTTTGATCTCTCTTCCATCTTTCAAATTTCCCTATGTTAAGATGATGTTCTTCCATTATTGGATGATTTTCGATCGACTAATCTCGGTATTCAATCAAATGAAGTTGATTTTATTAATAAATCTACAGTCATGGGCAGCGATCATTGTGATGATAATGAATGTATTGATGTATGCGATGAAGAACGCCCATGTGCATTAATTGATCTTTCAGTTTCTCATGAAGATTTTAATTTGAAATATTTGGATCTAAAATTTGATTAGGTCAAAGAAGATTCTCTTATCGAACATTCCTCTTCATCTCGCTATCCCTTGTGATCTACTATTTGCGATGCATCTACTTGCGATGAAGATGCTCCATTCTCTTCAAGGTCTTCATCTGATGACTTAAATTATTAATTGACACAAGGTATTGAGGTTATCTATGATGGAAAAGGAATCATTGAGTATTTTTTCCATCCCTCGTCATCTCTTATTTTTCATGAAGACAACTCTTCAAATTATCTTTCTCATGAAATTTTTTTGATTCATACATCTCTAGATTTGCAATCAGAAGAATCTTTCGACTTTTGTAACATGGTTGTTGAAATTATAAAATCATATCAAATCAATGACAGAGATTCCTTCCATTCGGTTAGTAGTGGTGCCATTTAAATCAATGGAAGAAATTATCCTCACACCATTAATGATCTGATTTAATCTTCAGAATGTGATTTTACAATCCTTGAAAGTATCAGGGCTTGTCAGGAAGTCGAGGCACTTCAACTTTTGTTGATGGCTATGTTAGGATATCACTGCTTTGGTAAGATCCCTGAACTAAGTCAAATTTATTTTGCGCTCAAAATTATTTTCTTCAGGTGGTTACACTGGTTGTAAATTCATTCTTGAAATATGTGTGGTATTTCGAATATAGTCTTTCGAACATTCAAGATTCGATTTCTGATCAAATTAAAGATTCTATTCAGTTGCTTCTTGTCCATACAGATCTACTGTACTTAACTTGGGTTTGGAGTACATGTCTCTCATAGAAACATGGAACTGCAAAGTTGATCATTTCAAAGACTACCTTTGGCTGAAGGAATCATGTCTATTAGATTAATTTCATAATAATCAGCTCCTGGTTTTTTTGTGTGAATATTATACAATTAATTTGTATCTTCATGGCACCTTAAATCCTCTTGGGTCCTAGTGAATGCATGAGTTATTGTGTGAATAAAAATCTTCTTCATTCATTGTATCGTGACTGGTTTCATGTGTTTGTTATACTAGAATTCCTTTTTACTTCTTTCGGCGATTACGATGCTAGTACATTGTGTAACCATTTACAAGGAAATGGTTTTTTATATTTATCATGTGAGGGAGATGATTCTTTTTTTCAAGTCATTTGCAAAATTGTTCATACTAACTTATCTTTTTTATCTTATAATCGAGAATGTCATGTCACAAACAGTCCATCTGATCATAATATTATCTGTCATTTGTTTTATCATTTTCCCACTAATATGTCATATGGAAATTGTTTCACACTAATTCATCTATATGTTTTATCTCACTATTCAGATAATTGTCAGGTAGTTGAGGCACTTCAACCTTCGATGATGGCTATGTCAGGTCCTGACTATCTTGGCTAGCCTTCTAAACACAATCATAATCATTTTCCCTCACAATATTCTCATCTTGATCTCGCACTTTTAATTCAAAATACATCTTTTCAAAGATTCCAAGGTTCTCAAGAGGATTGTTTTGAATCTCATGATCCAACCACTAAGTGATTGGAGCAATCTTACCTAGCAAGATCTGTTGCAAATAAAAAAATTTGATATGTTCTCTTGCCTGCTGAGGATAATATATATAAAGATACATTCACAAGAAGCTTTCGAGGTTTGTTTAATTACAGTTTTCACCGAAAAGGTAAGAGTGCGAGTTGGTTAGAAGTAGTGGCTATGACATATATTTTCGCTGACAAGAAAGACCTTCAATTTGTTATACAAGTTATTCAAGCAATTGTCTTTTATATTACACATTGTTTTATATCTATTTTAATCACTTTTATCTTTGTGCATGTAGGTCGGGAGTAGTTACGATGGTTACATTGGAAATTTCATTACACTTGACCATGACGTTTTAGCTAGTTAGGTTAGGAGTAGATTTAGTTGAATATTAGTCTTCCCTTGCACACTCATCTTTCACTCTCTCTCTGTACTCTTTCTTTTCTTTTCTTAATTTTGTCTTGCATTTTGTTTTTTATTAGCCTCCATTTTCTTTGTCCTTTTGATTTTATTCCTTGTTGTGTTTTGTCTCTTCTTTCATTTTGTTTAATAAGACTTTTGCATGAAGGATGTTCCCTTCGGATCGAAAGACAATGTGGTAAAATAAAAGAGGGTCTTGTGACACTCCAATATTTAGCTAACCTTTAGTCGTTCTTATTCGTCTTTGTTCATACCTTTTGGTCGATGATGTTTTGATAGAATATGATCCTTGCATAAGGAGAGCTTGTGTGAAACCATGATCCCTGAATCCATTTTAGGAGCCTCATTTATATGCTTGGTTCTTTATATTTTGGTGTTTTCCACGTTGATCCAACCAAGTAGAGAAAGAAAAGAGGAAAATATAAACAAGAGAACCAATATCAAAGATTTTTAATATGCTTCTCTGAAGGAACAACCTCTTCTTCTCTCAATAAGTAGGGATCCCTCTTCCACCCCAGGAAATGAACTAGTGTCGATGCAAAGTATTATATAAATAAAGGGTGAAAGAAGAGAAAGGATTCATGTTCAGGGAGGTAAAGTAAGAAAATCCATTGGGGTACTGTCGAGGCTCATTGGTAGCAGAGCAATGTTTGTGTTCCTAAAGTGACTCCATTAGGGTATTGTTCAGGCTTGCTGGCAGCGAAGCAACACCAAAGATGAAAAATCATACTCTGAAAATATAGAGCTCACAAATAACATTACCCTTCTCCTAATTTAAATCATTGCGATATGGTTGGCTTTATGATTGTGTTCAACTGAGAAAGAGATGAAGGGGACTATATTTATCATTGGTTAGTGGGGAAGTCAGAGTAATATCTACAATGAATCAATACTTCTTGAAAAATTAGGCCATGCACAAAATATTAAATCAATGTAGATAATTTTGAGTTCTACCAATGTGTCGCAAAGTGTTTCTGATACGATAAACACCCTCCAAACTTTTTCCTACACATGAACTTTGGAGACTACCGTGGATCTTGTGATCATTCGTTCCATAGCAACTTTATGTTTTATTGATAAGTGTCGAAGGCACCTTCTCACACATCCTTAGTCTGCAACAAGTTCATGAGAAGTCTTTTCTACGCAAGCTTGAATAGGCATGGAAAAATTCCATCAAGACATCGTACGTGTGATGTTCAACCTATGTCGACAGTCTGTGTACACTTTCATTCACAGTCTCTCACTTTTGGTTGTGATTGTTCTTCTATTTTGATGATTTTTCCTAACTGTCACTCTTGCACACCTTCACTTTAGTAAGTGTCACTTTCATGTTTACAACCGTCTCTTTCATGTAGACATGTATCACACTCATTCCCAAAGTTTCAAGCACTGTCGCACAAGTGTCTTCACCATCATCGTGAATTGTACCTTTAGTGTCACGCTTGGGGAAAGTTGTCACATTAGGGGTATTATGTTGTTCATGTGCTCTAAGAGATCAATGTTGCATCATCAATTGTTCTAAGTGTGTGATCATACTTAAGTTTTATCATTGTTCATTTTAGTATCACTAATCCCACACTTAGCCAAATATAGAAAAGCTCCCACCCGAGCAACTTGGCCTCACTCATCCTTTCGGATAACCACTGCTTGTCCGCCCGTGTCTCAATCCTAAAGATTCAACCTTTCCTCTTGGAAATGCACAATGTGTAGTCCCCACCTTCCACAATTGTGCACTATGCCATCTTAGTGCTTAATCCCAACCCTTGAGCTCCAGAATTGGGCAATCCCTGCCTTCAGTCTGTCTCCTATGTGCACTGCACAGTCTAAAGCATCAAGCCTCAGCCTTGAGCTATTGAACTACACAAATACATAATCCCTTGGCACTTTTCCCTCCAGAACTATGAAGTTGGAAACATCAAGGCTCAAGCCTTAAGTCTTACCCCTTGAGCCCCTCAACTACGCAATTATCTTGCTTTGGTCTTCGTAAATTATGCATTGTGCAATCTCAAGGCTCATTCCTAGCCCTTAACCTATTCAGTTACACAACTACGCAATCACTTGGAATTTTTCCCTTCAGAACTACGCATTGGGAAACCTAAAGTCTCAAGCCCTCAGCCGGACACCTTGATCCCCTCAACTATGTAGATGACTAACCCTAGCCCGCCTGAACTATGTATTGCATAGTCTTAAGGATTAGTCCTAGCCCCTAGCCTCCTAAGTTGCTCAACTGCATAATTCTTGAGCCTGTGTCCCAGCCTATCACTTGGTTATAGCTCAGTCAATTGTTGTCTTGGAGCATGTTAGATTAGGTGTTTTATCGTACTGATATCGTCTTGTCATGAGTGGATTTTATTTGCGGGTATTCTATCATGTTATGATAGGATGATGATGAAGGATATGAAGAAGGAGACCCTGCTAGAAGACACCTTTGTAGCGGCAAGGACAAGTGGATCAATCAATAAAGATAAAGGGACACCAGATTATGACAACAGCTAGAAATCAAGATCACATTGAAGACTCCCTACCTTCAAGCCTTATGGAGAAGGAGAAAGAATAACATGTCCATCCTTCAGGATACACAAAGAAAGTGGCAACAAAGAACGACCTAATATGACCACATCACCATGTAGTACATGTCATCAATGTCATGTCATGTCCTGTCATGAGTAATCATTTGCCACATCATTTGTGGATTATGTAAATTCAATTTTAGAGAAATGTTGTAAAGTGGAAGTCCAAAAGACATGTATAGAATGTGAAAAGTCATGTAACAGTCGAAAGGTTGTAGAGAAGTCAAACATTCATGAGGGTAGTCCAAGAGTCATAAGGGAGGTGAATGATCACGCCATTGTTATATATACATCCTCATTGCTCATGTAAAGGACTTTTCACCTTGGCTCCTCGTACCAGGCATAAGAGAGAAAGATAGTTCTTTTGGAGGAGCAAGTGGTTGTTCTAATTCCCCACTAATGGGGCTAGTGGTGTTCTATGTACTGATGTACCTTGGAAAATTTCCTTAATTATGAAGTTCATTGAGCCAACACACTTTCATTCGTATGTTGTAAATATTGTAAGACTACTCCTTGAATGTTTGCAATGTATGTTGTTTTCATCTATAATAAGGAAATTGAACTATTTTGATCTTTTAGTACTTATCTTGATAAAGTTGTAATGCGTGTGTTTTAACAATCATTACTTCTATGTGAACCATTTCGCTAGTTGTCCAATGATTCATTCATATGTATGTGCTTGTGTGTCTTTACTAGATTAGTATTATTACTCGTCCTTTAAAGGCTCAATTTTCTCACCTTTTCGGTAGAAGAACCATGATACATTCTACAACTAAACATCCCATAAGGAATATTCACTTGCTAATCCAAATGCACATGTACATTACTCTCTTGTGCTGAAATTTTTTGCCAAAGAAAAGCTATAAGAATATATGGCAGTCGGTCCTTAGTTTTAAAATGGGTTCCACACCAAATGGTGTGAAGTCTAATTGGTATTTTTCAATAGGGAGATCCCCTTGGTTGATGGAATTCTAGTACCATCAACAAATGGCACTAGAAGGAGGGCTAGATGACAAGTTTTGGTCGTTGACTCTATTTGAACCTCTTATCTTAAATGGCTCTTCCCCAAATCATAATCCTAGAATGTTTCTCTAACCTATCCCATGGTAAAATTTTCATCTCGACGGGACAATTTAATGACTTGTCGTAATTTAAGTTTGATACTGAAGTTGATACTTTCATTACCGAGAATGCATTTATTTGTCTTAATTTTTATGAATACTATGAATTTGACTGTGAAGATGTGGCGTGTATTCTTTTCTGCCTCACACTTGAAGATCAAGTTAACCGATGGTGTAATATCATACCACCCACTCCCATTCATTCTTTGAACACCTCATCAATGAGTTGTATTTAGAATTTGATAGGTATGATTACCGAGATGTTCTTAAAATAATTAATCAACTAAAAATGAAATATAATGAATTATTTGAGGAGTTTTCTAATTGATACCTTTAACTTTGTTATGAATTTATGGAAGAAGACATTGATTGGGATTTATTGAAACAAAATTTTGAGAATTTGGTTCATATATCTTTACATGATGAATCTGAACCTACTGATGTTTTTTCTCCCTTAACTCTTGTAAATCATGAGACATCTCTACTTTCATAGGAGGAACCTATTATTCCTTTGGTTTCTTGTCCTCCTCATTTTCTAGCACTAACCGTGGTGCCTCTATGCGTTAATGTTGAAGTTGTGAAATATGAAAATCAGATCATCAATCAATATCTTCAACCTTCATCCATTTCTCATGATCCATATCTGATGGAGGAAACCTTGGAATGGTTCATGGAACCTAAGGTGAAGGCTAATTCTTCCACTTCTCAAGATGATACTAGCATTCTTAACCTCAATCTTGAATATGGTTCCACTGAAATGGTTACTTCTTTAAGGGACATATGTTATCCCCTATCATCTACATGCCATGACTCTTTGTACCATGATTTTCTTGATCAATCTGCTCCACAACTAGTTCTTCCCACTCTCTTAATTTTCAAGTTGTTAATTCAAATTACGATATGGTACAAGGAAGTCACGTTACACAAATAGAGGAGTAGAAAAGTGAAGATAATTTTGATCTCTCTTCCCTCTTTCAAATTTCCCTATGTTAAGATGATGCTCTTCCATTCTTGGATGATTTTCAATCGATTAATCTCAGTAGCCAATCGAATGAATTTGATTTTTTTAATCAATCTATATCGTTGGCAACAATCATTCTGATGATAATGACTCTGTTGATGTATGTGATGACGAATTCCCAGATGCATCAGTTGATATTTCAGTTTCTCATGAAGATATTAATTTCAATGATTTAGATATAGAATCTGATTCAATCAAAGAATATGCTCTTATTGAAACTTCCTCTTCATCTCATTATCCTATTGTGCTCTATTATTTGTGATGTGTCTACCTGCGATGAAGATGCTCCATTCTCTTCAATGTATTCATCCAATGAGTTAACTTCTCAATTGACACAAGGTAGTGAGGTTATCTATGATGGAAAAGGAGTCATTGAGTATTCTTTCCATCCCTCAACATTTCTTATTTTGCATGAAGACAACTCTTCAAATCATATTGCTCATGAAATTTTTCCAATTCATACATCTTTATATTTTTTATCAAAAGAATCTTACAACTTGAGTCATTTGGTTGTTGAAATTGTAAAATCTATCGATGACAAAGATGCCTCCCATCAGGTTAGTAGTGATCTCACTGAAATCAGTGGAATCAACTATCCTCACACCATGCATGATTTGATTCAATCTTCAGAATGTGATTTTACAATTCTTGAAAGTTCCAGGGTTTGTGAGGAAGTCGAGGCACTTCAACTTCTATGGATGGTTATGTCATAATCTTGCGACTTCGGTAAATCCTCAAACTAAGTTAGATATGGTTTTTCTCTCAAAATTGTTTTTTTCATGTGGTTACATTAGATGTAAATACATTCTTTAAATATGTGTGGTATTTCAGATAAGGTCTTTAGAAATTTCAAGATTCAGTTTTTTACTAGATTCAATATTCTATTTCAGTTGATTCTTCTCCATGCAAGGCTCTTGTACTTAACTTGGGTTTGGAGTATGTATCTCTCGTAGAAGCATGGAACTAAAAGGTTGATCATTTCAAAGACTACCTTTGGCTGAAGGAATCATGTCTATCATATGCATTTCAGAATAGTCAGATATTGGTTTTTCTTGTGAATGTTATACGGTTAATTTGTTTCTTCATCGCCCCTGAAATCCTATTGAGTGCTAGTGAATGCATGAGTTATTGTGTGAATCAAATTCTAATTTCTTCATTGTATCCTGACTAGTTTCATGTGTTTGTTATACTAACATTCCTTTTTACTTCTTATGATGATTATAATGCTAGTGCAACGTGTAACCAGTTACAAGGAAATGGTTTGTTATATTTATCATGTGAGGGAGATGATTCTTTTGTTCAAGGAATTTAAAAAATTGTTTAGACTAATCTATCTTTGTTTTCTTCTAATCGAGAATATCATGCCACAAATGGTCCATTTGATCATAATATTAACTTTCATTTATTTTATCATTTTCCCACCAATATATCTAATGGTATTTGTTTCACATTGATTAATATTTATGCTTTATCTCACTATTCATATACCTGTCAAGTAGTTGAGGCACTTCAACCTTCGTTGATGGTTATGTTAGGTCCTCCCTATCATGAAGATCCTTATGAGAATGATCAAATTCATTTTCCCTCTCAATATTCTCATCTTGATCTTGCACTTTTGATACAAAATTCATCTTTTCAAATATTCCATGGTTCTCAATATGACTATTTCGAATCTCATGATCCAATTGTTGAGTAGTTGGAGCAATATTACCTATAAAGCTTTGTCACAAATAACAAGTTACGATCTTTTCTCATGCTTGCTAAGGAGGATAATTCAGATGAAGATACATTTTCAAGAAGCTTTCGAGGTTTGTTTAATTATGGTTTTCTTTCTACTAACAAGCAAGACCTTCAATTTGTCGTGCAAGTTTTTCAAGCACTTATCTTTTCTATTGCACAATGTTTTATATTTTTTTGAATCACTTGGGTCTTTGTGCATGCAATTCGGGAGAAATTACGATGGTTACATTGGAAAATTCATTACATTTGACCCTATCCTTCTATCTAGTTATGTTAGGAGTATGTCTAGTTTCATATTAGTCTTCCCTTACACACTCATATTACACTAGCTCTCTATAATCTTTCTTGTATTTTCTTACTTTTTGCCTTGCATTTGGTTTTTGGTTAGCCTCCATTTGCTTTTTCCTTTTGATTTTGTTTTCTTTTTGTGTCATGTCTCTTCATTCATTTTGTTTAATAAGACTTCGCATGAAGGATGTTCCCTACAACTCAAAAGACAATGTGGGAAAATAGAAGAAGGTCTTGTGAAACTACAACATTTGGCTAACCTTTAGTCTTTCCTCTTCATCTTGGTTCATAACTTTTATTCAATGATGTTTTGATGGAAAATATGATCCTTGCATAAGGAGAGCTTTGTGTGAAACCATGATACCCGCATCCATTTTGGGAGCCTCATTTCTATGCTTGGTCCTTTATGTTTCGGTTTTTTCCACGTTGATCCAACCAAGTAGAGAAGGACAAGGGGAAAATCTAAACAATCAAACCAATATCATAGGTTTTATATATGCTTCTTTAATGGAACAACCTCTTCTACTCTCAATAAGTTGGGATCCCTCTTCCGCCCCTTAAAATGAATAAGTGTCGATGCACAGTTCTATATAAATAGATAAATAAAGGGTGAAAGAAGAGAAAGGCTTCCTATGCAGGAAGGTGAAGCAAGAAACTCCCCTAGGGTATTATCTAGGCTCTCTAGTAGCAAAGCAATGCCAAATATGAAAAACTATACTATGAAAATCTAGAGCTCGTGAATAACATTACCCTTATCCTTATTCGAAACATTGCGATACGATTGGATTTATGATTGTGTTCAACCCAAAAAGAGATGAAGGGGACTATATCTATAACTAAGTTAAGTGGAGAATCCAGAGTAATATGTATGATGAATCAATACTTCCTAAAAACCTAGGCCCTACACAAAATATTAGACCAAGGCAGAGAAGTTGGAGTCCTACATGTGTGTTGCCAAGCGTTGTCGCTGTGACAAACACCCTCCAAAATTTGGTCTACACTTGAATTTTGGAGCCTACCATGGATCTTGTGATTGTTCGTTCCATAGTCACTTTATGTTTGATTGATAAGTGTCAAAGGCACTTGTTCACACATGTTAAGTCAAGGACAAGTTCATGAGTGCGCTCTTTTACACAAGCTTGAATAGACATGACACAAGTCCATTAAAACAGTTCATGTGCGATGTTCAACCTGTGTTAATAGTCAGTGTGCACTTTCATCGAAAATCTCTCACTTTTGGTTATGATTGTTCTTCTATTTCAATGAGTTTCTCCAACGATCACTCTTGCGCAACTTCACTTTCGTAAGTGTTGCTTTCATGTTTACAACTTTCACTTTTACATGTTTTCATTGTAATAAGTGTCATTTTCCTGTTGTCTTCATTCCAGCATGTGTCAATTTCAATGTCGTTCACATTTTGCAAGTGTCGTCTGCACTTTCCTCTTACTTTTTCAAATGTTGTATTTTGGCATGGCAAGCATCGCACATCACAAAAATGTTGTTTTGATTTATTTCAAGGGGTAACCTTGGTGCTAATGAGTCATTCTTATCATGTAGACATGTATCGCACTCATTTCCAAAGTTTCAAGCACTATTGCACAAGTGTTATCATTGTCATCACAAAGTGTACCTTTAGTATCGCACTTGGGGAAGTGGTTGCATTGGGGGTATTATGTTGTTCATGTGTTCTGATTGATCAATGTTGCATCATCAACTATTCTAAGTGTGTGATCATACTTAAGTTTTATCATTGTTCACTTTGGTCTCACTAATCCCACACTTAACCAAATCTAGAAAAGTTCCCACTTGAGCAACTTGGCCTCACTCAGCCTTCTTAGACTGCGCATTATCCAGTATTAGTCATCAAGCTTCAACATTGCTTCTTGGAAATACAAAATGTGCAGTCCCTACCTTTAAAAACTATGCACTATGCAATCTCAATGCTTAGTTCTGACCCTTGAGCTCCAAAACTACGCAATCCCTCCCTTCAACCAATCTCCTCCACTATAAGGAAAAGACCTTCTAGCAGAGGTTTTTGCAAAATCCCCTATAAAAATAGCCCAAAACTCCATTTTTAGCAGATATCACTAGTGGAAGTGGGCGGGTGGATGTTTTTTTGACGGTGTATCTAAAATCTACAAATGCACATGTGCTCTACTATCAATACAAGCATTTGTGTTGTATATAACAGGGTGCACCGTTGAAAATTTATTTTTATAAAATAAAAATAAAAGCACAGTGTGCTAAATAACATAATGCACCAGTGCTTGAATATTTTATAGCATTGATGCCCTTCATATGGTAAAATTTCCCGGTGCATACCAATAAGGAGCACCACAATAGTTTTAAATTTCAGACAAATGCGGTGTTATTGTCCAACAAAGCCTCGATGCAGTGAGCTTAACAAAATGCCCCGGGGCATCTTCTAAAGAACACCACTATGCAATTTTTAATTTGTAAAAAAATAGCAGTGTTATAGTAAAAACACAGCACTAGTGTGGTATCTATAGAGAATTACCCCTGGGCATCTGAAGCAAAAAGCACTGCCATATTTTTTAATTAAAAAAATGTAGTGCTTTTAGACATATCACATACTGATGCATTTGGAGAAACACACCGGAGGAGGGTTAAATAAAAAAAAACCATCCTAACCGTAATTTTCATTTTTACAATCTACGTTGCGAGAGAGATTTGAAGCATTGGTGCCACTCTTGACACATGCAAACACCCTAACGTCTATGCTTCTCTTGCTCACCATCCTTACATACTATGCTCATTGTTTGAGATTTCAATTTTTTTAAGTCGTCCTAAAATTTGTTTTTCTCCATTACGTGTCCACAACACCTCCCCGATGACCAAGTGTCTAGGTAATGTCTATGTTTCTTTGTAATTTAATTTTTTTAGCAGATTAGAATTGTAAATTGGGCTAAATTTTCCAATGTTTTTCATATATATATATATATATATATATATATATATATATATATATATATATATATATTCACCACACAGTGTGTCTGATACGTTTGGCTCGCACCGAGGTTGGTGTGCCCTATAAATTTACAGGGTGCATTGCTTTTTGGTGCATGAACATAACACATCGCCATTTTTGTGATGTGTTTTGTAAATAAAAATGCACTGGGAAAGATGCAACAGATTGTACGTTGATATGTCACTCCCGGCGCATTTGTATTTTCCAAACACACTGCAAAACTAATATTTAAAAATATTCTTATAGCTCGGTGTGTTCGATAACCTAAACGTATTGTACTGGGGAGAAAAAGTTATACATGCCCACCAGTGCACAAATGTGTCTCACCACTATCAAAAGTTAAATTTGTGAAACAAAAGTGGTGTGTCATACATATGTGCACACTAATATCGATGTCGTTATAGTTGAAAGAGCACCAGCGCTGATGCATGACTGTGTTTTGAGTGCACTAGTGTTTTTATTTTACTTGAAATTTATGTTTCCATATTTATAAATACATGTTTCATTTAATTAAAAAAATTTGAATTTTATGTATGAGGATGATGTATTTTATATTAGTCAATATGTAGCATAGACATCAGCAGAGGGAGCAACAGGCAGACCCATACAATATGGTCTGAACATGTTAGGCCAGAGAGAGGGAGAGGGATTTATACCTTCAACCTATTACTATAGCGACCTAAGCGCTCTTGAGGATTCTAGACCTCCTCAAGCACTATGAGGAGGCTACATCCCTAAAGGCACTCTTTGTCTTATTGGTGTATCTCATTCATCAATGGAGTGTCTAGCAGCAAGATTTTTGTGTCGATCCTGGGGCATGATATAGACCCACTAAGGATGACATATATTTTATCACTAGCCTATCCAGGAGACGGGAGATTTTCCCCAACTACCTAATGTCTCCCATAATGTTGCGGCTAAGAGTCAACTTGCATACACTCAAAGATATGTTGGGCCTCATCTGGTTTGTCCATCATCTTTTCAGGTATGTGGTGGAAAACTACGAGTTTCTTCTTTTTTCATAGAGTAGGTTAGGTGTCTCCCGTTATTAGTCACCAACATTGCACACTTTAGTAGTGATGGGAAGCGCATTAGTTGCCCTCTTTTGTATTATATTGATTCTTTGATTCAGGGGCCACATTACATCAAATGGTCTACCATTTTTTTGAGGCAGTTTTCCATGGCTTTAGATAGGTGTTGTGTACTGATACATGGGAGGGAGACCTTCCCTTTCGCTTCCAAGATTTTTTGTTTATTTTTGAGAGGTTTCTAGAGATGGGGCCTAAATTTGACCATCACCCTCCAAGGTTGATTATTAAGGTTTGAATGCGCATGTGGGGGTAGATGATGGCCAATAGGGTCCTGCCAAGTATCCATCTAAGATTTCTTTTGAGGCAATAGCGCTACTAGATAGTGAGGATGACCATGCATTTGTCGTGTTGGCATTTCCGTATGCGGGGATTGTTTAGAGACGGTGTCCCAACATCTTCTTCATAGTGGTTGAGCCTCTAGATGACAGAGGTAATATTAGTGTTTTATTTAAATTAATCTAGTTTTATTTTCATGTTTTAATGAATTAGAATAAAATTTATTCTAGCATGTTCTTTAACTTTTTTTATTAAATTGTTTAATGAAATTGTCTAATTATTTTTCTGTACTATATATTTTGTAGACATCGACACATTTGATGGGGACATGCCTACTGCGCCATCGCATGTCGTAGGAAATGAGGAGATAGGCAAGGCCCAAGAGGGTGAGGCACATCCTCAGGGGGACGTGGGTGTCTAAGGTCGTAGGGTTGGTTTACGAGTTTGGATGGAATACCGTGACAAAAATGCTAGAGTTTTGTTTAATGTGGGAGTCTGTCTTGCGAGGGATCGAGATATCACCACAAATCCTAGTTTTGTGGTTCTGTACAAGGATTGTCTGCACAACATGACGTCTCTTATGTGACATATCATCAGAGCTAGTAGGTTACTGGCAGTGATGAGGGATTTAGGCCAAACTCATGCAGTGGAAGATACATAAAATGAGGGCAGTGATGATAATGACCAGGGTGATGATCATGATCATGATGATGAGGGTGGTGATCATGATGCTTCTGGTAATACCACCCCATTGGATCATGATCGTCGGGGTTTTTGTGATCCTTCTAGTAGTACACCTCCTCATTAATCACCTAATGATGAGATTCCAAAGCTAGAGGATGTGCCTCATGTTTCTCTTGATAGAGCAGACCAACCACCTCCTCCTCCACCTCATAGTTCGCTAGGCCACATTGAGGGCATATACATAGTTTCTCATCCATCATCTTCTACTCATGCAAATCAGCCACCTCCTCCTCTACCTCAGCTGAGTTCGACAGACATTGATCATGCAGTGGTTGACCATGCATCATCTTCTAATGCAGATCAGTGTAGCACTACGTCTGTTTCATCATATATTTGATTGCACTTATTTGACTTGATGTAGTTATTTGACTTCTTTGTATATATATATATATATATATATATATATATATATATATATATATATATATATAGATATATAGATATAGATATAGATATAGATATAGATATAGATATGGTGCATTTTTTTGTTCATGTTTATGTAGTTAATTTATATGTTGGTGTTGATGTATATATTATTAGGTCATGTTAGATATGTTCATTTAATGTGCTTGTAGATAGATGTATATGTAATAGCAGTTATTTGACATAAGATTTATATTAATTTGAGGATGTGTATGGTGATGATGTTAGATTACAATGTTTGTGTTTTGTTATTATATTTTTGTGTTAGCTAATGATGTTTATATGTGCTAGAGGTGTATATAATTAGATGATGGTAATGAATTTGAATGTGTCTTAGATGATTTTTATGATTGTTAGATGGTTATCATCATGATGTTTATTTTTATGAAATAATATTTATTATAGATTATGTATTTATAACCTTATGTCAAACTTTTATATACGAAATTACATGCAAAATGACTTACTTTAATAAAACGGTAAAGATATTTTTATAAATTACAAAGTTTAGTATTGTTGAAACTTAATTAGTAAAATATTTCAATCCTAACAAGGAAAAAATAATTAAAGGTAAAATAATTTAGTTAGTTCTTAATGCAGTAAGGCTGAGGCCTTTTCCGCCATGTCTGGTTTTTCTATATTTCTGCTATTTATTTTATGAGTGTTTTATTATTAGTGGTTTAATTTTATTCATGTGGTATCGGAGCCATATGGTTATTCTCAATGCATATCAGTTTTTTTGTAATTAAAGGATGAATTGAAGTTTGGGTGGAATTTTTTGACTTAAGAGGAAATGTTGCAAATACAATATGCAGGTCCTCTGTCAAGTTGTGAACCTAATTATACTCGGTGTTGCCTTTATCTTTTTCCAAGGAAAGTATTAGAAGGCCCTACTGCATATGCTTTCAAAAATCTGTTTTAATTTATGAAAAATTGACATTTCGTGTGAGAAATTTTACCGATATCTGCGTGGGTCACTATTGAAGACTTGAAAATGCAATTTAAGTGATATCTGCATCATAAAAATTACCAAGAGTGAAATTTTCTGTCCGTTTGAAGTTGAAAGGAAATTCCACTAATTTCTTCTTAATGCTTTTACATGTTTCGATATATATTCTGGCAAAACAATCGCAACTAACTGTCTTTTGGAATGCTTGTACACGTCTGAATTTGAAATAGTTCTTTCTATCCAAATAAATCCTCCTTTTGGTTTACATCAGTGAAGTAACTTATGCTAAGATGTTGAAGTCATATAGTTGACATTTTTTACACTAGAGCGCAAAACCGGGCGCTGGATGAACGTTGACAGGATTTCATTCAATGCGGAGAAGTACTGTATTTTCTACTTATTGAGTTAAGAGGACACGGTATTTGTATGTGGAATCCAGATGAATTCTTGTCTTTGTTCCTGTCAGGGCAGATAGACCAACATGGTTGTCACTCCTTTTTCACATGCCCATCTCCATCTTCGAAGCTTTGGATTTACTCTGAAACCGAGAAGGTTCAGCTCTATCTGGTAGTTTTGGGCTAAAATGTGCAGCCCATCTGTTTGAATTAATTTTTCAATGTTGCTCAGTGTTTTGGCCTAATACTTGTTAATTGGTAGCCCATTTTCCTGCTCTTTTAAGTGCCCATTTCTATAAAATTCATCTGTCAATATACAATGATGTTTAGGCTCATGTAAATGGTTGTTTCATGTGATTACATGCAGCCTGAGACCCCAAAATATCTATATTTGAATTCCCATCTCAATAACAATGATGAAGCTTTTTGACCCTATGATTGCTGACAGCATGGCTAATGGTGATTATAAAGTAGAAGGCGATGGTGTGTGCTAAATTTCTTCAAGCTGGTGAACACTTATAGCAGCAGCACAAAATTCTTCAAAATCGATTTTCCTCAATTGTAGAGAACTCATTGAAGAAAGAAAATCATAGATGTGTGATTCCTTCATTGCTTTTGTTGCATGTTTCACCAAAGCCATTCTGAAGTTTTCCAGAGAAACGTGACCATTTTTATTTGGTTCCAACAATGCAAATTGTTCCCGCAGATAGAAAAACTCATCCACAGTAAGTGTCTTTTCCAAGGCCTTTAGTGCTTCTCTTCGAAGACTTGATGCATGTAGATATGCCCGCACAAGACAATAGATTAGAATGCCCAATAGAATCTTGAGATTGTGAGAATTTTTAATCCAAGGGTGGGTGAGAGTTTGTGAAGCAGTCATTCTTTTACGCATATCCTTGTTAAGAAAATGTTTGACAAAGTATTTCGCTTCAACAGACACAGCAGGCCAAATAAATTCCTCAAAACTTGGACCGACCCTTCTGGGCTCAAACTTTGCAGTGACCATGCAATCGAGAAAATTCAGCGTTATGGTGAAATCTGCCATGAAAAAATTATAGTGTGCATGCTCCAATATGTCTACTTCTTCACTCGAGCCCATCAAATATTCACCTCAGCAGTAAGTTCATAAACTCTTGAAGTAGGCAACAATACAGGTCATATATGTTGATAATGATCAATTTATTAAAGTATGCTTTTAATTTGTAATTTTTTTTTTTTGGAGTGATAAGTGGTGGATAATTTTGTGAGATATAAGAAGTGGCATAAGAAAAAGGATTAGTGCATCAGGTGCATTAAATTTTTTTATTTTGGAGAGATAAGGAGTATATTTTGTAATTTTGGGGTTATAAATATTTTTGTATGTAGAGTGATAAGTGAATTCCCTTTTAGATAAAATTCATTGATGTACTCCAAAGTAATATTTTACTTTGAGAGCGATTGAGTCATTACAAGCAGTGTTTTTTTAGGATCAACTTGAGAACTTGGAAGAGAGTTCCTTGTTCTTAATTTGGCTTAACATTGAGGGGGGGAATGTTAGCCTCACTCTCACATTAAAAACAATTCTAAGTCCAAATAATTAAATTAATTAAAATCATGAAAGTTAGGATTTAAACCTACCTTTCTAGATTAAGTTTGTTCATCATGGTTAGGAGTCAGCTTAGGCTTAGTTGGTTGAGAGATTCTCTCCAACTAGTTAGGCTCCTAGATTAGTGTGTTGTTGAGAAAATATTTCAACAACACACTAATCTAGGAGCCTAACTAGTTGGAGAGAATCTCTCAACCAACTAAGCCTAAACTGACACCTAACCATGAGGAACACACTTAATCTAGAAAGGTAGGATTAAATCCTAACTTTCATGATTTTAATTAATTTAATTATTTGGACTTAGAATTTTTTTTAATGTGAGAGTGAGGCTAACATTCCCCCCCAATGATAAGTCCAAATTAAGAACAAGGAACTCTCTTCCAAGTTCTCAAGTTGATCCTTAAAAAACACTGCCTGAAAAACCGCCAAAGTTGGATGCCGAATAAACTACAATATGAAGAGACCATGAGTCAGCTGCATGTTTGATTCATCTTTGAATGTCACTTGACAACTGCATCACGTGCCAAGTTGCAAAAGGATCTAATTGTCCTTTGCTTGAAATCAGCATCTTGTGTTCACTGAAAAAAATTGATGAACACCCACTGGTGTATTTATTTGTCCACTGACAAAAGTTTATGAATGCCCATTGACAAATCTGCTGATGATGATCGCTCACTGGCTGATGACGTTGAAAAACAACTCACTGTTGCTTTTGCCGTGTTTGAAAACTGCTCACTACTGACTTTGTTGTTGATCACCTACTGGCGAATTTGTTGATGCTCACTTAAAGAATAAAGTACTAGATTTCACACTCGTTTGATGATGATTGCTTGCTAAATGGCTTGCTTGAATTTGCTTGATTGATTACTAACACTTTGTGCTGTCTTGAATGCACTCACTGAATGTGCTGATTTTAAGATGAAAATGTGTAACTTATTTAATTTTTAATATAAAATATTGTTAATAATAAATTCTTCAAAAATACAATTTAACTAATTCAATATTAATTTATAAAATTCAATCTATTGTTAAATTTTAAAAACTTAAGCCACATTTTTTTATAGTCTGCAGCCTAGATCCATCTTAACTTTGGATCTACCAAGCGCCAAGAGGGATCAAATCTCTTGAGATGCAAACATCTTTTAGAGTGAAAAGGGATTTGATCCCTCTAGGCGCGTGGTAGATTTGGAGTTAAGATGTATCTAAGCTGGTATAATATATATGTAGTTTATATTAAAATATTTTATTTATAATTCATGTTCTACATATTAAAATGTTAAAATATGCCCCCGCATAATTTTTTCATGTATGTATACATTTAATTATTTTTATTATTAATCTTTTCTAAATTATTACATATCAAATCCATATTAAATATTGAAAAATGTACAACCTCATACATTGAATTAGAAAGAAACTATTAATGGTGTTAACACCCAGGTTGTTCCCTATGACTCCCAAGGGAATACGGCCGGGGTAACCACTAACCAATCTTTGGATCACAGTTTCTAGCCAAACTGTAATCAGAGAGGGCTCTCTCTTTATGATTTGTCTTTGTTATGATGGAGTTTTAGGCTAGCTATTATGCTCAGGTTTTGGTTTATGTTTTGGTTGAAGGATTTCTTTCAGGTCTTATGATATAGTGTTTAGATAGTGAAATACCATTGGGCAATGGAGTCTGGAGTTGTGAAATGACTTGAGATGCAGGATTGGTGGTGTTCAAACTGCAGGGCCTATTGTATATTTTAGACAAACAAAATTAGCTTAAATGGTGATGCCTCCTTAGCAAATGAAACATTAGAAAACTATAAGCTAAAGAGCAGCCTCAATGCCACAGCCTCTCAACTGGAATTGGAGAAGGCATCATCCCAGGCGAAGGACAACAGAATAAGGTCCCTGGAAGACATAATCATTGAAATTGGGCATGATCCCAAAGATATTTCAGGGATACAGGAAATCTTGAAGCTAAGGGATGCTGACATAGCTGCCATGAGAAAGAAAATCAAGATCCCAGCTACCATTCACCCTCAGACAGATGAGGTAGCCCAACAAAGACATGAGAAGGACACCACAGATTTGTTGATCTCCATTTATAAACAGCTGGTTCAAGCACAGGAGAAGTTGGGAGAATCAGAGGCTGCAAAGGCAGCATTACAGGCATCTCTGAAACAAAGAGAAGAAGGGTAGACTTCTCAGCCTCCCCCACAGATCATCAATCTGGAGGAAACTGCTCCTATCACTGCCCCTCCTCCTCAACAGACCGAGCAAACAGCAACATCTACTTCAGCAGCGCCAACAACTACAGAGCAGGCCCAAAGCCTAGATATGCAAAAGCTGAAGAACGAAATCCAAGTCCTGGAAGCTCAAATGTTGGAGCTCAATTCAGCCAAAGAATCTTTGGCTAAAATCAATGATAAATATGATAAATCCAAACAAACTGTGGCAGAGAAAGACAGGGAGGTGAAAGCCCTCAAAAACAAAATAAAAGAGCTAGAGAATGAGCTCAAATTGGATAAAGTGGTGGCTGAATTGAAAATAGTGCTATGGGCTAACATTGGTCAATCTATCAATGAGCAATGGCCATACATTGAAACTATCCATGAGCAACTAGAGCTCATCCCTAAGGCACAAAGGGAGATTCACAGATCAAGAGCTCAATTGAGCAATATGCCTGAAGTGGCCACTAGAATGATCAATGTACTTAACCATAGAACAAGTTCTCAGTTAGCTGCCATGGGAATTGCAAATAGAACTGAGACTATCCAAATGGTCAAAAGGGTTCTCACACTGAGAAATTTAGTGCAGACATTGGAAAGAAGAACCCAGGATATGCAAACTGAGGTGAACAAGTTTCTGGAAAAATTTCAAGTGTTGGAAAGCAGAGGACTCCCTGGCTTACTGAACAGCGCAGGGAGATTATTCACACATGACCAATATGCTAAAAGGGTCAATACATTTGCCACTAGCCAGATCAATGATAAGCCCAGCACTGTAGAAGAAACAGGGCCAGCCACAGGACAGTCTCTTTACAACAGAGTTGAGAATCTGTTTTTCATAATGAATGAGATCAATCACCTGTTTGGGGTGGCTCCCAATTTCTTCAAATACACAGAGGCAGAGGAGACAATGGATGCTATTCTCAGGCATCAACTCCCTACGCAAGAATGGTGGACAAATGGAATACAGAAGATTTTGTAAACAGGGAGCCACTTAACAATTTTGTTTCTTAAAGAGTATCAGTTGTCATGCAGAGCACAGTTCAACAAAATCAGCATGCATTATGAATTAAAGCTG
Organism: Pinus tabuliformis; assembly: GCA_031772625.1. Taxonomy (NCBI): domain Eukaryota; kingdom Viridiplantae; phylum Streptophyta; class Pinopsida; order Pinales; family Pinaceae; genus Pinus; species Pinus tabuliformis. Next base: position 467,260,573 of record CM062810.1, read on the forward strand.
AGCCAACTCAGCAGATGGATCGGCCAACAGAGCAGAAATAGAAGACTACAGGTGGCAGGGCCGAGAAAATACAGCGCAGCAAGAAATAAAGACGCATTATTCAGCGTTAAAGCAAAACGACTCAACCGACTCAATGACCTCCAAAGGTCAAATTACCCTCTGACAGACATAAAGAGCATTTATGCTGCATTCAGAGTTGCAATAACTTCTTTTCCTACTTTCTGTACGCATTTATGAAGATATTTTCTCTCTCAGATGACTCAATACCTGAGATATTTTGTATAAGCATTGCTATAAAGTCCCCTTCGCATGAGCTTGCAAGGGTTGTTGTTGATTTCTCCTAAAGAAATTCTTATGCTGTAATCCTTTCAGAAGTCTAATAAAGAAAGTGATGGAATTTCTCGGATTTGTGAAGTGTTGAATGCGTTCTGGTGTCCGTTGATAACTGCTGGATTCCTGTGTATTTCACCATACAATAAGTCTCTGTAACTCTCTCTGTTAATTAGTTGTTTTGTTAAAATCCATATATGTTATCTGATTTTCAATACTAAGCAACAAGGAAAAAGAATAACTTTCAGGATTTATTCACTGAGTACCCTGAGTTCAATCTGTGTTGTTTATGAATGTTTTCTTTAGCTGTAATCTAGATAAGTGTAATTCTTAATTGCTGCACTTTCAGAATACACCTTTCACAGTGGCCTTTGTCACAGGAATTCAAGTTATGCTCCTGTGCAGTGTGTTCACCTTTCACCTCACCAACTTAATAGAAAATTCTTAATTGCTTTCTATTGGTTGACACACATCACCATTTAAGCTAATTTTGTTTGTCTAAAATATACAATAGGCCCTGCAGTTCGAACACTACCAATCCTGCATCTCAAGTCATTTCACAACTCCAGACTCCATTGCCCAATGGTATTTCACTATCTAAACACTATATCATAAGACCTGAAAGAAATCCTTCAACCAAAACATAAACCAAAACCTGAGCATAATAGCTAGCCTAAAACTCCATCATAACAAAGACAAATCATAAAGAGAGAGCCCTCTCTGATTACAGTTTGGCTAGAAACTGTGATCCAAAGATTGGTTAGTGGTTACCCCGGCCGTATTCCCTTGGGAGTCATAGGGAACAACCTGGGTGTTAACATAATTGGCGACTCCACTGGGGACGTACCTGAGATTTTTTATTACTATATATCTTCCATATAGCTACTATCAAGCCTGAAATAAGTCAAGAGGCCTTGAATCTGTTTCTGTATTACATTAGCAGTTTTAGGGAGGAGCTTGTTTAGGGAATCTTCATCTTAGCTCTGAGAATATATAACCATTCCAAAAATCTTCATTCAGTCCCTTCAGATATAAAAATTTCCCACAAAATCCTAAAAAACAGTTAGAAGCTGGCTCCTAAGAAAAATCCTCGGCATACTAGGGCTAATCCTGACCCAAATCCACCCATCATTGTTGATAATCCAAATACCATCCCTAGAAACACCAGGAAGCAACAAAAGCAGGATCAGCCTGCTGTTTTGACCTCAGTTGCAGATTTTCCCAACCTTTCTACTCCACTTAAAGTCCTCTTTAGGTCTGTTCCAAGTTCCCCTAGTTCACCATCTACATCTCAAGGTTCTCCTCCCCCATCTTCATCCACTGCACATATCCCCTTGAACCACACTTTAGGTTCAGGTTCGCCTGTTGCCCCTGTGGTACCCACTGTTCCTATTATCCCAGCAGCACCTATTAATACACCCAACCCCCCAAATATGGCAAATAGATATGCACCCTTGCGGCTACCTGCTAATCCTGCAGCTCTACCCCAGGATTACCAAACCAAAATCACATATTTTGACTCCACTGGCCCTTACTCTGCTATTCAACATGCTAAGAGGATGCAAGATCACTTTGAAAACTATGAGATAGATGATGACAGTGTGAGGATGAGAATTTTTGTCCAAAGCCTGACAGGTGATGTTAGAACCTGGTTCAGGTCGATTGCTGCAAATACTATCACAACCCCTGATGAGCTTTATCAGGCCTTTACTACCAGATGGGAGAAGAAGAAAGATCCCCTGCACATACTTGGTGAATATGAAACAATCAAGAGAGGTCCTCAAGAGACTGTTCTGGAATATTGTGCTAGATTCAACAATGTGTACAATGCAATACCACAAAACCTAAGACCTCCTCCTGACTTGGCCTTGTACAAGTTCCCTGATGGATTTGATTCTGACATGGCATATCAGTTGAAGGAAAGAGAACCTGAGACCCTTGTAGACGCCCAAAAGGCTGCTGTCACAGTAGAAGCAAACCTGATTGCCAAGAGAAACAGGGCAAGGTTAGAAAAGAGAAGCATATACAAAGAAGAACCCACAGCCTTTGATCAAAAGCTCGATGCCATACTCAATAGCATGAAAAGATTGGGTGATAGGGTGGAGTCAGTTGAAAGAAAAGCATCATGGGAAGCACCACAAAACAATCCTCCTAGGAATCCAAATTTTAGGAGAAATCCAAACCCGAACGTTGGCAGGGCAAACCCTGATCCAGAAATCAGACCCCCTTTCCAAGAAAATTATGCTGAAACCTCCACTTCAGCAGAGCCCAATGAAGATCCTGAGATTAATTTAATAGGGCTGGATGGTGAAAGTCAAGTTTTCTTAACACAAGAAGATCATGAGGATGAGGAAATCAAACTGTTCCACACTAAATCAGGGGAATCCTTTGACTTTAAACAAGGCTATGACACTGTTGTTTATGAAGTCCATAAACAGTACAAGCTAAGGAGCAGAACTGTGAATGTCAACCAACCTGAAAAGAAAAAGGATAATCAGCAGCCTGAAAGAGTTATAGTCACACAACCTAGTGACAAACTAAATTCACCTACAGAAGAAGTGATTGTTGAAGAAATCACTGAGCCACTGTCTTTAAGACAGCAGTCTCTGGACACTCCATCTTCTCATCCTGATTTAAATATTACTCCTCAAGAGATGAATAAAAAGAATAAATCTCAAACTCAAGATAAAAATCTAGAAGGAGACTTAATAAACAAGGAAAGAACTGTCACCTATAACCCCAAGACCCAATCTGAGAAACCGTTTGATCTTGAAACAGAAATTGGCAAAATAAAAATAGCTATTCCTCTCTTGGAATTAGCCAAGCATGACAGCTATAAATTGCAAATCAAAAGGTCCCTACAACTCACTAGCAACAAAGATGATGTAAATGTACTGGATGACACCCCAGAACTCCTGTTTGGCCCAGAAGTGGATGGAAAAATAGTAGTCACAGGGGTACTGCCTTTCTATGTCAGTTTACATATTCATGACAAAATACTACATAATGCAATGTTTGACTGAGGTGCCTCTCACAATCTTATGCCAAAAGCAGTCATGGAGAGATTGAATTTAGACATAACAAGACCATACAAGGATCTGTTTTCCTTTGACTCCAGCCAAGTCAAGTGCCTAGGTCTCATAAAAGACTTATGTGTGTCTCTAGTTCAATACCCAAACAAGACAATCCTAATGGATGTGGTAGTTGCTGATATCCCACCTAAGTATGGAATACTGTTATCAAGATCATGGGGGGCCAAACTCCAAGGTTCCCTACAATTAGACATGTCATATGCCACCATCTCTGTGTTTGGGCAACCAAAAAGACTGTATAGAGAAACACTAATGAAGTACATGGTCAGCAGCGAAGAAAAACCTCAAAATTTTCCTATATATGCTGTCCATTCAGACATAGACTCATACATTCTCTTCAATGATACAACCACTCCCTCAAAAGGTGAAGTTGTAACCAAGATATTCATACAGGAGGAAGATGCAAATGAGAGTGATATCACTCATGAAACAACAGTCAATCAAACATTTGATAGTGCTGCTGCCTTAATTGTCAAGAACATCCAATTAAATGATGAGACTGTCTTAGAAGACAAGCTAGAGAAAAAACCACATTTGCTACTTACATTACCAGCCCATGAGCAGATCATAAAACCTCCTCCCCAACAAGATATTCTATGGTTCCTCGAATTTGATGGCTCAGTCAACAAATTAGGGGCAGGAGCTGGAGTTTGGGTACACAATAAAGAAAATAGTCATGCAGAAGGCAGAGCCTATAGATTGAATTTCAGATGTACTAATAACATGGCAGAATATGAAGCTCTTTTACTAGGACTCAAGTTGGCAAAATTCTTACAAGCTACCAGGGTTTCAATCATGGGAGATTCAGATTTAGTTATCCAACAAGTGAAAGGAAACTTTGTCACCAATGACAAAAGACTAAGGACTTATAGGTCTGCTGTTGCCGAGGTTCTAAACTTCTTCTCTGAATTCCAAATCACTAAAATTCCCAGAACCCAGAATCTACATTCTCATAGTTTAGCCACCTTTGCAAGTACCTGCAAGTTGCCCTTTGAGCCCCACCATTGTTTCACAGCTGAAGTAAAACACAGACCCTCTATTCCAAACAACATCAATGATTGGCAAGTATTTGAGGATGACAAGCAAATAAACCAGTTTTTAACTCTGCAGCAAGAATTTGCAGGATTAAATATTGACAATGAGACAGCAAGTCAATCACAAATACTTGAGACAGCAAGTCAATCACAAATATTTAATGGAGCAAGTCCATCACAAATACAGTTTCAACAGACTGCTCAGCCAATATCACCTAGGACTGCAAAGCAAATGCTGAATCCAACTATTTTCAATATAGAAAACATCCAGCAAATTCAACAAGTTGACTGGGAAGAGGGAGTGTCCAATGCTGAAACTGAAATCATTGAGCTAAAAGACAATTTTTTACCAATAGGCCTAACCCCACTAGAGGACATCTTTGATTCAAATGATATTCCCAGAAAACCAAAAATGCAGCCCCTGAACTCAGCCATTGAAGGGTGCAACATAGGTACAATTGACAAACCCAAGATAATTAAATTATCTGCTTCCTTACCTCCTGACCAAAAGCCAAAATACATTGACCTCTTCAAAGAGTTCCAGGATGTTTTTGCATGGAGCTATGAGGACCAAAGTCCTATGACACCTCTGTAATCCAACACACTATCCCTCTCAAACCAGATCAAAAGCCCTTCAAACAAAAACTGAGGAGAATCAATCCTATGCTTCTCCCAGCAATGGAACAAGAGGTACATAAAATGTTCAAAGCAGGCATCATAACACCAATCAGATTCTCTGAATGGATTTCCAACTTAGTCCCTACAAGAAAGAAGACAGGTGAGATCAGGCTGTGTGTGGACTTAAGGAATCTAAACCAAGTATCCTTAAAAGATAACTACCCCTTACCCAAGATGGATCACATTCTTCAAAGGGTGGTAGGGGCCTCAAGGATCTCATTACTGGATGGGTTTTCCGGTTTCAACCAGATCTTAGTTCACCCTGATGATCAGGACAAAACAGCATTTACAACCCCATGGGGAACGTTCAAATATGTAAAAATGCCTTTTGGGTTGAAGAATGCAGGGGCAACATTTCAAAGAGCAATGGACATTGCTTTTTCCAAAGAGATTCATGACTTCTTAGTCATTTACTTAGATGATCTCACACCTTTTTCAAAATCTGACCAAGAGCATCTCAAGCATCTAAGACAGATCTTCCTAAAATGCAGAAAATATGGAATCTCCTTGAACCCTAAGAAATCACTCTTTGGTTTAGAAGAAGGCAAGCTCTTGGGACACATCATCTCAAAAGATGGCATTAGAATTGACCCAGATAGGATACAAGCTATCCTGCAAATGCCTCACCCAAGGAATGTCAAAGAATTACAAGGATTCTTGGGAAAAATCAATTTCTTGAGAAGGTTTATCCCAAACTTAGCAGAGCTAACCAGATTATTAAACAACATGCTGAAAAAGGATTCAAAAGTGAAGTGGACTGTTGAAGCCAATCAAGCATTTGAAGGTATAAAATTGGCCCTCACCCAAACCCCAGTCTTAACCAACCCTCAGTTTGACAGAGAATTTATTATTTTCTCTTTTGCTTCCCAACATACTATTGCTGCTGTTTTATTACAAAAAGATGACCAAGGAAATGAGAAGCCAATTGCTTTCTTTAGCAAAGCTCTTAGGGATGCACCTTTGAAGTATCAAATCATGGAAAAACAAGCTTATGCTTTAGTTAAAGCAATCAAAGACTTTAGGATTTATATCCTTTATTCCCATGTCAAAGCATATGTGCCAAGCCCTATTGTCAAAGACATTCTCACCCAAGAGAATTTAGAAGGCAGAAGAGGAAAATGGATTGCCAGCATCTTAGAATTTGACATTGAGATAAAACCTACAAAACTAATAAAAGGGCAAGGCTTGGCCAAATTAATGACAGAAACAAATTTTCAAGCCTTAGACATCAATCAGCTGGACAGTGAAACAGAGCTGGCGACTCCAAAGATCAATGTAGCCTTTGAACAATCCCCCTGGTACTCTGATATCTGTTATGTGTTACAAAACCTGTGTGCTCCCCCAGGACTGTCCAAAACTAAGTGTAGGTTCTTAAAAATGAAAACATCAAGATTTTGTGTGATGGATGGCAATCTGCTTTGGAAGAACCATGAAGGTATATTGCTGCACTGTTTAATTGAAAATGAAATTAACAATGTCATGCAAGAGTTTCATGCAGGAGACTGTGGTGGACACTTGTACTGGAAGTCCACTGTGGATAAAATACCAAGGGCTGGATACTACTGGCCCACCATGTTCTCTGATGTCAAGAAATTTATCACATCATGTCATAAATGCCAAGTGTTTGAGGGAAAGAGACAACTGCTGCCACTTCCTTTAAGGCCTATTGCAACAGAGAGACCTTTTCAACAATGGGGATTGGATTTCATTGGGGAAATTCATCCCTCATCTTCAGGCCAACATAGATGGATCTTAACAGCCACAGACTACTTCACTAAGTGGATTGAAGCTGCCCCATGCAGACAAGCAAATGATTCAGTAATCATTCAGTTCTTGGAGAACAACATACTGGCTAGATTTGGCTGCCCTGATAAAATCATTACAGACAATGCTGCTGCTTTCAGATCCAAGAAAATGGTGAATTTCTGTCACAAATTCCATATTACTTTGGGACATTCTACTGCATACTATCCCCAAGGAAATGGCCTTGCTGAATCATCAAACAAAAGCCTTGTAAACATTATAAAGAAGGTACTTGAAGAGAACAAAAAGAACTGGCACAAGAAACTAGTCAATGCCTTATGGGCAGATAGACTAACAACCAAGAGATCAATTGGGACCAGCCCATATGAATTGGTTTATGGATTAGAGGCCAAATTCCCCTCTTCACTAGGAGTGCCTGTTATGAAGCTTCTTCAAGAAAGCCAAGCTGAACCAAATAATATGCAAAGAAGGATAAATCAAATCATATGTCTGCATCAAACCAGAGATCAAGTTTTCAGCAGAGTTCAGGTATTACAAGAAAAACTAAAGAAAGCCTTTGACAGAAGAACCAAAGCAGAAGATTTTAATGTTGGTGATAAAGTCCTCAAGTGGGATGCAAGAAGAGAAGAGAAAGGAAAACATGGAAAATTTGATTCCTTATGGAGAGGACCATTTGCTGTCCAAGCAGTACAAGGTAACAACACTTACTTCCTAAAGAGTCTTAGTGAAACTGACTTGGATGAAGGTCCTGTGAATGGCAGGATGCTGAAGCACTATTTTGAATACCACCCATAAGAACAGCATGAGCTTCCATTGTACATACCCAAATGTATATATTACTTTCTGTTTAAAATTTGTAAAATGCAGTCTCTCAAGTGTTATTAGTTGGTCAGCAAAAGGAGAAAAGAATCAGAGGTTTACCAAGAAGAAAAGCACACAATTTGGGCACTTCAAAGCAGCAAAACTTCAAGTTCATAAAAGCAGTAAAAGGCCAAGGCATTCTGACCTGCTGTTCTTGGTATTTCAAATGAAAAACCATCCCCATGTGGAGCCACTGTTAGCTGCCTATACCAATAGGTTTCATATTTCATGATTGGCTATGAAAGGACCAAATATGCTCTGCTTTGATAACTCAAAGATCACATATTTCCAAGAGAACTCAATCTATGCTTATAGCTTGGTATGAACTTCACATTTTGATGGATGGTCCAACAGTCTAATCTGGATCATTCCATGGTTTAAATTTGCAGTTGTAGAATAGAGAAGCCAGTCTGTCCAAACTGTTTAATCTTGGCAGACAAGTAGTTCAGGTAGAGAAGAAAAGGCTCCCAACAGCTTAATCTGGGACCTTGGAAGAAATAAGGGTAGAGGTAGATAGAAATAACAAAGAAAAAGCCAAAGAAAAGAAAAGGCAAGTAAGGGTCTGCGAGTCCAAGTGCACCCTCCAAGAAGAAATAAAAAATGTTAGGCAAATACTGGGGTAAGTAGTTGGGGGTTGCAGAAAGGTTATCTTTATCATTACAGATGTGTGAACTGTGTTTTCCAAGGCAAAGTTTATCAATTGACAAGGTGTTCACCTTCATCAAGTTACAGCAAGGAGCATGACTAACCTCCCTCTCCCCCTTCATTCCATTGCTAACATCCCCTTATGAGCTGAGATTCATGGAGGAAGATCATGGTTTCATGGTGGTTCTTGTTCATTCAAAAGCCACATTTCTTGTGTAAAAATCTTTTCATTTTGATCTACTCTTTAAACCAAGTGTTTTGCAAACAAATTCAGTGCTTTCTCCCTTTGATCACCCCCCATCCATATTAACTCTAACTTTACTATGTAAATCCCTATATCACCTTTCCCCTACTAGTATTAAACACCATGGTGTATAAACCCCAAATTCTGTATAAATACCCACCCCCTTGGCATTATAGCCAATAAGTCCTATGTTAGGGATCAAATGACATCTGGTCATTTTGACAAGCCTAAGCCAAACCCTTTTTCCCCTTTTTAAATCCATTTTCTCACTTTTGGCCCCCATTTACACATAAAACCTATAAAACCTTGTTTCTACCTTTACCCGCTCAAAATTGCTAAAATACATCAAAACCCACTTGTTCCCCCTTACCCAAAGTTCAAAGATCGGGCGCGTAGTCACAAAAATTTCACGAAAACCCATAAGTCCAATGTTCTCCGCTCATGCACATATGCCGAAAATAATCATTAAATAATCCCCGCCCCCCACCATATCCGTTGACTATTTCGTCCTCCCGACAGCCGTCCGATTAAAAGATTGAAGATCCAACGGCTCTATTCGCAGCGGAGTTGTTCCGACGTCCGCTGTTTACCCGCCTTATTCCCCGGTCACATCAGTTCCCCGATAGCCGTCCGATCAGACCCCCCAGATCTGACGACCATCGTTGCATCGGAGCGGATCTCCCATCCGAAAGTTATCTTCCGATGGCCGTATTTTGGGTACGTCATACGGTAGCCACGCGTCTCCACCACCGTTCATCGGAGGTACGCCTGACACATACCTCCCCCGTACCGTAAGCGGTGCGATATGAAACCGCTGACGGTTTCCGGTTTCCCTCATCCCACCTATATTACGTCAGCTCCCCGTCACCTCACGTCACTGCCACCATGCCGACACGTCAACCCTTGCGCCCGACCACCTGCCGACCTGGCATGCCACTTCACCATCCCCGTGGACCAATCAGAGCCCGCCACCTCACCTATGACGTCATCCGACCTTGACCCCACCAATGACGTCATGCTGACGTCATCACAGAAAAGGCGCCAAATTGTCAAAAAGTCTATATTATGGCCGTAAAACATGTTTTTACGTTCTTTTCGCTCATTTTTCTGCTGCATGCTGTTCACGTCCGACTTACCGCCAACCTGCTAAATCAACCAGGAGACCTCCAGAGCGCCAATCCTGCCTGCTCATACAACCTCTGCTCGCTGTTTTACCAGGTATTTTTCGTCATTTATCCTCCGTACGCCTGGAATTCTCTATAAATCACTCAAAAAGCTTCAAAGACGGTAAAACTTATAAATTCACCGGTGAATTCCTCTACAGAGCCTCTAATTTTCAACTACCACCTCGAAAACTACCAGCCGAGCCTTGTTTTACCTACATTTCATTGAAAAACTAAGTTCTGTCTGCGCAATCGCGGCAGACTCATTTAAACCAAATTCAACCACTGAGAGAGACAAGGAAAGGCCAAGCATTGGTCCTAGTTGCACTATAAATAGTATTTCAACTGCTATTTCCTAGAACCACTCTCTGTTCCTGATAATTTCACCTCCCTGGTGCAGAGGCATTCCTCTGTACTGTCCTGCTCAATCAAAATCATTCTGCACTTAATTCAAAATCCTCCTGTGCAATGGAGACACCTGTAGTACTAAATGTTCAACCTCTGAATGCCCCTCAAAAGAACTTGAAATGGCAAACCTTGGCAGATATGGATTACCAAATTACAGAAGAGAAGCTTATGAGCAGCAAATTCCACCTTCATCTGTTGAATGAGTTGAAAACCAAGCATGAAAATGGGACAGATGTATTGGGCTTATGGGAGTCTTCCCTCCCTACTTTCAAACTCCCTCAGGTCAACCAGTTCCCTGAGCTAATCCACCTCTGTGCTGAACAATATGATGTCTCTCAGAGGGCTGTTGTTGACCCATCTGGTTCAGTACTTTTCTATGTTACCCCTCAAGCTATCAGAGACATGCTTTGCTTCAACCCTCAGAAGAAGTTGGTTCCTCTGTCACTGGTAAACCTGATAAAACAAGGGGATAAACTCACAGATGCTCAAATTGTTAAATTTAATCAATTATACATCAAAACTAAGATTGTGATGGGCCCTCCAATTCTTCATGTATATCTCAATGAACTGGGCAGAGACCTTGCAGATATGATTTCTCCCATCTTGGGATATAGTTCAATTGAGCATATTGATGCAACTGTGCTGGTAATGATGCTTATGTTTGCTCCTGGCAAGTCACCAATCTGCTATGACTATGCCACCTACATATCAGACAAGATTCATGAGCAATTGATGAATTTAAGGAGAGACAAGATGTTCAGATACACCTCCTACATTTACCATTTGATCTTGTACCATCAACATGAGAAGTTTCACTTTTCAATCAAAAGAATGGATGCCCATGGCAATCCTAGATCAGTGGTTTATTGGTCTTCTGTCTTCCACATTAGACCTGAGTCTCCATACACTTACTGTGAATTCATGGATCTGTTCATCCATCCAGCTATGGCAATGCTGATGAGCTCACCTCCTCCAAGACTCACTGATGATATGCAAAGGATTCTTCAGCTGTCAAAAGCTTATAGCATTGGGGATTGGTACTTCTACCAAAACCACACTGTCATCAGGATATATGGGTGTGATCTACCTCCTTTCAAACTACCCAAGTATGTGCCTATGAGGCTATTTGCCCTAGAGTACTTTAGGCAATTTGGCAGAGTTGATGTGCTTCACTTTTCAGGAAAAGGTAAAAAAGCACAGTTGAAGGTCAAAAGCCAACTTGGCCATTTTATCTATAATGAGAGGGAGCAAGGATGGAGGGAAGCAGAGAGAATGCTTGAGGCCCTTGGCCTGCAAACCAGTTTCCTATGGGTTCCCTATGACCCTAATCATTTCATATCTACGAGGAGGCTCAAATATAAGTTATCTGCCTATGATCACCATAATATCCCTCACATTGAAAAGTATGCAAACCAAGACAAATGGAGGAGAGGGACCTTAGAAGAGCCCTTGTCACAAGAAGAGCTGAACAACAGGGCACTAAGGAATCTAAAGAAGATGGCTGACCTTGAGCTTTGTTCACAGGTATTCACACTTCCAAGCACACAAACGGGAGCAGCTGAATCCTCCTCAACTGCCAAGCAGCAAACTACCAAGGCCACTGAGAATATATCCAGCAGAGGCAAAGAAAAGCAAATGGAGACAGAACAGACACATCAAGAGAAGGAGCAGTCACCTCCAGTGACTCAAGAGCAAACAGATAAAGGAGGGCAGCAGCAGGCAGAGCAACAACAGCAACAAGATTTGCAGCAAGAAGAAGGGCAACATGACAGACAGCAGCCCTTACAGCAGGAGAGAGTAATTAATACTCCAACTTCCACTGAGCAACAGGCTCAGAACATAGTGCCTCCTAGGCCAGAAGTCACCACTGATCCCTCGGTCCTCCAAACTCCTCAAAAGGAGGACTTAAGCAGAAAAAGGGATAGAGAAACTCCCCTGACTTCATCTATTAACCAGGGAGAAAAAAGACAAAGATTAAATGATTTTTCAGAGGAGGATATAGCTATCAGACAAGCATTGGGCATGGGCCCACCCAGCAGAGAAGCTTCAGCAAGTTCCTTCCAGCAGGAACAGGACAGGGCTATGGGAGGGGAGGTCAGCTCCTCCAGCCAGCAAAAAGAAGGACAAGTGAGCATCAAACAGCAATTCATAGACATCAAAAGGAGGAATGAGCCTATCAAAATACAGCTGTACAATCATCTGCTAAACATGGCTCCTACTAATCAGCAGAGACTTATGTCTGCCTTTGATGTAGGTGAAGGCAAAATGATTATGAGCCATTTTTTGCCCACAGCACTGCAGCCCCAATCTACCTCAGATTACCTCAGGACCAACCTGGAGGTCATGGCCAAAGACATACACCCAATGGACAAAATTGAACTGCACAAACAAACTGGTGAAATGGTGTATGCCTCCTTAGCAGATGAAACATTAGAAAACTATAAGCTAAAGAGCAGCCTCAATGCCACAGCCTCTCAACTGGAATTGGAGAAGGCATCATCCCAGGCGAAGGACAACAGAATAAGGTCCCTGGAAGACATAATCATTGAAATTGGGCATGATCCCAAAGATATTTCAGGGATACAGGAAATCTTGAAGCTAAGGGATGCTGACATGGCTGCCATGAGAAAGAAAATCAAGATCCCAGCTACCATTCACCCTCAGACAGATGAGGTAGCCCAACAAAGACATGAGAAGGACACCACAGATTTGTTGATCTCCATTTATAAACAGCTGGTTCAAGCACAGGAGAAGTTGGGAGAATCAGAGGCTGCAAAGGCAGCATTACAGGCATCTCTGAAACAAAGAGAAGAAGGGCAGACTTCTCAGCCTCCTCCACAGATCATCAATCTGGAGGAAACTGCTCCTATCACTGCCCCTCCTCCTCAACAGACCGAGCAAACAGCAACATCTACTTCAGCAGCGCCAACAACTACAGAGCAGGCCCAAAGCCTAGATATGCAAAAGCTGAAGAACGAAATCCAAGTCCTGGAAGCTCAAATGTTGGAGCTCAATTCAGCCAAAGAATCTTTGGCTAAAATCAATGATAAATATGATAAATCCAAACAAACTGTGGCAGAGAAAGACAGGGAGGTGAAAGCCCTCAAAAACAAAATAAAAGAGCTAGAGAATGAGCTCAAATTGGATAAAGTGGTGGCTGAATTGAAAATAGTGCTATGGGCTAACATTGGTCAATCTATCAATGAGCAATGGCCATACATTGAAACTATCCATGAGCAACTAGAGCTCATCCCCAAGGCACAAAGGGAGATTCACAGATCAAGAGCTCAATTGAGCAATATGCCTGAAGTGGCCACTAGAATGATCAATGTACTTAACCATAGAACAAGTTCTCAGTTAGCTGCCATGGGAATTGCAAACAGAACTGAGACTATCCAAATGGTCAAAAGGGTTCTCACACTGAGAAATTTAGTGCAGACATTGGAAAGAAGAACCCAGGATATGCAAACTGAGGTGAACAAGTTTCTGGAAAAATTTCAAGTGTTGGAAAGCAGAGGACTCCCTGGCTTACTGAACAGCGCAGGGAGATTATTCACACATGACCAATATGCTAAAAGGGTCAATACATTTGCCACTAGCCAGATCAATGATAAGCCCAGCACTGTAGAAGAAACAGGGCCAGCCACAGGACAGTCTCTTTACAACAGAGTTGAGAATCTGTTTTTCATAATGAATGAGATCAATCACCTATTTGGGGTGGCTCCCAATTTCTTCAAATACACAGAGGCAGAGGAGACAATGGATGCTATTCTCAGGCATCAACTCCCTACGCAAGAATGGTGGACAAATGCAATACAGAAGATTTTGTAAACAGGGAGCCACTTAACAATTTTGTTTCTTAAAGAGTATCAGTTGTCATGCAGAGCACAGTTCAACAAAATCAGCATGCATTATGAATTAAAGCTGAGCCAACTCAGCAGATGGATCGGCCAACAGAGCAGAAATAGAAGACTACAGGTGGCAGGGCCGAGAAAATACAGCGCAGCAAGAAATAAAGACGCATTATTCAGCGTTAAATCAAAACGGCTCAACCGACTCAATGACCTCCAAAGGTCAAATTACCCTCTGACAGACATAAAGAGCATTTATGCTGCATTCAGAGTTGCAATAACTTCTTTTCCTACTTTCTGTACGCATTTATGAAGATATTTTCTCTCTCAGATGACTCAATATCTGAGATATTTTGTATAAGCATTGCTATAAAGTCCCCTTCGCACGAGCTTGCAAGGGTTGTTGTTGATTTCTCCTAAAGAAATTCTTATGCTGTAATCCTTTCAGAAGTCTAATAAAGAAAGTGATGGAATTTCTCGGATTTGTGAAGTGTTGAATGCGTTCTGGTGTCTGTTGATAACTGCTGGATTCCTGTGTATTTCACCATACAATAAGTCTCTGTAACTCTCTCTGTTAATTAGTTGTTTTGTTAAAATCCATATATGTTATCTGATTTTCAATACTAAGCAACAAGGAAAAAGAATAACTTTCAGGATTTATTCACTGAGTACCCTGAGTTCAATCTGTGTTGTTTATGAATGTTTTCTTCCGCTGTAATCTAGATAAGTGTAATTCTTAATTGCTGCACTTTCAGAATACACCTTTCACAGTGGCCTTTGTCACAGGAATTCAAGTTATGCTCCTGTGCAGTGTGTTCACCTTTCACCTCACCAACTTAATAGAAAATTCTTAATTGCTTTCTATTGGTTGACACACATCACCATTTAAGCTAATTTTGTTTGTCTAAAATATACAATAGGCCCTGCAGTTCGAACACCACCAATCTTGCATCTCAAGTCATTTCACAACTCCAGACTCCATTGCCCAATGGTATTTCACTATCTAAACATTATATCATAAGACCTGAAAGAAATCCTTCAACCAAAACATAAACCAAAACCTGAGCATAATAGCTAGCCTAAAACTCCATCATAACAAAGACAAATCATAAAGAGAGAGCCCTCTCTGATTACAGTTTGGCTAGAAACTGTGATCCAAAGATTGGTTAGTGGTTACCCCGGCCGTATTCCCTTGGGAGTCATAGGGAACAACCTGGGTGTTAACAAATGGAATAAGAACTTTCTCTATCTTTCCCACTAAATTGAATATATAAGAAAAATTAGCCCATGGAGCTTTGGATTAACGGTGAATGGGTGCATTGTTAAGGCACTATGTGTGATAGGTCACTAGTTCAAATCCCCCATGGGTCTTACCTACCAATATATATATATATATATATATAAGAAAAAAATTAATTTAAATTATTTTACTTTTCTCTATATAAATTATCTATAAAATTATTTTATTTAATATGAACATTGAAATATTTTACTTATCATTGAAATACTTTTTGTTATAAATATATTTTTGTTTAAATATCACATTTAAATGGAACATAGAATGAACCACACATAATGTAATCTCTCAATAATACTATTTTTTGTCATGTGAAAATTGCATTTCTTCCTTGCAGTAAAAAGTAAATTATATTTTTACTCATTACATTTCTTCCTCATAATAAAAGCTAAAAAAAAATTACTTTCAGTTGCTATATATCTCTATATAAAGTTATATAATATTAAGGTGTAAATTTAAGTATTGTAATTATGGCCAATACTAATTTCTTTCGTTATCGCTATTTTTAATTTGTTAATTAAAATTATTATTTTACTATTTTCAAATGTAACGTTAAGTGACAACATCTCTCCCATACTGAGTTGTGGAGCGCCTCTCGGCACAATTAATTTAGATTTAATTTTCTCTCTCTAAATATGAGGATCAAGAAATGTAACATAAGGCTTCATGTGAAGTTACTTGTAATTGAGGATTTTCTCTATTGGAAGTTCTCCCTTAAAGAGGCAAATGATTTTTTTTCTAGTAATAAAGATAAACATTTTGATGTTATTTTGGTTCTTTATTTGTTATTGTACTAGTTTAATTTTAAATCTTTTTAATAATAAATATGAGTTAAATAATACAAAATTGATAATATATTAGAATTAAACTTTTGACAAATAATATATTTGATTATTTCTTAATAAACAACTCAAAAAATATCATTTTTTCCACATACTTATCACAAGATGGTCACTAAAACTCATGTTTTTCACATTTTTCCTAGCTACTACTACATCATGTTCACAATGATAAAGACATGTCTACTTTAAATAATTTAGTTATAAATACATAAAAAATAGACATTTATTTCACATAATCTAAATAGGAAACAGAAATGCACCACCAAGTCTATTTGAAAGTCAAACAAATACATTTTAATCACCATCACAAATTCGGTGTGCATGATGTGTTCCTCTCGCACTGGTGCGATTATATTTATCAAACGCACCACACAAATAATATTTAAACATATAGTTATAGCTCGATGTGTTCGATAATGTGAAATTTATGTATCAGTGTTAAAACGTTATGTGTGCACACCGGTGCATAAGTGTGATGCACCACTACAAAATTTTAATATGTGAACTATCAACGGTGTGTCAAAGGCATTTATGCACTAATTCCAGTGCAGTTGTGTTTTAAAGCACACCGGGTCTTGTGCATGATTCTGTTTTGGGAGCATTGATGATTTTTTTAATTGAAAGTTATGTTTCCATATTAATAAATACAATTTGTTGGAAACTTTTGAGTGCTACTAAGAGGGGGCTGAATCAGTAGCATGTCTTATTATCAATTTTCACCAGTTTAAACTTCTCTATTGAATCACATATAATAACAAACAACACAATATATCATCACTTGAATATAAACAATGTGAATAGCTAAATCAACCAACCATGAGAGCAAAAATACACAACAAAACCATCAAAAACACATCCACACGAGAGACACAAGATATCTGGTGGAAAACCCTTAACCCGACAAAAAACTACCCTTGTTGTTGCGCTACTGTGAATCTTCTGGTAAGAAAAATATGTCTTTTACATAGATTTGTTGACTCTTATCAGCATGGAGACTCAACCTCATATACAATCAGCTAACTCCCATCATCCATGAGAGTCAATTCTACTAATCATCTCGGAAGACTATGTTCTCACACGGATCTATAGACTATCATCCACTAAAGGCTACCACGATCAATGATCCTTGACCAACTCTAATTGGACTATCCAACTACCTTTGGATTGAGAAACTGTTACTTTTGTTGAAACTTCACATTCAGTGCTCCACATACATGAAGTTGCACCTCTACTCTATGCGGACATCATTTCATCTATTTTCAAACTGGATCCCAACAATGACTTCTCAACTTGATTAAGCTCTACAATATGATCTCCAGTAGCAAAACAATCTCATCAAATAAAATAACACCACAAATATGCTCTCTACTCTAGCAAAATAGTGGCTACAATACATGCATCAAATCTGAATATCATCACCAACAGCTAAAATAAATCTCAAACTCACCCATAATATCAAACCCTGACACCAAACTATATTTTCTGCATAATACAACTAGCATCATACAACATTATGGATATGTTCGAAATGCACTAGCATAACCTTCAAAAACAAAAGTGAGAGTCACCAACAAAATATACTCCAACAACATGCAAAAATTCACCAAACAAACTCTGCTACAATATTCTGCATCTTTGATTTGTAATCTGAAGTTTTGAATCGAAAACACTGCTTCAGCAAATAGATATGCCCAAATTCCTACCATTATATCTCATACATTGAATAAATCTTGCTCCTAATAGGTTTGAAGCATATTTACTCTATGAAACCTTCTCTAACTCACTCTCATACTCACCCAACCATCAACCAGCTCCAAAATGTAGAACATAAAACATGTAGGGAAAAATGCACTTTTGGACTAGGATCAAAGGTGCACAAAGTTGAAAAAATAAAGTCACTATCACCATTACTTGTGCACTAAAGGTGTTCACATCATTGGAGGATTATTTTTTTTACATATGTAAAAAAATATATATCTTTAACAATCTCCAAGTGAATACCACAAGAAAATACCATAGTTATGTCAATACCCAAGGCACTTGTACCATAGTAATATCCAAACAAATACCATGGCCAAATACCTTGGTTATGTCAATACTAAAGAAATCTATACCATGGTAATCTCCAAAAAATACCACAGGAAAAGACCTTGGTTATGTCAATACCAAGGACATTTGTACCATGGTAATTTCCAAACCAATACCATGGTAAAATACCATGGTTATGTCAATACCAAGGACTCTTGTACCATGGTGATATCCAAAACAATACGATGAAAAAATACATTGGTTATGTTAATAGAAAAGACACATGTACCATGGTAATCTCCAAAACAATACCACAGGAAAATACCATGGTTATGTCAATATCAAAATGATTTGCACCAAGGTAATATCGTGTATCAACCTACTCCACACACACATATCAATGCCATGGTAATGTCAAAACCAAAAATGCATGTACCATGGTAATAATCCTGCAACTTGATCATCAAGCCAACACAAGGAAACACCTCCATGAACACCATACTACATTCAAGCTATATCATCAAAGACTAACATCAAGGGTTGACATCAACGGTAACATAACCAACTTAATTCCAAATCAAGTAGTTGAAACCATGCTACAAGGAAGGCATCCACACATCATCTAGGCTACATAGGGTTGACATCAATGTCAACATGAGATAGTTGTCATCATGAACCAATGCCAATGTCAGCTAGTTGGAACCATGCACAAAATAATGCCAAAGCTCCCCCTTTGGCATTGATGGAAACCATACAAAAACTCCAAACCATCATCCTCTATCTCTCCCCCTTTTACATCAATGGAAAAGGGTCAACTTCATCTAACAAGGTAGAAAAACTGAAGCATAAACACTAGAGTAACTGATCTCTACATGGCTAAAAAATGATGAACATCAACAAGCATCCATGCTTCTCACATCAATAGCAAAAACCAGCATAATAAACCAATCAACATTAAGAGTGGCATACCACCCAAACAACCTCCAGCAGCAACAAAAATATGTCAATAAAGACAACCATAGGCAAAAATAGGCAGCAATATTCCCAATATGCAACAATATGCACATGAGGCACCAAGCAATACTCCATAGCAACAACATAGAAACAATATTAATGGCCATCGTCAACCTCTATGCTCAAAACATAAGGCCAAGAACCCCAACAGTCATAACATAACATGAGGCACATCATGAACACCTCCAAGCGGACCATAATGCCAATAATGGATGACTAAAGTAAACAATAGAAAATAATATGCTCCCCCTGAATACATGCCATCTCCAAAATCAACTCCAACCTGAAATGAATCGCTTCTGCTGCAAACAATGCTTCTTTACCACAAATAGAAGCACAATATGGACATTGAATCCTCATGACCATGATTGAATGACATATACATGGTAAATACATGGCTATAGAAGTGACATAATACCCCATACATCACTAATATATGACCATAACATGACCTCGTGACTCATGAGTAAATGACCCAATAATACATACAAAACAAGTACATGACTTCATGAGCATTTTACATGGATATATCAATAAATACATGGATTTTATGATCATCTCCTATGGACTAATGACTAAATACATGATATATCATGATTGTTACTATATCATTAGCCCATACATATGGCTACAAAATGACTCCATAAACTTGCCTAACACCATGATGACTCAACTCACTAATGACTGGACCCAATACCAATGTGAAATGATGAAACAATGGTAAATAGATGGTTGTAATAAAATACATATAACAATCCATACATGGTTGGTCCATGTCTCAAATATCCTCAGTATATGGTTGTAACAAATATTTCAATTCTATGCATGGTTGTACAACTTTTCAACCAACTTGTCAGCGATACCAAAAACATGTCACTGAAAAATGAACAATTTCTACTCTTGAAAAGACATATAGAGTTGGTACAAACACATGATCGAAAAGAAGTGAAAACAACAAAACAAATCATAAAGTTCCATACCATGCATAGCTCCCACTAAGCTCAATATACCTCCAATAGAGAGGTTGATCCTGTGGACCTGAATGTGCATGAGGCTGAATGAAGTCATAATATGATGTTGCACCAACATGTAATTAGCAAAATATCATACTTTTGTCATATGCTCCCCCTGATGTTATGCACCTCCCATGAACTTTTCATTCCTCTATGAGTATGCAAGAAATAACAGTGGACTGCAAGAGGGGCTTCTCTTCACTACTTGAAGATTTTTTACTCCTACTTTATCCACAATGTCTTTGGCTGATTCTATTCTTTCTTCACTGGTTTTATGCTAGGTTCTCTCTATTTTTGTTGCTTTTCTCGATTTTTCCTTGAATAGCGGAATATCAAGTAGTCTTTTTCCATATGGCCAAAGTTAAGACATGTGTAGCACTCCCTGTGGCCAATATATGAAGCAACAAGATTAAATCTCCTGCTGCTTGATGAGCCCCAATTTTTGGTATAATTTGGGCTCATTTGGCCTACTTGCTTTGCTCAAACCATTCACTTTTTACTGCTTATGCATGCATTTCTTAGTTTATTCATGTTGTTTGTAGGAAGAAGGGTAGACATTTTATCTACGTGACTAATGCATGATGCTTTCAGGTTTTTGGCATTAAAAGGGAGAAAAAGACAACGAAAAAGGAGACAAGGAGACAATGAGGTGGCACTGCTGGTTTTTAGGAGAGGATGTCCACGGTCTTGGGGACCTTCCTCGTGATTCCCACCAAGAACTCCGAGCTCCAATCCATCTCCCCACCGAGCTTAGAAGCAGCCAGCTGTTCTACAGGAACAGCAGTTATAACTGTTCTACAGGAACAGTAGTTATGATTGTCCTACAGGATCAGCAGTTAAACTTCAGTTGGACAGCCGAGCTCCTAAAATCAAGGACACCTGTTGGATGATCGTTTTTGCATAAATACTGAGGCCGTAGCCTTGGATAGAAGCTTTTTGAACCTTGGCATTACTCTTGTAATTGGAAAGTACGAGCTAGAGCTCAGTCTTTGTTCCTTTTTGTAAGCCAATTTGGCATGACATCAGATTATGAATAAAGAAGGCAGATTTTGATCTAGTTCTGAGTTTTCTCAAGGAGCTATAGCTCTCAGGTTAGGGCCCAACCTGAGAGCAATAGATCTCCTCAGTGTTGTAATGTGTTTGCATTTCGTTCCAGCACTTTGAGTTTGTTTATTTTCACATGCAATTCGAATTCACAGTTTGGTAATTTAGTCGTTTTCATGAGCATAGATAGGACTAGTTTATGGTGATTTGCTTTCAGTTGCTTAAGTTTGATAGGAGGATAGATATAATCTCTTGGAGCTCCAGCAAAAAGGTTGAGGAAGTCTCCACTGCCATCTCTGTTTAGAGATTGGAGTGCAGCCTATACCAGCCACAAAAATACGCAGTTCTTCACTTTATACATGCTGCAACATAGTCTCGTTTATGATAGATCTTTCCATGCACTTCACTCTTGCACCATACACCTTCATCACCGCTTCATGCACATTCCTCTACACGCTTTATATTGTTGTTCATTGAGTTCAGGTAGCATAGGGTAATGAATTTTCATCTTGGTGACAGTCATAAGCCATTTGTTTTATTTACACTGCTTTTCATCGTTCTATTACCTCCTTCTTCGTCTTGATCACGCATACAACCACATCCTTGACCTCTGCTCCGCTCTGTTATCTCCCAAACTCCTCCACTCCTCACGTAACTTCATTCTTTAGGCATTTCTTTGTTATAACCTTTCATCCATCAACCCACTTCATACACTCGTTCTCCATCCTACTTCTCCACTCCTGAGCCATCACCAGCTTTATTCCTACCTTGTACATCTCCCCCTACCATTCCATCACTTCAAACACCCATGGTAGGTCATCCTGTAGCAATTTGTAGACTTCCTATAGAAACCCCTGTGTTTCTTGTAGAATCCCCTGCAGACATCCTGTAGGAGGCCACTCACTCGGTTGCTGAGCCTCTGAACGTGAGGAACCTCTGTGGACTGATGCTAAGGATCTCTGGGGACCTCTCCTAGCCTCCCCAACCTTTCCCAAGCTTTCCTTCCTTCCGCATCACATCTGCACAACCAAACCCTAATAAGCACAAAATCACAATCACTCCATCCACTTAAAGAAAAAATACAAAAACATGTCTTTTAAGATGCAAGTAGATTAGATTCATGCATTTTCACTTATTAGAAGTAATGGAATCATTGGTAGAAGTTTCCTTCACATTCTTTGCATCATAGAGGTTAGACTAGTTAAATTAGGGTTTCCTAGGGTTTCTATGTTTTGATTTGCTTTCAGTTCATTTTTGCCAAGTAGATTAGTTTTCTTTGAGCTAGCTTTCGTCCATCATTTAACAAGCTTCTTCTGAGAGCCTATAGAAGTTGGCTTGAGCCCTATCGGACTTGTGCCAGCTGACCAAGTGACAGCTGTGACAAGAGCTAGTACTTGTGCATACAGTACCGTCGCTTCCAAGTTTGTACGAACTACCGGGTTGATAAAATTAAGAGACAGGAAGCCCCAGGAGTTGTAGCATTATTGCTACAATACTGGAGCTCACCATCTTTTTGGCGCCGTTGCCGGGGAAGTGTCAGAGTATTAGCAATTGTTGCTTTTCTTCTACTTTCTTACTCTTACCTTCTTCTAAGTAGTTTACTTCATTTCCATTCTGCAAAAGTAGCATAGCATTTCCTGCTTTCATAGATTAGCATTTCCTTTCTGCAAGCGTAGACTAGCATTTCCATTCCTGCAATTTCATTTGAGCAAATTAGATTAGTCCTTTCCTGCTTTCAGTTAATTTTGCATCTTTCATAGATAGTTGTAGATCAATCTGTCTCAGTTTTGCAGGTACCAAAAGAAAAGCAAAGCAAAAGCAATCAAAGAGAAAAAAAGAAAGTCTTTTCCATTTCATGCCTCGTAGGAACCGAGATAGATCAGGCAAATTCCTACCAAACACCCCCACCACATCACTGAGTCACCCTTCTCTCCTCTTTGGTGACAGTGACCCAGAAGAACCTATAGGTGAACATCCTGAGATATCCAAAGATCCTATAGTAGAAGAAGAGTTAGAGACTACTCCATCTGAAGCTATGGCTGATAATAGAAGAGAAGATGAGAGAATAGAAGGTGCCTTCCCCATCCGAGAGACCAATGGAGAGATGAAAATGAAAAACATTAGCCCCTCCGCCTTACCTCACTTCCATGGGTTGACCACTGAAGATCCAGATACCTTCCTGTTTGAGTTTGCTGTCCTTTGTCGAACCTATGACTATACTGAAGATGAGCAAAAGTTGAAACTTTTCCCTTCCACTCTCAAGGATGCAGCACTACGCTGGTTCATGGGTTTACCTGGGAATAGTATCACTACTTGGGCTCAGATGCAGCAAGCTTTCAACACCAAGTATCGGGATTATTGTAGGTCCAAGGAAACAAAGGGGGAAATCTTTCGGATGTCCATGGGAAATGATGAGTCCTTAGAGGATTATGAGGAGAGGTTCCAACTAAGCTATAAGCGGGCCAGGTGCACACTTGACCCTGAATCCCTCAAGTTGGTCCTACTCCGAGGAGTCCCTGAAGACCTCTTAGATACCCTTCACATGTTAGCTGGGGGGGACATTTACCAACTGCCTTATGAGGACATCAAGACTGTGTTTAGAAACCACTCCAGGGCAGCTCGGAAACGAGGTAGAGGAAACCACCTCTCAACTAGTGTCCCTTTCTCCAAACATGAGCTTGCAAACCAATTAGAAGATCTTAAGAGTGAGGTGAGACAAACCATTGCCATGCAGCTTGATACATTCAGGATTCAGCAAAAGAAAGAAGAGGCTGAGAGAGCCTTGGCTGTCTTCTTTCCTAGGTGCACAAGGAGGCACCCTAAGAACGAATGTCCATTGCATTCAGTTGAAGTGTGTTTCGTTTGTGAGGAGGACCATCCCACAAATCAGTGTCCAACCTTACCTGGGTTTAAAGCCATGTACCAAGGGACCGAAGCTCCCACAGAGCCTCTCTATTACCTCAACCAAAGGAGGCCACAAGGATCTAGACCTTATCAGCAGGGGATGCAAGGGGAATCTCAAGCTTATTACAACCCCAACCAGTCAACTCCTATGCCTTCCTAGGGTCCCCCTGCTCATCCTTCATGGTCCATGCCTCCTCCATGGTCTTATCCACCTCAGTACCCCACTCAACCTACTTCTCATCCATATCACTCACATACCCAGCCACAGCCTCAATGGAATGCACCTCAGTCGGGGTGGAGGCCCCAATACAACACTCCTCCTGCCATTTTGCCTCCACCACCAGTGCAACCTCAACCATTACCTCCTGCTCCTCCAAGGCAACCTCAAATGCCTGCTCAACCGAACCCGAACCCCAACAATAGACAGGCCCAGCAGGTATACACTGGGGAAACCTCATGCCCTACCTATGCTGTGGAGATCCAGGAGATCAACCTTCGATCTGGAAAGACTCTACCAGATCGCCAACCTCCTCCCCCAGAGGATGAGGAAGATAAACAGGAAAGTGAACCAAAGGCTATTCCACCCTTTCCTGAGAGACTAACAGCCACCACACAACCTAACCCAGAAGAAGATGAGCTTTTGGGTGAGCTCAAGCAGTTGTGTGTAAAAATCCCACTTCTCCAAGCCATCAAGGATGTGCCAATATATAACAAGTTGATTAAGGAGAAGTGTTTCAAACACCCAGGCAGACGGAAGAAAGATGCCTCAACTATCAATGTCATAGGACAACTGTCTGACCTTATGCTAGGACAAGTCATCTGCCCAAAGTACCTAGATCCTGGAAGTCCTGTAGTAGATGTTCACATCAATGGCACCATTATCCCCCACACCTTGATTGATCTGGGGGCGGCCATCAATGTGATGACCAGGGATACCATGCTTAAACTCAATCTTCAGGGTTCCTTGAGGAAGACCTTGACAGTACTGCAATTAGTAGATCGCTCCACCGTGACTCCCGAAGGGATTGTGGAGGATGTCATGGTCTCCATTGATTCTTGGGAATACCCTGCAGACTTCCTGGTTCTGCAACCAAAGGCCAAGCTTACTGGATATCCTCTCATTTTGGGAAGGCCTTGGTTAGCTACTGCAGATGCTTACATAAGTTGTCGGGCAGGAAACATGACCATCAAAAATGGTCCCATGTCCAAGCAGCTAGTCCTATACCCTCCTGCCCAACCTTCTTTAGAGCATGATTTACCACTCTAGTTGGAAGAAGGAGAAGAAGACGAGGTGTACTCAGCACCTCTGTGCACCTTAGATACCACTAGAAAAGACCCCCCAACCGAGGATGACTTGATCGAGACCTTGATCTAGAATCCACCTTCCAGTGCACTACCCTTAGAGGAATTGGTGGAGGATGCCCAAGCTAGCACCTTAGTGGATCTCTGTACAACCAACCCTGTTACTCCTAGAGTCAAGAATGTGGAGTTCGGCCCTGAGAAAGCATTGAAGATCAGCTCCTCCCTATCTCCTTCCCAGGAAAAGGAGCTGTGTAGTCTGTTGGCCAACCACCTAGATGCTTTTGCTTGGAGCTATAAGGAAATGAAAGGAGTCCATCCTTCGGTCTGTACCCATCATATATACATCAAAGAGGATTGTAAACCGGTTAGGCAACCTCAGAGGAGAATGAATCCAGCCCTTAAAGACATTGTCAAGGAAGAATTGCAGAAACTGTTGGATGTCGGATTCATCTACCCCATCTCAGATAGTGAATGGGTGTCCCCTCTAGTGTTGGTTCCCAAGAAAAATGGGAAATGGAGAATTTGTGTGGACTACCGAGAACTGAACAAAGCTACCAAGAAGGACCATTTCCCTCTACCTTTCATAGATCAAGTGTTGGATGGACTGGCAGGAAAGAAGTTCTTCTCTTTCCTGGATGGGTTTAGCGGGTACAATCAAATCCAAATCAGCCCGGAAGACCAAGATAAGACCACCTTCACTTGTCCGTGGGGTACATTTGCCTATCAAGTCCTTCCCTTTGGGCTATGCAATGCTCCTGCTACCTTTCAAAGAGTTGTCTTGAGCATCTTCTCGGAGCTGGTCCATGATGCAGTGGAAATATACATGGATGACTTTACTCCTTATGGGGCCAACTTCCAGGAAGCATTGTCCAACCTGGGGAAAGTCCTAACCAAATGCACCGAGATGAACTTGTCCCTTAGTCCTGAAAAATGTGAATTCCTAATGACTGAGGGGACCGTGCTAGGCCATACCATTTCTTCCCAAGGATTGCAGGTGGATCCTAACAAAATTGCTCTCATCAAGAGGGTTCCACCTCCTCAAAAGGTAAGGGATGTCCGGAGTTTCTTGGGATTAGCAGGATACTACCGGAGATTCATTAAAGATTTCAGCAAGCTAGCCTCGCCATTGTTTGGTATGTTGGCAAAAGATGTGGAGTTTAAATGGACTGACGATTGTCAGAGGGCTTTAAATGAATTGAAGGACAAGTTGGTGTCAGCCCCAATCCTGAGAGGTCCAAACTGGGCCCTACCTTTCCACATCCACACTGATGCCTCGAACAAAGCCATAGGTGCAGCTTTAGGACAAGTTGAGCAGAAACTTCCATATGCCATTTACTTTGTTAGAAAAAACTTGTCCAAAGCTAAGCTGAATTACACGGTAACCGAGAAAGAATTCTTGGCTGTGGTCCATGCATTGAACAAGTTCTGACATTATATTACTGGTTACTAGACCTTTGTACATACTGACCATGCTGCTATTAGATATTTGATGAATAAACCAGATGTGAATGCTCGTATCATTAGATGGTTACTTTTATTGCAGCAGTTTGATCTAACCATTGTTGATAAACCAGGTAGAGAAAATGCTGTTGCTGACTTTTTATCTAGATTGGATTTGTTTGCAGATGAGGATGGAACAGTGGACGACCAGATGCCTGATGAACATCTGTTTGCTATTTCAGTACTCTCTCCATGGTTTGCTGATATAGCAAACTATCTTGTTTCAGCATAGTTCCCTCCACACCTATCTTCCAGAGAGAAGAGCAGAATCATCAGAAAAAGTGCCTCATTCACTTGGATCGGGGGCAATCTGTTCAAGCTTGGCCCCGATCAGATCTTAAGGTGTTGTGTAAGGGAGGAGGAAGTCTTTGATATCCTCCTCGCTTGTCATGATGAGCCTTGTGGAGGGCATTTTGCAGCAAAGAGAACTGCCTTCAAGATCCTGCAGGCAGGCTACTATTGGCCCACACTTCATCAAGATGTCAGAAGATATGTCAGTCAGTGTGACCAATGCCAAAGAATGGGGAAACCAACCCAAAGGGATGAGATGCCTCTCCAACCTCAAGTGACTCTTAAGCCATTTGAGAAGTGGGGCATGGACTTTGTGGGCCCAATCAACCCCTCTTCGAGGCAAAGGACTTACATCATTGTGTGTACTGACTATTTGACAAAGTGGGCAGAGACCAAAGCAATCAAAGCAGCAACAGAAGAAAAGGTGGCCGAGTTCCTAAGAGAGAACATCTTCTATAAGTTTGGCTATCCAAGAGAGCTGGTCACCGATCAAGGGAGCCAGTTCACCTCCAACCTGGTTGAAGATCTCCTAGCTCATCACAAGATCAAGCACAGTACTTCCACCCTTATCACCCTCAAGCAAATGGGCAGGTGGAAGTCACCAACAGAGCATTAGAAGGGATCTTGACTAAAGTGGTGAGCAGCAGCAGAAAGGACTGGGCAGATCGCCTGGTAGAAGCCACATGGGCCTACAACACCACTTGGAAGACCACCACCGGTTTCACACCATATGAGCTGGTCTATGGGAAGAAAGCTTTGTTGTCCATTGAGTTTGAATACAACACCTTGAGGATGGCAGCTCAGCTGGACCTAGATCTCAGCCATGCACAAAAAGAAAGGCTGCTGCAGCTGAATGGCCTGGACGAGCACCGCATGCAGGCCCTCCTTCACTCAGAAGTGGTTCAACTTCAGAGGAAGGTGTGGCATGACCAACATCTCCATGACAAGCAATTTCAGCCGGGAGATTGGGCGTTGTTGTATGATTCCAGATACAAAGATTTCAAGGGGAAGTTGAGAACCAGATGGCTAGGACCATATACAGTGGAGAAATGCCATGACAATGGATCTGTCCTCATTCGAACCATTGATGAGGAAGCCATTCCCATGCTTGTCAATGGGCATCGATTGAAGATCTACAGGAGACCTCTCTCAAGACAAGAGTTTATCAAAAATATGGAGAAATCTGTATTGGTCATAGAGAAGGGTTCTGCATCTGCCTCTGGCACACCCTGAAAGAATATCTGGAAAAAAACAAATAAATAAATAAAATAAAAAATAAAGATCCTTGGGTGAAAACCTCTCTGAGGCGCCCAAGGCAGGTAATAGGGGTGAAAACCTCATTGAGGCGCTCCTATTTCTTTTGTTTAAAAAAAAAAGAGAAAAGGTTGAAAAAGATCCTTGAGTGAAAACCTCTCTGAGGCACTCAGGGCAGATGGCACGGGTGAAAACCTCCTTGAGGCGCCCCTGTTATCTTTCAAAAAAAAAGAAAAAAATAAGAAAAAAAAAAAGAAAACACAATAAGCAAAATATGGTAAAAATTGCAGGTTGCAGATGCTCTATGGAGAAGAGGAAGCCCTTCAACTCACAGCCAAGGGTCCTTATCATGCTGTCAAGGAACCTCATCAGTACCTCCTCCAAGAGCACCCATGTTTTTCAAGGTATGTGCAATTTTATCATGGTTTGAATCTTCTACAGGAAGCTATTGTCTTTCTACAGGAAGGCGCAGTCTTTCTACAGGAGGGCGCAGTCTTTCTACTGGAAGGTGCGGATTTTCTACAGAAAGGCCGAACTTTCTACAGGAAGCTCTGCGTCTACAGGAAACTTCCTGTAGGAGTTTTGGACGGCCAGAATTCATCTTAAAAAGAGGTTTCACGACCATGGATTGGTTTGGATGCATGCAAGCCTCTGTTGGCATCCTTGCACGTTGCTGTCACCATGCTCCACCACCCGTGTCGACATGCGGCCAAGTCCCTGCACAAACAAAGAAAATCGATGAGTTCTCGCGGGAAAGCCATTTCCAAAGATTAACAAATGATGGAATCTCATACCACATGCATCAAGAGCTCCGGGATTGTGATCGAGAAGCCAGAACCGCCATCGTGCAGCATGCACCCAAGGAGAAAGGATTGTTACGAGACCCCTCGCGGGGATCCTGTAACAGTTCAACCTGCTCGAGTGGATTTTCTACAGAACCGCCATCCGAAGTGAAACGCGGGCGCATGCAAGCAAAACCACCCACTCCAGCGTTGGCAGCCTGTACCCACGAGCTTCCGGGTCTGTGTAAGTCGCACGCAGCAGGTAGATCCGCTCACCATCGTCCGAGAACTGAAAAATCGTGTGCAGCCGCGCAGGTAAGTGTCTCCACCCTTCCTTCCATCAAATCGCATGAATCTAACTTTGAAATTGTTTGCAAAGTGTAAAATTGAATGGTTGAGCGGCCGTATGGCCAGTCGACTGGCCACGTCGGCTAGTTAAAGTGTAACTGGATGTTTGGGTGGCGGCCACGACAAAGAGAATGAACGGCATGCACGTGGGAACACTCTCGTCAGAAGCATAAGTTTAACAGGAAAGGCAGCGACAAATCTGTGGGAATGAATGCAGCAGCAAGTGAATACGCAGGCGGAGGATGGATGACGTCGCCCAACGGTCCGGCGGGGACAGATCATCCCCCGCGCCACGGATTGCGCCGATTCAAAATCCGATCGGCTAAATCATGCGCATACATTTATAATCTAACACTTCAAACTCGGGTGGCTATTATGATCTCCTCTGCACTTAGATATGCCGAGTTGTTGGCTACCAGAACGCTGGTCAAGCACACCGCGAGCGCGGCCAACTACAATCCTCCCCGAGAATTGCGCGCGGCTTCTACAGGAACGCAGTTCTACAGGAACGCAGTTCTACAGGAGCGCAGTTCTACAGGAACACAGTCTACAGGAACGCAGTCATCTACAAGAAAGCGGGTGCCTCGCGAAAAAAGGTGGCCAATTAAGGAGGTAACCCTGAACTCTTAATGTAACTGGTTATTAGAAGTGGCAAGACCATCGTCCATGGTCGGGGTATAAAGATATTGGTGGAATTGTTGTTTGTTGTGCCGTTGCTACCATTCTACAGGATGTTGGTATGAGTAGTCTGTGTTGAAATTTTGTATGTGCATGCTCTCTCTTCATAGACCAAATCCCTTTTGCATCTGCCACCTTTTGTTAAAACGACCGTGTTCATCATGCCGGGTGGGTTTATAAGACGAGAGCCCACGGATTCAACTAAACTAAGGAGAAACCCGGCAGTGGTAGAGCTCTTCACCAGAGCACAATGGATGCCTTTTTGTGATAAGCTGCAGGGCTACGATGATGAAGTAGCCGAGGAATTCTTGCAGGCTTTGAAGCCTAAATCCCAGACACTGGCCACAGTAAGCTTCAGAGGTCTAAGCCTCAAACTCACCCCAGAACATATCAGTCGGATCACAGAACTTCCTATGGGTCTGCCGTGGGACAAAGAGGAGAGAAAGCTGAGTCAGCAGGAAAAGAAGGAATTCTTTCCACCTGAGGAAGAATTCTCGGAGGATAAAAACGGGGTGAGAAGAACGAGTCTATCACCACCTTGGAACGAAGTCAGTTTGCAAATCATGAAATATATTACTTGTGAAGGCCGGTTCAGCATCGTGTATGCATATCACTTTCGGCTACTCACTGAGTTGAGGCACCGAATTGACCTTCCTGTAGCGAAAAAACTGAGCATCCCTTATTATCTCCTACAGTCCCTAATGGAGTGTGCTACAAAGCTAAGAGAGGGCATACCTGATTAGATAGCCCACCATGGGTTAATAAAGCTGCTTGTGGAAGATGCATTGCACTCTTATAAGGTCCCCCTCTCATGGGAATCCTTCCGCAATTTGACCAAAGATGGGGATATTAAAATGTTGATCGAAGAAACGGGTTCCTCTAGCAGTGAGGAACACGAAGCAGTGGCCGAAGAACAAAGGAAGAAGAATGAGGAAAAGAAGGACCAAGAAAAAGGTGGCACACCTATCCTGTCAGCAAGGGAAAAGAGGATGAAGAGCAGAATGGACAAAGCAAAGGTGGCCCATGTCAGCCCAAGTACCTCAACAGCACCTGCACCCAAAGCAAAAAGCAAAACTCAAGCAGGCAAGCAAGCGGAAGTGGAGACACCTGTGTCTACAGGAAAACAAAAACAGGCTTCTACAGGAAGCCCGAAAACACAAACTCAGGCTTCTACAGGAAGCCCAAACATCATTGAAAAACAAGCTTCTACAGGAAGCCCGAAAACAAAGACAAAGGCTTCTACAGGAAGCCCGAAGATCAGTGAGAAGCAGGCTTCTACAGGAAGCCCAAAAGCAAAGACCAAGGCTTCTACAGGAAGCCCGAAAATCGTTGGAGAACAGGCTTCTACAAGAAGCCCAAAAACGGAGACAAAGGCTTCTACAGGAAGCCCAAAAGTGCAAAAACAGGCTTCTACAGGAAGCCCGAAGACAGAGACAAGGGCTTCTACAGGAAGCCCGAAATTGGAAAAAGGGGCTTCTACAAGAGGCCCGAAAGTCATTGAGAAACAGCCTCCTACAGAGAGTCTGAAGACAGAGAAAGAATCTTCTACAGGAGGCCCGGAAGTGGGCAAAGCAGGTCTTCCACAGGAAGCTTGAAATCTGAAAAGGAGGGGCCCTCTACAAGGAGCTCTGAGAGAGCAAAACGCAAGAAAGAGAAGGCTGGCATTCTTGAAAAGGAGGCAGCAGCGGCGCTGGCTGCCCTCAGTACACCTCCCAAATCGAAAGAGAAAAGGGACAGGGAGACCCCTCTACCATCTGAAGCCAGGAGAAGCAAGAGGATGACCACGGGCAAGCCACAGCCTCCACCCAGCAGCCAAACCATTTCAGGGGATGTCCCTACTACACCCAGTACAAGAACCCCCTCTAAAACATCAGCTACCCCCGAAAAGGGGAGCCCAAAAATAACTTCCTGGACACGAAAAATAGGCCAGTCGCCTTCCGAAGCCCAGCTCAAGGAAATAGGAAAGGGGGAGGAAGCATCACCTTCGTCACCACCAGGGGCAGCAAAGGCAGGGCCGCCAAAAACAGGAAAGGAAGAAGCGCCACCCTCGGCAGAGAAGGCAGAACCACCAAAATCAGGGAAGGAAAAGCATGCTCCGGGCTCTAGTTCTCGGCCAAAGACGAGGAGCCAGGGCAAGGTTGCTCAAGGATGAGCAAATAGTTTAGCTGGGGGGTGATGATGAGCCCCAATTTTTGGTATAATTTGGGCTCATTTGGCCTACTTGCTTTGCTCAAACCATTCACTTTTTACTGCTTATGCATGCATTTCTTAGTTTATTCGTGTTGTTTGTAGGAAGAAGGGTAGACATTTTATCTACGTGACTAATGCATGATGCTTTCAGGTTTTTGGCATTAAAAGGGAGAAAAAGACAACGAAAAAGGAGACAAGGAGACAATGAGGTGGCACTGCTGGTTTTTAGGAGAGGATGTCCACGGTCTTGGGGACCTTCCTCGTGATTCCCACCAAGAACTCCGAGCTCCAATCCATCTCCCCACTGAGCTTAGAAGCAGCCAGCTTTTCTACAAGAACAGCAGTTATAACTATTCTACAGGAACAGTAGTTATGACTGTCCTACAGGATCAGCAGTTAAACTTCAGTTGGACAGCCGAGCTCCTAAAATCAAGGACACCTGTTGGATGATCGTTTTTGCGTAAATACTGAGGCCGTAGCCTTGGATAGAAGCTTTTTGAACCTTGGCATTACTCTTGTAATTGGAAAGTACGAGCTAGAGCTCAGCCTTTGTTCCTTTTTGTAAGCTAATTTGGCATGACATCAGATTATGAATAAAGAAGGCAGATTTTGATCTAGTTCTGAGTTTTCTCAAGGAGCTATAGCTCTCAGGTTAGGGCCCAACCTGAGAGCAATAGATCTCCTCAGTGTTGTAATGTGTTTGCATTTCGTTCCAGCACTTTGAGTTTGTTTATTTTCACATGCAATTCAAATTCACAGTTTGGTAATTTAGTCGTTTTCATGAGCATAGATAGGACTAGTTTATGGTGATTTGCTTTCAGTTGCTTAAGTTTGATAGGAGGATAGATATAATCTCTTGGAGCTCCAGCAAAAAGGTTGAGGAAGTCTCCACTGCCATCTCTGTTTGGAGATTGGAGTGCAGCCTATACCAGCCACAAAAATACGCAGTTCTTCACTTTATACATGCTGCAACATAGTCTCGTTTATGATAGATCTTTCCATGCACTTCACTCTTGCACCATACACCTTCATCACCGCTTCATGCACATTCCTCTACATGCTTTATATTGCTGTTCATTGAGTTCAGGTAGCATAGGGTAATGAATTTTCATCTTGGTGACAGTCATAAGCCATTTGTTTTATTTACACTGCTTTTCATCGTTCTATTACCTCCTTCTTCGTCTTGATCACGCATACAACCACATCCTTGACCTCTGCTCTGCTCTGTTATCTCCCAAACTCCTCCACTCCTCACGTAACTTCATTCTTTAAGCATTTCGTTGTTATAACCTTTCATCCATCAACCCACTTCATACACTCGTTCTCCATCCTACTTCTCCACTCCTGAGCCATCACCAGCTTTATTCCTACTTTGTACATCTCCCCCTACCATTCCATCACTCCACCATCACTTCAAACACCCACGGTAGGTCATCCTGTAGCAATTTGTAGACTTCCTGTAGAAACCCCTACGTTTCTTGTAGAATCCCCTGCAGACATCCTGTAGGAGGCCACTCACTCGGTTGCTGAGCCTCTGAACGTGAGGAACCTCTGTGGACTGATGCTAAGGATCTCTGGGGACCTCTCCTAGCCTCCCCAACCTTTCCCAAGCTTTCCTTCCTTCCGCATCACATCTGCACAACCAAACCCTAATAAGCACAAAATCACAATCACTCCATCCACTTAAAGAAAAAATACAAAAACATGTCTTTTAAGATGCAAGTAGATTAGATTCATGCATTTTCACTTATTAGAAGTAATGGCATCATTGGTAGAAGTTTCCTTCACATTCTTTGCATCATAGAGGTTAGACTAGTTAAATTAGGGTTTCCTAGGGTTTCTATGTTTTGATTTGCTTTCAGTTCATTTTTGCCAAGTAGATTAGTCTTCTTTGAGCTAGCTTTCGTCCATCATTTAACAAGCTTCTTCTGAGAGCCTATAGAAGTTGGCTTGAGCCCTAGCGGACTTGTGCCAGCTGACCAAGTGACAGCTGCGACAAGAGCTAGTACTTGTGCATACAGCACCGTCGCTTCCAAGTTTGTACGAACTACCGGGTTGATAAAATTAAGAGACAGGAAGCCCCAGGAGTTGTAGCATTATTGCTACAATACTAGAGCTCAGCACTGCTCATGTCAGATCTATACCTTGCATGCAATGTGCTTCTCCATTGGTTATATCTGCAAGCAGATGTCTTATGGACAAACATGTTACATGAGTAGCAATAACCATAAAAACCATCATTACACTTGTTAGCCAAACTCAACTGATGATACTACTGCAAGCTCCACTAATTATATCTATACATTTTGTTCCTGTAGATAGCTGTAACATGTCCAAATATGTGAAATTTGTAACATTTTGTTTTATGCCTGAAAGGAAAAAAAGGACTTTGTTTCCTTTGAAATTTTACAAATCTTTCATGATCCTCTCTTGGAGAAAAATATATTATAAATGTAGGTGCTCCTTGAGGTTTTCTTTTCTATTTTTGGTTTTGTTGTTTGATCTACTGTTGGTTTTGCTTCTTGTTCCCTTAGTTTCCACTCTTGTTGTTGGTATTGTTTGCTACACGTTCTTTTGGTTCAACTTTGGTGTTTTTACCTGCATGCAAACTAGACTCACCCTTTTGAAATCCAAAACTAGATTTATGCAATGGTAATCTTTGGATCTCAAGCAAATTGTCTAAGGCTATAGTGCTCTTCTCTATATTTTGTTGCTTTCTGAAGGACACCACTTCAACTTCTAATCTCTCACATTCATTTTCCTTTTATGGGTATTGCTTCCTCATACCTTCCTCAACTTTTTCAAATTCTACCAATTTAATCTTTAAGTTGACAATCTTTTCCTTGATCTTGGCCTCCTTATCATGACAGATCTGCAATAATTTTTCTCGATCCTTGCATACAGTAGTTAGTCTTAAAATCTCAGCTCTAAGAACCATAATATTATCCTCATCTTCACTAGGCAATGCAACATGATCAAAATATGAATCCTCAAAATTTTAAATCAAAAGAAAATCATTAGCATTTATACCTTTGGATTCATTTTTCTGTAAAACCTTTGGTTCTTGATCTTCTTATTTTTGCACATTATTTGTTGAACCACTTGCACTAGGAGGATGAGACTCTTGTAGTTGAACTTCCTTATTTTGAAATTCATTCATTTTCTATAATTGTTTCCTCTTGTTCTCAACCATTCTAATAATAATAAAAAATCAATCTTTGCCAACAAACCCCAAATCTACTCTCCAGCGATAAATTTTCAACCAAGAACCCTGCTATGATACCAAATGTTGGAAATTTTTTAGCACTATTGAGAAGAGAGGGGGGGGGGGGGGGGGGGTGGGGTTGGTTCAATTAGTAGTGTGCCTTATTATCAATTTTCCCAAATTTTAACTTCTCTACTGAATCACATATATTAACCAACAACACATTATATCATCACATGAATATAAATAATGTAAGCAACTAAATCAACAAACCATGAGAGCAACAACACACAACAAAACCATCAAAACGACATCTACACAAGAGACACAAGATATCTCATGGAAAACCCTTCATCGAGAAAAAAGACACCCTTGTTGTTGTTGCATTGTTCTGAATCTTCTATTAAGAAAAATGTCTTTTACATAGATTTTTTGACTCAGCATGGAGACTCGACCTCATATACAATCAGTTGAATCCCATCAACCAAGATACTTGATTCTTCTAATAAGTTCATAAGGCTATGTTCCCACATGAATCCAGGGAATACCATCTGTTGAAAGCCACCACGATCAAAGATCCTCACCCAACTCCAATTGGACTATCCAACTACCTTTGGATTGAGAAAATGTTCCTTTCTCTAAAACATCACAATCACTGCTCCACATCCATGAATTCATTGATCGTCTAGTCTATGCGAACCTTATTTCATCTATTTTCAAATTGAATCCAAATAATATCTACTCAACTTGATTCAACTTTGCAATAAGATCTCCAACAACAAGACAATCTCATCAAATCAAAATAACACCACAAATATGCTCTCTACTCCAGCAAAACAGTGGCAACAATACATGCATCAAATATGAATAACATCACCGACGGCAAAAATAAATATCACACTCAGCCATAATACCAAACCCTCACTCCAGACTATAATTCCTACATAATACAATTAGAAGCATAAAACACAATACCTGTGTGTCAAATGCACTAGCAAAACTTTCAAAATCAAAAGTGAGTCACCAAAAAAGTACACTCCAACAGCATGCAAAAACTCTCCAAACAATCTCTGCTACAACAATTTGCATCTTTGATCTGCAATCTATAGTTCTGAATAGAAAACGTTGCTTCAACAAATAGATATGCTCAAACTTCTGTAATTATATCTAATACACTGAAGCAATCTTTCTCAACGATAGGTATGAAACATATTCACTCTATGCAACCTTCTCTAACTCACTTTCATACTCACCCAACCATCAACCAACTCCAAAAATTAGAATATAAAACATATAGGGTGAAATGCACTTTTGCACTGGGATCAAAGGTGCACAAAGTTGACAAAATCAAGTCACTATCACCACTACTTTTGCACTAAAGGTGTTCACAACATTGGAGGACCTTTTTTTCACATAAGTAAAAGCCAAAATATCCTCAACAATTCTCCAAGTGAATACCACAAGAAAATACCATGGTTATGCCAATACCCAGGACACCTCTACCATGGTAATATCCAAACCATTACCACAAAAAAGTAACTTGGTTAGGTCAATACCAAAGCCACTTGTACCATGGTAATCTCCAAACCAATACCACAGAAAAATACCTTGGTTATGTCAAAACCCAGGACACCTATACCATGGTAATCTCCAAGCCAATACCATGGGAAAATACCATGGTTATGTCAATACCAAGGACTCTTGTAGCATAGTAATATCCAAAACAATACCATGAAAAAATACCTTGATTATGCCAATACCAAGGACACCTCTACCATGGTAATCTCCAAAAAAATACCATGGGATAATACCATAATTATGTCAATACCAAGACAATCTACACCAAGGTAATATCACGTGCCAACCTACTCCACACACACATATCAATACCATGCTAATACCAATACCAAGAATACTTGTAACATGGTAATACTCATGCAACATCATCATCAAGACAACACAAGGAAACACCTCCATGAACACTATAATACCATCAAGATACATCCTCAAATACTAACATCAAGGGTTGACATCAATGTCAAAACAACCAAATTAATGCCAACTCAACTAGTTGCAAGCATGCTACAAGGAAGGCATCCACACATTAGCTAGGATACATAGGGTTGATAGCAATGCCAACATGAGCTAACTTCCATCATGAACCAATTCAAACATTGGCTAGCTGGAACCATGCACACCACAATGCCAACAATATCCCCCTTTGGCATTGATGGAAACCATACACAAACTCCATACCATCACTCTCTATCTCTCCCTCTTTGACATCAATGGAAAAGGATCAACTCCATCTAATAAGGCAACAAAACTGAAGCATAAACACTACTAAAGTAATTGATTTCTACATGGTTGAAAAATGGTGCACATCAACAAGCATCCATGCTTCTCACATCAATAGCGGCAAGCAACATAATAAACCATTCAACATTAAGAGCAGCATATCCAACTGAACAACCTCTACCAATAACAAAAATATGCCAACATAAGGCAACCATAAGCAAAAATATGCACAGAATGCATTAATATGCACGAGGCACCAAGCAATACTCCATAGCAATCAAATAGCAGCAATATCAATGGCCATCATCAACCTCTCTCCTCAAAACATGAGGCCAAGAACCCCAACAACCATAACATAGTATGAAGCACATCATGAAAACCTCCAAGTGGACCATAATACTAATAATGCATGGCTGAAGTAAACAATAGCAAATAAGATGCTCCCCTGAATACATGTCATCTCCAAAATAAACCCCAACCTGCAATGAACCGCTTCTGCTGCAAACAATGCTTCCTTACCACAAATAGAAGCACCATATGGACATAGACTCCACATGACCGTGACTGAATAACATATACACGATAAATACATGGCTATAGAAGTAACATAAGATCTCATACATCACCAATATATGACCATAACATGACCTTGTTGTGAAACCAGCTCACAAAAAGATAGAAAAGAGAGATCCACGCCTTAGAATTCAGCCTCTTCGAGGGGGCAACCTCATTTACATTACATAAATGAACAATTCTTGGATGATTCAAATGACAAAACCTCCTTTCTATATATAGGAGTCTATGGAGTCACAATATAATCCAGCTGACCTAACAATAATAATATAAAGCCACAAAAATAACAATAGAGGGATTCTATGGGCACATTAATAACAATATGGGGGTAATAGGGGCACAACAATATAAATAAGGGGTATAACTACAATAGTAATGGGGTAATCACTAGTATTATAGGGACCCAACATGCCCCTCTCCTTCAAAAAAGTGTTGTCCTCAACGCTTGAGTAGTTCAGAATACTTCTGCATAAAATTCTCATCCTCCCATGTGGAATCTTCAGCGGATAAGTTCTTCCACTTGATAAGGTACTCTGAAATTGATCGATTTCGTAGCTGTCGAGTTCTTGTTTCTATAACTGCTTCCGGTTCCAATATAATTTTTCCTTCCTGGTCAAGTTCTGGCAATATTGTTTGAACTGGGAGCTTGTCGCCTATAACCTTCTTTAAGCATGAAACATGGAAAACTGGGTGCAATCGAGAAGCTGCAGGAAGCTCCAATTTGTATGCCATAGTACCAATCTTTTGCAACACCTTGTACGGACCATAATACTTTGGTGATAATTTATTATCCTTCTTAGCTTGCTTGAGGGACATTTGCTTATATGGTTGTAGTCGTAGGAATACCCAATCACCTACATCAAAACTTCTTTCACTGCGATGTTGATCTGCCTGTTGTTTCATTCTATTCTGTGCCAACACGAGGTTATCCTTTAAGAGTTGGAGGACTTGTTGTTGATGTTCGATGTGATGTTCCACTGCCTGAACCTTAGAATTTTCTCTTAAATATGATGTGATGGATGGTGGTTGATACCCATAAAGTGCCATAAATGGGTCATTTTTGTTGTTGTATGAAAGGAAGTGTTATACCACCATTCAGCCAGAGGCAACCATTTGACCCATTGTGTCTGTTTATCAGATACAAAGCAACGAAGATATCCTTCCAAACATTTGTTTACTATCTCAGTTTGCCCATCAGATTGAGGATGATAAGATGAGATATGAGCTAACTGAGTACCAAGACAAGAAAATAATTGTGTCCAAAAATTTCCAGTGAAAATGGGATCTCTGTCACTTACAATAATCTTTGGGTTTCCATGTAGCTTTTGAATTGTTTCCATAAATGCAGTAGAAACTGTACTGGCTTTAAATGGATGTGATAATGCACAAAAGTGTGCATACTTGGTAAGTCTGTCAACTACCACCATGATGACACTCTTTCCCTCAGACTTGGGTAAACCAGTGATAAAATCCATTGATACCTCCTCCCAACATTGGCTTGGAATGGATAAAGGTTGTAATAGACCCGGTGTCTTAATTGTTTCAACTTTATTTTGTTGGCAAACTAAACATTCTGCCACAAACTTTTGAATATCTGATTTAAGGCCATCCCAAAAAAATTCCTTCTTAACCCTGTGGTAAGTTTATAAAAATCCTGAGTGCCCTCCTAAGGGAGAAGTGTGCAATTCCATAAGAATCTTTTGTTTTAGCTAGGAATTCTTACAGAGGTATAATCAATCTTTGTACCATAATGAATCATTTTTCCAGCTAAATGTATTAGATGTACTGGAATCTTGTTGTAGCTTTCGAATAAGTGCCCACACTTCTTCGTCATTCTTCCATTCCTCCCTTGCTTCATTTATCCAATCTGGTTGGATGATAGAAATAGTGCACAACAATGCTTCCACATCCTCATCCTTCCTTGAGAGTGCATCTGCCACCACATTTTGCTTCCCTTTTTTGTAGATGATTTCAAAGTCATAACCCAACATCTTTGTGACCCACTTTTGTTGCTCTTTAGAGGATAATCTTTGTTCTAAAAAGTATTTAAGGCTATCATGATCTGTTTTTACCTTGAAGTGTCTTCCCATTAGGTAGGGTCGTCATTTCTTAAGTGCATGGAGTATTGCCAACATTTCCTTCTCATAAATAGCTTTTCTTAGAAACTATCCCTTGATTGGACGACTTTCAAAAGCAATGGGTTTTTCATCTTGCATTAGAACAGCACCAATTCCATTTCCTGAAGCATCACATTCCACAATAAAGGTTTTTGTGAAGTCCGGTGTAGCTAAGACCGGTGCTTGGCACATTGCCTCTTTAAGATGTTCAAAGGCCTTTGTTGCTTCCGGAGTCCATGAAAATGAATTTTTCTTCAATAATGTCGTTCGAGGTGCTGCTATTCTCCCATAATTCTTAACAAACTTGCGATAATACCCTGTCAACCCAAGAAATCCGCACAAATGCTTTATGGATGTGGGGATTTTCCATTCCTTAATGGCTTTAATTTTGGTAGGGTCTACCTTAACTCCTTCATGAGATACAATATGACCCAAATATTCCACCTCCTGGACTCCAAAGAAACATTTGGATCTTTTGGCATATAATTGTTTCTCTTCCAATAGTTGTAGCACCCTGTCAACATGTTCAACATGATCCTTCCAAAACTTACTGCAGATAAGTATATCATCAAAAAATACTAACACAAATTTTCTAAGGAATGGTTTGAAAATTGAATTCATCAAACCTTGAAATGTTGAAGGTGCATTGGTAAGGCCAAAAGGCATGACCAAAAATTCATAATGACCCTCATGAGTTCTAAATGCCATTTTCGGAATGTCTTCAATCTTCATTCTGATTTGATGATATCCTGAACGAAGATCCAACTTGGTGAAGTAAATTGATCCATGCAATTCATCCAGTAATTCATCAATGACAGGAATGGGGAACTTATATGTTATGAAACCAGCTCAAGAAAAGATAGAAAAGATAGATCAACACCTTAGAATTCAGCCTCTTCGAGGGGCAACCTCCTTTACATTACATAAATGAACAATTCTTGGATGATACAAATGACAAAACCTCCTTTCTATATATAGGAGTCTATGGAGTCACAATATAATCCAGCCGACCTAACAATAATAATATAAAGCCACAAAAATAACAATAGAGGGATTCTATGGGCACATTAATAACAATATGGGGGTAATGGGGGCACAACAATATAAATAAGTGGTATAACTACAATAGTAATGGGGTAATCACTAGTATTATAGGGACCCAACATGCCCCTCTCCTTCAAAAAGGTGTTTTCCTCAACGCTTGAGTAGTTCTGGATACTTTTGCATAAAATTCTCATCCTCCCATGTGGAATCTTTAGCGGATAAGTTCTTCCACTTGATAAGGTACTCTGAAATTGATCGATTTCGTAGCTTTCGAGTTCTTGTTTCTATAACTGCTTCTGGTTCCAATATAATTTTTCCTTCCTTGTCAAGTTCTGGCAATATTGCTTGAACTGGGAGCTTGTCACCTATAACCTTCTTTAAGCATGAAACATGGAAAACTGGGTGCAATCGAGAAGCTGCAGGAAGCTCCAATTTGTATGCCATAGTACCAATCTTTTGCAACACCTTGTACGGACCATAATACTTTGGTGATAATTTATTATCCTTCTTAGCTTGCTTGAGGGACATTTGCTTATATGGTTGTACTCGTAGAATACCCAATCACCTACATCAAAACTTCTTTCACTGCGATGTTGATATGCCTGTTGTTTCATTCTATTTTGT
Source organism: Pinus tabuliformis (assembly GCA_031772625.1). Classification (NCBI taxonomy): domain Eukaryota; kingdom Viridiplantae; phylum Streptophyta; class Pinopsida; order Pinales; family Pinaceae; genus Pinus; species Pinus tabuliformis. The sequence goes on from CM062810.1 coordinate 467,302,991, forward strand.
GCCAACACGAGGTTATCCTTTAAGAGTTGGAGGACTTGTTGTTGATGTTCGATGTGATGTTCCACTGCCTGAACCTTAGAATTTTCTCTTAAATATGATGTGATGGATGGTGGTTGATACCCATAAAGTGCCATAAATGCGGTCATTTTTGTTTTTGTATGAAAGGAAGTGTTATACCACCATTCAGCCAGAGGCAACCATTTGACCCATTGTGTCTGTTTATCAGATACAAAGCAACGAAGATATCCTTCCAAACATTTTATTACTATCTCAGTTTGCCCATCAGATTGAGGATGATAAGATGAGCTATGAGCTAACTGAGTACCAAGACAAGAAAATAATTGTGTCCAAAAATTTCCAGTGAAAATGGGATCTCTGTCACTTACAATAATCTTTGGGTTTCCATGTAGCTTTTGAATTGTTTCCATAAATGCAGTAGAAACTGTACTGGCTTTAAATGGATGTGATAATGCACAAAAGTGTGCATACTTGGTAAGTCTGTCAACTACCACCATGATGGCACTCTTTCCCTCAGACTTGGGTAAACCAGTGATAAAATCCATTGATACCTCCTCCCAACGTTGGCTTGGAATGGATAAAGGTTGTAATAGACCCGGTGTCTTAATTGTTTCAACTTTATTTTGTTGGCAAACCAAACATTCTGCCACAAACTTTTGAATATCTGATTTAAGGCCATCCCAAAAAAATTCCTTCTTAACCCTACGGTAAGTTTTTAAAAATCCTGAGTGCCCTCCTAAGGGAGAAGTGTGCAATTCCATAAGAATCTTTTGTTTTAGCTGGGAATTCTTACAGAGGTATAATCGATCTGTGTACCATAACGAATCATTTTTCCAGCTAAATGTATTAGATGTACTGGAATCTTGTTGTAGCTTTCGAATAAGTGCCCACACTTCTTCGTCATTCTTCCATTCCTCCCTTGCTTCATTTATCCAATCTGGTTGGATGATAGAAATAGCGCACAACAATGCTTCCACATCCTCATCCTTCCTTGAGAGTGCATCTGCCACCACATTTTGCTTCCCTTTTTTGTAGATGATTTCAAAGTCATAACCCAACATCTTTGTGACCCACTTTTGTTGCTCTTCAGAGGATAATCTTTGTTCTAAAAAGTATTTAAGGCTATGATGATCTGTTTTTACCTTGAAGTGTCTTCCCATTAGGTAGGGTCGCCATTTATTAAGTGCATGGAGTATTGCCAACATTTCCTTCTCATAAATAGCTTTTATTAGAAACTTTCCCTTGATTGGACAACTTTCAAAAGCAATGGGTCTTTCATCTTGCATTAGAACAGCACCAATTCCATTTCCTGAAGCATCACATTCCACAATAAAGGTTTTTGTGAAGTCCGGTGTAGCTAAGACCGGTGCTTGGCACATTGCCTCTTTAAGATGTTCAAAGGCCTTTGTTGCTTCCAAAGTCCATGAAAATGCATTTTTCTTCAATAATGTCGTTAGAGGTGCTGTTATTCTCCCATAATTCTTAACAAACTTGCGATAATACCCTGTCAACCCAAGAAATCCGCGCAAATGCTTTATGGATGTGGGGATTTTCCATTCCTTAATGGCTTTAATTTTGGTAGGGTCTACCTTAACTCCTTCATGAGATACAATATGACCCAAATATTCCACCTCCTGGACTCCAAAGAAGCATTTGGATCTTTTGGCATATAAGTTTCTCTTCCAATAGTTGTAGCACCCTGTCAACATGTTCAACATGATCCTTCCAAAACTTACTGCAGATAAGTATATCATCAAAAAATACTAACACAATTTTCTAAGGAATGGTTTGAAAATTGAATTCATCAAACCTTGAAATGTTGAAGGTGCATTGGTAAGGCCAAAAGGCATGACCAAAAATTCATAACGACCCTCATGAGTTCTAAATGTCGTTTTCGGAATGTCTTCAATCTTCATTCTGATTTGATGATATCCTGAACTAAGATCCAACTTGGTGAAGTAAATTGATCCATGCAATTCATCCAGTAATTCATCAATGACAGGAATGAGGAACTTATCTGTTATGAAACCAGCTCAAGAAAAGATAGAAAAGATAGATCAATGCCTTAGAATTCAGCCTCTTCGAGGGGGCAACCTCCTTTACATTACATAAATGAACTACTCTTGGATGATACAAATGACAAAACCTCCTTTCTATATATAGGAGTCTATGGAGTCACAATATAATCCAGCTGACCTAACAATAATAATATAAAGCCATAAAAATAACAATAGAGGGATTCTATGGGCACATTAATAACAATATGGGGGTAATGGGGGCACAACAATATAAATAAGTGGTATAACTACAATAGTAATGGGGTAATCACTAGTATTATAGGGACCCAACATGCCCCTCTCCTTCAAAAAAGTGTTGTCCTCAACGCTTGAGTAGTTCTGGATACTTTTGCATAAAATTCTCATCCTCCCATGTGGAATCTTCAGCGGATAAGTTCTTCCACTTGATAAGGTACTCTGAAATTGATCGATTTCGTAGCTGTCGAGTTCTTGTTTCTATAACTGCTTCCGGTTCCAATATAATTTTTCCTTCCTCGTCAAGTTCTGGCAATATTGCTTGAACTGGGAGCTTGTCACCTATAACCTTCTTTAAGCATGAAACATGGAAAACTGGGGGCAATCGAGAAGCTGCAGGAAGCTCCAATTTGTATGCCATAGTACCAATCTTTTGCAACACCTTGTACGGACCATAATACTTTGGTGATAATTTATTATCCTTCTTAGCTTGCTTGAGGGACATTTGCTTATATGGTTGTAGTCGTAGGAATACCCAATCACCTACATCAAAACTTCTTTCACTGCGATGTTGATCTGCCTGTTGTTTCATTCTATTCTGTGCCAACACGAGGTTATCCTTTAAGAATTGGAGGACTTGTTGTTGATGTTCGATGTGATGTTCCACTGCCTGAACCTTAGAATTTTCTCTTAAATATGATGTGATGGATGGTGGTTGATACCCATAAAGTGCCATAAATGGGGTCATTTTTGTTGTTGTATGAAAGGAAGTGTTATACCACCATTCAGCCAGAGGCATCCATTTGACCCATTGTGTCTGTTTATCAGATACAAAGCAACGAAGATATCCTTCCAAACATTTGTTTACTATCTCAATTTTCCCATCAGATTGAGGATGATAAGATGAGCTATGAGCTAACTGAGTACCAAGACAAGAAAATAATTGTGTCCAAAAATTTCCAGTGAAAATGGGATCTCTGTCACTTACAATAATCTTTGGGTTTCCATGTAGCTTTTGAATTGTTTCCATAAATGCAGTAGAAACTGTACTGGCTTTAAATGGATGTGATAATGCACAAAAGTGTGCATACTTGGTAAGTCTGTCAACTACCACCATGATGACACTCTTTCCCTCAGACTTGGGTAAACCTGTGATAAAATCCATTGATACCTCCTCCCAACGTTGGCTTGGAATGGATAAAGGTTGTAATAGACCCGGTGTCTTAATTGTTTCAACTTTATTTTGTTGGCAAACCAAACATTCTGCCACAAACTTTTGAATATCTGATTTAAGGCCATCCCAAAAAAATTCCTTCTTAACCCTGTGGTAAGTTTTTAAAAATCCTGAGTGCCCTCCTAAGGGAGAAGTGTGCAATTCCATAAGAATCTTTGTTTTAGCTGGGAATTCTTACAGAGGTATAAGCGATCTTTGTACCATAACGAATCATTTTTCCAGCTAAATGTATCAGACGTACTGGAATCTTGTTGTAGCTTTCAAATAAGTGCCCACACTTCTTCGTCATTCTTCCATTCCTCCCTTGCTTCATTTATCCAATCTGGTTGGATGATAGAAATAGCGCACAAAAATGCTTCCACATCCTCATCCTTCCTTGAGAGTGCATCTGCCACCGCATTTTGCTTCCCTTTTTTGTAGATGATTTCAAAGTCATAACCCAACATCTTTGTGACCCACTTTTGTTGCTCTTCAGAGGATAATCTTTGTTCTAAAAAGTATTTAAGGCTATCATGATCCGTTTTTACCTTGAAGTGTCTTCCCATTAGGTAGGGTCACCATTTCTTAAGTGCATGGAGTATTGCCAACATTTCCTTCTCATAAATAGCTTTGCTTAGAAACTTTCCCTTGATTGGACGACTTTCAAAAGCAATGGGTCTTTCATCTTGCATTAGAACAGCACCAATTCCATTTCCTGAAGCATCACATTCCACAATAAAGGTTTTTGTGAAGTCCGGTGTAGCTAAGACCGGTGCTTGGCACATTGCCTCTTTAAGATGTTCAAAGGCCTTTGTTGCTTCCGGAGTCCATGAAATTACATCTTTCTTCAATAATGTCGTTAGAGGTGCTGCTATTCTCCCATAATTCTTAACAAACTTGCGATAGTACCCTGTCAACCCAAGAAATCTGCGCAAATGCTTTATGGATGTGGGGATTTTCCATTCCTTAATGGCTTTAATTTTGGTAGGGTCTACCTTAACTCCTTCATGAGATACAATATGACCCAAATATTCCACCTCCTGGACTCCAAAGAAACATTTGGATCTTTTGGCATATAAATTTTTCTCTTCCAATAGTTGTAGCACCCTGTCAACATGTTCAACATGATCCTTCCAAGACTTGCTGTAGATAAGTATATCATCAAAAAATACTAACACAAATTTTCTAAGGAATGGTTTGAAAATTGAATTCATCAAACCTTGAAATGTTGAAGGTGCATTGGTAAGGCCAAAAGGCATGACCAAAAATTCATAATGACCCTCATGAGTTCTAAATGCCGTTTTCGGAATGTCTTCAATCTTCATTCTGATTTGATGATATCCTGAACGAAGATCCAACTTGGTGAAGTAAATTGATCCATGCAATTCATCGAGTAATTCATCAATGACAGGAATGGGGAACTTATCTTTAATAGTGAGCTTGTTGAGCTCCCTATAATCCGGACACATGCGCCATGATCCATCCTTCTTGTGCACCAATACTACTGGAGCAGAGAAAGAACTTTGACTCGGTTGAATTATACCAGCCTCTAGCATTTCTGCAACCATACGTTCAATTTCACTTTTTTGGACATAGGGATATTTGTACGGCCTGATGTTTGGAGGAACACTTCCTGGAATCAGATGAATAGCATGATCATGATCACGCATAGATGGGAGACCTTTGGGAGTCTCAAATACCTTGGAATGATTGTCCAGGACTTTTTGGAGATATGGAGAAATAGATGATTCTAATATGGAAACATCTAGCGAACATAATTGTGCAATTACACCCCTTTGCTCCTTTTTTAGAAGCTTTGTCATACCATTAGAGCTGATTATCTTTCCTGGTTTCCCTGCAATACCCCTTAATTCAACTTCCTTTCCTTCCACAGAAAATTTGATGAAAATTTCTTGAAAATTAAAAGCTATTGTACCCAATGATTGTAGCCATTAGACTCCTAGTACAACATCAGCACCTCCCATTGGAATGGAAAGCATTGGGCTAGTCAATACATATTCTCCCATGGATAGCTTGATATTATGGCACTTTCCAGAGCAATTTATTGTTCCTCCATTTGCAATCATCACTTGACACTCTAGTGCTGGATATAGGAAGCAATTCAATTCTTTTGCTACCCTACAATGAATAAAATTGTGGGTGCTTCCTGAATCGATCAACACTATCACCTTTTTCTTCTTGATTTGTCCTTCTATCTTGATGGTTTGAGGAGTGGTAATTCCCGCCAATGCATTACAAGATATGGTCGGATTTATTTGTTCTTCATATAGGCTTTGTTCCTGGAACATATCCTGTTCTTTTGACATTTCTTGCTCCTTTTCTTCTTCCTCTTCACAATTTATGTAGAATAATTTCTTCTCAGCACACTTATGTCCTTTAGTGTATTTGCTATCACAACTATAACAAAGCCCTTTTGCTCTTTTTTCTTCCAATTGTTGTGGTGTCAACCTTATAGGTTTTGGAAGACTAGAGGTAACTGCACTTCCGTCTTTATTGTTGTGAGTGGTATGCTTCCTGGTTGCCATAATTTTGCTTTCCATTTTTCTTGCTAACCTGAATGCCTTCTCTAATGAATCAGGTTCCCAAAGGCGAACATCATGTTGGATATTATCCTTTAAAGACCCTATGAACACATCAATCCTATGCTACTCTGGAATATCTTTTACCCTTATGTTCAATTTTTGGAACTCCTCAATGTGCTCCATTATTGAACCCTTTTGTTTGAGACTTATCAATTGGCTAAAAAAGTGTTGCTTTTTGTATCCTCATAATGTGCTATCAATTCTTCCGTAAAAATTGCCCAAGTGATAAATTGTTTACGAGAGCAAAGCCATTGATACCATACAAATTGATTTGGTTCCAAATATAAAGTTGCCATACGTACCTTTTGTGTGTTTTGCACATTATTGAGATCGAAAAACTGCTCCATCTGTAATATCCATGTGGCGGGATCCTTGCCATCAAACTTCCTCATATCGATTTTTGGAATATGGTGATTCTTCAATCAAACATTAGCATCTATGGAATCATGATTAAAATTTCTTTTGTTCTCATCATGAGTTTCCTTTAGCACCCTTTCACCCTTAGGGACGATTTCTTGTAGCAACTTATTCATATTTATCTTCAATTCGTCCATTTCTGTCTTCAAATCTATCTTCAAATCATCCATCTTAGCTTCCACATCAATCATCTTAGCTTCTACGCCTTTCTTTAAACAGTCCATCTTAGCTTCTACACCTTTCTTTAAACCATCCATCTTAGCTTCTACATCTTTCTTTAAACCATCCATCTTAGATTTTGTTCCCTTTTGTGCAAGGGACAGTTGTTGCACTTGGTCTTGTAATTTTGATATATCATGTTGCATTTCTTCCTCTTCTTCATGAGTCATGCTAGAGCTTTCAGGTTCCTTACTAGGTGTTTGCATTTTCTTTCCTCGGGGCATCAGTTACCGATAATAATGCTTTACTATGCCCTTTGAATTCTTTCAAACCAAGCTTATGCAAAAATAAAAAAATAAAAACTACACACCTTTTTTTTACTTTGTAGAAGCCTGATATTGAATCTGATGTATCTCTGCAATTTCGAATCATCCAGTTCTGAAATTGTGACCTGCAGTAGCCTTCTATGTCTTCTTTCCAATGCCACTAGTCTGAACCAAATTGGATTCTCCAAGAAAGAGTTATGCCCAATCTCCCGCAGTGACCTGATTATAGACTATTTCAGTAGAGCGAACTTGTATGAAGTGCCACATGTCACTGTTTCAACCTTTGACTCTAAAAAATATATAAAAGAAAACTACAGTCCGTCCTCTTTCTGTACCTTCTTACGAAATTTCAATCTGATGCTCAGAAAGAAAGTTATGACGCTTTTCCCCAGGTCACCTGTTTTGAGTGTAATTCAGGAGTCTGCAAAAAGACCAACTTCCTGAGATCATATCTCCGAAAATATCGCGCGAACAGCTCTGAAATTCAGACCCAAGGTTCAACGCGATTTCTTCTCAAATGGGTTTTTTTTCGACTTCTGAAACGTCACGAAAAAAAAGTTATAGCGAAAATTCCACGATGACCTGTTTGGAGCAGCGAAGCCCTAGAATCCAAAGCTCTGATACCAAATGTTATTAAACCAGCTCAAGAAAATATAGAAAAGATAGATCAACGCCTTAGAATTCAGCCTCTTCGAGGGAGCAACCTCCTTTACATTACATAAATGAACAATTCTTGGATGATACAAATGACAAAACCTCCTTTCTATATATAGGAGTCTATGGAGTCATAATATAATCCAGCCAACCTAACAATAATAATATAAAGCCACAAAAATAACAATAGAGGGATTCTATGGGCACATTAATAATAATATGGGGGTAATGGGGGCACAACAATATAAATAAGGGGTATAACTACAATAGTAATGGGGTAATCACTAGTATTATAGGGACCCAACATTATCTTTAATAGTGAGTTTGTTGAGCTCCCTATAATCCGGACACATGCGCCATGATCCATCCTTCTTGTGCACCAATACTACTGGAGCAGAGAAAGAACTTTGACTCGGTTGAATTATACCAGCCTCTAGCATTTCTGCAACCATACGTTCAATTTCACTTTTTTGGACATAGGGATATCTGTACGGCCTGATGTTTGGAGGAACACTTCCTGGAATCAGATGAATAGCATGATCATGATCATGCATAGGTGGGAGACCTTTGGGAGTCTCAAATACCTTGGAATGATTGTCCAAGAATTTTTGGAGATCTGGAGAAATAGATGATTCTAATGTGGATACATCTAGCGAACATAATTGTGCAATTACACCCTTTTGCTCCTTTTTTAGAAGCTTTGTCATACCATTAGAGCTGATTATCTTTCCTGGTTTCCCTGCAATACCCCTTAATTCAACTTCCTTTCCTTCCACAGAAAATTTGATGAAAAGTTCTTGAAAATTAAAAGCTATTGTACCCAAGGATTGTAGCCATTGGACTCCTAGTACAACATCAGCACCTCCCATTGGAATGGAAAGCATTGGGCTAGTCAATACATATTCTCCCATGGATAGCTTGATATTATGGCACTTTCCAGAGCAATTTATTGTTCCTCCATTTGCAATCATCGCTTGACACTCTGGTGCTGGATATAGGAAGAAATTCAATTCTTTTGCTACCCTACAATGAATAAAATTGTGGGTGCTTCCTGAATCAATCAACACTATCACCTTTTTCTTCTTGATTTGTCCTTCTATCTTGATGGTTTGAGGAGTGGTAATTCCCGCCAATGCATTACAGGATATGGTCGGATTTATTTGTTCTTCATCTAGGCTTTGTTCCTGGAACATATCCTTTTCTTTTGACATTTCTTGCTCCTTTTCTTCTTCCTCTTCACAATCTATGTAGAATAATCTCTTCTCAGCACACTTATGTCCTTTAGTGTATTTTCTATCACAACTATAACAAAGCCCTTTTGCTCTTTTTTCTTCCAATTGTTGTGGTGTCAACCTTATAGGTTGTGGAAGACTAGAGGTAACTGCACTTCCTTCTTTATAGTTGTGAGTGGTATGCTTCCTGGTTGCCATAATTTTGCTTTCCATTTTTCTTGCTAACCTGAATGCCTTCTCTAATGAATCAGGTTCCCAAAGTCGAACATCGTGTTGGATATTATCCTTTAAAGACCCTATGAACACATCAATCATATGCTGTTCTGGAATATCTTTTACCCTTATGCTCAATTTTTGGAACTCCTCAATGTGTTCCATTATTGAACCCTTTTGTTTGAGACTTATCAATTGGCTAAAAAAAGTGTTGCTTTTTGTATCCTCATAATGTGCTATCAATTCTTCCGTAAAAATTGCCCAAGTGATAAATTGTTTACGAGAGCAAAGCCATTGATACCATACAAATTGATTTGGTTCCAAATATAAAGTTGCCATACGTACCTTTTGTGTGTTTTGCACATTATTGAGATCGAAGAACTGCTCCATCTGTAATATCCATGTGGCGGGATCCTTGCCATCAAACTTCCTCATATCGATTTTTGGAATATGGTGGGTCTTCGATCCAACATTAGAATCTATGGAATCATGATTAACATTACTTTTGTTCACATCATGAGTTTCCTTTACAACCTTTTCACCATTAGTAAGTATCTCTTGTAGAAAATTTGTCAAATCTGTCTTCAAATCTGCCATGTCTGTCTTCAAATCTGTCTTCAAATTTGCCATGTCTTTCTTCAAATCTATCTTCAAATCATCCATCTTAGCTTCCATGCCCTTTATCTTAGATTCCATGCCATTTATCTTAGCATCTGTTAGCTTTTGTAAGCGTGACATTTGTTGCACTTGTTCTTGTAATTTTGATATATCATGTAGCATTTCTTCCTCTTCTTCATGAGTCATCCTAGAGCTTTCAGATTCCTTACTAGGTGTTTGCATTTTCTTTCCTCGGGGCATCAGTTACCGATAATAATGCTTTACTAAGCCCTTTGAATTCCTTCAAACCAAGCTTATGCAAAAATAAAAAATAAAAACTACTCACCTTTTTTTTACTTTGTATAAGCCTGATATTGAATCTGATGTATCTCTGTAATTTCAAATCATCCAGTTCTGAAATTGTGACCTGTAGTAGCTTTCTGTGTCCTCTTTCCAATGCCACTAGTCTGAACCAAATTGGATTCTCCAAGAAAGAGTTATGCACAATCTCCCGCAGTGACCTGATTATAGACTAGTTCTGTAGAGCGAACTTGTATGAAGTGCCACGTGTCACTGTTTCAACCTTTGACTATGAAAAATATATAAAAGAAAACTAAAGTCTGTTCTCTTTCTGTAACTTCTTACGAAAGTTCAATCTGATGCTCAGAAAGAAAGTTATGACGATTTTCCCCAGGTCACCTGTTTTGAGTGTAATTCAGGAGTCTGCAAAAAGACCAACTTCCTGAGATCATATCTCCGCAAATATCGCGCAAAAAGCTCTGAAATTCGGACCCAAGGTTCAGCGCAATTTCTTCTCAAATGAGTTTTTTTTTCGACTTCTGAAACGTCACAAAAAAAACGTTATAGAGAAAATGCCACGATGACCTGTTTGGAGCAGCGAAACCCTAGAATCCAAAGCTCTGATACCAAATGTTATGAAACCAACTCACAAAAAGATAGAAAAGAGAGATCCACGCCTTAAAATTCAGCCTCTTCGAGGGGGCAACCTCCTTTGCATTACATAAATGAACAATTCTTAGATGATTCAAATGACAAAACCTTCTTTCTATATATAGGAGTCTATGGAGTCACAACATAATCCAGCCGACCTAACAATAATAATATAAAGCCACAAAAATAACAATAGAGGGATTCTATGGGCACATTAATAAAAATATGGGGGTAATGGGGGCACAACAATATAAATAAGGGGTATAACTACAATAGTAATGGGGTAATCACTAGTATTATAGGGACCCAACAGACCTCATGACTCATGACCAAATGACCCAATCATACATACAATACATGTACATGGCTTCATGAGAATTTTACATCAATATATCAATGAATACGTGGTTGCTATGGTCATCTCTTATGGGCCAATGACTAAAATACATGATATATGTTGATTGTTGCTACATCATTAGCCCGTACATATGGCTGCAAAATGACTCCATAAACTTGCCTAACACCATGATGAATCAACTCAATAATGATTGGACCCAATACCAATGTGAAATGATGAAACAATAGTATATACACATGTATAATAAACTTCATATAACAGCCCATACATGGCTGCTCCATGTCTCAAATCTCCTCAGTATATGGTTCTAACAAAGATTCCAATTTTATGCATGGTTGTACAACTTTTCTACCAACTTGTATGTGATACCAAAAACATATGTGTCGCTAAAAAGTTCACATTTTTCTACTCCTAAAAAGACATATAGAACTACTACAAACATATGAGTGAAAATAAATGAAAAAGACATAACAAATCATGAAGCTCCATAGCATGCATAGCTCCCCCTGAGCTCAATATACCTCCAATAGATAGGATCCCCCTGAGGTTATGTACCTCTCATAGACTCTACAGTCCTTTATGAGTATGCAAGAAATAATCATGGACTGCAAGAGGGGTTGCTTTTCAGTACTTACAGAGTTGTTTCTCCTTCTTTCTTCACGCAATCTTTCGCTGCTTCTTTTCTCCCTTCACCATTTTTTTACCAGGTTCTCTCTATTTTTGTTGTTTTTATCAATTTTTCCTTGAATAACAGGGAAGCAAGAAGTTTCTTTCCATATGGCCAACGTTATGACATGAGTAGCACTCCACTTGACCAAGATATGGAGAAAGAGGATCACATATGTTGTTTTTCATGTCAAATCTATACCTTGCATGCAGTGTGATTCTCCTCTATTGGTTAGATTTGCAATCAGATGTCTTATGGCCAAACAAGTTACATGAGTAAAAATAACCATAAAAACCATGATTATACTTATTGGCCAAACTCCTTTGTTGATGATATTGCTACAAGCTCCACTGGTTAGATTATCCATTTTGTTCCTGCAATTATCTGCAACATGTCCAAATTTGTGATAGTTGTAACATTCAACTTTATGCACGAAAGGGAAAAAAGGACTTTGTTTCCTTTGAAATTTCACAAATCTGTCACGATCCTCTCTTGGAGCAAAAGATCTTCTAAATGTAGGTGATCCTTGAGGTTTTCTTTTATGCTTTTGGTTTTACTGCTTAATTCTCTATTGGTTCTACTTCTTGTTCCCTTGGTTTCCACTCTTGTTGCCTGTATTGTTTGCTACAGGTTCTTTTGGTTCAACTTTGGTGTTCTTACCTACATGTGAACTAGACTTCACTACTTGAAGAGTTGTTTCTCCTTCTTTCTCCACACGGTCTTTCACTTCTTCTTTTCTTCATTCACTGTTTTCTACTAGGTTCTCTTTATTTTTGTTGTTTTTGTCAAATTTTCCTTGAATAACAGGGAAGCAAGCAGTGTCTTTCCATATGGCCAAAATTACGACATGTGTAGCACTGTACATGGCCAAGATATGAAGAAAGATGATCAAATATCATGTTTCTCATGCCAAATATATACCTTACATGCAACGTGGTTCTTCTCCATTGGTTAGATCTGCAATAAGATGTCTTATGGCCAAATAGGTCACATGAGTAACAATAACCATAAAAATCATGAGTATACTTGTTGGCCAAACTCATTCGCTGATGATATTATTGCAAGCTCCACTAGTTAGATCTATACATTTTGTTCCTACAGTTATCTGCAACATGTCCAAATCTGTGATAGTTGTAACTTTCAACTTTATGCATGAAAGGAAAAAAAGGACTTTGTTTCCTTTGAAATTTTACAAATTTGTCATGATCCTCTCTTGGAGCAAAAGATGTTCTAAATGTAGGTAATCCTAGAGGTTTTCTTTTCTGTTGTTGGTTTTGTTGCTTGATTTTTTATTGGTTTTATTTCTTGTTCCCTTGGTTTCCACTCCTGTTGCTAGTATTGTTTGCTATAGGTTCTTTTGGCTCAACTTTGGTGTTTTTACCTGCATGCAAACTAGACTTACCCTTTTGAAATCCAAGACAAAATTTATCCAATGGTGATCTCAGGATCTCAAGCAAATTGTCAAAGGCTATAGTTCTCTTCTCCCTCTTCTGTTGTTTTCTCAAGGACACCACTTCAGCATCTAATATCTCACATTCGTTTTCCTTTTCTTGGTATTTCTTCCTCATACCTTCCTCAACTTTCTCATATTTTGCCAATTTAATCTTTAAGTTGACAATCTTTTCATTGAGTTTGGCCTCCTTATCATCACAAATCTACAATAAATTTTCTTGATCATTACATGGAGTTGTTAGTCTTGAAATATCATCTTTAAGAACCTTAATATTATCCTCATCTTCACTACGCAATGCAACAAGATCAAAATCTGAATTCTCTAAATTGTAACTCAAAATAAAATCATTAGAATTTATACCTTTGGATTCATTTTGCTGCAAAACCTTTGGTTCTTGATCTTCTGATTTTTACACATTATTTGTTGAACCGCTTGCACTAGGAGGATGAGACTCTTGTTGCTGAGCTTCCTTATTTTGAAGGCCATTCCTTTTCTGAAATTATCTCCTCTTGTTCTTGGCCATTCTGGAAAAAAATTTGATTTCTACCAACAAACCCCAAATTTTCTCTCCAGCAATCAAGCTGCAACCAAGAGCCCCACTCTGATACCAATTTTTGGAAACCTTTGAGCACGAGAGGGTGAATCAATAGTGTTTTTTATCATCAATTTTCACCAATTTAAAATTCTCTACTGAATCATATATATTAACGAGCAACACATTGTATCGTCACATGAATATAAACAATGAAAGTATATAAATCAACCAACCATGAAAGAAACCATACACAACAAAACTATCAAAAACACGTCCACAAAAGAGACACAAGATATCTAGTGGAAAACCCTTCACCAGGTCAAAAACCACCCTTGTTGTTGCGCTGCTTTGAATCTTCTATTAAGCAAAATATGTCTTTTACATAGATTTTCTTACTCCCATCAACATGGAGGCTCAACCTAATATACAATCACCCGACTCCCATCAGCCAAGAGACTCAATTCTACTAATCAACTCAAAAAACTATGTTCTCAAATAGATCTATGGACTACCATCCACTGAAGGTTACCATGATCAAAAATCCTCGCCCAACTCCAATTAGACTATCCAACTACCATTGGATTGAGAAATTATTCCTTTTGCTAAAACTCCGCAATTACTGCTCCACATTCATGAAATTACTACTCCTCTACTCTATGTGTACTTTGTTTCATCCATTTTCAGTGTAGATCCAAAGATTATCTGCTCAACTTGAATAAGCTCTATAATACGATCTCCAGGAGAAAGACAATCTCATCAAATCAAAATAATATCACAAATATGATATGTACTCCAACAAAATCATGGCCACAATACATGCATCAAATCTGAAAAACATCACTAGCAGCTAGAATAAATCTCACACTCAACCATAATATCAAACCCTCACTCAAGATTATAGTTTTTGCATAATACAAGTAGCAACATACAACACAATGGAAATGTACCAAATGCACTAGCATAACCTTCAAAAAAAAAAGTGAGAGTCGCCAACAAAATATACTCCAGCAGCATGCAAAAACACTCCAAATAATATCTGCTACAGCAGCCTACATCATTGATCTGCACTCTGAAGTTTTGAATCAAAAAAATATGCTTTAACAAACAGATTTGCTCAAATTATTGCCATTATAGCTCATACACTGAAGCAATCTTGCTCACCAAAAGGTCTGAAGCATATTCACTCTATTTGGTCTTCTCTAACTCACTTGCATACTCCCCCGACCATCAACCAGCTCCAAAATGTAGAAAATAAAACATGTAGGGAAAAATGTACTTTTGGACTGGGATCAAAGGTGCACAAAGTTGACAAAATCGAGTCATTATCACCACTGCTTGTGCACTAAAGGTGTTCACATCATTAGAGGACTTTTTCTTTCTTTATTTTTTTCACATCAACAATTTTCCAAGTGAATACCACAGGCATATACCATGGTTATGCCAATACCCAACACACCTATACGATGGTAATCTCTAAACCAATACCATGACCAAATACCTTGCTTATGTCAATACCAATGACACCTATACCATGGTAATCTCCAAACCAATACCATGGGAAAATACCTAGGTTATGTCAATACCAAGGACACATGTACAATGGTAAGCTCCAAACCAATACCACGAAAAAATACCATGGTTATGTCAATACCAAAAACATATTTACCATGGTAATCTCCTTAAAATTACCATGGGAAAATACCATGGTTATGTCAATACCAAAACGATCTACACCAAGGTGATATCATGTGCCAACCTACTCCACACACATATCAATACCATGGTAATGTCAATGCCATGGTAATGCCAATACCAAGGATACTTGTACCATGGTAATACTCTTGAAACATCATCATCAAGCCAACACAAGGCCACACCTTCATGAACACCATACTACCATCAAGCTACATCATCAAAGACTAACATCAAGGGGTTGACATCAATACCAACATAACCAACTTAATGCCAACTCAACAAGCTACAATCATGCTACAAGGAAGGCATCCACACACTAGCTAGGATACATAGTGTTGACATGAATGCCAACATGAGCTAGTTGTCATCATGAACCAATGCCAATATCAGCTAGATGGAACCATGCACACCATAATTCCAACACATTTTTTATTTAAAAAAAAAATGTGAATCTTACCAATTATATTATAAAATTCCAACAAGACGAATAAAAAACAATATAATTATCAAAATTATGACAACAAAAACATACAACAATAATATAAATGATGAAATAACACAAGTACATATCACTCTCTATTGTCATCATCCTGATTATATTCCTTGTTTGGCATGATAACATTGTTGTTCTCAAACATATGTTTTTATCTAGGGTCGTGTCTTAATACGAACCATGAATCCCTATCCAACACATGTGGGTAACAAAGCACATAGTTGCAATGTTTTGGGAAAACATAAGGCTCCCTAACTTCATGTCACATCTTTCTAGAGTTGATAGATATCAACCCACTATCACGATATTCTTTTACATTATTCTGATCAAAGGTGTCCCACCACTTGCACCTAAAGCTAACACATTGGAATGAAGAGAAGTCCACTTGAATGATCTCTTGTATCTTTCCAATGTAACATAATGTTCCCTACATTAGGGTTTGATCATGGTGGCTAGCATGACTAGATTGATTGAACTCGACATCCACTCCACAGTCTTGTTCCATGCATCCATCATCAACATCCTCATCCTAAAATAATGTACATATGCCTGTAAGGACCACATCCAGACTATGTACATATTTTTTTTTTTTTTTTTAAATCACAGCAAAAAGCAACTAGAAGAGAAAACACAGTAGGAATTCATTTCAAGAAACATATCATAACATTTACATACATTTAACTAAGACCAACTAGTATTGCAATACATATGTACCGTTCACCAGAAGACGAGACTCTGTTCGCTTTGCTGTTGCTAGTATTCCCTTGCTGTCGGTCACCTTCGTGAATGAATGGTGATGTACTTGATCCGAATGTGATGACCCATCGGTTAACCTCCCAGCCTACTCCTTGGGTACTCTTATTCCCCGCAGACTCCCGAGCTGCAATGGGGTTGTACAATGGAGAATTTCAATAGCTGGTAGAGGAGAGCACTCCTTGGCTCAAGAGTCCCCTCTCTAAAATCCTCTACCTCACCAAACTCACTATAGGATCGTAATCACTGCTTTGACATCATCTCATCCATCCAACAATAGGGTTCCCCAAAAAAGTCCCTTCTCCCATGGCTTGCCCCTTCTTTTATAGGAGTCCTCATAGGTGACACTTGTCATGTCATGCATAATTAATTATTTTTTTATAATTCAATAGCTTGATTATTCACCCACCCATGTGTCATTCTCACATCAAGGGTCTCCCAAAATTATTTACTTAAATTTTTATTTAAAACCAATATTTTCCTCACCTCAACAAGATTCCTATTTCTTCTCCTAGTTGTCTCTTTATTCCCCCTTTTTATTCCTTAATTTGTGTTCATTACTTAAAGTCAATTAATGAGTCAAGATTTGATCCCCTATTTACTCCCTAATTTAACTCAGTTTATCTCTTAGATGGATATTCTTATGTTGTTTGTTGCCACATGGAGGTTCTTTACATTTCTCTAAATTTAATTTATTATTCTTATTTTAATTCACCTTCCTCTTTTCTTAATTAGGTTTAATTAGTTTAGGATTAATATTTATCCTTACAATTATGTCCCTCTTTCCCCTTTTTACCTAATTAAACCACATAATCTTCTTAGTATTTTCCAACATGGAAAGGGTAGAGTTTTTAAGGTACTCTATTTTATTTCTTCCTATGATCCTCCTTATTCCAAGTTTTATTTTTGATTGAATTACCTTGGTTTCTAATAATAATTTACCTTTGATGTAACTTTCCCTAGTTTTCATTCCTTACTTATATTTATTTATTATTATTTATTTTTACTGATTCCAAGGGTGCCAAGCTTGGTTGTGCCCTTCAAGAACTTCCCTAGAAGTTCCAAGGGTGCCACACCTAATAGTTCAATTGTGATGCCAAGGGTGCCAAGTTGGTCGTGCCCTTCAAGAATTTCCCCTGAAGTTCCAAGGGTGCCACACCACTTGCCCTTCAAGCATCCAGTGACTACGAGGGGAAAGTATAGTGCAACATCATAGACCACTATCATCTCTTATGTTTCCTACTATAGTGAGACTAGTGGTGTCGGGGATCAAGGAATCGCCTTGATTCATGCCCCCCAGTAAACTCCTCATGAGCGACCCAACTTTGGGACCTGCCCTCATGGCATCGTGATCTTCAAGGCGAAGGTGTTTCAACCCTTCCAGCCCAAGTCACAGTGGGAGTGCTAGTGGGTGAGATCAGGGACTCTGTCCCACCCCTCCCATGTAGTTCCATCCACCTGTACAACCCCATCACCCATATGTGGGTCATTCGATCAAGCAACTAATATGTTCCTGCAACCATTAACATATCATCTGAATATAGTTAAACATATATGGCTGATTTCAAGATCGACTTAGACTTTAAAAGATAAAATAATTTGAATTTTCATCAAACCAAGTGTCATCGACATGTCATATGCGAGTGCCTCTGATGGTTTCCTGCCATACTCAATAATCATCAGTAACAAGGTTTCTCAATGTTATTCATTATCATAATAGCATCATTAACAATTCCTGGTCATTCACATCATTGTCCATTGTAAGTCTGAACTAAAGGAAGTAGGTAACATAGGGGACACATCCCTCATGGCTATCATCAATAATCATCAATGGAAACATACATATTCATTAAGCTATCAACATTGTAACATCGTAGAAATATACCTATCCATCAATTTATCATCATTATGCTTTTAGTAGAGCGCATACATATTCTTTACTACCCTCATCATAAATTCAAATAGAGACAAACTTAACTATTTAATGTTGTAATCATCAGAATACTGATAGATACGATACATAAACATTCATGCTATCATAATATCAATGGAAAGCATTCATAAACATCACAACCATGACTATCTCAATCGCTAATAATAGTGTCATGTGTCCAGATCCTCAATCTGAGGCCCTCAAAGAATAAAGTTTATAAGATAATGTCATATTAAGGTCAGGAAACTAGAGTGGGCACTACAATGCCCACATAGATGGAAACATATGCACCTATTTAAAAAGTGAAAAAATTGTAGTGTCATGTTTCTAATAACCCAAACATAATAAAAAATATATATTGATGTTACAATTCAAAGTTGCAATATAAAATTAAAACTGTACAGAAAGAAAATATAATTATTGATTTGTTGCACCCAATCTCTATGTTTAGCGCATCCTCTTTAGCGCATGGGTGACAATCAGATGCAATGTATTTCTCTCTAACTTGATCAATAACCCAAATATTAGAGCATGTCATTGGTATATTTTATTTTAAATGATCATGATAAGGCATGCTTCTACCATTCAAACATTTAAATTATTTCATGTCACTCTCCCATTTCCTCCTCTTCGCTTCGTACAATGCGACCCACGGTTGTGTCACTTCCATATTGTAAAGAATGAATTTGTTGATGGCTTCAATATTTGAATTCGAAGATGATCAACTCAAACCAACATATATATATGAGATCAAAATATGCATTAATATGAAGTTTAGTGTGAATAGTCACTGTGTAGTAATTTGAAAAATGATAAGCATCCACTTACTCTTTATCATGTGCATCTTTCCATTCGTTTTGAGAAGCTCCACTTCTCTTTTCTCTTCATCCCTTTCATTTTCCCAAATTGTCACACCTAGTGTGTTGTCGATTTGTTTGATGTACTCACTGGTATAATAGAAAGACTCATACGATATATACCCCTTTGTCATAGACCCCTCGTATTTTTCTCTTTGTGGAACAAAACCTTTCAATTTATTCATGCACCTCTTTAACAAGAACATCCAATGACAAGAAACGACCCCAATTAATTCAACCTCATCTACTAAGTGGATTAGAAGATGAACCTGCAAGTCCATGAAACTCATCAACAGCTCCTTCTCAAACATACAAAAAATCTCAGCTATCTCTTGACACCATTGTGGAATGCTAGTCATATGAATCTCCTTTGATGTGATCCAACACACAAATGTAGATAATTTAGATATGGCACATCGTAGGTCTTGGGGGAAGTCATGGTTCACACACCCACGCACAAGTAGAGGATAATGGCACTACACAGTAAATAGTACATTATACAAAAAATATTTATAAAATATCTCATTACATAAAAATACAAATAAATCATGTTTTTTACATACACTTAGAAGGTTCAAATGGTCATGTGATTTCAACCCCGACAAACAATCTTTCACAATGAAGCATAGTTGTAGTGAACACCCATATAAAGAAGGCACCCTCACATTCATCATACTTCATTTTCCAAAGAAATATCATTTTTCTTTAAAATCCATGGGACATCACCTTCTTTGAAAGACCAAGAGGGACTGGCCTCTCCTCTAGTTTCTTGTCTTGGCCAATGTTTCTTTTTAGTTTTTGAATAAATAAGATCTCTCCTAAAAACCAATGTGTCACTTCCTTTCGATGATATGTGCCTCAATAAATAAAATGAAATATTTTTAAATATATGCATGGGATCTAGCAAGTGGGGAATCTTAAGATGCTCCCAATATGGGAGCTCATAAAAGACAGATTTATTTTTCATCCCAATGGGAAATTTCTCAACATAGTTGTCAAAGAATTTTGGATCATCGAACATAGGCTCTCCATTTGAATCAGACATTTTTGAAAACTCCTCCTTCTCTCTCTCATATGCTCTAATCCATTCAACTGGTGCCATTATTGCAAGCCTTTAGGTTCTCTTTAGTTTACCATTGAAAGCAAATGTTTCTCTTATGTAAGGGTGTTCTTCTGGGAGGAATACCCTAAAGTAGTCATACATTGTCTTTCGTAGGTGGTTGTACCACCTAGCCTTCAGAGAAGGTCCACAACATTTACATCCATGATACCCTTTTGTTACAAGACCTTGCAAAATTATTGTATATAGGTCGGCATGTTAACGACCATGAAGATATGAACAATTGCAACGAATTAATTAATATGCGAAACAATATTGTTACCAAACAAATCAATAAGAATGTAATTTACCAGAGAAAACTCCTAATTCTAAATAATTATGTATGGTGTAAGCATATATGCCATACAACGTAAAACTCTTCTCTGTTGCGATGGGTCTTGATACATCGTACACATGTATCCCTTCCCATAATTCCTTCAATTCATCTACCAATGGTTGTAAGTAGACATCCATATTCTTCATTTATCTTCTACGAGGGACTATGAGAGCCAACATAAGATGTTCATTCTTCACGAGAAACCAAGGGGAATATTGTTATTGATCACTACTACATGCCAAACATAATAGTTGGTGTTTCAGACGGAATATGAATTGACGCCATCCATGGCTATGCTTAATCATAGACTTCGTACTTCATCCTTGAATTTTTCAGGCCATGTATCCTCTATATGCTTCATGGCTATTAAATATGTTTGGATTCACATAAATCCTTACTCGCTTTTGTGTGAAGCATGTCATCCCTGCAACATAGCTAATTTTTTGCAACAAAAGGGTCTTTGAATCCTTGGGATTATAGGGATGTACCTCAATATCTTATGAGGAGGACCATGTGATTTACTCTCTTTTTTTTCAATTATGGTCCCTGACACTTTGAGTAGATTTTGACTTGCCACCAAGTCCAAAGAGGCGTGGTGGAAGCATATTTAAGGCTTTCAAATAAGGTATCAGTAATATGAGCATCATCCCCTAGTTCGTCATTCTAAAATACATCTAATAACATTGCATCCATGGAAGTCATATCCCATAAGTAATCAACCATACTAACCTCCATTTGATTGCCTCCATTGTCAACTTGTGATGAAGAACTACTATTGTTGTAGTCAATCCTAATTGGTGATTATGGATGTAGTGGGAATTGACTAGGTGGTTGATTTAACCATTATTTGTATGTTTCCTCTCCAATTCTTACTCTTAATGCATCTTTCTCTCCAATTGAAATTGTAGTGGGTTGCTTTAGAAGATGGTAGGTGGGTCGGTCATCATCATTAGAATCATAATTTCAAAAAATATTGAACGTTTTTAGTACAATATCAATGATATTAGTAAGCACATCAATGCAATTGGTTTGTTGAAATTACATTATACCAAACAATTATTACCATCATTGATCCATAATTGTTACTGGGAGATGCCATGTTCTAATTGGCATCCAATATCATCTACCAACTGCTTGCGATATGCTGCTCCTGATAAGAGCTTCCGACGTTTTTGAAAATAAAGAGTAATATTTTTTGCATATGAACTTAATTTTGAATAAGGTTTCTACAAATTTGAATACATGTTTATTCAAATTTACATAGACTAAAAAAAATCAATTAGATAATTGAAATATAAATAAAATTTAAACTTACTAGAGATGGAAAGGGAGAACTTCGTGAAGGACTTTGATCAGCAATATGGAACGAACTGGAATTTGAAGAATTGACCATTTGATATTATTGAGATTGTCCCTTCATTTGATAAAAATCAGAAACAAAAAATTGTGTGCATATCAAAAATTAATCTCGACAACCATATAACTACAATTTGAATTTCAATATAGTTTTCACATCATTTTTCAAAAATAAGGCAACTTTAAGCGGAAAATGTATACTATGAACCACTGTAATTCATGTGGATGCATCATAAAGGATAATTTGATATTAATATATCATTTTACGTTAAATTAAAATTGCAAATAGCTTTTAAACCCAACTGGTGCACTTATCATAGCAAAGTGCATCGATGTGTTTAAAAAATTAATAAAGTTGGGGCATTCAAATAATGCTTGCAATGGTTTTCGGCATTCTGAAAAAATATATATTATCATATCGATGCTCTTCTACAAAAATGCACCGATGCATTTAAAAAAAAAAAACGTTGTTATACACCTGTTTCCTGATTTTTAAAAATAAAACGAATTCAGCCAACTCGGTTCTCTTATAACAATTAAAGCACTAATGCTTTTAAATAGAAAATGTATTGTTATGTTAAAAAAATTAATCGCATTGTTTTAGGATTTCGAAAAAAATAAAATAAAAATAAATAAATTATATGATGTCGATGTGTTGAAAACACTTGGCGCCCTGGCAATGTCGATGCACTTTTTTATAAATGTGCCAATGTGCTTGACTATCGAAAGCACCGATGTGTGGAGAAATTGAAAAAAAATAAAGCACGTTTTTTTTCGTTTTTAAAACTAAAAAACAAGCGGCAATTGATCTTTCGAAATTTAATTTCATAGTCTTTTAAATAATAAAAAGCTATTCATCATTTCATTATTTTACCCAAAATTTTCAAGTGAGTGATTTGCAAGAGAGACATACCACTTATGAGCACTATGCAACAGTAGAATAATTTGGAGTGTAGAACTATTCAGAAGATCAGAAGATGAAAGATATGGTGACTTACTCAAAAACCTACATAGTAAACATTTTAAATTTTATTGTTTATTTTACTAATAAAAAATTTTACAATTTCTGTTAAATTTTAATTAAAAGATATATCATTTGTAAAAGAGACATATTGAAAGCATTGTGGAACTGCAAAATATTTTGGATCCACCAAAATATCAGAAGTTGAAAGGTATGGTGATTTACTCAAAGCTTTGGATAAAAAACTTAAATTTTACTATTAAAATATTTTATAATTTTTGTTAGATTTATTCACAATTCAAAAATTAAAAATTAAAATTAAAAACCTTGTGTAATAAAAAAATTACTATAGATTTTACTCATGAAAAATTTTACGATCTATTTTCCTATTTAAATTTAATTAAAATTCAAACAAAAAATAAAATAAAAAATCAATGCTTGCCTTAAACCTTGTTTCTTCCTGCAAAATTTCACTTTAGGGTTTAACTTCCTCTACAACTTCACAATTAAGGTTTTTCAATTTAGGCAATTTAGATCTAATGTATTTGTGTACTTACTATATATAGGGTGTTTGACATGTAAAATAGGGAAATAAATTATTGAATTAAATCAAAACTCTCTCATCTCTCTCCATTTTTGTGTTAAATGGTTATATGTTCTACAATGCACCCTCTCTAATATAGCGCATCAATGCTCCCTATGTAATACAATGCACCAGTATATTATAACAATCTCTATTATGTCTAGTTTGTTAATCGTTACTCTCAATGTATTATAATGCACTAGCATGACTCTTCCAAATATCACTGTTAAATCAATTCGGTGTGTGTATCCTTGCAAATCGCACCATAATAATTTAAAATTAAGTTTGAAAAATAATTTTCCATGACGCTGTTGAACAATTAAACACCCTATGCATTTAATGTTCTAAACACACCGGTGCGTTTATTCAGATAAACACACTAGTTACCAGAGCCTTTTTTGCTAAAAATTATCTAATTTAATTGTAAAATATATTTAATGGCTTATATATTGTATGCTATAGATGGCATATTAATAAAAATGTCTCAGAAGGTCTCAAGTAACAAAAATATTAATTGCCACAATAATAGCACATAAAAAAAAAAACAAAGAAGGCAAGTTCTTTGTAAATTCTTTATAAAATTAATATATTTAAACTATATATAAGTTTAAGTTATATGTATTGGTTGGTGTGTGTCATGCAAAGCCAAAATGAACAAGATCGATAAGATTATTTCTAATTTAAGTGCAGAAGAGCATAAAAGCCTGATAGAAAAATTGCAGAATGATAAATCAAGTGAATGAAAAATATTATTCAATATGAGTTTTTTTTTTTCAATTTTCATTAATAATATACTTAAAAATATTAGATAACATGTTTCAAACAATATATTAATTCATATATGTTTAAAATTCTACACGAAACAATAATGAAGGAAAAGATCAATGTCTTTCTAGAAAAAGAAAAATTATAGAACATGAAAATGACGATGAATTGATCTTTAACTTATCAGGAGTGGGGCTGGAGGTTAATGAAAAGGAGGGGGAATTTTACAGAGCTATGAGAGATCTAGTGGAACGAATGTATAGATGTACTTTCTACTTACAATACAAAAATCAATCCAATGGTTCTAAGAACCATATTATATCTAAACTACAAGAATCATTTCAAAAGTTATGGTCAATGAGACATGTTAGACTTGCAATAGCAAAAACAAACAACAACAACAAAAGAATCATTCAAAAAGCAATTATTAGGTCCCTATAGTACTAGTGTATTCCCTTATTATTATTGTCATTGTAGCCCCTTATTGTTATTGTTGTGCCCTTAGATTATTATTGTTATGTTGGCTTTGACTATATTGTGACCCCTCAGACTCCTATATATAGAAAGGAGGTCTTATCATTTGTATCATTCAAGAATTGTTCAATTTTGTAATGTAAAAGAGGTTTCCCCCTCGAAGAGGCTAATTTTGAAGTTTTTTCTCTATCTTTTCTTCTATTTTGTGAGCTAGTTGCATAACAATTGGTATCAGAGCTTTGGATTATAGGGTTTCACTGCTTCAAGTAGGGCATCGTGGAATTTTAGTTATAACTTTTTTATACGATGTTTCAGAAGCTCAAATTAAAACCCATTTGAGACGAAATCATGATAAACCTCTGGTCTAAATTTTAGATCTTGCCTCGCTATATTTTCATAGATATGATCCAAGGAAGTTAGGGTTTTTGCATGCTCCCGAATTATATCTCAAACAAGTGACCTGAGGAAAATTGTGATAACTTTCTCTCTAAGAATCAAATTGAAATTTCGTAAAAAGATATAGAAAGAGGCAGACTGAAGTCTTTTTTGTATTGGTTTTAGAACCGAAGGTTGAAAGAGTGACACGTGGCACTTCGTACAAGTTCACTCTACTAAACTAGTGTATAATTAGGCCATCGTGGGATATATGGAATAACTCTTCCTTGGAGAATCTAATCATGATCACACTTGTGAGGTTGGAACGAGGACGTAGAGGACTACCACATGATGCAATTTCAGACCTTGGAGATCTGAAATTACATAGATACAACAGATTCAATATCGAGCTCCTACAAAGCCAAAAAATGTGTGGTCTTTTTAAAATTTTGCATAAGTTTGGTTTGAAAAATTAGTTTGAATGAATTCAAAGGACATATTGAAACATAATTATCATTAATTGATACCTCGAAGAAAGAAAATGGAAACACCTATTAAGAAACCTGAAATTTCTAGCATAATTCATGAATGAAGAAACGCAACATGATATATCAAAATTACGAGACCAAGTGCAACAAATTTCACTCTCACAAAAAGTAACAGAAGCTAAGATGGATGGTTTAAAGAAAGGTGTGGAAGTTAAGATGGATAGTTTAAAGAATGGTGTGGAAGTTAAGAAGGATGGTTTAGAAGTAAACATTGAATATTTGAAGAAAGACATGGAAGGTTTGAAAGGAGGTTTGGTAAATCTGTTATAAGAAATGTTTCATAATGGAGAAAAGTTAGTAGATGAAACTCATGATGAAAACAAGAAAAATGTTAGTCATGATTTCCTAGACTCTATTGTTGGATTGAAGACCCACCATGTTCCAAAGATCGATATGAGGAAGTTTGATGGCAAGGATCCCGTGTCATGGATACTACAGATGAAGCAATATTTTGATCTCCATAATGTGCAAAACACACAAAAGGTACGCATTGCGACTTTATATTTGGAACCCAATCAATTTGTATGGTATCAATGGCTTTTCTCTCGTAAAGAAATTGCCACTTGAACAATTTTTACAGAAAAATTGACAGCACATTATGAAAATACAAAAGGCAACACCCTTTTAGCCGATTGATAAATTTCAAACAAAAAAGTTCAATGGTGGAGCACATTAAGGACTTCCAAAAATTTAATATAAGGATAAAGATATTCTAGAGGAGCATAGGATTGATGTGTTCATAGGTACATTAAAGGGTACATCCAACATGAGGTTTGCCTTTGGGAACCTAATTCATTGGAGAAGACATTCATGCTAGCAAGAAAAATTGAAAAAAAAAATTGGCAACAAGGAAACCTATCAATCATAACTATAAAGATGGAAGTGTTGTTGCTCCTAGCCTTCCACAACCTACAAGGTTGACACCACAATAATTGGAAGAAAAAAGAGCAAAAGGACTTTGTTACAATTGTGATAGCAAATACACTAAAGGTCATAAGTGTGCTGAGAAGAAATTATTTTACATAGATTGTGAAGAGGAAGAAAAAAAAGAAACATAAAACATCAAAAGAAGAGGACGCACACCAGGAAAAAAGACTAGAGAAAGAAAAAATAAATCTAACCATATCTTGTAATGCATTGGCCAGAATAACCACTCAAACTATCAAGATAGAAGGACATATCAAGAAAAAAAAGATAATAGTGTCAATTGATATGGGTAGTACCCATAATTTTATTCATTGTAAAATAGTGAAGCAATTGAATTGCTTCCTATATCCAGCACCATAGTGTCAAGTGATGGTTGCAAATGGAAGAACCATAAATTGCTCTGGAAAGTGTCATAATATCAAGCTATCAATGGGAGAATATATGTTGAAGCAGTGTTGTAGGAACCATTCTCCCCTAAAGGATCCAAAGGCAGATTCGTGTGTCGTATGGATCCGCCACCGATCCTTTGGCAAAACCGCAGATCAAAAAATTGGATCCGCGGTTCCTCCTTCTCTTGGCGATTCCTGCAAAAGTGGGGGCCCGATCTGCAACTCCTACAGCCCGATCCATGGTTCCTAATTCCCGATCTGTGGATCCGAAAAGGATCGGGTGCGGATCTATGGAGGTTCGGGTGTGTATCCACCACGAATCGCGAGTGGATCCGAGAGAAGGTGGAGGGTTCTACGGGGATTTCTTTGTTTTTGGAAATTTCGAACTATTCCTTGAGGAACTACACTTTCCGAATACTCCCAAGGTGCCCCTTAATGCTCCCTAGATGCTCCCTAATAGTAATGTTAAATTCTTAAAGTAAAAGTTCCATTTTCCTTTATCTTTCATTTCCATCCTTTTACTTAAATTTTAACATTACCATGAAATGATCCAAGATGTTTGAGAGTGGTTCCAACCTCATCAAATTTCATATGGAGAAAACAGAGTTTCATATCCCATTCAAAATTCAGCAAACTTAACAGTTTTCAGGATCAATGGGATTGTTGCGTTTCATAGGATTATATCATGTATGAGGGCATGTGATTGGAATTTAATCAAAAGCAACATGCCCTATATGTACCCCAGTATTGGTGTTATTGATCGTTGAACTCCTTTGACATGGAGTTAGCAATTATGTACCCTTCATTCAAATCAAAATCATTGATCAGGAATGTTAAGCTTTCTCTACCATATTATAAGGCTTGGATTAAGCTCTTTGATCAAAATTAGATAATGTTGACTAAAAGTAAAATCCCTATAGAATTGAAGTAGAGGCAAAGGCTAGACAAGAGAAGAGGAATCTAGATTGTACATGGTTGATGCTGGAATAATTAATCATTGATGTACAATGGATGCCATATCTATCTTGATTATGTAAAAATATGCATTTTTTCATGTCTTCTACAACTAATTTGGTATTTTGGATGTTTTTTTAATATAAATGAAAAAAAAATAGATATATATATATATATATATAGTAGATGCTTCACTTCCTATATTTTTGGAAAATAACGTTTCCACGTCCTCCCTTCAAAAAAATGTCCCCATTTCATCCCCGCTTCGTGCAACATTGTGTTGAAGTCTTTCCACTCCAATGGGTGGTGTTGATGTTGTACTAGGAGTCCAATGGTTACAATCTTTGGGTATGATAGCTTTTAATTTTCAAGAACCTTTCTTGAAGAAAAAATCAGAAGGAAATGAAGTTGAATTAAGGGGTATTGCAGGGAAACCGGGAAAGATAATCAGCGCTAATGGCATGACAAAGCTTCTAAAGAAAGAACGGTGTGGCATAATTGCACAATTATGTTTGCTAGAGGTTCCCACGTCGAAATCATCTATTTCTCTAGATCTCGAAAAAGTCTTAGACAATCATTCCAAGGTATTTGAGACTCCCAAAGGCCTCCCACCTATTCATGATCATGATCATGCTATTCAATTGATTACAGGAAGTGTTCTTCCAAACATCAGGCCTTACAGATATCTATATGCCCAAAAGAGTGAAATTGAATGTATGGTTGTAGAAATTCTAGAGGATGGTATAATTCAGCCTAATCAAAGTTCTTTCTTTACTCCAGTAGTATTGGTGCACAAGAAAGATGGATAATGGTGCATGTGTCTGTATTATAGGGAGCTAAACAAGCTCACTATTAAAGATAAATTTCCCATCCCTTTCATTGATGAATTATTGGATGAATTACATGGAGAAATTTACTTCACCAAGTTGGACCTTCGTTCAGGATATCATCAAATCAAAATGAAGACTAAAACATTCACAAAAAAACATTTAGAACTCATGAGGGTCATTATGAATTTTTGGTCATGTCTTTTGGTATTACCAATGCACCTTCTACATTTCAAGGCTTATTGAATTCCAATTTCACACCCTTCCTTTGAAAATTTGGGTTAGTATTTTTTGATGATATACTAATCTACAACAAGTCTTCGAAGGATGATGTTTAACATGTTGATAGAGTGCTCAAACTATTGGAGGAGAAATAATTATATGTAAAAAGTTTCAAATGTTTCTTTGAAGTACAATAGGTAGAATATTTGGGTCATATTGTATCTCATGAAAGTGTTAAGGTAGACCTTAGAAAAATTAAAGCCATTAAGGAATGGAAAATCCCCACATCCATAAAGCATCTGTGAGGATTTCTCGGGTTGACATGGTATTATCGCAAGTTTGTTAAGAGTTATGGGAGAATAGCAGCGCCTCTAACAACATTATTAAAGAAAGATACATCTTCTTAGACTCCAGAAGCAACGAAAGCCTTTGAACATCTTAAAGAGGCAATGTGCCAAGCACCAGTCTTAAATACACCAGAGTTCACAAAACCTTTATTGTGGAATGTGATGCCTTAGGAAATGGAATTGGTATTGTTTAATGAAAGAGGAAAGAACTATTTCTTTCAAAAGTCGTCCTATCAAATGAAAGTATTTACACAAAACTATATATGAGAAAGAAATGTTGGCAATACTACATGCACTTAAGAAATGGTGACCTTACCTAATTGGAAGACACTTCAAGGTAAAAGCAGATCATGATAATCTTAAATACTTTTTAAAACAAATATTATCTTCAGAAGAGTAGCAAAAATGGGTCACAAAGATGTTGGGTTATGACTTTGAAATCATCTACAAAAAAGGGAAGCAAAATGTTGTTGTAGATGCACTCTTAAGAAAGGAGATGTGGAATCATTTCTTAGCGGCATTTCTATTATCCAACCAGATTGGATAAACAAAGAAAGGGATGAATGAAGAATGACGAAGAAGTGTGGGCACTCATTCAAAAGATACAACAAGACCCTAGTACATCTGATACATTTAGCTTGAAAAATGATTCGTTATGGTACAAAGATCGCTTATACCTCTGTAAGAATTCCCAACTCAAACAAAAGATTCTTATGTAATTTCACACCTCTCCCTTAGGAGGGAACTTGGGACTTTTAAAAACTTACTACAGGATTAAGAAGGAATTTTTTTGTGATGGCCTTAAATATGTTATTCAAAATTTTGAGGCGAAATGTTTGGTTTTCCAACAAAATAAAGTTGAAACAATTAGGACCCTAGGTCTATTACAACCTTTATCCATTCCAAGTCAACGTTAGGAGGAGGTTTAATGGATTTTATCACAAGTTTACCCAAGTTTGAAGGACAGAGTGTCATCATGGTGGTATATGATAGACTTACCAAGTATGCACACTTGTGTGCATTATCTCATCGCTTTAAAGCTAGTACAGTTACTACTACGTTTATGGAAACAATTCGAAAGCTACATGGAAACCCAAAGATTATTGTAACCGACAAAGATCTCATTTTCACTGGAAATTTTTGGCCAAAATTATTTTCTTCTCTCGGTACTCAGTTAGCTCATAGCTCATCTTATCATCCTTAATCTGATGGGCAAACAGAGATAGTGAACAAATGTTTGGAAGGATATCTTTGTTGCTTTGTAACTGATAAACAGACATAATGGGTTAAATGGTTGCCTCTGGCTAAATGGTGTTATAACACTTCCTTCCATACTGCAGCAAAAATGACCCCATTTATGGCACTTTATGGATATCATCCATCGTCCATCACATCATATTTAAGAGAAAATTCTAAAGTTCAAGCAATGGAAAATCACATCGAGCATCAACAACAAGTTCTCCAACTCTTAAAGCATAACATCACTTTGGCATAGAATAGAATGAAACAACAGGTAGATCAACATTGCAGCGAAAAAAGTTTTGATGTATGTGACTGGGTATTTCTACGGCTACAACCATACAAACGTCTCTCAAGCAAGCTAAGAAAGATAATAAATTATCGCCAAAGTATTATGGTTCGTTCAAGGTGTTGCAAAATATTGGTACCATAGCATACAAATTAGAGCTTCCTACAACTTCCCGAGTGCACCCAATTTTCTATATTTCATGCTTAAAGAAGGTTATAAGTGACAAGCTCCCAGTTCAAACAATATTTCCAGAACTTGACGAGGAATAAAAAATCATTTTGGAACCTGAAGCAGTGACAGAAACAAAAACTCAACAGCTACAAAATCGATCAATTTCAGAGTATCTCATCAAGTAAAAGAACTTACCCACTGAATATTCCACATGGGAAGATGAGAATTTTATACAAAAGCGTCCAGAACTACTCAAGCATTGAAGACAACATTTTTCTAATGGAGAGGGGCATGTTATGTCCCTATAATACTAGTGTATTTCCTTATTATTATTATCATTGTAGCCCCTTATTATTATTGTTGTGCCCATGTTGTCCCCATATTTTTATTATTGTGCCCCATAGAGGCCCATTATTGTTATTGTTGTTCCCTTACATTATTATTGTTATGTTGACTTTAACTATATTGTGACCCCTTAGACTCCTATATATAGAAAGGACGTATTGTCATTTGTATCATCCAAGAATTGTTCTATTGTGCAATGTAAAAGAGGTTTCCCCCTCGAGCCAGTTACATAACAATTAAATGCCCTGTGCATTTAATGTTCTAAACACATCGATGCATTTATTCAGATAAACACGCTCGTTACCAAAGCTTTTTTTGCTGAAAATTATCTAATCTATTTGTAAAATATATTTAATGGCTTCTATATTGAATGCTACAAATTGTATATTGATAAAAATGTCTCATAAGGTCTCAAGTAACAAAAATATTAATCGACACATTGATAGCACATAAAAAAACATATAAGGCAAGTTCTTTGTAAATTATTTATAAAATTAATATATTTGAACTCAAGTAACAAAACTACTAGTCGACACAATAATAGCACATAAAAAAACAGATAAAGCAAGCTCTTTGTAAATTATTTATAAACTTAATATATTTTAACTATATATAAGTTTAAGTTATATGTGTTGGTTGGTGTGTGTCATGCAGAGCCACAAAATGAACAAGATCGATAAGATTATTTCTAATCTAAGTGCAAAAGAGCATAAAAGCCTGATATAAAAATTGCAAAATGATAAATCATGTGAATAAAAATATTATTCAATATGAGTTTTTTTTTCAGTTTTCATTAATAATATACTTAAGAATATTAGATAACATGTTTAAAACAATATATTAATTCATACATGTTTAAAATTCTACAGGGAGCAACAATAAAGAAAAAGTTCAATGTCTTTCTAAAAAAAAATTATAGAACATGTAAATGACGATGAAATGGTATTTAACTCATCTGGAGTGGGCTGGAGGTTAATGAAAGGGAGGGGTAATTTTACATAACTATGAAGGATCTAGTGGAACGAGCGTATAGATGTACTTTCCACTTACAATACAAAAATCAAACCAATAATTCTAAGAACAATATTATATATAAACTACAAGAAAAATTTCCAGAGTAATGGTCAATGAGACAAGTCAGATTTGTAATAGAAAAAACATACAACAACAACAACAAAAATCATTCAAAAGATAGTATTCCTAATTGTATAAAATGATTTTCTAGAATTATATGTATATATTATTATAAACCATTCATCTATTAATTGATTTTGTTATATTTAGTTTTAATACATCAATATAAAATAGTTTATTACCTTTTTCAGGAAGATTATGAAAATCTTAAATGATCAACACATTGATATGTGAAAATGCTAGTAAGAATGTCCAAAAAAATGTATAAAGAGATGGTCAAAGAAATAGACAAAATTTCATCACAAAATGAGCCATGTCAACAACAATGTGCTTCAAATGTATGTAATCATGATTGACTTTGTACATATAAAAAAATAGTTTAGCATTAAATATTAATTTCAAGTATTTTTTTGCAAAAAAAAACAATATGCAACTCATTCATCACATAAAACATGACGATAAAGAAGAAAATGGTTGATTTCAAAGTTTGTGAGTATAAATTGTTAATATTTCCTTATAACAACTCAATGTTTTATTTTTGTATATTTTAAGTTGTTTTACAACAATCATCCTTAAATGTCTTCAAATATGTGCTAACATACAAAGAAGAACCCTTGAAAGAATTGATTGACATTAAGTTCAATAAGGGTTATGAGTATATGTTGGCATATCAAAAATTAATTGTGGAATTTGTAAATATCCATGTTCTTTTACTTCCCAAAATCTATAATCAATAGAACAAAAAATCATTTATATTAAATTTATGATTTATAATGGGGTTTAAAACATGCAGGAAACAAAGTATTAAACTATGCCAGCAGAATACTTGTTGCAACAAGGAATGAGACTTGGTTTTGGAACCATGTGCACAATTTATGAGTCACTTCTTTCTACGGTACATTGTTATTCGATTTGCATTGATGTATATTATTTATTTCAATTTTCATTATTCTCACCAATGTAGATACACTAATTACACTTTATTTTTATATTTGCAGATTGAACTGCAAGATCAAGAAGACGAAAGCAATCGATGCAATCAAAAAAACATTCCTCCAAATAACCCAAGTCATGGAAGTAGCTCGAGCACTGACAGAGTTCCAACAAAGAATGATGATCGACTTGGATATCGATGCAACTTGTATTTTTTTAAATAATTGTCTGTGAAAATTAGACACTTTATTTAATGTAATGGACATAGTGTGCTAATTGAAAGACAAGGGGTTATCAATAGAAATCTCATTTTGTATGACAAAGATCCTCTTATTGATATATAATAAAATATCTTTTAATTTATTCTATTGTGTTATCCAATGCACTGTGAAATGTTGCACCACTAAATTAAATATACGGATGATTAAATATTATAATGAAGAGATATGAAATATGATAATACAACAAATTAATCCAAACATCATATACAAATGCACTAATCAAATTTTAATTAATATGACTACTATTATAAGATATATGTCGATTTTTCGATGAATAATAGATTTTAAAAATTACAATAATTACACTATCACAAGTCGATGTTTCAAAAAAAGAGAAAATATCATTCAAAAAATTGGTGCATCTATAACATAAAAATGCACCAATGTGTTATGTTATATAAAAGCATTGTGATGGTATCTTTTTGCATTCCTGGTGCCTTTTAAGAAAAAGAGAGCATCGATGTGTTTATCTCTTAAAGCACCGATCCTATTTGAGATTAATGCCCTAGTGCATTGTAATTCTTAACACACCACTCATTTCATATAACTAACTCCATAGTCCTACAAAATATTATTTACAGCTCGGTGTATTATGAAAACTAACAACATCGGTCCTTTTGTATAATTAACGCATTGGGGCATTCATACAAACAATATGCGTCGGTGTTGAAAATTAAAAAAAAAAAAAAACACGAGTACGACAATTATTTTTTGTGTATCCCAGTGTCGTTCCTTAGAAGAATGCCTTGGGGCTTTTTTATCTCTTAGCACCAGTGTGGTATATATTATGCACTGGTATTGTACGTCGTCTAGTGCTTTTATATATGTAACACACTGGTGCTATTTGTTTAATTAAGTGCACCGCAAAGAAAACATATGCTAAAACCTCCGACTACCAGATTTTTTCAATTGTGATGAAGTTTCATTAAAACCTCCACTAAACCATCTGTTACCCCAAACAAATGTTTTAGCATATGTTTTTTGACAATTTTTGTCAGTTTTATAACACAAAATCTTTGTTATAACCTCCACTAAGAGGTATTTTCCTTATAGTGATCTACGCATTGTTCAGTCTCAAGAATCAAGCCTCGACCTTGAGCCCTTGAACTACGCAACTGCGTAATCCCTTGGCCTTTGTCCCTCCAGAACTATGCGATGGGAAACCTCAAGGCTCAAGCCTCAAACCTGACCCCTTGAGCTCCTCAACTGCGCAGTTATCTTACCTTGGCCTCCCTAAATTGCGCATTGCACAATCTCAAAGATCAGTCCTAGCCCTTAACCTATTAAGTTGTGCAACTGCGCAATCCCTTTTCCTTCGTCCTGCTGAAATCGTGCATTGGTTGTTATAAACTAATTAACAGAACAATGAAATACACAAAATATTACGGAAACAAAAATACAAAAATGCATAGAACAAGAGTGACATAGATATATGTGGTTCATCCAATTTAGGCACGTCGACGGAGAAACAACCAACCCTTCCTTTTATATTATCCAGCAAAATGAAGAGATACAACCTACAATATATCTGTTGCAATTTCCTATTCGCTTTCACATAGCCTCCTCCCTCTCACTCGCTCAGAATAAAAATACACATCCGCAATACAATTCCCTCATATAAATTGAGGGTTTCCTTCTATAGAAAAAAACCCTAAATTAACATAACTTCTATCATTAGATCATCCGCCTAATGAACGATCTAGATTTACTACGAAATTACAATATTTTACAAGTGAATTTTTCATTAATTTTTAGCTTCGAGGGCACTGTGTTAAAGAATCTAGGGCATTTAGTAGTAGATAGATTCTTCTATACTTGATAACAATTTGTGAAATGAT
The DNA here is from genome assembly GCA_031772625.1 of Pinus tabuliformis. NCBI lineage: Eukaryota > Viridiplantae > Streptophyta > Pinopsida > Pinales > Pinaceae > Pinus > Pinus tabuliformis. The sequence goes on from CM062810.1 coordinate 467,338,764, forward strand.
TTTACTATTTATCTTATCTTGATCTTCTTCTTATTATGAGTGTGTGTGTTTACTTCATAAAACTTCTACCAAAACAAAGAGAAAAAAACATAAGAAATTGGCATTCTTCCAGGAAAAAAACCTCTCCCTCTTGGAGAGGAATACCCGCATGTAATTTTTTTTATAGAGATTCCAATTGACGAACACCAAGACCTTGACCCTTGACCTACTATGCCACTCCAAGACCAAGACACCAATCCTCTTCTTTGTCACTGCTGAGATCATCATCATTGTTGTACCATTGTGGCCATCACTAATGCATCATCGAGATCTCCATCACTGCTGCAACATCGAGATTATCACTGTTGTACCACAGAGATCCTTACTATTATATACTCATCGAGATCTTTATTTCAATAAAGATATCTGAAATATATATATATATATATAGGAGAGTTTCACTTAGTTTTACGGAGATACTGATCTTCTCCATTGAGGTCATGATTGTAGTTATACTAAGATCATACTTACATCTATTATGACTACTTTTGGACTATATACCGAGACAGAGTGTGTCTTCATGATATCACTTATCACAATAATGTCGAGATTGTGTGATCTAAAAATGGGGCACTTAGGCTTCTTGTCCAACTTACAAGAACCTCTCCCACTTTCAAAGCTTTAAATTTTCTCAAGTCTTATTGATTAACCAATGTGGAATTAAGAAATAATTGAAAATATAAGTGTGTGCTTATATTTATTTTTAACTGTTCATGTGTTGTAAATTAATCTACTGATATGTAAATGTGCTTACACTGATATATAAATGCATATAGCAGTGAATAATGCAGCAGTAAAAACAAACATGTAAGACAGCAAATTAATTAGGAGTTCACCCACAACTCTTGGGCTACATCTCTGTGAGCTCTAGCCAACTCAACTAGGCTCTCTGGAATTATGGTATAAGTTCTTTTTACAAGCTCTTGGCTCAACTCCTGTTGTTCTACACATAAACAGTGGGTTCAGACACCATTTTTTCCCTGGCTCTTGAAGCTCTTGCTCTTGGCTCTGGCTCTTGGCTATTGGTTCTGTCTCTTTGGATCTAACTCTGGCTCTTCGACTCTAGCTCTGGCTCTGGCTCTTCGGATCTGGCTCTTCGACTCTGGTTTCTTTCTGCCCTCTATTAGTTTACAGGCCTCTTATCTTTTCACTTGACTTCCAAGTGACTCCCTTGGCTGCCTTTTTTTTGCTTCTGCACTGCCTCCTTCGCCTCAGCTTCCTTCTTTGGCTTCACTTTTAGCAGCAAACCTCTACAACAACCTCAACAACCAACAATAACCCCTGTCTCTGTCATTCTATGGCTTTTAAGCCAAATCGGCGCTGCCTGTTCATTTCCGCTTCTCGACTTTCTGTCTCTCGGCCTTTGTCCACTCAAATCCCTTCTCTGAGCATTAGCAATCATTTCTAAACGCCCTCAAGGATGGATGCCACCTATTCTGTAACGAAAGGGGAAATCGGCACTTGAAATCCCCAAACTTTGGCATTCTCAGCTTACACAGGAAAAATGCACTAACACGAGAAAAATCCGCAAAGAACATTGTTCATTCGGACTTCAAATGTCCTCAAATCTGGTCTATTCTCCTATCGGGTCCCCCTGTGAGTCGCTATCGCATGTCGCAAATGGCCATGTTCCAAGGTTTCCCTTTGTATTTTAAAAATACGTTAAAACACTAAAATCCCGCAAATATGGATTTGGGCGGATTTGAAATGACATTCAATAGCCTTAAGGAACCCTTTCGGGTCTAGTTTATCACATCGCATATATATGTATATATATAGTCAGCTCCTTGTAATGCGCCGACACGATATTGTGATGCAACTTGTCACAATCGCATATCGCACAAGCCCGAGGCCTTTCCATATAGTATGGTCTATGCCAATACCGATTGCAATTCACTGATATCGGCGATCGCGGTATCGCATCAGCCTGGTCCCATCGCATGTTATACTTCCCATTGCCTCCGCCTATCACCGCCGATGCGATATTGCGATCAGATCTGGACCATTTATCGGCCAAATTTGACGGCTCCTGTGCAGATTTGGTTTAAGCCTCCGACAAGCTTTATTTCCACCATTTCTTCAGATTTTTGGGTCCTGATAGTGTTATCCAATAAGTCTAAAACTTCTCCTCTTGTGATGGTTTTGACCTTTTAGGAGATTTTGAAGACTTGAAGATTTAGAGGGTTATCCAGGATCCATTTTTGGATCATGCCTTCCCACTAAGAGAACTTTTGGTCTCCAAAAGACTGATATACTTATCTAAACAGTAAATGAGAGTGACTCACCCTCTTCTTTCAACCTCCCTACACTTGCCTTTGCAAAGTGCCTCTGAACCAAAGTTTCTCACCACTTCCCTCCTCGGGTGGGCTGGTTTTCCTGGGAAGAACTCTCTTCCTCCTTGCCTTCCTGCAGAACTCCTACTGAAATGGTTATAGAAGGTAGTTTGAGCTTCCCTGCTTTGATCATTGATCCAAGGTGGTTCAACAAATGTGAAGTACATCTGCTCCACAAGACTTTCATTTGTACCTGTTTGAGAAGCTGCCAACAACAACAGGCATACAGGCAAAAACTGGATGGACTAAATTCTTGTTTCAACAAAGAAACTGATTTCACATCTTGTGAACACCTCCATGTCTTACATCTGCATACAAATGATGGACTAGGTAACAAGCCCACAAAACATGCCTTTAAACAAATGACCCTTCAAGTCAAGCATGAGGAAAAAGACCATTAGGAATCTTTTTCAAAAGATAAAACACTTCATCATTATCTCCATTTGGAGACCAAGTTAACTTCTCCCAAGTCAACATGGCATCACATGTATGTCAAAGCAATCAACCCTGCAAGTTAATTACACATACATATTCAAAAACAAGGAAATCATCAACATCCCTGTGTTCATGCATCTCATGCTCATGCATTCATTTCATCCTTCAATGTAGATGCATCAATAGACATGCAATCTCAATCAGATAAGAACTCTAACCGTTCCTTATTAATCCCTTTCAAAGGTACTACCTTTGTCTGCGCATCAACATCATCATGTGAATCATTCTAAGACACATCATTCATGGAATCTTCACTTCCATTTCTGCCATCTTCTCTTTCCACTTTCTTCAGCTTTAGTGGAAGCATTGCTAGATTCAAAGTCCAACATTTTGCAACAAGATGTCCTTGCTTATGCCAGTAAGTGCACTGCGTGTGCATCCTCTTGACAACATAATTTGCCTTGTCCAATAGACCTTTGGCTTCTTGCTTCTTTTCCTTCTTCTGCTTCATGTATGTGGCCATTCTCTTCCAACATCTAGAAACATTATGGTTATCCAACCCACAAAAGGAACATGCAATTATTTTCACATATATATGTGGAAATTTATCATGCTTTGCACAATCAAAAGGAAAATGTTTTGAACCAGATTTGTACCTTTCTCTTTCACCTTTATTGCCTTCATGAGGAGGTGAATCAAATGAAGAAGTGGCTCCCTTTGGAACACCATCAATCTCTTCAAGGTTGTTGGAGTCTCCCCAACTCTCTGGTTCAAGTGTGTGCTTCTGAACACCTACATCCTGCAAATGATGTTTCAATTTATTGCATTCTTCCTAAATACAATCTTCACACTCTGTAATGCAACCCCTTCTTGGAGCTGTTTTAACGGCCTTCATGGAAGCGTTGGAACTTACTCCATGAGCTCGTCCATAGCCAAGACCCAAATACTTAGGCCTTTCCTCAATCATTATTGGCTCAACAATACCTTGTGCATGTCTACCCAAGCCTTTCCCTTCATAGCCGATCTTGGACATTAGCTTGGAACCTGTGCCTCTAGTATGTTTTTCAAACGAACCAATATAAGCATCCTTAGAGGAATTTGAAGACAAACTGGAATGGTTTACCTCTTCTTCAAGTTGATACTTGACTAAGGCTTCTTGGGCAACAAAGGGCTGTGTCTCCAACTCATGCATCCTTTTCAGGTTCATATTTGCAATATGAAGTTGCCTCTCCATTTCCTGCAATTTGTTAGCAAGCAACTGCTTCTCTTCCTTCATGGAATTCAACTGCCTTCTAAGCATGCTGCTCTTCCTTCCATCCTCATACATTTCTCTCACCATATCCATCATGGTGGAAAATTCTCGCCTCATGTCCTCATCAAAGAATCTTGTGAATAAGGCAAAATTTGAGGACCCACTTGTAGAAGTTGCTATTATGCCAATGAACAAAAAAACTTCAACAAGATAAATAAAGAGCTTATTTTAGCAACCCTTTTGCAACAAACCTCTTGTGCTTTAGATTGCCTGGAGGTCCTTTAGGATAGAAGAATGCCTTCAACCCTTCTTACTATTTGTCCTTCCTGGACTGAGCTATCAGTAGCTCTCCCTTTACCTCTGCAAACTTAGAAAATAGTCAGTCTGCAAAACAAGCATACAATCAGCCTCTTGTTGTTCAAATACCTTCCAGACAAGCAGTCTTTGCTTTGTCAATCAAGCATTCTGATATAACCTTCTTTGAAGGTAGGTTTAATCAAACTTAGCTCTGATACCACCTGATCTGAAAATGGGGCACTTAAGCTTCTTGACCAACTTACAAGAACCTCTCCCACTTCCAAAGCTTTAAATTTTCCCAAGTCTTATTGATTAACCAATGCGGAATTAAAAAATGCTTAAAAATATAGGTGTATGATTATATTTATTTTTAACTATTCATGTGCTGTAAATTAATGTGTTGATATGTAAATGTGCTTAAACTGAAAAATAAATTCATATAGTAGTGAATAATGCAGCAGTAAAAACAAACACGTAGGACAACAAATTAATTAGGATTTCACCCACAACTCTTGGGCTACATCTCCGTGAGCTCTAGCCAACTCAACTAGGCTCTCTGGAATTATGGTATAAGTCCTTTTTACAAGCTCTTGGCCCAACTCCTACTGTTCTGCACAGAAACAGTGGGTTCAGACACCATTTATTTCCTGGCTCTTGAAGCTCTTGCCTATGGCTCTTGGCTCTGGCTCTTGGTTCTGGCTCTTTAGCTCTGACTCTGGCTCTTAACTTTGGCTCTGGCTCTGGCTCTTCAGCTCTGGCTTCTTTCTGTCCTCTATCAGTTTACAACCCTCTTGGATTTTCACTTGACTTCCAAGTGACTCCCTTGGCTGCCCCTTTTTTTGCTTCTGCACTGCCTCCTTCACCTCAGCTTCCTGGTTTGGCTTCACTTTCAGCAACAAACCTCTACAACAACCTCAGCAACCAACAGTAACCCCTGTCTTTGTCGTTCTGTGGCTTTTAAGCCAAATCAGCGTTGTTTGTTCATTTCTGCTTCTCGTCTTTCTGTCTCCCGACCTTTGTCCGCTCAAATCCCTTCTCTGAGCATTAGCAATCATTGCTAAACGCCCTCAGGTATGGATGCTACCTATTCTATAACAGAAGGGGCAATCGGTGCTTGAAATCTCCAAACTTTGGCATTCTTGGCTTACACAGGAAAAATGCACTAACACGGGAAAAATCCACAGAGAACATTGTTCATCTGGACTTCAAATGTCCTCAAATCTGGTTTATTCTCCTATCGGGTCCGCCTATGAGTTGCTATTGCATGTCGTAAATGGCCATGTTCCAAGGTTTCCCTTCGTATTTTAAAAATGCATTAAAACACTAAAATCTCGCAAATATGGCCTTGGGCGGATTTGAAATGACATTCAATAGCCTTAAGGAACCCTTTCGGGTCCGGTTTATCGCATCGCATATATATGTATATATATAGCCCGCTCCTTGTAATGCACCGACACGATATTACAATGCAACTTGTCGCAATCGCATATCACATAAGCCCGAGGCCTTTCCATATAGTATGGTCTATGCCAACACCGATTGCGATCCGCCGATATCGGCGATCACGATATCACATCAGCCCGGTGCCATCGCATGTTTTGCCTCCCATTTCCTCCACCTATCACCATCAATGCAATATGCCGATCAGATTTGGACCCTTGATCGGCCAAATCTGACGGCTCCTGTGCAGATTTGGTTTAAGCCTCCCACAGGCCTTATTTCCACTATTTCTTCAGATTTTTGGGTCCCGATAATGTTATCCAATAAGTCTAAAACTTCTCCTTTTGTGATGGTTTTGATCTTTTAGGAGATTTTGAAGACTTGAAGATTTAGAGGGTTATCCAGGATCCATTTTTGGATCATTGTGAGGTTGCTTCAAAGGTCACTATATAAATAGACCTAGACAGTGAACACCAAGATCCTTGTCATCACTGCTACCCATCTGAATTTATTGTCTTGTACCCATCCAAAATACAGTCCTACACCATATGAAATTACAGAGATGTTTGAAATTCTTCTGTCACTTTTACGAATACCCTAGCTGGGTATATATAGTGGTTATGTCTCCAGATTGAGCCGACTTATCCAGTTGAACCGACATGTCATTCTTTAGTTATTTAATATATTTTTGTAGACTGACATGATGTATTTTCATCACTTTGTTTGCAGGTTTCTTCTTTGAAGGATGGTGCTTGTCTTGGAGGGCTTCTTGACACTAGGTTGACTCATGTTCATTACATAAATGCTCAAGAAGAGCTCTTCAATATAATTTTGACTCTTTGACTTTCTTGACAAGTACAAAGATCAAAATTACATTGACAAATACCGAACCTAGTTACCCTTTTCTTCAACACTCCCTCTTAACTAGGGAGGTATTTACAATGGTATTTGGTTATTCTCAATCCGAATAATTTCTCATAAGAAGAATCAGATTGGTAATCCCATCCATATAGCATCATATCAATCAACATTGTCATAGTGCAAGGCCTTGACTAACAGCTACATCTCTCCATGAGACCACGAGCTACAATGCTGGTGAGACCAATGATTTGTAGACACCTTCATCATTGTCTCTCAAGGTACATACCCACCTGAGTGTTCACTGAGTATGACCTTCTAGGACTATTCTTATCTTGGGTTCCCAACCCTCAAAGAATATTGGTCCTCTTTCCTACTCTTATCTTAGATGCCCTACACATCCTCAAAGAGTATCGAATGCCAGATGATTACCCAATCCTCCCATTCTTTCTTCCCAAGTAAAGGCAAGAATGTTGTGTCTACATTTCCATTCGTGGCCTTCCTCCAGACGTACGGCTGTTAGTCCTGGTCTAATGTGTGGCACATGAAATGGAAAAACACAATTTTCACTCCTTTGTAATCAAGGGTGATCTAATTCAAACTCCCTCTTGATCAGGGACTTGTCAGGGCTCCCTCTTAGCTAGGGACTCTTTTATAGATCAGCGACTTCTTCTTCGTGGGTTCTTCAGCTACTTGATCAACTTCTATCCTTGAAGTCATGAAATTTAGTTGAGCTTCTTCATATGGCTACTTATTTTCTCTCCATGCTTCTTTCAGGAGTTTCCATCCATCGCATGAATGATGGTTGTACTTGTACTTACAAGTCTTGTTCTAGTAGCCCTACATGAACTCATCCAGATATTATTCAAGAAATCAAAACATCATATTAAATTAAATCATACCTTACGAGATAACTCTTCATCATGACATCTTCTTGTAGGTATCAGCATCCTGTACACTTATTGACATATCTCCCAAAGATGTCCATTGTTAAGGGTCTTTATATTTTTCAGACTTTCATTAGTGTCTTTATATCTTTCTGAGAGATTTCATGTCAAATCTTCTTGGTATTTTGGATGTCGATTGCCTTCAGCATGGTTGCATATCTCACGATCTCTTCCTTCCTCACACATTCCATTTCCTAGAAATTTTAATCAGAGTTTCTTACTCAACTACATCATGCTTCATATGAGAACATATTATGTTGATATCATCTAGTGTGACTTATGCCTTCCTACATTCTTTCAAAGGAGAAGATCATTTTTCTCTTGATCATGCTTCTCAAGATAGAAGTAATGATCTATTGTTACCTGCAACCATATGACATGACATTATAATATTAAATACAAGCATACATGCTTCATTTTACCTTTAGGTCATCTAGGCTTCTTCCAGCAACTTCCTTGATTGAAGAGATCTTCAATCCCTTGATCTGCTTCATGACATCACACCATTATCCCACGAATTCCATAAGTTTGAGTTCTTGATGAAACACTTGCTTCCTCTCTAGAGAAGTGAACCCTCCGATGAGGATTCCATCAAAGAACCTTGAGGATCTTGCATACCCATCTGGCAGATGTTTCTTGATGTATGATGAGCCTTGTCTTGGATGACATCTTTGTTTCCTTTAATGTTTAATAAGATTTCCAAGAGCTATATCCTTCATGTTTGACTACCATGGATTTTGTCCTTTTTGTCCTTCATGATTCTTATGTTGATGTCACAAGCTCTTGCTTCTAATGCTTTCATGATGCCATGATGCATCTTATTATCATAGTCAGATCTTATAACACAAGATATAGGATCTTATGATAGGATCCTTTTGTGAGAGATACTATCTTACTCATAGGAGAGATTTGATACTCCCACTTTTCTTGGCCCTTTCCTTTACCTTCTTCCATCTTTCAATGATATGAGCTTCAAAAATCTTTCTATAGCATTGAATCTTAACTATGCTTATTTTGTCTTTGCTTGAGGACCAACCTTGCATATATTTTTTGCACATGGTTGAATTATTTCATCCTTCAATACTATAGAATGCAACTTGTATTTCTCTATCTAGCATAGAGACCACAAATTTCCAAGTGAGGTAACCTTCTTTGTTCATTGATATTTGTTACCTTGCTCGTCAATGATGACTTCCTTCTTATCATGAATTTATTCCTTCATTCTTTGATACCTTTACTATTGTGTAGGTTTAAGTGACCTCCTTTAATTTTTGATAGTATATCTAACATTTCATATATCTCTCTTGATCTCTCATCTTCTGCTATTTAGGTATGAGAGGAATTTTGAGTAATATCATATGAATCCTATGAATCTTTTGATTGATTCAAAGAATGCTTGACCTTCATAAACCTTTTCATAGATATCAATGATTTCTCTTTTCTATGAGGATTATGACAATCCTCCTTATTATATGCAAGGACTTTCGATTATCTAATCGATTTATAAATCCCCTTGCAATCATGAAATCATTTAACCAAATATGATTATAAAATTGAAAGATACTTATTTGGTGTGTGAAGAGGAGATCTTCATCTTGATGCTTCTTTTGCTTGAGTTGCCCATCATTAGTATCCTTTCATCATGACTTCCTTGGACACCTTCTAGCACCATAACATTAGTGGTCTTGACATCACTGGAACTTCTTCATGACCTTCCCAATTCATCTTTAAGGTATTTTTGACTTCAACATATTGTTGACATGCTAGTGATACTATGTTCTAATTCGAGCATCATGGTATTGAGATCATATTCATAGAGTGTTCAGTTATGTTATGTTCTATGCTTATAACAGTTTACTTCTTTTTCTTATTATATTCCACAGATTAGCAATCACATGTACATAAAGTAAAGTGCAGATAGAACGTTAAACGATCCACAGAAAACAACTCAAGACAAGAAACACAAGATGTGGCGGCTAGCCAGGGACAAACCCCACAATGTGTGGGGAAACCCTTTGATCAAATCTTCTTTTATCTTCAATAATTCGGCAGAGAGAAATAGTACAATAAATATGATTCATATCAGCAATAGCAAACCCTAGATCAGCAACATCAGCATTAGCGGCTTCATTATCAAACTAGGGCAAACGATATCTCACAAACCGACTGTCGGATTGACTTCATTCCACCACCAAAAGTTGTAGCTTCCAGAGGAGGTTCAGATGAACCTATAGCATTGTTCAGATGAGATCTTCTAGGCCACGCAGGTCAATCTTTACTTCTACAGTTGCCGCTTCAGTTTTAGTAGTTTCCGGCTTCAAACTAGGGCAGTCGATATCTTGCAAACCATTCGTCGGATTGACTTCATTCCACCACCAAAAGTTGCGGCTTTCAGAGGAGATCCATATGGACCTACAGTGCAGTTCAGATGAGGAGATCTTCTAGGCCATGCAAGGCAATCTTTACTTCTGCAGTTGCAGCTTTAGTTTCAGCAGTTTCCGGCTTCAAACTAGGGCAGTCGATATCTTGCAAACCATTCATCGGATTGACTTCATTCCACCACCAAAAGTTGCGGCTTTCAGAGGAGATCCAGATGGACCTACAGCGCATTTCCAAAGAGGAGATCTTCTAGGCCACGTAGGTCAATCTTTACTTCTGCAGTTGCAGCTTCAGGTTCAATAGCCTCTGGCTTCACATGTGTGAGAGAGAGACCCATTTCTGCGCAGTATAGAAGAGACTCATTTCTGCGCAGTAGAGAGAGAGAGAGAGATGTGATGAAAGTGTGAGTGCAAATGAGGAAAAGTCCTCTTATATTTATACACAACGTTGGTGTTTGAATAGATGCGACTGTTGGGCTTCTGAGCCTACATGAGTTGTAGGTTGGCTTGATAATAATTCCATAATCAAAATAAATTCATATCTCCATGAATACTTATCGGAATCGGATGATCTTTACATCAATCCTACACCTCTCGACGAGAGGAATCTAATAAAAATATTATCAGCCATGAATAAGATGACCGACATGAAGTTTTTCCCTGGTTGTCAATTTTAACATAGAGAGAATTTGAGATTGTGACAAGTATATTGATATGGCACTGCACAATGATGTCTATGTGCATTGTGTAGACAGGCAATGTATTGAGAGCCCAAACTTGTCAATGAATAACATAACTAAATTGTGGGTGGCACTGTACAGATAGATTGTCTTATCACTAAAACTGCCTTGATGTAATAACTATACTAAGACAGTGATGTAATCATGGACTGTGAGAGGTATTCCTTGGATTACTTATGAGTGTGTGTGTTTACTTCATCAAACTGCTACCAAAACAAAGAGACAAGAACATGAGAAGTTGGTATTCTACCAAGGCCAAACCCTCTCCCCGCACGTAATTCTTCTTATAGAGATTTCAATTAACAAACACCAAGACCTTGACCCTGATGGGAGAGCAGCGCAACAGCCAGGGAGGGCGACGCAGAGCAAGCAAGGGCTCACGCAGGGTCACGCAGAGGTAGCCAAGTGTTGCGCAGAGCGGCCAGCGCAGCTGACACAGAGGCTCCAAGAGCTGACGCAAGGCCTCTTGGGCTGACACAGGCCTAAAAAGGTTGACCCATGGCCAGTGTGAGACAAAGAGGAATTGACACAGTGCAGTTTGGGCAAACACTGGGGTTGTAGAGCAGTTTTGTGCTAAGGAGCTACCAGAAGGATTTTCCGAGATTTCAGCCAGGAGATTTCTCTCAAACTGTGAGGTATATATGCTAAGGAAATTCTCTGTTGGGTAGGCTAGTTTCAGAACCCGTATTGTACTCCGATATTGCTTAATAAGAAAACCCTCAGATAGCTGCACTATTTTTCCTGCATTGGGTTTTTCTGGGGACGTTGGTCCAAAAATAATGGTGTCATGTGGTGTGTTTGTTCTTGTTTCTTTTAGTTGTTGATCTTTAATATGTTGAGCATGCACTGGTGTTTATTTTCAGTATTTACTTTGTAAATAACTTGTTAAAGAAAAATAACAAGTAGGTAGGAATAAATAAGAAAAAGTGCATGAAGGGTTTCTAAACTAAGTAAACTTAGAAACTTCAACATGGTATCAGAGCATGATTGCAGATCATAGGAGGACTACAAGACATTAGTCGAGCAGAGCAATAGCAGCAGAAAACAGTTGTCCCGAGGTGACAGAAGTTGTTTCTAGCAGCGCAGAAGCCAAGAAGTGTGACGCAGAGCTAGCCAGAGCCACGCAGAAGAAGTCAAAAGCTGTGCAGAGCCTCATAGAGGCCAACGTTGCTGACACAGAGGGTTGGAGGGCTGACACAGGGCATCCCAAGGCTGACGCAGGCCCATCTGGGGTGACGCAGAGCTAGCGTGAGGCGAAGAGGGACTAACGCAGTTCACAGAGAGGCAGTTGTTGGAGTCTAGAAGGCTGCAGAAATATTGCAGAGTGGAGCTAGTGAGGTACTGTAGTCAAAACAGTACCTGACAGAACAGGGCCAAAGGAGTTGTTACCGAGGGTTTCTAGCCGAGGAACCTGGATCAACAGTGCAATTGCATAAGACGATCAGAGTAGGGGGCATTTCGACAAGCGGTAGAAGGATTTCCAAGAGGGAAATCAGGACCCAGAGGGAGTCCAGAAGAGAACTTCTAGACGGGAAGTAGAGACTCAGAGGAGTCAAACAGAGAACTTCTAGGAGGGAAGTATAGAAGCTTCATGGCACTTCATGGGGTAAGAGACCAGGATAGACTAGACGGAGCATCGAACTTCGCAGTCTGGAAGGCCAAAATCTTATCAGTGCTTGACAGGAATTGTGTCAAGAGCTTTGCCTTGAAGGTTATAACTATCCCAGTCGACCCCAATGATAATGACAAGTACGAAGAGGCGATGGCGAGGGCCATGTGCATTATCCTTGACGGGGTCAAGGATCATGTGGTACCACATATAGCCGAGAAGGTAACGGCAGTTGAGATGTGAGAGGCTCTCAAGAACCTATACTAGCGTACTTCTGTGCAGAGAAGAATGTTGGTCGAGAACCAGATAAGGTCGTATTAGATGAAGAAGGGTCAATCGATTGACACCTTCCTCAGAGGACTAAATGAGATCCAAGACCATTTGACTCCTATAGGAGAGACACCAGATCAGGAGCTTATGGTGAGGACAACCCTGAATGTTGTCTTAGAAGATTGGGAAGTGTTTGTCCAGAGTATCCTGGGCAGAGGGACTCTCCTACCTTAGGACGAGATGTGGGCAGCTCTTCGCCAGGAAGAGATCAGATGACAGTCAAAGACAAGTAGCAGTAGAAAAGGGATCAAGGTCAAGGAGGAAGAGGAGGATGTGGCCCTAGCATCTAAGGGAAAGAAGGAGAAGTGGAAGAAGAAAGATCTCTCCAAGATCAAGCGCTTCCACTGTGGGGAGATGGGTCATTATGTGACCCCGTGCCCAAGGAAAAAGAGTAAGGGGGAGTCTTCCGAGACTAAGGCAGTGCCAGCACGTGCAGAGAAGGAAGTTTTAACAGACGATGACTATGCCATGAGTGCACACACACCACTTGAGTGGATGTGGGGAGACATCAAGTTGTAGTCAGGCAAACTACAGGTGATGAGGGGCGGGATCCTTGAGGTACCTAGCCTCTTGGATGAGACCTTTTTACAGGAGCCTCGACGAGGAGTAGCAGTAATGGCCGAGTGGGTAGAGACAGATGCAGATGGAGTGGGAGAGACAGCTACAGTGTAGGAGTCCCAAGACAGCACAGAGCTAGCAGGCTGCAGTAGTGCAAGAGGCATAGGAGTGTTGCACTAGTGCAGGAAGGCATAGAGAGGTGTGCAACGGTGCGAGATGCAGGGAGTTGTTGCAGCAGCGCAGAGGTTAGAGAGAGGGAGCACTTGTCAGCAGCAGAGGGAGCTTCAGCATCCATGGGTGTTTCTAGCCCAATAGGGAGGTCAATTGGGAGATCAGTTACTTACTTCTCAGTAACTGAGTTCCAATGCAGCAGCGGGCAGCACGATGCAACATAATGAGAGGAGGTGCAGTGCGGATGCAGTGCTGGGAGAAATGATCAACAGAAGCACGGATGCAGAGGGAGTTGTCGTACAGATGTAATAGTGGCAGTGGTAGAACCATGGGTAGCAGTACAGGAGGCAGCAGTGCAAAGGATGTTGGGCAGGAAGGCCTAGCATCAGCACAGGTACCAATGCCGGATGATCATAGTAATACTCAGTGAGGAGTATTGCTAGAGTACAGTCCTCGCTAAGAGGGAGTGTTGATTTGGGGTAGCATCGAATGTGCTCTAGCCACGAAATTTGGTGGAGAGGTTGGGGCACATGAGATATCCAATACCCAGAAAGGGTTTGGGAAAATTCTAGACAGATAAGGAGATATTAAAATAATTAATATTTTTAATGGAGTCCCTAAATTTAAACTTAGGGAAAATAAAATATTAATGTGTATTAATATGAATTTGTGTTAGAGTGGTCTAAAAGACATAAATCAAGCCATATCTAATCTTAGACATTGATTAGGGAATTAATCTCGGTCGTTGAGATGTCAACAGGAAAAGTATAAGAGGAGGCTTGAGAGTCACTTAGAGAATACACCAGATGATCAGTCATTCTGTTCTCTAGAGCGGGGTTTGCTAAGAGAAATAGAATCACTGATCGGGAGAGCAGCTGAGGGGCATTGAGTACAGAGAAGGAAGAGATTGTGTCGGGAGAGCAGCGTAGCAGCCAAGGAGGGTGACGCAGAGCCAGCAAGGGTTCATGCAGGGCCACGCAAAGGTAGCCAAGTGTTGCGCAGAGCACCAAAGCGGCCAGTGCAGCTAACGCAAAGGCTCCAAGAGCTAACACAGGGCCTCCTGGGGCTGACGCAGGGCCAGCGTGTGATAGAAAGGGGCTGACACAGTCCAGTTTGGGCAAACACTGGGGTTGCATAGCAGTTTTGTGCTAAGGAGCTACCAGAATGATTTTTTGGGGTTTCAGCCAGGAGATTTCTCTCGAACTGTAAGGTATAGACACTAAGGAAATCCTTTGTTGGGTAGGCCAGTTTCAAAACCCATATTGTACTCTGATATTGCTTAATAAGAAAACCCTCAGATAGTTGCACCGTTTTTTCCACATTGGGTTTTTTCGGGGACATTGGTCCAAAAATAATGGTGTCATGTGGTGTGTTTATTCTTGTTTCTTTTAGTTGTTGATCTTTAATATGTTGAGCATGCAAGTGTTTATTTTCAGTATTTACTTTGTAAAAACTTGTTAAAGAAGTAGGTAGGAATAAATCAGAAAAAGTGCATGAAGAGTTTCTAAACTGAAGTAGGTAGGAATAAATCAGAAAAAGTGCATGAAGAGTTTCTAAACTAAGTAAACTTAGAAACTTCAACATCATCATTGTTGTACCATTGAGGACATCAGTACTACATCATCAAGATCTCCATCACTATTGCAACATCGAGATTATCACTATTGTACCACCAAGATCCTTACTGTTGTATACTCATCGAGATCTTCATTTCAATAAAGATATCTGAAATATATATATATATAGGAGATTTGCACTTAGTTTTACCGAGATATTGATCTTCTCCGTTGAGGTCATGAGTGTAGTTATACTAAGATCATACTTGCATCTATTATGACTGCTTCTGGACCATATACCGAGACAGAGTGTGTATTCATGAGATCACTGCCTTATCACAATAATGCCTAGATTGTGGGGTTGCTTCAAAGTTCACTATATAGATAGTCCTAGATAGTGAACACTGAGATCCTTGTCATCATCACTACCCATCTGAATTTACAGTCTTGTACCCATCTTTAATATGTTGAGCATGCAAGTGTTTATTTTCAGTATTTACTTTGTAAATAACTTGTTAAAGAAGTAGGTAAGAATAAATCAGAAAAAGTGCATGAAGAGTTTCTAAACTAAGTAAACTTAGAAACTTCAACATCATCATTGTTGTACCATTGAGGACATCAGTACTACATCATCGAGATCTCCATCACTATTGCAACATCGAGATTATCACTATTGTACCACCAAGATCCTTACTGTTGTATACTCATCGAGATCTTCATTTCAATAAAGATATCTGAATATATATATATATATAGGAGATTTGCACTTAGTTTTACCGAGATACTGATCTTCTCCATTGAGGTCATGAGTGTAGTTATACTAAGATCATACTTGCATCTATTATGATTGCTTTTGGACCATATACCGAGACAGAGTGTGTATTCATGAGATCACTGCCTTATCACAATAATGCCTAGATTGTGGGGTTGCTTCAAAGTTCACTATATAGATAGTCCTAGATAGTGAACACTGAGATCCTTGTCATCATCACTACCCATCTGAATTTACAGTCTTGTACCCATCTGAAATACAATCCTGCATCATACGAAATTACAGAGATGTCTAAAATTCTTCTATCACTTTTGCGGATACCCCAGTTGGATATATATAGTGGTTATGTCTCCAGTTTGAGATGGCTTATCCAGATGAACCAACATGTCATCCTTTATTTATTTAATATATTTTTGCAAACCGACATGATGTATTTTAATCACTTTGTTTGCAAGCTTCTTATTTAAAGGATGGTGCTTGTCTTGAAGGGATGCTTGACAATAGGTTGACTAGTTTTCATTACATAAATGCTCAAGAAGAGCTCTTCAATATAATTTTGACTGTTTGACTTTCCTAGACCTATAGAATGAGCAAGAAACTCATTCATATAATTTATAAAAATAATAATTCTTTGTCTTGACAAGGACAAAGATCAAAATTACATTGACAAACACCAAACCTAGTTACCCTTTTCCTCAACACCCTGGCCCCAAATACTCATCGGGGGCCCGCTAGACCCCCAAACCCCCAACCAGGGGGAATGGTCCCCCTTGCATGGACGGGTGTACATTCTTCCTGGGGTATACGTCCGGCTTAAATAAAGGCCTCTAAATGAGGAAGATAATCATCCTCCACACCCAAAAATATCCCACTTGGAGACTGATTATAGCAACTTCATCGCTGCTTCACTTGTTTGACAATGCTTCCACTTTAGACCTAGATATTTCTCATCTTCATGATCATACTTGAAGACCAATTGAAACTTAGCAGGATCTCAGTTTCTCCCTGGTTACAACTTTTGTTAACATATCTACAAGATTATGGCTAATGTGTGTCCTTTTCAGCGTCAACTATCCATCTTCTAACACTGACTATATGAAATGGTACTTGAGTTATATATGTTTAGTCTTGGAATGAAATTTTGAGTTATTTTCAAGAAGAACGACACTCTAGCTTTTACTGTATAACCTGCCCATCCCCTGCTTCTTTCCCAATTCATCCACAAACCTTTGTAACTATATCATTTCTTTACTAGCCTCTGCAATAGCAACATACTCTGCTTCCATTGTTGAAAGTGCAACAACACTTTGCATTTTTTAAACTCAGCTGACAGTTGTTCCACCTGCAGTAAACACATACCTTGTGGTGCTCCTCATGTTATCTCTATCACTTGCCATATATGCATCAACATATCCCTATAAAGAAATGTTTGAACCAACAAAGCATAATGTTTGATTTGTAGTACCTCTCAAATACCTGAGAATCCATTTCACTGGCATCCAATGTTCTTTCCCTGGATTGTTCATGCACCTTCTTACAACTCCCACTCCATGTGCAATATCATGACTTGTGCAAACCATTACATACATTAAACTTCCAATTGTTGATGCATATGGAGCTTTAGATATACAATCCATCTCTTCTTGGGTCTTGGGACAAATTTCCTTCCTTAGTTTGAAATGGCTAGCCAAAGGTGTACTCCCTGGTTTTGCATTCTGCATATTAAATCTTTCCAACGCCTTTTGTATGTACTCACTCTGAGACAACATTAATTTGTGATTTTTCCAATATTTAGTTATTTTCATACCAAGGATTTGTTTTGCAGCACCAAAATCCTTCATTGCAAATGAATTTTCCAATTTTCCGTTGAGCAAATTCATTTCGTGCCTTTTACACCCTGCAACAAGCATGTCATCTACATATAATAACAATATAATATAGTTGCCATTATTTTAATTTTTAAGATAAACACAATGGTCATATTGACATCTAGTATAACCTTATTCAGACATAAACCTGTCAAATTTTAGGTACCACTACCTTGGAGTCCGTTTTAAGCCATACAAGCTCTTCTTCAACCTGCACACTAATTTATCCTTCCCTTTTACCTCATACCCTTGTCGCTGCCGCATATAGATCTCTCCCTCCAAATCCCCATGGAGAAATGTTTCCTTTACATCTACTTGCACAAGATGCAAATCTTTTGCTACCACAATACTTAAAATAGTTATGATTGAAGTCATTTTAACAACAAGAAAAAATATTTCATCAAAATTTGTATCTTTCTTCTATGCAAACCCCTTCACAACAAGTCTAGCCTTGTACCTCCATTTATCTCCATCTTCTTCCTTTAACCTGTAAACACATTTGTTCTACAATGTTGTTTTACATGTAGGCAACCTAACTAAGTCCCAAGTCTAGTTATGTATCAAGGGGCCCATCTCTTCTTTCATTGCTAGATCCCACTTCTTCCTGGTTTCTATCTGCATTATTTCTTTATAACATTTTGGTTCACTAGAATCAGTCAACAATACATAATATAATGAAGGAGAGTATGGTCCAAGGGGTCTACTTATCCTTGTAGATCTTCTAACACCACTTTCAAGTGTTTGAGGTGTCTTTTGTTGTTATGGTTGTTGTTGTCGTTGTGGTTACTGATCATTATGATTTTCATGCACCTTTACCTTTTTTTTCATCTCATCAAGCATTGTGTATTTTTTGTTTTCCTTTTCTTGTTTATTTCCTTGCATCTGATTGTTATACAAGACCTTTTCAATGAGTATGACATCTTTTCTCCTAATGATTTTGTGATTTTCATAATCATATAAGCGATAAGAAAAATCTTTTACACCATATCCAATAAAGGTACATTTCTTTGATTTTTCTTCAAGCTTTGTTCTATTTTCTTTATTGATGTGAACAAAGGCTTCACAACTGTAAGTCTTTAAAAATGAGTAGTTTACCTTTTTACTTGTCCATGCCTCCTCTGGAATACCATCAACTTGAAGGCCCTCTTCTTATTAGATAAATAGAAGTATCTAGAGCATCTATACAAAATTGTAAGGGCAATCATGCATGCAATCTCATGCACCTTGAATGCTCCATGATTGTCATGTTCATCCATTCTGACGCACCATTTTCTTGTGTTGTTCTTGGAATTGTCATCTCTCTGCAAATTCCATGCTCTGAATAGTAGTTATCAAACTCATTGTTGCAATATTCACCTCCATTGTCTAATATAAGACACTTCAACTTCTTTATTGTCTCATTCTCAACCAAATATTTCCATTTTTTAAAGGTATTAAATACATCATATTTATTTCAAATGGTAAAAATTCAGGGTTTCCTAGTTGCATCATCAATAAAAGAAACATAATAGAGAAAGCCACTTAGAGATGATACTTGAGCAAGTCCCCATACATTTGTATGCACAAGCTCTAATTTTTCGCTCTTCATTTCCTTCCCAACTCCGATAAATCTGACTCTTATGTTTTCCATAAATAAAATTTTCATAGAAATCCAAATCAACATGCTTCAAACTTGGCAACAAATTTCTTAAGTGAAGAATATGCATTCTCTTCTCACTCGTGTGCTTGAGGCTATGATGTCAAAGTGTCATATCTACTTTTGTGGAGGTTATAACATTAACATAATTAGAAATACTATTGCATAAACACAATGTACCAACCTTTTCTCATTTTTCTCTTACCAAGGCTCCTTTAGTGACCTTCTAGGTTTTGTCTACATAATTAGTTACACAACCTTGATCTCCCAACTACCCTATTGAAATTATATTTTTCTTCAAATCTAGAACATGCGTTACCTACTTCAATAGCCATTGGTTTCCATTATATTGCTTTATACAACCTTACCCATTCCAACGATTTTAGAGAGTTTATTATCACCTAGATGAACCTGTCCAAAATATCCTTGAATATAGTCATGAAAATGTTTCCTATCAGGGATCACATGGAATGGGGCCCCTAAATCTACCACCCAGGTATCGATAATATTCTCTAATTAAAGAAACAAAGCCATATTGTTCCAAGTGCCTTTCCTTCAAGAATCTTACATTATGCGTTTGTCATACTCGTCGGCTTCTTTGATTTTCCGCTCAATGGTAGGGACATATCTTTCTGATATAAATAATCTTCCATCTACATCTTCCACAACTGGTAGTTTTGGCCATTAAATTACTCGACTCTAAACCTACCATATTCCACCATTGCTCCCACTTGAAACAGGAACCCTTCTTCCCTACAATTTTATCAGCCAAATAGACCTTCAGCTCTGATACCAGTGGTTAGAAATTAATTAATAGAGCAATGAAATATACAAAATATTGCGGAAACACAAATACATAAATGTATAGAACAAGAGAGACACGGATATACATCCACAAAGAAATATTTAAGTCCTTCCTTTTATGTTATCTAACAAAATGAAGAGATACAACCTACATCATATCTATTGTAATTTCCTCTTCACTCTCAGATAGCCGCCTCTCTCTCTCTCTCAGAATAATAATACACAATTGTAATACAATTCCCTCATATAAATTGAGGGTTTCCTTCTAGGGGTAAAATCCCTTAATTAACAAACTTCTACCATTAGATCAACTGCCTAATGAACGACCTAGATTGACTAAGAAATTACAATATTTTACAAGGCAATCTTTTATCTATTTTTAGCTTCGGGGGTGATGTTTCCAGAGCCCCCAGCCGAGGGGGGATGGTCCCCCAACGTAGGAGGGGTGTATAGTCTTCCTATAGTATACATTTGGTTGAAACAAATACCTACGAATCAGGAATATAATCAGTCTCTACACCTAACATTGGGAAAACTCAAGCCTTAAGCCCTCAGCCTGACACCTTGAGCCCATCAACTGTGCTTATGACTAGCCCTAGCCTGCCTAAACTACGCATTGTGCAGTCTCAAGGCTTAGTCCTGGCCCCTGACCTCCTAAGCTGCTCAACTGCGCAATTCCTAATCTTGTTTCCCAGCCTATCCCGTGATTACAACTCAGTGAGTGGTTGTCATAGAGCATGTTATACTAGGGGTTTTATTGGACTGATATCATCTTGTCATGAGTGGATTTCAGTTGCAAGTACTCTATCATGTTATCATAAGATGATGATGAAGGAGATGAAGAAGGAGACCCTACTAGAAGACACCTTTGTAGTTGCAAAGACAAGTGGATCAATCAAGAAAGACAAAGGGACACCAGATTGTGACAATAGTTGGAAATCAATATCACATTGAAGACTCTCTACCTTCAAGCCTTATGGAGGAGAAGGAAGAAGAACATGTTCCATGTTTTAAGAGACACAAAGAAAGTAGCAGCAAAGAATGACTTGATACTACCACATCATCATGCAATCCATGTCATCAGTGTCATGTCATGTGTTGTCATGAGTCATCATTTGCTACATCATTTGTGGATTATGTAAATTCAATATTTGAGAAATGTAATGTAAAGTCGAAGTCTAAGAGACATGTATAGAATGTGAAAATTCGTGTAGGAGTCAAAAGGTCAGATAATTCAAATAGTCATGAAGGAAGTCCAGGAGTCACAATGGAGGTGAATGATCACCTAAATTTTATCTATACACCCTCATTGCTCATGTAAAGGAATTTTCATCTTGGCTCCTCCTACCAGGCATAAGAGAGAAAGATATTTCTTTTGGAGGAGAAAATGTTTGCACTAATGCTCCACTATCAAGGCTAGTGGTGTTCTTTGTACTGATGTATCTTGGAAATTTTGCTTAATTATGAAGGTCATTGAGCCATCACACTTTCATGTGTATGTCGTAAATATTGTAATACTATTCTTTGAATGTTTGTGATGTATGATGTTTTCATCTTTATTAAGGAAATTGAACTATTTCAGTGGCTTTGGTACTTATCTTGTCGAAGGTGTGTTATATGTGTTTTAACAACCGTTGCTTCTATATGAACTATTTCGCTAGCTCTCCAATGATTCATTCATTTGTACATGTTCATGTTTCTTTACTATATTAGTGCTATAAATTGTGTTTTAAAGGCTCATTTTCTCCCCTTTTCAGTGGAAGAACCATGATACATTTCACATTTGAACATTCTACAACGCATATTCACTTGCTAATCCGAAAGCACATGTACATTGTTCTCTTGTGTTGAACTTTGTAGCCAAGGAAAATCTATAATAATATATGGCAGTGAGGCCTTAGTTCTAAAAGGGCTCCCACACCAAATGATGTGAAGTCTAATCCAGACTTTTCATCGAGGAGACCCCCTTGGTTGACATATTTCCATCATCGTGAAAAAAAGGTGCTAGAAGGAGGGCCAGATGATAAGTTGCATCCGTTGGGTCTATTTTGAACTTCTTATCCTAAATGGCTCTTCCCCACAACACAATCCTAAAATGTTTCTCTAATCTATCCCCTAGTAAACTTTTCATCTCTGTGGAACAATTTTATGACTTGTCGCAATTTAAGTTTGATAATGAGGGTGATACATCCATTACCGAGCATGCATCTATTTTTCTTAAGTTATGTGAATACTATGAAATTGATTGTGAAGATGTGGGTTGTATTCTTTTCTAGCTCACATTTGAAGGTCGAGTTAATCGATGGTGTCATACCCTACTACCTGCTTCCATTCATTCTTTTGAACACCTCATAAGGGTGCTGCATTTGGCATTTGATAGGTATGATTATGGGATGTTCTTAAACGAATAATCAACTAAGAATAAAATATAGTGAATCAGTTGGGGAGTCTTCTAATCGATTCCTTCACTTTTTTTATGAATTTCCAGAAGAACACACAAATTGGGATATCTTGAAACAAAGTTTGAGCATTTGGTTCATATCTCTTTGCACGTTCAATCTGAACCTCTTGAAGTTTTTGCTTCCCCAACCCTTGTAAATCATGATACATCTCTAATTTCATAGGAGGAACCTATTATTTCTTTAGTTCCTTGTCCTCCTCCTTTTCAAGTACCAATCGCGGTGTCTCTATGTGTTAATGCTAAAGTTGGTAAATCTGAAAATAAAAGTGTTGATCTGTCTCTTCAACCTTCATCCATTTCTCATGATCCAAATTTGATGGAGGAAACCTTGGAATGGTTCATGGAGCCTATGGTGAAGGCTAATTCTTCCACTCCTCAAGATGATCTAGCATTCTTAACCTCAACATTGAATTTGGTTTGACTGAAATGGTTACTTCTTCAAGGGAGATCTATTATCCCTTATCATCTACATGTCATGACTCTTTGTTCCATGATCCACTTGATCAATCTTCTCCACCAACTAGTTCTTCACACTCTCTTGATTTTCAAGTTGAAACAGGTACAAGGCAGTCATGTTACACGGGTAGAGGAGCAGAAATGTGAAGAGAATTTTTATCTATCTTCCCTCTTTCAAAGTTCCCTATGTCAATATGATTCTCTTCCATTCTTGGATGATTTTCAATCGACTAGCCTTGGTAGTCAATTGAATGAAGTTGATTTTCTTAATCAATCTATAATCGTGGGTAGCAATCATTCTGATGATAATGATTTTTTTGATGTATTCGACGATGAACGCCTATGTTATGAAACCAGCTCACAAAAAGATAGAAAAGATAAATCAACAACTTAGAAATCAGCCTCTTCAAGGGGGAAACCTCCTTTACATTACACAAATGAACAATTCTTGGATGATACAAATGACAAGACCTCCTTTCTATATAGAAGTCTAAGCGGTCCCAATACAATCAGAACTTACATAACAATAATATTGTAGGGCCACAACAATAACAATAGTGGGATTCTATGGCGTACAATAATAACAACATGGGGACTATATGGGCACAATAATACAATAAGAGGGTCGCACTAATAACAATAAGGTTTTACACTAGTAGTATAGGGACCTAACATGCCCCTCTCCTTCAAAAAGTGTTGTCCTCAACATTTGAGTAGTTCTGGATGCTTCTGTATAAAATTTTCATCTTCTCATGTGGAATATTCAGCGGGTAAGTTCTTCCACTTGATGAGATACTCTGAAATTGATCAATTTCGTAACTGTCAATTTCTTGTTTCTGTGAATGCTTCGGGTTCCAATATGATTTCTTCTTCTTCGTCAAGTTCTAGAAATATTGTTTCAACTGGGATCTTCTACAGCTTTTGAATGAGTGCCCACACTTCTTCGTCATTGTTCCATTCAACATTTTCTTCGTTTATCCAATCTATTTGGATAATAGAAATGGCACAAAACAATGTTCCACATCCTCATCCTTCCTTGAGAGTGCATTTGCAACAACATTTTTCTTCCATTTTTTGTAGATGATTTCAAAGTCATAACCCAACATCTTTGTGACCCATTTTTTCTATTCTTCTAAAGATAATATTTGTTCTAAAAAGTATTTAATACTATCATGATCCGTTTTTACCTTGAAGTGTCTTCCCATTAGGTAAGGTCTGATGTTTATAGGAACACTTCCTGGAATAAAATGAATAACATGATCATGATCACGAATAGATGGGAAGCCTTTGGAAGTCTCAAATACCTTAGAATTATTGTCCAAGACTTTTTGGAGATTTGGAGAAATAGATGATTTCAATGTGGGAACCTCTAGCAAACATAATTGTGCAATTACGTCTCATTGTTCCTTCTTTAGAAGCTTTGTCATTCTGTTAGAGCTGATTATCTTTCTTGATTTCCGTATGATACCCCTTAATTCAACTTCATTTCCTTCTTACAAAAAAAAAATCATGAAAAAATCTTGAAAATTGAAAGCTATTGTACCCAAGGATTGTAGCCATTGGACTCCTAGCACAACATCAGCACCATCCATTGGAATGGAAAGCATTGGGATATTAAATACATATTCTCCCATGGATAACTGGATATTGTGACACTTTCTAGAGCAATTTATGGTTCCTCCGCTTGCAACCGTCACTTGACACTCTGGTGTTGGATATAGGAAGCAATTCAACTCCTTTGCTATATTCCAATGAATAAAATTATGGGTACTACCTGAATCAATCAACACTACTACATTTTTCTTCTTGATATGTCATTTTATCTGGATAGTTTGGAGAGTGGTAATTTTGGCCAATGCATTACAACATATGGTCGGATTCATTTCTTCTTTCTCTAGGGTTTGTTCTTGGTATATATCCTCTTCTTTTGATGTTTCTTGTCATTTTCTTCCTCCTCTTCACAATCTATGTAAAATAATTTATTCCCATCACACTTATGACCTTTAGTGTATTTGCTATCACAACTATAACAAATCACTTTTTCTCTTTTTTCTTCCAATTGTTGTGGTGTCAAACTTGTAGGTTGTGGAAGGCTAGGGACAACAACACTTCCATATTTATAGTTGTGATTGGTAGACTTCCTTGTTGCCATGATTTATCTTTCCATTTTTCTTGCCAACCTGAATGCTTTCTCCAATGAATCAGGTTCCCAAAGACGAACCTCATGTTGAATGTTATCCTTTAAAGTCCCTATGAAAACATCAATCATATTCTCCTCTGGAATATCTTTTACCCTTATATTCAATTTTTGGAAGTCCTCAATGTGTTCTACCATTGAACCCTTTTGTTTGAGATTTATCAATTGGCTAAATAAAGTGTTGATTTTTGTATCCTCATAATGTGCTATCATTTCTTCTGTAAAAATTGCCCAAATGACAATTTGTTTACGAGAGCAAAGCCATTGATATCATACAAACTGATTTGATTCCAAATATAAATTTTCAACACGTATCTTTTGTGTGTTTTTCACATTATCAAGATCAAAATATTGCTCCAACTGTAGTATCCATGTTACGAGATCCTTACCATCAAACTTCCTCATATCGTTCTTTGGAACATGGTGGGTCTACAATCCACCTTTAGAGTCTATGAAATCATGATTAACATTTATTTTGTTCACATCATGAGTTTTCTCTATTACCTTTTTGCCATTAGGAAGCCTTTCTTGTAGCAACTTTGTCAAACCTTCCACGTCTTTCTTCAAATATTCAATGTTGTCATTCTTTGAATCATGATTAACATTTATTTTGTTCTCATTCTGAGTTTTCTCTACTACCTTTTCGCCATTAGGAAGCCTTTCTTGTAGCAACTTTGTCAAACCTTCCACGTCTTTCTTCAAATATTCAATGTTGTCATTCTTTGGATCATGATTAACATTTATTTTGTTCTCATTCTTAGCTTTCTCTACTACCTTTTCGCCATTAGGAAGCCTTTCTTGTAGCAACTTTGTTAAACCTTCCTTCCAACCTTCCATGTCCTTCTTTCAATCTTCAATGTTGTCTTTCATACCATCCATATTAACGTCCACAGCTTTCTTTAAACCATCCATATTATCTTCAACGCCTTTCTTTAAAGAATCCATCTTATCGTCCACGTCTTTCTTTAAACCATCTATCTTAGCTTATGTTACATTTTGTGAGAATGAAAGTTGTTGCACTTGGTCTCGTAATTTTGATATATCATGTTGCATTTCTTCCTCTTCATGAATCATGCTAGAGCTTTTAGGTTTCTTACTAATTGTTTCCATTTATTTCTTCGGGGCATCAATTAATGATAATTATTCTTCACTATGCCCTTTGAGTTCCTTCAAACTAATTTTTCAAACCAGACTTATGCAAAATTTTAAAAAAACTACACATCTTTTTTCACTTTGTAAGAGCTCGATATTGAATCTAATGTATCTCTGAAATTTCAAATCTCCAAGGTCTGAAATAGCGAATTGTGGTAGCCCTCTAAGTTCTTTTTCCAACGCCACTAGTTTCATCGAAATTGGATTCTCCAAGAAAATGTTATGCCCAATCTCCCAAGATGACCTGATTATACATTTTTTTAGTAGAGTGAACTTGTACGAAGTGGCACGTGTCATTGTTTCAACCTTTGGACCTGAAAGCAATTCTCAGAAAACTACAATCCATCCTCTTTCTGTAACTTCTTACAAAATTTTAATATGATACTCAGAGAGAAAGTTATGACGGTTTTCCCAAGATCACATGTTTGGGATGTAATTCGGGATCCTGCAAAAACCCTAAATGACTTGAACCATATTTCTGAACACATAGCGAAACAAGATCTGAAATTCGGGCCCGAATTTAAATAGGATATCAGATCAAATGGGTTTTAATTTCAGTGTCTGAACCTTTGTATAAAAAAACTTATAGCAAAAATTTCATGATGGCCTGTTTGAGATGGAATTTTGTACCTTGCAAAAACCCTAACTTGCTAAGATCATATCTTTGAAAATGTAGTGAGACGGGATCTGAAATTCAGACCCGAGGATCATCGAGATTTTGAATCTGATGGGTTGTTTTTTAGCTTCTGAAACGTCGCGGAAAATAAGTTATAGCAAAAATTCCATGATGACCTATTTTGGAGCAGCGAAACCCTAGAATCCAAAGCTCGGATACCAAATTGTATGAAACCAGCTCACAAAAAGATAGAACAACAACTTAGAAATCAACCTCTTCGAGGGGGAAACTTCCTTTACATTACTTAAATGAGCAATTATTGGATGATACAAATGACAAGACCTCCTTTCTATATATAGGAGTCTAAGCGGTCCCAATACAATCAGAGCCTAAATAACAATAATATTGTAGGGCCACAACAATAACAATAGTAGGCTTTTATGGGGTACAATAAAAACAATATGGGACTATATGGGCACAATAATACAATAATGGGGGATGCACTAATAACAATAAGGGCTTACACTAGTAGTATAGGAACCTAACAACCCAGGTGCATCAGCTGACCTTTATGTTTTTCATTAATATTTTAATTTGAAAGATTTATATCTTGAATCTGATTCGATCAAAGATGTTCTTATCAAAATTTCCTATTGATCTCACTATCCCTTGCGATCTACCATTTGTGATGCATCTACTTGCGATGAATATGCTCCATGCTCTTCAAGCTCTTCATCTGATAATTTAACTTTTCAATCAACACAATCTTATCATATGGAAATTGTACACCCATATCTACACATTAAGAGACACTAAAAATTAGTTATTAGCACATACAAGGGTGGCATTTTCAGCTAGAAACACCATGAAGACCAAAAATTAAAAGCTCTCCTAAGGTTCAAGTTAAAAAATTGGACCACGTGGGTGCACCATTAACAAAAACTAATGGTTGTGCGGCTATTTCTTCGATAGTCGCAAGGTCGCGAAAGAGTCCATTCAGCACCTCAGGCCATGAACTTGCTTGAGGAACCCTCCAAATCTTAACATGATGGGCTGACAAATTCGAGACTTAAGCCCCAAGAAGCCTTGAAGGCAAGGAATTGGTATCTCTCATCTCATTTATGAGGTGAACCACCCCATTGATGAGCCAAGGGGAGGAGGAGTTTCCAAGAAACTCTATAAATACAAGTTCTAGGAGAGCTACTAACAAGAAAAAAAACATTTTTTTGTTGTCAAAATTGCTCCCTAGGAATCAAACATTTCATTGAAAAGAGGATTCCATCATTGAGATATTTTTCATACTTATTTGAGAGAGAGGAAACTTGCAAGGATATTAAAGAAAGGAACTTTTGCGTTGAGGATTTTTTAGCACCATTGCTCAAATAGTTCTCTCCAAAGTGTCTTTTATTCATCTATTACATCTCTTCTAAATTCAACAATCAATAACGGGAACCCTTTTCCATTACTTTGTTGATGTGTTTTCTTCGTTAAGCATTGTTCATGTGTTCATTTCTTAATTTTTAGCTTATGTTTATGTATGTATTGTTTTCATAACCTACAGTGCTTTGTTTACACATGGGTGTCCACTAACAACAACCAATTGATTGTGTTTCCTTGTAGGGAACAACCAACTCTAAGGGAGGTGTATTTGGTACGCTATAGCAACAAATACACTACCACAAGATGGTGACTCCACTAGTTTCTTTTCTTTGATCTAACATTTGTTTTTGCAGGACCTTCTATCTGCATTTTCACTCCATTGTACTTATATCACCTCTCTGGAATTTTTTCAAGACCTTTAGGACCTATTTTCGGCCGAGAAGTTTAATTTTTCAAATTTTTTTGTTGATTGCACGACTTTTGTCGCAAAAAAACACGCGGTCCACACGCCTTCGCACTAGAAACTTGCACGGTCTACAGAGAGCACAAAAAATCATCGTAATTTTTCTTTCCTAGGTGATTGGCTGCCTTTAGTGAATTCACTTCACCTCTGCATATTTTTTCCCGTTAGTTCAAATTTCTTAGTTGTTTTACTAATCATTGTTATTAGAGTAATAATACAGTCTTTACTTTTAATTTGCATTACTCACATAGCTTAATTAAGAGTAAATGTAAGTGGCCATAATCCACACATCTTTTTCAATCTACTTTGTTATTTTTCACAAGACACATAGCTTAATTAGTAAATGAGTAAGTGGTCCATTATCAACACATCTTGTTTACTAACCAAAGAATTTTTGTATTTCATTAGTTTTGGGACTAGGACCAAGTGTTACTAAAGAAATTAAGTAGCCCATGCTTCCCTTACATCTTTTTAGGTGATCCTAAACTTACATATGAAAGCTTTCTTAAAGCACTTGCTTTTTCCATCTCCCTTTAGGCACACATAGTGTAATAGAAAGTAAGTGGGCCACTATCCACATATGTTAGGCCCCTATACTATTAGTGTAACCCCAAGGGATGAATGGAAGAAGGACAAAGAAGTGTGGCCATTCATTCAAAAGTCACAGGATATCCCAATTCAAACAATATTGCCAAAAATTGAAGAGGAAGGAAAAATCATATTGGAACCTGGAGCAGTCACAGAAACAAGAACCCGACAGCTACGAAATCGATCAATTTCAGAGTATCTCATCAAGTGGAAGAACTTACCCACTGAATATTCCACATGGGAGGACAAGAATTTTATACAGAAACATCAAGAACTACTCAAGCATTGAGGACAACACTTTTTGAAGGAGAGGGGCATGTTAGGCCCCTATACTACTAGTGTAACCCCTTATTGTCATTAGTACAAACCCTTTATTATATTGATGTACCCATGTAGTGCCCATATTGTTACTATTGTGCCCCATAGAAGCCCACTATTGTTATTATTGTGCCCTTACATTATTATTTTTATGTCGGCTCTAATTATATTATGACCCCTTAGACTCCTATATATAGAAAGGAGGTCTTTTCATTTGTATCATCCAAGAATTGTTCATTTATGTAATGTAAAGGAGGTTGCCCCCTCGAAGAGGCTAAATTCTAAGGCATTAATCTATCTTTTCTATCTTTTTGTGAGCTGGTTTCATAACAACATATCATTTATTTTCATGCAAGGAATAATCAAAACTTAGTGTAATTAGAGGATATTGTAAAGGATCATCGCATATCCACATCTTATCACTCTTTGTATGTTCACTCTACCACTTGCACACACATTACACTTTACACACTAAGCTTCTCTAAACTTTCTACAAAGGGAATCCAGTATCAAGAGATTTTATACTTAGTTTATTTTTGCTTACATTCTCACACCATAAGTGAAGAAAGGCTCCTAAAAATCAACCATAAATTGAACAAACTAAATTTCCCCACAAAGGCCATAAAAGAATTTATAGTTCAGGTTAGGACCACTGGGGGTAGGCATCCCACGACTCATCATGGTCATGTTACATTCTTGAAACAGAGGTTGACTTTTAGAGTGCTTCAAAGCCTTCATCATCCCATAGAAAATACTACCTAAGCACGTCAGAGACCCAATTTAGAGGGTGTTTGGCTCAGGTCCAATGCGTGTAGTACTATATAGTGTTACCCGACCTATATGGTGCTCGATACTGGTAACTAATTACCAAAGAGATCAAGATTTGACTGCTCATGTGGGACGAAGGTATATTAGTGGCCAATATTAGGGCATTTGCTCCCTATAGGTGGAGGTGCGGAAAGCACTAAAGCCTCATTCATTACCTTGGTTGATTCTTTTGGCTACTAGAAGCATCTCCAGTTCTTTCGGGACGTGGCACCAGTACCCATTATAAAATATCCTCAAGACCAAGTTATTTTGAGAGTGGTAAGGATGAATAGGTCTTCACAGGATCTTTTATCATATGCAAGAACAAACAAAAAACCATTTTTTCTTTTTTGATTTATCACATTGCATAGCTTAAAGGGAAAGTACCCACTCCTTTTCCCTTTCTTTTATGCTTGTGATTTTGCTTTGATACATATCCCCTTCCATAATCACCAAAAGTGACATGCACTTGACACCATAGGGAACCCCACGGTTCCTCGTCGCTCTAGGTGCTTCCAAAACCTTCCCCCGTTACCGAGAGGTGTGCCTAGTCCCTCGGCATTTAAGAGGAGAAGACATCATGCAACCATCATTATAGGATCATCCTTTACCAGTGCAACTTTAATTGGGACCCTTCCCCCTCAAAGTACTCCTTTAAACACCCCTCAAGGGACTCCACACAGTACCCCTTTGGGGAGCCCAAACACCACCCCTCCAGAGAGTCCACGTGGTTCCCACCAGGGTAACCCCTCTCACACTTCCCCGCAGGGAACTCCTTTACACATTGTTGTTCAAAATCATTTTGTGATGGAAAACAACAACCAAGTCCCATTTCTAGCTTCTTTAAATCTTCCATATTTATTCAAGTTAACCAACAACTCCATTGCACATGGTCAAAATTAGCCACCTGTGCCTACAAAGTTACCTCTTAATATCCCAAAATTCGAAGGTAAACAAGGGAAAGACCCGAGAAACCATTTTATGACTTTTCACCTTTGGTGCTCATCCAACAGCATCACTGATGACTCTATTTACCTACAATTATTTTAATGCACCCTCACGGGGCCAACATTGAAATGGTACATAGGAGAGACCTTAAGTTCCCACGCAACCTTTGACTCTCTGGCCATGGCTTTTCTCACATTTTTCCAACTCCCAATCTTCCAATCTTCTCACCCATTTCAAGCAAACGTTGGCCACGCATATTTCAGACCACATCCATGAATAGTAGAAACATCGTAGCTTCTGTTAGGGTCCTATAATTTATAGGATCTCAAGGTAACTGAGTATTATATCTAACAAATATTATTTTGTAAATATTTGTCAATCTACCAATGATTTCCAAATAAAAGAAAAAATAATTAAAAAATGAAAAGAGTGTATAGATAAGAAAAAGAGAAAAACAAAAAATATTGAAAAAAAAAAAAAAAAAGATTGGACCCGACCAAAAGAGAGAAAAGTCAAAAAAGAATAATATTGAAAGTGTTGCAAGTCTAAATGCCACTACTCATAGATAGTTTTTGCTCCATTACTGAAAAATAAAAGTTGTGTGCTGCGTTTTCAAAATGCCACAATCACTAGATTTTAGTTTAATCATACAATGTAATCATGATTAAACTCCTTTAAATGTATGTAAATTAAGATAGAGAATAAAGATTTACCCAACAGTTTAATCTGGGTAAATCATTAGTTAAGTAGAAAATGACATTGATCCAACTGTTTAATCTAGATCAATAGGAGAAATAAGGGATAGGTTAGGTAGTTTTTCATTCTATATAAAAGAAAATAAAAATGGTTTTGCTATTCTAAGTGCACCCTAGAGATAAAAATAAAAAATGCTAGTTTAGTCATGGGTAGGCAGATTTCATCATTTGTGAAAATATATGTATCTGTAATTTTTGTCCTAACTTTTAAAGATATGGTAAAAAATGGAAAATCTATGTGCCATAGGATAAAGTCTTTTATATGTTTCATCATTTATTCCTTGTCCTAAGTCGGGAAGCAAAGGTTAAAAAGCCCAAGTGGACAAAATCTCTTTGTCGCTTATGGTTAAAGTACTGCAGCATAGAAGGCATTGGGATGTGATCCCGGTTTTGATCAACGAATCTCATTCACTTTTGCCCCCCCTCATCATTCTGCCTTTACCACTCGGGGGGGAGGGGCAGTCCAGAAAGCAGTTTCTCCCGTCGGGCCCCATCTCCTACGTGGAACATCCTGGCGATTTCGCACCCCACTCACCAAAACCATTAACCGCCCGCTACCCCCTCTGGAAACCACTCTTCCCTCATCCACTCCATCGCGCCCCACCATGTTTCCTCCACTACTCTCTGTTCGCCACATGACATGACCGTTGAACCAATTAAATGTTTTCCTAGCCAAAACGACGGTTCTCCATTTAATGTGATTTCTCCTGGGTAACTGTTCAAAAAACTAATGGTCTCGCGTCATTTCAACAAGGTGATTCTCTGCGGCATTTAAAACTTGTGGAACCCATATGTTTTTGTTCCTTATCATTCATCTTGTCGCTCTCTTACATTTTACTAGTTGTCTTCTGACATTCACAATTTCCCACAGTGATCTCTATCAGAGCAATTCCAGAGCCAGATCACGACATAAAACTGACAATTCCTTTTCATTTTCATCTGACAGTCCGTTTTTCTATTGTGCTCGGTAAGCTCTTCTACAGATTTATCCTCTCTTCTACAGATTTATCCTCTTCTCATATTTTTACAGTCATGCCTCCAAAAAACTAAAACTCAAGATAAACTCATTAATCCTTTAAATCCTCCTTCGGTAGATTTAGATCATACCCCTTTGGCCGATATAGATTACAGGATTAACGAAGCCCAGTGTGACAGTGATTTTCTGGAATTGTATTGTTGGTTAGAGGATAAACACAGAGACAAAACTGGTGAAATTGGGCTCTGAGAGTCCAACCTCCCCCATTATATTTTCCCTTGACATTCCAAGCCCCAGACTTTACCAGGAGATGTCAAGCATGTTATATCTCTACACAAAGAGCCATCATTGCCCCTATGGGTGGCATTCTTTTCACAATTACAGCCCAATCCATTGACCAAATGATGCTGACCCCCACTGTGGAAAATGATTCCCCTTTCTCCCTAGAAGCTCCACCCAGTTTTATCAAAAGCTGGATTTTCCCACCAGAGCCAGAATTTTTGAGATTTTCTTGCCAGAGAATGCCCAATTACCCAAAAAGAATCCTCCATATCCATCTTGGATCTTCCTTGATCATGCCAAGTAGATTATTTCCATGATTTCTTACATTTTAGGCTATTATTCTGATCAGTGGGTAGATGAGCCCATTTTAGGATTCCTCTCCATATTTTCCACAGAGAGCAAGCCCTCCTTGGTTTTCAAATTCAGTCAATTCATGGTTGATAGTATCCATGAATAGTTCATAAAAGTTCCTACATAACAAGTGTTCAATTACACCTCTATTTTGATTTATATGTTCCTCTATTATCAGGCAAACGAATTCAATTTTGCATTGCAAAAGCTTGATGATGCAGGGAACCAGCAGCTAATAATCTTTTGGACCTCATTGGTCATGAGAGAACAACAAGAATTCACCTACAAGCAATTTATTGAAGACTTTGTTCATCCATCCATGAACATTCTGAACAGTGTAGTACAACCCAGGATAAGTGAGGAAATCAAGAGTATTCTACACTTGACAGATTAGGAAAAGACTGGGGATTGGTATTTATACCAAAATTACATAGAAATCAAGGTGTATGGTTGTGAATTGGCACCCTATAAACTCCCCAAATAGCTCCCAATGAGGATTTTTCCCTGGAGTATCAACAATTGTTGAATTTAGATGACATCCACTTTGTAGTGGCCAAGAAGAAGGCACAATTCAGAATAAAGACACAGGGGGGCACATTTGTGTGCAACACAAGGGCAGCAGGTGAAGAGGCGAATAGAATGCTTAAAGAAATGAAGTTTACTCTGAGCTTTAAATGGTCTTATGACCCCTGTGGCATTATTTCAAAGCTCAGAGTGGAGAACAATAACACTCCTTACATTCATACTTCAAGGCCAAACATAAAGCAGTATGCCAATTAGCTAGAGTGGACAGAAAATACCTTGCGAGAAGCTGAAGAACAACTTTTTTCTACTTCTAGTTTGTAGACTCCTATTCCTCAGGAAAAATCAAGCAAAAGGAAGAAGGAGGAAGGATCATCATCTACAATTGGGAGTGAAGCTAAAGAAATTTAGAATCAGCTATAAGAAGAGAGAAAATATAACTCCTAGAGTAAAATTGGATAAAGAAACTGAAGAGAAAGCAGCCATCATCATCGTAGATTCACCACCTACAACTACCAAATTCACAACATCTCCTATTGAACCTTCATCTTCACACAGTCACAAGGAAACAGAGCTAGAACCACAAACTGTCCAAACAAGAAAAAGAGAAGACAGTTCTTGATAGGTATGGGAGATAAAGCTCAAGAATGAAATTCTAAAAAACAACACTTATAACCAATTTTGGAAGTAGACCTCTAGCTCACAGAGTAGGTTGATGTCAGCGTTTGACACAGAGCATGGAAAAATGCAGATGGCTTTTCTTGAGGCCCAGATTCCACAGCCAAAATCAGCAGCAGACTACAATAGCACCACTTTTGAATTCATCACAAAGGACATACATCCCATTGATCAAATGGAGATGCACAAGAAAACTAGTGAAATGGTATCATCCACTTTGATTAACACTGCTATGTCACTTTCTAAATTGTAGGTTTCTTTTGCAAATGTCCAGTCACAGTTGAAAATGGAGAAAGTGTCCTCCTTGTCAAAGGATAACAAGATCAAGTCCTTGGAATACTTGGTGATTAAGATAGGGTATGACCCTAAAGATGTCAATGCTGCTGAGGAGATTATCAAAAACAAGAACATGCACATTGCAGCATTGAGGAAGCAACTCAAGTTGACAGCGACAGAGGATCCAATGACCAAGGATATTGAACAAGGTGAAGCACAAAAAGCAGATATGATGAAATTGATCATAGAACAGAATATACAGATTAGGCAGATGGAGGCAGAGATGAAGAACTTGATAAAGGAGAAGGAAGACAGTATGAAGATGGCAATTGTCCCCCTAGATACCATAATTATTTCTCAACTTCCATCAACACGAACAACTACTGCAGCCACTTTTTCCACTCAGCTTGCAAGTGTTGAACAGGTAACACAGACACAACAGAACATGTCACTACTGTCAAAGGAGATTGAGACTTTACAGCGCCAGCACAAAGCCTTGGAAGTGCAAAAGGCCAAAGCAAAAGCAGCTCGAGTTACTAAAACACAAAAATCCCAAATATCGTTGGAAAAGTTGCAATAGGTAGAGAGAGATACTTCAATTGGTTAGACCTTGGCCCAAGCCAAGGAAAACATCTGGATGAACATACTGGACTCCATGAATGAGATTTGGCCTTCTATCCAAATCATATTTAAACAGAAATAACTTATAGAAAAAGCTACATAAACTATTGTGCAGGGAAGAGAAAAGTTGGGAGAGATGCCCACATAAGCCTCTAACATAATCAATTTCTTAAACTCAATGTCCAAGTATGAGATTGAAGAATTGGGGATCATTGACAGAACTACCACCATTCTAGAAGTCAAGAAAGTCTTGACAAAGAGAAATCTCATTGATCAGTTGGAAGAAAGGTGTGAAACCTTGGAGCTGTAAGTAAACAGGTTTACCAATAGAATTGAAGCATTGATCCAGAAAGGACTACCAAGAATTTATTTTATAAATGACAAATTAATGACTCAGGAAGATTATATCTTGAAGATGAAAGAAGTGGCTAGAAGTTGCATCACAGTCAGTGGACTTAAGGGTGACATGACAGCAAAGGCCTTTTTGGAAACCATGGCTAATGATTTCTATGTACAGAATGAAGTAAAACACATTTTTACTGTGAAGCCAACCTTTGCCAAATACACAGAGGTAGATGAAATCTACCGCAGGGTAACAAAGATGAAAATACCAGATGAAAAGAGATGGGAAGAATTGGTTGATTTACTGGATTGAAGGATAATTCAGCCACAGTAAAACAATTTCCAACGCAGCAGCCAGCACGATCGGAGAGTTTAGCATCGCAACACTGTTTCGGGTTGACTCAGCAACTGAAACCATCAAAACAGGGCCAACATTCCTTTCAGTTGCCTACGTGGCCTATTTTTCTGCCAGAATTAGATCATATTGTTTTTAATTAGGCTAATAATACACTATCGGTTTGACAGTGATTTTTGTAAAGGATTTTTTGTAATTTTCATGATAAATACTTCATTGTTTGAAGTAATAAGGGTTGATTTCCGAATGTAATTTC
Source organism: Pinus tabuliformis (assembly GCA_031772625.1). Lineage (NCBI taxonomy): Eukaryota > Viridiplantae > Streptophyta > Pinopsida > Pinales > Pinaceae > Pinus > Pinus tabuliformis. The sequence continues at coordinate 467,375,587 of CM062810.1, forward strand.
CTTCTGCATATTGTAATTTTCAAAGCATTGGAGCATCAATAATACAAGGACCTTTCACAGGATTCATGTGGTGTACTAAATGGTGATGTGTCTCTTTTGTCCATTTGTTTAAACATTGTTTTTCCTTTCTCTGTTATTCTAAAATTCTGAATTAATCAACAGAAACAGTGATAAATAGGATTCGTTATTTAGAGTGCCCTATTTTGGTTGTTGTTAATTTTAATGTTTTCCACTGAATTCATATCAAGGAATTCTTAATTTCTCCTTGGTTTTCACTGAACCTTACACTTCTGGTATTCAACAATTTATTTAAATTATGAAAAGATCCAGTTAGTGCAACCTAGCTTGCCCTGTGAGAACTCCTCTAAAATTGATGCAAAATCCAGTTTTATTCATAGAGTCCATAGCCCAATGGAACTATAACACTCAAATCAACCAAACATTTCAAACAAAACAAACCAGTACAGTCATAACTAGCCTAAAGTTTACACTAAAACAAAGCTAAATGAAATAGAGAGATACATCTATGAGGCTGGCAGGGCTAGATCCTAGCTTCCAAAGTGGTTTTGATGTTTTCCTATGTGTTTACTCCCTCAACCTCAAAAATACAGAACGGAAACAGCTTGTGCAAGGCTCATATAGAAGCAAGAATCCTCCTCAACTTATTCTTGAGATCCCTCACCTCAGAAATATCAAAGGATGTCACTTCCACATATCTTAAAAATGAGGAAGAGATTATTTGAAAGTTGAACAATTTGAGCTCATATACACACAATCTAGGTACCTCTACCATGTCCTCCAAAATGCTCCTCACCTCCCATCTTTCAGACCCAAGCTACCAGGAGCACCAAGTGCTGCAGACGAGTTGATCAACACCATTGCCTAAAATCAACCTAGAAACACTTACCAACAATCTGGAAATGTGTACAATGGCCAAACCACTTGCCAACCATATGGTCCCTCACCTGCATTGCAACCATAATCCAACATGGGATATTATCCTAGTCACCTTGCACTTGTGCAAAATCCTACTATATAGGGCAACCAATTGTTAAAATTGGAAACTAGGGACAAATTCCACTTTGGATAGCTCAGTTTATGGAGATGATGATTACATTGAATTCCTCTTTTCGAGAGGACAAAAATTGACCTAAAAATCATCAAATTTGGACAAGGCAAAGTGTACTTTTGAATTATAAGCCCACATGTTCATATTTGATCAAGTCAACCCTAAAGCAAATTGGACACCCTTGGAAGGCTATAAATACAAGTGACCTCCAGCTCATTTGGAGATTATCATGGATCATTCTTCTATTTTTTTCTTTATTTTAGCTCACACAGGTATAAGGCAGGTTCGCAGAGATACAGGTTTGCTCAAAGGTGAAATTATAGAATCTGAAGCTCGCACTTATTTTTTTAGGGTTTTGTTTCTCATTCACAGGCTAACCAAAGGACAAATTCAACTGGTCACTAGCTTGCAGGCTCAAGGGAGCAACTAAAATCTCTTAGTCGCTTGCATGCCCACTTCCTCCCTGCGATTGGGACCTCATGTTTCATTTTTCTGTTGGCCGAAGTTTTTTCTTGTTGACTGCAGTGTTCGACAGTTGACCACAAACTGTGACAGTTCATTATAAGCATCTAAATCAGGGTTTTTGAGTATGAGCATGGTTGGGTTCATCTCATGGATATTGTTTAGTTGATCATTTTTGGAAAGTTGTATGGATGAAGATATGGCTTATTGTACTCTCTTTTGTTGAATCATTCAATGACAATCTAATAAGAAAAATAATTTGAAAGGGTTTTTCCCACAGTGGGTTTTTCCCTGGTCTCCAACCAATCTTGGTGTCTCTATGTGTGAGTGTTTTTCTTCTATTTCTCCTTTTTGTTCTATTGCATTGATGATGATGATATTATTATTTCTACATTGTTTCATATGTTGTTGAATAATGATGTAAACATAAATAATGTGATGATGTTATGAGATGAATTTAATGTGTAAATGAAGAAATTCAATTATCAAAACAAAGGACAATAGAGCCCTAATAAAAATTAACATGGTATCAGAGTTGGGCTGAAGAAAAATTATTGAATATCACCCCTATGGAGACACCTCTTATGGAAGCAAGAAAATATGGTGGAGACCTAAAAGAATACTAGGGTTTGAAGGTAAACTTAGGCAATTTGTGTATTAGGGTTTGATGGATATTATGAGGTTAGGGTTTGGGAGAAACCCTGGTTTATGGCAAATATTTCAGATATGAAACCTAGAAATCCTAGCATCGTCAATGTGAAAATGCTCAAGCACTTGTGACAAATTTGATGAAGCCCTAGATGGGATAGTCTTTATTAGGCCTGGTTGCAAATAAAATTGGTGGAAATATTGAAGGACAATGGAAAATGATGGCTCTTGAAGGCTTGTTCAAGAAGGAGATGATCACCTCTCATGGAAGATAAGTATTTTTTCATTTATGGTGCTTCTTTATGTCTTTAATTTGGTTTAGACTTATTGATTTGATTATTGTTTTGATTATTACTTATACTTCCTGCATGTATATGTGAGTATTTGGATACCTCTAAATTCTTGATGAGATATGATAAGTCGATCCTTCTGGAGGATCATCTGAGATGCAGGGAAGATGGCTAGTGTAGGAAGTGAAGACCTACAGTCTCCCATGAAAAATAAGTTGACAAAGTACTCCCGCTACCAACGTCAAATAAGGAGGTGCACAGGGATCTGAATATACAAGGTATGTATGATGTATTGGTTCAATGTTATGCCTCAACTGCAGTATTAGATGGAAAGGTAAACCCTTGTTAATTTTTCATAGGGCTACATTGTTCTTTCCTTTGATAATTGCATTTCATCATTAATACATTAATTTCACCCCATATCATTATTATATTATTCAGATCTACACCATTATTCATCAACATATGCATTTATATAGAAATAACAAAAACCAACTATGGGGAAAATCCTTGCAAATCTTCTTATTCTTAGATTGTCATCAAATGATGTAGCAAAAGAGAGTACAATGGTCCATAACTTTATCTATGCAGCAAAACAATAATGATATCCATGAAACAGATCTAATCATGTTAGAAATCAAAACCCTCATATTGATGGTTGTAATGTGTTGTCACAAACTGATATCAATTGTTGTATATTGTTATCATTGTGATGAACATTGTTGATCACTGAGCAAAATCATCGGAATATTGAAATCTCATCTTTGAGTCTCAGAGGCAGGTAGGAGGAGTTGTGCGAGCATCTATAACAGACTTGGATGCTCTGTGTGAACTGTTTGTCAGCGATTGTGGGAGATCGGACTCTCCCATACCATTATGTGCATGCATCTAGGGTCCAACTCATCAGAGCTACTTAAAAACCCTTGGTCGCTCCCTTGAAGTTACTTTGCGTGCGTCCGAGACAGCCTGGAAACTCTCAAGACCACTCTGTGCGAGTGTCCTGGGACCAATACCTCCAGATCTGCCTCTAAATCCTTGGACACTCCCATAAGCCTTTGTGCCAATTTCCAAGGCTCTTTGGACTCTCTCATAACCATTGTGTGCCAACATCCAGGGACTAAAAATTCCTTGTTCTATGCCAACGTCCAGAAACCAAAAAACCCTAACTCAAAGCAAAACTCACACCTGTGATTTCGAACCCTTGCATGAACTCTTTCCGGCGAACCTATGCAAACCAAAACAAAAGAGAAGGGAAGGTAGCTTGATCAAATGTGTTCAAATGAGCTTAAGGTATCTTCTATTTATACGATTTCCTGAGGGTCCACTTTGGGTTAAGGTTGACCCAAGAAATTACCCTTGTGCTTAGGGTCAACCCATTCCATAATACATGTATGAATAAAATAATTCATAGCTCAACTTCCGCTTAACCAAATTGGGTGATATTTAGGTCAATTTTGGTCCTCTTGAAAAGAGGAATCCAATACCATCATTATTTTGGTCATTTGAGTTGTCCAAGGTGGAATTTTACTATAGTTGCAAAAATTAACACTCTATCTCAACTAGGGTGAATTCCACCTACCAATATATGTCCATCAATCAATATGCCATTATGGAATCTTCAAGTGTCATCACGTATCATCACGGATCATATTTGTCATGTAGTCATCATTCCATGTCCATCTCAAGTGTCTCATCATTATACATCTCGATCTATCCTTTGCTTATTCTTGCTTATCTCTTGATTGTTCCTGCTCATATGTTGAACATTCTCGGATCTAGAAGGAGAATTTGTTACCAGAGGGGAGCTTAAGATACCACCTTTATCCATCAAGTTTCTACCTGGAATCTCTGCCAACGGGTTTCTACTAGGAATATCATCATCAATCGTCATCGAGGAGCGTATCATCAAGGAGCACATCTCAACCTAGAACCACATCGGGGAGCACCTCTCGACTCAGAATCTCATGGGGGAGCTATACATCTACAACCCCATATCTAGCAATAGGATATCCACACACATAGTAGATCACATCTCGACCCTGGGATCTCATTAGGGAGCTCAATCTCATCCTGGAATCGCATAGGTTTATCTCAAACCATCCTATTGCCTACTAATATTCCCATCAATGACCTTGAATAGTCATGTGGTAGAACACCTGCATCATAATCGACTTGGGGTGTACATCCAAAGTACGCTCTCAACTTGTTGGCCAAATGAGGAGCAGTATTCCCGACAAGTCAGCCTGGTTGTGCATATGATGCCAACTAGGGTATACTCTGCAAATACCAAATAGGGGAACAGCATTCTCTGACCCTATGAATATAGGGGAACATCATTCTCCAAACCTATGGGTAACAGATAGGGGTAACTCCCTATTGTCCAGAGTTCCCTCAACATCAAGAGCCCTCCATCTCAATTCATCACCCTGGAAGCTTAAACAAGGAGGAAGAGTTGGCTCAATGTCCTCGATCAGCACTGCTCTCATCATACTCAAATCTGGTATCAACTTGTCTCAATAGCAATTGTTTCATGTTCATACAGAACATCAAATCAAATATCATGTCAAATCATATATAATCATATAAATCACAAAAGGATACCATAATCATCCTCTCTCTCAGGAGGTGTCAACCACAAGCCTAAGCTTGTTTTGAACAGATCCATTGTCTCAATATATGAGAGTATCGCAGTCCCAACTATAAATATAGGACTTTCTTCTAATCGAATCTCAATGTATCCATGTCATATCCAGATCATGCTTAGATAGCTCTCTAAGGAGCCCCTTCATCCTGCCTCACAACTAGCCATGCTTGCAATATCTTACTCATCTTCAATCGTACTATGGACCTCTCATCCAAAATATCATGGTAGATCACATACTAAAGAAACATTTAAATGTGCTTAAAAATAATCTCTATTAACATCAATGCATCCATGTAATCACATATCATAAGATAAATATCTCATTCTCAAAAATAGAACACCTCATGCAGATATTTCAAAGCATGCTCAGTGGAAACTCTATGTGAATGAAGCAGCTCAATCATGAATTTATTCGGATTCTATGCACATCATATATATATAGATGTTCAAAATGGAAAATCAATGCTTCAAACAATTGTTGGATGCCATGTCAAGTTCAACATTTGAACTTCAAATCGAAGTATCCAAGGATTTGCATTAATCAAAAACATTTTCTAATAGCTTTGCAATATGGAATTTCTTTCCCAAATTCCAAATATCGATTCATCACGCCATGATAGATCATTTCGGGCTTTAGAAGCCATCTCCCTCTTATTTAGATCATCAAAGGCTCATCACCTGTCACAAGTAGATCATCGGGATATAAAACCAAAACCATAATCAATATCAAAGCCATACCTTGGAACTCATCATCCTGACTTCATTAGATAACTATCAAATATAGATATATATGGGTTGCAATGCTCTAAGCATAATGCCTTGCTAAACTAGCATAATCGGTGATAAATCAATGGTGTACCATCACAACAACAAAGTCAGCTCATCAGAGTTTAGAACCTTGATCATGACCATTATCAAGGTCATTAATATCATAGTATCAATTCTTTCAACCAGGAGACAGGAGACAGTTGGACTTCAAAATGCCAACAAGTTGTCATCAACCATACATTATCAATCCGAACTTGATCAAGTCATTCTCATAATCATAATACAAGTCATTTATGTCACTAAGTGCAAATGAATACACCAAGGATGAGTCATGTAGGTTTCAATTTCATGTTGAATTACAATTGTTAGTACTTCAACCATTGTGCTAGGAACGAGGAGGACAACACAAAATCATTTTTCAGAATACCCACATAAGTGATTTTTCCCACATAGTATTGATATCAGGGCAAGTCAACAATCGTCAAATCATATCATTAGACATCAGATCAAGTCAAAATTAGCTACGGCAAAGAGATCTATAGTCAAAGCATATATCAATTATCAAATCAAATTTATTTTCAAGCATCATGACAAAACATTGTTCATATATACCAGAAATCCAAATCATGCCAACCTCTTGTAGCACAAACATAGTGTAATATATATATGTATGTCTTGGTCACTTGCAAACTTAAATTCAATATGCATGTTCATGTTATGGAAAACGTTCAAGATTTTCCTGCTTACAGATCTTGTTGTTATCTACCACACATCTATAGGGCTGGTATCCTCCAGGGGAATATCTGATTTTATGTAAGATACTTCATTTTTATGTGATTAGCAATTTAACCCAACAATGCTAGAGACATCTTGATTCAGAATTCAGAGAGCTTCACATGATGGTTAATTGTAGTCAAACCTATGGACGCTCCCTTCAAGTTAGCATGGGAGCGACTTTAGATACTTGGACGTTGTCTAGGCCTTAGCATGCGTGTGTCCAGGGACGAAATCTCCCAGTTGTATGCTTGCGCCTAGAGAAGAAAACCTAATTTTTTTATAGGCTTCAGACCTAAGACTCTGTTGCAAATCAATACTGTCAGATGCACATAAATGATACTTCAGCAACACATAATGAAAATTGTATTATGAGTACGAGTCTTGAGAAGATATTCTCCCTCTGACTGGGGATCTACATCATTCATCTTCATTCATATCATCTGCCTGTCTCTACTAGAGTCAAGCAACAGCGGATCTTGTTACATCATAAACATATCTATCATGGTTATCAGCATTCTAACATCAATTTTCCATCAAAGGTTTAGACTCAAAGCAGTAGATAGATGCAACATCATATCTCAATGATTATGAACACAATATCATTTTCTATCAAGTCAATTCATCAAGTTAGGACATTCAGTTTAACCATATGTCGTCAAGACATGTCCTCCTGAAAAAAGGAATCTAATGCCATCATTATCTTGGTCATTTGAGTTGTCCAAGGTGGAATTTAAGCAAAGTTGCAAAAATTAACAACCCTAAGACATGATGAGTATATCACCTTCACAAATGGCTCATGTATGCATATGAAAGGAAGTTTGATTCATGATACCTATGAGGAAATGATACACTTGGTAGTGATGAAGTATATTACCTTTTAGACATAACGAACTTCTTAATTCTATGAAGCCACTTAATATTATTCTTTGATATATTGGTATACTTTATGTTTGCCTAACATCTATCATTTTGGATATCTTGATCCCATAAAGGAAGTTTGATAACTCAACTTCCTCTTGACCAAATTGGGTGATATTTAGGTCAATTTTGGTCCTCCCAAAAAGAGGAATCTAATGCCATTATTATCTTGGGCATTTGAGTTGTCCAAAGTCGAATTTGACTGCAGTTGCAAAAATTAACAACCCTAAGACATGATGAGTATATCACCTTCATAAATGGCTCATGTATGCATATGAAAGGAAGTTTGATTCATGATACCTATGAGGAAATGATACACTTGGTAGTGAAGAAGAGTATATTACCTTTTAGACATAATGAACTTCTTAATTCTATGAAGCCACATAATGTTGATCTTTGGTATATTGGTATACTTTATGTTTGCCTAACACCTATCATTTTGGATATCTTGATCCCATAAAGAAGGCTAGCACCTTGATTTTAATAGATGATAACTTGATACTATTGATAATGTTTGTGATAAGCATGGTAACCATGATGATAGAAGTATAACAATGAGATTGATATTCATGATCTTCTTGTTGACCTTAACTAAGTTTTGATGAGTTTGGTAATTATGGCATATAGTAAAACTGAATTTTTTGACTTGATGGATTGAGTTATGTGACAAAGAAGTAATGTTGTGATCATGATTCTTGAAGAATACTCATATTATCTATTTGACACTAACCCTTGATGAAATATTGATGTCATGATGTAATGGTGAAGTAGTTGATGCTAACATGATATGACCATGATAAATATGTGATATCATCTGAATTTATGATCTAATAGAGTTGTTGATGCATGACAGTATTATAGATAGGTTGATGACTTGAATGAAGATGGTTGAACTGGCTTCCCATTCAGAGGGAGAATATCTCCATAAGATCCCTACATCAATTATCATTTGCATTATATGTATAGAAGAATCCTTATTGTTGAAGTAAGATTTATGGACATGAATGGACAAATATCTAATATTGTTGGTATGCAACAAAGTTATGAAGAAATACTTTTCCTTACTCTAAGCCTCAACCTCACAAAAGCAAGCCTAAGAGTGTGATTATAGCCTCTCAACTGCATAGAACAAGCCCTATGATTGTGGCTATACCTATAGGACACAAAACTAAAGCTTTATGCATAAAATCAGAAGTGCTCCAAAAGTATGACAGTCCTATAGACATGGAGCAGACAACAAAAAATTATATGAGTAGGGAAGTATGAATATTTGACTCACTATAGAGAATGTGAATGTGTTGACTAAACTTGTGTTTGCAGGGGACCAGAATATGCATATCAACATCTCATTATGACTTAACCATTGAGGCTTGTGTATGACATTATTTGATAATAGTTGCAAGGGTTTGACTAGATTTGGTTGCTTGATATAGATAAGCAGTGTTTGGAGTTTTGACATGATGCTTGATAGTGCTTTAAAACTTTGACTTGATGTTGAGATATGTTTTGGGCTATAGATCTCACTGTGATAGCAAGTTTGGGTTTTGACCTGATGACTAATGATTTGATTTGACAACTGATTATTTTCCTTGATAACAATGTTATATCGGCATAGTGCCTTTCAATGACTTATATTGGTATTTTGTGTTGACATCATTATCTTTGACACATTGGTTGAAGTATAAACAGTTGTGATTCAGTATGTAACAATCTCATTATGAATAGATGAAACTTGTAAGAATGAAACTTATATGACTTGTTACTAGTGTATCTATTCATATTTATAAGTAGTAGAAATGATTCATGTTATGATCATGAGTATGGCTTGATAAAGTTTGATTGGATAGTGCCTGGTAAACAAAAAGTTGTTGTAACTTGATATTTGGATATGAGCTCTACGCGTCACCTAGTCCAAAGAATTTGTGATATTAATGAGTTTGATATTAATTTTGATTTGGAATATAAACTTTGATAAGATGACTTAATTTATTTTATTTCACAGTATTGATTTATGTAAGGCTAAGCGTATTGCTTTGGTCAAGTGTTATGTTTGCAAGAAACATTGTATGAAGCAAGCTCTCTGATCCTGATATTTCTGCATTGATAGTATCTAGTGAACGCAGGATGATGTGTCGATCCAAACCTCTATTTCAAAAGTGGTCCAAGGTATGGCTTTGATTTTGGTTTTATATATTGATGGTCTATTCTTGACAGGAAATGAGCCTCTAATGATCAAAGCAAGAGGGAGATGGTCTCTGAAGTTCGCAATGAAGAATCAAGGCATGATGTATCACATCCTAAAGTTGGGAAAATAAAATATATAGTGAATCTATTAAAGAAAGTGGAAATGCAAATCCTTGGACACACCGATCAAATTTCAAGAAGTTATGAAAAGATATTGTTGAACTTGACTTGGCAATCAACATTTGATTGAAGCATTGATGTTCTGTTTCAACATTCGTGTGTGTGTGTGTGTGTGTGTTGTGCATAGAACCTAATTTAATTCATAAGTAAGTCGCTTCATACGCATTGAGTTGTCATCGAGCTCACTCCAAGATATTTGCATGGGATGATCTATTTTTGGTATGAGACATTATCCCTGTGATATGTGACTGCATGGATGTGTTGATGTTGTTTCGTATCATTGTTGATTAGATAAGCATGTTTGGGTGTTTCCTTAGTATGAGATATGCCATGATGTTTTGGATGAGAAATTCATAGCTTTAAGCACAGCCAAGGTTGTGTACAATGTTCCTAGCATGGCTAGCTGTGAGGCAAGATGAAGAAGCTCTTTGGAGAGATGTTTGAGTAGGTTTTGGATATGACATGGATACATTGTGATGACAAAGAGTGGGAACCAATTGGAAAAGAATCTCGTATATAGCTGGGACTGAGATGCCTTCATATATTGAGATAGTGTTATTCTGCAAGACAAGCTTAGGCTTGTGGTTGTCACCTCCGTGAGAGGGAGGATGAATATGGAGACAACTGTTGTTGATACATGATGATTACCAGATCTGAGCATGATGATATGTTGTTTATCTATAGATAGCATCATTGATGGAGGACACTATGCCAGCGCTTCCCCCCTGTTCGAGCTCCCAGGGTGTGGAATTGAGATGGACGGATCTTGGGGTTGAGGGATCTCTGACAGTAGAGTCGTAGATGTTGCTCCCCTATATGTTACCCATAAGGTTGGATACTTTTCTCCCCTATCTTGGTCTTTGCAGAGTATACCCCAGTTAGCATCACACCCGCATGCCGAGCTTGTTGGGATTGTCCCTCCCTGGCTAGCCAACGAGTTGAGGCAGCTTGGGGCATGTGATCCTTACCTTTTGGTAAGTTGGGTATCTAGCCCAAGCTCGGATTACGATGCAGATGTTCTACCACATGACTCTTAAGGGTCATTGTTGGGAAGATTGGTAGGCAATAGGATGGGTTGAGATGTGCTCTCCTATATCACTATTTTCTTGATATGGGGTTGTAAATGTTTAGCTCCCCCATGAGATTTTGGGTTGAGATTAATCTCCTCGATGTTGTTCTGGATTGAGCGAAGATATCTAATGCGGATGCGAGTCGTATATTTAACTCCCCGCTAATGTTTCCCAGGTGGTGGCATTGGGATCCCTGCTGGCAGAGATTCTGGTTGGTAGCAGTGGCTCGCCGATAGATAGAGGGTGGTAGATTGAGCTCCCCTCTGATGTCAAATTCTTCTTCTTTTAGATTCGATAATGTTTAGCAAATGAGCAGGGACAATCAAGAGATTAAGCAAGAATAATCAAGAGATGAATCAAGATGAACAATGACGATATGTGATGATGAGATACTTGAGATTGGATATGATTTGATGACATGATGTAGGTGGAATTCTCCCTAGTTTAGAGGGAGTGTTAAAATTTGAAACTAGGGCCAAATTCCACTTTGGATAGTTCATTGATGCAGATGATGATTGCATTGAATTCTTCTTTTTGAGAGGACCAAAATCGACCTAAAGGTCATCAAATTTGGACAAGGGAAAGTGTATTTTTGAAATTATAAGCCCACATATCCATATTTGATCAGATCGTCCCTAAACCAAATTGGAAAACCTTGGAAGGCTACAAATACAAGTGACCACCACATCATCTGGACATTATCATGGATCATTCTTATATTATCTTTCTTTTTTTGGCTTGCACAAGTCTAAGGTAGGTTAGCGGAGAAACAAGTTCGCTCAAAGGTGAAATTGCAGGGTCTGAAGCTCGCACATATTTTTTTAGGGTTTTGTTTCTCAGTTGCAGACTTACCAAAGGACAGATTCAACTAGTCGCTAGCTTTCAGGCTCAAGGGAGTGATTGAAGGCTCGCAGTCGTTCGCATGCCCACTCCCTCCCTACGACTGGGACCTAAAGTTGCATTTTTTTGTTGACCGAACTTTTTGCTCGTTGAGCGTAGTGTTTGGTAGTTTACTGTAGATAGTGAAGTTCATTACAGGCATGTGAATCATGGTTTTTGAGTATGAGCATGGTTGGGTTCATCTCATGGATATCGTTTACTTGGTTTTTGCTGAATAGTTGTATGGATGAAGATATGGATCATTGTACTCTCTTTTTTTAATCATTCATTGACAATTTAATAAGAAGAAGAATTTGAAAGGGTTTCCCCATAGTGGATTTTGCCTTGATCTCCGACCAATCCTGGTGTCTCTATGTGAATGTTTTTCTTCTATTGTTCCTTTATGTTCAACTGCATTGATGATGACGATATTGTTCTTTCCACATAGTTGAATATGTTGTTGAATAATGATGTAAATCTGAATAATGTCATGATGTTATGGAGTGAATTTAATGTGTAAATGAAGAAATGCAATTATCAAATCAAAGAACAATATAGCCCTAAGAAAAATTAACACTAATACCCTCCCACGTAGGGTGGCCACTACCATCCCATCCAGGTTGGTCAGTTCCCTCCCACACAAGGAAGTTAGCACCCTCCTACAGCGGCAAAATAGGTTTCCACTTCCCAGAGCACAGATGCCAACCAAGGACATGGGAATCCATATTTTCCCTTTCTAGCACCCCAATAAAATAACCCACTAGCTCAACCTAATATTGGGGTGAATTTTTTGCAACCTTCTTTCCCTCAACAACAATAATCATTTGAACCGTTCAACATGGAAAATACACCTAATGCAACTAAGAAGAAAGGAAACAACAAGAAAAAAGGAGAACCAGGACAAAGGGGCAACAACCAAAAACAACCTCCGCGGGCACTAGCTGGGGGCAACCCCAACAGAAATCAAAAATAGGGTCAGATCAATAATAACCCACAAAATAAAAAAAAAGAACACTAGTCTAAATACTAACCATGCTTCTACTATTTGTAGGGAATATGGCCATTATACCCATCATTACCCTCAACTCCCTGAGTTGAAGAGGATAAAAGATACCACGAGGCAAGGGGAGCAAGACCAACAACCTATAGTAATGCAAAATCCCTTCCCCCACCAAGGAGTTGTAAACACCCAACATGAACCCTCCCAGAAACGGTATCAGAATCCTCTTAGAGGAAGTTCCCAAAATATCTCAAATCATGGCATTTACATGGAAGGGGAAGAAATTATCCTACAAATGCGAAATCAGGATTACAAAACTACAGTAGAAACCAACCCACCCATCATGACCACTGCACCACCTTTGACGATCCCCTAACCCCTCATATAAACCATCCCAAGAATGGTCAAAGGACCTTTGTGTCGAACAAGATATAACTCAAAGGTTGCTCACAACTACAACTTAGTCGATGACTTATCTCAATCTCTATCAGCGATGTCAGCATTGGAAGTTTTACAAACATGCCCAACCCAACGAAAAGCCCTAGTTTCTACGTTAGGGGAAATCGACCATGTCAATTCTCATTTTATGGCTTTCGATCTGGATAACATTGTGTCACATATTCTACCGGTAATCGCCTTCCAAATTCCAATCATGATCTGGAACATTAACATCCATCGTTGCATAGTTGATGAAGGCGCGTCTACATGTATCATGTCCAAAACAATTTAGCAAAAACTGAGATCTCCTAAGCTCAAAGCATCAGACATCACCCTTAGAGCATACAACAGGAGCCCCCTGCTCCCATAGACCTATTCCAGGACGTTCCAATGGTGCTCACCCGTAAAACTGTGCTCATTGACATAGAAGTCCTAGATTCCCAGTTGGATTACAATATCCTTCTTGGTCGCAGCTACATGTATGCAATGACTGCAGTTGCATCTTCAGTATTTAGGATTATGATGTTCCCTCGTGGTGGGAAGATCATTACAGTTGACCAACCCACCTATTATGAGAAAAGGGCATACAACACCCCTAACGGTGTGTTACCTTTTGTAGGATCTTCCCCAGAGTTTATCATGACCTTTACTAAACATGGACCAGGGCTATTCAAGCCATCAACACTCCTCGGTACATACCCTAGAGACCCACCTTTGTTGGAGGCAACCCCAGTGTTCATGATGAGTTCATCAAACACCCCTCAAAATCAGGAACTAGTTCCAAACACCCCCGATGCTACAACTACTGATTCTACGTTCCTACTCTACGATATCACCCAAACATCCTTCTTATAACCCCCAACTGGTTTTGTCTCGCACCAAATCATGGCAACGCTTGCATTACCAAATATAGCTTTCGTGATACCTGTTTGGTATATAGCCCCACAGGCCACGTCAGCAAACTCAAGTATTACCTCTATGGGCATCATTCCCAGAGCTACTGCTCAGGAAACCACCCCAAAGCGAGCTACACCTGCATCGACACAAACAGGGGCCAACAAGAGGGATAAGAAAAAAATGGAAGAAGATGAAAGCCTCAAAATCTTCCTCATCTAGGGTACCTCCACCCTGTGCTTTGCGTAAAGTAGCCAAGCACCCTACCAACTTGTGTCCTGAGTTAGAGGAGTTGAAAGCTCTTTTGCATGCCCGAAAAATGCCAATAGCCCCACCTCCACCTACAAGAGAGAAGGCCACACCAACACGTAATAAGGCACTACGCACTAACCATGCATGTGCCATATACATGAATTATAGGCATTATAGCCATCATTGTTCTGAAATCCCTTGATACCGAGATGCATTACGTGCATTCGCTCAAGCCAATACAATGGTTCCATCACTTCCTTCCACATTAGTGGTGGATGATGGATCCAAAACCATCTTCGAGGAAGAAGCACCATGCACGATTCATACATGCACCCATAGCCATTCTACCTCTTACCCGCGGTCAACATCTAGAAGAATGGAAAAACAGCTTCAGGCAGTATTGCCAAAACCTCCCCACACAGTGCCCAATGCGACAGACCCGACCACCTAATTAATCAATGTCGAGAATTGAGAAAGATTAGATATGTCTTTCTCTTGTTGGTCCATATTCCTAGACCTACTCACTCAAGTCAAGCTAGACGCTCATGCAATCGTTGTCACATATTTTCCCAAGCGCATCATAAGTGGAATTTCCAATACCTTCCACATTTTCAAGCAGCAAGAGCAGCGTTGCGACCAATTGACATCGGGGGCACACATCCTTCTAACAGCACCAATACTAAGATCCAGAGGTGGCATGCACCCCAAAGTGCTCCATCCTATGACATCTAGCAAGTGACCCATACCATTTATTATGCCAGCACAAATTCTGCATGCAATATATGTACCAGTGACTTATAGTTCTGAGACATGTCTGATGTTACAAACATTTGGACAGTTTAGAATGCGACATCCACCAATTCACCAAATCCCTGAACACCATCCTCCCATGGAAGAAGATGCATTGGCTCCTAGGACGCCAACATTATCATGGGAACCTTCTCCCACTCACCATCAACCGACCATTATGGAGATTCTCCCACCACCTAGTGTTGACGACGCGCAACATCATATACAATCCATTTCCTCTACTGTAGGAACCCTGATTCGTGTTGTCTGCTCAACATTTCTAGTCTCGAGACTTCTAAACCCACAATAACGGTGGCACCACCATCAATTGTACTGACACATCCAATATGCACATTGTCAACTTCACTAGGTTCTACGGCATCAACCACCGAATCATTTTCTTGTTTTCCTACCAGCACAGCTAGGTCCCAATCCCATCCTCACGACCTTGCACAACCCATTTCACCATTAGATAATATTTTTCACTTAGATGAAGATATTCTAGATGACGGAACCAAAATGTATGTGGGATGCCATGCATCATTGTTCTTTATTTTTACCTAAAAAATGATTTTCGCCTATTGATGCACCAAGTCATGACATTTGCACAATATAATCAAAGGATTTCCTACCCCTAAGATAGGTAGATTAGTTAAAAATTCTCATCCTAGCACCATATGCATTTGAGGAGGGGAATATGTCAAATATATCACCCCTAGTTAAGATAGATATTTCAACCAAACCTAACACAGTCAAAGAAATCTCGTTGGGGGTATCATGCTCCCCAGAGGAGGTGGCCTCATACAAAGCCTTTTTTCAAGGATATAGGGATATATTTGCATGGGATTACTCAGAGATGTCAAGCATCAATCCTACCATTGTGGAGCACCATATTGACACATGGCCTTATGCCTACCCTGTTAGGTAAAAGAAGCATTAGCTCCATCCTTCTAAAGAAGAGGCGATCAAACAATAAATCAAGAAGCTCCACAAAGTTGGTTTCATATATCCTATTGCTTACACCTCTAGGGTTTCTAACCCTGTAACCGTCATGAAAAAACAGGGCACCATTCATGTCTGTGTTGATTTCAGAGACCTGAACAAAGCTTGTCCTAAAGACAATTACCCTACACCTTTCATCGACCAAGTCATTGATATATGTTCTAATCACGAGGCTCTATCCTTCATGGGCTATAATAATGTTCATATAAGCCATACTTATTAGTACAAAATAGCTTTCACAACCCCATGGGTCACATTCGCATATCATTTCATGCCCTTTGGCCTTAAAAACGTTGGTGCCACCTTTCAGTGGGCCATGAAATTTATCTTCCATGATCATGCTCATCTTATACTAGCCTATTTGCATTAGGGGACTTTTGAGGTCTAAAATGGGCCTCCTAAGAAAAATGTACAACCAAAATAAACGTTATAAGAACCAATAGGATTCAAGATGATGATGTCAACCAAGGGGGATGATTCACCATTTTTGGAGTAAGAAAGTCAAAAGATTAAAAAATAATAAAATAATAAAACTACTTTTTCAACTCGTATTTTCAACTTATCTCCCTCAGGTTTTACTCAAATTTTGAGCGAGAGTACTCATTGGATGAAAAAATTAATTCATCATCCAAAGAGTACCCATGTTGCATACTTTCGATGAACCCTGCTACACAAAAAATGAGAAATACATGAAAAAACGTGATTGCAATCACATTTTGCATGTATTTCTCAGTTTTCATGTAGCAGGGTCCATCTAAAGTATGCAACATGGGTACACCTTGGATGAGGAATCAAATTATGCATCCAACAAGTGTTTCTCCTCGAATTTGAGTAAACCCATAGGGAGATAAGTTGAAAATATGAGTTGAAAAAAATAGTTTTTCTTTTTTCCCTCTAAAATTTGATGATGTCATCTAATCTTATTTTATTATTTCCACTATTATTTTATAATTTTCTTAGGAGGCCCATTTTACACCTCAAAAATCCCCTAATGGATGACCTCGCAATATGATAAAAAATTGTTCATACCATTTCGAAGATCTCCACCTAGTATTTCAGAGATGTCGACAATACAATTTATGCTTAAACCCTCTCATGTGTGTCTTTTGCGTTAATGTAGGATGACTCTTGGGATTCATCTTTTCCCAATAAGGTATTAGATTCAACCCTCTGAAGGTCCAGGCCATCCGATAAACACCACCTCCAAAAACTTTGAAGCAGTTACAAAGTCTGCAGGGTAAGGCCAATTTCTTACGTCACTTTTTTCCTGATTACGCCACTTGTGCTCACAGCTTCTTGCCTCTTCTTCACCAGGACATTCCCTTCCACTGGGATGAACAAGCCCAAAAATTGTTCAAAGCCCTGAAAGATGCATTATCTCAAGCTCCATTGATTAGCCCTCCTGACCACACCAAATATTATACCCTCTACTTATTAGCATCTAAAGTAGCCATAGCGGAGGTATTAGTCCAAGAAATACCAGATAATAGAAAACACATTATTTATTACATCAACAAGAACCTCTCTAGACTTGCCTTAAAGTATGAGCCAACAAAAAAGACATCCCTAGCCCTTGTACACTCAATACAGAAGCTTTGACATTATATCATCTTATGGACCACCACCATAATAGAAAATATTAATCCCATGAGATATTTTCTCACTCATCATATGATGAACCACAAATACGCCCATTAGATAGTTATTTTGCAAGAATTCGACCTACAGTTCGCTTCCCCTAAAATCAAGAAATCTCTTATTCTTGCAAATTTCATCGCAGATCTCCCTTCAGAGTCTCAATGGTCCTCCATCAATGATTCTTTCCCCAACAAATATTTGTTCTTCATATCTACTGACGACCCTGGTACGGCGAAATCCCCCTCTTTCCTTGAAAGCAAAAGTTCAACCCTCACCTTACATGGGATGATCGAAGGCGCATTTGCCATCAAGCCCCCTGTTACCTTCTGATGGGAGACATCCTCTATCATCAAGGCATCGAAACCATTCTACGTTGGTGTCTTACTCTAGATCAAGTTGGGCAGGTCTTAAATCACTATCATAGAGGAGCCTACGGCAGCCGCCTATCCGGGATGGCCACTACCCAAAATATCCTTCGTGCCAATTACTTTTGCCCCCCCTTGTTTTGTGATTGTATTCAAGAAATCAAGCGATGTGAGCATTGCCAAAGATACGCTCACAAGGAACTAGCTCCACCAGCTCCCCTTCACCCAGTCATTGTCATAGGCCCTTGTTGCAAATGGGGCATAGATTTCATGACTTGCAACCCTCAGTGTTCAAGCGACCATAAGTACATTATGGTCGATGTCAACTACTTTACAAAATCGGCAGAAGTTATTCCCACTTTTATAATAACATAGCAAAGACTATCACGCGGTTTTTCTTTAACCATGTCATAACACGATCCGGTGTTTCCAAAGAGTTAGTCTCAGATCATGGAAAACACTTCGAGAATGAGATATTTCAAGAACTATCCCAACACCTTAGTTTTTCTCGTGATTTTGCTTCCCCATACTACCCTCAATCCAACGGCCAAGTAGAGGTTGTCAACAAAATCCTCAAAACAATGTTACAACGTATGGTGAACAACCACAAAACTAATTGGCATCACATGGTTTTTTCAGCCTTATGGGCATATCGCACAGACGTCAAAGCGTCCACTGGGTTCACACCCTTTCAATTGGTATATGGGGTTGAAGTTATCCTCCCCATTGAGTGCGAGATCCCTACCTTACACTCAGCCATCGAACACCTCTTAGATACCTCACTTTTATATCAAAGGCTAGTATAGTTGGAACACATAGACAAAAATCAACGAGAATCGCTCTAGCGAAACAAATCCCACAAAAAGAGGACTAAAGCCTCCTTTGACTACAATGTAACCCCCCGTTCGTTCACAGAAGGGTAATTAGTCCTTCACTATGTTGTGGCTAGGAAGATTTAGGACCTAGGAAGTTTGAAACATTATGGAAGGGACCATACGTCGTTAAACATTATCTCCTCAAGGGAGCATACATGTTAGCAAAGCCTGATGGGACTTGCCTTAAAAATCTTGTCAACGGGATCTACCTCAAAAAGTTTTATCCATAACATTCAAAACAACCTTAGAATGTAAATGTATGCACCATGAATTATCTTTTACGATGACCACATCATCATGGATGTATGCTAAAATCACTCTCTTATCATGTGTCGCAAGGATCATTCGCCAGCCTATCATCTCGAGTTTGTTGATGGTGCATCTCGATGATCGCAAAAACCTTGTTGCAGTTGTATGGGCCATATATTCTCCTGACCTAACACCCTTCCACCACAATGGGAATTGCATCAAGTTAGCCACCAATAATCAAGCCGAATACGATGTCGTCATAGGCCTCTTGGTTGATGCCTCCACCTAGGTATCAGTCACCTGCATGTGTTCCTTGACTCCCAGCTTCTTTTATCGCAGTTGAAAAGAACCTTCAGGGTACATAACCCTTGCCTTTTTCGAAAATACCTACATGCACAAAGGTTAGCTCATGGTTTTGACCATATCACATTTTAACATATACCAACAAATCAAAATCATGTAGTATACTGCATAGCTAAGCAAATCCTAGACTGGCATGTATAACATATACATCATCATCGAGACACATAAATCATGAACATCATATCCATCAAATAAATGAAAAAGTATATCACATGTATAAAATCATATCACATAAGACACATCATGAGAGTCGCAAAAAGTCATCTATATATATATATATATATATATCAAAAACTATATGTCCAAAAATACATTCGTTGGCCAACGACAGGAAAAAATAAGTCATCAAAAGGGGAGCATCTCAATAATGGGTGATTCCCTTGGTACATGCATACATAAAAATAGATCTAAGGTTGATGTCTAACACCCCCATCAACCCCTACACCCCCTGCTCGAGGCCCTCTGGCCTCCCCCGGTGTTGGAGCCAAAATCGGACGAGCAGTCGACACTGCCACTACAAGTCGAAGGAGCACAGGACGCCTCACTCTATCTTGAGCCATAGTCCTCTCCATCATGTCCTCGTCTAGCATCGCCCAACCAACCTCAGACATCCCCTGAATTAGGGTCACGATCCCAAGCATCCTTGGCAACCCTTGCTCGTGCCTATGAAACCTCTGTGTGAGCCTTTGCAGCCTCAAAACGCTCCCGCAGTCTCTCCATCTCGACGTGATGAGATAAAGTCCCCCCATCTCCCGAGGGGCCACTTATCTCTAAACGTCAATGTTGAGCCAACCTCTCAGGATCCTCCTGCACTGTTTCATCTCTTTGTCATCGTTACGCACCAAATCCACCCGAATGACGAGGATCATTGCCCACCAACTCGGTCAATAGACATCTGTTAGGTCCCACATCTGCAAGTAAACATACATGGTATTAGTATAGATAGATACATCATAAATACATGTAAATAAAGCACAATGCAAAACACACTCATACCTCCTGAGCCCCAAGCATCACCTAGAGGTAGTCCCATCTCTGAATATACATCGAAATCCATGCCAGTATATGGGAACTCCAAAATCACCTGAGAGTTGGAGAGATACCAACCCTCCACCATGCGCATCTAATATCGCCCCACCTCTCCACCCACCTGGGGCATCGCTAGTGTCCATCACCTGATCCCAGGATCTCTTCGATGCCCTACTGGCACCGCAAGTACCAAGCGTAGCATCACGACCCTCTCATAGAGAATGATGCAAATAATGTTGCCATAGCGATAGCTTGGCATCTACCCCCTGCGGACCTGTGTGAGCTGTGTGGTCATCCGCCGGTGAAGAAAGTTGCCCAGTCATAGAATATGCCCTCCTGAAGTCTCTCAAGGACTGCAACCTAAGGCCCTGAAACACGATGTGGTGACATTGATCCAACCAGTTGCACTATCATATACAACGCCACTCGCTCAACTATATCCAAAATTGCCTCAACACGAATACAACCCTCCTAAAAAGGGTTGGGTTCACAATGGTCTCTCGCCCATGTAAGTAGGTCCACACGCCCAGGAGGTATTGGCATCGGTAGTACCTCACCTTGAGGAACTAATCCTATCACAAAATAAACATCCTCCACAACAGTGAATGTCACATCTCGGCCCTAGATATCGAAGGCCTCTCGATCCGGCGCCCATACCCCAATGACAAACTACAAGAACTCGTCTTGCGATCTGAGTAAGGGGTTCTGAACAAATTTTAGCAACCCCCATCGTGTCAACTTCACTCTCGCTCCCACCATGTCATCCCCATCCTGCCCAAAGCATGAAGAAAAGCAAAAATTAGCCTCCTAGGCTTAAAATTTTTCTTTTTGTCAGCCTGCACGTCTGTTTCAAAAATAATCGCGCGGTCATGCACCTCTTCCTCAAACAAGTGTGCAGTGTCGCGTTGATGCTCCCCATACAGTGGCACACTTGCATGACTGCCAGACCCTTTCCAGCGAAGACGTCAGCCCCTCAGTCGCATGCATGTTTCTCGCGCAAGCCATGCCACTGTTCCTCAAACAGTCGCGCACTTGCACGCTTGTTTCTACCAAAGTCATGAGGTCCTCGGCACAAAGACCTCGCAACTTCTTCACCCTCAGTCACGTGATCATGCAACTGCTTTACTTTACTCGCGCGACTATTTCATAGTCGCACGCACAGGTCTTGGCTTTTTTCCTAAAAAGGGTCCATGCATGCCATCATGTACGGCCTATCTACCCTTAAGCTACCAAAATCACAAAGTTTGGGTAGTGACCTCTTACCTAGCTATCCTCACGCACTACATCAGGGTCAAGACGACATCATCTTCATCATCGTACCCTCCATTCCATTACAACAACATACTCTTTTTGGGCCCATCTCACGTTTCAAAGTACCCATCAAGTGCACCTTTCCATGTTTTTTTATTCATCTTGTTCAACATATTTCAGCTTACATATCATTTCATCAAGATGTTTTCACTTAGGGAATTGGTTGTTGAAGTTGCAGGTCTCCTAGCAATTTTTCAGCAAAATGAGTTCCCCTGTGACCGTCGTTAGTTAAGGTATCATTCTCCACTGAGCATGATAGGATTCCTAAAAATATTTGAATATCTTGACATCATTTCTCTGAAATTCACCATAGGGTCCATCATCTCGACCATATTTAGTAGCACCTACCACTTAAACCTGGTAAACGTTCATGTTGATCTATAGCTCCTCCCATACATGGATCACCTCATTTTATAAATCACCTCACACGATTAGAATCCATGACCATTCACTCAAGCTCGGGAGCCATCTCATTCGCATGTCTCGAAGATCAGCCTCATTCTCCTCTTCTTTACTTAATTCTTACCAACCCCACTCCTGGGCCACCATATTTATTCTTTTGTCGGATTAAGTTGAATGCACCCCCACATTCTACATTTTTCCTTCCATCCCTCCATACAGCGTATCCCATCTGCACCACTTCATCAAACTCACACTGAGACTAACCAATGGAGCCCCCGCCCTCATCAAAAGACCCTACATGTATCATTGCGCAAGTCGTTGTCTTCTTGGGGCACTCGTCTTCATGTTTGTACATCCCAAACCACTTTTACATTCTTTTAGCAAGCGTACAAAAAAAAATAGGAAAAGAATTCCCACCCATATTTGTGTGCCTTGTACTCGGCAGCAGTCCCTAAGTCGCCCTTGGTTGGAGCTCGCTTATATCACCAAACCATGATCTACATTCATCCATCAATCACCAAACCAGTTGGAACATGCTCATATCTACACTGGATGTCCTACCAACTCTAGGGGAATTTCCCCCAGAAGAATTGTTTTGAATGTTGCCACTAGCATTACAGCTCCAACCTCGGGCATTTTTTTGTATCCACCCATATTGTCAGCTATCATTATCATGCCTTTACGACCCATCATGTTACAGTCATCTTTATTCCTTCACCATGATTGCTCGAATCAGCATTTCGAGTGGTTCGTGCTTCTTTCCTATCGACTTCAGCACCTATCTTCCAGGATCAAAGTTGTACCTTGGTTGCACCCCCCCTTACGAGATAACCTCAGGCGGCACTGTGGAAATCACTATCACCCATTAATGCCACCGGTCTCCCTGACATTCAACACCAGAAAAGTTTTTTCATGTTAGGGTAGTATCGTGCGTTGTGACCATTGTAGTTCTCTTATTTAGTCGAAGACCGATGCATCCCTTAGTACCTCATTCAGTAGAGCTTATATTAAGAAGGATGGGAAGTACCCAGATCCGAAGACCCACACATCCTTTAGTGTTTAAGAATCTAGGGCAAAGTAGTGTAGTGTGACTCTTTGTTACTTGATAACAATTTGTGGAGTCTTTTACTTTTCTTGTTAGGTTATGATTCTTCTTGTTCTTATTAATGCATATGTGTGTACTTCATCAAACTGCGACCAAAACAAAATAACAAGAACACAAAGTTTGGCTCTCTTCCATGGACAAAACCTCTCCACTCTTGAGAGGAAAACCCTTGGTAAGTTTTCTCTTATTGAATCTTCTTATTTGAACAACTGCCAAACCCTACACCCTTTACTAGGATATTCTCTAAACATAAGTCAAATCCTTCCTCCTCCTGCACTATAACTTTTGGCACATGGACCTCTGTTTTCCGGCACTCTTCTCCTCAACACTTCATCCTTCTTCTGCTGCTTAGACTTCTTTTCTTCTTAGGAGAAACCCTAGAATATTAGGGCCTCTTTACTTCGTTATAGGGAGAACCTTCTTCGCTTTCCTTTGGACACCTTGTAGACCTAGATACACATCTGAATAAGGCTGCCTTCTTCTGCTGTCAAATATGCAAGGGTTTACTTGTTGCACGTGTGGACAAAAACCCTAAAATAGTCTCCTTCTCCTCGTTGTATTTTCCTTCTTCTTTTCTGGTTGGGGAGGCCTTATGGTCCTTGTTTTTTAGCCCAAAACCAAGATACTTGTTATTGTTGTAATGATTGCATGAAGCCTCATTTATCTTCGCACGTGTGGCTACAAAAACCCTAGAAAATGTCTCTTCTTCTTCATTGTTCTTCCTCCTTGCTTGTTGCTCTTGTAAACCGTTTACCTTGGCTTTCTTCGTCCTCCTTAGTACTATCTTCCCTGCCTTATACCCTCGTTGATTTTAGAGAGAATTCATTATACTTTTGAGGAGTGGACAACCTCTATAAATAGAGGTTTGTCCCTCCTCTTCAAGCCGACTTGACTGTCTATTAGGCCAACTTGACAGTTTCGCTATAATTCATCTTTTCTTCATTATTTTGCTGCTTGGAGACTTCGTTGATGCTAGGAGAGGATTTGACTTGTCTTGGAGATGTTCCCATGACCTTGTACATTGACATTCATGATGTAACATGCCCTCCAATGGTCTCATCATAACTACATTTTGACTTTGACTTTCTAGAAGCACTTTAAAATGTGCTTGACCTATTTTCAATGAGCAATAAACTTGTTGACAAATACTATAAAAATAATTTCTCTTTTCTTGAATAAATACAAATATCAAAATTACATTTATGAAGACCGAACCTAGTTACATTTCCTTCAATACTCCCTCTTAACTAGGGAGGTATTCATACAACATTACAAGGTGTTTGGCAATTTTCAATCTTGAAGAATTCACATAGGAGAAGCCAGATTAGCAATCCATTTGTTCTAGCATCATATCCATCAGCATTGTCATAGAGCAACGCCTTGACTAATAGCTCCATCTCTTTACGAGACCATGAGCTACAATGCTGGCAAGACCAATGACTTATAGACACCTTCATCATTGTCTCTCAAGGTACATACCCACCCGGGTGTTCACCGAGTATGACCTTCTAGGACTATTCTTATCTTGGGTTCCCCGCCCTCAAAGAATATCAATCCTCTTGCCTATTCTTGTCTTCGATTCCCTACACATCCTCAAAGAGTACTAAATGCCAAATGGTTACCTAATCCTCCCTTTCCTTCTTCCCAAATGAAGACAAGAATGTTGTGTCTATCATGTGTCTACATTTCCATTCATGGCCTTCATCTAGACTTATAGTTGTTAGTCTTGGTCTAGTGCATGACCCATGAAATGGAAAACACAATTGTCACTCCTTTGTAATCAAGGGTGATTCAAAACTCCCTCTTGATCAGGGACTTGTCAAAGCTCCCTCTTAACTGGGGACTCTTTCCTTCATCAGCAGCTTCTTCTTTGTGGGTCCTTCAGCTACTTGATATCCTTCCTTTCTCGATGTCATGAAGTCTTTGTTCGAACTTCTTCCAGGTAGGGCACCATCCATCGATCACTTTCCCTCTTTCTTTGTCATGTCATTGCTTCGTGGAAAGTGACTATCAGGTTTTCTTGTCATCTTGGCTACTCCTTTGTCATCTTGTCCATGCTTCGGAATATTCTTCTCAAGGATGCTTCGATGTACTTTCTAGGTTACATGCTTTGACCTAGTAGCCCATCATGACTTTATCCTGATATTGCTTCAACATTTCTTTTTCTTTTGTTGGATGGCTTCTTCATCACGACATCTCTGTAAAGTAGAATCAATTATATGCACCTTTATATCTCCAAGGCCTCCGTAAGTGTCAAGGGTCCTTTCTTTCTTTATCAGAGTTGTCCTACCTTCTTTCGGGAGATATATTCAAGGAATTTTGTCAGATAGTGATTCTCGGTGATCATGGTGTTCTTCACATGCTTGATCTCTTTCTTCATTTGCTTCTTCTCGAATAGATAGGTCAACCATCTGATGCTTCTTGTGAAAGCATTCCTTCATTGCTTGCGTTATGGACTTGTCAACATTTCTTTTTGCTTCTTAGTCAACAATCGTATGGTCTTTATGTGAGCATGTTCTTTTTTTAACCTTCATTGCATTGTGGTACATGCCTTTGAGCATGCTCTTGGTGAAAGAGATTCTTTCATGCTTGATCACGTCATAGAACTATACCCATGACTTAATAGCATACACATGATAACATGACTAAACTTTGATGCATACATACCTCATCTTAATTCTCCTTTGATCATCATTACTTCATTTGATTGACCTTGGTGTGGCCCTTCTTGCATATCATCCTTTTTCTTGAATCCCATGAATGGAATTCCCAATGAGACATCTGCCTTGGTTCATGAACCTTCTTTTGAAGATTCCATCATAGGATCTTAAAGATCCTTATCTTGCAAATGTTTACTTTCTTTTTATGATGTAGGTCTTCTAAGATTCTTATCATGATCAATCATGTATGAGGTCCTATACTAGGTATGCTTCTTCTATATGAATATCTTGAGCTATGTCTACCATGCTCCTATATTCTAAAAGATACTTCTACCCATGAATTTTTATTCTCATTATTAAATGCTACATCTTCATGAGTATCTAAAATTCTATGTATATTTATGCTACTAGATTCTAGATGTTTCTAGCCATGCAATTTGAATGTATTCCTACATGCTCCTATCTACTCAAAACTTTGAAAAAAGTTTAGAAACAAAAAGTTTGACCTGGTCATAGTAGAGATCTGGAGGATCTTCCTTCTTTTGCTTCTTTCCTTCTTTCATCTCTTGATGTTGGACATTGGATAAACCAACTCTCCCCGTGTGTTTCGTGACATGGACTAACCGCCTCTCGTGGAAACTTATCTCTGGCGATGCGATCATTGATTAACACCTGCGGGTTTTGGTCTAACGCAATCGTGATTCCCAACAAGTGGTATCAGAGAGTAGGTCACAAGTTCAATTCACACCCGCTCGCGTTGGGGAGGAGATTGTTGGACATTGGATAAACCAACTCTCCCCGTGTGTTTTGTGACATGGACTAACCGCCTCTCGTGGATCCTTATCTCTGGCGATGCGATCATTGATTAACACCTGCGGGTTTTGGTCTAACAGCAATCGTGATTCCCAAAACTCGAGTTATGTGAGCTTCTTCCCTCTTCCTTTTGTTATTGTTGTCCTTCTTAAGCTTAGGACAATCCCTTTTGTAGTGGTCATATTCTTGGCATCCAAAACATTGGATCTTGGACATGTCTTTGTTGTTTGTTCTTCGTGGACCAAACTTGCCAAATTTACCCTTTCTTTTGGCCATGGTAGCAAATGCTTTCTCCTTTGATCCCACATCTTCTTTTGCCTTAAGTCTAGTTTCCTCTATCCTACAGAGAGACCACATTTCACTAAGAGTGGTTTCTTTAGTTTTGGCATATATGCTTGATGTGAAGTTTCCCCATTCCTCAAGTAGAGCATTCAGTACAACAGTTGTCATTTCTCTGTCAGACATGACTTCTCCAAGCTCTTGAAGTTGATCTCTCATTTCAGAGATTTTCATGAAGTAGGGAGCTATTCCTTCCTTTGTTATCTTCATCTTGTACAATTCATTCCTCATAGATATTACTTCTCCGGTTGTGGATACCGAGAATAGCTCTACTAGCTCATCATAAATTTATTTCGATGTCTCAAACTTGGATACATAGGGAATGAGAGAGCCTTTGATTGATTCTATCGGAATCCTTTGAGCTCTTGTCTCATCCTTATTGTACTTGGCTAAGGCTTGAGTCTATCCATAGGATGGATAGTGATATTCCCTTTGACATGCTCTAGGAGTTCACTCTCCTTGAGAAGTAGATCAGTTATCTTCTTCCATGCAAGAAAGTTATTGGTCCCTACCAATTTATTGATTTCCTTGCAAAAAGACATTGATGTATATTCAAAAGGGGACATGTACTTACTTGATAGATTTTGTGATGTGATGGATTTTCTTCCTCCTAGAAGGCTTGATGGCTTGTCTTCCCTGGATCTTGATGTTCTTCAAGTTGCCTTTTCCAAGTGGACTTTCTTGGTGATGATGCTTGCTTGAAGACTTGTAGTTTGATGTAGGTCCTACTTCAATCTGTTCTTCTTTGTAAGTCCCTTTATATAAGGCTCTTCTTCTAGATTTGTAGACCTTCTCGATGAATGATGGATTGTAGACCCTTCCTGTCCTTGAAGTGATTTGAGACTTCTAGGCTTGATGCTTCGATTTTGTAGATGCTTCCTGTAACAGTCCAAAAAAATAAATATCTAATTTAACATTAATTTAAATGAGAGTGGCACTTACCTAGCCCAATAAACATGTAAGTAATTAACTAAATTCAAATTGAATGAATAGTGCTTACCTGTTTACCTGTGGTCGAAGTAGGCTTACCGCAACAAGGTTTTGGGGACGACTCTCCACCCAACCGTAGGCTCAATTGTGCAACGTCTTGCTACAACTGGCCACCCCCAAGCCCTCAATCAACGTACTGCTGTCAGCGACTCCTAGGTCTTAGTATACCATTCTCCCAAGAGAATGAAAGACAGCATCTCGGAAAGATGGAATGCATGAATGCCTCGCATCTTCCTCGCCATCTATTAAATAGAACAAACATTGGAAGAGGAACCACATGCACACACTCCATGTGTCTCATGCAACTTTCTTTTGATTTCTTTCTTTTTGATAGTTTCATTTTCTTGTTTTATTTCCTTCTTTTTGATAGTTTCCTTTTCTTGTTTTATTTCCTTCTTTTTTATAGTTTTCTTGTTTTATTTCTATTTATTCTTATTTAGAGTTTTAGTATGATTATTACTATTTTTATTTTTATTATTTTTATTTATTTCCTTGTATATTTTTAAATATCATTTATTATTTAACATTTATGATTTATTATTTTTATTATTTATTATTAAGTGATTTGTTATTATTTATATTATTATTATTTATTTGTATTATTTATTATTTATTATTATATTATTATTTTTATTATTTATTATTTATTATTAAGGGGAGGGATATTACATACTCTCCCCCTTTAAGGAACTTTGTCCCGAAGTTATGTTGAATTATGTATTATGTATTATTTTTATTATTTATTATTTATTATTTATTATTTTATTTACTTCATGTTGCCAACACCCTCTGTTGAACTAGTATAACCAACAGGCATCGAAAGTCCCCAACACCCCGGGAAATCTCAAGGAATCTCTGTCCTTTTTCCCACTTTCGGCACCAGGCTAAGCCTGACCCGGTCTATATCCTAGTCCAAGGCTAGCCCCAAGGCTCGCGCCTGACTCAGACCTCATCTGCCCCAAGGCAGGCATCCGGTCCGGTACTCAATGACCCCGGGTATCTGGCATGGCTGGCCCACTCCCTCCACAACTACTAAGGCGCACAACCCCAGGCATCGAAGTCCTTTACATCCCTTCCAGACTTCGGCATCCCAATCCAATAACAGGCACCAAACTTGGAACATCAGGCACTTGGCCTCCTCAAGATGGTCCCATAGCTCTTCTAGAGCTATCCATCAAGAGCTATACACAAGACAAAGGAACCACTGGCATATGTAGTGTTGATTGAGTTTGTCCCCAACCCATATGGTGTTACTTATTCTCTCTCATGCGTATGTGCTCACACGAGATCATCGAATAAATCTGCCCTTTCGGCCCATTTGTGGAGTCCTGTGAATCATCACACCTCAACATGCAACCAATGCATTAGCTATACCATCATAGTATCATAGAAAATAATCCGCATGCCAAGTCTTGCATGTCATCATGAGAACATTCATCATCGTTAATCGCAAAAACAACGAACTGCACGCTCATGCATGTCATAGCTTTGTATGCAACTATCACATGCTTCACCTCATGAAATACCATCATAAGTTATAACATCAACATATTTGCATCAAAGATATATCATGACTTCACGTAATAAATGAAACACATGTCAGTATACATCTTATCATAACATCATGATCTCTATGAATATCATACCCATTATGAGCATTCAACATCGTTATAATAACAGATAAATAAAGAAGCATCACATATACCCTCATACCATCACATCATGAAACATCATTAATATGATAACCATCTCAATACTTATCAAATATAGAACAACAATGCACTTTAAGCATTATTATCATGAACTGATTTCATTTACTTATATAACCAATGAATACTAACTATGAATTAAGATTATTCAACATCCCTCTGAGATCTATGTTATCTCATGAATACTATTATTGTCATGTTTTCATCAAGATACCAATTGCTTTCCAATATTCATTTTCACTTCTTTCAACTAGGAAGTTGACAATTCATTAAGTACATCGTGAGCCTCATCAGCTTTGAAATTTAATCTCTCGTCATATTTTCTTCCTTCCTCGATATATTACTAGCCTTACAACATTCCTTAAATTATTAATATTGGATTTACATCAATTCACACCTTTGCCTTACTGTCTCATTATATTCATCCTTAGTTAATCATTTGAAGCCCAAAGCCACTATCATCCACAAAAAGGTTTCATATGCTTGGTGTGCTTGGTAACTCCTTCCATTTCCCATGGTAAAAACTTGATAAATTCTTTTGCAAAAGCCTCAGTATCATGAATCCAATACATCCTCTATTAATTGATTTTCTCTTCTCTTATCAATTTATGTGTAGTCCTTCTCAAGGTTTCATTATATAATTCTTTTTCCTAGGCTTCATGTTTGGTGTTTAATATTAGTCTGCATAGTCTATATCATTTTCCCACAATTAATCATCATTTTCATCCTAGTTTATCACTTGACATTCTCATCAATTACAAGTATTCTCAACTTCCAATTTAGACACTTCAACTTTGTAGGTCATCATTATGACCCTTACCAATCATGTTGCTCAATCCACTCATTAACATCTTAGGAACAATGTCATAACATCTTGAATTCTATTCTATATGCACTTTAAATACATTCTACATCCACTTTAAATACTTCCCACATAAAACTCCAAATTCTTTATGGATTGTATATTGTACTAATATTTTCCCTTTAATAAGAAAACATGATAATTAATAAGTCATAGTAATCATCACCCCATACTTTCATCATAAATAAGTTTGAAAAGTTTGTTTTGGATTGATCCTCATCTCATTGGAATATAAAAATTTTAAACACTTCAACCTTCCCATATTTCATTAAGTTTCCACAATGCATCATTCTAAAGATGTGCCTCTTAAGAAGTGCAAACATAAAGATCTTAGTGACAATGCAATTCCTATATATATATATATATATATATATATATATATATATACAACCTCTTTAAGATATGTGATTGTGTGGCATTTGATGCGCTATAATTAGATATACAAACCTTCTTTGGAAAAAATATAAGGATTTGTGTATTTGTAACATAATTCAAATGTTTCATTTTTACTAAATAATTAAACTTTATGAAAATTTTAAATGCATTCCAAATCGAAATCTAGAAAAACAACCTTTCCACCACATTGAATATTCTATTGGATCTTCTTGGAAAACGGATATACATCCTTAGTGTGTCTTTTCAACAACGAAATTTCAACTAACATAAGATATTAGTTTATTGATTTTCGTAGTTTGTTTGAATATACAAGTAAGATAATGTTGCAATAAAGTCAATAATGAAATTATTACTATGTATGGATAAGGATAAAATAAGAAAAAGGAAATGCACGAGATAATAATATTTCTTAATCGAGAGTTGTAGAAAATTAATATGGACCTATGGTTAAGATTAAAGAGTAGAAACTATTATGTCATCAGGACCAAACTCTGATAGACATTCAAGAAGAACCACAAGCCAGTGTAAGAATCTGACATGATTTAATCGAATACAGGCCAGTGTAATGCGTTTGAGAGTTGCATACCATATTGCTCAAGCACTAGACCACTGTAATAGTGAAGATCATCGGATTTATCATCATTTAAATACTTACAAGGTCCTCTTTTATGGAAAATAGACAAATCTTTTTACAGGGTCCTCTTTTATGGAAAATAGACAAATCTTTTTACAGGGTCCTCTTTGATGGAAAATAGACAAATCTTTTGATTGTGAATAAAAAGTGTACCTGTTACATGTTTATTTCAATTCATATACGGCTCACAATAAGGGAGAACGACTATCATTCAAACAGCAAGGGGAGCGACTATCAACTATTTTCAAAGTCTAAGAATCATCATGTAATATCCATTTGTATATTGGGAAGAAAAATCACCCAATCTTGCCTTGATGGTTTTCAGCATTATATTCATATTCATCTCCCAAAAATTGCATCATTGCATTATACCATCAATGCAACCAAATCGAAATTTCATCACTTTTTTACCCACCAGTAATATACTAATATGATTCAGCCACATCATCTGTCTGCATCATTTATCACTATGTTAACCAGTAATATTTATTCACTACACGTAATATCATCTCATTTTGCTTCCACGTCCACCATAGCATTCCTTAACATCACAAAATTTTCAGGCATTCCCTCGTATGTTTCAATGTAGCAAAAGTTCATCAACCTATAATGACCAGCTATTAAATTCCATTATCTCAAACTTATACACAATTCTCAGTTGTCATGATTTCTTGCACAAATAGGTTTTGTGAATAAGGTCCAAGATGAGATCCTTGGTTTTATTGCCTAATTCTTTGTCTGCATAGTTTTTGATATACCATCTTAGCATCCAGTCTCACACCCCCCCATTTAGAGCTACATAATACATTCCTTAGCAGTCACCAGCCATTGTTTAACAATTCTGATCAGCAACAAATCCGTTTTACACCATGACAGTGTATTCATCAACCCTCCCACACTCACTCTGGGTGTGTGGATGCAGGGATCAGCCCTTGAAAGTTGAAACACACTAAAGTGGATTGTTTTAGAGTCTAGACTAGGTACTTTTTTTGGTTGCCCAATCATGTGATTGTCTGCTGGGTGCATTTTCCAGCAAAGGGACATGCCCTCAGCATATGGGGAAGCATTTCCCATCTGGGATGTAATCATGTAGCCCAGAAAAATAAAAATAAAAATTGAAAAAAATATAAACCGAAGAAATGAAACAACAAATAGGTACACAGGGGGGCACAAAGCCTCCCCACACTGAATTGCTGCTTTGGGAAGTGTGCCCTCCCCATTTTTTAAACCATCTAGCCAAGAGTCAAGACAAAAAAATGCCAGTACTGAGCATAGAAATTTTTGAACTTGACGCTACTGGCACCTAATTCCAGATGCATTAACTACTTTGAAAAAAAACTGCCAGAAACTTAAAGGAAAAAGTTAAAACAGGGGAAAGGGACCATGAAAAAAGTCTCCAAAACAGACCTCTGTGTAAATCTCATTAATTGTACGTTGTATAGAAATGAAGGAAAACGAAAATAATATTAAGTAATTCAAACAGTTGAGTAAGAGAAAAACATGAATCACTGGATGCATGCTGAAAGTGGTTGTAGTTTTTGTAAGTTGTGTTTATAAGGAAAGCAGACAGACTGGAATTCAGAATCACAAATATATCCCAGGAATTTTGAGATGTTTGTCCCGATAAGATGGACTGTGATATAAGATATAAATTGGATTAATTTTGATGTTGATTGGGAAACGAATATTATCATCTTTTTCCATTTGGAATATATGTTGACTAAACCATTGTATGCCTGAATCCATAAATTGTTAACACTGAAAAAGGTTGTTATCAAATGAGTCGTGGGCTTGAGTTGTTTAAATGAAGAGATACAAAAACAAGAATCCTTAGCCTGGTTCTGCATTTGTATGGCAGGAAAAATGTGTATCAAAAAACGGTTCATGTTCAAGAGATATATACCTGCTTTGCAGAAGATTGAATCAATGATTATGCAAGGCATCCCATTTCAAATAATTCACTCTTTTGACATGAAGTTAATGTGCGCCTTGTGCCTACTTGCAACTCTTGGCAGAACTTTTCTGCTTTGCATTGATAAGCCTGTCCGTAAAACTGATGCTTCTACGAGAATATGCATATGTGACAGGTTGTATTTTTAATCTTTTTTTGCAAATGACATTTCGATTTGAGGTCTTCTCAATATTTGATGTCACCCAAACTACCAGGTTCATTACAAATCCCATTATATAATTGGTCTAGCCTATGTTGGGATATACCATTGCCAACTATTGTTCATCGTTAGATACTCTGCTATTCAATCACATATATTGAATGTAAAGGAAGGTAGCGTGGGTTGCTCATACATGAGAGATAAGTGATGACCGCGAAGGTATATTATATTAGACATTGAAACTTCAAGTCGGGTTCTAGTATCCCTACACTGACGAAAGCATGATAAAAACAAATAATACTCAACTTCGTAATTTGCAAGTAAGTCAATAATTGCACAAGAATTCAGGTGCACTCTACAGCCCAAGTATGGATGAGATGTGTATTGTAACATAATACTAATAAACTAAATGAAAAAAATAAAAACATATGAGGTCCATGATGTAAAAACAAAATCCAATCATAATAATAATAAGGAATGTAAAAGAACATAATAATACAATGTTCAACAATAGTAAATGGTCTAATAAAGAACCCAAAAACAGTCACGCCAATAATTGCAGACTGCCTTGTATCTTGACTTGACTGATGCCTTTTGTCACAAGCGTATTTCCTATAGATTGTGTATGTAAAGCACAGTTCAAAGTTTTGGCACCGCGAATTTGATAACAGAAATTAACTATGTACTTTGTACAAACTATAGACAAGGCTTCAATAATGCAGCCTACATTATGAGTAAACATTGTGATAGCCCTCCTCCATTTCAATCTTAATTCTCGCTGAATATATGTTGCACTCAGTGAGAGAATGCAACACGAATGAGCGAAGAGTTATGATCCATTAAAATTCCGAGAGCTCAGATATATATACTCCTCATATTTTGTTATTGGGTCCCTTGGAAGGCGCTGCATGTAAAATCTTACAATTGGCCTGTAAAATCTAATTGTCCAAACGTTAACTACTCACTAAATGCACGCATTAAATTTCTCGTTCGACATCAACAAAATGTCCGTGAAAAGCAATATTCCGAATCATAACCACCCCTCTAAATGCAAACAACAAAATTTTCCGATCAAACAGCAGAAATTTCCGTTTTCAGTTTTTCATTAAATCATCGTTGTTATTTAATGGGGCATATGTAACAATCAAACCTCCGAAAAAAAAACTGATGGTCCAGAAAATTGAAATTGTGAATTTTGTGGACAAGTTTTGAATTTAAGGGTCGTGTGCCTATTTGGCTATAGCTTGGATTCGATCTTGCAATAATAGCTAAACGAGATCAGGAAATAAGGCGCTAAATTAATTGAGATTATGGCATATCTTACACAAATTTTTAATGTTGAAAATCGATGAATGCCTTTTACTTCATTCTTGGGAACTTTCAGAAAATGAAAGATTCATGGACTTAGACGACATAAACAAAGGAAACATCTCAAGTCTTGGCATCAATAATAGTTTTCCAAAAAAATACTGTACATCGCCAGAGAGACCATAAACGATACAGCATCCCTCTTTCACCGGCAAGGCAATGACCAGTTAAGTGCATTTAATAATAGAAAAACTTAATATATAAACAAATTAATACATCTCTAATAAAAGTAGTAAATGTCAAGAAATAATCAAAAATTTCTACATAAAAATGCCCATAGGCCCTAGGTGTCCCGCTCTGATACCATATGTAACAGTCCAAAAAGATAAATATCTAATTTAACATTAATTTAAATGAGAGTGGCACTTACCTAGCCCAATAAACATGTAATTAATTAACTAAATTCAAATTGAATGAATAGTGCTTACCTGTTTACCTGTGGTCGAAGTAGGCTTACCGCAACAAGGTTTTGGGGACGACTCTCCACCCAATCGTAGGCTCAATTGTGCAACGTCTTGCTACAACTGGCCACCCCCAAGCCCTCAATCAACGTACTGCTGCCAGTGACTCCTAGGTCTTAGTATACCATTCTCCCAAGAGAATGAAAAACAGCATCTCGAAAAGATGGAATGCATGAATGTCTCTCATCTTCCTCGCCATCTATTAAATAGAACAAACATTGGAAGAGGAACCACATGCACACACTCCATGTGTCTCATGCAACTTTCTTTTGATTTCTTTCTTTTTGATAGTTTCCTTTTCTTGTTTTATTTCCTTCTTTTTTATAGTTTTCTTGTTTTATTTCCTTCTTTTTTATAGTTTTCTTGTTTTATTTCTATTTATTCTTATTTAGAGTTTTAGTATGGTTATTACTATTTTTATTTTTATTATTTTTATTTATTTCTTTGGATATTTTTAAATATCATTTATTATTTAACATTTATTATTTATTATTTTTATTATTTATTATTAAGTGATTTGTTATTATTTATATTATTATTATTTATTTGTATTATTTATTATTTATTATTATATTATTATTTTTATTATTTATTATTTATTATTAAGGGGAGGGATATTACACTTCCCCTTAATGAGTGTTCTTGATTTTCCCTATCCTTGATGTGTCACCTATGCTCTAATGCCATGTTGAATAATGTAGTGTGATTCTTCGTTACTTGATAAAAATTTGTGGAGTCTTTTTACTTTTCTTGTTAGGTTATGCTTCTTCTTATTATTATTAGTGCATATGTGTGTACATCATCAAACTCCTACCAAAACAAAATAACAAGAACACAAATTTTATCTCTCTACCAGGGACAAAACATCTCCACTCTTGAGAGGAAAACCCTTGGTAAGTTTTCTCTTATTGAATCTTCTTATTTGAACAACTGCCAAACCCTACACCCTTGACTAGGATATCCTCCAAGCATAAGTCAAATCCTTCCTCCTTCTGCACGATAACTTCCGACACTTGGACCTCTGTTTTTCGGCACTCTGCTCCTCAACACTTCGTCCTTCTTATATTGCTTAGACTTCTTTTCTTCTTAGGAGAAACCCTCGAATATTAGGGCCTCTTTACTTCATTATAGGGAAAACCTTCTCTACTTTCCTTTGGACACCTTGTAGACCTAGATACACATCCGAATGAGGCTGCCTTTTTCTGTTGTCAAATCTGCAAGGGTTAACTTGTTGAATGTGTGGACAGAAACCCTAAAACAGTCTCCTCCTCAATGTCTTTTCCTTCTTCTTTGTTGGTTGGGGAGGCCTTATGTTCCTTGTTTCTTAGCCCAAAACCAAGATACGTGTTACTGTTGTAATGATCGTAGGAAGCCTCCTTTATCTTCGCATGCGTGGCTGCAAAAACCCTAGAAAATCTCTCTTCTTCTTCGTTGTTCTTCCTCCTTGTTTGTTGCCCTTGTAAACCCTTTACCTTGGCTTTCTTCGTCCTCCTTAGTACTCTTTTTCCTACCTTATACCCTCGCTGATTTCAAAGAGAATTCATTATACTTTTGAGGAGTGGACAACCTCTATAAGTAGAGGTATGTCCCTCTTCTTCAAGCCGACTTGACTGTCTATTAGGCTAACTTGTCAGTTTCGCTATAATTCATCTTTTCTTCATTATTTTGTTGCTTGGAGACTTTGTTGATGATAGGAGAGGATTTGACTTGTCTTGGAGGTATTCCCATGACCCTGTACATTGTCATTCATGATGTAACATGCCCTCAAAGGGTCTCATCATAATTACATTTTGACTTTGACTTTCTAGAAGCACTTTAAAATGTGCTTGACCTATTTACAATGAGCAAGAAACTCATTAACAAATACTATAAAAATAATCTCTTTTCTTGAATAAATACAAATATCAAAATTACATTTATGAAGACCGAACCTAGTTACATTCCCTTCAATATTTAGCACCCCATTCAGCAATGCTTCACTTTCAATGCACGGAGGCGCCTAGTTTAGTCTATTTGTCAGAGGTGCCCCTAAGGGCATAAGCACTTATCATCATCAACCATCAAAATGTCAGCCACATCAACGTTGGCTTGATAGGACCATTTCCTGTGTGATTGTAATAGTTATTCATTAGCCATCATAATGAGCATGGAACATGTTCGCCTTGTATAAAAACTATTTATCTCATTATTTCTTCGAAGCATGGTTATCTTTAATTCTAAATCAAGTATTTTCCCTACTCATCTCCACTTGCAAGTTACTTTATCTCTCAAAAAACTGGTAAGATTCTCAGTCAGATCAGCAAAACATGATGTATTTCGGCTATACGCTTTCTCCTAACCTCATACATCAAGGGGCAATTATTATGATATGAAAATCGTACACTCATCTATATGCATTAAGAGACACTCAAAATCAGTGATCAACACATACAAGGGTGGTATTTTCAGCTGGAAATACTATGAAAACCAAAAACCGAAAGCTCTCCTAAGGTTCAAGTTAAAAAAATTGGACCGTGTGGGTGCACCGTCAATGTAAATTAATGGTTGTGCAGTGATTTCTTCGATAGCCATGCGGACGCGAAAAATTCTAGTCAGCACCTCAAGCCGCGAACTTGCTTGAGCAGCACTCCAAACCTTGACATGATGGTATGACAAATTCGAGCCTTGAGCCCCAAGAAGCCTTAAAGGCAAGGAATTGGTAGCTCTCATCTCATTTATGAGGTGAACCACCACATTGATGAGCCAAGGGCAGGAGGAGTGTCCATGAAACTCTATAAATACAAGTTCTAGGAGAACTAATAACAAGAAGAAGCAAAGCATCGTTATGTTTTCAAAATTACTCCTTAGAAATCAAGCATTTCCTTGAGAAGAGGATTCCATCATTGAGAGTCTTCATACTTCTTTGAGAGAGAGAGGAAACTTGCAAGGAGATTAAGGAAAGGAACTTCCTTGTTGAGGATTTTTTAGCACCATTGCTCAAATAATTCTCTCCAATGTGTATTTTACTCATCTATTGTATCTATTCTACATTTAGTAATCAATAAAGGGAACTCTTTTTCATTACTTTGTTGATGCGTTTGCTTCATTAAGCATTGTTCGTGTGTTTATTTCTTATTTTTTAGCTTATGTTTATGTATGCATTGTTTTCATTACTTATAGTGCTTTGTTTACCGTGCATGTGTGTCCAATAACAACAACCAATTGCTTGTGTTTTCCTTGTAGGGAACAACCAACTCTAAGGAAGGTGTAGTTGGTACTCGATAGCAACAAACACACTACCACACACAAGGTAGTGATGTTATCTATGATGGAAAATGTTGGAAAATCCATAGAGGTGGCAGTTAAATGATTTTCCTTATTATGACATTATCTTGTGATGTTTCACCTTTATTATTAGTTCTTATTGATTATCTTTTCTTATCATCAAGACTAATGTCAAGCAGCAAATAGAAAAGAACACGAGATATAGGCATGCTTCTAAGGAAAAACCTCACTCTAGGGGAAAACCCATCAAAATTCTTCCTTCAGTAGATTCAAGATGAGATGACCAAGACCCTTACAACTTAGACTCAAGACTACCTCCATCAAATCATCCTTCCTTTTACTTGTCATTGTATTATCACTGAATTCTTGTCACTGTGTTTGCACAAAGACATCAATACTGTAATTCCATCAAGACCTTGTCACAGTAATGCCACCGAGATTTTATCACTGTAATATCATTAATACTTTCTCATTGTAAGAGCACAGAGACTTTCTCACTGTGAGAATACTGAACCCTTCTCACTGTGGTGATATCGAACCTTCACCACTGTAATTACACGAAGACAGTGACGACATCGTGATTGTGGTATAGTAGCACCGAAATTGTGGTATACT
The DNA here is from genome assembly GCA_031772625.1 of Pinus tabuliformis. Classification (NCBI taxonomy): domain Eukaryota; kingdom Viridiplantae; phylum Streptophyta; class Pinopsida; order Pinales; family Pinaceae; genus Pinus; species Pinus tabuliformis. Next base: position 467,415,410 of record CM062810.1, read on the forward strand.
AATCCTCAATCTATATTCCCTAACTGTGATAGCACCGAGAGTATGCATGTATCCCATCCGAGCTCTTGCATGACATAGAAAAGTTTCCTCTGATATTCTTGTCTAAACTTCACACTGTAATGGCACAGAGACTATCTCTCTGAGATCTGAACTTCTGGGATTGACATCGAACCATTTGTCTCTGAATATTCACCAAAATTATCTGACTATAATCACCGAAATCATCTCTAAAAGTGAGGGCTTCTTTTTAGCGATCTCAGAACGTATTCTTTTGTGATTTATGCAATGTGTATCACTGAACCGTGGAATGAGGGATACCCTCTTATTTACAGTTGTTCTCCATAGTTAATAAGTTGACATGAGTACTATGAAGAGTAGTGTCTCCACATAAGGTTAGCCCGACTGGTAGGCCGACTTGATGAAGATTTGTTTGACAGCAAGGAGGCTTTGACTTGATGGAGGAGTCTTCACAAAATGAATATGACAATAACCTAAAGCCTACAATGGAGGCTTGAGCTATATATTTGACCCAAGCATGAAACCCATGCTTTAATTAGTCAATTCAATAATAATAAAAATCCTTTTGCTTTTCTTTTGGCAAATATATTACATTTGACTTCAAGTAAAATTATGAAGACCGAACCTAGTTACATTTTTCCAACACTCCCTCTTAACTAGAGAGGTATTCATATTTACATATAACCAAAGAGGTACATGGAAGATCTTGAACCACATCATATATGAAGCATTTTAGGCACCACAATGCCATGGACTAGATTCTTGAACAGGGAAATCTATCCACTGGTCTCTCAACAATTTAGGCACTACAATGCCACGGACTAGATTCCTGACAAGGGCAATCTATCCGGGTGGGACTAAGATGGACTTAAGCTTTTGGCCTCTCTAGGTGCCATCAAGCTTGCTAACTATCAACCCAGAGATCCAGGTGTGTGTCAAAGCACAAGGACCAACGCCACCCTTCCAACTTCTGGACCTCAACATCAACACAAAGTGTCGTCCATGTTGAAGAAAATGTAACTAGGTTCGATCTTCATAATGACATGATCTTTGTAAATGATGAAATGAAAGAAATAAAACTATTTATTTATGGCTTATTGAATGGGTTTCATGAGAAAGAGGTTTATTTGTTAGTGGCTCCCATTGAGAGCCTTAGGATTTATTATTGAGTCAAAAGAGTCAATGTCATGTATGAAGAGCTCTTCTTGAGCATATAAAAAATATATATGAGTCAACCTAGTGTCTAGAAAATCCCTCCAAAAAGACAAGCACAATCCTCTTGATGTCAGCCAACAAAATGAATTAAATACAGTCATGTCATCTCACCTATGGAGACACACTCATTTAGCATGACACATCAGCTCATTTATGGAGACGAAACTATTATAAATACCCAGTTGAGATTTTCATATAAGTTCAATTTAGGATCTCAAATGTCTCTGAAATCTTTAGTGGTAATTACAGTGGATACAGTGAGGTACAGGAACTCGGATTCTCTTAATTCTTTGAATGGGTACAGGTCTGAAATCCGCATTACAGGAGGGTAGAAAAACACAAATGCCTATAATTACAGTGAGTAATTACAGTCTCAACTTTCTCGACATAATTGTGATGATGAAGACCTCGGTGCAGGGAAAGAACACAGTCACAATCCCGGTATAGTTGTGATGCAAATGTAGGTGATCTCTCTGTTATACACTCTTGGCACAACCACAGTCTTGGAATAATACACTCTCGTCATACTAGACACAGTCATGATCTCGGCATAGTGGCAACCATGATCTCGGTCATAATCTCGATGAAGACAAGTTCATGATGAATATCTCAGTATATACATACATATCTCAGTATAGAGACCTCGTTAACATGGTGATGATCTCAGTGAGAGTGTAGCAATGATCTAGAAGTTATAGCAATGATGCAACTATAGTAAAATAAAGCTTACCTTAGCGAAGCAGCAGTGATGATGATGAACTCAGCGGTGACAAAGAAGAGGATTGGTGTCTTGGTCATGGAGTGTCCTAAAAGGTCAAGGGTCATGGTCTTGGTATTCGTCAATTGGAATCTCTATAAGAAGAATTTTGTGCGGGCTTTTCTCTCATAGAGTGAGAGGTTTTGGCCCTGGAAAAGCCAACATCTTGTGTCCTTGTCTCTTTTGCTTTGGTAACTATTTGATGAATTGAGAAGACACATTCTAATTATAACAAGTGAAGAATTGTGCTAATAAGAAAAATTAAAAACACCTCACAAATAGTTATCATGACTAGAAGAATCTCATTAACCTACATTGCCCTAGATTCTTCAACATGGTATTAGAGGTAAGGTGATGAAGTCAAAAGAAGGGCAGCAAAGAGACATTCAAGCTTTCAAGAAGGGTATCAAAGCAAGTTGAAGGGCTTTGTGTTTCAAAACCTATATCAAAATTAAAGGATCAGTCTACAACAACAAGGGATTTTGTTTATATAATCAAGAAAACAACCTACAACAGCAAGACAATTTAGTCCTACAGTGAGATTGATTTGGATCCTTATTTGAAGATGCTTTCTGTTAGGTGATCCAAAAATACAATTTATCATAGGTTATAAAATTAAAATAAAATAATTATTAATTTAAGATATTAAATTAATAATTATTATTCTAGAATGTTTAATCATTTAGAATTAGTATATTGTTGTAACTAGATATGACTCCAAATGTGTCATATCTTAGGCTCTATTTTGGGAGATTTGCTAGCTAGTTGGTTTGAATAGCATTTATTGTAAATGGACACTTGTTATTTAATAAGTGATCCATAATTAGAGGTAGTTAGGACATGGAGCTTATAAATAGCTCATTGCAAGAGTGTTTAGATGTTTGGGTGTAAACTCTTGCAAAATCAATTATGTAATTATCTTTTTTCTGATTAATAAAATTACGTGTCTAAGGACACTTCTGCCATTATTGTGGTATCAGAGCTCCAGTAATGCTGCAGTTGATCTGAGGAGGAGATTCCAGCTCTATCAGATCATGGAAAACTCAACTCCGTTGAAGTGATCAACAAAAAATTGGTATGAAATTTGCAAATTTTTTATTGATTTTAGATCTGCAAATTCTAAAATCATTTTTTAAAGCAGCAAATGCAAATCTGTGTGACTTTTTCAAATTGTTTGAGTGAATAAAAACAAAAAAAAAAGGACAGCGCTGTATATTTTAATTGTTTTTAAAGTCCTTTCAAAACATTCAAATTGATTCTGCATTTTTATGAGAGTGGTTTACATCAATTTATGCTCAAATCCCCTGCGTTGATCATTCTGGCATCGATTTTACATGATTTATAAGTGGTCTGGCATAGATTCAACTTTGTGGTCTGGCATTTGAACCAGCATCCTCCAGCAATAAGAACCAGCGTTCCATTCCAAACAGCGCTCCATTCCAAACAGCGTCCTCCAGCAATAAGAACCAGCGTTATATTCCAGCGTTTTCATTGGCATTGACTTCTGATTTTGTTGAAGCATTTTAATTGGCATCGAATTTCATTGTCTACATTTTAAAAACAACATTTTACAATATTTAATTGCCCTCAAATTATTGTCTGCTTGAAGACATCGTATGCAGAGAAGCTGTCAAATGGAGAAACGCCATCATTGCCTTTCTTCTTAGCATCACCCATGGCCGCTGAAAATAGCGCCGGGGTCTTCTAGGAATTGCTTAACGCTTGCAGGAAGAATCCAAACCAGGTTTGGAGAGAGCTGCCTGCATATTCTACAGCAAGATTGCACAGTTCTGTGTGTTTTGTTTTGAGGACAGCGTGGAATACTACGAAACAGGCTTGGTCGTTGGATTTGCAAGCGTATAATGTGCTGACATCAATTTGTTTCAATCATTTTTTTCCTTGCCTTGGATTTCAATTTCGATTTGAGCTTTGATTGCAGTAAGTGCAGGTCATACCATTGCTTCTGATCAGCGCGTTAATGTGGATCTGCGTTTTTTTGAAAGATGTTGTCGAAGTCATTCAAAATGTTAGCATAAAGTCTACCAACAAGAAACCAGCAATAAGCCAGAGTGAGCCAGCCTGCCAGCAACAAGTCAGCATGCCAGCAATAAGAAATATTTTTTAATTTTGTAATGTTAATGGAGTGATAAGGTTTTTTTAGTTGTTTGTAATTTTTGTGGAGAGATAAGGAATATTATATTTTGGGAGAGATCTGGTGAAATTTTATTTTGGGGAACTTATGGTTTATGGAGCAATAAGGTGATTTGTAATTTTTTTTGGGAGTAATAAGGAGCTTTTTTTATTTCTTTGAAATTTGTAATTTGGAGAAATAAGGTGCAATTGAAATTTGTAAATTTTTGGAGTAATAAGGGGATTTCAATTGTAATTTTTTGAAGGGATAAGTGTAACTCAAAGTAATTTTACTTTGGGGGGGGTAATTTTTTTACCAGATTGTGCAAAAGCACCATTGTAAAAGTCAAATTTTGAAAGTTTCCTTGTAAAAATTTGAGAAATTTACTAGAGCCAAGTGCAAAGCTCAGTCAATTTTCTCCTGTTTTGACGACTATTTGAGGGTCAAGGCCAAGCCCCGATAGTTCGTTTTTTGCGTTGTGTGTTGTTGTTGTGTTGCGCATCTTGATTTTTTTTGGAGCTTGATTCGTGGTGTGAAGTCTTAACACTACAATGTCTAAGTTGATTAATTTGTTTTCTGATTCCGACAAACTTGAAGGCACAAAATCTTATAAAACATGGCACCGTCTCATAGAAAGCACTCTTATTTACAATGAATTATGGCAGGGTATATGTGATGGAGATGTTAAGCCGAATAAACCCACAAATGCAGCTGCACTAGAAAAATGGGAAGTTAAGAATGCCAAAGCCTTAGCTCTTATTAAATCTTCTGTGAATGATGAAATGTATGTTCATATAGAAAATGCTACAGACGCATGGTCTGCTTTGAAAACTTTTAAAGACCTCTTTGATACTCAGCCTGAATCAAAGAAAGTTGATCTACAACTAAAATTGTTACAACAAAAATTGACTGAAGGAGGAGATGTTCTTGAATATATCTCAAGACTTCAGAATATTAGGCAGGAAATCATTAATGCTGGTTTTCCAGCAATAGATGATAGTTTTATGGTAACAATTGTAATTGTTGGACTTCCTTCTTCCTACACGCATTTTTTGGAGACTCTACAATTAACTGGGAAATTAGAGAAATTAAAGTTTGATGAGCTTTGTGAAATGTTGACAGAACATGATAAAACCTTTGGGAAGAAGACGAAAGTCGGTGAAGATGTTTTTCTCACAGAGGCCAGCACTAGTAAATCATCAGCAGACAGTTCTCGAGGCAGAGGCAGAGGCAATCAGAATCAAGCAGCACATAATGTACAAAGTCGAGGTTGAAGCCGAAGCAGAGGAAACAACTTTAACAGAGGCAACAGCTCAGGAAGGAGTAATTTTCAAGGTAGAGGAAACAACCAAGGAAGAGGTAATTTTCAAGGACAAGGAAATAATAATCAAGGTAGAGGACAATCTCGACATAGAAGTCAAAGCAGAGGCAGAGGACAATCTTCAAGAAGAGGAAGAGACTTAAGTCAAATTGTGTGTCGAGATGTAACAAAGTTGGCCATTATGTTGAAGATTGTCGAACTTCACTTAATAAAATTCCCAAGTTTCAGCAGCATTCAGCACAATTTGCAAATGATCATGATGAAGATAACTCAGAATATGTTTTTACTTCCTCACTAGTATCACAACTTTCATCCCATCTTAGAAGTGATTATGAAGATGCCTGGATCTTGGATTCCGACGCAACTTAGCACATGACTTGTTGACGTGATTTTTTCTCGAATTTTCAAGATTGCCAACTTAATTCCATTTTTCTTGCTGATGATACAAAACATACTCCTTATGGAAAAGGAGCAGTAAAATTTTTTCTCCCTGGCATTGGCGAAAAAATGATTTCCAATGTATGGTATGTACCAACATTTAAGAAAAAATTGCTCTCTTTAGTCACGATTCGACAAGCAGGACATCAGGTGATTATGGAAGATGGTTTAGTCAAGATTAATTCAGTTAAACAAAGTTTGAAAACTGTCATGACAGGATATGAAGATGTAAAACTGTTACGGATGAAAGGGACAGTTATTCCAAGGCATTCTGATTTTGCAGGGACAGTGACTACCAGTATTTCACCTGTAAGACTATGGCATGTAAGATATGGACATTTAAATTTTGAGAGTCTTTCTCAATTGCAGAAACAAGGCATGGTTAAAGGACTTCCCACTTTCAAAAGGGAAAATGCAAAATGTGAAGCTTGCATTTATGGAAAACAAAGTCGAGAAAGTTTTCCAACAAGTTCATGGCATGCAAACAAGCGGCTACAACTAGTTCACAGTGATGTTTGTGGACCACTACAAACTTCCTTTGGTGGTTGCAAATATTTCTTACTATTCATTGATGATTTCGGCAGAATGACTTGGGTTTACTTCTTGAAGAATAAGTCAAAAGCATTTGATAAGTTTAAAATTTTTTGCCAAATTGTTGAAAATGAAGTCAAAGAAAAGATAGGTACTCTCAAGACGGATAATGGGGGAGAATTCACTTCAAATGAATTCAAAAGTTATTGTAGTGAAAATGGCATAAGACGACATCTCACTCATGTTTACACTCCACAGCAAAATGGAGTAGTCGAAAGAATGAATCGCACCTTGTTAGGAATGGCGAGATCCATGTTAACTTTCAAAAGGTTAAGTCCAACATATTGGGCAGAAGCAATTCATACAGCTGTGTACTTAAGAAACAGATCTCCCATTGCTTCTTTAGACGGAATCACACCTTATGAAGCTTGGTTTGGTTTCAAACCTCGAGTTAAACATCTTAGAGTTTTTGGATCAATATGTTATGCCTTAGTTCTGAAAGAAAAAAGAACTAAGCTTGACTCAAGAAGTTTAAAATGCACAATGATTGGCTATTTTGATGAGAAGAAAGGGTATCGTCTTTTGACCAATGGAAAATCTATTGTGAGCAGGGATGTCATTTTTTATGAAACTAAGAGTAAGAGTGCTGAAGAAATCGAAAATCTTCTTAACAAGTTAGAAACTAAAGGAAGTAAAAGAAATGGAAAAATGCAAAGTCAACCAACTTCACCAAATTGGTATGAACTTGATTTTCCTTCCTCTGAAGATGAATCATCCAGTCCATCTACATCAACAACATCATCTGGGTCTTCTAGTAGTTCATCCGCATCTCCAAGCAGCAGCAGTTCTTCTGACAGTGATTCTCCACATTCTTCACCTGAACAACGAACATCAGTTTATATTAATCCTCTTTACAATGATGGAGATTTTTCAGAAGCGCAAACAAGTGAGCACCAACTACCGAAATGGGCAGTTCAACTTTTGAAAGATGTAAATCCTGATGAGCAAAATAAAACAGGCACCAGAAGGGCACATAAAAGTGAAGGCAATTTTTCCTTGATAGCACATGATTTTACCGAACCTTCCACATACAAAGAAGTAGTAAAACATAAAGAATGGCAACGGGCTATGGTTGAAGAATATCAAGCAGTAATTGATAACAACACTTGGAAACTTGTTGATTGTCCATCAAATGTTAAACCCATAGGATGCAAATGGGTTTACAGAATTAAGTATAATCAAAAGGGAGAACTTGAAAAGTATAAAGCACGACTTGTCGTAAAAGGTTTTGCGCAACAGGAAGGCATTGATTATGAGGAAACTTTTGCTCCTACAACTAAATGGAACACCATCTGATTAACACTTGCATTGGCCACTCAGAAAGGATGGAAAGTTCATCAAATGGATGTGAAAAGTGCTTTTCTCAATGGGGATTTACAAGAGGAAGTGTATATGACCCAACCGCCAAGTTTTGAAGTAGAAGGACAAAAACATAAAGTCTGCAAATTGATCAAGGCTTTATATGGATTAAAACAAGCTCCCCGAGCTTGGTATACAAAGATGGATGAATACCTTAAGAAAGTTGGTTTTCAACGAAGTGAATCTGATGATACTTTGTATGTGCGACAACAGGGAAAATATTTGGTAATTCTTGTTATGTATGTAGATGATTTGATAATTACAGGCAGCCATGATGATCATATTGCATAGGTGAAAAAGGAGTTACATGCAGGAGTTACACAAGATGGCCACTGGAATGCAGCCAAAAGAGTTCTTCGATATATCCAAGGAACAAAAGATTTTGGTCTTCTTTACGCAAAGACTAAAAATTTTGTACTTGGTGGATATTCCGATGTCGACTTTGCTGGAAGTATTGATGATCGAGCATCAACATCAGGTTATTTAATGAAGATGGGGTCATCAGCAGTATCTTGGAGTTGTAAGAAACAAGCTACATTGGCCACATATTCCGCAGAAGCAGAGTGCATTTCAGCATGGGAAGCAGCATGGGAAATTGTTTGGTTGCGCAGAATTTTGCAGGACTTGGGCATCTCTCAGCCAGAAACTACATCATTATTCATTGACAGCCAGTCAGCCATCAAACTTGCCAAGAACCCAGTTTTTCATTCAAAGACAAAGCATGTGGACACCAAGTATCATCATATCAGATCTCTCATTGCCAAAGATGTCCTCAAGCCAGTTTATTGTCCTTCCGAAGATCAGATGCCTGACATTTTCACGAAACCGCTTGGCAGAATAAAATTTACTAAGTTCAGGGATGAACTTGGTATCTGTTGTAATGTATCTTTGGATCACAGGGGGGAATGTTAGGTGATCGAAAAATACAATTTATCATAGGTTATAAAATTAAAATAAAATAATTATTAATCTAAGATAATCAATTAATAATTATTATTCTAGAATGTTTAATCATTTAGAATTAGTATATTGTTGTAGCTAGATATGACTCTCCAAATGTGTCGTATCTTAGGCTCTATTTTGGGAGATTTGTTAGCTAGTTGGTTTGAATAGCATTTATTGTAAATGGACACTTGTTATTTAATAAGTGATCCATAATTAGAGGTAGTTAGGACATGGAGCTTATAAATAGCTCATTGCAAGAGTGTTTGGATGTTCGGGTGTAAACTCTTGCAAAATCAATTATGTAATTATCTTTTTTCTGATTAATAAAATTACGTGTCTGAGGACACTTCTGCCATTACTTTCAGTCTCATACTACCCACAGTGACAGTGTTATGCTATTGACATCTCCATGCCACAATATGATTAAGTAATCACAATCAAAAGAAGAGAAGGTGGTTTTCAATGCTAATTCAGTTTCTCTATTCATTCTTGAAATAACCATAGTGCTAGCCACAAATTTGGTGTCACTACAATCTCTTTTATACCATAGTGATCTCAATAACTTATAGTCTAGAGCAGTTTCGGTGCTTGGTGTTCGACAGTGCAAGAGGGTCTCAAAAGAGATCTTTGAAAAAGGATTTCAGTTGTTCAACTCAAGCAAGGATCTATGGTAAAATCACATCAACTCGAAGATCACCCGAAGGAAGCATCAATGCATCTTCAACATGATCAAGGTGAAGTTTTTATCTTCACATGTCAAGTAAGTATTCTCATTAATCAATTTGGTAAAATGACTTCATGATTGCAAGGAGATCTATAGGTTGGATGGGTCATCAAAGGTCCTTGCATGGAATAAGGAGGATTGTCATAGTCCTCATAGAAAAGAGAAGTCATTGATATCTATGGAAAAGTCTCTGAAGCTCAAGCATTGTTTGAATGCATGGAAAAGGATCAAGGGACTCATAGGATTCTTATAAAATCAGCCAAAGGTCCTCTCATCCCTATGTAGCAGGAGAGGAGACATAAAAGAGATATATGAAATGATGATGCAATGAAGGTGGTCATATCGCTTAGATCTTATTGAAGGTATCAAAGAATGAAGGAATATCTTCATGAGATCTCAATTGAGAGATCTGGGAGAGATGATAAGAAGATAATCATCATTGTTCTAACTGATAAGCAAGGTAACAAATGTCCATGAACAAGAAGGTTACCTCAGTCGACAATTTGTGGTCTCTATGCTAGATAGAGAAAGACAAGTTGATGGCAAAAGTGTTGAAGGTTAAAGGACTCAAACATGTGAAAAAAGGAAAGGAAAGGGTCCTCAAACAAGACAGAACAATGCTATGGAAATATTATAAAAAGAAAGCTCATATCACCAGAAAGATGGAGGAAGTTGAAGAAAGGGACAAAGGAAAGAGGGAGTAACAGATCTCTACTATGATTGAGATGGTATCCCTCACAAAAGGGTCCTATCATAAGCTCCTAAATCTTTAGTTACAGATATGACCATGATAATAAGATGCATCGTGGCATCATGGAAGCATTAGAAACAAGAGCTCGAGACATCACCATGGGAATCATGGAGGAAAAAATCCATGGTAGACAAACATGAAGGATATAGCTCTTGGGAACCTCATTGGACATTGAAGAAAAGGATGAAGTCATCTAGGACAAGGCTCATCATACAAAAAGGAAACATCTGCCAAATGGGGATATACAAGATCCTCAAGATTCTCTAAAGGAATCCTCATCGAAGGGTTCACTGATCTAGAGAGGAAGCAAGTGTTTCATCAGGAAATCCAACTTATGGAATTCATGAGATGATGGTGTGATGACATGAGAAATGAAGCAGATCAAGGGATTGGAGATCTTTTCAATCAAGGAAGCTATTGGAAGAAGCCTAGATGACCTAAAGGTAAAATGAGGTATGTATTCTTGTGTTTAATATTATAATGTCATGTCATATGGTTGCAGGTAACATGGATCATTACTTCTATCTTGAGAAGCATGATCAAGAGAAAAATGATATCCTCCTCTAAAAGGATGCAGGAAGGCATAAGTCACACTAGATGAAATCAGCATAATATGTCCTCATATGAAGTATGAAGTGGTTGACTACAATGAAGAAACTTTGATTGAAAGCTCCTGGGAATAGAATGTGTGAGGAAGGAAGAGATCGTGAAATATGCAAGCCTGATAAAGGAGATCAATATCCAAAAGACTAAGAATATTTGACCAGGAAATCTCTCGGAAAGATATGAAGACTCTGATGGAAGTCTGAAAAAGATGGAGACCCTTGACTATGGATATCTTTGGGAGATGTGTCAACATGTATGCAGGATGTTGATACCTATAGAAATATGTCATGATGAAGAGCCATCTCGAAAGGTACAATTTGATTTAATGTTATGTTTTGATTTCTTGAATAATATCTGGATGAGTTCATGCAGGGCTACTGGCACAAGAGTTGTAAGTACAAGTACAACTATCATTCATGTGGAGGATGGAAATTCCTAAAAGAAACATGATAAGGAAGAAGTAGCCATATGACAAAGGTTCCATATATGTATCAAGAAGGCCACTTTCCATGAAGAAAGGAATGACATGACGAACCAAGAAGGAAAGTGATTGATGGCTAATGCCCTACAAGGAAGAAGCTTGACTGAATTTCATGACATCAAGGAAATTGATCAAGCAGTTGAAGGACCCACGAAGAAGAAGTTGTTGATGAAAAAGAGAGTCCCTAGTTAAAAGGGAGCTCTGACAAATCCCTAATTGAGAGGGATCTTGAGCAAGTTCCTAGTCAGAAGGAACTTGGGTACATTCCTTTATAGGAATGGGCATATCCTCCCTAGTTAAGAGGGAGAGATAGACACAACTTTCTTGTCTTCACCTGGGAAGAAAGAATTGAAGGATTGGGTAATCATTTGGCATCTTATGCTCTTTGAGGATGTGTATGGCATCCAAGATAAGAGTAGGCAAGAGGACCGATATTCTTTGAGGGTTGGGAACCCAAGATAAGAATAGTCCTAGAAGGTCATACTCAATGAACACCCAGGTGGGTATGTACCTTGAGAGACAATGATGAAGGTGTCTATAGTCATTGGTCTCACCAACATTGTGCTCTAATCTGATGAGAGATAGAGTTGTCAGTCAAGGCCTTGTTGTGGAAACAATGTTGGTTATTATGATGTTATACAGATGGGTTACCAATCCGATTCTTCTTATGAGAAATTATTCAGATTGAGAATGACCAAGTACCATTATGAATACCTCCCTAGTTAAAAGGGAGTGTTGAAGAGAATGTAACTAGGTTTGGTCTTCATAATGTCATGATCTTTGTAAATGATGAAATGAAAGAAATAAATTTATTTTTGTATGCCTTGTTGCATGGGTTTCATAAGCAAGAGGTTTATTTGTTAGTGGCTCCCATTGATAGCCTTAGGATTTATTATTGAATCAAAAGAGTCAATATCATGTATGAAGAGCTCTTCTTGAGCATATGAAAAATATATATGAGTCAACCTAGTGTCTAGAAAAGCCCTCCAAAAAGACAAGCACAATCCTCTTGATGTCAACCAACAAAATGAATTAAATAAAATCATGTTGACTCACCTATGGAGACTCACCCATTCAGCATGACACGTCGGCTCATTTATGGAGACGAAACTACTATAAATACCCTGTTGAGATTTTCGTATAAACTCAATTCAGGATCTCGGGTGTCTCTAAAATCTTAAGTGATAATTACAGTGGATACAGTGAGGTACAGGAACTCGGATTCTCTTAATTCTTCGGATCGGTAGAGGTCTAAAATCTGCATTACAAGAGGGAAGAAAAACTCAGATGCTTGTAATTACAGTGAGTAATTATAGTCTCAACCTTCTCAGCGTAATTGTGATGATGAAGACCTTATTACAAGGAAAGAGCACAGTCACAATCTCGATATAGTTGTGATGAAGATGTAGGTGATCTCTCTATTATACACCCTTGGCACAGTCACAGTCTTGGCATAATACACTCTCAGCATACTAGACACAATCCTGATCTCGGCATAGTGGAAACCCTGATCTCGGTCATAATCTTAATGAAGACAAGGTCATGATGAAGATCTCGGTATATACATACATATCTCAGTATAGAGACCTCGTTGACATGGTGATGATCTCAGTAAGAGTGCAACAATGATCTAGGAGAAAGTATAACAATGATGCAACTATAATGCAATAATGATTAACTCAGTGAAGCAGCAGTGATGATGATGAACTCAGTAATGACAAAGAAGAGGATTGGTGTCTTGGTCTTGGAGTGGCCTAATAGGTCAAGGGACATGGTCTTGGTATTTTTCAATTGGAATCTCTATAAGAAGAATTGTATGCGGGTTTTTCTCTCAAAGAGTGAGAGGTTTTGGCCCTGGTAGAAAGCCAACTTCTTGTGTCCTTGTCTCTTTTGTTTTGGTAACTATTTTATGAATTGAGAAGACACTCTAATTATAACAAGTGAAGAATTGTGCTAATAAGAAAAATTAAAAACACCTCACAAATAGTTATCATGACTAGAAGAATTTCATTAACCTACATTTCCCTACATTCTTCCACAGGCCAGATGTCCCTCCCAGGCAATGCTTCACTCACAAATCCTCAACACCCCTTGATCCAATAGATCAAGAACAACAAATCTCTACTGATCAAACTGATTGGTAACCAGCATACTATCAAAACCTTCGATATATTTACCTATACAAACACAACCCTAATCAATAATATACATTCGCATGTACATAATCAAATACAAACCTCTGGGGTCTTCCAGACAACTTGATGTTGCTTCTCAAATTTCAATAGTAGGACTATCAACCGAATCTTTGACAACAAATTCCTCAATCATACACTTTACCTTTCTTACTTCATATGCAATAACATATTCTTCAATCGGATCCTGCTTTCCTTCTTTTAGCAGGACCTCAAAATGCATTCTCCAATTTCCTTCTCTCACTCATGGCCTTCACTAAAACTTAAAGTTGGTAGTTACGGTCTAGTGCATGACACATGAAGTAGAGATTCATATTTGTCACTCCCTCTTAAACAAAGAGGATTTAATTATTCTTGTACAAGGAATATTTTCAACCGTCCTCTTATCCTAGGGAGATTCCTTTCATTTAAGCTCCCTCTTAACCTAAGGAGTTCTACTTCTTCTTTACGACATCAGAGAATTTTTCATGGCTTCCATCCTTCTTATCAGAGTCATTCATATATCATGCTTATCACATCAACTTTACTTACAATAATCTTCACCAACTTGAAGATGATGTACCTGCACAACTTAGATAGCAAGTACAACCAAAATTATAGAAGCATGAAGTTAGTCATATCAAAATCTTATAACAATGGAAGCATTTAAACATAATCAGCAAGAGACTATACTTCAATACTTCAACTTCTTTCCTAGGTTTAGTTGCAAATTCTAAATCAAATTCATAGGTCTTCAATATTCTTTCAACGACAAGTTCCTTCATATAGAAAACCCTAGAAACAAATCAAATCAATGAATCTCACAAATTTCAGAATTCATATGTTAGACTCCTCACTAAGATTTCATACATATCCTAGATTTTATATATGAGCTTCAACAATCAAAACCAATCACAGCTTATTCAACCTCATGACTAGCATCCACTAGGGTTTGATATAAACCCTATATTTCCATCTACAAATTCTCAACAATCACTATATAGATTCATAAATTCCAAACTGTTATATATACTAGAGAATTTAACTACTACTAGGGTTTAGTTGTTAAACCCTAGATTTTCCAAACATCATCCTAGACCATCAAACTTTGACTAGGGCTTGTTTCCAAAGCCTAAGACTCGTGACCATTAACACTTAGCTCAACACATATATCTTGGAATTCATCAGCATATCATAAGCACATCATATGTCAGGCAATATTAATATGTTGGACATATTCTGACCTAGAACATGTTAGGGTTTCAACCAAATGAACACATACCTAGGGTTTCAGTCCTATGACTCTAAATACATAACAATGGTTTTGCTTATAGACCCAACCAAACCCTGAATATCTATGGTTTCATAACATAGCAAAGAAAACCCTAAAATACCAAAACATCAAAGGTTTTGGATTTCAGTCAACATCATTTCAACCCTAACAAGTTAGGGTTTCATGATCATACCACAACCCCAAACATGACATCATCAACAAAAACTTCAGATAGCA
Organism: Pinus tabuliformis; assembly: GCA_031772625.1. Taxonomy (NCBI): domain Eukaryota; kingdom Viridiplantae; phylum Streptophyta; class Pinopsida; order Pinales; family Pinaceae; genus Pinus; species Pinus tabuliformis. Next base: position 467,430,428 of record CM062810.1, read on the forward strand.
ATTCTCAATAATCCTAAGCAATTTTAGGGTTTCATACATTAACATTAGCATACCCTTAGGTTAGGATTTTCTAGAGAACCTGTCTAGGGCACTATAAAGTCCTTTAAGAATATAAGGGGGGGGGGGGGGTGGTGTAGATTTATCGAGTGATGAATCACCCAAAACAAGATAATCGATTATCAAATGAATAAATATCTATTATAAAGAAAATCAATGTTTTGTAGTTTAAGGCGTATATTTGTTCCTTGACAAACCTTGTCTTGGGAGGCCTTCTTCCATACACCTTGAAAATATAGCAGATGTTTCCCTAATAGACCTTGGAAGGATTCCTTGAAGTGTCTTCTTTGTACTAAGCCATCATCTTTTATACATGTAGTACATACTTACAAACACAACATGTGATACCAAGGACATAATTTAATTTTTCAAGTTAGATCTTTGACACAATCATGGAGGATGGAATTCTATGATAAGATGTTCATCTTCTCAATCATTCGTAGGACCTTTTACTTGACATCCTAGATTTTTTGTGAACTCTAGAGAACAAGTATTAAGGTTCTAATATGAGGTTTTTTATATGGTATCTAGGGAGTTCTTTATTCAACCATTCAAGATAATAGAAATTTAAACACATACGTACCTTGTGAATTACATACCTCTGATTTTGAGTGCATCTTAATACTTACTTGATTTTCCTTAGGCTGCTACCTTGTGCTTCGGACTTATCTAACCAGATCCTCAAGACCATAGGACAGACTTCAGATGAGATGACACAACTTCATGCTTTAGTTCTATTCGATAACTTATGACAAAGTTGTATTTATATACTTGTAGTGTCATCCCCGTCTTCGTCATTATAGAGATAGTAACCCAGTCCTTGTTGTAGATATAGCCCAAGCAATGATTATCCATACAAAACTTCAATTCATGGTTCGATTTTTCTTCACTGTAATAAACCGAAATTTTGTCGCTTGTTTTTATTGTCATTCCACACTTATATGCCAAGAAACTTTCTGCAATTGATAGGGAAGTTACTCCTTTGTTGTATTGTGCATTCACTGAAATTCTACAATCCCATTCTTTGGAATGATCTTACTGTTTTAATGAGACATCTGAACCTCCTCCTTCTTGGTGTCTTTAATATGCTCACTATAGTTTAGTTTCATTAGCCCAAAACTTCCCTTATTTAAACTACCTTTCACCATAGCTCTGATACCATGTTGGAAAATCCATAGAGGTGGCAATTAAATGATTTTCCTTATTATGACATTATCTTGTGATGTTTTCATCTTTATTATTAGTTCTTATTTATTATCTTTTATTATCATCAAGACTAATGCCAAGCAACAAATAGAAGAGAACACAAGATATAGGCATGCTGCCAAGGAAAAACCCCACTCTAGGGGAAAACCCAGTCAAAATTCTTCCTTCAGTAGATTCAAGATGAGACAACCAAGACCCTTACAACTTAGACTCAAGACTACCTCCATCAAGTCATCCTTCCTTTTACTTGTCATTGTATTATCACTGAATTCTTGTTACTATGTTTACACGAAGACATCATTATTATAATTCCATCAAGACCTTGTCACTATAATGCCACTGAGATTTTATCACTGTAATATCACTAAGACTTTCTCATTGTAAGAGCACAGAGGCCTTCTCACTGTGAGAATACCGAACCCTTCTCTCTGTGGTGACACTAAACCCTCATCACTGTAATTACACCAAGACAGTGACTGCACTGTGACGGTGGTATGGTAGCACCGAAATTGGGGTAGACTGAACCCCAATCTGTATTACCTGACTGTGATAGCATCGAGAGTATGTATGTATCCCATATAAGCTCTTGTATTGACATAGAAAAGTTTCCTTTGAGATTCTTGTCCGAACTTCACACTATAATGGCACTGAGACTATCTCTCTGAGACCTAAACTTCTAGGATTGACATCGAACCATTTGTCTCTGAAAAATCACCAAAATTATCTAACTGTAATCACCGAAATCATCTCTAAAAGTGTGGGCTTCTCTTCAGGGATCTCTAAACTCATTCTTTTGTGATTTATGTGATGTGTATCACTGAACTGTGGACCAAGGGATGCCCTCATATTTATAGTTGTTCTCCATAGTTAATAAGTTGACATGGGTACTTTAAAGAGGTCTCCACATAAGGTTAGGCCGACTTGTAGACCCACTGGTAGGCTGACTTGATGAAGATTTGTTTGATAGCAATGAGACTTTGACTTGATGGAGGAGTCTTCACAAATTGATTAAGACAATAACCTAAAGCCTACAATGGAGGCTTGACCTATATATTTGACCCAAGCATGAAACCCATGCTTTAATAAGTAATTCAATAATAATGAAAATTCTTTTTGCTTTTCTTTTAACAAATATATTACATTTTGACTTCAAGTACAATTATGAAGACCGAACCTAGTTACATATTTCCAACAGAAAAGGAATTATTGAGTATTCTTTCCATCCCTCATCATCCTCTTGTTTTGCATGAAGACAAAACTTCAAATTAGCGTGCTCATAAAAAAACTTTGATCATACATCTCTAGATTCGTGATCAGAAGAATCTTTTGACTTGAGTAATCTGGTTGTTGAAATTTTAAAACTCGATCAAATCACTGACGGAGATGCCTGTCGTCCAGTTAGTAGTGGTCTCACTGAAATCAGTGGAAGCATCTATCCTCATAGCATGCATGATCTGATTCAATATTCAAAATTTGATTTTACAATCCTTAAAATTTTGGGGGCTTGTCAAGAAGTCGAGGCACTTCAACTTCTGTTGATGGTTATATTAGGATCTCACGACTCTGATAAGATCCCTGAATTAGGTCAAATTTGGTTTTTCTCTCAAAACTCTTTTCTTTTTATGGTTACACTGGATGTAAATTCATTCTTGAAAGATGTGTGGTATTTCAGATATAGTCTTTCGAATTTTCAAGATTTGGTTTCTAATTGGATTCAAGATTCTATTTTAATTGATTATTCTCCATGCCAGACTCTTGTACTTAACTTGGGTTTGGAGTATGTATCTCTCATAGAAGCATGGATCTGTGAAGTTGATCATTCCAAAGACTACATTTGGTTGAAGAAATCATGATTATTAGATGCATTTCAGAATAGTCAACGCCTGAATTTTCTTGTGAATGTTATATGGTTAATCTGTTTCTTCATCATACCTGAAATCCTCGAGTGCTAGTGAATGCATGAGCTATTGCACGAATCAAATTCTTCTCTGTTCATTGTATCCTTACTGGTTTCATGTGTTTGCTATAATGGCATTCCTTTTTACTTCTTTCGATGATTACGATGCTAGTGCAGTGTGTAACCAGGTACAAAGAAATGGTTTATTATATTTATCATGCAAGGGAGATTATTCTTTTGTTCAAGACATTTGCAAACTATTCAACTAACCTATCTTTGTTGTCTTCTAATCAAGAATATCATGCCATAAATGGTCCATATGATCATAATATTAATTGTCATTTGTTTTATCATTTTCTCACCAGTATATCTGATGGCAATTGTTTCATACTGATAAATATGTATGCTTTATCTCACTATTCATGTACTTGTCAAGTAGTTAAAGCACTTCAGCCTTCACTAATGGTTATATCAGGTCCTCACTATCTTGACAAGCCTTCTGAACACGATCAAATTCATTTTCCTTCACAAGATTCTCATCTTGATCCTGCACTTTTAATTCAAAATTCATCTTTTCAAATATTCCAGGGTTCTCAAGAGGATTGTTTCAAATCTCATGATCCAATCGTTGAGTGGTTGGAGCAATCTTACCTGGCAAGCTCCATCGCAAATAACAAGTTTCGATCTTTTATCTTTTATCATGCTTGTTAAGGAGAATAGTATAGATGAAGATGCATTCGCGAGAAGCTTCCAAGGTTTGTTTAATTACAATATTCACTGAAAAGGTAAGAGTGTGAGATGGTTAGAAGTAGTGGCTATGACATATCTTTCTGCTAGAAAGAAAGACCTCCAATTTGTTGTGCAAATTATTCAAGCGCTTATCTTTTCTATTGCATGTTGTTTTATATCTGTTTTAATCGCTTGTATCTTTGTGCATTCATGTCGGTAGCAGTTATAGTGGTTACATTGTAAATTTCATTACACTTGACCCTGACCTTCCAGCTAGTTAGGTTAGTAGTAGGTCTAGTTGCATATTAGTCTTCCCTTGCACACTTATATTACACTCACTCTCTATTCTCTTTCTTGTCTTTTCTTAATTTTGTCTTGCATTTTGTTTTCAGTTAGCCTCCATTTTCTTTGTCCTTTTGATTTTTTTTCCTTGTTGTGTCTTGTCCCTTCTTTCATTTTGTTTAATAATATTTCGTATGAAGGATGTTCCCTTCAACTTGAAAGACAATGTGGCAAAATAGAAGAGGGACTTGCGACACTGCAAATTTGACTAACCTTTAGTCCTTCTTCGTCTTGGTTCATACCTTTTGGGCGATGATGTTTTGATGGAAAATATGATCCTTGTGCAATGATAGCCTTGTGTGAAACCATGATACCTACATTCATTTTAGCAGCCTCGTTCCTATGTTCAGTTATTTATGTTTCGGTGTTTTCCACATTGATCCAACCAAGTAGAGAAGGACAAGGGGAAAATATAAACGATCAAACCAATATTAGAGGTTTTATATATGCTTCTTTGAAGGAGAAACCTCTTCTGCTCTCAATAATTCAAGATCTGTGTTCCGCCCCATGAAATGCATAAGTGTCGATGCACAATCCTATATAAATAAATAAATAAAGGGTGAAAGAAGAGGAAGGCTTCCTGCACTAGGAGGTGAAGCAAGCAACTTCGTCAAGGTATTGTCCAGGCTCGCTAGAAGCGGAGAAATGTTTGTGTTCCTGAAGTGACTCCACCCAAGTATTGTTCAGGCCTGCTTGCAGCGAAGCAAGACCAGAGATGAAAAACTATACTTTGAAAATTTAAAGCTCATGAATAGCATTACCCTTCTCCTGATTCAAAACATTGTGATATCGTTTCCTTTATGATTGTGTTCAATCGAGAAAGAGATGAAGGGGACTATATCTATAACCGGGTTAAGTGGGGAAGCCAGAGTAATATGTACGATGAATCAATACTTCCTGAAAAACTAGGTCTTGCACAAAATATTAGACCAAGGTAAAGAAACTAGAGTTCTACCAGTGCATCGCCAATTGTTGTCGTTGCGACAAACACTCTCCAAAATTTGGTCTACACTTGAATTTTGGAACCTACCGTGGATCTTGTGATCATCCATTCCATAGTCACTTTAGGCTCAAGCCTCAGGCCTAACCCCTTTAGCCCCTCAACTACGTCATAGGCAAGCTCAAGGCTCAAGCCTCTGGCCTAACCCCTTCAGCCCCTCAAGCCTTATGGACGAGGAAGAAGAAGAAGATGTTCCATCTTTTAGGAGACACAAATAAAGCAGCAACAAAGAATGACTTGATACTGCCACATCATCATGCAATCCATGTCATCAGTGTCGTGTCATGTCTTGTCACGAGTCAGCATTTGCCACATCATTTGTGGATTATGTAAAATTATTGGAGAAATGTAATGTAATGTGGAAGTCCAAGAGACATGTATAGAATGTGAAAAGTCATGTAGGAGTTGAAAGGCCATAGAGAATTCAAATAGTCATGAGTGTAGTTTAAGAGTCACAAGGGAGGTGAATGATCACCCCATTTGTTATATATACACCCTCATTGCTCATGTAAATGACTTTTCACCTTGGCTCCTCCTACCAGGCATAAGAAAGAAAGATAGTTCTTTGGAGGAGCAAGTGGATGCTCTAATGGTCTATTATTGGGGCTAGTGGTGTTCTATGTATTGATGTATCTTGGAAATTTTGATTAATTACGAAGCTCGTTGAGCCAACACACTTTCATGCGTATGTCGTAAATATTGTAAGACTATTCCTTGAATGTTTGCAATGTATGTTGTTTTCATCTGTACTAAGGAAATTGAACTATTTTGATGGCTTTGGTACTTATCTTGTTGAAAGTGTTTTGTATGTGTTTTAACAATCATTGCTTCTATGTGAACTATTTCGCTAGTTTTCCAACGATTCATTCATATGTACATGCCCATGTGTCTTTATTAGATTAGTACTATTACTTGTCTTTTAAAAGCTCACTTTTCTCCCTTTTTCAATAGAAGAACCATGATACATTCCGTAGTTGAACATTCGACAAGGCACATTCACTTGCTAATATGAAAGCACATGTACATTGCTCACTTGTGCTGAAATTTGTAGCAAAGGGAAATCTATAAGAATATATGGCAGTCAGGCCTTAGTTCCAGAAGGGCTCCCACACCAAACGGTGCGAAGTCTAATTGGGACTTTTCATCAGGGAGACCCCTTTGGTTGACAGATTTCCAGTATCATCAACACTAGAACAATTTGTAATTATGCTTTCATAAAATAAGAAAGTGTGTGCTCATTTTAGATACCATTTCATGATTAGGATTTTATTTTAATCTTGCAATTTCTTTCATATGTTATATTTCCCTTAAAAATTGAAAGTCACTTTCTTAGCATATATTGTGCAAGTGTGCTTCACAAGTGTACGAACCTAGATTGATAACTTAATGCTAAGTAATTTAACACATAATTACATTACCCAACAGCAATTACTACGGTTGCACACATAACATTTTTAAAATCTTGGAAGACCTAATTTGTGACTATATTCCAACTGAAAACAATTGTTTCAAGGCTATAAAAGGAGAAACAATATTGCCATAGTTCTTGACAAATTTTTTGTAGTACCAATCCTTCATGGTCCACTCATACACCATCACTATTAACAATATGACCCAAATATTCTACCTCAAGGACATGAAAGGCACATTTGGACCTCTTCTAAAAGACTTGATGATGAGAAGGGAGTTGTAAGACTTTATCCACATGGGTGACATGGGAATGTCAAGTTTTATTGTATATCAAGATGTCATAAAAAAGGACAAGGACAAAATTTTGTTGAAAGGGTTGAAAAATGTCGTTCATGAGACTTTAGAAGGTGGAAAGTGCATTGTAAATGGCAATGGGTGTTACCAAGAACTCATAATGGCCTTCATTAGTGAGAAATGTGGTTTTGGAAATATGAATGTGGTGATAGCTAGAAAAGATACCAAGTTTGGTAAAGAATTGAGTTCCTTTGAGCTCATCCAAAAGATTGGTAGTGACTAGATTGGGGAGCTTATCCTTGAAGGGTTATTTTGTTGAGAGAGAGAAAGTTAGGACACATATTCCTAGTGACTTAGTTTTTGAGTACCAAAATAATCGGGGATGAATAAGGACTAGTATTAGGGTGGACGACACCAAGAACTAGCAACTCCTAAATTATCATTTCAAATTCAATTTTTTGGGCAAATGCTTAATAATAAGGGTGTTGATTTCTCCTTTGTACTACAAACTTGATCCAGTATGCTTTGTCCATCTCTCATCCATTTTCCCAAAGGACAAAGCACTCTCTCTTGTCTTCTCACCCTTTATATAAATAAGATTGTTAAATATACAAATCACTAATATGATTTCCAGACCCATGCTAATCAATAGATTAGTGATTTGATCTAGGTAAACCCCCCTTGTGCTAGAGGATAGGTCGTCTAAAGTGAATGGAGGTTCTATTGAGGTGACAGTGGGTAAAACTTCCAAGAGTTACACTAAGGTCTGTACTGGGAAGATTGGACTTGTGTGCAGATCCAGAAGGTAATATATATTTCTAAGATCATCTAGTCATTTGATACAATGGGGTTGATTCCTTTCATTTCACTCTCTCATAAAGTTGTGCCACCAAACTTTCTTAATAGCTAATTTATTAAAGCAATTATTACATTATTGTTAAAATTGGAAACTAGGACCAAAATCCATGTGGGTCATCTTATTTATGGCAGCTGATATTTTTCTTGGATCCCTCTCATCGAGAGGTGTAGGATTAATCTAAAAATCATCCGATTCCGATAAGTATTCATGGAGTTATGAATTTATTTGCGTTATAAGACAATTCGTCAAGGTCGGCCAGCAACCAAATAAACCCCACATGTGCTCAACATTTTAGTATAAATAGAGGTGGCCTTCAAGTCATTTCAACACACTTTGGATCTCTTCCTCTCTCTACTTGTCTTTGGGTTTTAGTAGGACGAGAAATCATAAGGAATAACGTTGCCCTGATCCAGAGGGCAGAAAAGCCGGAATTGCCGGAAAGCCGAAAAAGCCGGAACTACTAGAAAAGCTAGAAATGTTGGAAACATCGGAACTGCCAGAAAAACTGAAAAAGCCGGAACTACCGGAAAAGCCAGAAAAGTCGGAACTGCCAGAAAAGCCGCAAACGCCGGAAATGTCAGAAAAGCCGAAACTACCAGAAAAGTCGGAAAAGCCAGAACTGTCGAAAAAGCCAGAACTGCCCGAAAAACTCAGAATTGCCGGAAAAGATGAAACTGCCGGAAAAGCCGGAAAAGTCGGAACTGCCGGAAAAGATAGAAAATCCGAAAATGATGGAAAAGTCGGAAAAGTCGAAACTGTCGGCACTGCCAAAAAAACTGGAACTGCCGGAAAAGCCGGAACTGCCGAGACTGTCGAAAAAGCTGGAACTGCCAGTGACAACCGGAACTGTCGGGACTACGGGGAATAGCCAGAACTGCGAGAACTATCGAAACAGCTAGAGCATCTGTCTCCAAAGGAGAGCAGCATGCAAGGGACAGCTAACTAACATTGGGACAGTTGTATGGTACTTAGCAACAAATATACCAAGCATGCAATGTTACAGCTAGCATGCAAGGGACAACTAGCATGCAACAACAAGCATGCTAAGGACAACAAGCATGCTAGGGACAACAAGCAAGCAAGGTGCAGCCAACACATAGGTCAAGATGGCAACATGGTGCAACAATGGCACATAATGCAGTACAATGATGGGTACAATCATGATTAATGAAGCGTGATGAGATGCAGCATAGTGATGATGGGTGCAACATGGTACAGTGCGGTGAGGTGCAGCATGATGACGAAATGCAGCACAACGATAGGTGAAGGAGTCACCTTGGAGAATTAGTTGAAGCAACATGTCTTCAATTGATCTCATGTATCATCTTCTTAGAGATGATCTATGCTCTTATCTAGATAAGTCGAAGTGTTGACTTCTGTTGTAAACATACTATCTTTCTCTCTCTCTCTCTGCTGAACTATTGAAGAACAAATAAGAAGAATTGATCAAGGGTTTCCCCATATTAGGGTTTGTCCCTGGCTAGCGCCATATCTTGTGTCCTCTTGTCTTGGCTTGTCTTCTGCGATTTATGTTTATGTTCTATCTGCAGTTTACTTTAATGCTGATGTGATTTCTAATCTGGAAAAGATATGGATCTAACTATGAAAATTGAAATAAATTTCTCTAAGCATAGAACATACCTAAAATTAACATGGTATTGGAGTTGAGGTGAAGACAATGCCCAAGCAAGAGTGAAAGAGCAATCACTGAAGACAGTTGGGAAAGGACAAAAGGATCAGTGGATTCATCATCCCTCTTCAAATTCACCAAGGGTGAAGTCAAAGCAGAGAATATTATCAGAATGGCGTAGCGGAATATGGCCTACCTAAAGATCACTTCATTGGAAGACCGGATCTCAGGGTGGAAGGAAAGGGAAATAACTAGTTCGGCTATTATGCGAAGGAGTGTCCAAATGGCAGGGACACATCACTTGATGATGATAACAATCATTCTAGGGGCATCTTCAATGATCAAAGGAATGACATGTAATGCAGGTCATCAAGGAAATGGTTGAATCTTCATAGAAAGCAAGGAACCCCAGGTATGAAGAATCAAATGTTGTTTCTGATAAGATAAAGAAACATTATCTTGTATTGGGCCTCTCCTTCAGCTTTTTTGTGAATCTGGCTTATAGATTGTTGTGCTTCAAGGCACTTCATCGGATAGATGGGTGCACTCTCTAATTTGGTAGAGATGGAAAAAAACATGGGATTATACTTGGAGTCGATGCCACCTATCCCGGAAAGGGTGTAGGGAATGCTAACTCTCAATTGAATAAGGGTAACTCGATTCATTTACAGAATCTCTTTTATGTACCTAGTCGCAAGAAGAACCTGGTGTCCATCTCGGAAATGGAAGTCAAAGGTTTCAGGGTGGCATTCATCAATGGAAAGGTACGTGTTAAAGAATATAAGTTTTAAAGATGCTTTTTCTCATGGGTTCAGGGTTGGCAATTTGTATCAAGTTTCAGGATGGTCCGTTGGGGATCATGTCAATTGACATATCGCATCTATAACACCGGAGGTCTACCTATGGGGCCCTACCTGATGTGAGTCAAATGGTGATAGGCATGTCTGAATTCAAGTAGAGCATGAAGGTACATGTCTGAGACGTACCGAAGGAAAAACTTATAAGGGGACCATTCCCCTCATGCAGCAGGTCCACAAGTTTGGAACAACCCGAGGAGTTTGAGATTCATGATCGGAAATCTCATGTATACAGGTGGAAGAAAGCCCTCTATGGCTTGAAGCAAAACACCCCGGGCATAATATGAGAGGATTGATAGTTGTTTGATAGTGAGATTCACTAGGAGTGAAACCGATCCAAACCATTACTCGAAGGTTGTGGATGATAGACCTCTCATACCGGCACCTTATGAGGACAACCTATTTCTGACATGTGCAGACCCTCTCATTTGTAGAAGTAAGAGGGAGTTGGATTCCGGATGTGGAACGATAAACTGCAAACCTGTGACTACCTCAAGGATCTTAACTTTCAGAAGTTATATGGTAGTGATGTTATACCAGATTTGGAAAATGTCTCTGAGTTTCATAAACTCATTCGCGTTGATGTTCTGGGTGAACTTCCGTCTAAACATATGTTTTTCAGTTAGCATGGTGAGCTCATATTTGGTTGAGCATCACTAATTAGTGCCAAGAATCTTTTGAGATATCTTCGAGGCACAATCTCTCATGGATTGAGATACACTATTAGAAATATGAAACTGCATGATTATTCGAATGCTAACTGGGCAGGCAATGTAGAGGATCACTAGAGCACTTCTCAGTGTTGGTTCTCTTTGGATTCTGCTTCGATATCATGGATGAGCAGGAAGCAGAAGTCGGTTGCTATAAGCACCGCCAAAACCAAATACGTAGCTACGAGTATGATCTCGTGTGAAGCTGTATGGTTGCAGAAGCTCTTAAGTGAGTTGTTTGTACACATGATGAATACCACTGTGATTCTCTGTGACAACTAGAGGGGGGATTCAATTATTGAGGAATCACATATTCGATGATTGCTCTAGCAGATAGACATCAAATACTGCCTTATCTGTAATATGGTAAGTCCATGAGGGAGGAGGCTCCATCGCATTGAGACTGATGTACAGGTCGCAAACATTTTGTAAAAGCCACGGGGAAAGGTCAAATCTATGACTTTCTCGAACGTCTTTGGAGTCGTTGAGAGACCTTCTTATAAGGGTCTTGCATGTTGCATGCATTAAGCTCTTAGAGCTCTGGGGGGCTTGCGGTACTTACTAGAGCAACATACAACCACAGGGCGACTCACCCTCCCTTGGTGGTGCGCTATGAACAAGATGATTAGTTCTTCTGTGGGCCGGGATGATTAGTTCTCCTATGGAAACTGTGGAATAGGATGATTAGTTCTCCTGTGGGCTGGGATGATTAGTTCTCCCATGGCAACTGTGGAACAAGATGATTAGTTCTCCTGTGGGCCAGGATGATTTGTTCTTCGTGGCGACTATGGAACAGGATGATTAGTTCCCCCGTGGGCCATGATGATTTGTTCTCCGTGGCGACTATGGAACAAGATGATTAGTTCTCTTGTGGGCCAGGATGATTAGTTCTCAGTGGCATCCACTAACAGGATGATTCGTTCTACTGTGGACAGGATGATTAGTTCTCCAATCGAGGCATCCTACCCATGCAGTTTGGGACTCATGGGAAGTACCTCTCATCTGATCAATGAGCAGGGAAATGAGGATAGGGACCATAGCAGTACTATCGATGGAAGCATCGTTGTATCTACCATACTACCTATGCTAGGATGACCTCCATTGATCTGGGCTCAATGAAACTGATCTGGGATCAGTATGAGTGGTTTGAGACACTCTCTTGTGACATTGATCTGGGATTAGTATGAGTGGTTTGAGACACTCTCTTGTGACATTGATCTCGGATCAATGAAACTAATCTGGGATCAGTATGAGTGGTTTGAGACACTCTCTTGTGATATTGATTTGGGATCAATAAAACCGACTTCGAGTCAGTAAGAGTGATGTGACACACTCTCTTCAGATGAAACTGACTTCGAGTCAGTGGAGAATGGTATGTGACATTCTCAATCAATTCTTATTCTTCATGGTTTGGCAGAGCATAGCAATGCAGGGCACTGATGGCAGATATAGTACAATCGAACATATGGATCAATGGATGGAGTTCTCCCTAATTGAGAGGGAGTGTTAAAATTGGCAACTAGGGCCAAAATCCATGTGGGTCATCTTATTTATGGCAGTTGATATTTTTCTTGAATCCCTCTCATCGATATGTGTAGGATTGATCTAAAGATCATCCGATTCCGATAAGTATTCACGGAGTTATGAATTTATTTGCGTTATAAGACAATTCATCAAGGTCGGCCAGAAACCAAATAAACCCCACATGTGCTCAACGTTTTAGGATAAATAAAGGTGGCCTTCAAGTCATTTCAACACACTTGGGATCTCTTCCTCTCTCTACTTGTCTTTGGGTTTTAATAGGAGGAGAAATCATAAGGAATAGCGTTGCCCTGATCCAGAGGGCAGAAAAGCCGAAACTACCGGAAAAGCCAAAAAAGCTGGAAAAGCCAGAACTGCCGGAAATGCCAGAAAAGCAGAAAAAGCCAAAACTGTCGGAAAAGCTGGAACTGCCGAAAAAGCCGGAAAAGTCGGAACTGCCGAAAAAGATGGAAAAGCAGGAAATGACAGAAAGCCGAAACTGCCAGAAAATCCAGAAAAGTTGGAACTATCGGAAAAGCCGAAAAGCCGGAAAATCCGGAACAGCCGGAAAATCTGGAACAGCCGGAAAAGCCGGAACTGCCAGAAAAGCTAGAACTGCCAGAAAAGCCGAAACTGCCGAAAAAGACGAAACTACCAGAAAAGCTAGAAAAGTCGGAAAAGTCAAAACTATCGGAAAAGCTGAAAATGACGGAAGATTCAGAACTGCCGGAAAATTCGAAACTGCCAGAACTGCTGGAAAAGCCGGAACTGCCGAAAAAGCCAAAACTGCCAAGACTGTCGGAACTGTCGGCAACAACCGGAACTATCAAAACTACCGAGAATAGTCGGAACTACGAGAACTGTCGAAACAACCAGAGCATCTATCTCCGAAGGAGAGTAGCATGCAAGGGACAGCTAACTAACAATGGGAAAATTGTATGGTACTTAGCAGTGAATACACCAAGCATGCAATGTTACAGCGAGCATGCGAGGGACAACAAGCATGCTAAGGACAACAAGCAAGCAAGGTGCAGCCAACACATAGGTCAAGATGGAAACATGGTGCAGCAATGGCACATAATGCAGTACATTGATGGGTACAGTCATGATTAATGAAGCGTGATGAGATGTAGCATAGAGATGATGGGTGCAACATGGTGCAGCGCGGTGAGGTGCAGCATGATGACGAAATGCAGCACAACGATAGGTGAAGGAGTCACCTTGGAGAATTAGTTGAGGCAGCATGTCTTCAACTAATCTCATGTATCATCTTCTTAGAGATGAGCTATGCTCTTATCTAGATAAGTCGAAGTGTTGACTTCTGTTGTAAACGTACTATCTCTCTCTCTCTCTCTGTTGAACTATTGAAGAACATTTAAGAAGAATTGATCAAGGGTTTCCCCATATTGGGGTTTGTCCCTGGCTAGCGCCACATCTTGTGTCCTCTTATCTTGGCTTGTCTTCTGCGATTTATGTTTATGTTCTATCTGCAGTTTACTTTAATGCAGATGTGATTGCTAATCTGGAAAAGATATGGAGCTAACTGTGAAAATTGAAATAAATTTCCCTAAGCATAGAACATACCTAAAATTAACAATTATCTATAGGACTCCGATAACTGAGTGGTACTTGTTCTATTAGAGTTTAAGTGAAATGATTTTTATTTGAAATGTGTTGCAAATTGCAATTGTTTGATTCTCTATTGCAAGAATAGCAAAAAATGAAAAGGTGAGAGGAAGAGGCAATGCATATTTAGAAAGTTGACTAAGCTCTACTCCAAGTATCAAGAACCATTTGGGTGCTTGAAGGGTTAGCTTAGGTGTGTTTTTCCCTGGTGGACAAATTGTAAATCTTTGCTTCCACTAGTGGAAGAGATGGAAGACCTATTGGAGAGCACATGTGGGGGTCCAGACTAGAGGAGGAGGTGCATGCAGTTCAATAATGTTGTTAGTGTTGAGCAATACTACCGGTGGTTAGATGGATTGGTAGTTTCATAATTATTTGCATGTGTATTTGTTATGGAGTCCTCACTAGTTGGATGTTAGTGATATAGTGTTGAAAATGGACAATTGTACCTCCAACCCACTGGTGGTATTTTTCAGTGGACAGATTTATTTTGATTGTGTTTGTAGATAAATGTGGTGGTAGCCAGGTAGGTGCCCTTGGCCCCCTTTGGCCTTTATGAATTCAAGGCTGGGCAAGAATCTGGAGCTATGTAGTTCCATTTTAGCTTGTTTAACCTATTTGGCAATGTTTAAATTCAGTTGCTTTTCTATTAATCTAATGTATTAATACCCTTTGTAGGGTCAGATCCCATCTGGTTTAATGACAGTCATGTATCCATTATGTCAGTACAAGCAGTAGTAGATTTGTTTTTTAGTTTATTCGGTAAAAGGGAAGTCCAGATTTTGTAAGAAGGTGAATCTAAGGTCAGTAAATGACAGATTTACTAGTTATGTCCAGTCCTAATGGGACAGTAACATGTATAATTTAATTATGATTATAATGAATTTTTTTCCTTCGAAAAAAATGTGGTGGTAGATATTTAATGGAAGTTGACTGTTTCAACTATCCTTGTATATGTATATGTATATTGTGATCAATAAGGCAGTATTGCATAGTTATTGTGTACATCTCTCAATTTCTCTCTATTGTATATGTGTCTGTACATCTCCTCTCGTTTTTTGCCCTGTCTTGTAGCTGTAGTCTTTCTCAATCTTCAATATTTTCGAAATCTAGAGTTAAGAATGGCAATTAGATTTTTTTTAGTAAACTGTTCAAATGAGCTTTACTGGGAATCTATGGGCTGCATGAGTATGGACATTTGAAAAATTTGTGCATTGCACATGTAATCTAATAATTTGACTGATTGAGAAATCAGCTTTGTGGCATCATGGAATCTGAGAAAGACCTACCTGTATGAGGAATGTTTAAAACCTTACTATTTTTTCCCTCTATGAATTGCTTCATAGTAAAAATTCTAAAAAAATTATTTACCATCTACTAATTTTTTTCAACGCTAGTGAAAGCATCTGCTTCAGAAGGGAAAGAAAATTATCCAAAATCAAAATGAGCAATTGGTCATACTGGGTAGGAATAAATTTTCAAATGAACTTAATCGACGCCTGGCTTGGGACAACCACTTGCAAGAGGCAATCTAAAGTTCTCCACCGTTCTGAATGTTCTAGGGATCAGTTTGTCAACATAAAGCAGACCAGCAAGATGATCACATTCATGCTGCAATATCCTTGCCTTCCAACCAGTAGCATTTACTTTTATTGGAAGTCCATCACGCCCGAAACCGGTTACTTCAACCTCCAAATATCTTTCAACTAGTCCACGAAATCCATTCACACTGCAGAATTGATGATCCGTTTAATTGTCAGTCGAACATGTTTACATACAAATCTCTCTGAAGAAATTGTAATAGCTTCCATATGGTTGTTTTGCATAGATATTCCCATCTAAAGAAATTCATAAATAGGCTAACATTCAACACTAGGAGTTGAAAACAAAACTGCCAACCAGAAAGAAAGATTTTTGTTATTCAAGTCTGTTGTAAAACCTCTAGTTTAAAATAAAATTAAAAGTTAGAACAAATCTCCCAGCCAATAAGAAAGATGATTGAAAGTAAAGCACAATGCAGTCACCCATGCACAGTTAAATCAGGGATACTAATTGACATTTTTCTTTTGTGTCACCCTTGTATGCTTCTACTGTAAAAACAAAATAATGATCACAATACAACACACACCTTTTAGTGATATGCATCAGAGTACTTCAAGATGCATCTCAAATGCTCATATTGTCTAGTTAGCTGAAGGGAAATTTACATACCAGACTCCCTTCTCCCTAAAACAAAACTTTATATGCATATAGATAGAAAAAGAGACGTTAGAATGCAATTCAATGCATCTTACTCAGACTATGGAGGTGACTGGCTACTCAGCCATGACAATGGCTACCATGAATGAAGGGATAGAGTATCGCTATCAACAAACCTCTCGTGAAGTTGAAATCCACATGCTACATTCATTTTCATTCATACAGAGAAAATTCTCACATGGACTTGACTCACTAAAATGTGATTTTACTGCCTTGTCATATCTATCATTGGTTCATACAATATGACAAACTATGGGATGGCCTAGGAAACTCAACAAGACTTAGAATGGCCAAAATGGATTAGAAGGCCCATACGGTCTCTAGAACACAATTCATTTGAGGGTTGTCATGGCGAGCTCGCCTTATGTAAGACATGTCAACCAATTGGCATGATGACCAATGTAACCTACGATTACCAATTCTAAGGCTAGAACTAAGGTGCATGATGATGCATTTATGCAAAAAAAATCCCTTCTTATGAAGGTTAACAACAAATACAAACAATTTGTTTTGTGTTAAAACTTAAAATTAAAGGCCCATAGATGAAATAGCACCTTTATAAGATAGCTAAAGTAGCAAGGTGGTTCCTCTCTCTTTAATAGTATGGACGTGTATACTCCATAAGGGAGGTGCCTGCTCTCTCCTGAAGTGCAATCTTGTTTGCGATGCCAAATGGCCCAAATTGCAATAAAAAGGCATCATTATACAAAATAGAAGTAGTTATTATTCTCAAGAAATCCAAAATGTAAAGAAGAAGAATAAGACCCGTGAAAATGAATCATATGAGGCCTACCTTTATGGTATTTATAGTGGTTGATTATCCTTATCTAGATCAGCTTGGTACTCTTGATTTTCAACTAGTGAGGCTTTGGGGTCAATTGCATTATAGGGTGCTATGTCATTAATGTATCATACTTTTCCACGTTGGTCAACTTAAATTCTTACATAAATAATTTTGGTAGGATGTCCTCTAGCATATTAAAGATGTGTAATGCTAATTCTGTCTTCGCAGCAAATCTCTTAATCGGTATTGTCATGTCTTTATGTTAAAATTGGCAACTAGGGCCAAACTCCATGTGGGTCTACTTATTCATGGCAGCTGATATTTTTCTTGGATTCCTCTCATCAAGAGGTGTAGGAGTGATCTAGAAATCATCTGATTCCGACATGTATTCATGGAGATATGAATTTATTTGTGTTATGGGACAATTCGTCAATGTCGACTAGCAACCAAATTGCCCCCACTTGTGCTCAATGTTTTAGTATAAAAAGAGGTGGCTTGCTAGTTATTTGGACACACACTCTTCTTGTGATCTCTTCCTCTCCACTTGTCTTTGGGTTTTGGTGGGAGGAGAGATCCTAAGACTATACGCTGCCCTAAGAGCAGATGCCCTAGACATAGTTGTTGTCATGGGTAAGGAGGATCTACGCAGTCCTAAAGAAGATGCCCTAGCTCCTAACGCTGGCATGGAGATTGTTATCACCAAAATAGGACCCTGATAGGCTACTAATCAGACTATCTCAGTGTAACTATTTCAAACCAATCTTTTAGCTAAGGCTTAGCCTCCTCAGCCTGAGAGGGCTCTCTCAAAGGGTTAATGATTTTGATTAAAGAATAAGATAGATGGCTAACTCTATGGTTTGTGATTGTATATGTTTATAGGTTGAAAGAAGAAGGCTAGCTACCATTGGGCTATGGAGTCAAAGTATGTTTGAGTACCACAGCAAGATCAGCTTAACATGAAGTCAGGGCATAGAGAGTTTTTATATATCAACAAAACAAAGATACAATGCAAGGAAACACAGTTTATAAATACATGAAGGAAGTTAGAGCATCATTGATGAGTTCTAAGTAACATGTATTCATACCACTGCAAGTAAGTGAAAGAGGAAAGCCATGAGACAATAGGACATTAAAAACTCTCTTTGAATCCTGAGTAGTGAAGCCAAAACATTCTACCTAGCATGGAAGTCAAGGCATTATAGAGTTCAAGTGCAGAAATGCAAATATAAAACAATGAAACACAGTTAGTTTATCTATGAAGGAAGTCAGAACATCATTGATGAATTCTAAGTATCATAAGTAAACACCACTGCAATGTAAGTATTGGAAGATGCCATCAAAACAAGAACATACAAGAACTCTTCATGAATCTTGAGTTGTCTAAGTAGAAATTCTGCATTAGGTTAAAAATATACACAGTCTGCACATAGAGCAACGGCTGAGCCAAAAAGTCTCCAACCCTTTGCTAATTCGACCTCTTGCTCTATATAAAGCATTTACAACATGGATTCCCTCATCACTCATCAAGAGAATTCGAATTTTCTATGAGTGACACCTATTCTAACCATAAAACAAACTATTAAATACAAATGACAGCTAACTAGCAGTCCTAGAGTCCTAATACAATTAGGAGTGTAACTCCTTATTATGATTACAACAACCTTATCTAAACATTGAAAGCATTCTTTGACAGCTACAACCTCATGAAGTCGAATTTGATGAAGCCTCCCACGTTGTCACCTTACTGCTAATGACAAACCCTAGAAATTAGGGAACATGTTTCCCTGTTTTTAGGTTTAGGATCCTTGAAAATTGGCACGTGGGACAGAGCCTTTATCTTCTCATCCATGAAATATTTTACGAAACTGAATGACATTTTTGTAGTCCATTCTGTCTAGAACAAAAACCTCTTGGTTTTTTAAAACACTTCTCCAGTTGTCCAGAATCTGTCCTTGAAAAACACGTGTAAAACAGGAAAAATCCATTCTCTGAAATTAGGGTTTCAAAGAAAGCTTAGTATCTCCCAACTGAAAACACTTATGAAGAAAGTGAGATAGGTTATTGTAGCTGGAGAGTTGATGAATAGAAACCTCCTTCAAAATTCCAAAATACCTTTTCCTGTGACCATAAACTGATCTTGAAAAAGACTGCTCAAACCAGAAGACAAAGCTTGACTTTCAGCAATTTCGTAGCGCAAGTTTAACCATAAATTCTTCCCACCTCAAAACGAATTTGAAGAAACTAAAAGAGGTTTTTGTAGTTAAGTATGTTAGGAAGAAAAGCCTCTTTCAGTTTTGAAAATTGAGTTCTCAACTGCTCAGGAACCCTTCTGGAAGTTGACTAGTAAAAGCAAAAAACAGAGTCTTTTATGCTGAAACAAGCTGCTTCAGGGGTTTCGTAGCGCACTACGAGAATTCCTAGTTCAGAATCCCCGATTTCATAGTGCAACCAGTACAAATTCTGGGTTTTGCGCTACGAAAACTCCTAGACTGAGTTTTTCACTACGAAAACCTTGACACAAGTTTGACACATGGAACTTATGAGTGATGTGGGACCAATGATAGGCAAGAATAGAGTATTGAACCTATTTGACCATACCAACAAGACTCTCTTTTATATCTTAGACTCTAAAACAACCATGGAAAGACTAAACCAAGACTAACATCAACCCTTTGGAATCAAACTGATGTCAAAACACATGGTGAGGCTTCTAGGACATGGAATGAGGCTGTGAAACTTTTTTTGGAAAAGAGAATGACACTTATTGAGATGAGATGACTCAAAACCTATAAGACTATGACTAGGAACAAGGCAAATTTTCCAAAGTTTAGAAACAAAAATTTTAGGGTGATAACAGAAATAAAGCCCTAACGTTGCCTAATGAAGATTCCACCTAAACGCAGTCATGGAACAAGGGTTCTAAAAGAACCCTAAACTCTGTCCTAAAAGAATCTACGCTACAACCTATCGTTGTCATGGATGACCCTATGGAGACGATAACACAATCTCCTAGCCACAGCACTTAAGGAAGTGTCTTATCCGCTGTCCTGAGGAGAGGTCTACACGCTGGTCTAAAAAAGACCTAGCCGCAGTTCTGTGTAGCACTCTAAATGTTGGCCTTATTCCGCAGCAAGAAGGGACACTTACCTCAGCCCCAATACGCTATCCTAAGCCGCATTCATTAAGGGTTTGAATGCAGCAAGGGGAGGCTTTTCAGCAAGCCCTAACCGCAGTCTTATGTGTCACGTTGGTGCCCTAGACGCAGTCAATACACAGTCCATGGAGGGAACTAAGTTGTAGTTTAGGAGGGTGTTATAGGCAGCTCAAGATGGCTCCAAACAGCAGCATATGTGCACTAGTACGCAGTCATTTGAGGCCTCTATCCGCAATCGAGGAGGACAGTTAGAAGGACTGTTAAAGGCAGTTAAGGAGGACTGTTAGAGGACTGTCATAAGCAATTGTTGGTTGTTGTCCTAGACAAGCTCTCCACTGCCTGAATATGAAAGAAGCCTAAATCCCCATAGCCTAGCTGCTCTGCTAGGCTGCAAGCCATAGCGAGCAGCTAAGGCTAATAAGTGTAAATGGTTGCAGCATATTGGATGCTGTATGTGCAGCATAATGATAATATATTACAACAAGCATGGATGAGTGTATGTTGGATGCAGCATGGTGTTAGAGACAACATGTTTAGTTGCAATAATGATTAGTGTACAATGATAGTGGTGCAGCGTATACGTGGCAGTAAGGATGGGTGCAGCATGGTGCAACGTGGTGCAACATAAGTATGGTGCTGCACAAGTATGATGCAGCACAATGGTACAACATGGTGATGATGGGCATGGATGTACAGCAGCAACATGATGCATTGCAGCAGCTTGTTGATGATAGGTACAACATGATGATGAGGTATTGCGCAGTGATGGGAGCAGCATAGTGATGAAAGCAGCTCAATGATTGGTTTCAGCACAGTGTCAAGTGCAGCATGATGATGAGGTGCAACAAAGTGATGGGTGCAGCATGGTGATGGAGTCACCTTGTAGGATCAGTTGAAGCAGTATGTCTTCACTAGAGTTCAGATCAGTTTCCTCATGTGTTATCTTTGTTGTCGCGCGGATTGACACGACAACCCTCAGACTGGGGGCTGTCACTCTGATCCCCGATCCCTCCGTTTAAGCCTGTCTCCCGCGGCTAAGGGGGGTAGTCCCTATGAGATGATGAGACCAACTGTCGACCAGTTGGTTGGGAGACACGAGATACGATATAAAAAGGCACTCGATGGATTTGATTAATTTAGCAGACCAGTGTCCTAAGAGATTGTGGTTAAAACGATTACTTGTTAAATGATATAAAAATATGGACCATGAACAGCAATCATCTATCATCAGCAATGCTCAAAACGATATCCGGCAACTGAAAATTTTGAAAAAAATGAATGCTTTAAACCACCACGGATCATAAACCATTAACCATATATCAATTTCGCATCTCGACTTGAAAATTTAGATCTCAGCATGAAAGATATGACAATTCCCGAAAATAACTGGATCTAAAAATTTCCACAATATTTTTATATTTTTTCAAAAAAAAATTTAAATCTTTTTTTTTTTTTTTCAATTTTTCAATTATTATAAAAATGAAAATTTAAAAATTTAAAAATTTAAAATTTAAAATCTATTCTAAAACTAAACTATAAATAAAAAATTAAACTAAACCAAAATTCTTTTTTTTTTTTTAAATAATCTAAATCTAAAATCTAATTAAAACAAAAACTAAATCAAAATCTAAATAAAACTAAGCTTAATCCTAAACTAAACTTAAAAATAAATTAAAATCTAACCTAAAGTTAAATCTAAAACATAAATAATATAAAACTAAAAAATTAAATCCTAAAAAAAGGGCATATACGACATTTCCTTCTTTTTATGAGTTTATATTTAAAGTTTATTTAAAATACAAATGACAAAGAAACTCAAATCGAAATTCTAAATGAAAAAAACCTACGTAACCAAGAGCAACCACTGTCTAAATGCAATACGACTCACGGAATATCAGAATGTCAAAGTCTAAATTAGAAAAAAGAAACGCAGCAACCCTCGACGGATATTCACGCATAGAAGAATGAAATACACGCAGTTTTGGCAGAGGAATTACCTGGCACGATAGCGAATGTGGCAGATAACTTACCCTACGCAAGAACAAATTCGATTTCCCTCTCGACGGCGGACAGAATGCGGATTGGTTTGAAGCTTACCTGTACAATACGTTTACCTAAATCGAGCCCACGCACTATTCCAATTAAATATCACGGTATTTGCAGGCCTGCGTGGATATGGAAGGACGCAACTAGCAGGCAGAGAATATCATGCACGCAGGTGAAGACTTGAAGTTTGACGGCGAGAGGGAGATATTCACGCTGGATGGCAAACGTTTCACACCAAAAAAACGCGATTTCTGGCAATGTATTATATGTGACGGCGGATCTCCTTGGATGCTGAACGTGGCGTTTATATGACAAGCTGAGCCACGGACTGAGCACTGGAATCGAAGTGTCTACAACCCCGGCCGCAGAGAAATTTCTGTTGTTATCTGGCCCGTATCGATTGATTACCTTATGCGTTTGCAGGTGCGTGGGGCTGAGTGCGAACGTTTCCTTTTGATGGCGGACAGGCATATGAAATAATGAAACTTGTGTGAGAGTTGAAAATCGAAAGGATATACGCAGGTGAAAATGTGTGTGACGGTGGCCTTGAATATCCGAGTTGGAGTGCAGGCTTGCTGGCAACCTGATCACAAAACTTCCTGTTTTATTCAGAAACCTCTGGAGAAGACCCTATACCTGCAATAAGAAAAACAAAAACCCTAATTAAAACTGTATAAAAAAAAATTTGAAACCCTAGATCAGAAAATTTTGAAACACTAGAACGGCTAACTAATGTACAAACTTGGCCCCTTAACAGCCAGATTCAGCAATAAGCACGAAAATATTTTAAACAACAGAAATTTTAGGTTTTCACTGTGAAGAACTTCAGAAAATCTCTCATGCAACTTAGAAAAATAAGACGAATGATAGACCCAGGATCAAATCCAACTGGGCTCAACAAAAAATGCTTGCGGGAGTTGGCTGGTTCAGCCGAGAACTTCCCCGAACGCCCACAAAATTCCTTCAGAAAATTTTTTCTGCACAGCTCAAAACAACCGTCAATAAAGAGGGAAAAAATGTTGTTGGATCTCAAAAAGTAATGGAGATACCTGCCATTACTTCAGAAACCCTAACAGCACCCAAACCCTAGCAAGTGAACAAGATACCTGTGCTCACAATACTCTACAAAAAACTATTATTAATGGCTGAAAATAAAATATGCAGAAAATTTAAACAATCTCACAGCATTTCAAGAGAGTAACACCAGCAAGATATGGACCCCAAAGTCTTCTTTTATTAACCAGAAACAGATTTACAAGAGAGTTTCTTCAGTCTTAGACTCACAGATCCAATGATCTGAAATGACCCCTAGCACCCTATTTAAAGGAAATGATCCCAACGGCTAGTTTGAGTGATCCATGTAGAAGTGATCTCGACCATTGATGAGGATCAAGACATCTCTTGATCTCATCCGTCGATTTATTCACTTAAAATATTATTATTTTATTAGTTAGGGTTTTTGCTTTATTTTTTTAATTTTTTATTATTTTTTATTTATTTCATTTTTTAATTTTTATTTATTTTATCATTTTTATTCATTTTTTAATTTTTTAATTCATTTTAAAATGGATCATCGAACTAAGCCTTCGGAAACATCACCTAGGACCTAGGACTTAGGACTCATGAGGGGATTTAAAACATTTTTCGACCCTCAGGACACATTACATCATGACTTTTACAATTTACATCTTAAGGGAGAAAACCCCTTTAACATAGACCCTCACAAATCACCCAGTTCTGCGACACAACTATAATCTAGCAGATCAACACACTAGGATTCTCCTAAAATTCCAATGACAAAATCCATCCCGGCTTTGGGGTCAGGTTTGAAGGAAAACTCTGCCGATCCATGGATCGGTGAGACGAAAAACCTTCCGGGACGTAGATTACCACTAGAAAGTTAGGTCCACCTAAGCAATTCACATACACGACTCATATCTGCTAAGATTATTTACAATTAATACATGCAGACTGGGTTTACAATTAGATTGATCAAGCTGCTGATGAATGCTGGATGTCACGGACACGTTGATCAGGTGCTGCCCCTTTCTTGCAAAGAAAAGGGGGTGTACTGCATGGGTAGTTGACCGGTAGTGGTCAACATCTGGCTCTACTTGGGGACACGTTGCTGCTTGCAGGAATGTGAGAATCCAGAATCTGCATCCATACAACACAAAAATAAGTAGCGTCCATCCAAAAATCATCATATACATTAAGCACAAGAAAGATAAAAGCTCTTCATTTATTAACTATTCTAGAAAAGTAAATCTAATCCTAAAACAGAAATAAAAATGCGGAAAAAACAAGGAGTAGGGTTTGAAATACGATACAAAGGATGCCCCATGGCATCAGATGTGTTCAATATAGTGCATACTGAGCATTTGCCTGCTTTTAGGCAAATCTGTCGACTGCTTGTTGGATGTGCCATGTCCAATTTTGCATATGGTAGGACTTTTGCCTATCCGAAAATCAAGCTGCTCACGGCCGTCTGATGCATCAAATCTTCTTCTTATTTTCTTTCTCTTGCGCTTTTTCTTTCTGGCAGGTTGAATAACTGATGATCTGGTACTTTCTGTTTCAAAACTATCAGATGAAGTGTGTAAGATATGCATGCTAAGTCTTTTTGTGTCTTGCATCTGATTTTTATCGTTTTTAAGCTTATCTGGATCATCTTCAATTAACCACCTAATGACCTCCTCATAATAAGATGGAACTTGTTGCGGCAAATGAGAAGGCTCCTGGTTTCTCTTATCATCTGACCATTGTTGAATCTTTTGAACTTGTATTCCAATGGCATCCATCTGACTAGAGCATTCATCCCTTATAGCACTGATTTGTATGGCATGGTGTTCTTGTATGTGTTTTATTACTTTATCATTCTTTTCCTTTATGTCCATCAAGCAATGCTGCATGAAATTTATTTCTTCTTTATGATTCGCTTGCATGTCAGCCAACTGATTGTTATGATTGAACGTCATAGAGTCAATTTCCCTATCATGATCAGCTTTCATGGTCACCATATTTTCCTCTAAGACTGACATCTTGCTTTGCATGCTTCTAATTTCTGTTTCATATTTAATTTTCATGGCCTCAATTTCCTTAGCATGCTGACTTTGTGTGACCTCCAACTCCCTATTACGTTTTTCCAGGTGGGAGCATAAAGTTTTAACATCATTGATAAGACTAGTTTGATTGCTTTCCATATTTCTTACCAGCATCATTAGATCTTGTATAATTTGCTTTTGTTCTTCTCTTTCACTATTATTTGTCCCTGATTTTCCACTATGATGATCTGCAATATTTCCTGTTGATGACACATTCTGATCTTGAAAATTTTCTTCAACAGCTGGATTTATAAGATTACTTTCTTTTGTTTGCACAATTTTAGAGGGAGAAGGCAAGCTGTTTGGACTATCATATCTATCTTTAAAAGCATTGAGAATGTCTTGTAAAGAAGTGAAAAAATCATTAGGAAAATTATTAAACCAATTCAAAGCATCACCCTCTAAAGAATGGACAAATAGACGCATCTTGAAATCTTCATGATTATATTGAGGAAATCTACAATATAAGATCATTACAAAAGTAAACATATTTAAATGCTTTCCAACAGCGACCAAATCACCACCCGAGAACTTAAATAATTTAGAAATGGCCTCTTTCGGAAGATCATGGAGATTATCAGTAAAATGACATGGTTTAAATGAATAATCCATGATGAACAATGAGGGATCAAATGGATGATAGAAAGAGATTTCTGCTCAAGAAAATTAAGAGATGAAAGAAGTGGAGTCGCCACTTGAACAATGAATCTGATTCTAGGATCCAAAAAGTAACCACAAGCAGATATGAGGAAAGCTTTTTGTCTGGGAAAAATGAGAAAGTGGAGTTGCCACCCAAACAAGAAACAAACCGAAGAGATGCTACTGATATGGCGAAAAATAAGGCAATAAAAGATCCAAATGATAACCCAAAAGGTTGAATTTGCCAGCTCAAAATGAGAGATGAGAAAGATGATAAGGTGAATGTCGATGAAACTCCAGGAACAGAAAAACTCTATCCCCGGCAACGGCGCCAAAAAATGTTGTCGCGCGGATTGACACGACAACCCTCAGACCGGGGGTTGTCACTCTGATCCCCGATCCCTCCGTTTAAGCCTGTCTCCCGCGGCCCCTGTGAGATGATGAGACCAACTGTCGACCAGTTGGTTGGGAGACACGAGATACGATATAAAAAGGCACTCGATGGATTTGATTAATTTAGCAGACCAGTGCCTTAAGAGATTGTGGTTAAAACGATTACTTGTTAAATGATATAAAAATATGGACCATGAACAGCAATCATCTATCATCAGCAATGCTCAAAACGATATCCGACAACTGAAAATTTTGAAAAAAATGAATGCTTTAAACCACCACGGATCATAAACCATTAACCAGATATCAATTTCGCATCTCGACTTGAAAATTTAGATCTCAGCATGAAAGATATGACAATTCCCGAAAATCACTGGATCTAAAAAGCTCCACAATATTTTTATATTTTTTCAAAAAAAAATTAAAATCTTTTTTTTTTTTTTTTTTTAATTTTTCAATATTATAAAAATGAAAATTTAAAAATTTAAAATTTAAAATCTATTCTAAAACTAAACTATAAATAAAAAATTAAACTAAACCAAAATTCTTTTTTTTTTTTTAAATAATCTAAATCTAAAATCTAATTAAAACAAAAACTAAATCAAAATCTAAATAAAACTAAGCTTAATCCTAAACTAAACTTAAAAATAAATTAAAATCTAACCTAAAGTTAAATCTAAAACATAAATAATATAAAACTAAAAAATTAAATCCTAAAAAAAGGGCATATACGACATTTCCTTCTTTTTATGAGTTTATATTTAAAGTTTATTTAAAATACAAATGACAAAGAAACTCAAATCGAAATTCTAAATGAAAAAAACCTACGTAACCAAGAGCAACCACTGTCTAAATGCAATACGACTCACGGAATATCAGAATGTCAAAGTCTAAATTAGTAAAAAAAAAGAAACGCAGCAACCCTCGACGGATATTCACGCATAGAAGAATGAAATACACGCAGTTTTGGCAGAGGAATTACCTGGCACGATAGCGAATGTGGCGGATAACTTACCCTACGCAAGAACAAATTCGATTTCCTTCTCGATGGCGGACAGAATGCGGATTGGTTTGAAGCTTACCTGTACAATACGTTTACCTGAATCGAGCCCACGCACTATTCCAATTAAATATCACAGTATTTGCAGGCCTGCGTGGATATGGAAGGACGCAGCTAGCAGGCAGAGAATATCATGCACGCAGGTGAAGACTTGAAGTTTGACGGCGAGAGGGAGATATTCACGCTGGATGGCAAACGTTTCACACCAAAAAAACGCGATTTCTGGCAATGTATTATATGTGACGGCGGATCTCCTTGGATGCTGAACGTGGCGTTTATACGACAAGCTGAGCCACGGACTGAGCACTGGAATCGAAGTGTCTACAACCCCGGCCGCAGAGAAATTTATGTTGTTATCTGGCCCGTATCGATTGATTACCTTATGCGTTTGCAGGTGCGGGGGCTGAGTGCGAACGTTTCCTTTTGATGGCGGACAGGCATATGAAATAATGAAACTTGTGCGAGAGTTGAAAATCGAAAGGATATACGCAGGTGAAAATGTGTGTGACGGTGGCCTTGAATATCCGAGTTGGAGTGCAGGCTTGCTGGCAACCTGATCACAAAACTTCCTGTTTTATTCAGAAACCTCTGGAGAAGACCCTATACCTGCAATAAGAAAAACAAAAACCCTAATTAAAACTGTATAAAAAAAAATTTGAAACCCTAGATCAGAAAATTATGAAACCCTAGAACGGCTAACTAATGTACAAACTTGGCCCCTTAACAGCTAGATTCAGCAATAAGCACGAAAATATTTTAAACAACAGAAATTTTAGGTTTTCACTGTGAAGAACTTCAGAAAATCTCTCATGCAACTTAGAAAAATAAGACGAATGATAGACCCAGGATCAAATCCAACTGGGCTCAACAAAAAATGCTTGCGGGAGTTGGCTGGTTCAGCCGAGAACTTCCCCGAACGCCCACAAAATTCCTTAAGAAAATGTTTTCTGCACAGCTCAAAACAACCGTCAATAAAGAGGGAAAAAATGTTGTTGGATCTCAAAAAGTAATGGAGATACCTGCCATTACTTCAGAAACCCTAACAGCACCCAAACCCTAGCAAGTGAACAAGATACCTGTGCTCACAATACTCTACAAAAAGCTATTATTAATGGCTGAAAATAAAATATGCAGAAAATCTAAACAATCTCACAGCATTTCAAGATAGTAACACCAGCAAGATATGGACCCCAAAGTCTTCTTTTATTAACCAGAAACAGATTTACAAGAAAGCTTCTTCAGTCTTAGACTCACAGATCCAATGATCTGAAATGACCCCTAGCACCCTATTTAAAGGAAATGATCCCAACGGCTAGTTCGAGTGATCCATGTAGAAATGATCTCGACCGTTGATGAGGATCAAGACATCTCTTGATCTCATCCGTCGATTTATTCACTTAAAATATTATTATTTTATTAGTTAGGGTTTTTGCTTTATTTTTTTAATTTTTTATTTATTTCATTTTTTAATTTTTATTTATTTTATTATTTTATTATTTTTATTCATTTTTTAATTTTTTAATTCATTTTAAAATGGATCATCGAACTAAGCCTTCGGAAACATCACCTAGGACCTAGGACTTAGGACTCATGAGGGGATTTAAAACATTTTTCGACCCTCAGGACACATTACATCATGACTTTTACAATTTACATCTTAAGGGAGAAAACCCCTTTAACATAAACCCTCACAAATCACCCAGTTCTGCGACACAACTATAATCTATCAGATCAACACACTAGGATTCTCCTAAAATTCCAATGACAAAATCCATCCCGGCTTTGGGGTCAGGTTTGAAGGAAAACTCTGCCGATCCATGGATCGGTGAGACGAAAAACCTTCCGGGACATAGATTACCACTAGAAAGTTAGGTCCACCTAGGCAATTCACATACACGACTCATATCTGCTAAGATTATTTACAATTAATACATGCAGACTGGGTTTACAATTAGATTGATCAAGCTGCGGATGACTGCTGGATGTCACGGACACGTTGATCAGGTGCTGCCCCTTTCTTGCAAAGAAAAGGGGGTGTACTGCATGGGTAGTTGACCGGCAGTGGTCAACAATCTTCATAGAAAAGATTGCTGCCCTTATTTTGATAAGTCAAAATGTTGACTTCTGATGTATATGTACTATCTCTCTCTCTCTCTGCTGAACTATTGAAGAACATAAGAAGAATTGATCAAGGGTTTCCCCACATCGGAGTTTGTCCCTGGCTTGTGCCACATCTTGTGTCCTCTTGTCTTGGCTTGTCCTCTGCGATTTATGTTTATGTTCTATCTGCATTTTACTATCATGCTAAATGTGATTGCTAATCTAGAATTGATATTAAGCTAATATGGAAAATTGAAGTAAATTTGCTATCAGCATAGAACGTACCTAAAATTAACACTTTACCACTTTTTGGAGACTTATTGTCCCAATAAGACTAGATTCTCCTAAAAGGTTGTTAGGCATTAGCTAGGCTTTGATTGCACTTCTTTTCTCAATACATAATCATGGGATTTACTTTTCATCGAATATTGCATTCTTATCCAACTAAGATCCTCAAAAATATCCACAGTCTAATTTTCTTACTTTGAATTCTTTTCTTTTGGAAGTAAGACTTTTTAAAAGATTCTACATTCTTACCTCTCTCTCTTAAATGTTCAAGGGTGCCATCATTTTGACCTTTTGTTTTGATCTTAAGACTAATGGTTTTTCATATCATGTCTGGTTTCGCAATGCTACTGTATTTGGTAAATGAAGTATTAATCCATCTATAAATTGGAGTATTCCATACCCACTCAACATATATATCATTTTAGTACTAAGTTTTTCTTAGTGTTGTCATCTTCAAATTATTTGGCAGCTCCCTACTATTACTACTAAAAGTCTCACCTATGATGTAAAGTCTTCACCACTATTACCACTCAAAGTCTCACCTATGGTGTAAAGCCTTCATAGAGTGAAACTTCAATAGAAACTTGGCAAGGTTACCATTGTAACCTTAGAAACGCTTTCACTCACTTTAGGATGATTTGTCACTAACACAAGGGAGCTTCACAACTACTCCAAGGTTTCTTCTTTAAGGCTCTTGCAAGTGTCAAGACATGCACCACACATTGTTCCAAACTTTTTCAAGGCCAATGCCAGATTCAAACTTCTTATCTAGGTCAGCTCCCAAGTATATAGACAAGCATACATAATCAAAGTCTGTTGAGAATATCAAAGATCTGCAACAAGAAACTCATGTTGGTTTTTGAGTAGCTCGGACAGGTGTTCTAGTCTCTATTGGTGTCTACGAGGCTAAGGAACACAAGAGGATAATTATCTCCAAGACCCAGCAAAAGTTTCCAAGGAAAATGCCTTAATTAGATTAATTAGTCAATTATTAAATATTTTCCTAAATCTAACTTAGGAAAACTGGTTAATTAAATCAGATTCATTAGAGAAATTTTGAGGTCTAAAATAGGCCTCCAAACAAAAATGTACAACCAAAATCGACTTTATAACAACCAATAGGATTCAAGATGATAATGTCAACCATGGGGGATGATTCACCTTTTTCGAATAAAAAGTAAAAAGATTAAAAATAATAATAATAACAAAAAAACTACTTTTTCAACCAGTATTTTCAACTTATCTCTTTACGATTTTACGCAAATTTCGAGCGGGAACACTCATTGGATACAGAATTTAATTCCTCATCCAAGGAGTACCCATGTTGCATACTTTCGATGGACCTTGCTACAAGAAAAATGAGAAATACATGAAAAAACGTGAATGAAATATGTAACTAGGTTCGATCTTCACAATGACATGTAATCATGATTTTATGTATTTAATGAAAAGAGAAAAATAAATGTATTATTGTTATTCTTGAGGCATGGGTTTCATGCTCAAGGGAAATTTATTTTTAGGCTGAGCTCCCACTGAAAGCTTCTAGGGCTTGTCATTGAGTCTACAAGTCAAGAGAGTCATTGTCATGTATGGAAGACCCATTTGGGCATTTGACATATTTTAAAGAAAAATGTATTTGAGTCAAAAGACCCTCCAAGACCTCGTCATGTTGCAAAGATCAAGTTGGCCTAATCAAGTGGACAAGTCAGCCTAAAAGGTGCAATTCGACCTAGCAAAGGACCTATATATAAGGAAGACTTTGACCTTCACTTGGGACACTCAATTACCTCACTCAAGTTCGATCACAAGAGAGTAAAAGGTGCGAAGAAAAAGGAAGGACAGAGGAAGAAGAATAATGATGAGATATTTGGATTGTTTTTGGCTACTTCTCTCCACACGTGCGAAAGGATTAGGGCACTCATTGCAGCAGAAGAGGTCGAGTTGCAAAAGTCAAATTAGATCACATCTCAACTTACTTCTATTCAGTGTCCTTCCTTTATGTAGATCCTATATGCCTTTGAAGTCTTACTATAGCCAACAAATATTCCTTTCATGCTTGTAGGATCCAACTTCTTTCTCTTATCTTTCAGAACGTGAATATTGACAGGACAGCGAAATATTCAGAGATGGTCTACACTTGGTTTCTTCCCAGTGAATGCTTCCTCGGGAGTCATGTTGTCTAGTGATCTGTGAGGACTTCGATTTTGAATATACCCAATAGTTTTTGTTGCTTCACCCCATAGAAATTTAGGCAAGTCTTGATCATGTAACACGACTCTTACACTTTCCTCAATCGAGCGATTCTTTTGTTCAGCAACTCCATTTTGCTCTGGATTATATGGGACTATCATCTCCTTCTCAATTCCAACCTCCTTACATAAAGCTATGAGTTCCTTTGATGTGTATTCTCCTCCATTTTCAAATCTTAGCACCTTTATCCTCCATTCTGTACGATTTTCTACTTCAGCTTTGAATTCTTGAAATTTGTTGAATACTACATCCTTTGATTCCAGCAAATAGATCCAATTTTCTTTGAGTGGTCATCAATGAACGTTACATAATATAGATGACCTCCAAGAGACTTTGTAGGCATAGAACCATAGACATTAGAGTGAATATGATCCAGGATTTCTTTTGATCTTGAAGCACTACTTCCAAATGGTTTCTTAACATTTTTGCCTAATGCACATCCCTCGCATACTCCTTCATGATCCTCCTTAAGTTCAGGGATGCCATTCACCATTGAATTTAGAGTTGGTAAGATTTTGTAGTGAAGGTGTCCAAACCTTTTATGCCAAAGTTCACATGGACTTACTTCAATGTGAACCAAAGTTTGAGAGAGAGGTGTCAACAACCTGTAGAGTCTTCCTTCATGAATCCCAATGACTTTGCCATTATCGATGCTAGAGCTTTTATCCCATACCACAACCTTTCCATCTATAAAAGCGACTCTATCTCCCTTATCTTCTAGACATGAAATAGAAAGTAAGTTCTTTTGCAAACCTGGTACGAACAAAATGTTATTGAAATGAATGTTTCCTCCATTGTCTAGCTCCAGGGAAGTTGATCAAATTCCTCTTACAAGATAGCTCTTCTAGTCACCAAGTTCAACAGAGTAGGAAGATTTTCCTCTCGATAAGGTCTTTAGTTGTTTGTGCTCACTTGTCATCATTGTTTTAAGAAACGGTCGTTTCGATACCGAAACGGCCGGGTTGATCCAAGCCATTACCCTCTGCTGTGACCCGGCCCTTGGAACAATTCGACTAGCCGAGTCATGGCTGACTCAGCCAACTCGGTCATTTCTGTATTGACTCGGCCGAGTCATAACCAGTGGCCTGTAACCCCATCAAAACAGCGATTTGACATTTTTTAAATGAAATTTTGAAGTGTTTTCTGATTGGTTTGAACTCCAATGTGTTTTATGAATTAGTTAAATGTTATTTGGGGTCCATTCCCCCTCCCAAACCCTATTTAACACACTCAAATGCTCTCTACTATTGATATGCTATTCAAATTTCATGGTAATGTTAATCTTCATTTTCATCCTTTTACTTAAATTTTTAACATTACCATGAAATGACTCAGGATGTTTGAGAGTGGTTTCGGCCTCATTGGATTTCATATGCAGAAAGTAGAATTTTAGATTTCATTCAAAATCCAGCAGACTTATCAGTTTTTCAGGATTTCAAGATTGGAGGATTGCAATGTTTCCATTGAATTTTGTCATGTATTAGGGTATGGAACTTGTATTTAATCAAGAGCACCAATCCCTCTATGTACCTTGATGTTAGTGACATTGGTTGTCGAACTCCTCTGGGATTCGCTCCCAAACCAGGAGCTTCTGAAAATGTTGCTCTCGCTCCCGTTTTCGCTCTCGCTCCCCACTTTCGCTCCTGCTCCCAACTTCCAAGTAACACTGAGCCAGATGATGTTGGCAACTCTAGCAGTAGCCAGTAGTACTGGTCACAGACTTTTGTTGTAGAGGCCATTTATAGCCTCCTTGGTAATGTGTTTTTGTTTTGATCTCTATATCATCATCGTGTATGTATTGGACAATGCATTGGGTGCCATTTTGATATAATGGATATATTCATGAGCCTACTTTGATCATATGTTGTCTTCTATCTATATTCTAATGCTGTGTGTTTGGAAACATGAATGAAAATCTTTAAAATTATGTGTTTTTATAAAAAATAAATATTTAATGTATTTTTTACAATGACCGAGTCATTGAAATCGAGCCGGCTGAGTTGATACCGAGTCGGAGTCGACCCTCGGCCGAGTCGGAGTCGGAGTCGGAGTTTTAAAACATTGCTTGTCATATGTCTTGATGCTCCATTGTCGATTACCCAAATATTTTCATCTTCAAACGTACCTATAAGTGCTGAGAATAACCCTTTGTCCTTTGTAGAAGTCTTGGTTATACTAGCTCCAAGGAAGTTGATCCAATTCCTCTTACAACATAGCTCTTCTAGTCACCAAGTTCAACAGAGTAGGAAGATTTTCCTCTTGATAAGGTCTTTATTTGTTTGTGCTCACCTGTCATATGTCTTGATGCTCCATTGTTGATTACACAAATATTTTCATCTTCAAACGTACCTATAAGTGCTGAGAATAACCCTTTGTCCTTTGTAGAAGTCTTGGTTATACTACTTTTTATGGATAATAGGAGATTCCACAATGCCTTGATACCTTGCTTGAGATAATCTGCCACCATAGAACACTACTTCAATGATTTCTTCAAGCATGTAGTGATCTTCATCATGCCCTTAGCCAACCTTAGCACTGATACCATGTTGAGAAATCTATAGGGCTGCATTTAGGATGATTTCTCTTAAACTTGATAACTACTTGTGATGGTTTTTACTTTTCATAATTATTAGCTTCTTCTCTTATTGTTATGTTGTTCTTATCATCAAACAGCTATCAAAACAAGAAGATCAACAACACACAAGAACACAAGATGTAGGCTACAAGCCAAGGCCAAAACCTCTCCACTTGAGAAGAAAACCAACAAATCTCCGCTCTTCCTATAGATAAAATGACGAATTCCAAGACCTCTAGACCAAGACCAATACCCTTCCAGGACCAAGCCAGACCTTCTTGATGATGTGCTCCTTCTATCCAAGTCAAACCCAGTCAAATCTCTTCCAACTGCACAACTTTGACCCCCAGCTACAGAATTTCAGCCTCCACTGCAGGTCTGAAATTTTTCAGCCCCTGCAACAGCTACTGCTTCCACAAGTGTGAGCAATTCTTGGCCTTCCAAAGCTTCCTTTGACCTTCGTTTGGGTTTCTTCTCCTTCTAGGGCTTGTAGGTAACCTAATTGTCTTTTCTTTGACCTTCTTTCTACAATTTCCCTAACTTCGACCTTGCAGCATCAAACCCCTTGCTTTCCTTCTTCGCACATGTAAGATAGAGAGAGAGAAATAAACCAAACCTTTTTCCTTCGTCCTTCTTCCTTCTTCGCTAGCCTTCTTCTACTTCTCATCGCTTAGATGATTAGAAGTGAGTGAGTGTCCTATGGAGGTCAAGTTCCCTCTTATATATAGGCTTCCAAGGAGGACGACATGCCCTAATGAGGCCGACTTCTCAGCTGCCATGTCGACTTGGACTTGGAGGGTATTTCGACACTTTTAAATACAAAAATAATTCATTTGACATGTTACAATGTGCCCAATGGGGTCTTCTTCATATGAAAATGACTCTATTCACTTCTTGACCCTAGGACAAACCCTAGAAGCATTCAATGGGTGCTTGACCTTTAAATAAAATGACCTTGAGCATGAAACCCATGCTACAAAAATAACAATAATATTTTTCTTTCATTTTACAATATACAGGAATCAATAGTACATTTCATATCTTATGAAGACCAAACCTAGTTACACATTTCAACAATTTGCTTGCAAGATAATTTTCTCGGAGGCAGTGCGAATAACTGGAGTAGTCAATGCAAGTTGAAGAGCTAGTGCGAGTTGTTGGGAGGAGTGTGAATTACACAGAGAGAATGAATACATCTGCAGAGGTAGACTTTGTGGTTTCCAAATCAATTTGGTGAAGAGAAGATAATTTTCCAGAGCTTTGCTAGTGAGAGGCAAGCACAGTGTAATTCTCAATTTTTTGCTAAAAATTAATAATAAAACCCTCATCTACAGAATTGGATTTCCCCACATTTGGGTTTTTCCAGGGACAATTTGTCCAAAAATACTGGTGTTCATTATTTGTGTGTGCATTATTTCTCGGTACCTATTATTATTTCTGAAAATTGCAGTAATGATTTATTCGTTATTTGTCGTGATTAATTTCTGAAGACAAATAATCTGCATAAATAGAAGAATAAATGTCAGATGCTACAATTAAGGAAATTTCACAGCTCACAAGGTCTCAATTCACTGCTTAAACAGGCCTAACTTAGACCTCAAAAGCTCTTCAACTTAGCTCCTCAATTCGCTTCAGGTAATATGGATCAGCCTCTGCATCAAATTCAGATATCCTTGTTGGCCCGGACAAACTTCAATCAGACCTCAAGAATACCAACAAGCAAGCCTTAGAACAATGCGAATAGACCTTAGAAAGTTGCCCTAAACCTGCCTCACAAAGCGGCTGAAATTTGACTGAGTTAGAGGACGAAATCAAAGCCTTAGAATAATGCCTCAGGGGTCAGGCATCATTATTGATCTATTTCAGAACTGATGCGGGCCTGTAAGATAGCCTCAGAAACTCGGACAAAGTATGCCTCAAAAACGTCGAGATCAACCTCAAAGCAAGGTTGAGTTTAGCCTCAAACATCCTCAAAAATTTTGGACCATCCTCAAATGAACTACCTCAAATCAGCAAGTATAATCCTCAGAAAGAGTGTGAATGGAGGCCTCAGGAAGGTTGAATCAGGCCTCAGAATAGACCCTCATTTTCTCCACAAATTGAATTCAGAAAGCGCAAAAAAAGAATGTCCAGAAACTTCCTTAAACAAAGATTCTCGTTCTGCTAAACAGAGATTCTCGATCTGCCACAGGATCAGAAGACTACTCCTTTTCTTTACCCTTGATCTATGCCTTTCTTTCTCCTTCATCCTTGCTTATGTTTCTGCTTACTCCACAGAAATTCAGAATTGTTCCTTTCTTCTTCGAATCACCTTATGAGCTCCCACAGTTACCATATTTATACATGTTTGGAGGGGGCCCAACTGAGCAAAATAAAGATTTTTAACTTGAAAAGCCATGACTATTTTGGAGTCAACCCGTTTAGATGAGGTTTAGAGCATTCCAAAAATCATTTTTTATCTTCCATGAAACTCCTTTCAAGGCAAATTTTGGACCATGTATTTAGGCCTAATTAAATCATAATTTTGACCTTCTTTTAGGGCAGCAAAGAAGTGTTTAAGGCCACAAAATTTTGGGGCTAAAGGGTTGGTGCCAAACCCATCCATAGGGCATATCAAAAATCAATATATCTTCAACCAGGAGGACCCACAAAGTGTGCCACTTATCAAATGAAATGGCATGACAAGGGCTACCAGTCTATAGGGTCCTTGTACCCAAATTCACTTGATTTGTGCACGCAAATCATCAAACAAATGCTGGCCCAATCACCCTTTCACATCAATGACATTTTTTCTAAGATGGCCCTACTTTGGTGGTGATCATTTTAATTTCTATTCATAAATTTTATCTTTTCTCTTTGCTCTAATTTGGCCCCTTTAAGGTCAAGCAGCCAAGCTAGGGCTTGGTGCGAATTCCTAGGGAAGAGGAATTTCCGAAGTTGGAAAGTTTGAAGGCCAAGAGGATAGTGGCTGCCACAGAAACCCTTTTTTTGGTAGGCATTCATTTCAATTTCGTCCATGAATTTCTTTGCCTAGTTACTAGCCCTAAGTTAACCCTTGTTTTGGATTTAGATCCAAACTTGGGGGCCTCTTAAAGGTTTCATGTGCCTTGTTCTTGTTGAAGATCGTTATTTGAAACCCTTTTTCCTTGCCTAGACCTTTGGCCGCTCCAACTATCAACTCATTGATCAAGACCTAGGTCTCAGTTTGCTTATATTTGGTCTCTCTATGCAAGTGCATTGCCTCCTCTTGGAACCTTGAGCCTAAAATTGTGTCTTTCCATTGTAGATCTCTTTCTGTCACCTCACACCTCAAACCTAGAATACATATTAGGTGACCGTCCACATATCGAGACTCCTCCCATCGGTAAAAATTCGTAATGAGCAGGGGGTTTTGGCTGTGGTGATAGTGGGACATTGCCCCATTGTTGTCTCGTGATCTAGTTTAAACCTAGTAGGGCATCCCTCTCCTAGGCCTACTAGATTTTGCAGCGACATTTTTGGCACCGTTACCGGGGAAAAAGCGAGTCTACCTCCTTGTAGATTTGAAGATTGAGCTTCATCCCTAACAACAAGATAAATCCTTTCCGCAATGCCATTGGAAGAACAAAGCCCTTTTTATTCATTGAATCTCAAAATTCAATGCTTGTCGGGTGAAGCAATCATCTCTTGGATTCACCTTGGCGACTCCCATTTTGGTTTGTATGCAAAGCTCAAGTAAATGGCTCCTTCGGATTTGCATGAGGCTGACATTACTGAGTTGCTCCATGTAGAAGAGGGGAAGTGAGATATTAGCCATCATTTCGACAATAATCTGATATATGATACTCACAATGATTTTGTCCTTTCCCCATCTCCCTCAACATATCACTCCCGAGTCCTAGCATATCTTTAAGGACAATAATATGAGAATGATATGCCTAAGATAGCTCTTGAACGAAAGTTCATGAGTTTGATAATTGAGTATTATATACTTAAGCTGAGAGAAGGGATCTAATGGCCCAAGTTGGGCTCCTCTTCTCCCTCCTCATCAATGACCCTTGATAAATGGTCATCTTATTTTCCCACCGCCCACCCTTCTGATTCATCATGCAAATCTTGCAAAGGAGGAAGTGATATTGGTTGCCTTATCTCATAATGACTCGTAACAATAAGTGTTGTTATATTGATTTAATAATATGTTGGTTACATTGGTTGTATGACTATACTTAGCTCATCCATTGTATACTAGCTTTGCATGGTAGTGTAGGTGCATGGCATATTCTTTTCGCATTGCCAACAACATCATCTCACGCTAGATTAAACTGCATGTAGATTAGGCTTGAATTTAGAATACATTTCCTTTTTCTGTATGGATTATTATCTTTCATATAAAACATGGGTGATACCCTACACCCAGTGCACATGCTCCCAAGCAGTTTGTTGCAATGTGCAAGTTACAAGTTTGCAGTCCCAAGAGATTGTTCGAATGCTCATGAACTCCCCATTCGAGTACATGGATCATGCACTCTACGTGAGCTCATGTCCCAACGGGAGCCAGATGTTACCCACCCAAAGTGGGTGACCCCATAGGAGAAATTGATCTCCCATGATCTCTTCCAGTTGGTAGCCAGCAGCCCCTAACAACCTCTAGTAGCTAATGACAATGTGCCATTTATATCTCCGCCAACTGCATCAGTCATATGTTTGCTCGCCCATCTGGTAAGAGCACATGTTAGAAGGTGGGCTTTTGATCAAAAGGTACATTATTCATTTTGCAATCGGGTGCTAATGCTTATTTGTATTTGGGCATTTGACATGGATTATGGGGTAACTTGGAAGAAAG
This sequence comes from Pinus tabuliformis, assembly GCA_031772625.1. Classification (NCBI taxonomy): domain Eukaryota; kingdom Viridiplantae; phylum Streptophyta; class Pinopsida; order Pinales; family Pinaceae; genus Pinus; species Pinus tabuliformis. Next base: position 467,470,040 of record CM062810.1, read on the forward strand.
AACGTCTTGGTCGTAATCTTGTTCCCTTACCTTAAATTCGAGGGGTAATTTTCAATCCTAGTCTAGTGGGACCTCCCTAATGGCCCAACAGGCATAGGAGGGGCGCTACATGGTTTTGAAATATGTAACTAGGTTCGGTCTCCATAATGACATGTGTAATCATGATTTTATGCAATTAATGAAAAGAAGAAAAATAAAAATATTTTATGCTTGAGACATGGGTTTCATGCTCAAAGAATTTTATTTTTATAGATCAAGCTTCCATTGTGAGCTATTAGGATTGGTCATCAAGTCAAAAAGTCAATTGAGTAATTGTCATGTATTGAAGACCCAATTGGGCATCTTACATATTGTAAAAGAGAAATTATTTGAGTCAAAATAACCCTCCAAGATCAAGTCAAGTGCTAACAATCAAGTCGGCCTTCACTAGCAACAAGTCGGCCTAATATCAAGTGACTGGAAGCCTATATATAGGGCACTCGGCCTCATTCAAGGAACACACTTCACTCACTCACAAGTTCAATAAAAGGGATCAAGAAGTAGCATCAAGTCAAGCGAAGAAGAGGAGGACAAGAAGGAAGGAAGATCGAAGGAATTTTGGATTTGTTTTGGGCTATTTCAGTTCACACGTGCGAAGAGATTAGGGCTCTTCCTTCTACAGAAAATCAAAAGTACAGTCATCTCAAGGAGGCCGAAATAAGTCAAGGAAAAGACCTACATTGCAAGCCGAATTGATAAAGAAGTTATCACAATTCAAACAAAGGAAGAAAAGGGTTAGAATTATCCTAGTTTTGTCCACGCGTGTGAAGGTTGTAGTCATCATCAGGAGGCCGAGAATTGCAGGAAGAAAGGGCCAAAATTTTCAAACTAGGGTTGCAAGACCAAGGGTTAAGAACGAAGCAGCATCAAGTTGACTTTGACTTAAGGCAAGCATTGACTTGATCTTGGAGGAGTTTATTTGTCAAGGGTCTAGGTCTTGGAATTCATCAATTGAAGATACTAATAGAAGAAGAATTCGTTTGGGTTTTCCCCTCAAGCTTGAAGACGTTTTGGCCCTGGACGACAGCCTACATCTTGTGTCCTTTTGTCTCATTGTTCTTTATGGTTCCATAGTTGTTTGATAAAGAAGAACACATGTTAATAATCAAGTCAAGAAGAATCTAATTAAGAAAAGTGGGAGAGTCTTTACAAGCAATTATCATTGCTAGAATAATCATCTCATCTCTCTTCCCTAGATTTCTCAACGCATGGGAAGCCATGATGGAGATAGCATAGCCCCATCTATCTCTATTCCATACCTATCACTTTGCATCTTAAATTACAAGCCCATATTCCACCTCCATTCTTAGGGTTCCACTAACCGTTGGTTCATTGGGATTTGGCACCTACACATCCTCATGCCTGGGTAGGGAATGGAAATTTGCCTTGAGAGGTTGATGCAGCTAAAAGAAACAGAAAGAGCATATGACGGTCGCGAAACAAAAGAAAAATAAAAATGAAAAGGATGGTCGGGACATTCAAATTAGCTTGTGGGAAAAAGCCAAGCATGAGCTCTACCTCACTCATATGGCCATCACCAAGTTCTTGGGCCAATGTTGTCTTATCTCATAAAGGAACCCTTGCATGTCCCAACCCATGATAGGCGATGAACTTCCCCATCCATGTTAGTTTTTGTAGCATCGGATGTGTTCTAGCCACGAAATTTGGTGGAAAGGCTAGAATACATGAGATCTCAAAAACCCAGAAATCGTTTCCGGAAATTCCACCTAGAAATGACTTAATTAGATTATTAATCAATTTTTAAATATTTTCTAAGTCTAAACTTAGGGATATGGTTAATTAATCAGTATTAATTAAGTCAAGGCAAGAATCGTCTAGAAACTCACATGGATTGATCCAGAGATAATCCTAGCCATCGATTATGTTTTAATCTTGGTCGTTGGTGCTCCAACAAAGGATTATAAGAGGAGGTCGATGTGGTGATAGAGAAAACACTTGAGCAGTTCGATTTCTTGGCAGATCGATTTCCAAAGTAGCAATAGTAAATTGCTAGAGAGGGCCAAAGATTGAAGCAGTGAGTGAGGGGCAGGGAGAGTGATCCAGAGGAAGTTTTCTAGATCCGGAGAGGCAGCGGCAAGAGGGCCAAGTTATCCCAGTAAGGCATCACAGAGCTCTGCGCAGTAGCTTCAGAGAGGGTAGTACGATTTGCTGGAGAGAAAAGCGTTCTCAGATCTAGAGGCCGGGCAAAGGTTCGAGAGGGCCGGAGAGACGAATTTCTCAGCAGCAGAAGGCATAACGACTTCATCAGAGACCAGTGAGAGGCTATAAATCATAGTGACTGTGCAATCCAGCGCAGATGGTGACGCAGAAGCTTCGGGAGGCCGAGTTTTCTGTAGGCAAGTTGTGTCGAGATTGCTTGTGGAGGAAGAGTAAATTCCCTTCAATAATTTTGCCTAGATTTTCTTACTGTGGATTGCTAGTTTCAGGCATCCAGATTGTACTCAAATTTTCACTGTTGCACCGGTTTTCCCAAGTTGGGTTTTTCCAGGAACATTTGTCCAAAAATAATTGTCTCATATTTTATGTGTGTGCTAGCATTTCTCAGTTTCCAACGCTATTATTTCCATAGTTTTATTTGTGAAGGTTGCAATGTGATTTATTTGATATTTTAATAGCAAATAAATTGTTAAAATAATTAACAAGTAGAAAAATAAATTCCAATTGCTGCAATAGGATTTCAGTTTAGAAATTCTCACAATCCTCAAGGGGGTAATACCTGCTATACATCATACAAAGCAAGCTCTAACACTTTCAGCTATGAACAGTAACACAAAGAAAAATCAAGAAAAAATAAAAGGCATAAGAGGGGTGGAAAAACAAACGTTGAGTTAGTGACTCATGCATCCACGATTGACCCTCCCCACATCTATACACCCAAGGTGAGGATCCCCATTAGGTTGGTCCCTTTGACCATGGCACTTGGCCATGAAGTCTTCTCCCCTTCGTTCCATCATTATTCGCATGGCACATATTGATTGAAGGGTGGACCAAGGACATGTCACTTCCCTTTAGGGGTTCAGAACACGTAATAGGGTCGTCTATTAACCACTCCTACCTAGGGAGGTAACACCATTATGTGACCAAAGCCACAATTTTGGGTGGGAAGCCTTGTATGAAGTGTTAATTTGCGCATTACTTTCAAGTTTGGTTCACTTATATGCAATAATGATTAAATGTACCTAATGGTGCAAGTTGCAACACTGGATATTGTGTGTAATTGGCAAGTAGTTCCATATATAGGTTTGGGCAACTTAACTGGGGTCCAGGTCATCTAGAGGGACATATTGACACCCACAGGTGAGGCGTTAAGAGCCATGGCACTCTGAGCAATTGTAGAGCATTAGTTTCATCCTTGGGCACCTCCAGTACCCACAGTGTTCCAACACTTTGCCCTGCATTGTTGACTTTTATGAGATGATGCACTTGGACCAGCATGCTTCAAGCCAGCTTAGCACTAATATAGAGGGAAGGTAGTTGATTCAAGGCCCAGAGGAGGATGGTCTCACACCTTGAGACATGAGAGGGCTAGCAGCACCTTGAAATCCCTTAACATTGGACCAAGGACAAGCATTTTGACCACCTGGAGACCCATGAGACCACTTTTGTGCCCCAAAGCAAAACTAGGGTCCACAGAGGCAGATTGATAAAGATCTAGGGGCCAACTTCTAGAGGATGATTTTAGAGGACTTCTACACTTTTCATGGCACCCTTAGCCCTCAACGTTAGCCCTAGAAGGGCCTATGTACGCATGACATCATATTTGTCACTCCTACGGCTCACACATGTGGGCAAGAGTTGGTTTATTTCATATGCTACTAGGTCAACTTGTGACCTAGATTGTTACTTGCTCAATATTTTATTATTTTAAGGGGCTAATAGGCTAAATTAGGATTCGATCTCCTCATATAAATAGAGGATACTTTCATTCTCATTAATCATCATCACATACTTGGAGATTTCGGCTTCTCTCTCTCTAGAGAAATTTCAACCCTCTTTTCTTTTGGTAGAGATTCGATCTATAAATGCACTTTGATATTTGGAGCTATTCTTTGGACAAATGGATGGAACCTTTGCATGTTATCTTGTAAGTGCACCTAATTGTTGCATATCGATTTTCTTCATGTCTAATGTATGGAATAATGTTGATTCTAGGTTATGCTAATTGTGCCCCAATTTGTTGATCTAGATGATCTATCGCATTCATTACTCATATAGCATGTGAATGAATTGTCCTATTGATGAACTTCTGGTAGCTCTCCCATGAAAAATCTATTGTCCATTGCATAGGTAATTGTTGAAATTTTGGTTGTTAGAACATCAAAACCTCAGCCTCCTTGGAAACTTATTAGCTAACCTATCACATTATAAACTCCACTCACCCAGGAATAAGGCATTCGCCCTCCTTTGGTGGTGATCATTTTACCTTCTATCCATAAATTTTCTCTTTTCTCTTTGCCCTAATTCAACCCTTTTAAGGCCAAGCGGCCAAGCCAGGGCTTGGTGCAAATTCTTAGGGAAGAGGAATTTATGGAGTTGGAGAGTCTAAATGCCAAGAGGATAGCGGATGCCACAAAATCCCTCTTATTGGTAGGCATTCACTTCAATTTCGTCCATAAAATTTTATGCCCTAGTTACTAGCCCTAAGCTGACCCTAGTTTTGGATTTAGCTTCAACTTGGGGGCTTCTTAAGGGTTTCAAGTGCTTTGTTCTTGTTGAAGATGATTATTTGAAACCTTTTCTCCTCTCCTAGACCTTTGGCCGCCCCAACTATCAACTCATTAATTAAGCACTAGGTCTTGGTTTGCTTATATTTGGTCTCTCTAAGGAAAGCATATTGCCTCCTCTTAGAGCCTTGAGCCTAAAATTATGTATTTCCATTGTAGATCTTTATGTCACCTCATACCTCAAATATAGAATACTTATTCTGTGACCTTCCACATACTGGGACTCCTCCCATCAGTGAAAATTCATAAAGAGCAAGGGGTTTTGGCTGTGGTGACAGTGGGTCGTTACTCCAATGTTGTCTCTTGATCTAGTTTAAGCCCAGTGGGGCATTTCTCTCCTAGGTCTTCTAGATTTTGTGACAAAAGGCCACATGATGAAGCCCACATAATAGCCTCTAGAGGAAGAGACATGTCAATATATTATATGATAATGGACAAGGAATCCATCCTAGCATCAAGCCAAGCTTAATAGAAAACGATAGTCGATTATTGGGATTCTCCAAGGCTCTTGAAAAAGAACCTTGGGGTCACCATGATCATCATAGCCAAGATCCACCAACAAATGGATAGGCTCTTGTACGAAGTGGAGTAGTTATGCCCCTTAAGGTAATAATGTTACATAATTGTGACGTTTTTGTCACCAAAAGGCCTTTATTTTTTGTAATTTTTGCATTTATGGAGAATATGTGGAACCCTATGGAATTAGCACCATTTACTTTATTGGAGACTTCAAGAAAGATTTCCTAGGTGTTGCACCACATAGCATGGCCTTTGGCTTAAAATACAGGTCTAAAAGATATTGTTGATTTTTCAAGTGCAATAGAAACAAGCACAAATTCCTGAAACAGATAATTACTTCTAATGATATAGATATTATCTTCAGCACTTCCAGTTTATCATTAAGCAATTATACTTCAGAAATTCAACCATAAAATGCAGTAGGTCAGTAGAGATCACAATAAGACAATGATGCAAAAGACAACACAAATTTTATCCTGGGAAAACCCTCTTCTAGGAAAAAACCCATCAACCCTTTTCTTAGATGAGATTAATCAATTCAACAAGAGATACCTCTGATGTTTCCAGTGAAAATAAAAATCAAACTAACCAACAACAAGCCCCTAGTCAAACTGTCTTCAATCCAAGCCAAATTGTTGCCCAAGAGAATTCGGTCAACTCTGTTCACTAGGATGAATTTTGTTCAGCCTCAAAATTTCGGCCTCCTGCCAACGAAATTGCCCCAAAAAAAATTCAACCTCTTTTCACACATGCAAGGTCAAACAGAGATAGATAAAGAGCTCGGTCAAATGTTGGAAGGTTCTGGTCAACTTCAACCTTCTTGTCTTGTGTCTTCTTTGCATAAATGAGCAGATGATCTTCTTCTTGTGTGATCTGAATTGTGTCCTTTGAGGAGGAAGTCGAGTGCCTTTATGTAGTTAACTATGGAGCCCGAATGGGTGTGACAAGAGGGCAGGCCAACTTGATCTTCTTGGACGGCCGACTTAACTTTTGGAGGCATAAAAATTTAAATTTCAAAAAATTTGAAATTCCCTCTTTTGAAGCCGACTTGGAATCCATATTTATATTTATTATTTCTCATATGATTGAAGGGCTAAAATTTTCATTATGAAGACCGACCATAGCTACAAAAATTCAACAGATATGTACCATCTATTCAACCAAGCCTAGGACCTGCCCCCTATTGAAGAATGTAACTAGTGTTGGTCTTCATAATTATATTTGAGTCATAATGTAATGTATTTGTAAAAAGGAAAGAAAAAAATTATTGTAAAAGAAATTGACTTAATAAAGCATGGGTTTCATGTTTGGGTCAATGATTAATGGTTCAATTCCTCCATTGTAGGCTTCTAGGGTTTATGTCAAGAGTCCTTGTCCATGTCATCATATAATAGACCCTTGTTGGGCTTTGTTTATCAAGAAACAAAAAAAAAATATGTAAAATGAGTCATTTAGGCCTCCTCCACCAAGTTGGCCTTATTAGGAGGCAAAATCCACTATATAAAGGCAACAACTTGACCTCATTTGGAGTACATTAACAAGAAGTTTTATCTGCAGTTGTTGGAGAAGAAAAAGAGTGAAATTATTGGAGGGAGGAGAAAAACCCTAGCGAAGGAGAAGAAACCCTAGCAAAGAAATTTGGAGACCATTTTCTCTCTCCTTTGACTCACGTGCGAAATTGTGAAGTTGTTGGAGGGTTGAAGTTGCAGGGCTGCAATAGGGCCGAAATTCTAAAGTTGGGGGGCGAAATTTTGACTTCAAGCTGGGTTGAAGAAGTTTGACAAAATTGACTTCTAGTGTTTGGTTCATCATCTTGGAAGGTTGACTTGGAAGAAAAGGGTGGATCTCATCCTTGCAAAACATAAGTATTAAAATTTGTTCAAGGGAATGTTCAGAAACCTACAGATGATGCAGGAAAAGAAAAGTACCCAGAAACTAACATCTTGGCCATGAATCTAATTGTGGATGGAGTAAAAGACAATCGAATCCCCTACATATCTAATATAGATATTGCACAAAGGATGTTTGGAGCTCTCTCCAAACTATTCACCATCAAGAACACTGGACAAATAGCCAATCTCAAGAATGAACTAAGAACAATGAAGATGACAAAAGATGATATTGTTTCTTTAAGGATCTCCCAAATAAGAGATGAGCTCCAAGCCATTGACGAAGCTATACTAGAAAAAGAACTTGTAATTGTTGCACTATTAGGTCTGTCAAAATCATGGAGCTCTTTTGCATCAAGTATTAGTAGTTGGAAGAACACACCATCCTTTGAACAAATGTGGAATGCTTGCAGTCAAGAAGAAGCCTGCATCTCATTAAAATATAATAAGAAGGAAGAAGATGAGGATAACATCTCCAATGCATACTCTCCTAATCACAAGAAGAAGGGAGGATACAAGAAATTTGAAGGACCAAAGAAGAAGGTTGATCTATCAAAGATTGAATGCTACAATTGTCATAAGATGGGACATTACAAGAGTCAATGTCCTGAAAAGCCAACAAATAAAAAGAGAGAAAGAGAGCATGCAAATGTTGCTAATGAAACTCCACTAAAGAAGAACAAGACTGAAGAATCTGAATTCAAGGACTTATACTATTAAGTCTTTACTTGCATATCCTTCTAGATTATTGTTTTAAGTTTTGTAAAGTTTGTCTTTCATATTTTGATCTAATATGTTTTTTAGAAAGTCCTGAATTGTTTTGATAAGTTATAGGTATCCCTCAATAGGATTGGATTAAGAGGGTGCTTTCACCATTTTACCAAAAGATAAGTATATTGTTCTTTGTTTCCTCTTTCATGTTTGATTTCCTCCATACGCCTAGATTTATTTGTATTGTATACTCATAATCCTTTCTTTGTATTTTCCTTTGTAGGAAAGCTTGCAAGATTACACGGAGGTTATGGAGGAAACATCAAGAAAAGACTTGTGTCATGAAAGTAGGCTTGTTGCTAAAGAAACTCTACAAGGTTTGTTAAAGAACAACTCAAGGTATGTTTGATTTTGTTTAACTTGTCAAAGAAGAAGGTATGAATATTCTTCATTTTGAAATTTGCTTCATATTACTACCCCTCTCATGCCTAGGGTTTTGAATCATAAAGATTCTTGTTAGGGTGATTAATCGCTAGATTGAATCTACCCTTATTATACTATTCTTGTCATTTTGTTTTGATAAAACCCTAACCTTTTGGTGCTTGGGGTATGTTAACAATAATAATGAAACCCTAGTCCACTTAGGGTTTGGTGATAAAATCTAGAACCTATGATGAAATCCTACTCTCTTGATGTTCAGGATTTGTTGATGTTATCAAACCCTAACCATTTAAGGTTTGTTACTGATGTCTAGGCTATATGATAAAATCCTAGATTTTTAGGGTTTGGTAATTTAGGGTTTATAACAAAACCCTTGCAATAGTCGATGAAAACCCTGGGCGTATGTGCTTTCGTATAATTGAAACCCTATCCTGATTAAAATTTGTTGTATATCTAATTTTGGAGTTTGATGTTTGTATCTAGGATTTATAATAAAACCCTAGCAGAGATTTCTATTCTAAGACATGAGAATGAAACTATTTTCGATTATTGATATGAACTATTTTCGATTATTGATATGATTTAGTCTTCTTAATGAAATCTTGGGTTTGTGATGAAACCCTAGTAAATGTTGTTGCAAGAAATCTAATGGATGAAACTCTTGATTGATTATAAAACCTAACTAAGTTTAGGTCTTGAAAATCTAAAACCTAATTTATTATGACATGCTTGACTTCATGCTCTTGTACATATATATTTGTGTTTGGTTGTACTTGTTGTTAAAGATTTACAGGTACATAGTCTTCAAGATGACGAAGATGTTTAACTCATATTTGATGATGATGTGGAGAATGATGAAAAGTGGGAACTGTGAGAATCTCGATGACATTAAAGTTTGTTGAAATTCTGATATTCTATGCTATAACAATCACTTATTACAAAATTTCTTTATTTTGCAATACTAGATAAGCAATTGTAGATAGAACATAAATCAAATGCACAATAGAAGACAACCAAGAATACAATGAGACAGAGAATTTAGGTCCAAAGACCAGGGAAAAACCCACAAGGGGAAAACCCGACTAGATTCTTCTTCTATTAGAAATCAATTGTTCAGCAGAGATACAGGGTACAATGAGAGATCAAGAGAATGAGTAAGATTACCCAAATCTGGACAAGTTGTAGCATGAAGATCATTGGTAGTAGCAATAGATGCACACACTGAATCAACATTCCCTTCAATTGAATCAACACTGAAGCACTAAATCAACCTTGGCTCACCAAGTTCTACTCTTACTCTCTAAGTCTCTCTCTCACAATCTTCTTCAACTCTCTTACAAGTTTGAATTCTTCTTTCACAATGCACAAGTAGTGAGGGGAGAAAGAATGAGGCACATATATATAGGAGGAGCAATGAATCCATGCCATAAAGGAGGAGTAACTCGCATGCCAAGAGGAGTGTAACTCATGCCCATTTAGGAAATGTAACTCATGCCATTAAGGAGGTATGCATGCCTTTGTATCTTATGCTTTTAAAAGAGTGTGTAACAAACGCATTAAAGAGTGTGTAAGAGGAATCTTTTATGGCATGCTTTTATTGAGCGTAAGATATTGAAATTTGGTACCGGAGGACAAGTGGTTCCCTAAGGCTGTGATCTTTGGCCTAGGGAAAAGTGTCCAAAAAAATTTAATTTTTCTCCTAAAGTGACTTTATAATTTTTATAAAGTCAAATCTAATTTAAAAGTGACTTTAAGTGATAAAGTTACTAAAGTCTAATTTTAAAGTGACTTTTATAAAGTCAATGAAAAATTAGAAAGGAAAAGTGACTTTGAAAATAAATGACTAAGTGGGTCTTTATTAAAGTGGGGTGAATTAAAAAATAGAAAGTGAGATTTAAATGAGCATTTAATCTCAGCCCTAGATCTCAATCTATTTCAGCCATTGGATCTAGGGATCACCCAAAAGTCACTTAGGGTTGGATTAAGGGAGGAAAAGGAAAAAAAGACCATTCATTCTTTCATGAGCAGATTGAGAGAGAGAGAGAGCAAGAGAGCAAGGGAGATTTCTGGACAAGAAGGAGAAGAAGGTAGCAGCTTGGCACACATTCCAAGGCAGCATTTCAGCAAATCCGTATAGCTGAATGAGCAAACAGTAAAAGGCGGATTTTTGGGCACGATTTTCAAGGAGGCAATTTTCTGCACAAAAATCGAGGTATGTCCGTACGGCAGTCCGTACATCCGTACAGCAGTTTTCCAGCTTGACTGTGAGGCACGAAAATGAGATAAGTTGTAAAGTTTGCTTGCTGAAATTTTTGCTGAAGATTTTTCTCACTGTAAAAGGCATTTTTTCAGAAATAAGAAAGAGCTCTCGAACTGGTTTTCCCCAAGAGTTGTAGGGGGTTTTTCCAGGGTCACATTGACCAAAAATCACTGTGTTTAAATGTTTTAAATGGCTGTTTGTACCTGCTGATTTTTATTTCTGCATTTTCCAGCATTCTGTAAAATTTCCAGAATTTGTGTTTTCAGCAAAAAAAAAAATATTTTTTTCAGTTGTTGAATGTATGGATATGGGAAAGGGCATTTAACTACATGGGAGAAATAAGGTGAAACTGAAAACTAGGGTGGGAAAACAGAAATTTTTACATGGTATTGGAGCTTGAGTGTTGAAGTGCAGTTTGGGACAGCAAGGAAGAAAATTACAGCGTGCTGATTTTTCACTCAGAAAATTCCAGCAAGCTGATTTTTCACAAACAGCAGTTTTTATCCTTACTACAGCAGTGCTATTTTTCAGTTTTAGGACAGCAGGATGTCATTGGGATTGAGGGTGGATGATAGGTTGGATGGGCATACAAATTATAGCGTTTGGAATGAGAGAATGCAGAGTATCTTTGAGGAGGCAGAAGTCTGGGATATCATGGTGCATACCACACGGAACCCTGTTGTTGTGCCTACTGATGCTACTCAGTTGGCTGCTTATAATAAAAAGAACAACAAAGGTAAGAGACTGATTCTAGACGAAATCAAAGACCATTGCATTCCTCATGTGAGAGGAAAGAGCAATGCCCATGAGATGTGGACAGCATTGTCCAATCTCTACCAGAGTACCAATGAGAACCGGAAAATGGTCCTGAAGGAGAAGCTGAAGAACATTAAGATGGGTAATGATAGTGCAGCTGGATATCTCACAAAGATTACTAATGTGAGAGATGAGTTGGCAACAATTGGAGAGGCCATTCAACTCACTGAGTTGGTGCAGATTGCAGTGAATGGCCTCCCCCGTTCATGGATGAACTTTGCTGATGGGGTTTGTGCACGTGAGACCCTTCCCACATGGGAGAGGTTTTGGGATGATTGCATTCAAACAGAGATCAGGAAAGGTCAGCTTGGGATAGCCAAGCCAGTTGAGCAGGATGAGGATGTAGCACTGTCAGCAGGAGGCAAGAAAGGCAAAGGGAAGAAACATGTTTCCACAAGCAATGGTGGAGGCAAAGGCAAAGGTAAAGGTAAACAGGATAACACACAGAAGGACTATTCCAAGGTGAAGTGTTGGAATTGTCAAAAGATGGGACACTTTGCAGTTGTGTGTCCGGAAAAGAAGAAGAAGAAGGGGAAGAACCAAAATGTGGCAACTTCAGCAGAGGTTGAGGACTTTGCAGTTCGTTTTGACTGAGAGTTTGGGTTCACTGCGTATGAGTCCTCCAGTGCAGGATCACCTGCCACACAGGTTCAGAGGGAGCATGCTTTTCCCTCGATTAGCAGAGCATCTTCGGGTATCTGGTATGTGGACAGTGGAGCTTCACGTCACATGACAGGAGTCCATGAGTACTTCTCAGAGCTTTCAGAGAGTGGCACTGATATTGAGGTAGTACTCGGTGATGACAGAGTTGTCAGAGCAGTCAGGGTGGGGACACTGACATTTCAAAGGGAGTCCAAACCTCCCTTGAAGGTGTCAGATGTTCTTTATGTGCCAGGGATGAGGAAGAACCTCATATCCGTCTCAGCTTTGGAAGACAGAGGACATGAGGTACTGTTCAGGGGAGGACAAGTGTTGATGTATCCTAGGGGCACTCCAGCTGATTCAGCTAGAGTGATAGGTGTACACCATGCAAAGGTGTACAAGTTTGCATTCCAGTCCCTTGTGGCATTGAGCAGTAGTACCAACAGCAGAGCTAGCAGTTCTGAGCTGTGTGAGATTTGGCACCGCAGGATGGGACATATGTATCATGGAGCCTTGAGGACATCGCGGGAGATCACTACAGGTGTGCCAGATTTCAGTACTAATCACTTTGATACTTGCAGAGGATGTGCGATGGGCAAGTTTTCCAAATTCCCTTTTCCCAGCAGTGTCAGCAGAGCGACTAGGATACTTGATTTGATTCATTCCGATGTGAGCAATCGGATGTCTCATGTTTCCTTGAGTGGATATGAGTACTATGTTTTATTCATTGATGATCACTCCAGGAGGACCTGGATTTATTTCTTGAAGACCAAGAGTGAGGTCTTCAAGCGGTTTCAGGAGTTTAGAGCTCTTGTGGAGACACAGACAGGTCGGAAGATCAAGTTCCTGAGGTCGGACAATGGAGGAGAATACACCGTTGGCGAGTTTGTTGACTATTGTGCGGAGGCAGGCATTAGGAGGGAGTTCACTGTTCCTTACAACCCCCAGCAGAACAGGATTGCAGAGAGGAAGAACAGATCCATCGTAGGGGCTGCCAAAGCCATGTTACACAATCAGGGGTTGCCATTGTTCTTGTGGGCAGAGGCCTGCAACACTGCTATTTATTTGCAGAACAGGAGTCTGCATCGTGCCTTGGGGCACATGACTCCGGAGGAGGCTTTTTCTGGGAAGAAGCTTGATATTGGTCATCTTCGTATCTTTGGGTGCATCACATACTCCTACATACCCAAGGAGAAGAGGACCAAACTAGAGCCTACCGCAGAGAAGGGTATCTTTGTGGGCTACAATGAGACCTTAAAGGTCTTTCGGATTTACATTCCTGCACAGAGGAGAGTTGTTGTTAGGCGGGATGTGAAGTTCGAGGAGGACAAGGCCTTTAGGAGATCACGGGAGTTAGAGTATCTGGATCAGCCAGACCCTCAGCAGCAGTTGAGTCAGTCGCAGGGATCCAGTGGGCAGAGATCAGGAGGATCTAGAGGTACATCTATGAGGATGTCAGGTCCGTCAGTGAGCAGTGGCTCACCGAGCCAGAGGGGTGGTGCTCCGGGAAGCATGCAGAGCAGTTCACTAGGGAGTCCACTGATGGACAGTTCACACAGTACCTCAGCTTCTACAGGTTCAGGTGCAGGCAGGAGGACAGCAGACAGACAGTCAGGAGTTCAGGCTCCTGATGATGATGGGGAGGAGGAGTTTCATTCTCCTATGGGAGAAGTGCACTCAGGGAAGAGGAAGCCCAAGTGGCTTCAAGACACCTTGAGAGATGCCACATCTGTCGCTGAGCCGAAGAGGTCGGTCAGAGAGAGTAGACCACCTGAGACGTTTTGTAGCTATATGGCAATGGTTACCAGCGTCCTTGACTCTGAGCCTTCTAGCTATGAGGAGGTAGTTAGCCAGCAGGTCTGGAGAGAGGCCATGCAAGAGGAGTATTCTTCTATCATGAAGAATGATGTTTGGGAGGTGGTGCCGAGGCCTGAGGGCAAATCCGTGGTTACTTCTAGATGGCTTTACAAGGTAAAGCATGTTGCAGATGGCAGCATTAAGAAATTCAAAGCGAGGTTTGTGACTAGAGGATTATCCCAGGTAGAGGGAGTTGATTATGAGGAGACCTTCGCTCCCGTGGCTCGATATACTTCGATCCGCTCCATTATATCGATAGCAGCAGAGATGAGTTGGAAGATCCACCAGATGGATGTGAAGACTGCATTTCTCAATGGCTTCATACAAGAGGAGGTGTACATTGAGCAGCCACAGGACTTTGAGGTGCATGGGAAGGAGTCCCATGTGTGTAGACTGAAGAAGGCCCTTTATGCCCTGAAGAAAGCTCCCAGAGCTTGGTACTCCAGGATAGATACATACTTGCAGGGGTTGGGTTTCACAAAGAGTGAGGCAGATTCGAACCTTTACTTTATTGTGATAGGTGAGGAGCCTCTCATTCTGGTGCTGTATGTGGATGACTTGGTCATTACAGGTGCAGAGAGACTCATAGAGCACTGCAAGAGAGATCTTGCGGCGGAGTTTGAGATGAAGGACATCGGCTTGATGCATTACTTTTTGGGTTTGGAGGTGTGGCAGGAGGAGGGGCATTTCTTACTGGGGCAGGGGAAGTATATTGTGGACATCCTTGGCAGATTCCACATGGAGGATAGTAGACCCATGTCGACACCAATGATCACCAACTAGAAGAAGCTTCATGCTTCGGATTCTGAGTTGGTGGATCCCACATTGTACAGGCAGTTGATTGGTTCCTTGATGTATTTAGTCAACACTAGACCAGATATTTGTTTTGCAGTCAACACGATGAGTCAGTTTATGTGTGAGCCTAGGAAGGTTCACTGGGTGGCTGCAAAACACATTTTGCGATACTTGCAGGGGACAGTGGATTATGGTCTGGACTACAGGCATGGGGATGGAGTGAGATTGGCAGGTTACACTGATTCTGATTGGGCAGGTTGTGCTTCTGATAGGAAGAGCACTTCAGGGCACTGTTTTGGGTTGGGTTCGGCAGCAGTGCCATGGTTCAGCCGGAATCAGCAGTCAGTAGCATTGAGTTCAGCGGAAGCAGAGTATATGGCAGCCAGTCTAGCTATTTGTGAGGCCATCTGGCTTCGCAAGATGTTGTTTGGCTTATTTGGTCAGCCGTTGAGACCTTCAGTCATTCATTGTGATAATCAGAGTTGCATTAAACTCACAGAGAATCCAGTATTTCATGACAGGTCAAAGCATATCGGGATCAAATATCATTTCATCAGAGACTGTGTTCAGAAGGGTGCTGTGAAGCTTGAGTATATTCCCACTGATGAGCAGGTTGCAGATATTCTTACCAAAGCCTTACCACGGGGCAAGCATGACTACTTCAGAGACAAGATGGGTGTGATGAGGAACACCTTCCTCCGTAAGAGGGAGTGTTGAAATTTGGTACCAGAGGACAGGTGGTTCCCTAAGGCTTTGATCTTTGGCCTAGGAAAAAGTGTCCAAAAGAATTTAAATTTTCTCCTAAAGTGACTTTATAATTTCTATAAAGTCAAATCTAATTTAAAAGTGACTTTAAGTAATAAAGTTACTAAAGTCTAATTTTAAAGTGACTTTTATAAAGTCAATGAAAAATTAGAAAGGAAAAGTGACTTTGGAAATAAATGACTAAGTGGGTCTTTATTAAAGTGGGGTGAATTAAAAAATAGAAAGTGAGATTTAAATGAGCATTTAATCTCAGCCCTAGATCTCAATCTCTTTCAGCCATTAGATCTAGGGATCACCCAAAAGTCACTTAAGGTTGGATTAAGGGAGGAAAAGGAGAAAAAGATCATTCATTCTTTCATGAGCAGATTGAGAGAGAGAGAGCAAGAGAGCAAGGGAGATTTCTGGACAGGACGGAGAAGGAGGCAACAGCTTGGCCACCTGGATATTGGTGGCCACCTGCCAAGTCCACCTGGACCCCCACCATTGTCTTTCTCAGCATTTTCAGTTTCCTTAATTGTAGCACAACTTACTAATTTTAGCAGCTTTTCGGGTCCTGAACTTCCGGAGCCGTTTTGAGGCCCTAAACGACGTTTTTTGGGAAATCTGGGGGCAACATGGGTCCATGGACCGATGTTGCCCTTCCCAAAGTGGTAGTGCTCGGATAGATCTTTCTAACGAGCTATTGTACGCGTCAAACGGAGATCGTATGCCAAAGTTACGACCCCGGGAAGTTGATGTACCAATTTACCCAAACGGGGCCCACAGTTTGGCGTTTCATCTCCTAGGGTTAGGTTTTGGAATGTTAAGGGTTGTCCATTGTTTCTCAACAATAAATAGGCCTTCGAGCCTCATTGTAACACAGTTCAGAGGCATGTAGCCATCACATCTCTTCTCAGAGATAAGCTACCATCGCCCTAGCTAGTTTATTGCCATTTCTGTTTGTAAGCATATTTCAGTATTTTCCATTAATGAAATGAAGTATTATTTCCGCTGCATCTTTGTGTATATGGTTATCTCTGTAATTTGTTGCGTTCCTGTTTAAATCCGGATCAGTGGTATCAGAGCGGTCTGCTTTTTCTCTGTTTTTCTTTGCATGTCCCCAACAAGGTCGGGATATAAGGAGTTAGGGCTTGAACTTGTTGAACCTTTGCAAGACCAGCCTCGCAAATCCCGACGGCCTCCCATGGCGGACGAGAAGAAAGACGAGGGGGCAGGAGATCCCATCAAAATCTTGCTCGAAGAAGCGCTCGAGCGACAACGGAACGCGATGATGGACAGCTTTGCGCAGATCCTTCAGCGGCTACCCCGAAGCGGCGCATCGGCTTCCAGTAGCTCCTCTGGAAACGCCACACCCTTTAAGGTACAAGTTAATTTTGAAATCCCCATATTCGAGGGTCAGATAGACGCCGATGCCGTAGATAAATGGTTAAATCTGCTAGAGGGTTATTTTTCTGTTCATGAATTTTCGAGTCGGGAAAAGATTGTTTTTGCTCTTCTCAAAGCAGCCCCCCACGTCAAGGACTGGTGGGAAACCTACTGCGAGCAGAAGGATGAAAGTACTGGCTCACTATTTTCAGCCGCACCCACCTGGGATTCGTTCCGGGATGCCATCAAGGAGCAGTACTACCCTGTCGGAAGCTATGAGGATGAATACATAAAGTGGACCACGCTGCGGCAGGGAAGGGACCAAGACGTGCCGGAGTTCACCAATCTTTTCCATACCCTTCGCACAAAGTTGGGTATCAAGGATTCGGAGCAACATTTGATACTCAAATACCGTGGCTGCCTGCACAAGTACATCCAGGAAGAAATACAGTTCTTAAACATCCCCTCGCTCGGCGCAGCATACCGGTATGCCGTCAAGGTCGAGCAGAAGTTTAAACAAAAGAAGCGAGACTTTGGATCTGCGAATCCAAAGCAGGGGAAAGGTGCCCCTAAACCACAGAACAAAGGACAAAGCCAAGGCGGGACAGCCCAAGACAACCAGCCGAAGCTGCAAGCAAAGAGCAACGCCGCGAAGCCGAGAAAGGACACTGGAAAATGGTGCGAGTTCCATAAGAGCTCCACTCACAACACAAGTGAGTGTCGGGCCAAGCAGTCACTGGTGGCTGAGCTAAAGGTTTCAGAATCAGATGCATGTTCCGACTCTGAGTCAGAACCCGATAAGGGGTATGAAAAAGGGAAGCAGATCATTGATGCGGATCCCAGCGCCACTGTTGCTACCGCAAAGATCCAGAAAAATGAACCCGAAGATCCAGAGGAGGAGGAGCGTCTCTTCCACTCCCAGATGTGGGTAAAGGGCTCCCCGATACAGTTCATTGTTGATAGCGGGAGTCAAAAGAACCTCATTTCGGCAGAGGTCGTGAAGCGGTTGGGCTTACCGACCACAGCACATCCACAACCATACACCATTGGGTGGCTTCACCAAGGGCGAGATCTTCGCGTGAGCCAACAGTGTCGCCTTCCATACAACATCAAGCCCTTCACGGATGAGGTATTGTGTGACATTGCTCCCCTTGAAGTTTGTGATGTATTACTAGGACAACCATACTTGTGGAAGCGACATGCTGTGTATGAATCAAGGCCCCATGCTGTTATTATTACATTGGGAAATAAGTTGTTCAGGATACCAGAGGTAGCACCACCTGCCGCCATCTCTTTGATTACTGCAAAACAATGCAGTAAGATCATTTCCAAAACCAGGAAATTTGTTTTCCTGATGATACGCCCTCAAGGGAAGAAGAAGACAGTGGCCGCGGCCTCCAAACGGGGTTCCTCTGCACGGCAGCTACAGATGGACAAGATTGTGGAGGAGTACGAAGACATCTTCACCTCCCCGGCAGGGGTTCCTCTGCACTGTCAAGTCAAGCACTCCATCGATCTGACCCCAGGTGCGCCGCTACCCAATGGACCAATTTATCGGCGCTCCGTTCTGGAGAACAATGAAATCAAGAGACAGATTCAGGAGCTCCTACAGAAAGGTCACATCCGTCCGAGTTCTTCCCCCTGTGGGAGCCCGATAGTGTTGGTACAAAAGAAGGATGGGACGTGGAGACTCTGTATTGACTATCGGGCGCTGAACAAGATCACTGTCCGTAATAGGTACCCGATCCCGCGGATTGATGACCTCCTAGACCAACTAAAGGGGGCGAAATATTTCAGCAAGATCGATCTGAAGTCAGGATATCACCAAGTACCAATTGAACCCTCAGATGTGTGGAAGACTGCCTTCAAATCCAAGGAGGGCCTCTTCGAATGGTTGGTCATGCCTTTCGGATTGACGAATGCTCCTGCAACCTTTATGAGGCTAATGGATGACATCTTGCGGCCATTCACCAACTCCTTTGTAGTAGTATACTTGGATGACATTCTGATCTTCAGCCAGAGTTGGGAAGAGCACCTCCACCACATCCGACAGGTTCTCCAAACACTGCGGCAACACAAGCTATGTGCCAATTTGGAGAAATGCACTTTTGGCATGACCGAGGTTCAGTATCTGGGATACATCATTGATGAACAGGGGGTGCATGTCGATCCAGCCAAGGTCCAAGTCATTCGGGATTGGCCCTCTCCAACCACTCTAACAGAGCTCCGCAGCTTTCTAGGTCTTGCCAACTTCTACCGCAGGTTTGTGTTGGGATTTTCTCATATTTCTTGGCCCTTAAGTCAAGTCACCAAGGGCGGGGCGAAAGCAAAATTCTTTTGGTCTGAATCTCAACAGAAGTCATTCAGGGAGTTGAAGGATCGCCTCTGCACGGCACCAGTGCTCGCGTTACCAGATTTACAACAACCATTTGAGGTCGAGACATATGCCTCTGACTATGCTATTGGGGCAGTCCTTACTCAACATGGACATCCAGTGGCATATCACAGTGAAACACTTTCAGACACAGTCCGGAAGTACCCCACTTATGATAAAGAGATGTATTCCATTGTACAGGCCTGCCGACAATGGAAGCATTACATTTTGGGGAAGGAAACGGTCATCCACACAGACCACCGACCTCTGCAGTTCATACAGACCCAAGGGAAATTGCAGAATGATCGCCATCAGAAGTGGTCTACATACTGCAACAGTTTCACTTGAATATCAAGTATAAAAAGGGCAGCACCAATAATGTTGCAGATTGCCTCAGTCGACCACCGATCATGGCGCTAACCACCGTGCTCAACTCTTGCGGGCACGAGACTTCTGATTGGCCACTTCTCTACAAAAGCGACCCAGAATTCGGCCACACATACCAGACACTCTTGGAGGGTCGGCAGGTTGCAGATTTTCACCTCCAGGATGCCCTATTATGCCACCTCGGTCACCTCTGTGTTCCTTCAAGCGAGCGTGCCAAGATGATTTGGGAAGCACACTACAGTCGGGCTGCTGGGCATTTCGGGGTCGAGAAAACAGTGGCAGTACTGCAAAACTATTTCTATTGGCCGAATCTTCGACAGGATGTTGGGAAGTACATCCGATCATGTACTGCCTGTGCCATTGCCAAACCGACCATTAAGAAGCAAGGCCTCTATACCCCGTTGCCTACCCCTAGTCGACCTTGGGAATCCATCTCCATGGATTACATGTCAGGCCTTCCTTCCACTAAGCATGGAAATGACTGTGTTTTTGTGGTCGTCGACAGGTTCTCAAAGATGGCCATTATGATGGCCTGCAAGAAGAATATCACAGCAGAAGCCACTGCTAAACTCTTCTTTGAACGAGTGTGGGTGCACTTTGGGATCCCACAGTCTATCATCTCAGATCGGGACAGTCGGTTTCTCAGCACCTTTTGGTCCAGTCTCTGGTCAATGCTGGACACCAAACTCACGAAGTCCACAGCCTTCCATCCTCAAACTGATGGCCAGACGGAGGTTGTCAATAGGATGATTGTGCACATTCTGCGTATGTATAACTCAAAGCATCCACGCACATGGGACGAGAGCCTCCCCTACGTTCAGCACAGCTACAACCGAGCTCTTCACAGCTCCACTGGCCATAGCCCTTTTCAGGTGGGTTTGGGATTCCAGCCACTATGCCCCATTGATGTGGCCATGCCACTTGCAGCTACTCACATGAATTCAGCTCATGTCCAGTCCGAAACAGATAAGGCCACCAGCTTCATTGAGCGAATCCAACATATTCGCCAGCAGGTCCATGACATTCTTGAGAAATCAAATGCCAAGTACAAGCAGCGACATGATCAACATCGGGTGCCACACAAGTTTCAGGTGGGCGACAAAGTCTGGTTGCATTTGCAAAAGGAACGCCTTACTGGAGCCTATCGGAAATTGAGGCCACTCCGATATGGTCCTTACACCATTACTAAGGCTATGGGAGACAATGCATTTGAGCTCAGCATTCCCCCATTCCTTGGCCTGCACCCAGTATTTAATGTGGACCGCCTTCGGCCATACTTTCCACCATTGCTAGACACATCCGACATTGCGGAACAGCTCAAACCCACAGAATTAAATCCAGATTGCATGGAACAAGCTGCAACTGATCGGATCATGGACACACAGATCAAGAACACTCGCCAACAGAATATCCAACTGTATCGAGTTGTCAAAGCGGGCCAACTCCTTCAGCAGGGCAAGTGGCTCACCAGGGAACAAGTTCAGCAGAAGTTTCCTCATCTCATGGAGGAGCTCAACGCAATGGGGACCATTGCTTCCTAAGGGGGGAGGAATGATCCAGGTGGATATTGGTGGCCACCTGCCAAGTCCACCTGGACCCCCACCATTGTCTTTCTCAGCATTTTCAGTTTCCTTAATTGTAGCACAACTTACTATTTTTAGCAGTTTTTCGGGTCCTGAACTTCCGGAGCCGTTTTGAGGCCCTAAACGACGTTTTTTGAGAAATCTGGGGGCAACATGGGTCCATGGACCGATGTTGCCCTTCCCAAAGTGGTAGTGCTCGGATAGATCTTTCTAACGAGCTATTGTACGCGTCAAACGGAGATCGTATGCCAAAGTTACGACCCCGGGAAGTTGATGTACCAATTTACCCAAACGGGGCCCACAGTTTGGCGTTTCATCTCCTAGGGTTAGGTTTTGGAATGTTAAGGGTTGTCCATTGTTTCTCAACAATAAATAGGCCTTCGAGCCTCATTGTAACACAGTTCAGAGGCATGTAGCCATCACATCTCTTCTCAGAGATAAGCTACCATCGCCCTAGCTAGTTTATTGCCATTTCTGTTTGTAAGCATATTTCAGTGTTTTCCATTAATGAAATGAAGTATTATTTCCGCTGCATCTTTGTGTATATGGTTATCTCTATAATTTGTTGCGTTCCTGTTTAAATCCGGATCAAAGGGAGATTTCTGGACAGGACGGAGAAGGAGGCAACAGCTTGGCACACATTCCAAGGCAGCATTTTAGCAAATCCGTACAGCTGAATGAGCAAACAGTAAAAGGCAGATTTTTTGGGCACGATTTTCAAGGAGGCGATTTTCTGCACAAAAATCGAGGTTTGTC
Source organism: Pinus tabuliformis (assembly GCA_031772625.1). Classification (NCBI taxonomy): domain Eukaryota; kingdom Viridiplantae; phylum Streptophyta; class Pinopsida; order Pinales; family Pinaceae; genus Pinus; species Pinus tabuliformis. The sequence goes on from CM062810.1 coordinate 467,491,984, forward strand.
CGTACAGTCCGTACGGTCGTCCGTACAGTTCGTACATCTGTACAGTAGTTTTCCAACTTGACTGTGAGGCACGAAAATGAGATAAGTTGTAAAGTTTGCTTGCTGAAGATTTTTCTCACTGTAAAAGGCATTTTTCAGAAATAAGAAAGAGCTCTCGAACTGGTTTTCCCCAAGAGTTTTAGGGGGTTTTTCTAGGGTCACATTGACAAAAAATCACTGTGTTTAAATGTTTTAAATGCCTGTTTGTACGTGTTGATTTTTATTTCTGCATTTTCCAGCATTCTGTAAAATTTCCAGAATTTGTGTTTTCAGCAAAAAAAAAAAATTATTTTTTTCAGTTGTTGAATGTATGGATATGGGAAAGGGCATTTAACTACATGGGAGAAATAAGGTGAAACTGAAAACCGGGGTGGAAAAACAGAAATTTTTACATAAGAGAGTGTAAGAGAATTGTATGACGTGATTTAATTGAGTGTAAGAGCATTAATGAGAGTGTAAGAGGAATATGCCATGCCAATAATGAGAGTGTAAGAGAATATATAGGAGGAGCAATGAATCCATGCCATAAAGGAGGAGTAACTCGCATGCCAAGAGGAGTGTAACTCGTGCCCATTTAGGAAATGTAACTCATACCATTAAGTGAAGGAAAATCACACAGCCATATCAAACATATATGCAAATTAACACACAATAATATCAAACCAGCGACACAAAAAAGACAAACTGACGGAAAAGGCAGAGAACCAATATGTGGTCTCTCATGCTCATGTATTTCTCTCTCTTATTCAAATAATTTAGTAATACATTTAAATACATGAGCAAGTGGTCTTAAGATAGTGCGTCTATCTTAGACTCACTTGGTTGAGACAATTTCTCAACTACACACTAACTTAGGAGGACTAGGTGGAGAGAATCTCTCCTCCTAACTAAACTCCCTAGTTTGAAGAACTAACTCTCATGATTTAATTTAATTAATTATTTTATTTGGATTTATAATTGCTTTTAAGAGAGTGAGGTTAACATTCCCCCCCTCAATGATAAATCCAAAAAGAACAAGGCACAATCTGCCAAGTTCTCAAGTTGCTCCTCAAAAAACGTTGCCTGCAAAACCGCCAATGCTAGATGCTGGAAAAACTCAAATCTGAAGAGAACATGAATCAGTTGCATGCCTAATTCAGCTCTGAATGTTGCTTGACAACTCCATCACGTGCCAAGCTACAAAAGGATCCAACTATCATTTGCTTGAAAACAGCATGCGGTGTCCACAAACACAATTTGATGAACGCCCAATGGCGTATTTGCTGATGATGATCGCCCACTGGCTGATGATGTCGAAAAACAACTCAATGTTGCTTTTGCCATGATGAAAGCTACTCACTGCTGCTTTCGCTGTCGATCGCCCATTAGCAAATTTGTCGATGCTCACTGCTAATGAGAAAATGCCCACTGGTTGATGAAGATGCCCACTGGCTGCTTTGTTGATGTTGTCGAGACTTTCAGCGTGACAACCACTTGTCAATTCCATTGACATTTCCCCCCTTTGTCAACTGAAAGGAGAGACAATCTTCTTCAAATTATTGTTGAATTCTGAAATCCCCCCCTTCAGGTGTAGAAGAGTGTCACTGTTGTACTCCCCCGTTCAACTGCACGAGAGTACCATCTTCATTTCACTGTTGGCTGCAATATGTGTGAGTGAATTCGATTGTAAAACTTGCACAATCTTTTGGTTGTGGATGACCATTCCCAGGGATCAACCCATGAATAATTTATCTTCAATCTGGCAAGTTGGTCTTGTTTGTAGCATTTCTCTGATGAATGATTCTGCTTGCCACAATGGTGACAAGGATGAAGATCAAAACACTGATCTTCCAAATGACCGGTTCTTTGACAATGAGAACATTTCGGTTTGTCTGCAACGAGAGTTTGCATGCATTTTTGTTTGTTTGCACTTTCAATTTGTATGCATTGATGTCTGTCTCAATGTTCCAGGAAGCGTCCCCCCCTCCCCCCGGTTCCAAGGGCCGAAGCGCGTCCCGTGAAGATGCGTCCAGGAAGCGTCCCTGTCGCTTGTTTTGGACGCTTCCTAGAAATTTCGAAAGCTTTCCTCCGAAGCGTGCTTCCAAATCTCCGAAGAGTGCTTCGTACGGTGCTTCGGCAGTACAAAGCGTGGCGCTTCGGAGGGCGAAGCGTACGGTTCCCGTGCGATTCCGGAAAAGCACCGCGTTGTTTAGAAAAATCGTTTTTTTTCTCAATTTTTTTTTTATTTTAGGTGAGTTTGCTTGTTGGGGGTGGGTCCACCTTCGGTTAGGGTGAGGAATGAAGGCAAAAAAAATATAAATATAGCAGATGCTCCCTCATGGTAATGTTAAATTCTTAAAGTAAAAGTGACATTCTCCTTTATTTTTCATTTTCATCATTTTACTTAAATTTTTAACATTACCATGAAATGACTCTGGATGTTTGAGAGTGGTTCCAGCCTCATTAGACTTCATATGGAGAAAATAGAATTTCATATCCTATTCAAAATTCAGTAGACTTAACAGTTTTCAGGAATTTAGGATCAATGGGATTGTGCATTTCATTAGATTATATCAAGTATGAAGTTATGCGATTAGCATTTAATCAAGAGCACCAAGCCCTATATGTACCCTAGTGTTGGTGGTGTTAATTGTTGAACTCCTTTGTCACGCGTCACGCCCTTAGCAAAAAATTACCTTTCAATCAAGTCAAAATCATCGATCAAGCATGTTAAGCTTTTTCTACCACATTTTAAGTCTTGAATTAGGTAGTTTGATCAAAATTGGGCAATGTTGACTAATATCCCTAGACAATCGAGGTAGAGGCAAAGGTTAGACAAGAGGAGAAGAATCTAGATTCTAGATGGTTGATGCATCTAAATGGTTGATGCTCGAATAATTAATCACTAATGTACAATGGATGTTACATCTATCTTGATTTATGCAAAAATATGCATGTTTTCATGTCTTCTACAACTAATTTGGTATTTGGGATGTTTGTTTTGAGTATAAATGCAAAAATATATATATATATATATATATATATATATATAGCAGACGCTTCGCTTCCTAGATTTTTGGAAAATGATGCTTCCGCATCCCCGCTTCCAAAAAACGTCCCCGTTTCGTCCCCGCTTCGTGCAACATTGGGACTCTGTCTGCAACTTGCGAAGAACTTGCTCAGGTGATATGTTCAAGTAATCCAGCACTGACGAACTGAATGGGCTGTGAATAATCAGGGAAATGTAAGTTGTCGTCATCTTCGACATATCCTAAGCCACGTCGATTTCGATTACTTTGAATTTCTTCCCATGTCTTGATGATGGGTTTGGAATAAATTTGAATTTGATCATGAACAACTTCGACACTTGAAGTTGTTTGGATGGGTGATTTGGAATCAACATCTTTATCTTCATTTGTATGGTTGAATGACTTGGAAGAAGCACTCTTCTGTTGCAGCTCATCTCTTTGTAGTTGCGACTCTAGTTGAAGGAACTCAATTGTTTCATGTGCATGTTGAATATGCACTTGAATGTCACCAAGAGTGGTTTTGTTGATCTGCACCATGTCGTCGGTTGATGATAACATTAAATTGTGAAGAATTTGGGACCACTGAATGTGTGTCGCCATGTTATCTTGCTTACTTTGAAGTCAAGCTCGCTTGGTGTAGAAGTCGGGCTTGAAAAATTGCGCTCTTGAGTTGATCACTAAAATGACAGGCTCGCTTGTATTGTTTGCTGATTGTTGATGCTTTAAACACTTGCTTGAATTGTTGACTTGACGCTCGCTTGATGATGATTGTTGTACTTGCTTTAAACACCTGTTGTCTTAAACTCTTGGTTGATCACTGCACTTAGTGATGCACTGAATGCTCTGAAAAATTATGGGTGTCGAACACTCTCAAAAATGCGCCCAAATGACAAATGATAAATTCAATGTTCAAGTAACAACTTACTTGACTTAATGATGAACTTTAACAAATCACATGAGGATGTCGGTTACAACCGAAAATGCACCCTTACAATTCAACGTAATTTGACTTTGATTACAATCCAACTTACAAATTATGATTTGTAAGTTACAGTTTTGTATTGAGCTTATGAAAAAATGGTGCAAGTGCAACTGCCAAAAACACTGTTGTTGAATTGCTCCAATTGTTGTTGATGTAGATGACAACTTCATTAACTTGATTGGATGTTGATGTAGGATCGTCTTTGACAACTTGATTATGTAGCATCCTTAACTTGATTTGTTTGATTACATAATGTGAAATGTGCTTGCTTGGAAGATCATCTTATCAAGTTGATGATGTGACGCTTTGTGCTTGTGTACTTTAAGCTTGATTACAAGAGCTTGAATGGAATAGACTATGTGCATGCAATGCGCTAATTTGTTGTGTGTACATGAAGGTTAGAGTCAAAACTAGACACAAAACAAACACAATATCAAGAATCATGCGCCATCACAAACATACACATGGTGTACCTAAGATCCCCTTATTCAATTTCGAGTGGATCTAGGACACATCAACACCGCAAAAAAATATGTCTTTATTAAGTATTGAAGTACATCAATCTTCACCTTCACAACAACATGAATGAGATTTCTCAAACAATGAGAATGCCAAGCTTACAAATTCTTGAAGCAACTTGTCTTCAAATTTAAATGGAAGTTTTCAAACCGCAAGTTACAACCTTATCACTCCAAAGATTGATACATCTTTTCTGTCCATTAAAAATTTTAATGCACCTTTATCTCATCCAAAAATTCTATGATCACTTATATCTCCAAAAAAACATTTACAAACTTCTTAACTCCTTATCACTCCAATATTAAGAAATTTACAAATAGAACCTCCTTATTACTCCCAAAACTACAAATAACCTTACCATTCCTATCACAGTTCTTTCAAAACAAAATACGACTAGAGCATTACTGAAAGTAGCATAGATTCCAGATCTGAATAAGAGTAAATTTTAGTGTGAAAAGACGCTGATCTTGGCAGTCTTGCAAAGTCATGTTTCTAGAAACTCAGTTGCAGAGATGATTTCAACCAAAGGAGATGTTTCAGATTTTACCTCAGTGCGCAGCTGCGACGACTGCCCAAAATGGCATAATGCTTATGAGTGCCATGCTCTAAGTTGCTACTACACTTGCCCACGCTGCAAGCGCTCCACCTCAGCTGAACTTCCAACATTTTCACCTTCCTTCATCATGAAATAAATTGTGCAAACAATGAAAATGCTAATCTTCTAGAAACGCTAACTGTAGACAATAGATTGTCAATCTCAACATATCTCAATAGATTCTCTTCACGCTCTCTATGAATATTGTGTCTCTCTCAACTCTATACGCAAAATTCTCTTCATCTAAGCTCTCTGGCCAGTCTTTGAGAATTGATCGAATTCATGGCTTGGCAGATGCAATTACTTATGAGCGTAATTGTGAGGCTCGAAGGTTTGAAAAAGAAGAATCCTGCAGCAGCTGTTGTCACTACTCTTTTTGAAGCAGGTCAAGATATCTATTGGCCTGCAGAAAATAATTTGCAAAATGATGCAGAAGAGGATTTGGGTGAAATTCTACAAAAAGAGTTCTTTGACGATTCTCAGAAAAGAGCCATTGCCTTAGGATTAAATAGACAACGAGCAGTCTTGGTCATTCAAGGTATACTTATAAGATAATTTGGATTTGCAGGTATAGCAGCTGCCGATGAGGTAGAACATGGCTTAGAGTGCCCAAGCTACCCGTGGCCCCATAAGGGAATTCTAAGTTCCTATGATCATGCATCAATTCGGCGTGGACATCAGGTCTTTCAACAAGTTTGCGCATCTTGCCATAGTATGTCGTTGGTCACCTACCGTGACCTTGTTGGAGTTGCCTATATTGAAGAAGAAGCAAAAGCTTTAGCAGCAGAAATAGAAGTCGAGGATGGACCAAATGATGAAGGTGAAATGTTTACACGACCTGGAAAACTAAGTGATCGTTTTCCTAAGCCTTATGCTAATGAATAGGCGGCAAGATTTGCCAATGGAGGGGCCTATCCTCCAGACCTTAGCCTGATTACAAAGGCACACCATAATGGTCAGAACTATGTATTTTCGTTGCTTACTGGATACCGTGATCCGCCAGCTGGGGTTTCGATTCGAGAGGGATTGCATTATAATCCTTATTTCCCCGGCAGTGCGATAGCCATGCCCAAGATGCTTAATGATGGTGCGGTTGAGTATGAAGATGGAACACATGCAACAGAAGCTCAGATGGGAGACGCTGAGAGCAACACTGACAGGAGTTAAAAAAATGAGCAGGCTCTGCTCCAATAGGCGGCCATCCTCTGTGTGGTTAGGCTAAAGATCAAGTAGAGCGTGTAGAGGCTCGGCTCTGATTCTTCCGCCTCCGGTCATTAGATCGCAAGTCCTCCACGCGTAAAGAGCTGGATCTTTAAAATGCTATTGGCATGCCTGTGGCTTTCGAGAATTGAGAGCATGCAATAACACCTCAGCCGTGGAGGTAGTTCTCAAAATGACAGCGGACTCATTACGCAGCCTCTCAAATCTGTAATTGATGTTAACTGCACCAACTACCACTTAGGGCAACGCGCAGTGCTATCAGGAAATCAAAAAGACATGTGAGTTTGATATTCAAATGGGTTGTTAACTCGCCCAAACCCTCGCTTCGCAGTTTCTTGATGTGTCTTCCTCTCGAAGAAATATCAGCTGCAATCCATTCTCCAATCTCCAAGATAAAAAACTGACAAGCTAACCAATTCTCTCAACCTAGCTCTGATACCACTTGAAGGAAAATCACACAGCCATATCAAACATTTATGCAAATTAACACATAATAATATCAAACCAGCAACACACAAAAGACAAACTGGCGGAAAAGGAAAAGAGCCATTATGTGGTCTCTCATGCTCATGTATTTCTCCCTCTTATTCAAATAAGTTAATAATACATTTAAATACATGAGCAAGTGGTCTTAAGATAGTGCGTCTATCTTAGACTCACTTGTTTGAGACAATTTCTCAACTACACACTCACTTAGGAGAACTAGTTGGAGAGAATCCCTCCTCCTAACTAAACTCCCTAGTTTGAGGAACTAACTCTCATGATTTAATTTAATTAATTATTTTATTTGGATTTATAATTGTTTTTAAGAGAGTGAGGCTAACATTAAAGAGATATGCATGCCTTTGTAACTTGTGCTTTGAAGAGAGAGTGTAACAAACGCATTAAAGAGTGTAAGAGGAATCTTTTATGGCATGCTTTTATTGAGCATAAGAGAGTGTAAGAGAATATTTTATGATGTGATTTAATTGAGTGTAAGAGCATTAATGAGAGTGTAAGAGGAATATGCCATGCCAATAATGAGAGTGTAAGAGAATATTATTGAGAGTCATGATTGAGTGACTTGAATTTCTTTTTAATAATAATATAATAGTATAAGAATAATAATAATAATATTAATGATAATATTGATGATTAGGTCGAAATTGAACTATTAGGATTGATTGATGATCAGAAGGGATTTTCCATCAACAATATTTGATTACCAATTGATGCAAGGTGATTTATTATTTTTGGAAAGTCAAACTTGAGACTTTCTACTTTTAGAGATTCTATTTTTTTGAGTTTCTATTTTTAGAAATTATATTTTTAGACTTTCTATTTTAGAAATTCATCCTTGAGCTACCAAATTTTCAACACTCCCTCTCAGCTAGGGAGTAATTTCTTTCTGCAACAAAAGATCTTCAGTTTCTCTACTCATCTCTATTCATCTCTACTTTGTATCATCTGGAACAATGATGTCTCACTTTAATGAAGAAGAATCATCATAGGGGAGCTCTAGCTACCCCTATATTCACTTGGGGGGATTGCCATTTGCCAACATATGACAAGGATCTCACATAACCAAGTCTCATCTTTGCTTGGGGGATCCACTTGCCAACACATGACAAGGATCTCGCACAACCAAGTCTCATCTTTGTTTGGGGGGATCCACTTGTCAACACATGACAAGGATCTCGCACAACCAAGTCTCATCTCTGCTAGGGGGATAACCCACTTATCAAGGATCTCACACAACCAAGTCAAATCTATGCTTGGGGGCAATAACCCACTTGTTAAGGATCTCGCACAACCAAGTCACATCTCTGCCTGGGGGGATAACCCACTTGACAAGGATCTCACACAATCAAGTCTCATCTCTACTTGGTGGCGTCCACTTGCCAACACATGACAAGGATCTCACACAACCAAGTCTCATCTCTGCTTGTGGGGATCCACTTGTCAACACATGACAAGGATCTCGACAACCAAGTCTCATCTCTGCTTGGGTGGATCCACTTGTCAACACATGACAAGGATCTCACATTTCCAAGGTTCATCATCCATGACCACCCTCTCTAGGAAGGGTCACATCCGTCATTTCAAGCTGCTCTCTGAAAACCAAGAACTTTCCTTTCTACAAAGGCTTGGTAAGAATGTTGGTGATTTGGTCATTAGTCGCTATATGAAGGAGCCTTACTGCTCCTCTCTTCACCATATCTCGAATATAGTGATATTTGATCTCAATGTGCTTGGAGTTAACATGGAACACGAGACTTTTTCCAAGTCGAATTCCACTCTCATTGTCACAATAAATTATTGTTGTGTCCTGAACATGCTCAAACTGTTGATTTGGGGTAGCATCGGATGTGCTCTAGCCATGAAAATTGGTGGAAAAGCTAAAGCACATGAGATCTCCAAGACCCAGAAATGGTTTGGACAGATTCTATCCGATTTGGGAGATATTAAAATAATTAATATTTTTATTGGAGTTCCAAAGTCTAAACTTAGGAAAAATAAAATATTAATGGGCATTAATATAAAACTAGTTTAGAAGGTTCCAAAAGTCATGGATCAAGCCAAATCTAATATTAGCCGTTGATTAGAGATTTAATTTCAGTCGTTGAACGACCAACAGGAAAAGTATAAGAAGAGGCTTGAGGGTCAGTTGGAGAACACACCGAGGGAGACCAGTCAATTCGATTTCTGGAGCGGGGTTAGCTGAGAAATTTGAACTAGTGGTCTGGAGAGCAGAAGGAGGCAGCAAGTACAGAACAGAGAGTCGGGAACAGCACCAGGGGAATAGCGCAAAGGTTGGAGAGGCAAACGCAGAGCCTCTCAGGCAAATGCAGAGGCTGCAAACTGCGCAGTCACTGAAGGGCCTGCGTGGGTGACGCAGAGGCCCAGTGCTGACGCAGAGAGGCAGGGGCTGACACAGAGGGTCTAGGAGCTACGCGGAGGTCAACCAGGTTGACGTTGAGGCTGGGGGAAGTGCTAAAGAAGACAACCAAGAATACAATGAGATAGAGAATTTAGGTCCAATGACCAAGGAAAAACCCACAAGGGGAAAACCCAACTAGATTTTTCTTCTATTAGAAATCAATTGTTGAGCAGAGATACAGGGTACAATGAGAGATCAAGAGAATGAGTAAGATCGCCGAAATCTGAACAAGTTGTAGCATGAAGATCATTGGTAGTTGCAGTAGATGCACACACTAAATCAACCTTCCCTTCAATTGAATCAACACTGAAACATTGAAGCACTAAATCAACCTTGGCTCACCAAGTTTTACTCTTACTCTTTAAATCTCTCTCTCACAATCTTCTTCAACTCTCTTACAAGTTTGAATTCTTCTTTCATAGTGCACAAGTAGTGAGGGGAGAAAGAATGAGGCACATATATATAGGAGCAATGAATCCATGCCATAAAAGAGGAGTAACTCGCATGCCAAGAGGAGTGTAACTCATGCCCATTTAGGAAATGTAACTCATGCCATTAAGGAGGTATGCATGCCTTTGTAACTTATGCTTTTAAGAGAGTGTGTAACAAACGCATTAAAGAGTGTGTAAGAGGAATCTTTTATGGCATGCTTTTATTGAGCATAACAGAGTGTAAGAGAATATTTTATGACGTGATTTAATTGAGTGTAAGAGCATTAATGAGAGTGTAAGAGGAATAAGCCATGCCAATAATGAGAGTGTAAGAGAATATTATTGAGAGTCATGATTGAGTGACTAGAATTTCTTTTTAATAATAATATAATAGTATAAGAATAATAATGATAATATTGATGATTAGGTTGAAATTGAACTATTAGGATTGATTGATGATTAGAAGGGATTTTCCATCAACCATATTTGATTACCAATTGATGCAAGGTGATTTATTATTTTTGGAAAGACATACTTGAGACTTTCTACTTTTAGAAATTCTATTTTTTGAGTTTCTATTTTTAGAAATTATATTTTTAGACTTTCTATTTTAGAAATTCATCCTTGAGCTGCCAAATTTTCAACACTCCCTCTCACTCAGGGAGTAATTTCTTTCTGCAACAAGAGATCTTCAGTTTCTATGCTCAACTTGATTCATCTCCGATTTGTATCATCTGGAACAATGATGTCTCGCTTTAATGAAAAAGAATCATCATAGGGGAGCTCTAGCTACCACCCTATATTCACTTGGGGGGATTGCCATTTGCCAACATATGACAAGGATCTCGCACAACCAAGTCTCATCTTTGCTTGGGGGGATCCACTTGCCAACAAATGACAAGGATCTCGCACAACCAAGTCTCATCTCTGTTTGGGGGATCCACTTGTCAACACATGATAAGGATCTCGCACAACCAAGTTTCATCTCTGCTTGGGGGATAACCCACTTATCAAGGATCTCACACAACCAAGTCAAATCTATGTTTTGTAAAAATTTCTGTTTTCCCACCCCGGTTTTCAGTTTCTCCTTATTTCTCCCATGTAGTTAAATGCCCATTCCCATAACCATACATTTAACAGACCGAAAAAAAAAAAAAAAAAAATATATTGCTGAAAACACAAATTCTGGAAATTTTTCAAAATGCTGGAAATTGCAGAATTAAAAATCAGCAATTAAAAACAGCCATTAAAACACATTAAAATACTGATATTTTTGGTCAACTTGACCCTGGAAAAACCCCCTACAACTCTTGGGGAAAACCAGTTTGAGAGCTCTTCTTTATTTTTGAAAATTGTCTTTTTACAGTGAGAATTATTCAGCAAAAATCAGCAAGCAAATTTACAACTTATCTCCTTTCCCGTGCCTCACAGCAATCTGGAAATTACAGCAAACAGGACAGCAATAAATGCTGTACGACCTCCGTTTTGTGTGCAGAAAATCAGCAAACTGCTCCTCGATTTTTGTGCAAAAATCTGCCTTTCACTATGTGCTGAATCAGCTGTACAAATCTGCTCAACTGCTGCCTTGGAATGTGTGCCAAGCTGCTGTCTCATTCTCCTCCCTGCTCAGAAATCTCTCTTGCTCTCCTTCTCCCAATCTGCTCATGAAAGAATGAATGACCTTTTCCTCATTTTCCTCCTTTTCCTCCTTTAATATAACTCCAAGTGACTTTTGGGTGATCCAAGTGACTTTTGGGTGATCTCTAAATCCAATGGCTGAAATAGATTTAGATCAATGGTTGAGATTAAATGCTCATTTAAATCTCACTTTCTATTTTTTAATTCACCCCACCTTAATAAAGACCCACTTAGTCATTTATTTCCAAAATCACTTTTCCTTTCTAATTTTTCATTGACTTTATAAAAGTCACTTTAAAATTAGACTTAATAACTTTATCACTTAAAGTCACTTTTAAATTAGATTTAACTTTATAAAATTATAAAGTCACTTTAGGAGAAAAATTAAATTCTTTTGGACACTTTTCCCTAGGCCAAAGATCAAAGCCTAAGGGAACCACCTGTCCTCCGGTACCAAATTTCAACACTCCCTCTTACCGAGGAAGGTGTTCCTCACCACACCCATCTTGTCTCTGAAGTAGACATGCTTGCCCCGTGGTAAGGCTTTGGTAAGGATATCTGCAACCTGCTCATCAGTGGAAATATACTCAAGCTTCACAGCTCCCTTCTAAACATAGTCTCTGATGAAATGATATCTGATCCCGATATGCTTTGACCTGTCATGAAATATTGGATTCTCCGTGAGTTTAATGCAACTCTGATTATCACAGTAAATCACTGAAGGTCTCAACGGCTGACCAAATAAGACAAACAACATCTTGCGAAGCCAGATGGCCTCACAACTAGCTAGACTGGCTGCCATATACTCTGCTTCCGCTGAACTCAGTGCTACTGACTGCTGCTTCCGGCTGAACCATGACACTACTGCTGAACCCAACCCAAAACAACACCCTGAAGTGCTCTTCCTATCAGAAGCACAACCTGCCCAATCAGAATCAGTGTATCCTGCCAATCTCACTCCATCTCCCTGCCTGTAGTCCAGACCATAATCCACTGTCCCCTGCAAGTACCGCAAAATGTGTTTTGCAGCCACCCAGTGAACCTTCCTAGGCTCACACATAAACTGACTCATCGTGTTGACTGCAAAACAGATATCTGGTCTAGTGTTGACCAAATACATCAAGGAACCAATCAGCTGCCTGTACAATGTGGGATCCACCAACTTGGAATCCGAAGCATGAAGCTTCTTCCAGTTGGTGATCATCGGTGTCGACATGGGTCTACAATCCTCCATGTGGAATCTGCTAAGGATGTCCACAATATACTTCCCCTGCCCCAGGAAGAAATGCCCCTCCTCCTGCCACACCTCCAAACCCAAAAAGTAATGCATCAAGCCGATGTCCTTCATCTCAAACTCCGCCGCAAGATCTCTCTTGCAGTGCTCTATGAGTCTCTCTGCACCTGTAATGATCAAGTCATCCACATACAGCTCCAGAATGAGAGGCTCCTCACCAATCACAATAAAGTAAAGGTTCGGATCTGCCTCACTCTTTGTGAAACCCATCCCCTGCAAGTATGCATCTATCCTGGAGTACCAAGCTCTGGGAGCTTGCTTCAGGCCATAAAGGGCCTTCTTCAATCTGCACACATGGGACTCCTTCCCATGCACCTCAAAGCCCTGTGGCTGCTCAATGTACACCTCCTCCTGTATGAAGCCATTGAGAAATGCGGTCTTCACATCCATCTGGTGGATCTTCCAACCCATCTCTGCTGCTATCGATATAATGGAGCGGATCGAAGTATATCGAGCCACGGGAGCGAAGGTCTCCTCATAATCAACTCCCTCTACCTGGGAGAACCCTCTAGCCACAAACCTCGCTTTGAATTTCTCAATGCTGCCATCTGCAGCATGCTTTACCTTGTAAAGCCATCTGGAAGTAACCACGGATTTGCCCTCAGGCCTCGGCACCACCTCCCAAACATCATTCTTCATGATAGAAGAATACTCCTCCTGCATGGCCTCTCTCCAGACCTGCTGGCTAACTGCCTCCTCATAGCTAGAAGGCTCAGAGTCAAGGATGCTGGTAACCATCGCCATATAGCTACAGAACCTCTCAGGTGGTCTACTCTCTCTGACCGGCCTCTTCGGCTCAGCAACAGATGTGGCATCTCTCAAGGTGTCCTGAAGCCACTTGGGCTTCCTCTTCCCTGAGCATGCTTCTCCCATAGGAGAATGAAACTCCTCCTCCTCATCACCATCAGTAGCCTGAACTCCTGACTGTCTGTCTGTTGTCCTCCTGCCTGCACCTGAACCTGTAGAAGCTGAGGTACCGTGTAAACTGTCCATTAGTGGACTCCCTAGTGAACTGCTCTGTGAACTGCTCTGCATGCTGCTCGGAGCACCACCCCTCTGGCTCGGCGAGCCACTGCTCACTGATGGACCTGACATCCTCATAGATGTACCTTCGGATCCTCCTGATCCCTGCCCACTGGATCCCTGCGACTGACTCAACTGCTGCTGAGGGTCTGGCTGATCCAGATACTCTAACTCCCGTGACCTCCTAAAGGCCCTGTCCTCCTCGAACTTCACATCCCGTCTGACAACAACTCTCCTCTGTGCAGGAATGTAAATCCGAAAGGCCTTTGAGGTCTCACTGTAGCCCACAAAGATACCCTTCTCTGCGGTGGGCTCTAGTTTGGTCCTCTCCTCCTTGGGTATATAGGAGTATGTAATGCATCCAAAGATATGAAGATGACCAATATCAGGCTTCTTCCTAGAGAAAGCCTCCTCCGGAGTCATGTGCCCCAAAGCACGATGCGGACTCCTGTTCTGCAAGTAAACAGCTGTGTTGCAGGCCTCTGCCCACAAGAACAATGGCAACCCCTGATCATGTATCATGGCTTTGGCAGTCTCTATGATGGATCTGTTCTTCCTCTCCGCAACCCCGTTCTGCTGGGGGTTGTAAGGAACAGTGAACTCCCTCCTAATGCCTGCCTCCGCACAATAGTCAACAAACTCTCCAAGGGTGTACTCTCCTCCATTGTCCGACCTCAAGGACTTGATCTTTCGACCTGTCTGAGTCTCCACAAGAGCTCTGAACTCCTGAAACCGCTTGAAGACCTCACTCTTGGTCTTCAAAAAATAAATCCAGGTCCTCCTGGAGTGATCATCAATGAATAACACATAGTACTCATATCCACTCAAGGAAACATGAGACATCCGACCGCTCACATCGGAATGAATCAAATCAAGTATCCCCGTCGCTCTGCTGTCACAACTGGGAAAAGGGGATTTGGCAAACTTGCCCATCACACAACCTCTGCAAGTATCAAAGTGATCAGTACTGAAATCTGGCACACCTGTAGTGATCTCCCGCAATGTCCTCAAGGCTCCGTGATACATGTGTCCCATCCTGCGGTGTCAAATCTCACACAGCTCAGAACTGCTAGCTCTGCTGTCGGTACTACTGCTCAATGCCAAAAGGGGTTGGAATGCAAACTTGTACACCTTTGCATGGCGTACACCTATCACTCTAGCTGAATCAGCTAGAGCGTCCCTGGGATACATCAACACCTGTCCTCCCCTGAACAGTACCTCATATCCTCTGTCCTCCAAAGCTGAGACGGATATGAGGTTCTTCCTCATCCCTGGCACATAAAGAACCTCTGACACCTTCAAGGGAGGTTTGGACTCCCTCTGAAATGTCACTGTCCCCACCCCGACTGCTCTAACAACTCTGTCATCACCGAGTACTACCTCAATATCAGTGCCACTCTCTGAAAGCTCTGAGAAGTACTCCCGGACTCCTGTCATGTGACGTGAAGCCCCACTGTCCACATACCAGATACCTGAAGATGCTCCGCTAATCGAGGGAAAAGCATGCTCCCTCTGAACCTGTGTGGCAGGTGATCCTGTACTAGAGGACTCACACGTAGTGAACGCAAACTCTCGGTCAAAACGACCAGCAAAGTCCTCAATCTCTGCTGAAGCTGCCACGTCCTGGTTCTTCCCCTTCTTCTTCTTCTTCTCCGGACACACAACTGCATAGTGTCCCATCTTTTGACAATTCCAACACTTCACCTTGGAATAGTCCTTCTGTGAGTTACCCTGTTTACCTTTACCTTTGCCTTTGCCCCCACCACTGCTTGTGGAAGCCTGCTTCTTCCCTTTGCCTTTCTTGCCTCCTGCCACCAGTGCTACATCCTCATCCAGCTCAACTGGCTTGGCTGCCCCAAGCTGACCTTTCCTGATCTCTGTCTGAATGCAATCATCCCAAAACCTCTCCCATGTGGGAAGGGTCTCACGTGCACAAACCCCATCAGCAAAGTTCAACCATGAACGGGGGAGGCCATTCACTGCAATCCGCACCAACTCAATGGGTGGAATGGCCTCTCCAATTGCTGCCAACTCATCTCTCACATTGGTAATCTTTGTGAGATATCCAGCTGCACTATCATTCCCCATCTTAATGTTCTTCAGCTTCTCCTTCAGGACCATCTTCCGGTTCTCATTGGTACTCTGGTAGAGATTGGACAATGCTGTCCACATCTCATGGGCATTGCTCTTTCCTCTCACATGAGGAATGCAATGGTCTTTGATTCCGTCTAGAATCAGCCTCTTACCCTTATTGTTCTTCTTTTTATACTCAGCCAACTGAGTAACATCAGTGGGCACAACAACAGGGTTCTGTGCGGTATGCACCATGATATCCCAGACTTCTGCCTCCTCAAAGATACTCTGCATTCTCTCCTTCCAAACGCTGTAATTTATATGCCCATCCAGCCTATCCTCCACCCTCAATCCCAATGACATCCTGCTGTCCTAAAACTGAAAAATAGCACTGCTGTAGTAAAGATAAAACTGCTGTTTATGAAAAAATCAGCTTGCTGAAATTTTCTGAGTGAAAAATCAGCAACTGTAATTTTTCCTTTTGCTGTCCCAAACTGCCCTTCAGCACTCAACCTCTGATACCATGTAAAAATTTCTGTTTTCCCACCCTGGTTTTCAGTTTCTCCTTATTTCTCCCATGTAGTTAAATGCCCATTCCCATAACCATACATTTAACAGACTGAAAAAAAAATATATATATATATTGCTGAAAACACAAATTCTGGAAATTTTTCAGAATGCTGGAAATTGCAGAATTAAAAATCAGCAATTAAAAACAGCCATTAAAACACTGATATTTTTGGTCAACTTGACCCTGGAAAAACCCCCTACAACTCTTGGGGAAAACCAGTTTGAGAGCTCTTCTTTATTTCTGAAAATTGTCTTTTTACAGTGAGAATTATTCAGCAAAAATCAGCAAGCAAATTTACAACTTATCTCCTTTCCCGTGCCTCACAGCAATCTGGAAATTACAGCAAACAGGACAGCAATAAATGCTGTACGACCTCCGTTTTGTGTGCAGAAAAATCAGCAAACTGCTCCTCGATTTTTGTGCAAAAATCTGCCTTTCACTATGTGCTGAATCAGTTGTACAAATCTGCTCAACTGCTGCCTTGGAATGTGTGCCAAGCTGCTGTCTCCTTCTCCTCCCTGCTCAGAAATCTCTCTTGCTCTCTTGCTCTCCTTCTCCCAATCTGCTCATGAAAGAATGAATGACATTTTCCTCATTTTCCTCCTTTAATATAGCTCCAAGTGACTTTTGGGTGATCCAAGTGACTTTTGAGTGATCTCTAAATCCAATGGCTGAAATAGATTTAGATCAATGGTTGAGATTAAATGCTCATTTAAATCTCACTTTCTATTTTTTAATTCACCCCACTTTAATAAAGACCCACTTAGTCATTTATTTCCAAAGTCACTTTTCCTTTCTAATATTTCATTGACTTTATAAAAGTCACTTTAAAATTAGACTTAATAACTTTATCACTTAAAGTCACTTTTAAATTAGATTTAACTTTATAAAATTATAAAGTCACTTTAGGAGAAAAATTAAATTCTTTTGGACACTTTTCCCTAGGCCAAAGATCAAAGCCTAAGGGAACCACCTGTCCTCCGGTACCAAATTTCAATATGTTTGGGGGCGATAACCCACTTGACAAAGATCTCGCACAACCAAGTCATATATCTGCTTGGGGGGATAACCCATTTGACAAGGATCTCGCACAACCAAGTCTCATCTCTGCTTGGTGGGGTCCACTTGCCAACACATGACAAGGATCTGACACAACCAAGTCTCATCTCTGCTTGGGGGGATCCACTTGTCAACATATGACAAGGATCTCGCACAACCAAGTCTCATCTCTGCTTGGGTGGATCCACTTGTCAACACATGACAAGGATCTCACATTTCCAAGGCTTATCATCCATGACCACCCTCTCTAGGAAGGGTCACATTCATCAATTCAAGCTGCTCTCTGAAAACCAAGAACTTTCCTTTCAGCAAAGGCTTGGTAAGAATGTTGGCGATTTGGTCATTAGTCGCTATATGAAGGAGTCTTACTACTCTCTTCACCATATCTCGGATATAGTGAAGAAGGAGTCTTACTGCTCCTCTCTTCACCATATCTCGGATATAGTGATATTTGATCTCAATGTGCTTGGATTTGTCATGGAACACGAGATTTTTTGCAAGTCGAATCCCACCCTTATTGTCACAATAAATTATTTTTGTGTCCTGAACATGCTCAAACTGTTGATTTGGGGTAGCATTGGATGTGCTATAGCCATGAAAATTGGTGGAAAAGCTAAAGCACATGAGATCTCCAAGACCTAGAATGGTTTGGGCAGATTCTAACCGGTTTGGGAGATATTAAAATAATTAATATTTTTGTTGGAGTTCCTAAGTCTAAACTGAGAAAAAAATAAAATATTAATGGGTATTAATATAAAACTAGGTTAGAAGGTTCCAAAAGTCCTAGATCAAGCCAAATCTAATCTTAGCCATTGATTAGAGATTTAATCTCGGTCGTTGAAGGACCAACAGGAAAAGTATAAGAAGAAGCTTGAGGGTCAGTTGGAGAACAGACTAAGGGAGACCAATCAGTTCGATTTCTGGAGCAGGTTTAGCTGAGAAATTCAAACTAGTGGTCTAGAGAGAAAAAGGAGGCAGCAAGTACGAAACAAAGAGTCGGAAACAGCACAGAGGTTGGAAGATAGACACAGAGGCAGCAGACTGCGCAGTGACTAGAGGGTCTACGTGGGTGACGCAGAGAGGCCCAGTGCTGACGCAAAGAGGCAGGGGTTGACGTAGAGGGTCTGGGAGCTACGCAGAGGTTAGCGAGGCTGACGCTAAGACTAGGGGAACTGCTGAAGAATTTTCTCTCTGTTGGGTAAGCCAGTTTGGCAACCAGTTGTACTAAAGAATTGTTGAATAATATTATCCTCCCTTGCTGCACTGGCTTTCCCACATTGGGTTTTTTCGAGGACTATTTATACAAAATATTTGTGCCGATGTGTTAATGCTTGTGCATGTGTTTGTTTCTGTATTATGATGTGATATCTGCAGCAGAATTTATTTTAATGTTTATTGAAGGATATTCATAAATAGAATTTTCATATGGTATCAGAGGAAGTAATTAGAGACAGGAAGGGAAAATCAATTATGGGTTGAGACCATGATGCAGAGGCATCTACGTCAGGACACTCGCACAAATTTTCAGAAAATTGCACAAGAGGAAGTGATTTTGATTTCTCTATGTTGGCTTCCAGTGTAGAAGAAGAAGTGGATTGTGTGACTAGCTCTTCACCATCAAAGGTATGGTATATAGACAGTGGGGCCTCTTGGCATATGACGAGAATCCGAAAATGTTTCTCAGATTATCGAGAGGAGAAGATGAACTTTCAAATCACCATGGGGAAGAAGGCAAAATGTACTCCAGTAGGGAGGGGTACCATAGTTTTTCAAACAGAGACGGGAGGGGGGTTCCATACTACCAATGTGCTGCATGTACCAGGATTGGGGATGAACTTACTTTCCGTGTCGCAACTTGAAGGAAAAGGCTATGACGTTTTCTTCATCAAGGAGAAAGTATATGTCAAACACCCGAGCTACAAAAAAAAAGTGCATATTGGGATCAAAAGCAACAGGTTATACAGACTACAACTAGAATCACCAATGGCACTAATAGGGAGTCATGGAGACAAGGATTTGAACGAACTATGGCACAGAAGAATGGGACATTTGCACCATGGGGCTCTGAGAATTCTCAGGAGCACTGTAATAGGAGTTCTAGATCTTACTACAGAAAAAGATGATGTATGCAGAGGATGTGCTCTAGGAAAGTATGCCAAGGCAACATTTCCTAGTAGTAAAAACAGGGCCAAGAGTGTGCTAGGATTGATAGACCTAGATATCTGCGGACCCATGTCCACTAAAGCTTTTAGTGGTATCAAGTACTTCCTTACCTTCATTGATGACCACTCAAGGAAAACTTGGATTTATTTTCTGAAAACCAAGGATGAGGTTTTCTGTCGATTCAAAGAGTTCAAGGCTCTGGTGAAGAATCTGACTGGGAAGAAAATAAAAGTTTTGCGCTCAAATAATGGTGGAGAGTATGTCGATAAGGATTTCACTAATTTTTGCGCTAAGGAGGGCATCATAAGAGAGTGGACAGTGTCGTACAATCCGGCGCAGAATGGAGTAGCAGAAAGAAAGAATAGGATTATTGTAGAAGAAGTTAGGGCCATGATGTATGATCAGGATATGCCAAAATTCTTGTGGGCATAAGCATGCAACACACCAGTCTATATTCAGAATAGAACTCCTCATCGGGCATTGGGCAAGATTACTCCAGAGAAAGTCTTCACAGGGAAGACGCCTGAAGTCAGTGATTTCAAGATATTTGGGAGCTTAGCATATTGTTGCATATCCGAGGAAAAGAGGAAGAAGTTGGATCAAACTGCAGAGAAAGGATATCTAGTGGGATATAGTGAGAACGCTAAGGCATACAGAATCCATCTTCCAGGGAGCAAGAAGGTAGTAGTTCGACAAGATGTGAAGTTCATGGAAGATAGGGCTTTAAGAAAATCTCGAGAAATGCCTTCCAAGGAGCAATCAAAAGAGGAATCGTTGGTCCAACCTCTTCAATGAATGGAAGAAAAGAATTCTTCCTCGAATCAGGAAGAATCAGAGGATGAGGAGCTAACAGAAGCACCTACTAGCAAAGGAAGAACGATCAGGGAACTTCGTCAGATTCTGCGAGATGCAGAGGACTTCATCGGTGCGCCAAGGAACAATAAGAGGGAGCGAAAATAGCGAGATAGATATCAGGCATTAGTAGCTCAAGATGGAGAGCCTACCAGTTTTTAGGAGGCAGCTCAACATCAGGTTTGGTTGGATGCGATGGTAGACGAGTACAACTCCGTAATGGTGAACGATGTCTAGGAGGTAGTGCCAAGGCCTCAAGAGAGATCATTGGTAGGTTCAAGATGGATCTACAAGATTAAATACGCTGCAGACGGCAGTGTTGAGAAATACAAAGCCAAGTTTGTGGCTAAGTGGTATGCTCAGAGGAAAGGAATTGACTACAAAGAGACCTTCGCCCCGGTAGCCAGGTATACATCTATTAGAACCGTGATATCTCTTGCTGCACAAATGGGGTGGGAGATTCATCAGATGGATGTCAAAACGACATTTCTGAATGGTGTGATAGAAGAAGAGGTATACATTGAACAACCAAAGGGCTTTGAGAAACATGAGAAGAAGTCTCATGTATGCAGATTGAAGAAAGACTTGTATGCGTTGAAACAGGCACATAGAGTGTGGCATAGGCGAATTGATGGCTACTTGCAGAAAATGGGATTTGTCAAGAGTGACGCAGATCCAAATCTCTACTATTTGGTTGTAGAGAATGAGCCTCTAATCTTAGTATTATATGTGGATGATCTCTTCCTGACAAGATCATCCAGGTTCATAAGGGACTGTAAGAAGAATCTAGCCACGGAGTTCGACATGAAAGATTTGGTATAAATGCATTATTTTCTGGGGTTGGAAGTTTGGGAAGGAAAGGGGGAGACCTTCCTTGGGCAAGGGAGATATGCTACAGAAATCCTGGAGAGATTTAGGATAGAGGACTGTAGACCCATGGCTACTCCAATGATAACCAACTGGAAGAAGATTGATGCATCAGAAGACAAAGACGTTGATCCCACCTTATACAGGCAGCTCATAAGGTCCCTGATGTATCTGGTCAACACCAAGCCGGACATGTGCTACGTTGTAAACACCCTTAGTCAGTTCATGGTGGAGCCGAAGAGGGCACACTAGGCAGCAGCCAAACATGTTATCACGTATTTACAGGAACAGTCGATTATGGACTCTTGTACACCAGGGGTAAGGATATCAGATTGAGTGGGTTTACTGATGCAGATTGGGCAGGAAGTTCAGTGGATCAGAAAAGTACCTCTGGGTTCTGTTTCAACATTGAATCAGGAATGACCTCCTGGTGCAGTAGGAAACAATAATCCGTGGCTTTGAGCTCAGCTGAGGCAAAATATATGGCCGTAAGCATAGCTTAGTGCGAAGCCATATGGCTTAGAAAACTGCTTGTGAACCTATTCAAAAGAAAGAAGGAGGCGACCAGGATCATGTGTGATAAACATAGTTGCATCAAGCTCTCTAAAAATCCAGTGTTCCACGATCGGTTAAAGCATATTGATATCCGGTGTCACTTTGTTAGAGACTGTGTCCAACAAGGAGCTATACAGTTGAGCGACACTCCTACAAGAGAACAGGTGGCAGACATCCTTACCAAGGCCCTTGGAAGAACCAAGTTTGATTACTTCAGGAAGAAGATGAGGATGATAAAGAATCCATTTCAGTAGCAGAAATGGGTATGATGTTGCAGTGCAGTAGCAGTCAACAGTAGCATGATGCAACATGATGAGAAGGAGTTTGCAGTGCAGATGCGGTATTGGGAAGATGGACCAGCAGCAGCACAGATGCAAAGGGAGCTACAATACAGATGTAGCAGTGGCAGTGATAGAGCCATGAGAAACAGTACAGGATGCAACAGTGTAGAGGACGTTGGGTAGGGAGGCTTAGCATCAGCACAGGTACTAATGTCATATAATCAAAGTAATGCTCAGTATGGAGTATTACTAGAGCACAGTCCCCGTTAAGAGGGAGTGTTGATTTGGGGTAGCATCGGATGTGCTCTAGCCATGAAAATTGGTGGAAAAGCTAAAGCACATGAGATCTCCAAGACCCAGAAACGGTTTAGGCAGATTCTAACCGGTTTGGGAGATATTAAAATAATTAATATTTTTATTGGAGTTCCTAAGTCTAAACTTAGGAAAAATAAAATATTAATGGGTATTAATATAAAACTGGGTTAGAAGGTTCTAAAAGTCATGGATCAAGCCAAATCTAATCTTAGTCGTTGATTAGAGATTTAATCTCAGTCGTTGAAGGACCGACAGGAAAAGTATAAGAAAAGGCTTGAGGTTCAGTTGGAGAACACACTGAGGGAGACCAGTCAGTTCAATTTCTGGAGCCGGGTTAGCTGAGAAATTCGAACTAGTGGTCTAGAGAGCAGAAGGAGGCAACAAGTACAGAATAGAGAATCGGGAACAACACCAGGGAAATAGCGCAGAGGTTGGAGAGGCAGACACAGAGCCTCTTAGGCAAACGCAGAGGCTACAGACTGCGCAGTCACTGGAGGGCCTGTGTGGGTGACACAGAGAGGCCCAGTGCTGACACAGAGAGGTAGGGGCTAACGCAAAGGGTCTGGGAGCTACGCAGAGGTCAGCCAGGCTAACACTGAGACTGGGGGAAGTGCTGAAGAATTTTTTCTCTGATGGTTAAGCTAGTTTGGCACCTAGTTGTACTGAAGAATTGTTGAATAATAAAATCCTCCCTTGCTGCACTGGTTTTCCCACATTGGGTTTTTCCGAGGACTGATTGTCCAAAATATTTGTGTCGATATGTTAATTCTTGTGCATGTGTTTGTTTTTGTATTATGATGTGATATCTGTAGCAGAATTTATTTTAATGTTTACTGAAGGATATTCATAAATAACTTATCGGGAAATAAGTAGGTAAAATAAATAAATTGTTGCAGTGATAGAATTTTCACACAAACAACTCTCCGAAGAGCTTCCTCAGCCATACTGCGTCACAGGTAGACATGCTAGCAACAATGTACTCAGCTTCAACCATGCTAAGGGCTACAAACTTCTTTTTTCTGCTCACCCAAGATATCATGGTAGATCCCAAGCTAAAGCAGCGTCCAAATGTGCTTTTTCTATCAACAGATTTACCACCCTAACCAACATCAGAGTACTTGTTACCCACCATCAGTGGGTGGTACCGTAGGAGAAAAAAATTTCTCCTACATGGTGCTCAATCGACAACCAGTAGCCACCTGATAACTCGATGGGCCACTATCTCTGCCACCTGAGCCAGCCATGTCCCTGCCCATCTGTTATGATCGTATGTTTGAAGGTGAGCCTCTCGACCCCGAAGGTATGGCTTCTCATTGGTATAGTTGAGTAATTATGTTTACTTATCACAGACACTTTTGGGCATGGATTGGTGGTGGGGATTTAGTAGAAAGAGTGGGCTAGGTTGTACTCTTGTCTCCTCTGCCCGATTTAGTGGTTAGCCTTGTATCCTAGTCCTGTGGGATCTCCTTTACTGGCTATTAGCTTTAGGGTTGGCACTACATGAGAAATCTTGATTTTGGTTGCATGGTCCCACTTCCCAAAACCATATACATCACTCCCCTTCCATTCATTACAACCCCATTCATCATATTTCCCATCTGGGTCCACATTTGTCTACCAGGTCCAAAAAGGATTAGCCTCCCCCACACCTGCCCACACCGTGGGTCGGGCCTAAAACAATGCCCTGGAGGTTGATGCAGCTAAAAACAAAAGAAAAAACATATTTGGCCACTCTCAATAGGAAATTGTACCATAAAATGCAAAAGATGGTCGAGACATACACATTTAGCATGTGGGAAAAAGCCAAACATGAGCTCTACCCCTTATCTATGGCCATCACTCTAGTTCCTATGGGCCCTAAATGAGCCCCCTCCACATTAAGGAACCCATGTCTATCCCAACCCCCAGTAGGCAATGAACTGCCCCACCTTAAAAGGGGTATCTATTGCTATATCTTACACATCATGCTCTCATTCCCTAGAGCCCCAAGCAATTATGAAGAAAAATCAATCAAAGGCAAAAGGCATATGAAGAAGGGTGGAAAAACAAAGGTCAGGGTAACTCATGTACCACAATTTCTCCCTCCTACACTCATATACCCAAGTGTGGGCTTCCCCTATTATAGCTACCCTTGTACCATGGCATGTCACTAGGAGTCTTTCCCTTGATTCCCACTCCATTCCATCATTATATCACGTGCCACCTACCACTTGATGGATGTACCATGCACATGTCACCCCTTTAAAGGTTGAAAATACCTAATATGGTCCTTGGTTAATCCCTTTATTGAACTTGGAGACACTTGTACATACCAAAGCCCACTATGGAAGGGCATTCCATTATGAAGTGTCCAACTATGTTCCATAATCTGTAAGCTCTTTTACTTGATTACTCTAATGACTTGTTGTATTGGAAGGCAAGGGGATGCATTGGATCTTATGCGAGATTGCAGATGCGTCTCCATTTAGGGTTTGGTCTCCTTATACAGGGTCCAAGCACTCCTGAGGGTCACATTGGCACTTATAAGGTGAGCGTAGAGAGCCATAGGCCTCCACCATAGTAGAGAGCACTTCATGGATCCCTAGCACAATTCAGTGATTGCTCGTGTTCCACCTTTTTGGATGAGGATGATGCTCCTGGATCACCATGCCCAACCGACTTCACACTTGTACCACACACTTAGTAGAGGTTTCAGGGCCCAGATGAGGATGTGTCTCACTGCGAGAGACAAAGGGAGGGCTTATGCCATCATCCTAGTCCTTGTAAATGGTTTACAGGCACTATCAATCCAACTAGAGACCCATGAGGATGTCATTGTGCCCCAACACCCACACTTGGGGACACCCACATGTGACTTGCTTGGATATCGCTATGTTTGGAGCCTATTCTCTCAACTTGGCACACTTTGGACTCCACTGGGCCTTCTCAATGGCCCAACGACTCATCATGTTTACTATTTTGCCCTCTTGAGAGGCTTATCTTTCTATTTTTCCCACCAAGTAATGTTGTTGTTGCACATTATATTATTATGTGGGGCTCAATTAGTCCAATTAGGCTATTCGAACTCCCTTATGGATTGTATAAATAAATGAGAGGCTCATTCATTCCTCTCATCATCACTTGGATTGGATTAGTATCTCTTGAGAGATCTTCAGACTTGTTGCTAGGATAAAAATTTTGAAGTTTTCTTGATGCACTATGATGTTTGGATTTTCACTATTGTATTTGGAGCTTCTTTCTAATGCGAAGTTGATGAATTGATATACTCTCTCTCTCATGTAAGTGAACTTTTAATGCTATTCATGTTATCTTACTTGTCTAATGCATGTTATTGTTATCATTATTCTTGTATGGGTTAAACTTTTAAAGTAATGTGAAATTCTTCTAGAGACCTCAAATAAGTGATTTAATGCATGTGTTGCTCTTTAATGGATTGGGTGAATGCTCCTAGAGGCACCTTTTAGGTTGGATGTTAAAATTGGAAACTAGAGCCAAACTCCATGTGGGTCACCTTATTTATGGCTACTGATATTTTTCCTAGATTCCTCTCATCGAGAGGTGTAGGATTGATCTAAAGATCATCCGATTTCGACAAGTATTTATGGAGATATGAATTTATTTCTAATTACTTGACAAATTGTCAAGGCCAGGAAGCCGCTAAGTGTGTGGCACACATGCCCAGTGTTTCATATAAATAGAAGAGAGGTTGAGTCATTTGGAACTCATTCAATCACTCATCTTATCTCTCTCCTACACATCAAAGGAGCCTCTCTCTCTCTCACACGTGTGGCTGGAAAAGAAGACGCAGTAGGGCAAGGCAGACGCAGGAAGAAGGACGCAGGGGCTGCAAGTCATTTCGTTGACCAGCGTTGACCATCTAGGAATGCGGATTTGGTGTGGCTGCCTCTCCTAGGCAGGCCGCAGATTTTGGCACGAAAACCAAGGTGATCTGACCTCTGGTTTGACAAGTGTTGACTGCACTAGTTTAGGGCAGCAAGTTGACTTCAGTCAACTGTAGTTGACTACTTTTTCAAGACTGTTCAAGGGTTGTTACTTTACGTTGTTCGAGGGTTAGCTGACTAGAAATTGACCAAACATATTGGAGGTCAATTTCCACTCGTTTGACCAAGTTTGACTTTGTTGATCTAGGGTTTGTTGCTGCTGATATAAAATTACAGAATTATGAATTTGTACTATTTCTCTTTGCTGAACCACTGAAGATAAAAGAAGATTTGATCAAAGGGTCTCCTCGCATTGGGGTTTGTCCCTGGCTAGCCGCCACATCTTGTGTCTCTTGTCTTGGCTTGTTTTCTGTCGATCATTTAACGTTCTATCTGCACTTTACTTTATGTATATGTGATCGCTAATATGTGGGTAATAAGAAGAAAAATAAGTAAACTGCTCTAAGCATAGAACATACCATAATTTAACATGGTATCAAAGCTGAGGTGAAGACAAAGCCCAAACAAGAGCAAGAACAATCACCGAAGAGAAGGTTGGTAAGGCTATCTTAAAGAAATCATGGGGTCCTCAACACACTTCCCTGCTGAAGAAAAACTCCGTGAGAAGTCTAACTATCACAGATGGAAGATGTCTCTCAATCTAACATTAGAAGAGCAGGAAGTGTTGGACCATGTGAGAGGCAGAATTGTTGAGCCTCCATCAAATGCATCCACTGCTGCTAGGAACAAATGGACCAAGGGAGAATTCAAAACAAGGAAGATCATCCGGGACTCTATCGACAAGCGCCTGGTGGCCTATGTTTCCGAGCTAACCACCTCCAAGGAAATCTACGATAGACTGGTGAGTTTATTTAAAGTTAATGATGCAAATCAAGTTTTGTTCCTTAGAAATAAGCTAAAGGAAATTAAGAAGGGCAAAGATGAGAGTATGCAAGCATATTTCTCAAGAATCACCGAGATCAAGAACGATCTCCTATCTATTGGGGAAGTAATTCCTGACAGGGAAATGACACTCACAATTCTTGGAGGACTGCCATCTGAATGGTATATATTCAAGACTACTCTTTACAACAATAACATAATTCCTGGATTTGAGGAATTGATGGCTAGATGCATTCAAGAAGAAACAAGGATGGAAGAGCAAGAAATGCCCATACTTAAAGGCCATCCCTCTACTTCTTCTTCTCATGCTAAAAGAAGAAACAATTCTGGGGCTAAATTCAAAGGAAAGGCTGGACCAGAGGGTGGAAGAAAAGGACGATGTTACAATTGCAATAAAACATGCCACTATCAAGGGAGTGCCCTGATAAAAGGGACTCACACCAGGACGATGATCAAAATCAGTCTCAAGGCAACCAAAGGAATGGCAGGTAAAATGGCAGAGGCAAAAGAAATGTTGGAAATCAAGGAAGAGGACAACCCTTCAAGAAGGCAAGAAACTCCAGGTATGAATCTAACACTGTTAACAATAAGCAAGATGAATATTATCTACCAGCGGCTCTCTCTACCACTGCTCCTCCGGACTCGCTGGGAAATTGGCATATTGATAGTGGTGCCTCAAGGCACTTCAATGGTTACAAAGAAGCTCTCTCTAAGCTAGTAGAGAAGGAGACCAACCTAGAAATTGTTCTTGGGGACAATTCAAAATATCCTGTAAAAGGCGTAGGGAATGTCACTCTTCAATTGAATCAGGGGAATACAATTCATTTACAAGATGTATTATATGTACCTGATCTCAAAAAGAATCTGGTGTCCATTTCGGCAATGGAAGACAAAGGCTACAAGGTGGCCTTCAGCGATGGCAAGGTACGTGTATGGAAAAAGAACTTTAAAGATGCTTTCACTCTTGGGTTTCGAGTTGATTCATTATATCAGGTCGGAGGAAGTTCGTTGGGTGTCATGTCTTGTGACACATCTCTTCAGTCCGAACTATGGCATCAGAGGTTTGCTCACCTTCATTATAAAGCTCTACCCGATGTGAGAAAAATGGTGACCGGGATGCCCGAGTTCAGATTAGAGCAAGAAGGTGTATGTCCAAGATGTGCCGAAGGAAAGCTCAAAAGGGGACCATTCCCCTCAAGCCAAAGCAAGACGTCCGATATATTGCAGTTGGTTCACTCAGACATATCTGGTATGATGCCTCTGAACTCCTTGGGAGGATATTTATATTAACTCACTTTTACAGATGATTATTCTCGCAAGACTTGGATATACTTCTTGAAAGAAGTGTTCTCCTGGTTTCAGCACTTCAAAGTCTTGATCGAGAATCAGACCGAAAAGAAGATCAAGATCTTAAGGACTGATAATGGGAATGAATATGAATCCAATGAGTTTCATGACTTTTGCAAAGAGGCTGGCATTAAGAGGGAGACTACTACACCATATACTCCTGAGCAGAATGGTGCGGCAGAAAGGAAGAATCGTACAATTGTGGAAGTTATCTGTGCTATGCTCCATGATCAAAGACTTCCGAAGTTTCTATGGGCCGAAGCTACAAATACCACCGTATATGTACAAAACTGATGCCCTCATCAAGCATTGGGTTCCAAGACTCCCGAAGAGATGTTCATTGGTAAGAAATCTGACATATCTCATTTTAGAATTTTTGAAAGCCTTGTATATTTTCATGTGCCGAAGGAGAAAAGGAATAAATTGGGTGCATCTGGAAAGAAAGGAATCTTCGTGGGCTATAGCGAAAATACTAAGGGCTATAGAATCTATGTGGCTGGTCAAAGGGAAGTTGAGATTAGCCATGATGTCACCTTTGATGAAGGTATGGCTCTTAGCAAAGTAGACAATCTTCCTACTCTAAGAGGATCTAGAGAAGCTGACATCGGGGAACCAAAGGAAAAGGAAGATGAGACGATTCCCGATGTGGAAGAACCTATGGATCTTATTGATTCTCCTCTGCAAGAGCCTTCCTCTTCTCGGAAGAGGCCTTCATGGCTTAGGGGGGCACTTGATGATGCTGAAGGACACATTGCACCCAAAGGAACCTTCCGTGAAAGTAAGAAGTGGAATAGGTATCAAGGATACCTGATCATCATGAGCACGATCATCCAAAATGAGCCTTCGTCATTCACAGATGTTGTCAAGCATCAAATATGGAAGGATGCTATGACCGAGGAATATGAGTCCATCATGAAAAACGATGTTTGGGATGTGGTCCCCAAACCCCAGGACAAAGCAGTTGTCACTTCAAAATGGATTTACAAGATAAAGCATGCAGTTGATGTCAAATTTTGGTA
Organism: Pinus tabuliformis; assembly: GCA_031772625.1. Lineage (NCBI taxonomy): Eukaryota > Viridiplantae > Streptophyta > Pinopsida > Pinales > Pinaceae > Pinus > Pinus tabuliformis. The sequence continues at coordinate 467,521,600 of CM062810.1, forward strand.
TGTTCTATGCTAGAGCAATTTATTTAAATTTTCACAGTTAGCAATCACATCAACATTAAAGTAAACTGCAGATAGAACATAAGTATAAATCGCAGAAGACATGCCAAGACAAGAGGACACGAGATGTGGCGCTAGCCAGGGACAAACCCCACAATGTGTGGGGAAACCCTTGATCAATTCTTCTTTTATGTTCTTTAAAGTTCAGCAGAGAAAGAGAGAGAGATAGTACATTTACAGTAGAAGTCAACACATTGACTTATCTAGATCTAGCATAGATCATTTGTATAACAATGAGATCAGTTGAAGACATTCTGCTTCAACTGATTCTCCAAGGTGACGGCTTCACCTATCGTAGTGCTGCATCCAGTCCACTGGCTGCACCACTGTATGCTGCACTAATCATGATTATCATCTTGCTTCATGCTGCCCATGCATCATCATGTTTCATGCTGCCCATCATGCATCATCATGCTTCATGCTGCCCATGTTGCCCATGATCTTATCATGCTTCATGTTGCCCATGTTGCCCATGCACAATGTATCATTGTGCTGCATTGATTTCCTCCGAGACTATGAGATCACATTTATGTATGATCAATTACAGTCATGATCAAGACTATGATCATAATCACTCTTCCTTGAAGTATGATGAGACTGCCTCATGTTGTGATGATATAGTCTCCTTCTTTAAGTATGTCAAGAATCTCTGTTATGATGGAAACTTCTTCCATGGCTCTGTAGTACATTGAGTTGAGTCTGTTACAGGTCCATTCAAGGGCATCATCTACAGGTATGTCGAGAGATGTATTTAGTCTGCGTCCTCAACACATTTCCTAGAACCTTGCTGCTTCATCAATACGTATACCCAAGTTACGCTTTGACTGCGGCTTCAGTGCGGATACCTGATTTTAGTTTTGACTGCGGCTACTCAGTGCGGATACCCGAGTTTGATTTTGACTGCGGCTACTCAGTGCGGATACCCGAGTTTGATTTTAACTGCGGCTACTCAGTGCGGATACCCGAGTTTGATTTTAACTGCGGCTACTCAATGTGGATTTCTGAGTTTGGTTTTCCCTAATCATACCTTACGCTTTGATTTCGGACATAATGCGGATCCATATGACTGCGGCTTCATCGTTACCCTTATGTGACTGTGGTTGTTCCTTTTATGACAAGAGAATATCAGTCTTCATGAACAACGTGGATATGACTCTCATGCCCAGCGTATGCATTGCCAAGACTGCATTAGGTTAATGCCATGACTGCGTTCACAATTGATTACGTATAAGTCATGAGTCTTCATGTCCGCGTAGAACCCTGCTGTGCATACATATATTGTTGGTCATTTCAGCTCATTACCAGCGTATATATATATAACCATGAACAGCATAGTGTATAGAGTTTTCATGTATCAGGTTTCCATGAACAGCGTATAGGGTTTCACCATGTATCAGATTTCCTGAACTATGTATAGAGATGAACAACGAATCATTTGTCAGCGGATAGATGTCTACTTGACCTGCATTGGATTAGGGCATCATTATAAGGCCAGCGTATTACTCTTGGTGTCTCACTCCTCCAAAAACCCAAGACGTGGAGAGGAAGAGATCACTCAAGAATGTGTCTTCAAATGACATCAAATCCTCATCTATTTATACCGAAAACGTATAGGTTGAATAGACATGACATTTGGGCTTCTAGATCCTACATAAGAGTTGGTCGGCTTGATAATAATTACATAATCAAAATAAATTCATATCTCCATAAATACTTATCAGAATTGGATGATCTTAGGATCAATCCTACACCTCTCGACGAGAGTGATCCAATAAAAATATCAGCTACCATAAATAAGCAGACCCACATGGAGTTTGGCCCTAGTTTCCAATTTAACAGTTGATGGAAGTGCGGAAAAGTATAAGGCTCGTTTTGTCGCTCATGGCTTCACCCAGAAGGAAGGTATATACTATAGACTATGACGAGATATTCGCACCTGTTCCCCGATATACCACCATCCGCTCAATCATAGCCCTTGCTGCTTCGCAAGGATGGAACCTACATCAGATGGATGTCAAGACTGCGTTCTTACATGGTTCGATCAAGGAGGAGGTCTATGTGGAGCAACCGAAGGATTTGAGATTTATGATTAAGAATCTCATGTGTGCAGGTTGAAGAAGGCCCTCTATGGGCTAAAGCAAGCACCTCGAGCGTGGTATGAGAGGATCGATAGCTACTTGATGAAGCTGGGATTCACTAGGAGTGAAGCCGACCCTAACCTTTAAGGTTGTAGATGACAAGCCTCTCATACTGGTGCTATATGTTGACGACCTCTTTCTAACAGGTGCAAACCCTCTCATTCACAAATGTAAGAGGGAGTTGGCTTCTGAGTTCGAGATGAAAGACCTAGGACTTATGCACTATTTCCTCAGACTGGGAAGTCTGGTAGAAACCAGGGGAGATTTTCCTATCTCAAGGAAAATACATGGTGAAAACATTAGAGAGATTCGACATGATGGACTGCAAGCCCGTAACTACCCCGATGGAGCTTGACTTCAAGAAGTTGAGCGGTAGTGTTGCCGAACCTGTTTTACGAAATGCTACCGAGTATCGTCAACTCATCGGAGCATTGATGTTCTTGGTGAACTCCTGACAGGATATATGCTTTGCAGTCAACACATTGAGTCAACATATGGTTGAGCCTCACCACTCACATTGGATTGGTGCCAAGAATCTGTTGAGATATCTTTGTGGCACGATCACTCATGGGTTGAGATACACTACCGGAGATGTGAGACTACTTGGATATACCGATGTTGACTGGGCAAGCAGTGTGGTGGACCGAAAGAGCACTTCAAGGTGTTGTTTCTATTTGGGATCTGCCTCAATATCCTGGATGAGCAGGAAGCAGAAGTCAGTGGCTTTGAGCACCGTCGAGGCAGAGTACATTGTTGCTAGTATGGCCTCTTGTGAGGCAGTCTGGTTGTGAAAGCTCTTCAGTGAGCTGTTTGGATTTACATTGGATACCACCGTGATCTTGTGTGACAACCAGAGCGGGATTCGTTTATTAGAGAATCCTGTATTTCATGATCACTCCAAGCATATTGATATCAGGTACCACTATATTCGAGATATGGTGCAGCGAGGAGCAATAAGGCTCCAACATATTGGTACAGATGAACAGGTCACCGACATTTTGACAAAGCCCCTGGGAAAGGTCAAATTCTTGACTTTCTGAGAATGACTTGGTGTCATTCAAAGACCCTCTTATGAGGGTCGAGTATGATGTATTGAGCTCTGGGAGCTCCAGGGGGGTGCAGGGTACTTCTTGGAACGACATGTGACCACAGGGCGACTCACCATCCCCTGGTGGTGCACTATGTACAGGGTAAAAGGTTCAACCTTCCCCTGTGACACCCCGTGGCGACTGTGGAACAGGATGATTAGTTCTCTTGTGGAACAGGATGATTAGTTCTCATGTGGGCCAGGATGATTAGTTCTCCATGGCGACCATGGAACAGGATGATTAGTTCTCCTGTGGGCCAGGATGATTCGTTCTCCTTGGCGACTGTGGAACAAGATGATTAGTTCTCCTGTGGGCCAGGATGATTAGTTCTCCATGGCATCTATTGGACAGGATGATTCGTTCTCCTGTGGACAGGATGATTAGTTCTCTTGTCGAGGCATCCTACCCATGCAATCTGGGACTCATGGGAAGTACCTCTCATCTGATCAATGAGCAGGGAAATGAGGTTAGGGACCATAGTAGTACTATCGATGGACACATTGTTGTATCTACCGTACTCCCTATGCTAGGATGACCTCCATTGATCTGGGATCAGCGAGAGTGGTACACACTCTGACACTGACTTCGGGTTAGTGGAGGATGGTATGATACATCCTCGATCATTTCTTCTTCTTCATAGTTCAAGCAGAGCAAAGCAGAGCAAAACGGGGGTCAAGATGTGCAGGGTAGTGCATTTGATGGATGGATAGTAGCGACGATCAGATGGATTGCAGATGGAGTTCTCCCTAGTTGAGAGGGAGTGTTAAAATTGGCAACTAGGGCCAAACTCCATGTGGGTCACCTTATTTATGGCTGCTGATATTTTTCCTAGATTCCTCTCATTGAGAGGTGTAGGATTGATCTAAAGATCATCCGATTCCAACAAGTATTTATGGAGATATGAATTTATTTCTAATTACTTGACAAATTGTCAAGGTCGGCCAGTAGCTAAGTGTGTGGCACACATGCCCAGCGTTTCATATAAATAGAAGAGAGGTTGAGTCATTTGGAACTCATTCAATCACTCATCTTCTCTCTCTCCTACGCATCAAAGGAGCCTCTCTCTCTCTCACACACGTGTGGCTGGAAAAGAAGACGCAGTAGAGCAAGGCAGCGCAGGAAGAAGGACGCAGGGGTTGCAGGTCATCTCTTTGACCAGCGTTGACCATCTAGGAGTGTGGATTTGGTGTGGTTGCCTCTCCAAAGCAAGCCGCAGATTTTGGCACGAAAACTGAGGTGATCTGACCTCTGGTTTGACTAGTGTTGACTTCCCTAGTTTAGGGCAGCAAGTTGACTTGAGTCAACTGCAGTTTGACTACTTTTTCAGGGTTGTTCAAGGGTTGTTTCTTTAGGTTGTTCAAGGGTTAGCTGACCAGAAATTTACCAAACATATTGGAGGTCAATTTCCACGTGTTTGACCAAGTTTGACTTTGTTGATCTAGGGTTTGCTGCTGCTGATATAAAATTACAGAATTCTGATTTTGTACCAGTTCTCTCTGCTGAACTATTGAAGATAAAAGAAGATTTGATCAAAGGGTTTCCCCGCATTGGAGTTTGTCCCTGGCTAGCCACCACATCTTGTGTCTCTTGTCTTGGCTTGTTTTTTGTCGATCATTTAATGTTGTATCTACACTTTACTTTATGTATATGTGATTGCTAATCTGTGGGTAATAAGAAGAAAAATAAGTAAACTGCTCTAAGCATAGAACATACCATAATTTAACATTGGAAGACCTTGAAACTTCATCTACTTTGCAAATTTGAAGTATAAACCCATATTAACCTAATTGTTGCCCTTGGAAAGGCTAGCGAAAGTCAATTAGGGCTCCTTAGCTCACGAAAATCCTTGATCTAGGTGTATCTTGACTCCATTAAGCCCAATAAGCAAGGCATTGATCCTTGCATCCCTTTGGCAATCAAATTAACCTCTTTTCTTCACTTTTCCCAATTCTAGGCCTAACCCTAGAGGATCACCTAAGGCATCAAGCGAAATTCCTTGTAGCCATCCAAAACATTTGAATTTTGGTCCACTACTGCGCTGGAGTTTGCTCAAGAGATCCTCCAAGTTTGAGGCATATCTGATGGTGGAATCCCGAGATATAGCAGGCCCTAACCATAAGACCATCTCTTTCCCTAGGTTGACTTGGGTTAGTGTCCTCACTTGGATCATTACATTCAAATATCAAAAGAAAATTAGTCCTTTGATCCTATTCTCTCCCCTAATTAGGTGAAGCCCCTCTTTGGTTGATCAACTCCATACCCTTGACCTAGTTTGGACCCACTTGGATTCTTTGTGGTCATAAATCAAATTCCACAAAGATTACATAAGATCCACTTCTCCACGGGATCCTTAAGTCTAGGAAACCCCCTTGTCAAGGCATATCCTACAAACCTAGGCTCAAGTGTCCTCTTAGCCCTCCCTAGAGAGCCTATCACCTTGCTTTCAAAGCAAGCAAGCCAACCATTTGAGCCTCTCTTGTGAATAGGCTTTAGGAATTACCTCATATCTTATCATTGATACATCCATTCTTGTGATTCCCCTCATATTGGGAGTCCTCCCATCGGTGAAAGTTTGTAAAGAGCTGGGAGCTTTAACTGAGTTGATAGTGGACTATTGGTCCATTGTTGCCCCTTAACCTAATAGTTTCTCTATAGGATCCCCTTCTAGGAACCTTGCTAGTTTGAGTGGTAATAGTACCCATGTAGTCTTACATTTTCGGTAGTATATTGTTGAGAAATCTAGGGTAGCTATATTAGGTGATTTCTCTTTCTTTGATAACTGCTTGTGATGTAATTTTACTTAACTTGATTAGCTTCTTCTTTCACTTGATTATAATTAGTGTTCTTATCATCTAGCAGCTACCAAACCCTAAAAAACAATGAAAAAAGAGAACACAACATATAGGCTATCATCCAAGGCCAAAACCTCTCCTTTTGAGAGGAAAACCCACAAGAATTCTTCTCTTCTTATAGAACTTCAGAAGGTGAATTCTGAGACCTATGACCCTTGACCAAGATCCCACCAAGACAGTCAAACTTCTCCTTGAAGCACTTCCTTTTCTCAAAGTCAACACAAGTCAAACTAGTCTTGCAGTTCAAATTTTCCTTTGACCAAGATTTTCAGACCTACAACTTGACTGCAATTTTGACCTGTGATTCTCATCCTTCTTCAACTTCTGCAACCTCGCACATGTGGGTAGTTTAGGGTAGATTTATGAGGCTTCTTTCCTTCACTTGCTTTGGATCTCTTTCCGTGTGAATTCGGCTTTCTCTTATCACCTTTTAAATGTTGATTTAGGCTCCTTTTGGAGGTCTATAATAATGCACTTCATAAAACCCTAGTTGTAGTCACATGTGTGAGAGATTTGGTTCCAAAACAGACTTCTAAACCTTCGTTCTTCCTTCTTTTAGTCTCTCCTCTTCCTCGCTTGCTATCCCTTGTCTTCTTGTGCCTTTATCGAGCTTCTTATGCATGATGTCCATTCTCCAAATGATGCCGAAGTTTGCCTTATATATAGGCTTCATAAGGTGGTCAAACAGTTCTTCTAATAAACCGACTTGTCACTTTGAGAGTCAACTTGTTGTAGCATGTTTAACTTCCCTTGCAGGGTCTTTTATGACTCAAATAATTTTCTTTACAATATGTAACATGCCCAAAAGGGTCTTCAATACATGAAGACCCTTGAACAAGATCCCACCAAGACACACAAACTTCTCCTTGAAGCACTTCCTTTTCTCAAAGTCAACACGAGTCAAACTAGTCTTGCAGTAGCTTCAAATTTTCCTTTGACCAAGATTTTCATACCTACAACTTGACTGCAATTTTGAGTCTTGACCTGTGATTCTCGTCCTTCTTCAACTTTTGCAACCTCGCACGTGTGGGTAGTTTAGGGCAGATTTATGAGGCTTCTTTCCTTCACTTGCTTTGGATCTCTTTCCGTGTGAATTCGGCTTTCTCTTATCACCTTTTAAATGTTGATTTAGGCTCCTTTTGGAGGTCTGTAATAATGCACTTCATAAAACCCTAGTTGTAGTCACAAGTGTGAGAGATTTGGCTCCAAAACAGACTTCTAAACCTTCATTCTTCCTTCTTTTAGTCTTTCCTCTTCCTCGCTTGCTATCCCTTGTCTTCTTGTGCCTTTATCGAGCTTCTTATGCATGATGTCCATTCTCCAAATGAGGCCGAAGTTTGCCTTATATATAGGCTTCATAAGGTGGTCAAACAGTCCTTCTAATAAACTGACTTGTCACTTTGAGAGTCAACTTGTTGTAGCATGTTTGACTTGCCTTGCAGGGTCTTTTATGACTCAAATAATTTTCTTTGCAATATGTAACATGCCCAAAAGGGTCTTTAGTACATGACAATGACTCTTTATGACTTGTTGACCCAAAGACAAGCCCTAGAAGCACTCAATGGATGCTTGACCTATAAATCAAATAACCTTGAGCATGAAACCCATGCCTCAAAAATGACAATAATAATTTTATTTTTCTCTTTACATTAAATACATAAAAACATGATCACATGTCATTATGAAGACCAAACCCAGTTACATATTTCAACATATATTTCAATCCAAGATTGATGGTCCCATGCAGGTATCTCAGCACATGCTTTGCAGCAATCCAGTGTGCATGAGATGGCTTAATCATATATTAGCTCGGAGTATTGACTGCAAAACATATGTCTGGTCTAATGTTCACTAAGAACATTAGTGCCCAGATCAGTGGTCGATACTCAAAAGGATTTGTTAAATCAAAACCTACAACTTCACCACACAGCTTCTTGAAGTTCATCTCCATTGGAGTATTCATGGATTTACATTATGTCATACCAAATCTTTCTAGCAGCTTGACAACATATTTTCCTCGAGAAAGGAAAATCTCACCAGGGTTCTGCCATGCTTCGAGACCCAGAAAATAGTGCATAAAATGAAGATCTATCATTTCAAACTCAGAAGCTAACTCCCTCTTACACTGGAGGATAAGAGGTTCTCCACCTCTCAAAAATAAGTCACCAACATATAATACCAAAATCAAAGGCATACCTTAGACCATTTTGAAGTAGAGATTTGGATCAGCATTGCTTCTGGTAAAAACCAAGCTTCATCAAGAAGCTACCAATGCGGGCATACTAAGCTCTTGGAGCTTGCTTCAAACCATAGAGGGTTTTCTTCAATCTACAGACATGAGTTTTGAGGTCGTGTACTTCAAAGCCTTGTGGTTGCTCCATAAATACTTCTTCCTTGAGGAAGCCATGCAGAAAAGCAGTCTTCACATCCATTTGGTGAAGGGACCATCATTGGCTAGCAGCAAGAGCCGCAATAGATCGGATGGTTGTATAACGGGCAATAGATGCAAAGATTTCATCATAGTCTATTCCCTCTTTCTGAGAGAACTCTCTGGCCATAAATCTAGCTTTATATTTTTCAGTACTGCCATCAACACCATGTTTAATTTTATACAACCATTTAGAAGACAAAACAAATTTACCTTGAGGTCTTGGAACCACTTCCCATACATCATTATGAATGATGGACTCATATTCTTGATCCATAGCATCTTTCCACACTTGAGCCTTCAAAGCTTCTTCAAAAGAGCACGGTTCAGCTTGAATAATGTTGTTCATGGCTATAACATATCCTTGCAACCGACATGGTTTTTTTCTTTCTCTAAAAGTTCTTCTAGGAGCAACATGTTTATCAGCATCTTGAAGGGTGTCACGAAGCCATAAAGGTCTCCTTTTTGTTGGAATTTCTAAATCTGACTGTTAGAAACCCTTCATGTAATTTTCTGATTTATTTCTGCCTACTTGTTCTGATTAATTAACAAGTTATTTATCATGTAAACACTGAAAATAAATACAAGTACATGCTCAACACATTATAGATCATCAACTAACAGAAACAAAACAAGAACAAAAGTGATAACGTTGTTTTTGGACCAATGTCCCCGGAAAAACCCAATGTGGGAAAACCGGTGTAGCTATCCGAGGGTTTTAATTATTAAGCAGTTTTAGAATACAATCTGGGTGCCAAAACTAGCTCACCCAACAGAGAATAATCACGGAAGTAGTACCTCTCAGTTGGAGACAGATATTTTGGTTGAAACCCCGGATAAACACTCCGACAACCCCCAGCTCCAATCTACCCCACGAAAACCCCAACGTCAGCCTTTAGGGACTGTGTCAGCCCTTTCTGGCCCAGCGTCTTCCCAACGTCACCCTAGCTCGCCCTGCATCAGCCCTTAGAGCCTTTGTGTCACCCACACTGGTTCTCTGAGGCACTGCGCAGCTCCTAGCTGCTTCTACGTGAGCCCTGGCTGGCTCTGCGTGAACCTCTAGCTGGCTCTGCATCCCTCTCTCTCGACTTCTACGCTGATCCTCCAGGTACTATCTTTGCCTCTCTGCTTCTGTATTCTCTGCCCCTCAATTGCAACTCTGATCAATCTTTCGACTTCCTCAACAAACCTTACCTCAGAAAATCGAAATCTTGATCAACTTGGTGTATTCTCCAAGTGACCCTCAAGCCTCCTCTTATACTTTTCTCGTTGACAATTCAACGGCCAAGATTAAGTCCCTAATCAATAGCTAAGATTAGATCTGGCTTGATCCATGACTTTTGGACCATTCTAACTTAGTTTTATATTAATTCACATTAATATTTTATTTTCCTTAAGTTTAGACTTAGGGACGCCATTAAAAATATTAATTATTTTAATATCTCCCAAACCGGTAAGATTCTGCCCAAACCATTTTTGGGTATTGGAGATCTCATGTGCTTTAGCCTCTCCACCAATTTTCGTGGCTAGAGCACATCCGATGCTACCCAAAATCAACACTTTTAGCAGGAGGATCACATGGAGGAGAATCGAAAGGATTCATGGGTTCATCAACAGGAACAATTTCAAACTCAGGATTTTCTTGTATCTCAAATGCATCATCATGTCTTTAAGCATTAGCAGGAGGAGGAGTGTCTATGGCTTTTCAAAGAGTTGCATCTTCATCAAATGTTATATCTTTGCTAAACTCTATAGTTCTTTTACCAAGCACATATTCTGTAAGCTTTAGAATTTTCACAATAACCAACAATTATACCTTTCTTCCCTAAAGCTTCCGGCTTGGTCCTCTTTTCCTTTGGCACATGAAAGTAGACAGGGCAGTCAAAGATCCTTAAGTGCCCATTTTGTTACGGGTCATTGGTACGATGGTCTTGTTACACACCACCTATGGGTAGTATATATAGGAGAAAAAATTTATCCTAAGCGGTCCTCAGCCGCCAGCCACCAACTGCCAGCCCCTTGCAGACCCCAGATAGCTCGATGTGCCATTTTTCTCCACCATCTGAGCCAGCCATATGGTCCCTCGCCCATCTGATAAATGTATGTTTGAAGGTGGGGCTCCCAACCCCAAAGGTATGCCTTTTCATTGGTATAGTTGAGTAGTTTTCCTTACTTGTCATGGGCACTTTTGGGCATGAATTGGTGGGGGGATTCAGCGGAAAGAATGGGTTAGGTTTGTATTCTTGTCTCCATTGCACGATTTCCTGGTTACCCTCATATCCTAGTCCCGTGGGATCTCCTTTACTTGCCATTAGTTTTAGCTTTGGCACTACATGGTAAATCTTGATTTTGGTTGCATGGTCTCACTTCCCAATACCACCTACATTACTCCCTCTCCACTTATTCAACCCCATTCATCTCTTTTCCCATCCAAGTCCACATGTATCCACTAGGTCCACATAGGGTTAGCCTCCCCCGCCCCTTGTCCACACCTTGGGTCGAGCCTGGAACAATGCTCTGGATGTTGATGCAGCTAAAAAGAAAGTAAAAAGCATAATTTGGTCACTCTCAACAGGAAATATACCATAAAATGTAAAATATGGTCGGGACATACAAATTTAGCACGTGGGAAAAAGTCGAACATGAGCTCTACCCCCTATGCATGGCCATCACCCTAGTTCCTATGGGCCCTAGATGAGCACCCTCCATCATTATGGAACCCATGGTTGTCCCAACCCCTAGTGGGCGATGAACTACCCCACCTCAAGGGGGTATCCACTGCTACATATTACACATCATGCTCTCCATCTCCTAGAGCCCCGAGCAATTAAGAAGAAAATTCAATAAAAGGCAAAAGGCATATGAAGAAGGGTGGAAAAACAAAGTTCGGGGTAACTCATGCACCATGTTGCTCCCTCGTACATTCATATACCCAGATGTGGGCTTCCCTTGTTATAGCTACCCAATGTACCTTGATATATGGTCTGGATGTTTCCCCTCGGCCCCACTCCATTCCATCATTATATCATTTGCCACTTACCTCTTAATGGATGTACTATGGACATGCCATACCCTTTAGAGGTTGAAACCACCTAATAGGGTCCTTGGTTAACCCCCTTTTGAGCTTGGAGACATTTGTACTTGCCAGAGCCCACTATGGAAGGGCATGCCACCATGAAGTGCCCCATTGATCCCATGACTTATAAGCATTATTACTTGATTATTCTAATGATTTGTTGTATTGGAGGGCAAGGGGACACATTGGATCTTATGCAGGATTGCAGGTGGGTCTTCATTTAGGGCTTGGTCTCCATATATGAAGTCCTAGCCCTCCAGAGGGCCACAATGGCACTTGTAGGGTGAGCGTTGAGAGCCATGGACCTCCACCATAGTAGATATTACTTCATGGATCCTCAATAGCATTCATTGATTGGTCATGTTCCACCTTTGGATGAGAATGATGCACCTGGTCCACCTTGCCTAGCATGCTCCACAGTTGCACCATACACTTTGCAAATGTTCAAGGATGCCTCCCGATGCGAATGGAGGGTTTATATCATCACCCTAGCCCTTACAGATGGTTTATAGGCATATTTGATCCATTTGAAGACCCATGAGGTTGTCCTTGTGCCCCACACCCACTTGGGAGCACCACAGGTTCTTGATTGGATAACAAGGGGCCAACCCCTTGTCCACTATGTTTGGAGTCATTTTCTTCATCATGGCACCCCTTGGACTTCATCAAGCCTCCTCAAAGGCCCAACGACATCACTTTGTTGATCATTCGACCCTCTTGAGAGGCTTATCTTTATATTATTGAGTTATTTGGTGGGTTTGTCACCAAAGCTTTTATTATTATGCATATTATTTTATTTTAGGGGTTAAATTAGGCCTAATTAGCTAAATCGAATTCATTAGAGAGTGTATAAATAGAAGTGTGATGGAATAATTTGATCATCATCACTTCGATTGGATCATTCTCTCTTGTGATATTTTCGCTATTCTTTTTGGAGGACGAAATTGGATGGATGGATGAATTTTGATGTTGGATCTTTTCATTTTTGTCTTGGAACTTCTATATTGGCATATGATAATGATTGGATACACTTGTTCTTTTGATCAGTGGTTGACAATGATGTCAACCCAAGCAGCACCAGGGGCTACCCCGATCTTGCATGGGCATTTTGTCTTGACAACTTACTCTATTTTGAGTCAACTATATCGATTTTACTTGTCGAGATGTTTTTGTTGATATATGGCATGCCAAGTAATTCTTCACGGTTTGAGAGATATTCATGTTTGAAGTTAGTAACCCCAGTTAGTGGGCTAAAACCCTATTGGGTTGTGGCATGGCACTCATAATTGGTTGTGGTCATTGAATAGTCAATAATTAATAATGTTTTTTTTGCTCCTAAAATCCCTCCAACATTCACTTGTTGAGGACCCTCTCAACTCAAGACATTCATATAAATAATGACCCTCATATCATCCTCTAGTAGGGATTGTGGCTTCAAACAGGTCATCATGGCATTTTCGCTATAAATTTTTTTTTATTTTATGAAGCTTCAGAAGCTGAAATTAAAACCCATGTGAGCCGAAATCTTGATGAACCTCGTGACCGAATTTCAGATCTTGATTCACTATATTTTCGGAGATATGATCTAAGGAAGTTAGGGTTTTTGCAGGCCCTTGAATTCCATGTCAAACAAGTGACGTTGGGAAAATCGTCGTAAATTTCTCTCTAAGCATTGGATTCAAATTTCGTAAATAGTAACAGAAAGAAGAACAGTGACACGTGGTACTTCGTACAAGTTCGCTCTACTGAACCAGTCTATAATCAGGTCATCATAGGAGATTGGCCATAACTCTTTCTTGAAGAATCCAATCTCGATCAGACCAATGGGGTTGGAAAGAAGACTCAAAGGGCTACCACAGGACAAAATTTCAGACCTTGGAGATCCATAATTACATAGATACAACAGATTCAATATCGAGCTCCTAGAAGACAAGAAAAAGCATGCATTCAAGGATCATTGCAGTAAGGAACACACATCAATAGTCAAGGGTAAGTCTCCTACAACAAGGTATGTATGATTAGTGTTTACATTTGAAATATGGGTATCATCTCTGACATATGTTTTTGCAGGACAACATAAGTACATACAGGGTCTCGGTTATATCTCTATGTTTACCACAGTTAGTTTTGATACCACATTTCGGATGTCCTATTCTTGATACTACACATTTGATGCTACATATTCTTGATGCTACACCAAGTTTGCTAAATCTATAGGATGTTGTAAGTTCATGTTACTTGTCTTGTCATAGTTGATAGAATGGTCTTTGTTGTTGTACTTACAACTTGGTTCATCACAAGTCTAGGGTCTGTCATCAGTTTTTATTGTATATATCTTTACGTCAGTTTTGGATATAGTCTTGCATAGAGTCCAGGCCTATATCAAGAGTGGGAGTCTTTGTAACTGCTGCAACAAGTCAACAACAAAAGTGACCAGCACACTTCAGGTACGCATTGTAATTTTAATTTGTATTTATTCATTATTATGCACTTAAATGTGTTTTGCAGGCAGAGGTAAGTTGAAGGGTATTTTGTTTTGTTTTGGGATTGGTTTCGTCGGGCAAATTTTGCATGCAGGTAGAAGAAGATTCAAGTACAACTTCAAACAAGAATTCAAGAGCAAAAGTATCAAATCAAAGGAAGCATTGCAACGGGACATCCTTTGAAGACATGACAGCCATTCGTATATTGTGAAGAAGTGTCAAGGCCAAGAGTCATCATTGTAAAGTTGTAAAAGAGTCATTTGTAAAAGTGTCATCATTGGAAGAGTCATTATTGTAAAAGAGTCAATCTGCCTAGAGTCGAAAAGACATTATTGGGAGGTATAGGAGTCTCTGTTGGGATGATGTCGTGGTTGGGTTGCAGGTCATAGTGTGATTGGATTTTCGGTCAAAATCATTGTAAATCATATTGTATCGTGGATCGTTGTCCCTAGTACGAGAATCCACACTCTTGTCTCATTTCAGTGATTATAGGGTGCCAGGGAGGTGTTAGGCTGGTGCATGAAGTCGCCTACAAGTTGGAGCCTGTGAACACTTCAGGGTGGTAGGTTGCTCTAGGATGTTGGGGCATCTATTCAGTTGACTACTGAAGAAACCAGGGGTTTGGGGCGTCCTTCCAGTGGGCGCTGGAGAAGAATGCTTTTCTAGAATTCTAGGAAGTTGTTGCTTTCATTTCAGTTGGGGCTGAAGATCAAAGAATTTATTAGAAAAGTGTTCGGTGGTTTTTGACCCGGAGGGGGTTTTCCACCTAAAATTCTTGTGTCTACTGTGTTCTTTTATTTACTGTTATTACTACATAAACATTAATAATAATTGAATATTAACTAATGCTATGAAAATATTTAAAAGTGCTAATTGTTAAGGAATATTGATTCACCCCCGCTCTCAATATTTCCAACAGTTCTCACATGTAAGTGCTCTTTTAATGTTATTTTGTCTTTTTCTTATGTCACATGCATGTTGCTGGGGAATTTCACTATACTAGGCTGAAATTTGTTGCTTTTCTTGTGTGAAATGGTGGAAATTTGTTTTTTATTAGTGTTGCATCATGTCATGGGCCATGTTTGAATAAATGAATGTTCCTAGAGATATTTTGTTAAAATTTTATCTCGTTATGTCATCACATGTCGCATATCGAAGTATAAAGACCTTGAAGCAATTGTCACATGCCCTAATTGACATGCGATATTGTTCTAGAGGCCTCCTTGACTAAGTGAAATCACTCCAAGCATTGGAATCATCTCAACTCCATTTCTCCCAAAGGATTAGGCACTGGTCCTCCATAGGTGATCACCAAAAAGCATAATCTTTATCACCTCTCCCTCTTTCTTCTAGGCCTAGCCTCCATAGGTCACCTAGGGCATCAATTATCTCACAATCTAGCCTTCCAAACACTTCGATTTTTGGCCTACAACGGCGTTGGGGTTTACTCTAGAGTCCCTCTAAATTTGAAGCAAATCTTGCGGTGGGATCTCAGGATATTCACCTAAGCTATGATACCATGTTGAAATTCTGATGTTCTATGTTGTAACAATCACTTATTATGGCCGAGAGCATGCAGGGGTTTTTTCGAATTTTTTTTCCCGCGCGGCCTTCCATGGCGGCCATGACTAAGTTCCTGGAGTTAGTTGCTGTGGGACCGAAGGCGATAGCGTCTAGGGAAGTTGATTTTTCTGTCTGGCAAAGATGGCATCGGTTTCAGGTGAAGCGCGTGTGTGCTTTTTCCAAAAGGAGTCGTTGGACATCGATCCGACACCCGAAGACCTCCTCGCCTGTTGGGGTCTGGAAGAATCAGAGGAGAACCTGCATCATTTCTTCCCGATGCAGGCAGTGATGTCAGTAAGCGTGGAAAGGTCAGCGGATGCGGGAGTTAAGGTAACAGATGCTATCGCCCGGAGCCCTGGGGGAACTATAATGCGGGAAGGGTGGCTATCTAGCTCTGCTCGGCCCTCAACGTTTGAAAAGTCAGGAAGAGATGTTAAAGTTTCAGGAGAAGAAGGTCAAAATCTAAGTTATCTGGTAGGATCGGTGGGTGGGGGTTCCAGGAGGGCTGAGGAGCCAAATGAAGGCATCTATCTACAGACTAATAAGCGTTCTGAGAATTTCGAGGGCTGTAGAGGGAGGAGATAAGCCGGAGGATCTGGGTGGAAAGAGGAAGAAGCCCAAAATTTGCAGGAAAAAGGCGGTAAGACCCAGTTGTGCCTTTGGAGTGGATATCCACATAGACAGGGCGTTGGAAGCATCGGAAACCCTTCTTGTCGGCAGAGTTGGTGGAAGGAAGTTCTCGGTGGCCTTCATTAAGAAATGGGCACTGGCTGAATGGAAAGAAGCTCCGGGACAACCAGAAGAGGTCAAGATGCTTGACAGAGGCTGGTTCTGTCTTCGTTTTGGGCAAAAGGAGCATGTCTAATGGGTGTTGTCAAAGCACTGGAGCCTAGGGAAGAGGCCGATCTTATTCAGGAAATGGACGCCTCTCTTTGATGCCCAAAAAGAAAAATCAGAGGAGTTTCCAGTCTAGGTCAAACTAATGGGACTTCCTATTCATTTCTAGACTGACTCGGTTTTTTCCTCAATCGGAAATACTCTGGGTAAGTTCCTTGATGCTGACAAATCCTATTTACATTCTCATGACTGGAGCGCAGCCCGCCTTATGGTAAGTTTAAATCCAAAAGAAGGTTTGGCGGATGATATACTTTTAAAGTATCGCAGCCAAGAGTTCATCCAGACCTTGGACTACGAAAACCTCCCGTTCAGATGTCACCGATGCAAAGTATATGGTCACCTGGCTCGGGATTGCCCTCGTGGTCATCGTAGACGTCGAAGGCAGAGGAAAAATGGGTTTAAGGCAGAGGAAAAGGAAAAAATGAAGATCACTGCTCAGAAGGAAGAGTTTCAGTCCAAGGAGGCCGAAGCTCTGGCAAATGTCCAGGAGTTAGGACCGGAACCTATGGAGGGCATTGGAATATCTCAGTCGGAGGTGACAACGAGTGCTGTTGTTTCAAATCATCTCTCTGCAGCTGGTTTCTCAGCAGTCATTGCAATGGAAGAATTGAATCAGGCTTGTCCTCCCCCCCCAAATACTCCTCCCCTCTCTTACCAAGCGCTTTGCATGTGTCGTGTAGTGGTGAGTTAGATCGTTTATGCCAACTCTCAAAAGATATGACAGACACGAAGAAGGGACTAAACACAACTGACAGTGTTCTAATGTCGTTTCCATCCCCCCTCCTCTTGCTCCTACGCATTCCGGAGATGGAGGACGTGAATCTCATTACAATCTAAGGCCTTTAGCTACCAGAAAAGGAAAAGAGCCGGTAGCAGGCGGTTTGGCAATGGATGAGGTGTCCATAGGTCCAAAGAAGTTAAGAGGGAGGAAGTCGGACTTATCGAAAGCCAAGCTGAAGGCTATCATTGATATTGCTGGAGGAAAGCAGTTGTCACTGCCAGGGGTGCTTAGAGCAAAGCAATCACCTCCCGAAGGTTTTAAATGATCATTTTATCTTACAATTGCAGGGGTCTTGCTAGTACCCCCAAAAAACTAGCTCTGAAGGATCTGATCAGGGCTAACAAACCTGATATCCTCTTTCTTCAGGAAACGCTTGGGAAAGGAGATGATATTATAGGTTGTCTGCATAAGCTTTTGTCGGGATGGAGTTTTCACGCAGTGGATGCTAATGGGCATTCTGGAGGTGTGGCTCTGGGGTTTAATGTGAAGGTAGCGCGTGAAATCTCATCATGGGGAGCAGAAAACGTTTTGGCGGTGGAACTCTATTCCAACGAACTCTGTATTCCTTTTCTTTTTCTGAATATTTATGGTCCTAATTCGGAGCGGGAGAAGTTCTGGAACTCTTTCTTTGCGAAGTCCTTTTTGGCGCATCCAAATCTTATTATTGGTGGAGACTTCAATTTTTCGTTGGGTCTGACTGAATCCTGGGGGGTTAATGCTAGAGCGGATCCCCTCTCTGCTTTCATTCATCAAAAATTGGCCTTGTCGCCTCTTGTCGATGTTAACCCATCAAAGATGCGCCCCTCTTGGAGCAATCACAGGATTGGCGATGACTGGATTGGGAAGAAATTAGACCGCTTCTTAATAAGCGATATGCTGGCGGAGAAACTACAGGCGTTCAGGCATTGGGTTGGAGATGGTGGCCTCTCTGATCATTTCCCGGTTCTTCTAGAGGTGAAAGGTGATTTAACTAAGCCAGGTATCCCTTTCAAGTTTAACTCCTCTTGGCTCTTGGATGCATCTTACATTAGTCTTTTTCATAAAACTTGGAGGAAAGTCGTGGTAAATGAGAATGAGAACCGAAGTCAACTGTTTATGGAAAACTTATTAAGGATGAAGGCCGCTTCAAAATGTTGGGCTCTTCAAAAGAAGCTAAAGGAGGAAGAAATAATACAAGCGGTGATCTCAGAACTTGCCCTTCTCGAGGATCCAGACATTCAGGGCTATGGCTCAGGTGCATCTCGATCGAGGATACATGAGTTGGAAATGGAAAGAAGGAGAATTCTGCAGCTCAGGGAGCAAAGCTGGCGTCTTAAAAGCAGAGCGATCTGGTTACAGGCAGGGGACGAAAATTCCAAGTTTTTCCAGAATTATGCCAAAGGGAGAAAAAACACAAATACAATATGGGAAATGAAGAAAGCAAACGGTGACTTAGCGCTCTCTTTCGAACATTTGGCTACTGAAGGGGTAAACTATTTTAAACACCTCTTTAAAGCCCCAGGTGAAGCCACAATCGCAGAAGTTATTAGGGTTGCCCAGATTTTTCCTCGGTTCATAGAGGAGGAAGACAATGAATTTCTCATGGCACCTATTTCTAAAGAGGAGGTTGCAAGCATCCTCAAATCGATGAAAAAAGAAAAAAGTCTCGACCCGGATGGCTGGACTGTTGAATTCTTCCAGCATTTCTTTGAATTCATTGGTGATGAGTTAGTGGAGGTGGTGGAAGAATCCAGACTTTCAAGTTCTATCTATCAACCCTTTAATGCTACATTTTTAACTCTTATTCCCAAGTCTGATCTCCCAGGTTCTTTTGCCGATTTCAGGCCCATTTCTTTGTGTACCTGTGTTTACAAACTTATTGCTAAAATCATTGCTGTCAGGCTAAAACCCTTCCTTTCTAAAAATGTTTCCCCGGAACAGTTTGGCTTTTTAGATGGCAGGCAAATACATGAAGCTGTGGGAGTTGCTCAAGAAACGCTCCACAGTCTCAAAGTTGGAAAGAAAAAAGGAGTCGTTGTAAAAATAGATTTATCGAAGGCTTATGATAGAATCAGCTGGCTGTACCTGAGACTCT
This sequence comes from Pinus tabuliformis, assembly GCA_031772625.1. Classification (NCBI taxonomy): domain Eukaryota; kingdom Viridiplantae; phylum Streptophyta; class Pinopsida; order Pinales; family Pinaceae; genus Pinus; species Pinus tabuliformis. The sequence goes on from CM062810.1 coordinate 467,541,037, forward strand.
TGCTAACTCATCTGGGCTTTAGTTTTGAACTTGTAAGATGGATTATGAGCTGTGTCTCGTCTTCTTCCATAGTTGTTCTGATCAATGGAGTAGCCTCTAGTTTCTTCAGTCCTGAACGTGGCCTGCGCCAAGGCTGCCCTCTATCTCCCCTCTTGTTTTTGCTGGCAGCAGACGGAATCAGTCGTTTGATCCATGAAGCAAAAAGTCAAGGTTTGTTGAAAGGAATAGAAGTTGCTCCAAATTTCTGGGTCACTCACCTTCTCTTCGTGGATGATATTATACTCTTCAGCAATGGCAGCCTTGACGATTGCAGGATGCTTAAGAGGATCTTGGACCTCTTTCTGAAAGCGACTGGCCTCTGTATAAATGAGAGAAAATCTACTATTACCTGTTCTGGTCTGGCTAGAGAGGAGGTGCGTAGGGTGACCTTGGTTCTGAACTTTGCAGTTAAATCGCTTGAGGATTCTTTCAAATATCTGGGGTTCTATCTGAAACCAGATAATTACAGGATAAAAGATTGGCAGTGGATCCTTGTAAAATTGGAATCGAAATTGAAACATTGGAGCCACAAGTGGCTCTCCCGGGCAGGTAGGCTTGTTTTAATAAAATCTGTTTTAATGGCAATTCCAGTGTATTGGGCGAGCTTGACTTGGGTGCCCAAAGGTATTATAAACTCAATTGAGAAACTTTGCAGCAGCTTTCTGTGGGCAGGGTCAAAGTCTGAGAGAGTTACCCTGTGGATCGCATGGGATAAAATTACTCGCCCTAAAGAGTGGGGGGGTTGGGGTATAAAAAACCTTGCTAATTTCTCCCAATCCCTTGCAGCAAAGTTGGCTTGGAGGATCATTACAGCGGAAAATCTATGGACTACAGTGACTAAAAGGAAATATATAGATCCATTATCAACGCTAGATTGGATCAGACTGCCGCAAAAGTCGTCCAAAAATTCCTCGGTGGTCTGGAAAGCAGTGGTCGCTTCCGTTCACATCATTGAGAAGGGGTTGGCATGGTATGTAGGAGATGGAACTCAGATCCGCTTGGGGCGCGATCCTTGGATTGGTTGTTCTGAGGGGTTTAATCTATCTCAAGGTTTGGTTGTAGTTTTAAAAGGCAGAGGTTTATTCACTTTAAACCAGGGAGCTGATCCCCGGGCCTCTTCCATTTGATATCAGGGGTGGCTTAAAGGACGAGACTTAGATTTGACCGAAGACAGGTTGGAGGAATGGGACAGGTACACAAGGGATCTCGTCAACTCTTTGGTGCGGCTTTCTGACTCTCCGGATGAGTTAAAATGGGGTTTTGCTCAGAATGGCTTTTATTCCCCAAAGGAAGGTTACAAATGGATGATGTCTCAAAAGGGTTGGGAAATTTTGGACTGGTGGGCTAAACCGTTATGGAAGTTAAAAGGACCAGCTAAAACGAAATTGTTCTTCTGGTGTGTCCTTTTCCAGAAAGTTCCTACGTGGGATTTCCTTCAAAGAAGAGGCAGAATTGGTCCTGGTAGATGTCCTCTGTGTAAAGACAGCGCCGAAACTGTTCAGCATTTATTTCTCTTTTGCCCTTTCAATTCCAGTCTTTGGGCAGCAATGCTAAGCTTAATAAATGTTCCTCATAGATGGGAAGGGCAGGGACTCTTAGAGGCCTGGCAGAGTTGGTGGAACAGTTCATTAAACGAAAGGGAACGATCCATTTCTTTACTCATTACATGGGGGACCTGGCTGGCCAGAAATCAAGCTATTTTCAAGGACTCCGCTTTCCCTATTGGAAGACTTGCCGCTGAGGGAGCGGCCATCTATGAAAGCATTCCTATCCCTCAAGCTCCTAATTCCTCCAGAGCTGTTTGTCAAGAAGTCATTAGACACTCTATGCCGTGGGCTTATTTTGATGGGGCTTCGGATATTAATGGTCGGTGTGGGGCTGGCTTGATCATACATTTTTCAGAAGAGAAGATTGTTAAAGCCTCAGTAGGTCTGGGACAGGGTTCAAATAATTTTGCCGAATTGAAAGCCCTTCATCTCCTCCTCTGCTGGCTTATTCTCCGTAATGTGCGAGAAGTTCAGCTTTTCGGGGATTCCATGAATGTGGTGCAATGGTTCAACGCAGTGTTGCGGGGGAGCGCCCCCCCCCCTCGCTCCCGCTCCCGATCCGCGCTCCGGGCGGGAGCGGGTCGGGAGCGCGCTCCCGAAATCGCTCCGCGCTCCCTAAAAAAAAATTCGCTCCCTGCCTTTTCGGGAGCGTTTTCGGGAGCGTTTTCGGGAGCGTTTTGCCTTTTTTGCATTTTTTTTTTTGTAGTAATGTTCGAAATGCAATTTTTTTTTAAAGAAACAAATAGTTTTTGAGTGGGGCAACTTAATGATCAAGTCTAGGCCCTAGTATTGATATGCTATTCATGGTAATGTTAAATTCTTAAAGTAAAAGTGACATTTTCTTTAATTTTCATTTTCATCCTTTTACTTAAATTTTTAACATTACCATGAAATGACTCAGGATGTTTGAGAGTGGTTTCGTCCTCATTGGATTTCATATGGAGAAAGTAGAATTTTAGATTTCATTCAAAATCCAGCAGACTTATCAGTTTTTCAGGATTTCAGGATTGGGGGATTGCAATGTTTCCATTGAATTTTGTCATGTATTAGGGTATGGAACTCATATTTAATCAAGAGTACCAATCCCTCTATGTACCTTGATGTTAGTGACATTGGTTGTCGAACTCCTCTATCATGACCCTTCTAAAAATGTACGCATCACTCAAACAAAATCTTGACTTGACATGCTATGCTTTTTCTATCTTATGTTAATGCTTAGAGGGTGATATTAATGACAAAGATCCCTATACAGATACAAAGGTAATGACAAAGATACCTCTGGATATTAATGCTTGGAGGGTGATATTAATAACAGAGATCCTGATTTTGCAACAAGACTAAAAATTAGACATTTCTCGTGGTGGCAAGAGGCCCAAGCATAAGAAATAGATAATAGATTTACTTCTCTTCTCTAGTTTCTAGTAGCTTTTATAACTATTGACTCTTTCATATTTATTATGATATTTTTTTAAACAATATATGACAATTTAAGTTTGAAGTTGGCAATTATAACTCATTAGTAATGAATTATGAATATGATGCTTCATGAAAGTTGAAAGTTGTTTCATTTCGTTTCATTTTATAACATTTCATTTCATGTTAGATATTATTTGTTGTAATGGTTACACTTAGCTTACAAGTACAACTTTGGTGATCAATGATGATAAATGTTATATATTGAATTTTGAAAGCTTGAAACTTTAAGATTGATGAATCATGAGACTCAATATGGTGTATGTTACTATGTTACTAACTTGCGGACGTGGTTGATGAAGATTATAACTTCTAGATGATTGTTGTTATATGGTTCAATCTATGCTTTTTTATGTTTTTTATATCTAATTCATCATTCTACATGTTTTTGTTGACATATATGTATCAAAAATTAAAAAATATAAAAAATATATATATTTTTAAAAAATCGCTCCGGATTCGCTCCCAAACCGGGGGCTTCTGAAAATGGTCGCTCCCGCTCCCGCTTCCGCTCCCGCTCCCCGCTTCCGCTCCCGCTCCAAGTAACACTGGTTCAACGGGACTCATCGCTGCTACAATCTTACTTTGCTTCCTCTGTTTAGAGAAGTTTCTCGGCTCAGGAATCGTTTCATGGAGATTTCTCTTAGTCATATATACCGGGAAAGGAATTCTGAAGCGGACCGTCTTTCTAAAGAAGGAGTAGACCGTGAGATGGGGTCGTGGGCTGTCTCAGAGGTTGATAATGGGTTTGTTCGGCCTGTTGAACAACCCATCTTCGCTTAATCTTTCTTCTCATTTCCTCTGTTCCTGTAAATATATGTGTGTGTTTCTGTTTTTTCCATGTCCCCATCTCTCTTATTTTCTCCCCTGCCGGATTTCTTGGGCTATTTTCCCTATTTGTGGATGCCCGGGCAGTGGTTCCAGTATTCTCGCAGCGGCTTCCAAATCCTCAATGATATTGTGGATGTTTATTGTGGATCTGCGTGGTCTTTTCTTCCAACGTTGCTGGTGGTTTTGGGGGCTTTGTTCCCCTTGCGGTGGCTCTTCTTTGATTAGCTGCGGGTCGTTAGGGTTGTGCTCAAATTCTTTGAGCGGTTTGGGAGGAGTTCTTCCCTCCTGCGACGGGTGTTCTGTCAGCGAGCAGTTTTGCTAGCTGAGTCTCGCCCTATTTGCTGGCGGTTTCAGGCTTGGCGTCTTACTTACATATTTTATGTAACCCTTTTTATTAATAAAAGGTTGGAATTTTTCTGTGGAAAAAAAACAATCACTTATTACAAAATTCCTTTATGACGCAATATTAGATAAGAAATTGTAGATAGAATATAATCAAATGCATAATAGAAGAAAGCGAAGAATACAATGAGACACAGAGAATTTAGGTCCAATGACCAGGGGAAAACCCAACTAGATTCTTCTTCTATTAGAAATCAATTATTCAACAGAGATACAGAGTACAATAAGAGATCAAGAGAATGAGTAAGATCACCCAAATCTGAACAAGTTGTAGCTTGAAGATCATTGGTAGTAACAGCAGATGCACACACTGAATAAACCTTCCCTTCAACTAAATCAACACTGAAGCACTAAATCAACCTTGGCTCACCACTCTCTAATTCTCTCTCTCACAATCATCTTCAACTCTCTCCAACTCTCTCTGAAGTTTGAATTCTTCTTTCACAATGCACAAGTAGTGGGGAGAAAAAATGAGGCACATCTATATTGGAGGAGCGACGAATCCATGCCATAAAGGAGTAACTTGCGTGCCAAGAGGAGTGTAACTCATGCCCATTTAGGAAATGTAACTTATGCCATTAAGGTGGTACACATGCTTTTGTAACTTATGCTCCTAAGAGAGTGTAACATATGCATTAAAGAGTGTGTAAAAGGAATATTTTATGACATGTTTTTATTGAGTGTAAGAGAGTTTAAGAGAATCTTTAAAGACATGCTTTAATCGAGTGTAAGAGAATGTAAGAGGAATATGTCATGTCAATTGTGAGAGTGTAAGAGAACATTATTGTGAGTCATGATTGAGTGACTTGAATTTCTTTTCAATAATAATATTATAGTATCATAAGAATAATAATAATAATATTAATGATAATATTGATGATTAAGTCGAAATTGAACTATTATGATTGATTGATGATCAGAAGGGTTTTCCATCAACAATACTTGATTATCAATTGATGCAAGGTGATTTATTATTTTTGGAAAGTCATACTTGAGACTTTCTATTTTTAGACTTTATATTTTTAGAAATTATATTTTTAGACTTTCTAATTTTAGAAATTCATCCCTCAGCTGCCAAATTTTCAACAAAGTTTGATAGATGACCATTTTACCATGTGAAGGAATGATGAAGTTTTGGAACATCCAAATTCTCCGATGAATTGTCAATGCAAAAGGAAGAGTCTATATGACTAGAAGAATATGATAGTTGATGGACTTGTCTTTGGATAAAGGAAAGTGTATATATCCCAAGTTGAGAGCGAGCTTGAAGAAAAGTGAATGACTTGATGAAAAGGGCATGAGAATGTTTGGGATCGAAGAATCGCTGAAGCACTATTAATGGCCATTCATGATCAATAAAGTTATGAACAAAACTTGGATGTTTTTGAAAGATGTGCTGAGGTTGAGTTAGGGTGTTGCTGAAGAAGTTAAAGAAGATAGCTTCCGACGAAGATGTGTTTGGATAATATGATGATAACCTAAGCAGCATCAGTATATTTGAAAATCCGAGAGGTATGTGTTAACTTGTATATATATTTGAAGGATTGTTGCTAATTGGGATTGTGATTGTGCAAAATCTCTCCATAAGAAGGTTGAATGTTTGAAGCATGCTTGGATTGGTGGACATATCTGGGAGAGATGAAGCATCTTAGGGCGACAAGATGTTGGGCAGGACACATGGTCGGCCTTTGATGATGTCTAGATCCCGAAGTAGGGAGGGTGGTGTTGGTCTTGGAGCTCCAACCTTTGATACGCACCTAGATCCTTGGGTTGGTGTTAGAGCTAAATCTTGATGGTACCTAAAGAGGCTAAAGCTTGGAACACACCTTAGTCCCACCCGATTAAATACTCTGGTCAAGTATCTAATATGTAGCATTGTGTGGGTTGTAACTCTTCATAGAGCATATCGTTTGGAGATCTTCCATGTACCTTTGTATATATGCTATATTATCGGATCCGCGGGGAGCAGGTTGCCGAAATGCAGATCCCCGGATCTGAAACAGATATGGATACAAATCTGGCTAGATACGTGTGAGATCCGCCAAGAAACGATTCTAAAATTTCTTGGAAACGAACCCTGCATACAGGACCCGTTTCACCCATCTCCATTGCGGATCCCGTGGTTTCGAAAGCATATTTGGCAACAACAAACTCTCTAACTTGCATCGCTAATTCATTGTTCGATTCTTTGCATTTTGGCATTTGTTTTAGACAATTTTACAGCTCTGTTTTCGCATCTTCTAAAAGGAAATCCTCATCGCCTATTGTAGTAACACTCACGATATGGTGACTGTACAATTAATTATAATCCTCGTTGCCCATTAAATTTAAACCATACACTATACTATTTGATATATTATTTAATTATAATATAAATGATGGAAAATAATAATAATATATATTTTGACATACGGTGAAATGGCATCCTCATAGTATTATAAAGATATTATAAATTTTGGCATACTGTGAAATGGCATCCTCATAGTATCATAAAGATAATATAAATTTTATAGATTTTGACATACCGATTAAAATTTAAAAAAGAAGTATAAAGTTTAATTATTTAATTATAATATAAATGAAAAAACACAATAAAAATTATAATGATTATAATTTTGGTTGGGTGTGATGTGGCTATGCTACAAAGTGTTGTCGCAATTTGCCCATGGTAAATAAAAATACTTCCCTTCCTTATATTTTATTTTACGATTTACATCACCACTCAAGTGGCCACTTTTTCTGTTTGGTTAAAAATTATCCTGCCCATGGTAATTAAAAATACTTCCCTTTTTTCACATTTTATTTTACCATTTACATCACCACTCAAATGGCTGCTTCTTCTGCTTGGTTTAAATTTTATCAGTAATTTTTTATTGGCATGACTCTAAAAATACTATAACATAAAATCTCTATAATTTTTTATAAGAAGTGGCCAATCTCTATAATATTTAATATACAATTAAATATGATGTAAGGCATTTAAAGATAATTATATTATAAACTATTAAATTCTAACCATAAATAATAATAATAATACCAAATTAAACTATAAATTAAATTATAAAATAGTTTAGATTGTGTAGTTTCAAAAGTATAAATTATAAACTATTTTTAGCCATTATACCTAAATTGAATTATTTTAAGTCATTGTTTGTTTTTCTATATTATTTTTTATGTTTAGTTTCAAGAATGTTGTTCTATATTACTTTTATCGTTTCGTTTTATTTTTATTTTTATTTTACGGGTCACTATCATGTGTTTAACTTTATAACTTATCTAATGATTTCATTTCAGTGCTAATGTTGTGGTTCATGAATGGTTTTTGATTTTGAACTTCAAATATGTTTTCAACTTTTTTAAAATTAAAAAAATATTATTATATATTTTTGTACTTGACATATCTTTGCCGTATCCGGATCCTGACTTTTCAAAATTTTGGCAAATCTGTATCCGGATCCGGATCCTGGTAACATAGTATATATGTAATTATGAATACCTCCCTAGTTAAGAGGGAGTGTTGAATAATGTAACTAGTGTCGGTCTTCATAATTATATTTATGTCATAATATAATGTAATGTATATGTCAAAGGAAAGAAAAAGAAAAATTTATTGTAAAAAAATTGACTTATTAAAGCATAGGTTTCATGCTTGGGTCAATGCTTGATAGGTCAAAGCCTCCATTGTGGGTTTCTAGGGCTTATGTCAAGAGTCCTTGTCCATGTCATCATATAATAGACCCTTCTTGGGCTTTATTTATCAATAAAGAAATCTATTTTTATGTAAAATGTGTCATTTAGGCCTCCTCCACCAAGTCAGCTTCAACCTAGACAAGTCGGCCTCATTGGGAGGCAGAATCCACTTTATAAAGGCAGCAACGCGACCTCATTTGGAGTATATTCACAAGAAGTTTGATTTGCAGTTGTTGGAGAAGAAAAAGAGTGAAACTCTTGGAAGAAGGAGAAAAACCCTAGCGAAGAAGTTTGGAGACCATTTTCTCTCTCTTTTGACTCACACGTGTGAAATTCTGAAGCTGCCAGAGGGCCGAAGTTGCAGGGCTGCAGTAGGGCTGAAATTCTGAAGCTGGGGACTGAAATTCTGAAGTTGGGGGCCAAAATTTTGACTTGAAGTTGGGTTGAAGCAGTTTGACAAAAGTTGACTTCTAGTGTTTGGTTCATCATCTTGGAAGGTTGACTTGGTGGAGGAGAAAGGTCTTTTGGTCTGGTCTAAGGTCTTGGATTGTCTCAAGTTTGATTTGAATCTACTAGTGGAAGAGTTTGACTAGGTTTTCCCTGCACAGAGGTTTTAGCCCTGGCTGAGTGCCTATATCTGGTGTCCTTGATCTTCATTTTTTTATTTGATTGCTTGATAAGAAGAAGATAAAAGAAGTATATAAAGAAAGTAAATAAGAACATAAGTATATCACAAGTAATTGTCAAGACAAGAAAATCTTTCTGCCTTTCTGGTTTTCTAACACCCCTGGTCTATCCTTTTTTGTTATCATGCCATTCAGATGGGGCAGGCCACAACTAGAAGAGAAAACTGGTGAACACCTTGAAACGCTATCAAGCTCACCAATGAACCAATGCCCCAATTGGCATATATCACTACTTTTACTATTGATGCCATATTGTATTTAATATCATCCAGTGGAGATGACAGGTATCACAGTTAGTGGGATGCCTCTTGCAAGCCCTTTTATTATATTGTAAAATAGCTATATACTTATTGTATATTTTTTTATATTAATGAAAGCAATTTTCAGTAAAAATAAAAATAGAAGAATATATAAATCTTACCTGAGACATCCTTCAAAAAATTTTGCAGTCTTTGTGCCCTTTGATTTAAGTTTAGGATTTATTATTATCTGCATCAAATCAAAGGAGAAAACTATAAAAATGTCAGAGGAGGAATTGATCTATATTCCATAGACTATAAACTGTCCCTGGTTTCAGAGAATTTGATGCACACTCAATCACGCACATGAATTTTCGGATTAGTTGAACCCTGAGCAAACATGAATCAAACATACCAAAAGATCAAACGGATGGCGTTCCTGAGCTTCAGCTTCCTCCTTTAGCGTAAACCTGATATATTCTTCCTTGTCTTCTACAACAATCATCTGCAATTCATCATTATTGAAACAAAGTTTAATCAGAAGACCAGTAGAAGCAGATGCATTTATTATTTTCATTTACAATGCAATCATACTCTTGCATATTTCAGAGATCATTTAAAAGCAACTGATTGGAAATAGCCAACGTCATATGTTGAAATCCTTTTAGCTCAAACAAAACAAAAGAGCAGCATCCCAATGATATGATAATGAAAACATTAAAATGTTGATTCATGGTCAATTTAAATCAAAAACATGAGCTCCTAAGCAAAACCGACGTACAACACCAGCAGAAGAAAACTTTCATCTAAATGAAGTAATTTTTAATGTTATAATTTTATCAGATCCATGTTGGATTGGGAAGTCAATCTTCAGTTCTATTTCATAGGATTCTATCCATCTAAGAGATAATCCTCTCCTTTTGCATTACATTTAAATGTGAACCTGTACTTTAGCTCCATATACTCACAACTCTTAATCAAAAGACAAATTTAATTGATATTAGAGATCATCTGCATAAATTACTATCTCAATCAATTATATCTTTTATATCCTGTGCCCTTGAACCGTACAGTAGTCTTGCAACTTCCTGCTGTAGTGCTTTGGACGAAAGGTCCAGATTAATATCCAATGCAATAGACTTTGCATTCAGATTTTGTGCTTCTTTGAAACAGTAACATTTTCTGTTCTTCATCTTGTTCCCCATTTTATGAAAAGTGAATACACGTCATTCTGACCCAGTCACCATAGCTGGTTGGTGAAGTGAGTTAGATGATCATATAGATGAAATTCAAGATGATGTCATAATGATTATACACCATGAGATAGACGATTAGTCCCCTTCAAACAGTTCCTTCTCATGTGAAGTAGATGAGTGAGGGTTATCAGATATGTTGATTTCAATTTCTTATCCCTTTATAGTCATTCAAAGAGATCATCTTCTTAATCTTTGTAGTAACCTAAAGTGGTAAGCACTATCTCCAAACTGATACAAATAGATCTAGAACAGCAATATCAAGAAACCTTAGAACCAAGCACACAGAAAGATAAACACAATGACATAATATTATCTTATGAAAAGGAGTAAGATACTAAGATATAAATGGGACAAACTCAACCATTTTTCCATCAAAATTATTTACTAAATCTGGTAGGAATTTTGCCAGAAGTTATAGTTCCACTTGATTGATGGGAACTTTGACCATATAACTTTTCCCTTGCAGGTCTAAGCCCATTTTAAAAAGAGCCAGATCATCAGAATTTCAAAAAAGAACAAGTGGATCAGGACAGAACTTTACCTTGCCAGAAAAACATAGACTTGCTAGAAAGGTTGAGTTTGTCCACTTTTTAACTTCACTCCATTATGAAATACGTAAGTCAATATTACACTGGAGTTCACCTCCTTATAAAGGTTTAGATAATGGGCGAGCATTTTCCACTTATGAATGTGGGATACACCGCTTTACACAAAAAGTGAATAAAAGCATAAATTAAACTACAACCTAAAGTAATAATGTGACTTCGTTACAAAAGTTAAGCCCTATATTCTAACACATACCACTTGCTCAGGTCCCACTTATGAACCACAATCAGATATTTCCTTTACCTTAACCTGGTTGTGTTAGTTGCAGTGAATGCTCTTGTTAGTCTGGCAGTGATAACTGATACAGTTTCCCAGTGATAAAATTGTCCAAGATGCCAGATTTTTTTGGTCCCTTACAACATTTAGCTACCTTAGCTCAGTAGAAAAAAGATAACTAGGACATGGCCACTTGTAGAAGTGAATTTGAACTTTGAAGTATAATTCCAATTTCCACTACCTAATAGACAGAGAAGAGAAAAGTGTTCAGTGCCTTCAGACTAATTCAAACTCAAATGATAAAGAAAGATAATAATGACAGTGATCTCGCTAGAGCAACATGCAGTGAAGTTGCCGCCGCAGAGGATATTGTGCTTGATAGGAGAAAATTGTTTTCAGGAATTCTAGAACCTATCAATAACCTGGTGATGTAAGGTTTTATCAAAACATTTTCCTAGTTAAGTGTGTAGGCCTCTTGTAAATCTTCTAAACAACGCACTTGAGTTTCTTGCCTTTTTTTTGTCAAAGAAACACGCACAAATAATACACAACGTAAGACAGAAAATGTATTTTGGCAATATTATTCCACAATGTAGTGTTCTAGTACATAAATGAGAAAAGGCACGTATGTCACATAACTTGTATAACGACCAATATTTAATTCCTTTATTAATTATGTAGCATAACTTAACACTTTATTCATGACCCTGTTATTAACTTATTACTTTAAAACACAAAGTGATATAATTACAAAAGTACCCCAAGCATATTAAAGATGATCAATATAAAAATTTACAAGCTCTACAACTTATAAATTCGTCTCGATTTCTTTCAATGTGGTTTGGACCCAAAATATTGCTAGGAAAGCCCTGAAACAGGTTTGGAAGTTCAGGGCCTTAAATTGCTTGAAACTGCTTGACACTGTCCAAACCCATCTAAGTGGTCCCTTACCATCCCAAATGGTCCAATTGAATGCTTGGGTCAGTTTTCCCCCTGAAAAGCAATGGTCTCCATATCAACCTCTCTCCAGTCCAAGTGAGGCAACTTACAGAATTTGGTTCCTGGTGAACCGCTTCCCTTGATGGAAGAACTACCCAACCTCTGCTGAATTGTTAGAACCTTTGGTTGAAATGAACAGATATCTTTCTCCTTGTGACACAAACATTATACCCTGCTGAGTGCTAGTCAAGTGACTGTGGTGGTAGGGGACAACTTCCAGTATCCTGAAGGGTTCCTGAAGGGTTGATCTCGAAGTGATGATAACACTACCGGGTCTGGACTGACCAATAGCAGGTCATTTCCTTGTGTAAGGATGACCAAGCTGAACATTACAGATTCTGAGGGGGGGCATATCGTGAAGTACTTCATTCTTGAAAGGATTGATGGTGTATGACCAGAGGTATTAGTAATTACTAATTATCATATATATTTTTTATCCTAATTTACCCGACTGACCGTGTAGGGCTAGGGGTGAAGTGCCATTGGCAACTCAAGTATTTTTAAAAAATATGTTGAGATCAAACTTTTCTGACTACCACTATCAACAATGAAATTCAAAGTTGTTCCCTTCACCCATAACTATGAATGTGAGAGTCACTCTTTCTCCTTTGTCCACGTGGTTGTACTTGTGCAGTGGCAATGACAAGGTATGGATCTACAACTAATCTATCTAGTCTCTGAAAGCACTGGTGTTGCACTAGTACAGGTTCTGGCGTAGACATGGGTTCCAAGGTATGCATATTTAATATCAAGGCTTATCGAGCATGACAGTCCTCCTTTACATGTGACTTAACTCTATGGATATCAAACCATTTTTCTGTATCCTTTGGCTTTCACAAATGATCCGGAGGTTGGGTGTGCCAGATTTGTTCTCATTTTATTATTTCTTATTTCCTTTCTATTTGAACTTCTCCTCGACTGCATATTGGTAGGCCACTTCCAAAATTGGATGTCCAAGAATTCCATTTTAGTGTAGATGTACCCATGTAGACTGGTGTGGTGCTTGACGATGGGGTACCTCTCGTTGTTCTTAATACCCACCGTTGCAACACATGGTCATGAAAGGAATTGCTGTAGTCATATACAAACCAGTGTTGATAATATCGCCGAAATATCGGCGATATTCGCAAATATCGCGATATTTTCGGCGAGCCAAAATATCGCCCCGAAAAAATCGCGATATTTGCTTGTTTTGAATTTCGCGCGAATATTTACGAGATTTCGGCGATATTTTCATAAATATCGCGCGACGATGGTAAATATCGCCGGCAGAGTTTATAAATTGGGTTTTTGTTTAACGTCAATGCGTCATTTCGTTTTCGTGAGCTGGAGACGCTGCGAACAGTGCGAAGGAGGGTTTGAACTTTCGCTGCGAAGGAGGGTCTACAGCCTACAGGTATGCTATTATTAATTTATTACTATCATCTAGATTCTATGTGAATGCCGGATGCCCCACCGTTATAATCAACAATGCACATTTTATTATTTTAATGTCTTTTCTACATAGCGTATGATGCTTCAAGCCGTAATACTGGATTATAGTGTTCAAGCCGTAATACTGTCATGACTCATAACTTTTATACCATTCCACTTGGTTTCACGGTTCACCAACCCTCTTACACTCTATAAATCCTCAATAAACAGACTACAAAATTACAATGATTATTTGCTAGTGTTGGGCTGCCAATTCGTTGCTGGGAAGTCATTTTGGTAGTGAAAACTCATAAGTTATAACCACATTGGATTTGCAGCGTGTTTTCATTGCATTCGACTGTCAACTATCATTGATATGTAGCATTAGTCACGTATGTATTATAAATGTTTTTAAATGGTTATTATACACATTAAAAATGGTTATTATACCTTGCTGTCCCCTGACTCTTTGTTTTGAGGTGGTTGTGGTGGGTAGACATACTGGGTACACATCCCCACTTACCCACACTGATGTACCGGAAACTTGGTGTAGCATAGCTAGAAAGTGAAGGGATCAAAATTTCAAATAAAGAAACATGGCCTAATCTGAGATGATGCTGTCACAAGGGGAAGGGGGATTTAGCCAATGCTTATAATCTTAAACAAGTGTGGAGAGGTCAATGCACATTGCAATGTACTTGATGAATGCTATCCTTGGGAGGCCTGGATTAATATGGCTTTTTGGATTTACATGAATCACAAATACATCCATATTTATGGTATTTGATGGAATAGTAAACCATAATAACATTTCCCTTAGCTGTATTTGGGATACAAGACATCACGGGGCTGCTGGAGGGGGAAGTTTATAATTGTGAATAACTTTTGTTGGAAAAGATGAAGGCCTGTGCAGATGCACTGAAAGTGACTCTAAGGCCTGTGTTATCTCCTTAGTTAATCCCTTTGCTTTTGAGGGTCAACAAGTAACCAACATCATGATCAAACTTTCAAAGTAATAGATGCTGTATAGGTAGCAATGAGCATATTACTCTGCTGCCAAAGTTAGCATACCTGTAAACCTGTATAAAGATATGGCTGAACCTGTAAAATTGCAGCGTTGCATGGCTGTATAGATCTGTATAGGAGGGTTTACAGGTACAGGGTGCATGATGTTTATCCTTGCTTGTGATTGTTATTGCTCTTACACTTTTAATTTTTAAAAGCTAGGCTATTAAAAATTTAATTTTCTTTCAAGACCTTTGGATTTTTCTTGTAGAACTTTGTTAAAGTTTAGTCCATTTGTCTTTGAAGAATGAGGATTTGATATTGAGACCTGCACCCATGGAATTTCGTAAATTCGTATTACTTATTAAGTTATTAAGTTACTAATTCCAAATTTTTTTTGGTGCTGTAGGTTTCCTTTTGAGTTAGCCCACTACAAAATACAAATATGCCAAAAAACTTGGACCCATTTTGGGAGTATGGGATCCCTGATGGTGGGACAAATCGTGCATATCTTTCATGCAAATTGTGTGGGGACAAGATGACAGGTGGGGTTACACGACTGAAATACCATCTTGCTAGACTCACTGGACATGATGTTGGCATTTGTCAAGTTTCTAGTCCGGAGCTTATACGAAAAGCTCTTGAGGCAATTGAAGAAAAGGACAGAAAGAAGGAAGAGGCGGAAAGAAACAAAGCTGAACGTGCAGGTAGATCTTTCGGGATATCTTCTCCTGATTTTGATGTTCAGGGTAGTGGCCCTACTAGCCCTAGTGGGAGGGGCTCCACAACTGGCACACCATCACATGCTAGCGCTACTGCTAGTGTGAATGCGAGGTCATCATTTTTTGTTCCACGAACAGGAGCTGGAGCACAACCTGGCATAAAATCGCTTTATAAACAAAAGGAGAAGCAAGAAGCAGATAGAGTCATGGGGAGGTGTATTTTTTGGAGCGACTTACCTCTCAGCATCACAAAAACCAATCCATTTTGGCAACCAATGTGTGATGCTATTGCTGTTGTGGGCCCAGGGTACAAAAGTGCCACATATGAGGAGTTGTGGGGGCCAATTCTTCAAGCAGAAAAAGAGGACATCAACTCTAGATTGGCGGAGTTGAAACAGACATGGGAAGTCACTGGATGCACAGTGATGTCTGATGGTTGGACAGATAGGAAGGGTAGGACCCTTCTAAATTTCTTGGTACATTGTCCTAAAGGTACCATGTTTATTAAATCGTTGGATGCATCAGAACATATCAAAGATGCAGCAACGATATGTGAGTTGTTAGATGGGTTCATTCAAGAGATTGGTGTGCAGAATGTGATGCAAGTCGTAACAGACAATGCAGCTAATTATGTGTCTGCCGGCAGAATGCTTATGGAGAGGCATCCCACATTGTTCTAGACTCCATGTGCAGCGCATTGTCTTGATTTGTTGCTTGAGGATATGGGGAAACTCTCCTTCATCAAGGAGGCAGTTGTTATGGCTAGGAGCATCCCCAAGTTTATTTATAACCATGCTTTTGTTCTTAGCCTTATGAGGAGGTTCACTAGAAACAAGGAGTTGCGGCGTCCTGCCATTACATGTTTTGCCACAACCTTTATTACTCTTCAGTCTTTGCTTCGATGTCAGTACGAGTTGAAGCAAATGTTTGTGTCTGATGATTGGCATGCTTGTAGATACAGCAAGAGACCTGATGGGAGAGCCATTGCAAAAATGGTGTACTCTGAGACATTTTGGCGTGGAGTACAAGAAGCATGTGCAGTTAGCGAACCTATAGTAAAGGTTCTTAGATTGGTGGATGGAGAGAAGCCTGCAATGCCTTATTTGTATGAGGGCATGGATAGGGCCAAGGAGGCCATTCGTTCCTATTATGCAGACAAGGGTTATGCTGGCCTTAATAGGCAGATGATGTTATGGGATGTGATCGATAATCGGTGGACAGGGATGCTTCATCGACCCATTCATGCAGCAGCACTCTTCCTCAACCCTGCATTTGCATACAAATGCAAATTTCGTTTTGATGGCGAGGTGATGGAAGGGCTCCATACCTGTATTCAGAGGATGGTACCTGATTCTGAGCTTCGTAGCAAAATCAAGCGCGAGGTACAGAGTTATCAGGATTGTGTTGGCCTATTTGGCTTTGATGATGCCATTAAGGAAAGGGCCCTCTTCATGCCACGTAAGTGACAAGTCATCACTCATTAGAAATTAGAAATTTGAATTTAATTATGTTTTAACTTTTAACTTTTAAGTTTTTGAATTTTTTATTTCATTATTTTGTTGTAGATCTTTGGTGGCGAAGCTATGGTGCAAGGGTACCAAATTTGCAAAATTTGGCTATACGAATCTTGAGTCAAACATGTAGCTCTTCAGGGTGTGAGCGCAATTGGAGTGTATTTGAGAAAATACACGCCAAAAAGCGCAACAGGTATAACTTTGAACTCAAGCCTTCAGTTGAGCAATTACACTTATTGTAATTTTTAATTTTTAATTTTTAATTTATGACCTTCAAGTGTCAAGAGTCAAGAGTCAAGACTCATTACTTTTTTTGACACTCTTACAGGTTGGAGTTCGCACGCCTCAACGATTTGGTGTATGTGCATTACAACATCCGACTTCGAGTGAGGCAAATAGAATCACCAGTGGATCCAGATGCCATTTCCTTAGACAATATTGATGTATTGTCTCCGTGGAGGGTGGAGTCTCAGGAGCCCATATTGGAGGAGTCACCTTCATGGTTGGAGGAGCCAGTGGCAGATGATCCATTAGAGCAGGGGCAGCAAGAGGAGGACTCGAAGTCAGAGGAGCAGCAGCACTTAGAGGAGGAGCAGGAGGAGCTGGAGGAGGAGGACACTGCGGGAGCATCAGCATCAACACCATCTGCTATAGATATAGGAGAGCATAGCTCCATGCCTATCACTCATTATTTGACATTAGGTGCAGAGGCAGTGTCAGGGCCTTCTACTACTAGGGGCAGGCCTGACAAACAGCCCATCATGTTTTCCCGTAAAAGGGGGAGAGGGCAGTAGATAGATAGCTGCTAGTTTTATTTGTTATGCTACATGTAACTCATGATGATGAGATACTTTTATTATTATATGTGATGTTATTTTGTATTGGTTCTCCACATTTGAGTCCTTGAATGGACAATTATCAGGGATTAGCACGATTTGGTATCGCCTTTGATATATCATTTCTATTTGACATCATATATATCAGTGTTTTCTTCATATTTATGTGCCAATGTGTTTATTTCATGTTGTTATTGCTTTATATGTTTAAAAATCTGAAAAAAATGAATATATTATGCATTTTTTATGCTTGCTTTTGTTGTTTAAATTCTGAACATGAAGATGTTGCTCTAAAAATTAAAATAGTTTCTTGAGTGTTTGCTGGGCACTGTATAGTTATACTCATTTAATGCCAATTTTTTGTTTTTTTTGTGCCCTAGGTTTGAATTAGTTCACTACAAATGTCAAATATGCCAAAAGCCTTGGACCCATTTTGGGAGTATGGGGAGGCTGTTGGTGGGGCAAATCAGGCATATATATCATGCAACTTGTGTGGGACCAAGATGTCAGGAGGGATTACACGATTGAAATACCATCTGGCTAAACTCTCTGCATATGATGCAGATGTGATGCCTTGTATGGTTTCTAGTGCAGAGGTTATACAAAAAGCTCGTGAAGCAATTGCTGAACAAGACAGAAAGAAAGCTGCTAGGGAGAGGCCAATGGTCTCAGATAGATAGCTGCTAGTTTTATTTGTTTTGCAACTTTTGCTACATATAAGTTTATAACTCATGATGATGAAATACTTTTAAAGTTTTATATATGTGATGTTGTTTTGTTTGAGTCCTTGATTGGACAATTATCACTATCAGGGATCAGCAGGATATGTGATGTTATTTTAATTTTTGTTTGAGTCCTTGATTAGACAATTATCAATTTATCACTATCAGGGATCAGCAGGATTTGGTATCGCCTTTGAAGTTTGATGTATCATTTCTATTTGACATCATATATATCAGTGTTTTCTTCATATTTATGTGCCAATGTGTTTAGTTCATGTTGTTATTGCTTTATATGTTTACAAATCTGAAAAAAATGAATATATTATGCATTTTTTATGCTTGTCGATATTTGCCGATATTTTCGCCGATATTTCCGATAAGATATTTTCCGGACCCTCGCCGATATTTTCCCGATACCGATATTATCAACGCTGATACAAACTACTCTTGACCGTAGTATAATAGTTCAACAAACTTGGTGCACTAGTCATCTTAATTTACCAAGAGGAAATAATCCTCTTTGAGAGTGTCCACAAAATCTCCCAAGTGGGGCCTATGTCTTTAAATAGGGGAATTCCATCTTCTATTAATTTAAGGGGTAGCATTGGATGTGCTCTAGCCACGAAAATTGGTGGAGAGGCTAAGGCACATGAGATCTCCAATACCTAGAAAGGGTTTGGGCAGATTCTAAACAGTTTGGGAGATATTAAAATAATTAATATTTTTAATGGAGTCCCTAAGTCTAAACTTAGGGAAATTAAAATATAAATGTGAATTAATATAACACTGTGTTATAAGGGTCCAAAAGTCATGGATCAAGCCAGAGTTAATCTTAGTCGTTGATTAGGGACTTAATATCGGTCGTTGATTTGTCAACGAGAAAAGCATAAGAGGAGGCTTGAGAGTCACTTGGAGGACACACCAAGAGATCAAGATTTCGACTTTCTGGGGTTGGGTTTGCTGAGAAAGTTGAGAGAGTGATCATATTTGCAGCTCAAGGACAATGAATACAGAAGCAGAGAGGCAGAGGTAGCACCAGGAGGATCAGCACAGTAGCCGAAGAGAGGGATGCAGAAGCAGCCAAAGGTTCACGCAGAGCCAGCCAAGGCTCACGCAGAGGTAGCCAGGAGCCGCACAGTGCTTCAAAGGGCCAGCGTGGGTGACGCAAAGGGCCAGAGGGCTGACGCAGTGCCTCTAGAGGCTGACGCAGGCCAAGCCTGAGTGACGTTGGGCTAAAGCTGAGCTAGAGAGAGGCTACCGCAGTCCCTAGAGGCTGACGCTGGGGTTTCGTGTGGTAGATTGGAGCTGTGGAGCTGCCGGAGTGTTTATCCAGGGTTTCAACCAGAATATCTGCTTCCGAGTAGAGAGGTACTACTGCCGAGATTTTTCTCTGTTGGGTGAGTCAGATTTGGCACCCAAATTGTATTCTGAAATTGCTTAATAAATCAAACCCTCAGATTGCTACACCGGTTTTCCCGCATTAGGTTTTTCTGGGGACATTAGTCCAAAAACAATGGTGTTACTTGTGTGCTTGTTTCTATTTCCTTCAGTTGATGATCTGTAATGTGTTGAGCATGCATTTGTATTTATTTCCAGTATTTACATGGTAAATAACTTGTTAATTAACAGAACAAGTAGGTAGGAATAAATCAATAAAGTGCATTAAGGGTTTCTAACATGTCAGACTTATAAATTCCAACATGGTATCGGAGCATGGTTGCAGATCACAAGAGAACTGAGGACATCAGTCGAGCAGAGCAGCATCAGCAGAAAACAGTTGTCCAAAGCGACAAAAGTTGTTCCTAGCATAGTAGCAGCAAGGAAGGGGTGACGCAGTGTCTGCATCATCAAGATTGAGCCAAGAAGAGGTTGTGTAGAGGCTGAGGGAGGCAAAGATAGGCTCACACAGAGCCACGCAGAGGCCAAGAGGGCTGACGCAGTTGGCTGAGAAAGCTAATTTGCTGGTGTCGGGATTGCACAGAGCCTAGGAGTTCTAACCTTCAGTTTGTTGGGGTTTAGGAGGCTATGGGTAAGTTGCAAAGTGGAGCTGGTGGGGTACTGTAGTTAGAACAGTACCTAACAAAGCAAGACCAAGGTAGAGGGAGTTGTTGCCGAGGTGGATTTCTAGCCAAGGAATCCAGATCAGTGTCGCAGTTGCACAAACGATTGGAGAGGGGCATCTCGACATTGGCAGAAGGGTTTCCAGGAGGGAAATCGAGGCTTAGAGGAGTCATACCAAGAACTTCCAGGAGGGAAGTAGAGGAGCAGTGAAATGGCACTACACGGAGTAAGAGACAAAGATAGTGCTGTAGCTGGAGAGAGGGACACAGAAGCAGCCAAGGGTTCACGTAGAGCCAGCCAGGGCTCACGCAGAGCCAGCCAAGAGCTGTGCAGTGCTTTAGAGGGCCAGCGTGGGTGACACAGAGGGCCAAAGGGCTGACGCAATGCCTCCAGAGGCTAACGCAAGCCAAGCCAAAGTGACGTTAGGCTAAGGTTGAGCCAAAGAGAGGCTGACACAATCCCTAGAGGTGGACGCTGGGGTTTCGTGGGGCAGATTGGAGCTGTGGAGCTGCCGGAGTGCTTATTCGGGGTTTCAGCCAGAATATCTACTTCCGAGTAGAGAGGTACTACTGCCGAGATTTTTCTCTGTTGGGTGAGCTGGATTTGGCTCCCAGATAGTATTCTAAAACTGCTTAATAAATCAAACCCTCAAAATAGTTGCACCGGTTTTCCCGCATTGGGTTTTTCCGAGGACATTAGTCCAAAAACAATGGTGTCACTTGTGTGCTTGTTTCTATTTCCTTCAGTTGATGATCTATAATGTGTTGAGCATGCATTTGTATTTATTCCCAGTATTTACATTGTAAATAGCTTGTTAATTAACAGAACAAGTAGGTAGGAATAAATCAGTAAAGTGCATGATGGGTTTCTAACATGTCAGACTTAGAAATTCCAACAAGAAATGCATCCCAATAATGCTTGACATGGGGGAGTGCTTTCAAAAGTGCAAAAGTAATATTCTCCTTATCAGAAAAGCTATTAACAAAGAAGTAAACTTCTAACTAATCCAACCATCATTCTAATGGGTCTAGACTCTAAATATATCTTTCCTTCAGATTGAGGGATGTCAATATTTATTTGTTCCTTGAAAGACATTTGTACTTTGAAGGGATGGCTTGTTGAAGAAAATGCAGTCGTGGTTGTGGGGATTCATTGCATAATCTGGACAATATGGACCATCGCCTCATTTCTTTGCTTCACAAGGACTTCAAAGAGTAACCGTTTGATAGAATCTCTTACTCCCCCTTCATTCTCTTTTGTCATCTGAGATTGTTTGGACTGGTGAAAAGGAACGTAGTCAAAGGGTCACGCATCTGAAGACCGAACTTCCAATATCTTGACCTCATGCAACGGGACATGCACCATGGAGCAGAAGGCTCTAATACCATTGATTGTAATTTAGGTGGAAATCCAATGTACACACTAATTTGCAGAAATTGATGTGTATAACAAAGGATGGAATGCAAAGAAAAGAAATTACAAAAATAAAAACACAAACTGACAATGGTAAAACAATCACACAATTTATGATCATTGCATACATGGTGGTGGGAATCGAGAAGAGATGCTCAACTACTTTCATGTGTCAAAGAAACCTATGACAAAAGGCGAATGCCTTTGTTTTATTACGAAAGTGTCAAAATGAAAAGACAGAAACCTTACTCCTAAGCGTTGGTAAGCCATCAATCACAGCCACCAAGGTGCAGAATATGTGGTCAACTTAATGGGGAAATAAGTTTCACATACAAGCTTCATTGTGGGTGACCTTTGCATCATTAAAGCTCTTGACAATCTTGATGACAAGGAAATCCCTGTCAATCATTTTTTCTATGGTCTAGACCCCAAAAGTTGTCGGGAAAGGGCTGAAACAAGGAAATTCAAAACCTAAAATTGCTCAAAACCACCCAACACTATCCAAACCTATCTAAAAGGTCCCTTACTGTCCTGGACAGTCCAAATGTGTTACGAGATCCTATATCCCCTACCAATGTGGTCTATGAACCTACAATCAACTACTAAAGGTGGGTAATAAATGACTTTAATGAACACTAGGGCCACAAATTAAGATGACAGTGATGATACAAGGTGGTGCATCCATTACAGCAACACCCCCCCTTAAGCTTGACTTAGGGGTCAGGAAGAGGCATTACAAGTTATCCCTCTCAATGACAATTCCTTTCATCCCAAGCAAAGTGCTAAACTTGAATAATTCAGCATTTGTCATAGGTTTGCTAAAGATGTCGTGAATCACATCTTCACTGAAGCAATAATCCCATCGAATAACTTTCTCATGTATCAGTTGCTAGATATATGTATTTCTCATGGACCTCCAAATATGGTCTTCAAGTGATATACTAAATGGCCAACAATCTAAAGTGCATCGTGAGTATCATAGTGAAGTAACATTAGTGATTCCTCACAAACCCCAAACTCATCCAAAAGTGTCGAAATCCATACTTCTTACTTTGATATGACACCACCTATGTACTTGGCCTTGGTGGAAGAAAGGAAAATCATATGGTGCTTCTAGTTTCACTAGGCAATGAGACTTGAACCACTAAAGAAGGTATAACCAAAAGTAGACTTTTGCTCAATCCAATCTCCAATGCAATCCAAATCGATGTATCCAATGAAAGTCACCTAACCTCTATAAGAGTACTAAATACCAATTTGGTAGTGTACCCTTCACATATCTTAAAAACTTATTTTTTGCAAGCCAATGAATTTCCTTCTGCTCTTGCATATATCTATAAACTAGAACCAGATGAACAACAAAGGTGATATATGATCTCCTATGAGTCAAGTACATGAAAGTACTAATAAACTACCGATAGAAATTAGCATCCACCTTCAATGAAGTACACTTAGTAGTAAATTTGACTCAAGATTGAAATGGTGTAAGACAAAGTGTGACATCTTCCATGCAAAACTTTTTTACAACATCAAGAACATACTTAGGCTACGAGATGGCAATAACCCTATCTAGTTCCAAAACTTGAATACCATGAAAATACTGCAAAAGACCCAAAATAGTGATTTCAAAAGTTCTCATCTGCTTCTTATTCTACACACTACTAATCATGTCAATACTATTACCTATAACAATCAAATCATCTACGTAGAGGATAAGGACCAAAAGTTCACCAGTGAAATTTTGGCATAAAGGTTGGGATCTAACAGTAACAAGTGAAACCACTACAAAGAAAGAATTTATCAATCTTCTCATACCATGCATTGGAGGTTTGCTTCAACTGCAGGAATTTACAGGGTAAGTTCTTCAGATAGAACACCAAAGGACACCGCTCACAACAGATCACAAATCAATACACCAATATTGTTGACGTGGTTAAAACCTGCAAAGAGGGAAACAGTCCACGGCTTGAGCCAACACGACCACTTCAGGCAATTTATTAATAAAAGAATGAAAATTTACATAAGCTTCTCTCATGAACGGTTACACTACAAATGACCCTCCATGCTCTTTAAATAGAGATCATGGATCAATCGGGTGTTAAGCCACAGATCAAGTGTTGGTAATACCGAGGAGAGAATGAACCGCCGGATCACTTCATGTCTAGAACATATCATGACCGTCAGATTGTAAGTGACAAAAGTATATAGTAAAGAAACACACTTTACCTAACTCTACACTAAACCAAGTTATACTTAACTATTTCCTATGTGTTGGAATATCCTAACATCAACCCATACAAAGACTTCTCCAACTTGAGGACAAGTTTGGAAGTACCATCCTCGGCAAAACCTTTGTAGGAATTTACAGGGTAAGTTCCACAGAAAGAATACCAAAAGGACACCGCTCACAACCAGATCTCAAATCAATACACCAGTATTTTTGACGTGGTTAAAACCCTCAGAGTGCAAGGAGGGAAACAGTCCACGGCCTGTCCCAACGTGGGTACTACAGGCAATTTATTAATCAAAGAATGAAAATTTACATAAGCTTCTCTCATGCACGGATTACACGAACAATGACCCTCCATGCGCTTTAAATAGAACTCATGGACCAATCGGGTGTCAAGCCACGGATCAAGTGTCGGTAATACCGAGGTGAGAGTGAACCGTCGGATCACTACATATCGTGACCGTCGGATTGTAAGTTACAAAATGTACAACGGTAAAGAAACACACTTTACCTAACTCTAACCTAACTCTATACTAGACCAAGTTGAACTTAACTATATCCTATGTGTCGGAATATCCTAACATCCCCCCTTAAGAACAACTTGGGATAGGATTGAAGGATTTACAAATATGACACAATAGGAGAAGGAAGGAGGCACTAGAGCCTATCCCCCCTTAGTGACAACTTCCTGAACTCCAAGCATATATCGAAGTTTAGTGAACTTCGCCTCTGTGAGAGCCTTTGTGAAGATGTCTGCAACCTGATCATCTGTTGGACAATATTGCACTTCAAGAACATGGTCATGAATGAGCTTTCTGATGAAGTGCATGTGTAGTTCAATGTGTTTGCTGCGCTGATGCTGGACTGGATCTTTGCATAGCTGAATGGCACTTTGATTATCACACCAAAGTGTGGTTGGATGCTGCTGCTCAAAGCCAAACTCTGATAGGATCTGACGAAGCCACAAGGCTTCCTTACTAGCTTCCACGGCACCACGATACTCTGCTTCTGCTGACGAAAGAGAAATGGCAGCCTGTTTCTTACAAGCCCATGTAATAGGTCCTGAACCAAGAGTGAAGACATAACCGGCAGTAGACTTCCGATCATCAAGGTCACCAGCCCAATCAGAATCAGTGAAACCAACTAACAGAGGAGCTGCTTTGGCACTGTAATGAATCCCAAACTGTACTGTACCTCGAACATAACGAAGTATTCTTTTAGCTGCTTTCCAATGACTTTCACGGGGGTTTTGCATAAAACGAGCAACAAGGCCAACAGCAAAGGAAAGATCAGGACGAGTATGGGTTAAATACAAGAGTTTTCCGACAAGTTGACGGTATAAGGTAGCATCAACTTCAAGAGAAGTACAAGAGACTGAAAGTTTGACTCCAGACTGAAAGGGAGAAGGGGCTGGCTTACAGTCTTCCATGTGAAAATGACGAAGAATATCACAAGCATACTTGGACTGGGAAAGGAAAATACCCTCTTGGGATTGCAAGACTTGAAGACCGAGAAAATAGTGTAAGTGTCCTAAGTCTGTCATTTCAAATTTCTTTTTAAGGCTGGACTTCACATGGTCTATAAGGTTGGGATCACTACCAGTAAGAATAAGATCATCAACATAAAGAACAAGGATGATAAGAGAGTTGCCCACTTTCTTGGTGTAGACAGTATTGTCAGAATGACACCTAGAAAAGCCAGATTCTAAAAGAAAGCTATCCATTTTGGCATACCAAGCCCGAGGAGCTTGCTTGAGGCCATAAAGGGATTTCTTAAGTCGACAAACAAGGCTGGAGTCTGTTTGTATGAAGCCAATGGGTTGTTCCATATAGATTTCTTCCTGCAAGTCCCCATGCAAGAAGGCAGATTTAACATCCATTTGATGGACTTCCCATTTTAAAGAGGTAGCAAGGGAAAGAACAAGGCGGATAGAGTTCATTTTGGCAACAGGGGAGAAGGTTTCAGTGTAGTCAATGCCTTCAACCTGTGAAAAGCCCTTAGCAACTAGACGAGCTTTATGTTTATCAACTTTCCCATCTGGTCCATACTTGGTTCTGTAAACCCATTTGCATCTAACAAGTTTGCGTCCCTTTGGTAGAGGAACAAGATCCCATGTATCATTTGTCATCAATGAATGATATTCTTCATTCATAGCTGCTTCCCAATGTGGATGGCCTGAAGCTTCTACAAAAGTGTCAGGATCATGATTTACTGGAGCTTGAGCCAGTAAAGAAGAGGCTCTTTCAAACTGAGAACGTGTACGTCGCTGATCTGTAGGATCACCGGCAAGATCACCTGCTGCATCCCGAGTAGCACGGACCCATCTTGGAAGTTGAGGATCCTGAGAAGGTGGGGGAGGATTATCATCCTCGCTTTCATCATCAGAAGAAGAAATGTTTTCAAAGATAGAAGAGATAGGAAGAGGTGGCACATCCGCCGGACTAGGCTCGCAGGCCGATTTATTTTCATCAAATTTTACATCTCTTCTAATGATAACATTTTTGGACTTAAATGGAATAAGTCTATAACCTTTTACATCTTCAGAATATCCAACAAAAGTACATTTCTCACTCTTAGGTTCTAAAGCTTTATGCTTTTCATCTGGAATATGGGCCCATGCTTCACTTCCAAACACACGAAAGTGACTTACATCTGGTTTAATGGAACTCCAAGCTTCTTCTGGAGTGATATTCTCTAGAACCTTAGTAGGAGTGCGATTGATTATATAATTTGCACAATTAATTGCTTCGGCCCAAAAACTAAGACTGAGTCCTTTAGATTGCAGCATACAATTAGCCATTTCCTTTAAGGTGCGATTTTTCCTTTCAGCTACACCATTTTGTTGTGGAGTGTATGGAACAGTATGTTGCATTTGAATTCCATTTTCGGTGCAAAAGTTGATGAATGCGTTTTTAACATATTCTCCACCATTATCAGTTCTTAGCTTAAGAATTTGATGTCCAGATTGTTTTTCAACAAATGCTTTGAAGGCCAAAAAAGTGGTAAATACTTCGCTCTTGAGTTTTAAGAAGTATACCCAAGTGCGTCTGGAGAAATCATCAATGAAAGTTAAGAAGTACTTGCAGCCAGAGAATGAAGCAACAGGAAGAGGACCACATAAATCACTGTGCACAAGCTGTAAAGGGGCTGAGGCGTGCCAAGAGGCACGTTTGTCAAAACTGTCCCGATGATGTTTTCCGAGTACACATCCGGAACAAACACCATCTTTGCAAGATACCATAGGAAGACCTGTCACCATATTTTCTTTACATAGATGCTGAAGGGAGCGATAGTTTAAGTGACCAAACCGCTCATGCCAAAGTTTGCTCACTTCATCATTATGAGCAACAAATACTGAGGGAAGATGGGATGACCCAAAGTTGTGAAACTTATACAACCTTTTGGAATCATCAGCAAGACCAGTAGCTAGAATCTGTTTAGGATCTTTTAGATCCTTGATTACAACATCATGAGGTGAAAATTCAACAATTTTACCTTCACCTGAATGAGTTATCTGATAGACAGATAGAAGGTTGCAGGATAAGTTTGGAACACATAATACATCATTGAACTGACCATTGTCTAGATGAACAGTTCCAGTCCCTACAACATTAAGAGATCTATCATCACCAATATATATATTTTTGGTGTTACAATCATTTAAAGAAGAAAACATGGCTTGGTTTTTGGCCATGTGACAAGAGGCTCCAGAATCAATGAGCCACTCATGAGAATGAGAAGAAGAAGAAGATACATTTAATGCATAACCAGACTGAGATGATTGACGATGACATGCAGAAAGTGCCATTCCGGAAGTTGAAGTTGAAGTAGGCTCCAAATGGATGTTATGTTTCTTCATTGCGGCTTCCAAGGCTTCCATCTTCTTAAAGCATTTAGATTCTAAGTGGCCATCTCGATTACAAAAGTTACAATGTCTATCAGTCTTCTTCCATTTGTTTTTATTGGTCTTATCATTTTGCTGAAATGATCTTTCATTTTGAGGCTGAGATGGTTTAGGACCATTCTTTTGAGGATATGACTTCTTAGGATTCTTTGAATTTGGGTGCTGTTGGGCGGCTAACGCTTTCGTGGAAGAGTTTCCAAGATTAAGAAGACCAAGGTGTAAGAGTTTTTCTTGTTCTCTTATTAAGGAATCACAAAAGGAGTCAAAGGAAGGGGCCTTGTAGTCTTGTCCTTGACAAATGAAAGCTTCCCTTGTAGAATGGAAAGTGGAAACAAATACAGAGTAGGCTGGTCCTAACTTAGTAAGGATGGAATAAATAAGGTTACCATCATCTTTCTTAACTTTAACACCTTCCAAGAGATATCTAAGGGTCTTGAATTTGGACAAGAAATCTTCAATGCAAGAAAAATTATTAGGATCCAAAGTAAGCAGCTCATTTTCAAGTTGATGGGATCTAATTTCATTTTTAATCCCAAAAACTTTAGCAAGTTTTTCTAATGCTTCATGAGGAGTCTCAAGTCCTGCAATGTGGAATCTAAGATCAGGAGAAATAGACATCCCTATCAAACCACGTGCTTGATCTTGTCTATTTTCCCATTTTGCCGCCTTGTCTTCATCTGTTGGTTTCTTCTCTTGGTTTGTGGCTATTCTAAAGAGACCTTTACTTCTAAGTAAATCTTCCATGTATTCTACCCATTGGAAGTAGTTAGTGCTATCAAGAATGACTTGGCATGGACTTTCCATTTTTTTTTAAAAACTGAAGCTGAAGATGCTGAAAGTAAGTGTACCAACGGATAGATCTCGAAAAAATAGGCGGTTTTAAAAAAAACGGCTCTGAAAAAGGCTTCCGGATGAAGAAGTTATGGCTTTTTGAAAAAAAACTTGTTGACGTTGCCGGCAAAGTGCGCGAATGTGCGGGAATGAAAAAATCCGCCCCCACAAAATGGAGACTTGAACCCAAGACCTCTACTCTCCAAAAATAGCTTTGAACCAATTGATCTATACAAAAAATTTGAGAGAGAGAGAGAGAGAGAGAGAGAGAGGGGGGGGGGCCTCGGTTTGCGTGCTTGCCTTGAGAAAGCTCTTTTTCCCTACAAAACACAAAACACAAAACCCAACACGAATATGCAAAGAAAAACGAACCTTGCGGCTCGAAGTTAGCTTTAGCCAAAAAACTAGAAATTTTAAAAAAAATCTCAAGGTTAGCTTTAGCCGAAAAACTAAATATTTTTCTCAATGTTTCTGATTTTCCGAGATCACACTAAGGTGCAGGGAAAAGAGCATACGCATGAGAAAAATCCTTCCTTTCTGTTTCTGATTTGCCCAGATCGCACAGAGTCGCAGGGCAAAGAGCATACGCAGAAATGAAAGGTATAGATCCGGTTAAAAAAAAAGGCTAAATAAACTGAGACCGAAATAAGCAGAGAGAAATTAACAGTAAACTGCAAAAAAGAACACTGTATACCTCCCGATCTGAAAAATGACGCAGCTAGGGCTACCGGAAACCTTTTCGCATGAAACGAAAGGGGTTCCTCACTGGAACAGATGCTCCGAACGCAACAGAGCAATCCTCTCGGCCCGAAAGCAGTCAGAAACAACAGATCTAGGAAACGACAGCCGCATGCAGTTCTACCGGCTTCAGATTTGGATCACCAACGGACGCGGCCCTCAAATAGCTCTGATACCATGTAGGAATTTACAGGGTAAGTTCCACAGAAAGAATACCAAAAGGACACCGCTCACAACCAGATCTCAAATCAATACACCAATATTTTTGACGTGGTTAAAACCCTCAGAGTGCAAGGAGGGAAACAGTCCACGGCCTGTCCCAACGTGGGTACTACAGGCAATTTATTAATCAAAGAATGAAAATTTACATAAGCTTCTCTCATGCACGGATTACACGAACAATGACCCTCCATGCGCTTTAAATAGAACTCATGGACCAATCGGGTGTCAAGCCACGGATCAAGTGTCGGTAATACCGAGGTGAGAGTGAACCGTCGGATCACTACATATCGTGACCGTCGGATTGTAAGTTACAAAATGTACAACGGTAAAGAAACACACTTTACCTAACTCTAACCTAACTCTATACTAGACCAAGTTGAACTTAACTATATCCTATGTGTCGGAATATCCTAACAACCTTAAGGTTGTTGCATATATATTTTGTCATGCAAATCCCCATTAAAGAAAGTTTCTTTCGCATATATTTGGTGCACCTCCCTCTGGTAGCTAGCAATAAATGACAAAACAATTTGGTGTGTATCTTGGCAACATAAGCAAAAGTCTTAATGCAATCAATACCTTCCTTTTAAGAGAATCCCTAACCAACCAAGTGAGCTTTATGCCTCTCAATGTGCACATCTCGAAGGTTTTGCGGATCCACCTACCTCCAACAACACTCTTCCCCAAGGGATGACACACTAACTCCCAAATTTGATTCTTCATCAAGAAGTTGTACTCATCTACCATCACGTCTTCCCATTCTAGGTTGTCATGAGCCTCCTCATAAACCTAAGGATTACAAGTAGCCATGACCTTCAACTTAAGAGAAAAATTGGCTCATTGCTATGAAACACAAAGCTTTCAAGCTTCTCAAGCATCACCAACATTGGGATCTACAGTATCAATAATCATCACAAACAACAATGGGTGACAATCCCCATCCTCCAAAGGAGATGCAAATTTAAATGAAATTTCTCAAGATGACTCCTCAAAAATTACCTTGTCAATAGATTATGTAGGAGTATATACTCTAACAACATAAAAATAGTCAATAAAAACAACAACAACAGAATCAAAAAGTTCAATGGGAGGAGGACAACAATCTGTACGTTATCGTGGATACTTCACTAGCACGGTTTGTCACAACAAATTTCACTATATTCTACAATATCTTATTATATTACGTTTAATTTAGATTTCAGATTTCAAAATTACTTACCAAACACACATAATATTGAAACTAACTAAACTAAAATGAAAGAAGCTAACACACCATCCACATAATGAACACAGATGTACCCCAGGAAAACCCAATACAAGAAAACCCAGCTAAAATGTGATGCCTATGATTGTTTTTTCTTCTCAATTATGAAACACAAATACAAAGAGAATACACTCACTATGGAGCTGTCGTGGACTCGTGGACACTGTGGCCTATATGGATGCTACAGGATCTTCTACTTGCTATGTTCTACTTCAACATCCCACTCCATGTATGATCTACTCACCTATAGAACAATAAACAATACAATAATAATGGAACGCCTTCATTTTCTAGCAACCTAGTATTTGACATGGCTTGATAGCTATCTATGGTTAGGGTTAGGGTTTTCGTATGCCTCAACTCTAGATTAGGGTTTGGTTTTTGGACCTTCTATAATCTTCTTGACTAGCTCCACATGTGTAAGTAATGTAACAACATTGCTTACTCAATATCATGATGGTCAATAGGATAGGTTTGTTGAAAGTCGTTGTTATTGATGTTAAAGGTTGTTCAAATAAAAGAGAAAGTTACATAGTCAAATAGCATATTTCAATACCTTTCCAACAATAGGTGCCATGCCTCCTCATTCCTCACGGTTGAGGAGAAATGGATTTTTGAATGTGTGTATATATATATACACACACACACACCCTGTTTTTGCATAAGTCGGCCCTGCCCTAGAAGCCCAAAAGCATATAAATAGGTGGTATTTGGAGGAGAGGTTAGCCATCAATGAGAACTAATTCGGATCTGTTCTAGAAGTCTTTAGCGAAGGAAAAAGGCAGAAAAACAAGGGTTCACACCTTGTGAACCAAGAAGAGGAGCAGTGAAACCAAAGTCAAGAAGAAGATAGCATGTCCTTACCTGAGTTCTGTTCGAGGTGGAGTTTTGTAGGATATTGAGTTGTTAAGGAAGGTCTGCATAGGTGATTTTTGAGGATATTATCTTGTGTTCTTTTTGTGTTTTTATCCTTGTCCATTTTTGGAAAAGGTCGAGCCCTAGTCTATCTAGGTTGTAGGCCTATAGGACAGCTTAAAGAGCAGTGACAGCAGAA
This sequence comes from Pinus tabuliformis, assembly GCA_031772625.1. Taxonomy (NCBI): domain Eukaryota; kingdom Viridiplantae; phylum Streptophyta; class Pinopsida; order Pinales; family Pinaceae; genus Pinus; species Pinus tabuliformis. Next base: position 467,572,950 of record CM062810.1, read on the forward strand.
TTATGAGGGTTGTAAAGGCTAACTAAGTGCTAGAACAGCAAGTGCAGAGTTTGGTACAACTTGCCAGGTGAACAGATCTACTTTTTTAATAGATAATAAACCTAAATAATGGCAATTGAAGAGTGAACAGCAAAGTGCTAGATTGAATTGAATCGCAGAAGAGGAGTGTTGTCATCTATACAGTAAGTTGGAACCTAAGCAGCTGAAAGTTGATGCTTATAAAGAATAGATTTCCTCATCTTCTTGGCAGGTTGGAGCCTGCAACATTCTAAGTTAGTGCTTACAGAGGATTGATGTCCTCACGGGTGGTTGTCTGTATCACTGTAACAAATTGAAGACAGTTAGACAAGCATTACAAGTTTTCTCCCAGTTTGGGTTTACACATTAATGTTTTTGTTCATGCATTGTGTTAATGATTGATGTGGTGGTGTAACTTCTGTTTTAAGTGAAAAAAAGTTAAATTTAAGTAATATTGGTTCACCCCCCCCTCTCAGTCTCATTGTGAATTTCAACAATTGGTATCAAAGCAGGTTTCTTCAGAAACAGTTTAACAGTTGACAGAAGATCTTACAGGGACCATGGCCAATCGAGAAGGTTCAATCAAAGGTTCAATCAAAATTCCTTTGTTTAATGGAACAAATTATGCCTTTTGGAAGATAAGAATGAAGACCCTCTTGATGTCTCTTGGAGCTAAAGTTTAGCAATCTATTGTAGATGGATATAAGGTTCCATTTTCTCCTCCAACTGATCAAGACAGGGAAAAGGCTTATGTCTCCGATGCAAAAGCCATGAACTCCATTTTAAGTGGCTCGGAAGATTTAGAGTTTGTTAAAGTTATGCAGTGTGAATCAGCTAAAGAAATGTGGGACAAGCTTCTAAGCAACTATGAAGGAGATGACAAAGTAAAGAAGGCAAAGCTTCAAAACTACTGAAGACAATTTGAAAGCTTCAAAATGAATGATGAAGAAGATGTTGCTGCTTATTGTCTTCGAGTAGATGCAATGGTAAATTCTCTCAAAGGACTTGGTGAAACAATCAAAGAAACAACAGTTGTTCAAAAAATTATGAGGTCTCTTCCTATATGTTTTGATGCCAAAGTCTCTGCCATAGAAGAATTAAAGGACAAAACTAACAATGGACGAGCTTCGCGGAATTCTCACTACATATGAAATGAGGATGGGTAACTCATAACATAAGGAAACAGCATTCAAAGTATCAAAGAAGTCAAGAAAATGCAAGTCTAATGACTACTCCAGTGATGAATCTGATACAGAAATGGCACACCTAGTTAAAAGCTAAAGAAAGGATCCACATTCAAAGGTAAGTTACCTCTCATGTGTTTTAATTGTGGTAAGATAGGGCACTTTGCTGCTAAGTGACCTTCCAAGGAAGATAGTGATGATGACGAAGAATCCAGAAAAAGGTGTTGAAAATTGTAACTAGGTTCGGTCTTCATAAATGTATTTGAGTCATTATATAATGTACTTGTCAAAAGAATGAAAAAGAAAAATTTTATTATTGTTACAATGACTTATTAAAGCATGGGTTTCATACTTGGGTAATATTTTATTAGTCAAATTCCCCATTGTGGACTCCTAAAATTTATATTGAGTCATTAGAGTCATTGTACATTTTATGAGACACTTCTTGGGCTTTTGAATCATTTAAAAAGATTTATTATTGAGTCAAATTAGGTATTTGACACCTCCACACCAAGTCGGCCTCATGGAGATCAAGTCGGCCTCAAACAGGGCAATTTGACCCCACCTCAAGCCTATATATACAAGCAGATCAAATTCATTTGGAGCACTCATTCACTCACACACAAGTTCGATATCCAGAAGAAAGCGCTGGAAAAGTGTGAAGTAGAAAAGGAGGCTAAAAGGAGTGTGGGTTTGAAGAAGGTAGAAGACGGCAAGATCGAAGTTTTGGGCTATCTATCTTTCTCGTGTGGGTTCCTCTAGGAGATCTAAGTCTTTCTTGTCAAGTCGAAGTTGTTGCTGCCATTTGCTAGGTCGAAGTGCTACTGCTTCAGTTAGAAGTTTTGGGTCTAAGTCGCTGCATGAGGAGGCTGACTTGGTGGTTGGAGGAGCTCTGTGTCCAGGTTGAAGAGTCTCAAGAAAACTATTGAAGGAGAAGATTTTGACTGGGTTTTACCCTAGATAGGGGTTTGCCCTGGCAGAGTACCCACATCTTGTGTCTTGTGTTTTTGTGATCTTCATACACACATAATTTGGTAATTGCTTTATGAAACATAATATAACAAATAAGTAAAATAAGCCAACATAATTCACAAGTAATTATCAAGAAAGAGAAATCTAACCCTAGTTCTACTATCATTGATTTCTCAAGATAGTTTCAGAGCTAAGGTCAAAGAAGATTGAAGATCACTTAGTTGGCTTGAGGGAAATGATTACTCCCTTTATGATAAGAATGGGATTCAATACCGCGAGAAGTTGTATCAAGAAGATTTTCTACTACTTATTCAACAAGGTCAAAAGTCAAGGGTTCTTAGCTGCACTTACAAATTCACTTAATAATGATAATGCATGGATCATTGACAGTGAAGCATCAAGGCATATGACAGGGGAAAGTAAACAACTTCGAACTCTATCAAAGGAACCATCTTCTCATGCAATGGAATTGGGAAACAACAAAAGCTATGTTGTTAGAGGCCTGGGATCAACATCCTTGAAGCTGGAGAATGGAGCTAAACTACATCTCAACAACATACTATATGTTCTAGGTTTGAAAAAGAAATTGCTTTCAATTTCTTGCTTAGAAGATAAAGGGGATAGAGTTGCTTTTGTTGATGGAAAGGTCTGATTTGGGGAAAAGATTCAAGTATTGATAAAGCTAGGGTCATTGGAGTTCATGAAGGAAGCTTATATAGAGTCATTACACCACCTCCTCAAGCCCTATTTCATATGGAAATCAACCCCATTGAGCTATGGCATAGAAGATATGGTCATCTTCACTACAAGGTTATCCCCACTCTTAATAAACTAGTTCATGGCATTCCCGATATCAAAGAAGATCATGAAGGGTTTGCAAGGGATGCTCTTTGGGTAAACATACAAGAAAACCATTTTCAATAGAGAAAGAAGGTCAAAAGAAATATTAGACCTCATTCATTATGATGTGTGTGGGTCTATGTCTGAAAAATCACTTGGAGGTCATCTTTACTATGTAACATTCATTGATGATCACTCTAGAAAGACATGGCTCTACCTTCTCAAGAAAAAGAATGAAGTATTTGAAAAATTCAAGGAGTTTAGATCTGAAGTGGAAACCCTAACCAAAAGAAAAATAAAGACTTTGAGATCCAACAATGGTGGGGAATACACTTCTAAAGAATTGATTGCATATTGTAAAGAAGCAGGAATTAAGAGGGAGCTTATTGTTCCCTACTATCCCGAACAAAATGGAGTGGTCGAAAGAAAGAATAGGACAATTGAAGAAGGTATACGAACAATGCTCCTTGATCAAGACTTACCAAAATTTCTATGGGGAGAAGCAGCAATGACAACGGTATATATTCAAAATAGAAGTCCTCATAGAATTCTTGAGAATATGTCACCTAAGGAAGCATTCACAAGGAAGAAACCAAGTGTGGACCATCTCCGAATTTTTGGGAGTCATGCCTATATCCACATTCGAAAGGACAAATGAAAGAATTAGATTCTACAAGCATCAAAGGGATCTTCGTTGGCTACAGTCTCTCCTCAAAGGCATATAGAATCTACATCAAGGAAGGAAGACATTGAAGTAAGAAGGGACATTATATTTGATGAAAATCATGCCTACAAAATATCCAAGGACATTCCTATTCATTCTGATGATGAAGATATACCTATATTCGAAGAAGAAGTACAACATGACAGTCCATCTACAATTCAAGAAGAAGAAAAAGGACCAAGTGAGCCTATTTAACCTGTGATCATACCGAACACAAGAGACCAAATTGGTTAAAAGCTACTTTTGAAGATGCTGAAGGACATGGAGCATATATGACAAAACTGATTGAAGGTTAACCATCTACATTTGAAGAAGTTGCTCATCAAGAAGTATGGAAGAGAGCAATGCAGGAAGAATATCAATCCATCATGAAGGATGAGGTTTGGGAAATCGTTCCTAGACCTAGTGACAAATCGGTTGTCACCTCCAAATGGACCTACAGGATCAAGCACATTGTTGACGGAAGTATAGACAAATACAAAGCAAGATTTGTTGCAAGGGGTTGCTCTCAAACAGAAGGCGTAGATTATGAAGAAACCTTTGCACCCACTGCAAGGTATACTACCATTAGATCTTTGGTTTCATTGGTTGCTACAATGGGATGGAATATCCATCAAATGTATGTGAATGCAGCAACCTGAAGGCTTTGAAGTAAATAGCAAAGATACTCATGTTTGTAGACTCAAGAAGGCCCAATATGGTTTGAAGCAAGCTAATGGATGCATACCTTCTAAGAATTGGGTTCGTGAAGAGTTTTGCTGATCCAAATCTCTACATCAAGGTTGTGGATAATAAGCCAATCATTATTCTACTATATGTGGATGATCTATTCATTACAGGTGTGGAGCGAAGGATACAAGAATGCAAGAAGATGCTAGTAGCCAAATTTGAGATGAAGGATCTAGGACTGATGCACTATTACCTAGGTCTGGAAGTATGACAAATGCCTAGGGAGATATATTTGGGGCAAGGAAAGTATATCATCAAATTGTTGCAGAAATTTGGGATTATGGATTCCAAGCCCATGACTACTCCTATGATCACCAATCTCAAGAAGTTGAGGAGATCTGACTCAAGTCTCGTAGATCTTACCTCCTATCATCAGTCAGTGGGTTCTCAGATGTATCTAGTGAATAATACGTTGGATATATGCTTTGCTGTGAACATTCTTAGTAAGATTCAGTTGGATCCTCGTCATGATCACTGGATAGCTGCCAAGAATATTTTAAGATATCTTTGTAGCACTATACATCACTACCTAAAGTATGATAGCAAGGAAGTCAAGTTGGTTGGCTTCACAGATTCTAATTGGGGTGGCAGCAAGACCGATGGAAGAAGCACTATAGGTGGATACTTTAGTTTGGGATCTGCCATGATCTCATGGATTAGTAGAAAGCAAGATCACGTTGCTTAGAGTAGTGCTAAAGCAGAGTGTGTAGCTTCATGTGAAGTAGGAAAGGAGGTTGTATGTTTGCGGAAGCATCTAACAAATTTGTTCAAGAAGCCTCTGGATCCTACTTTGATAAACTGTAATAATCAAAGTTGCATCAAGATATCTAGAGATCCCATGTTTCATGCTAGGAAGAAGCATATCAACAATAAGTTCCAGTACATAAGGAACATGGTGCAAGATGGGATCATGAAGCTACAGCATTTCCTGATAGACGATCAAGTAGTTGATATACTAACAAAGTCTCTTCCTAACAAGAAGTTTGAATATCTTAGAAGCATGCTTGGTTTAGTTGATATTGCTAATCTTGTTGATGATGATAAAAGTTTGGAAGAGATTTGTTGAGGCTTTGTGTGTGAGACACATTGCCTAGGAGGAAATCGAGTCAGCGCTATGTGTTGATGTTTGGATCCTGAAGTAGGGAGGGTGGCATTGGTCATAGAGTTCTGACCTCGGATACGCACCTGGATCCCTGGGTTGATGGTTAGTAAGTAAGCCTGATGGTACCTAGAGAGGTTGAAAGCCTTAGTTCATCTTAGTCCCACCTTGATAGATTGCCCTGGTCAAGAATCTAGTCCATGGCATCATGAGTGCCTAAATTGTTGGAGGACCTTGGATAGATTGCTCTGGTCAGGAATCTAGTCCATGGCATTGTGGTGCCTAAACTCTTCATAGTTCATATGTTTTGAGATCTTCCTTGTACTTGTATATGTTATTATGAATACCTTTTGAGTCATTTTATAATGTACTAGTCAAAAGAATGAAAAAGAATTTTTTTATTATTGTTACATTGACTTATTAAAACATGGGTTTCATGCTTGGGCCATATCTTATGAGTCGAAGTCCCCATTGTGGACTCCTCGAATTTATATTGAATCATTAGAGTCATTGTACATTTTATGAGACCCTTCTTCGGCATTTGAATCATGTAAAACGATTTATTATTGAGTCAAATTAGGTATTTGACACCTCCACACCAAGTCGGCCTCAAACAGGGCAATTCAACCTCACCTCAAGCCTATATATACAAGCAGATCGAATTCATTTGGTGCATTCATTCACTACACACAAGTTCGATATCCAGAAGAAAGAGTTGGAAAGGTGCGAAGTAGCAAAAGAGGCTAAAAGGAGTGCGAGTTTGAAGAAGAAGGAAGAAGAAGGAAAGATCGAACTTTTGGGTTATCTATCTCTCTCTCGTGTGGGTTCCTCTAGGAGATCGAAGTCTTTCTTGACAAGTTGAAGTTGTTGTTGCTATTGTTGCTGCCATTTTCTGGGTCGAAGCACTGATGCTTCAAGTCGAAGTTATGGGTTTGTTACCACTCAAACTAGTAGGGGACCTAAAGGGGTTCCTAAGAGGGCAACTACTAGATTAGGGGCAACGGTGGAGGCTTAGCCCACTGTCACCACAGTTAAGTCTCCCTACTCTTTACGAACTTTCACTAATGGGAGGAGTCCCCGTAGTGTAGGGATTCACTTGAAAAGTATATGTCAATGGGTAGGTGAGAAGTGACCCCGAAAACCCTTTCACAAGGATGGAGTAAAGAATGGAACTTACTTACTCTTTAAGCAAGGGGCATGGTCTACCAAGGGTAAGGGGTGAGGATTGGAGGGTTGAGGGACAAAGGAGAGGCATATAAACAAGGTTCTCAATCCCAATCCTTGGGAAACTTGGATTCCCAAATGGCCTTTGATAGATAATATTTATTAAGAAATGGGACCACACAGGGCCAAGTGGACTCAGCCTAGGTTCAGGGATGGAATGCAGCAAGCAATGATGATCCTATCCTGGACAAGGTGAGGAGAAAGGACCAAACAAGAATATTTACTTCAAAAGGTTGAGTTGATGCTATTGAGGTCTAGCCTTGGGGATGGCTAGGCAAAATTCGATCCTAGAGCTAGGGCTTGGGATTCCCGGAGATTCCACCGTTAGAATTGCCTCAAAGTTGGAGGAGAGGGAGGGAACCCACCAGCGCAGTAACCTATGGGATATCAAAGTTTTTCCTTGGGTCAATTCCCTGGAAATTGATATCCTAGGTGACCTAATGGGGCTAGACTTGGGGAAAATGGTAAAAAGAGGGTTAAAATGATCACCCTTCTTTGAGGGATCGGTGCTTAGTTCACCTGGGGATATGGAGTCAAGGATAATGATAAGTAATAACTTGATTTCTTGATCAAGGAGGCCTGGAAAGTTAACTTCATCCAATGTTGAGAGAAAGAAAAGAAAAGTGACCTTCAAGCATTTATACTTCAAAGCAAATGATGCAAGCTTCTCGAGATAAATAAATCTCTAGGACATTTCATTCATATAACATTTACCCATACGTTAAATTGGCTAAAACATGCTCAATTCCACATTTTAATAATGCAGCAACTAGCCATAAATTTAGCAGTATGCAGCAATAAGAATAATAGCATTAAAATGTACTTATAACGTTATAGAGTATATCCAACCAGCATTTCATTTGCTCAATAAAGCTCCAAGACGAGAAATATCCCAAATCCATACATCAAAATTCATCCATCTCCAAAAAATATCCACCAAGGAAAAAGTGTGAAATTCTCTATGGTTAGAGAGATCCCAAGTCAAGTGATGATACAAATGAGTGTATCTAACATCAATATATAGCCTCCTAAGGAGTTTGAATTAGCCTATGGAACTACAGTAGCCCCTAATGATAAAATAATGTGCAAATAAAAGTTAAAACCCCTATTGGTGACAAGCCCACCAAACTAGCTCATAAGTGTAAAAATAAGCCTCAAAAGGGGCCAAATAATAATATGTGCATGTCGTAGGGCCCTCTAAAGCCTCAATAATATCCTGAAGTGCCATTTTGAGGAATAAATTCCTCGGAATATGATGGATAACGGGGTGGCCCCTTGTTCTCCAAGTAGTAAAGTTGTGGTGCTCCCAGCGGGTATGAGGGCACATAAATGACCCCATGGGACTCCATGTGAATCAGAGATCCTCTGCAACGGTCCAAGTGGTGGAATGAATGTTGCCATGACATCGTACAAGTCCTAGGACACTTGTCAAGAGTGTGTGGCTCCTATGGGGGCCTGTTGGGCATAATGTACCAAGCATATCATCATCATCCCAAAAGTGGATCATTAGTAATCTCTAAGCATCCAAGAAGATCCGTGGAGTGTTGTTTGTTGTTGTGGAGGCCAATGGCTCTCTACGCACACCCTACATGTGCCAATGTAGACCTTTGGGGTTAGGATCCCATATAGGGAGACCAAACCAAAATGGAAACCACATGTAATCTTGCATAAGATCTAATGCATCCCCTAGGCTTCCAGTACAACAAATCATTAAAATAATTGGGTACAAGAGCTTACAAATCATCGATAACAACGAGGGCACTACATAATGACATGCCCTTCCATAGTGGGCTTTGGCATGTACTAGTGTCTCCAGGCTCCAAAAGGGTAGCCAAGTACCTTATTAGGTGGTTTCATCCCTTAAAAGGGATAGTATGTCCAAGGTACATCCCTCTAAAGGGGGTGGCAAGTGTCAAATAAGTGGAATGGAATAGGGAATGAGAGGGGCAATCTTGGGCCACATAGTGGGGCATAGGGATAGCTAGATAAGGGGAAGCCCACACCTGGGTATGTAATGTAGAGGAGGGAGCAATCGTGGTACATGAGGTACCCCGACCTTAATTTTTCCACCCTTCTGTATATACCTTTTGCCTTTCATGAATTTTCTTTAATTAACTTCTCGGGGCTCAAAGGACAAGAGCATGATGTGTAAGATAAAGCAGTGATTACCCCCTTTTAGGTAGGGCAGTTCATTGCCCTCTAGGGGTTGGGACAATCATGGGTTTCTGAATGATAGAGGAGGCTCATCTAGGGCCTATGGAACTAGGGTGATGGCCATGGATTGGGATAGAGCTCATGTAATGGATTTTTCCCACGTGCTAAGTATCTTTGTCCCAGCGATCTTTTGCATTTTATGGTACAATTTCCTGTTAAATGTGGCCAATTATGCTTTTCACTTTTTCTTTTTAATTACTTCAACCTCTGGGGAATCATTCTAGGCCTGACCTAAGGTGGGGACAAGGGGATAGGGAGGCTAGCCCTATGTGGACCCAAAATGGGATTGTGGACCCAGGTGGGAGAAAAGGTGAATGTGGGTATAGTGATTGGAAAGGGAGTAATATGTGTGAGTAAAGGAGCGAGACCACGAACCCAAAGTCAGGGTTTCCCAAGTAGTGCCACCTAGAACTAAATGGTCAATAAAGGAGATCCCACGGAACTAACATCCAAGGGTAACAACCAAAAGAGATCAAGGGGATAGGAGCACAAACTAAGCCCACTTTCGCCAAATCCCCCCATCAATCCATACCCAAAAGTATCCATGATAAGTAAACCCAGTACTCAATTACCAAATGACAAGACATACCTTTAGATTCGAGAGGCACACCTTCAAACATCCGATCAATACAGGTGGGTGAGGGACCACATGGTTGGCTCAGGTAACAAAGAAATGGCACAACGAGCAAGTAGGAGGCATCAAGGGGCTATTGGATGCCGGTTGAGGCTCATCATGGAGAAAATTTTCTCCTAGGGATATCACCCACAAAGTGGTGGGTAACATCTGGCTCCAACTAGGACGTGATCTCTCGAAGAAATGGGCTAGGCTGCTCAAATGGGAGGTCACAAGAACTCCAATAATCTCTTGGTCACCATAGACCTGTTATCTGCACAAGCTAAAGAACAAAGCCACGGGGCAACACATTTTTCACGGTGTCTGAGGATCACCCATGCTTAATGTTAGCCCATAAACGAATAAAATACGCAAAAAAAAAAAATCCTCTCCCTTTTTTTGTATATATATGCACTCTAAACTATCATGAGAAACATCATATGTGGTTAGTTATAATGCAAAAATCATCATGCAATGCATCCTACCCTAACATGCATATAGTACAATGTCAAGTATCAAGGAAAGGAGTGATGCGACTTATTTTGACCAGTTGAGGCCAAAGTTCGTCGTCAAGTTTGGCAATGTAGTAATAGTCATCCCCAACTTTCCCATGAATCTTGACGGGAACTAACTCTTTGTCCACCAAGACCAAGTCCCCTACTTTGTATTATTTCTTTGGTTTCCACTTCTTGCCTGGCTTGTGATTTGGTATTTTAAGGATACAGACCTCTTGTGAAGGGAGAATGGGGAAGGGCTTCTCAGCGTTATGTGCTTCATAGTAGGGACCAGGTTCAATCACTTGAGATATGTAGGTAGGTTCTCTATGAAGGATGAAAGGGGTCCCATCGGATTGAGGGGAGGTGGCATATGATAGATCCATTTGAACATGGCCCCCAACAGTGGCTCCCCATTTCCTAGATAGCAACATCCCCCATACATCAGGAATATTGATGACAACAATGTCCATGAGGAGAGATATGTTGGGGTTCCTAGCCAGAGAAACCTTAAAATCTTTAATGAGGCCCTCCACTTCCACAGGTTTGGAGTTAAATCCACACACATTCTTGTATGGTCGGGTGATGTTGAGACCCAATTGCTTCATCACAGTTAACGGCAAAATGTTTGCGAAAGCGCTTAAATCGAGCATACAATTGTGGAGGTAAAGGTCATTGACAGCCAAAGTGAGCATGAAAGGTTCATGTCTAGGGTTACGATCAGGAATGTGAATGTTTTGCAAGTCTTCGCGTGATTCTTCCTGTTCAAAACCCAAGGACTTCTTAATTTGTTGTTCTTGCTTAGGAAGTTTAGCAATCGCCTTTAGAGGGACAGATACAGTCATCTTTCCAATAGCAGCATCCATGTCAATGTTAAGCCCGGCATGTTTTCCCTTTTCCTTCCTTTTGGTGCTTTCTCCGTTTTGAGGGCCCTTTTTTTGTTCAGCTTTATTTTGGGAATCTTTTTTCGAAAGATTCCTCGAAAGGGTTTTCTCTTTGTGAGGCTCTTTATAGCTCTATTTTAAAAAACGGTCGAGCCAGCTCCGACTCAGCCGAGCCAACTGAGCTAGACCCCCGACCGGTTCAGTTCAGTAACAAACTAGTCGGCTCGACCGAGCCCGATATAACCCAGTCGTTTCGGCTAGTCACACCCACCTGATTTTTTTTTTTGGGGGGGGGACAGACCCCTCACTGAATTCTAATTGGGTTATAGGTTTCTTTGAGGTCCATTTACCTCTCCCAAGCCTATAAAAGCTACCCAACCGCCTCACATTTCCTCACAGCTATCTCATTGCATTTGTGTGAGAATTTGTGAGGAGTTTGTGAAGAGTTGTGGAGTTTGTTTTTGGAAAAGCAGTGAGGAGTCTGGGGCAATCATTGGAGCAGCAGTGAGGAGCTTCTTGGGCAGCCACTGGAGCAACATTGAGGAGTTGTTTTGTTGGAGCAACATTGAGGAGGCGGTTCGTGGCAACTTTGTGCCTAGAGGTATTTTTTTTCACTTATAAAATCTGTTTTTTGCTTTGTTTTCTTTTTGTGCAAATTTGGAAATTGAAAAGAGTCTTTTTTGTAAAAGAAATGAACATTGAAGCAATTTTATTTTTTTTGTTTTCATTTTCAGATTTTTTCCTTTCATTTCCAAGTCCAAAAATGGCTCCTAGAGTGAAAGATGTTGCTTGGGCATATGCTGAAATGATTGATAATCAAATGCATTGCAAATTTTGTCATAGAAAAATTAAGGAGGGTGGAGGGGGCATTCATAGGCTGAAACAACACTTGGCTGGTATTAGAGGCCAAATTACTCCATGTGAAGCACCATCAGAACAAATTGGGGAGATTAGGAAGGAGTTGCTAAATAACTTTGAGAAGTTTGAGCAAGAAAAAGCTAGGAATAAAGAAATAGAGGCTGAAATTGGGAGGAAGAGGAGTATACAACAAATGATGGTTGCCAACCCCAATTTTGATTATGAGGGCTCTTCATCTATCCCTTGCACTAATGCATCCAACCCCTTTCGCTATGTTCCTCCCTCTTTGCAGTCTATGCAAGAAAAGGGCAGGGGTAAAATGAAAAAGATGGGTGATATCGAAAGTTATTTCACACCCTCCTCTCCATCAGATGCACATGGTCCTCAAGCTAGTAGATGTCATATGCAGCCCACTTTAGATGACCATTGGAAGAAAGAATTGAGAGAGATTGCCTGTGATTACATAGCTAGATGGTGGTATGATTCTGATATCCCCTTCAATGCTTCTCGCTCTCCATATTATGAACCTATGTTTGATGCCATATTTGTTGCTAGAAAGGGCTTCAAAGGCCCTACTTTGCATGAGTTAAGGGGATCTCTTTTGCGAAGTCATATGCAGCCCACTTTAGATGACCATTGGAAGAAAGAATTGAGAGAGATTGCCTGTGATTACATAGCTAGATGGTGGTATGATTCTGATATCCCCTTCAATGCTTCTTGCTCTCCATATTATGAACCTATGTTTGATGCCATATTTGTTGCTAGAAAGGGCTTCAAAGGCCCTACTTTGCATGAGTTAAGGGGATCTCTTTTGCGAAAAGAAGTTTTCTCCATTGACGAATATTTGAAAGATTTCATAAGGTGTTAAAATTGGCAACTAGGGCCAAACTCCATGTGGGTCACCTTATTTATGACAGCTAATATTTTTCTTGGATTCCTCTCTCCGAGAGGTGTAGGATTGATCTAAAGATCATCCGATTCCGACATGTAAAAATAAAGATATGAATTTATTTGTATTATTGACAAATTGTCAAGGTCGGCCAACAAGCAAAACAAGCACTTTAACCCCCAGCTCATCCTCAACGTTGCATATAAATAGAGGAGACCTCAAGTCATTTTAGGTGCACATCATCTCATGATCTCTCTCTCCACTTGTTTGGGTATGTCTTCTCAAAAGGAGGACTTGGTGGAGAGAAGGGTCTCAAGCCCTAGCCGCAGCAAGGAGAAGCCCTAGCCGCAGCAGGAAGAGGCCCTTGCCACAGCAAACGAGAAGCCCTAGCCGCAACAAGAAGGAGCCCTAAGACAGCGTGAAAGGAGCCTAGAAGGACAACGTGGAAATCTCTGTGTTGTAGGTGACAGCGTGGTGAATAAGGCAGTTCTAGGGCATGAATTAAGGACTGTTTGCAAGGCAGGGAAGCCGCAGCCACAAGGAGCAGAAATTCGTTGAAGACAGGTCAGCGTAGGGTTGGATATGCATGCAGTTGGGTGTTGGCAAGTGCAATCAGCTAGGCCGAGTTCATGAGGAAGACAACGTTATTTTTTGGGATTGTTTAGATGACATTTGTGAAGGTCGAAAGCTACAACAGGCTGTTGTGCTAGGCTGCAGGGAATAGCACACAGTTGGAGGTTGTGTTAAAGGTTGTCATGGGTAGACAACACCTTCAGGAGGTAGCATGGTATGAGAGGAGGGTCTCCAAGGTGAACCGCAGCCCTACAAGGGCTTTTTTGCTGACTGTGTGGTGGAACTAGGGTTGCAGGACATGCCCTAACCAAGAGTGCAGCAAACAACAATATTGCAGCAGTATTTTGTGGACGGCTGCTGGATTGATGAACTCCTCTAGGGTATGCCACAGCGCTCTTAAGGATTGTTTGGAGACTGTCAAGGAAGTTTAGGGTTGTTGCAAGTGACCTAACCATAACAGCGATCAACAATGGAATGAAATCAGAAGTTTTGGGTTGATTGAGCTTACTGTTGGAGGCAGAAGTTCACTAGGTTTGACCGAGCTACTTAGAGGAGGGATTCTGCCCTGTTTGACAAGCAGACTTTTCTGGTCAAGGCTTTACAATTGCTGTCATAAATTATCGAATTTGTAAATTTTGTATTATCTCTCTTTGTTGAACTATTGGAGAATATAAGAAGAATTGATCAAGAGTTTCCCCACATTGGGGTTTCTCCCTGGCTGGTGCCACATCTTCTGTCCTTTTGTCTTGGCTTGTTTTCTACTATTTATGTTTATGTTCTATCTGCATTTTACTATCACGCTGACGTGATTGCTAAACTGGATGTTGATATTGGGCTAGTTAAGAAATTGAAGTAAATTGCTCTTAAGCATAGAACATACCAAAATTAACAAAAGCTCATGGGCAAAAACAGGATGTACCATCATGTCAGATGGATGGACTAATCAAAGGAACCATACCATCATAAACTTTCTTATCTTTTTCCCATAGGGAACCATGTTTCTAAAATCAGTTGATGCATCTAATAGGGTGAAAGATGCCTACTTCTTGTTTAAGCTTTTGAATGAGGTTGTTGAAGAGGTGGGGTGGCTAATGTTGTTCAAAATTCAAATCATCCCATATAATGCCTCTAACTATGTTAATGCTGGTAAAATGTTAGAGGAAAAACACAAAACCATCTTTTGGACCCCATGTGCTGCACATTGCATAGACCTCATGCTTGAAGATATTGGCAAAATCGATTGGGTCAAGAACATTGTAGAGCATGCCAAAAGCATAACAAAAGATATTTACAATCACTCATGGATTTTGAGCCTGATGAGGAAACACACAGGGGGCAGGGATATTATTAGGCCTTCCATCACTAGATTTGCAACTCATTTTTTGACATTGCAATCTATGTTTTCCCAACATAGAAACTTGCAAAGGGTGTTTTCCAGTGATGAATGGAATGAACACCAATGGTCTCACAAATAGGATGGCAAAGATGTGAAAAAGAAAGTTAATGAAGAAATATTGTGGAAAAAGGCAGCAAAGATTGTGAAGGTTGTTGAGCCACTAGTTAAGGCGTTGCAGTTGGTGGATGGAGAAAGATTGGCTATGGGCTTCATTTATGAGGCTATGGATCAAGCAAGGGAGAAAATAAAGGTAGTATACAAGGATAGAGTGGCTAAGTATGGGCCCATGTGGGCAATCGTTGATGAAAGATGGAACAATCAACTCCATCGCCCTATACATGCAGCTAGGTATTTTATGAACCCAAGGTATCATTATAAAGCTCTAGAGGCAGACGCTTTGACTTGGGAGGTTAGAGATGGATTGATTAATTGCATTAACCGCACGATCCCTAAAGAGAGGCATCAGCTAGAGATACACTAACAAATTACTTGTTTCAGCAGAGCCACAAGTACCTTTGGCAAGAACCTAGCAAGGATTACAAGGGAAGCAGATGAGCCAGGTAAACAAAAATTTCAATTTTCAAATTCTTATTTTGTTAAATTGTTTATAGTTTGAAAGTTGGATATAATTTGTTGAGCTAACTCATTACACTACTATGTTTCTTGCAGCACAATGGTGGGAGGCTTTTGGTAGCCATTGTCCTCAATTGCAGAAGTTTGTAATCCATATTTTGAGCAAAACTTGCAGTGCTACTAGGTGTGAGCGCAATTGTATGTCTTTAAGAGGATTCACACAAAGAAGAGAAATTGTTTCGAACAAGAACAATTAAATGATCTAGTCTATGTCCAATATAACCTCTAACTAAGATGCAAACAATTTTTGAACAAAAGACCTGATACAGATCCCATTGTGTTGGAAGATATTGATCCAGCATCAAATTAGGTAGTGGAGAGTCATCCAGCAGAGTTTGATTCTGATGAGGATATTGGTCTTGATTTGGATTTACATATGGAGACATCAGTTGAACATAATGTTTAGTTGAATGCAGAGCCACTTGTACCAGGCCCAGCCCCAAGTCCTCCAATTGCAAGCACTTCCTATACTAAACCACGATGGGAGCGCATATCTCGTCTATCTCAGCGTGCAGCTGTTGTGCCTACTAGTGCTACTACTTCTACAGTTGCAATTGGAGATGGTGATGAGGAGGAGGAAGGGCCATGGGTTCCCCTATGTGACTCTGATTCAGAGTCTAAGCTAGACGATGTTGGGTTCTCTAGCAGTAGCCAGGTAGTACTAGTGACTAGTGATGTTTTACAATTTACTTTTGTTGTAGAGGCCATTTAGAGCCTCCTTGGTTATGTGTTTTTGTTTTGATCTCTATATCATGTATGTATTGGACAGTGCACTGGGTGCCATTGTGATATAATGGATATATCCATGAGCCTACTTTGATCATATGTTGTCTTATCTCTTCATTCTAATGCTTTGTGTTTGGAAACATAAATAAAAATCTTTAAAATCATGTTTTTTATAAATAAAATAAAATAATAATAATTACAAAAAAATGTATTTTTTACAACGACCAAGTCATTGAAATCAAAGCGGCCGAGTCGATACCAAGTTGGAGTCGGAGTCGGAGCCAACCCTCGGTCGTTTCCAAACCCGAGTCCGTTTTTTAAAACATTGCTTTAGAGGGGACATTTTTTGGAGGATTTTGCTTGGGAGAAGAGTCCTCTTTGTTAGGCTCTTTGGAATTTGCGGCGTCTTTATTATTGTCTCTTCAGGAATATTGGACCCCCTTGAATCTTCCACTACACTCGTCAGTGTTTAGCAAATTAGCATAGGCTTCTCTTTCTTATCTTTGGTTATGACCTCATTGATGGGAGGATGAGTGTATGAACCTCCAAGTAGAATGTTGAATACATCGGATTCTACAAGGTTAGTTTGCTCATGTGTTTCATCATCATCACTCTCACTAGCCTCATCTTCAAAGGATGAATCCTGGTCCACTATATTGGTTGGGGCTAAGGTACTTGGGACTTGTGATGAGCTAGGTTTATCTTCCTCACCTTGATTTCTTGGAAAAGGCTTCCCTTTCAGAACAAAATTTGACTTTTGTGCTTTCTCAAAGCGGTGATTTTGTTCATAACAATTCGATCTCATGAATGAAATTCCTCACTAAGTTTGTCCATTTTCTTGAGGATAGCCCAAAGGGTTTCTTCATGTTGATATTTTGACTTCTCCTTCTTGGTCTCAGTTTTGGCTTTAGGGAGGTCATCAACATTCATTTTTGAGATACAAAGGTTTTCCTCAACCTGAATTGCCATTTCTTTAGCTTCAGCCAATGTGGAAGGTTTTTTGTCTCTTAAGGCATAGGTTAGGTGCCCCACGACAGCTTAGACAAATTTATCAAGGATGTTGGCATCAGATGGCTTTAGGTGATCAGGGATATCCCGTACAATCCTATCAAACTTTTGAATGAATTCCCGAAGGTCTTCCCTTCACTTGCATATCTGATAAACCTTCTCAATGTTGAAGGTTCCCTGGGCGTTGCAAGACCACATTTTCATGAATAGGTCTTCAAACTCATCGGAATCAGCAATGCAACCAGGAGGAAGACTAAGGTACCACTCTCTAGCTTGTCCCTCAAGTGATAAGGCAAACAGCATCATGATCCTATCTTCATCGAAGATTAACCTAGGGGACAATTTCCAATAAAATTCTTCAACAAAGTCACGGGCACTCATGGTGGCATCTCCCTTGAACCTAGGTAACCATCAGTCGTATTTTTCAGGTAATGGCTTGGGATCATTACCAAGCTTCAAAGGAGAAAATACACTAACCAAATGTCTTTGACTTTTGGTCATCTTGTTGTTGCTAGTGCCAGAAGTATCTGTCATTTTGGGAATGGAGTCATTAACCTTTTCAAATTCAGGAAGGAGAGCGGTGCCAACAAGTGATGGTTCACGGTTTCTCCTTGCAACAGCCCTAGTTAAAGGAGGAATGTTATCTCCTTCAAGTAGGCTAGGGGTTTTGACAATGAGTGGAGTCGCCAGAGGAATAATGAGAATGTCGTCAATGAATCAATTCCTCAATGATTCACTAGGGAGGCAGACCTGCTTCCTCCCCGGCAACAGCGCCAGAAATGTTACCATTCAAACCAACAGGGGACCTAAAGAGGTTCCTAAGAAGGTAATTGTTGCATTGAGGGCAATGGTGGAGGCTTAGCCCACTATCACCACAGCTAAGTCTCCCTGCTCTTTATGGACTTTCACCGATGGGAGGAGTCCCGATACTGTAGGTATTCACTTGTAAAGTATATGTCAATGGGTAGGTGAGAAGTGACCCTGAAAACCCTTTACCAAGGATGGAGTAAAGAATGGAACTTCCTTGCTATTTAAGCAAGGGACTTGGTCCACCAGGGGTAACGGGTGAGGATTGGAGGGTTGAGGGAGAAAGGATAGGCTTATAAACAAGGTTCTCAATCCCTATAATCCTTGGGAAACTTGGATTCCCAAATGGTCTTCGACAGATAATCTTTATTGAGAAACGGGACCACATGGGGCCAAGTGGAACCAGCCTGGGTTCGGGGATGGAATGCAAAAACCAACGATGTTCTTAACATGGACAAGGTGAGGGGAAAGGACCAAACAAGAATATTTACTTCAAAAGGTTGAGTTGATCCTATTGAGGTCTAGCCTTGGGGATGGCTAGGCAAAATTCGATCCTAGAGCTAGGGCTTGGGATTCTCGGAGATTCCACCGTTAGAATTGCCTCAAATTTGGACGAAAGGAGAGGACCCACTAGCGCAGTAGCCTATGAGAGATAGAAGTTTTTCCTTGGGTCAATTCCCAAGAAATTGATGCCCTAGGTGACCTAATGGGGCTAGACTTGGGGAAAATGGTAAAGAGGGGATTAAAATTATCACCCTTTTTTGAGAGATCAGTGCCTAGTTCACTTGGGGATATGGATTCTAGGATAATGATGAGTAAGAACTTGGTTTCTTGATCAAGAAGGCCCAGAGAGTCAACTTCATCCAATGTTGAGAGAAAGAAAGGAAAAGTGACCTTCAAGTATTTATACTTCAAAGCAAGTGATGCAAGCTTCTCGAGATAAATAAATCTCTAGGACACTTCATTCATATAACATTGGCCCATACATTAAATTGGCTAAAACATGCTCAATTCCACATTTCAATAATGAAGCAACTAGCCCTAATTTTAGCAGTATGCAGCGACAAGAATAATAGCATTAAAATTTACTTACAACGTTATAGAGTATATCCAACCAGCATTTTGTTTGCTCAATAAAGCTCCAAGACGAGAAATAACCCAAATCCATACATCAAAATTCATCCATCTCCAAAAAATATCCACCAAGGAAAAAGTGTGAAATTCTCTATGATTAGAGAGATCCCAAGTCAAGTGATGATACAAATGAGTGTATCTAACATCAATATATAGCCTCCTAAGGAGTTTGAATTAGCCTATGGGCCTACATTAGCCCCTAATGATAAAATAATGTGCAAATAAAACCCCTATTCATGACAAGCCCACCAAACTAGCTCATAAGTGTAAAAATAAGCCTCACAAGGGGCCAAACAATAATATGTGCATGTCTAGGGCCCTCTCTAAACGCTCAATAATATCTTGAAGTGCCATATTGAGGAATAAATTCCTCGAAATATGATGGGCAAGGAGGTGGCCCTTTTTTTCCAAGTAGTAGACTTGTGGTGCTCCCAGTAGGTATGAGGGCACATAGATGACCCCATGGGCCTCCATATGAATCGGAGATCCTCTGCACGGGTCCAAGTGGTGGAATGAATGTTGCCATGACATCATACAAGTCCTGGGACACCTGTCAAGAGTGTGGGGCTCCTGTGGGAGCCTATTGGGCATAATGTACCAAGCATATCATCATCATCCCAAAAGTGGATCGCTAGTAATCTCTGAGCATCCATGAAGATCCGTGGAGTGATGTTTGTTGTTGTGGATGCCAATCGCTCTCTATGAACACCCTACATGTGCCAATGTAGACCTTTGGGGTTAGGATCCCATATAGGGAGACCAAACCCAAATGGAAACCACCTATAATCCTGCATAAGATCCAATGCGTCCCATAGGCTTCCAGTGCAACCAGTCATTAAATTAATCGAGTAAAAGAGCTTACAAATGATCGATAACAATGAGGGCACTTCACAATGGCATGCCTTTCTGTAGTGGGCTTTGGCATGTGCTAGTGTTTCCAAGCTCTAAAGGGGGTTAACAAAGTACCTTATTAGGTGGTTTCATCCCTTAAAGGGGATAGTATGTCCAAGGCACATCCCTCTAATGGTGGTGGCAAGTGACAAATAAGCGAAATGGAATAGGGAATGAGAGGGGCAATCCTAGGCCACATAGTGGGGCATAGGGTAGCTAGATAAGGGGAAGCCCACACCTGGGTATGTAATGTATAGGAGGGAAAAATCGTGGTACATGAGGTGCCCGGCCTTGATTTTACCACCCTTCTGTATATAACTTTTTCCTTTTATGAATTTTCTTTAATTAACTTCTGAGGGCTCAAAGGACAAGAGCATGATGTGTAAGATAAAGCAGTGATTACCCCCTTTTAGGTAGGGTGGTTCATTGCCCTCCAGTGGTTGGGACAATCATGGATTCCTGAATGATAGAGGAGGTTCATCTAGGGCCTATGGAACCAGGGTGATGGCCATGGATTAGGGTAGATCTCATGTAATGGCTTTTGCCCACATGCTAATTATCTTTGTTCCGACCATCTTTTGCATTTTATGATACAAATTCCTATTAAATGTGGCCAATTATGCTTTTCACTTCTTTTTTTAATTGCTTCATCCTCTGGGGCATCATTCTAGGCCTGACCCAAGGTGGGGGCAAGCGGATAGGGAGGCTAGCGATATGTGGACCCAAAATGGGAATGTGGACCCAGGTGGGAGAAAAGATGAATGGGGGTATAGTGAGTGGAAAGGGAGTAATATGCGCGAGTAAAGGAGCGAGACCACGCACTCAAAGTCAAGGTTTCCCAAGTAGTACCACCCTAGAACCGAATGGTCAATAAAGGAGATCCCACGAGACTAAGATCCAAAGGTAACAACCAAAATAGATCAAGGGGACAGGAGCACAAACTAAGCCCACTCTTTCTGCCAAATCCCCCCATTAATCCATACCCAAAAGTATCTGTGATAAGTAAACCTAATACTCAATAACCAAATGACAAGACATACCTTTAGATTCGGGAGGCCCACCTTCAGACATACGATTAATACAGGTGGGTGAGGGACCACATCGCTGGCTCAGGTGGCAGACAACGAGCTAGTAGGAGGCATCAAGGGGCTGATGGCCGCCGGCTGAGGCTCATCATGGAGAAAATTTTCTCCAGGGGATATCACCCACAAAGTGGTGGGTAACGAGGTCGACGTTGCTGCATGAGGAGGCTGACTTGGTGGTTGGAGGAGGTCTGTGTCTAAGTTGAAGAGTCTCAAGAAAACTATTGAAGGGAGAGATTTTGACTAGGTTTTCCCCTAGATAGGGGTTTTTCCCTGGTAGAGTGCCTACATCTTGTGTCTTTTCTTTTTGTGATCTTCATAGACACATAATTTGGTAATTGCTTGATGAAAGATAATATAACAAATAAGTAAAAGAAGCCAACATAATTCACAAGTAATTATCAAGAAAGAGAAATCTAACCCTAATTCTACTAGCATTGATTTCTCAACAAAAGGGTCTTCAAAAGAAAGTTTTCAAAAAAGAAAAATCTCGACTCTAAAGAGGATAATGATTTACTTGAATAAGATGAATATGATTTCGATGATGACAAAAGAGAGATCTTATTTTTATCCACGAATGAAGAATCCACCATAGACCAATCAAAGGAGCAAAAGGAAAAGGCAGAAGAAGAAGATGTTGAAGGCATAGTGGATCTTGACGCAAAACTCATTAATGCATTAGAAGAGATTGATAACCTCAAGAAGAAGAAAAAAAAAGACTATCCAAGGAAATCATCCTCCTCAAGACTGAAAAAGAGGAAACAAAAAGAGTCGAAGAAATTTTGAATACTCGGATAAAAGAAAAGGAAGAGAATTGTGAGAAGCGTGAAGAAAAAATTTTATCATTAAGGAAAGAGCTAGATAAGCTCAACAAAAACATGAAAAGCTTTCAAACCCTTGATGTTATTCTCAACAGTGAAAGATCACCATATGACAAGACCGGTCTTAGTTATATGGGTGTGACTTCATACAAAAGAAGATGCAAGCCCTAAGTCACCATAAAATGAAGTTGGAGAAAAGCCTAAAAGTTCCAATTCCTATAAAAGCAAGGAAAGAACTCATGAGTCTAGAGACACTGCTACACCAAAAATCTATGCTAATGCATTCAAGGAGCCCATTCACAATGCAGGTAGCAATATGATAAGGTACAAGGACCAACAATCTTCTCCAAAGCATATCAACTTCAAAAGAATTGTTCGATTACGGCCAGCGAAGTATCAAACTATTTTTCTTGGTCATTGCTTTTCATGCAAAAAATTTGGACATCAAGCAAAAGATTGTAAAGCTTATAATGATTATGAAGAGGTTCTCATCAAACCTCTAAAAATAAGCTCGTAAGCAACATAATCAAAGATACTAATGGCTTCAATAACAGATATTCATAATTCATTTGCTCCATTATCCAAGTACAGTATAGAGTGTTATAGATGCAATAATGTTGGACATATGGCATGAGACTATCCTACAAAATCAAGAGAAGGGTTTCAGAAGAAAAAACAGGAAAAACCACCAATAGAAAAATGTGGACTAGTTATGTATGCTCGAAACAATCAAAGTCATTGGTACATTGATAGCAAGTGCTTTGGACCAATGTTATCGATACAGAACTGGTCTGTTCCAATTCGGTCGATCCTCAAAGCCCGCAGCCTGGGCTTAAAAAAATCGTTTTTTTTTTTTTTTTTTTTTCCCTAATTTCTAAACTACTATAGCCATCCCTAAAGCTATTTAAACACCCACCACCCCTTCTATTTCACTCACACTATTCATTTGAGTCTCTTGTAATTCTTGAATTGAGTTCGGTGAGGAGAATTTGGAGAGTTTTTTGTAGGGTTGTTCTGAAGGAGATTTTTTGAAGATTTGAAGAGTTGATAAGAGTCCTGGAGAGCTGTTGGGTTGGCATATTTTCAAGCTACACCAAAGATTTTGTTTTCCCAAAGATCTTTGGGTTTTCTTTAGTGGTTCTTGGCGTCGGTTGAAGAGTTTTTTTTTTATTTTGTTGAGGCTACTACATAGCTGATTTTCTCCAAAAAATTTAGAGGGTAAATCAAGGAAATTTTTGCCATTTATTTTTGTTCCATTTTTCTCCAAAAATCAATTTTTTTTTCCCAAAAAAATTAAAAACCCCAGTGGTTTTATGCAGATTTATAGGGGTTGCTCCAGCGCTGATTTGGAAGAATTTTGGCGTTGATTTTCTTTAGAAAATTAGGAGGGAAATTCAAGGTATTTTAATTTTTTTCAACCATTAGTGTTCTATTTTTCTTCAAAAATATATTCTTTTTTTTTCTAAAATTTTTAAAACCCTAGTGTTTTTATGCAGAATCTAGATTTATAATTTTTTTTGGAAACAAATAAAATAACAAAATTAAAAAAAAAAAAAAAAATTGTGGTCGTTATTTTCTTCTATTTTTTTCTCAACAATTGTTGAAATTTGCAAGGTTATTTTGAGAGATTTCATTGGCAAATTTCTGAGGGAGATTTTGGAGCTGATTGAAGAGTTTATTTTCAGATTGGTTGGAGCTTCTTCTCTTCTCAAAATTTACAGATCTTCTCCAAGTATTTCATTGCCTCTATTCCTCTTTTATTTTTCTCTAAAAAAAATGTCATAAAATTCTAAAAACCCTAGGGTTTTCTATGCAGATTTTTCATTTCTTCCTCATGGCCCCAAAAACAAGAATGATCCAGCTTGGGTTCATTGTCATTTAAATGAACAAGGAATAAAAGTCTGCAACTATTGTGGGAAGAAAATTAATGGTGGGGGATCCATAGAATTAAAGAACACCTAGCACATTGGAGAGGGCAAGTAAAACCTTGTGAAAATGTTTCTGATGATCTTAAAGCAGAGATGCAAAGTTTAATTGAAGCCTACAACGAAGAAAAGGGGAAAAACAAAAGAATTAAAAAAGATATAGGCAAAAGTCAAAAGGATGATCTTATGCTTAATGACCCTAATTTTGAAAAATATATGCTCAGTTTTGAAGATTCCTTTAGTTTCCCTGCTAGAGTTGGAGAGAGTAGTTCAAGTGCTTTTAACTTGAAGAGGAAAGCATCTCGTAAAGGGATTGACTTCTTTGTACCTCACACCACCCCTAGTTCTCAACCAACCCTTGATGCTAAATGGAAGAAGATATAAAAGGAGGTTGCATATGAATGCATTGTTAGATGCTAATATGATACAAACATACCTTTTAATGCTACTAATTTTGCATATTATCAGCCCATGATTGATACTATAACTTCATGTGGAGCAGGCTTCAAAGGCTAGCTTTCATGATATCAGGGAGACACTTTTACAAAATGAGGTCCAAAGGATACAAGAGTACTTTACAGAGTTCAAGCAATCATGGACCAAAACTGGATGCACAATTATGTCTGATGGATGGACTGATGATAGATCTCGCACCATACTAAATTTCTTAATTGTTTGTCCAAAAGGTACTATGTTTCTCAAATCTATTGATGCATATGCTCAGGTGAAGAATGCACAATTGCTATCTTTTGGATGAAGTAGTTATGGAAGTAGGGTTGAAAATGTTGTACAAGTTATCACAGATAATGCCTCTAACTATGTTGCAGTGGAAAAGATGCTAGAGGAAAAACACCCCACCATTTGGTGGTCTCAATGTGCATCCCATTGTTTGGACCTCATGCTTGAAGAAATTGGCAAAATTGAGTGGGTGAAGAAGTGCGTGGAAGATGAAAAATCCATAACCAAGTATATCTACAACCACTCATGGGTTTTGAACCTTATGAGAAAGCACATAGAGGGTAAAGAGCTTGTTCGATCAACCATCACATGATTTGCAACCAACTTCCTTTCATTGCAATCCCTTGTTCAACAAAAATCGAACTTGACGAAGATGTTTTCATGTGATGAATGGAATTCATCTCAGTGGACCAAAAAGGTTGAAGGGAAACAGATGGTTGACCAAGTATTTGACAAAAGATTTTGTTCAAAGCCAGAGGACATTGTGCTATTTAGTGAGCCTCTTGTCAGAGTTTTGAGGATGGTGGATAGTGATAAACATGCCATGGGTTTTGCTTATGAGGCCATCAATCAGGGCAAGGAAAAAATAGAGGCAACATATGGGGATAAGAGACAAAAGTACATTCCTTTATTGAAAATCATTGATGAAAGATGGAACAAACAACTCCATAGACCTTTGCATGCAATTGTCTACTACGTGAATCTAAGGTATGTAATTTTGGATTTCGATGCTCATTGCTTGTAAGTTATAAGTTTTAACTTTCAAGTTTTGTTGACTTGATGAATATGTTTTTGTTTTTTGAATTTTGAAGGTACCATTACACTACAAATTTTGGCATTGATGGGGAGGTATTAGGGGGGTTGTATAAATGCATTGAGCGCATGGTCCGTGATTCCAAGACTCAAGATCAAATTCATAACAAGCTCTTGAATTTCAGTGAGAGTATCGGTACCTTTGGAATTTCTATGGCTGAAAGAAATAAAGCAAAAAGTCCCCCAGGTAAGAACTGTCAAAATTTGCAAATTCTTATATTACTCATTTCAATTTGCAATTTTTGAATCCAAGTTTCAACTTTGAAATTCATTTGCTAATACTTTTTTTCCTTCCACCTTTTTTGCAGCTTATTCGTGGCAACAATTTGGTGGTGAATGCCATCAATTGCAAAAATTTGGAATTAGAATATTGAGCCAGACATGTAGTGCTTCAGGGTGTGAGCAGAATTTGAGTGTTTTTGAGTGTATACACACTAAGAAGATGAACCTTTTGGAGCAAAAGCGGTTGAATGACATGGTTTTTAATCAGTACAACCTTAAGTTGAGGCGCAACCAATTGTTGAATAAAACCCCTGAATCAAGCAACATTGTCTTCGCTAACTTTGATCCAACATCAGAATGCGTTGTGGAGAGTCAAGCACCAGCATTTGACAAGGAAGACCTTTCTTGGTTGGACTTGGACCACAGGATGCAAAGGCAGATATATCAGAAGCACCAGTAGCAGCTTCAGGGCCAGGGGAATCAAGCCCTAATCCCACTCCATACTTGGATGCTACTTATTCTTCAAATGAGGATGAGGAGGATGATCAGGATGATGATTTGATCATTGATTTGTTGTAGTTGTAGCTTGTAGTATTGTAGGTTGTAGTATAATACTATGATCCATCATGTTGTTTTGGACTATAAAAGCTTTTTAGAGCCTACTTCTTGATGTTTGTAACATTTTTGGTTCAGCAATGTTTTGCACTAAGTGTTATTTTGGTTATATGCACTATTACTTGCTATATAAATAAGAACTTTTGCATATTTGTGTATAAATGGTTTGGATTCATATGGATGCACATGAATATATCTGTTTTTTCTTTAAAATATGAATATTTTATGTGTTTTTGGTAAACAGGTTTTTTTCCGGTTTTTTTCCAATTCCAACTGATTCTTGGTCCACAAGGTTTTCCGGTTCGGTTCTAATAACATAGCTTTGGACACATGACCGGAGATCAAAGAAATGTATTACTCTAAAAGAAGAAAAAGGAGGAAATGTGACTTTTGGAGACAATGGATCCCCAAGAATCGCTAGAAGAGGCCATGTAAGCCTTGACAATGGTAGGGCTAAAGCCCAAAATGCTTTATACGTTGAAGGACCCAAACATAATCTTTTAAGTGTCAGCAAGATGTGTGATCAAGCTTATGATCTCATTTTTCGTGCTAAAGAATGTGAAATAAGGAAGACTGATTCAGGAAGATTAGTGGGAAAAGCAATAAGGACTCCATGCAATGTATATATTCTTGATGAAATTCAAGGTGAAAAATGCTATATTGGACAAACAAATGAGAGTTGGTTATGGCATAAAAGGTTAGGACCTTTAAGCTTTGACAGTTTGGTAAAAAACAACAGAACACAAGCAATGAGAGATATGCCCAAAATCTTAAAACCAACAAGCATCATTTATGAATCTTGCCAACATGGAAAACATACGAGAGTGAGCTTCAAATCAAGGGAGTGCTCGACATCAAGACCACTAGAGCTTGTTCACACAAATCTATGCGAACCAACAAGAACACCAACCCTACAAGGGGAAGGTACTTTGTTTTGTTTATCGATTACGATACTAGAATGATATGGGTTGCATTTCTTAAAACAAAATCAGAAGCATTAGATACTTTTAAATCATTCAAGGCCTTAGTTGAAAATGAAAGTGATCTAAGAATCAAATGTTTAAGATTAGACAAAGGAGGTGAATTTACCTCAAATGACTAATGAATCTGTGAGAAATATGGAATCAAGAGACAACTTTTAGTTGCAAGAACTCCACAACAGAATGGAGTTGTAGAAAAAAAAAACAGTTTAGTGCAAGAAACAATAAGAACAATGTTTCTAGAAGCTAAATTACCAAATAAGTTTTGGAAAGAAGTAGTTGGTGCAATAGTTTATATCATGAACACAACACAACTCTAAGTTAATAGCGACAAAACACCATATGAGCTATGGAAAGGCGGGCTAGCTTCAGTTAAGTATTTTAGAATTTTTGGAAGAAAATGTTACATGAACATAAATGATGATAAATTGGGGAAATGTGATTCTAGAGTTGACGAGGGAATCTTCCTTGGATACTCAACAAGTAGTAAAGCTTACAAACGCTATAGTACCAGTATAAATCCATCTTAACGACAGATCTAGCAAGAGCCAAGAGGGATCAACCTCTTTTAAAGAGCAAAATTAAAAAATTTGCACCTCTACAGATATGATCCCTACATATGCTTGATGGATTAGAGGTTTATATATATATAAAAGGATTCAACGCCCTGAAAATTTATTTGGGAATTTGAATTTTGTATGGTACACAACTTGCAATTCCAACACATAATTACTTGATTTCAAACAAAATTGATGGAAAATATACCTGAAGAAAAGGGCCAAATATAAGACAGTGAAACTACTTGAAATGTTTTACCGAAAAAATTAATTTTTCCAATTGCTTTTATTATTAATAACATTTTTAAATGATACATATTAATTTCATATTAAAAATTAAATGAATTACTCATCTCTCTCTTATTATTCTTATTAAGAAGTAATTGATTTTTTTTATTTTTATTTTCCAATTATTTCTTTTCTTTGAGCATTGAAATATTTTATTGTTATCAACATTAATTTTTTTCCTCTTTTTCTATTTATACATATATATAAATTCGATATTGAAATAAACTAGTGAACATGCATATTCAAATAGTTTAAACAGTTTATTTAAGTCTTGTATTTAAGTCTTGTATTGAAATATTTTAGAAATTATAAGAATTATACAACTTCATCACACTCAAATGTGAAAATATAAATATTTTTAATAGTTTAAATTAAAACTAACTAAATATGTATATCAATTTTTTTATTATAGCCAACATTGTTTTATTTAATTAAAGAATAATTTATTTTTATTTTAAAGGGAACACCTGTCAATGAGGGGTTGAGCACTGGCAAAATTACACATCCCCTCATAATGGGTTGTAGAATGAGCCTCTCGGCGTAAAAATACTATGCAAAGTTGTGGAATGTATTGATGTGAA
The DNA here is from genome assembly GCA_031772625.1 of Pinus tabuliformis. Taxonomy (NCBI): domain Eukaryota; kingdom Viridiplantae; phylum Streptophyta; class Pinopsida; order Pinales; family Pinaceae; genus Pinus; species Pinus tabuliformis. The sequence goes on from CM062810.1 coordinate 467,601,482, forward strand.
TATAGACAAAGCATGGCTAGAGAAAAAATAGGAACAAACAAATGAGAATTACACATCCCCTCACACTAGGTTGTAGAATGAGCCACTCGACTCAAAAATACTATGCAAAGTTGTGGAATTATTGATGTGAAAATAGACAAAGCATGGCTAAAGAAAAAATAGAAACAAACAAATGAGAATTCAAAAGATACCATCTAAGTGGACCAAGAAGAGATTACGACAAAGGAAGAACAAGAAAAAGAACAACAATCTCCATCCAAAACAACTTTTAACATCACCCAGAGAACCAATTTATTGGAGATGTTGTTGTAGGTATACAAAATTGAAGAAGAATGACCAATTCACCAGGAAAATTCAATTTGCCTTGCTATCTAAAATAGAGCCAAAGGACTTTGCACAAGCCAGTAAGGACCAACATTGGGTGAATGCTATGGAAGAAGAATTGAATCAAATTGAGAAAAATGGAACCTAGGAACTTGTGCCACGACCAAAAGACAAAAACGTGATTGGGACTAAGTGGGTATTCAAAAACAAAATGAATGAAGATGGACAAATTATCATAAATAAGGAAAGACTTGTATGTAAGGGCTATGCACAAATTAAAGGAATTGATTTCAAAGAAACCTTTGCTCTAGTTGCCAGATTAGAAACAATAAGAATGTTTTTGGCATTTGTGTGTTCTAAAGGCTTCAAATTTTATCATATGGATGTTAAATCAATCTTTCTAAATGGAGATTTAAAGGAAGAAGTATAAATTGAACAACCAGAAGACTATCTGTGCAAATTGAAGAAAGCTCTTTATGGGTTAAAACAAGCTCCAAGAGCTTGGTATGCCAAGCTAGACCACTATCTTCAACAACAAGGTTTCAATTGTTGACAACAATCTCTACATCAAGATTGAAAAGGACAGCTTATTAATTACACTTGTATACGTGGATGATCTCACTTTTGGAAGCAATAACGACGATAGAAGTTACGCATTTGCTCAAGAAATGTAAAAGGAATTTGAAATGTCAATGATTGGAGAATTATCCTTCTTCCTTATACTACAACATTCTCAAACCGACGAAAGAATATTCATTGCCCAAGCCAAATACCTCAAGGAGATACTCAAGCGGTTTGGAATGGAAGAACGTCCACTAGCTAGTACCCCTATCATTAGAGGATGTAAGTTAAGTAAGGATGATGAATCCCCTGAAGTCAATTCAACTCTTTATAGGTTTATGATTGGGAGTCTACTATACTTGATATCTTCAAGACCAGATAGTATGTGGGCAGTAGGAAAGGTATCAAGATTTCAATAAGCACTAAAGGAACCACATATGCAGGCAATAAAGAGGTTATTTCAATACTTAAAGGGCACAATCGATTTTGGTCTTTGGTATCTTAAGAGCATAGATTTCACATTAATAGCATATACAGATGTTGATTGGGCAAGGAGCATTGGTGACCGAAAAAGCACCAATGGAAGTGCATTTTTCTTAGGATATTATCTTAAGTCTTGTTCAAGCAAAAAGCAATCATCAATTTCTCTTTCTATAGTTGAAGTTGAATACATAGCAGCAACAGAAAAAACTATTGTACCTAAGTCCTCTAGATGAAACAAACCTTGCAGGACATCAAAGTGGACTATGATTAGCCAATTGTCATTTTCTGTGACAACACTACTGTATCCAATATCTCAAGAAATCCTGTCATGGACTCAAAAACAAAGCACATTCCAATCAAGTATCATTTCCTCAGAGAACAAGTTATCAACCAGAATGTCAAGATGGAATATACTGGCACCAAAGAACAAATTGTTGACATCTTTACCAAACCTATACCCAAAGAAACCTTTGTATACCTCAGACAAAAGTTGGAAGTGATCTCTTCTTTATTCCAGTAAAGAAAGCACAAACACAGGGGGAGCAGCCCTTTGCTATTGATGTAAAAGGGGGAGAGAATGTAGACAGTGGGAGAAGCTGACAAGAAATGAGACAATGTAGACAGGAGGAGTAGCAGTCACAAGTAGATATCAAAATGTTGCCATTAATAGCAAAGGGGGAGATTGTTGAAAATGGTTGTTATTGATGTCAAAGGTTGTCCAAATGAAAAAGAAAGTTACATAGTCAAATAGCATATTTCGAGACCTTTCCAACAATAGGTGGAACTCCTCCTAACCCCTCATAGTTGAGGAGAAAAGGATATTTGAATGTATTCACACACACACACACATATATAGACACCCCATTTTTGCATAAGTTGGCCCACAAGTCGCCCCTACCATAGATGCCCAAAAGCCTATAAATAGGCAGTATGTGGAGGAGAGATTAGCCATCAATAAGAAGTAATTTGGATATGTTCTAGAAGTCTTTAGCGAAGGAAGGGAGCAGCAAAACAAGGGCTCACATCTTGCAAAACAAGAAGAGGGGTAGAACCATAGTCAAGAAGAAGATAGTGTGTCCTTACCCGAATTCAGTAGGAGATCAACTTCTATTGGAGGTCGAGTTCTATGAGATGCCGAGTTATTAAGGAAAGTCTACAGAGGTAAATTTTGTGGATATTCTCTTGTATTTATTTTTGTTTTTTAATATTTATCCTTGTTTGTTTCTAGAAAAGTCCAAGCCCCAGTCTATCTAGGTCACGAGATTATAAGACAACTTAAAGAGAAGTGAGCAAAACAATGAGGGATGTAAAGGCTAACTAAGTGTTGGTATAACAAATGCAGTGTTGGGTACAAACTGTCAAGTGGGTAGATTTACTTTTGAACATACAATAAGCCTAAATATTGACAGTTGAATCGTGAACAACAAAGTGCTAGATTGAATTGAATCGCAGAAGAGGAGTGTTGTCATCTATACAACAGGTTCGATCCTAAGCAGTTATAAGTTGGTGCTTACAGAGGATAGGTGTCGTCATCTTCTTGGTAAGTTGGAACCTACAACATTGTAAGTTGGTGCTTATAGAGGATTGGTGTCCTCACAAGTGATTGCATGTAACATTGTAACAAATTGAAGACAATTCAACAAGCATTACAAGTTTTCTCCCAGTGCAGGTTTACACATTAATGTTTATGTTCATGGATTGTGTTAATGATTGATGTGGTGGTGTGAATTCTGTTTTAAGTGAAAAGAAGTTAAATTTAAGTAATATTGATTCACCCCCCTTCTCAATGTCACTATGTATTTCAACAAGGTCAACATGCAAAAGGCATAATTTCGTCATATAAACTCCAATGATCTTCATGTTGTTGGAAAGCTCTAGATGTGTAGAATAGGATTAAAAGGCAAGGTATTTCATATGCAAAGTCTTGAGCCCATAAAAGGACATTTAAAGCCTCAAACGCGCTTTGAAATTTTCTAGACCTCAAATCACCAAAGCAAGACTTACCTCTAAAATCAACCCTAGAAGCTAACAAGCTAACAACTCCATTTTTTCACCAATAAGGTGTAATATCCCTAGGAAATTTTATCCCTTGGGGTTATACAATCACAAGATAAATTCAATTGATTTTCACAACATTCTTTTCAATTTCAGGAAGAGAAGATATAGAATGAACAACAATGTAGTCAAACAGTAGATTTCACAATATATTCAATAGTTCATATCAGTTTCAATTTAACAATTACTTCCAGGGCTATTACACCAATAGGCCTGGTTGTATACCATCCATAGTAGTGGCAGTCCCTCCAATATAATTAATATATGATTGCAACAACAGTAAAAACTCTAATCAAAAATTCTGACCCCACAACCAACTTACAGGACTTCTTGTCTCAAGAAACAGTTGATAATGACCTTTACAATTATGTTAGTGACATCCTAAGGGTCCTTTTATTTTGTTGTTGTCCTCAGTTATATGTATTGCTGCTACAAACCCTTGTTGTTGCCTAGAAATGCTTGTTGCCATCAATTAGTACTACAGAGAGGGTTGTTGACTCAACAGAATCTTGGAGAATGGGTCTGTTTCCTCAAGGTACACTCAGGACTTGATCCACAGCCCTAGAATGACCTCCACCAATCTGTAGAAGGGTATCTGCAGGCCCAATTTACCATCAACCTTATACCACCTTAGACCACTGCTTGGGAGAGCCATTGTGAGTTTGGAGGAGGTTTGCTGCCTCCTCAGGGTTATCTGCAACCCTAAAAGGGGCCTCACGAACTTCTGTGCTATTTAGCAACCACAGAATCTTGTATTGATATAAATATGCCCTAGAGGGGGTCCTCGTTGCTCCAAAATTTCCTTAGGCTAGGCCTCAGTGCCACATAATGGAAGTTTGTTGAGTGCATGAGGGTTTCGCTGCCCTAGAATGAACTGAGCTAGACCCTTCAAGGTTCCGCTGGCCTAGATAGAGGTCTAGTGTTAGTTTCTACTCCACAAAACCCTAGGTTGCCTCGTTGTCCTTGATGTTAGCCTTAGAGCATTCAAAATAGAAGAAATATGCCAGTGTCTTCCTTTTAAGCCAACTTATCCACAGAAAAATCTCCCCTTGCTTGCCAAAAACTAGAAGAAAATGTCTCAAAAAATTATGCCAAACAGATGACAAAAAAGAGGGAGATTGGTTAGGGTGGGATCATCACCACCGAAACCAACCAAGGAAAAAGGTGTCTTAAAACCCTCAAAGCCTCAGCTTACAAAAACTGAAATATCTAATCAATCAAAGATGAGAAAATGATTTTTCCTCCCTCTTATTTATAAATTCCCTTTTGGGGTCTCTTCTCCTCATTTTACTTTGAGAGATTACAAGTTTCCTCCACTTAACCCCAATTCTAGATTCCTTCACAAATTTTGCTCCAATTACCCCAATTTACCTAATGTTGCCCCAAAAGCATTGGATAATGGGTTTCCCCCTTTATCATTGACTACAGCCTATGGGGTTGGATAGGCTACTTCGTCCTCCCTTAGGCAATTAATTAGAAGGGAACATTACAGTTCCCCCTTCCCGACATTGTTTTTCCTCAGGTAATTGCAAGTTCGGTCACTGCAAAATTTGCCCCCTGCTTTCAAGAGTGAAGGCCTCTTTATTGTCCCACATCCTTCCTTCTGATCACTTTCAAACCACCCACCTTCATTCAAAACAAGTGATGCAACAGTCCCTGGCTTTTCTCCACATTTTCCACCATTGCTAATATTCACAACTGCAAAAATCGCCCATAAATGCCTTGAAATGATCAAGTGACCAGCACTAAAGTTTTGGGTCATGATGATGTTAAAACCTCCATAATCATATAATAGAATTGGATGAATACCATCCCTTTCCTTGTGCTTATCAATACATTCTTCTTTAGGTTTCCTATAATACATTCTCTTTGGCTCTCTATATAAGCATACTTCACATCTACCCCTATAACAATACAAAGAATCCTTGATATTCAAAGACATTTTATCTTTGTCAACATCACCTCTTTCATTCCAACAATATCCATTTCCTGGATGAATCTCTTCTTCAAGTTGTGGCCCCTTTCTTTCTGCCATGCTATGAAGCTTTTTCTGATTCTTGTCAATAGACCCCTCTTCCTCATCGCCTTTGTATTCAAAAAAGTCCATGTTGTCTCCAGACTCAGATTTATAGCTGTCACTTTTTGACATATTGAAGAGATGGTTGTCATTTGCCACTCATTTTGGTAACTCTTTTTGGGAGTTCAACTTCTGCCCTTTTCTATACAAAAAAAAAAAAGTTATTGTCATCAATGCTAGCAACCTTCTTCACAGTAGATCATAAAAACAAGAGTGTAAAACAATGAATGCTCTTATGTAACTTGTATTCCAATGTTACCCAAGCAAGAGAAATCTTTGACAGCAGTAAAAGTCTTATGACAGCAGTGAATAATTTAAGTTTTATAGCTCTCTTTAGGTGTCAAATGAAATGCATATGCTTGTTAAATATGAGCAATAGAAACCCAAGTGCCAAATTAACTTTGCCAACACAAGATCTTAAATGGATTAGCCCTTTCATGATGCAAATGTAACTACTTATATCAGACTTATTATGCACAAATAATAATGACCAAAACTCATAGATTCATGCCAAATTACGATTGCCCAAATTATGCAATTTATTCCTTTGTGTCAAGCAACTTATGAATTGATTTTAGACCAACTTAAGGTGTATTTTACAACTGTTATGATTTAGTTTACTTGCTGAAGCAAAACAGTGACAAGATGAGGATTAGGAGATCAAACCCTTAGGCCCTAGGCCTAGTAGCTCATTTGCACACTTGCTCACAATTTTTCCAATGACGGGAACACCTGCAAACACTCAAATTTGTGCCAAATACCTCTGCAAAACACACTAATATTCAGTCCAGAAATCAAATGCTTACCACAGAGATGAAATGAGGGTGAATGAGGCAAGGAAGAGGGCCAAAGGAAGGGTTGCTAGTCCTATTAGGCCTGTGGCTCAAAGAATAGATCCAAAGAGGCTCACGGCAAGCCCTGAAACGGCTGCCGCATAGCTAAGGAAGGGGCCGAGAGGCCCTAGAGAGTTGCGTCCTAGGGCTACAAAGGCCTTAGAGGCCTATTGAAGGGAGGAAGAGTGCACAAAGGGTTGTCGCAACCCCTAAGAAGTCTGTAGCTTAGGGAGAAGAGGCAAACAAGAGGAGAGGACGGTTAGTGAAGAGGGGAAAAGGAGGACGGAGGGCTGAGGGAGTTGCATAGAGGGCAAACAAAGGGAGGCCGAGGGGTTTAAGCCTTATGGCCAAGGCTACAAAGGCCAAAAACTCCCACGGCAGGGGCTAGGAAGGGAGGTCAAGGCCCTTAGGGACCTGTGGCTAGGCCTAGAGGGCCTAAAAGGCTAACAGCAACCCTAGTAAGGGACACGCTAGGGCTTCAAGGGGCAGAATAGGCCAACGACTAGGCTAGGAGGGCTAGATGGCTAGAATGGAGGAGGATGTTGGGCCTACAGGCCTTAAAAAAATTTGAAACCCTCACCAAAATTTGAATTAACTTCAAATCTTCAATATTTTGCCCAAAATTCACTAATGTTAGCCCTGCAAAAATTCTAGGGACTGGATCTTACCCTCGAGGGCCTAGATCTAGCTCCAACCCAGCAAATCTTCTTGAATCTCACTTGCACAAATAAATTTACAAAAAATTGAAAACCCTACTTGCAAAACAAGGGTTAGAAAATTTTATTCTACAAAAATTATATTTGCAAAATTAATTTACAAATTATATACAAATATACAATGTTTGAAAGATTTTTTGAGGAATATTTTTTTGTAAATTTTTGACAATGGTTTAATGTATTTCGAAAAATAGATGTTAACCACAGCCTTAGCGAAGTAAGAAAATCACATAAAATATCTGAAGTCCAAACAAGGCTTGTTTGTGCCCACAGTCTGTGAACTTGGAGCCCAAGGGCCGAGGAACCTGCAAATTCTATATGTTTCTTAAGAAAAATTGTTAGATCATACAATGAATCAGATCACCTAAGACAAGTCCAAAACTTACCAATAGAATGTTCTTATCATCTACAAATGAAATAACAATTCATATAATATTTGAAGCAACGCACATACCCGACACATACCATATATCAATGAGACAAAGACACCATGAAGTGTACCCCAAAGTCTTTTATTACGAAATTCAAACATTCCCAGCAAAAAAGTGACTTCACACCAATGTTTACAAAATTACATCTAACCAAAAATCAAGATAACAAAAGATGGAAAATGTCTTCTATTTATAGAGAAATCCCTCCAAGAGGAAAATAACAGCTAGTTGGCTTGATCCCCGTCAAAACAATCTCGACTGTCGAAAAATATTTGATCAACTTTTAATCTCTGCCATCGAAAATATTTATTTTTGAGAAATTTTCGAATTTCTCATTAAAACCATTGTTATTATTTGAAAAATAATTATTTTGAACTAATTTCCTCAAAATTTTGACTTTGACTTCAACCAACAAAGTCCAAGGGTCCAATTTTACTTAAAATTTCCAATATTCCCTTTGTGGGGGACCTCCAAAAATTAACTTCTTTTAGACCCACGAATTTTTCCACTTGGAGAAACTAACATTTTAATTGATTTTAAATTAATTAATTTTATTACTTGGGGTTTAATTTTATTTTTGCCATAAAAATTAATTTATTGACTCATGAAGGATTAATCATTTTTCCACCCTCAAATATTTTAGCCATGGTGTCTAGTCATCGGATTCGTCCTAAACCCCCTACGAATCCCGAATCCGACATGATTCAATCCGGATTCGTGTCCAAATCATATGACACGTCGTGTCCGAGGTCGTGTCACAATTTTCAAAAGCGTGTCACGATTTTGGGACACGTGTCCTGTTTCCAGGACTCGCTAAGCTCAGTGCCGGAAAGAAAAGGGTGTGTTTGCTCATTAATATTTTCATTTGGCAAGTGATTTGTGCTGTTGGAAAGTGATTTTTGCTGTTGGAGCAAGGAGTAAAGCATTTTGGCAGTTTCATGATCAAGTCTAGGCCCTAGTATTGATATGCTATTCATGGTAATGTTAAATTCTTAAAGTAAAAGTGACATTCTCCTTAATCTTCATTTTCATCCTTTTACTTAAATTTTTAACATTACCATGAAATGACTCAGGATGTTTGAAAGTGGTTCCGGCCTCATTGGATTTTCATATGGAGAAAGTAGAATTTTAGATTTCATTCAAAATCCAGCAGACTTATCAATTTTTCAGGATTTTAGGATTGGGGGATTGCAATGTTTCCATTGAATTTTGTCATGTATTAGGGTATGGAACTCATATTTAATCAAGAGCACCAAACCAAGAGCTTCTGAATATGTCGCTCCCACTTTCGTTTTCGCTCCCGCTCCCAAGTAACACTGTTCCTGATGATATGGGTCTGGACACCACTATTGAGTTGGCATTGGCCAACATGGATCTCAATGATCCAATGCTAGAGCCTATTAGATTTGATGACTTAGAGGGGTCAACCTCCATACCAACAGATGCAAAGGCGACTATGGATACAGGGGAGGAGGAGGATGCAAAGGAGAGCATTGGGGACCATGATGATGGGGACACTGATGCTGATTCTGATGTTGATTGATGCCTTGAGGCTTGTATACCTGTAGTTGTTTTATATTTTCTATTTCTATTTGCCATTGGCATTGCACCAACACTACCTATGTAACACATTTTGATTTGATGACTTAATGAGAAAACTACAATTGTCAGTGTTTTTTATCTTACTATCTTGTAGTTGTAAGTTGTCTTTCAGTTATGAATTATGAATCATGATTTAAATTTTTAATAGATTTATCATTTATGTGACCAGTACCACTGACATTTATTTGAATTTTGTATGTATTATGCATGCTAATAGCTATAGATGAAGATCTATGTTTGAAATCAGTAAATTTGTATCATTAATTAAAATTTGTGTTATAAATATGATAATATCTAATTTTTAATATATATATATATTTAATAAAATAATATATAACGTGTCTTGTTCCGGGGGGTCAACGTGTCCGAATCCGACACCATGAACCTCGAATCCTACGTGTCCCGAATCCCCGTGTCAGGTGACTTAGAATATGAGGGACCATGCACTAAAATATTTTTACATCAAATATTACAATAATTCAACCCTCAAAAGGGGAATACCCGTTCGTTATAGAGACTCAAATAATTTCTCAATTAAGCGACATAATATGATTTAGTAGACCAAGTCATTTATAATAAAATAATTTATCCAAATAGACTACATTATTCCCAAATCAATTTTACAATAGACTCGACTAAGAACACTAGGACTCACCTAATACTTCGACAATAAATTTCACCCTAGCTTTGGGGTTTAAGTTGAAGGGAAAAACTCTTCTGATTACCCGTGTTTAGAACCACATGTAATCAGTGAGGTTAAAAAAACCTCCTAGGATGAAATTCGTCGCCAAAATCATAGGCTTACCTAGGTTGTTACATAATTACACGGTCTTACTAGCATCATATACATTACACATTTGCATAATGGGTTTAAAATGACATAATAAGTTGTTCGCTGATGATTCTGATCTTTTGAAACACATTGGCACAACTGTTTCCTTCGAACTGTGACAAAATGTGTGCAACATATAGCTCCATATGGGTACACGTTGCTTCATCGAAGTGACGTGAGAATCTATAATCCTACATCCAAGAAAACAGAGGTCCATCAAATAGATATCCATTCAAAATCAAAATCATCATGCATATATGGTAAATATGTTGGAATAGAAAAAATCTACTCTAACAAACTGAAATGTAGGGATATAAAATATAAGTGCATAAAATAAAAGTAACTAATGACATAAATGAAAAGGAGTAGGGTTAGAGATATTATACAAAGGATGCCCCATGGCATCAGATGTCATCTGTGTGGCACAATTTGGAAAAATTGCTCACTGATAGGTAAATCAATAGGTTGCTTATCAAATGTCCCTGCCTGAAATCTGACCCTCTTTGGTTGGTGCAAATGCTTATCACTGTACTGCATACTTCTGTTGTTCTTCTTTTTCTACTCAGAAGATGGGATGGAAAATAAGACAAAGAAAGTAATAAATTGGTTTAATGAACTCTGCCTCATACTACAGTGGATGACCTTGCGCTTCAATCTATTCACCATTTTCCAACCTCTTTGGAACTTTAACATGATACCTTCTTTCCACTTCTTTATACAATCTGACCATACCACCAGCTGTTGCAGGAATAGTGGCATAAGAAAGATCCATCTGAATACATCCTCCTAAATCGGCTGCAAACTTCCTTGAGAGAAGCATTCCCCACACATCTGGAACATCAATGATTGCTATGTCCATGGTGATAATCTTATACGGATAATTTTCCAAGGAAACCTGTAAATCTTTGACTACGCCAAGGACTTCAATTCTCTTTGAATCCATAGAGAAAATGTTATGATAAGGCCTAAAAATTCTCAAATTTAACTGATCCATAACCTTCTTAGTCATAACATTCGTTGAAGCACCAGAATCCAACATGCAATTATGAAGTAAATGGTCATTAATATCCAAGGTGAGAAAGAAAGGTTGATGATCCTCATTAGTCATGTAGCAATTCAAATCCTTTAACTTAATTTCTTCGTCTTTTGGATGTGAATCAACTTTATCTTGTTGGGCCATGCCTAAAGCCTTGAAGAATGTTGCCCTTTGAGAAGGAATCTTTAAGAGTTCAAGCACAGGGATAGACATTTTAATCCTAGTTATCCATGCAGCCCAAACAACCTTTAATCCCGTTTATACCTATTAGATGCAACATGCTTATTCTGACTTTGCTATTTACTCTTTCTCTGATAAGTATAGCCCTTACTTCTAGCAATTTCCAGAATTTGTTCCTGAGATGGAGTTTCACCATATATTTGTGTGATATGATCCTTTTCACCACTGAAATTTTTAATCTTGAAGGAGGAAATCATATCTATACAACGACTTCCTTTGGAAGAATTCTGACTTACATTAGTTACCTATTCATTTGATGCTTCATCTAAGATTTTTCTAGCAATAGCACATGCACTTTCTTCATGGAAACTTTCACATGGTCTGCAAAACAAGATAGGTTGATCAACAACATTGGAAGATTCAAGGGAGTAGGAGGTCTCTAATCATTCGGAGGATTCCTTCTTGGCCACGGATTATTGTTTCCTTTGTTATTAATTATTATTGTTATGCCTAAGTTGCATATTCTGTACTTGATTTCTTTCCATCTGAATTAGCCTAGACTGCATAATACTTATTGTTCTAGCATGCTTAATCTTCATTTCCTTAATTATTTGAGTTAGTTCTTTTATCAAGTCACGCTCTTCTTAATTTATTTTCCTATAGATTTGACCGAACCTCTTTCAAAACCAGGGATCTCTAACTTACTTGAAGCTTTCTTATCATTTTCTAATTCTTTCGGTGTGTTCTGAACAAAGTTAGATTGGCAGGCTTGGCACGTCTTGTCTCATATTGAATGTCGACACCAAAGGCTTCAAGATATTGCACTAATACGTTTTGTCTAGTGGCTTGTAATCTTGAGTCGTGTCCTTTATGTTGGACATTGGATAAACCAACACTCCCCGTGTGTTTTGTGACATGGACTAACCACCTCCCATGGATCCTTATCTCTGACAATGTGATCGTTAACTAACACTGCGGGTTTTGGTCTAACGGCAATCGTGATTCCCAACAAGTGGTATCATAGTAGGTCACGAGTTCAATACACACCCAACTCGCGTTGGGGGGGAGATTGTTGGACATTGGATAAACCAACGCTCCCAGTGTGTTTTGTGACATGGACTAACCACCTCTCGTGGATCCTTATCTCTGCCAATGCGATCATTTACTAACACCTGCGGGTTTTGTTCTAACGACAATCGTGATTCCCAACACTTTAGAAGACCATTAAATCTTTGATTGAACTCCTCAACTGTCTCATTTTCTATTTTCTTAATAGAGTTGAGTTCTTTAACCAGATATTTTCCTTCTCGGTTATCCCCAAATTTATCCTTGAAAGCATTTGTGAGAGCTTGCAGTGAATCAAAAGCAATATCAGGTTTGTCATGGAACCAATCTAATGCAGCATCTTCTAATGAGAGGACAAATAAATTCATTCTAACATCTTCATGATTGTATACAGTTGCATCAGAATATTTGTGCAGAAAAGTTATGAATTTTTTTATGTGTGACTCAGCAATGACTGCATTATTCCCTTAGAAGAGTGGAAGCTTGTCCATAGCAGCGTTTGGAAGATCGTGAGGATACCCTTGAACATTGGCAAAGTTACGAGGACTGTAATAAGACATGGAATCTTGATTAGCGAGATTGATGAAAAGTAAATGGATATTAGGGAGGGCTTCCTGTCTGAGAAAAATCAAACACTCTCTAGAATGTCATTTGTTTAACCGAGCTCTTAAAGCCTTTTTGGAATCGGGAGTGAGGTTAACCAAGCTACCAGCATTTCTTCTAGAGTAAGCTCTTGTAAATGGATGAATAAGTGGAGTCGCCATCCAAACAAGAAACCAACCGAATTGTCCACGTGCTAAAGGTGCAAGATTAGTGAGAGGAGAAAAGATAAGGTGATAAAAAGATGAAGAGTTCGCAACGGTGCCAGAAATGTTGTGGAGTTGCCAACTAAATGAAAAGAACAAAGATGAAGGATGAAGATGAAAGATCGAAAAAATGTCTTCAGGACCAAGGACAGAAAAATCTATCCCTAGCAACGACGCCAGAAAATGTTATGGAGTTGTCAACTAAATGACAAGATCAAAGATGAATGATGAAGATGAAGGATTTGAAAAAAATGTCGGGAGGACCAAGGACAGAAAAATATATCCCCAGCAACGGCGCCAGAAAATGTTGTCACTAAAATTGTACAGGCATGGTGCAACAATGACTCAGGGCGGTGGTTGTCACTCTGATCCCCGCCAACTTCGTTCTAGTTGTCTCCCAACAACAAGCTATGGGGGGTAGTCCTTATGGAAGATGGAAATGAAAAAATCGTTGGCAACTAAAAAGTCTGGAAGACACAGTTGAATGGCCTAACCACTTGGTTGATTTAGAAAAATTTATAGATTAGATTAGATTTAAATCTGAGACCAGTGCCTTATGGAGTCAATTTCTTGCTTTCTATTGATTAAGGACCAAGTAACGGGATGAACAATCGTTGCTTGAATGCTAAACTATCTTATATGCTATGCAAATCTTAAAACATAGGTGTAATGCAAAATCTTGGTTAAATTTAAATTAGATGTCTATTCTAAGTGTAGCCTTCCTCTTAACTATTTTGGAACTAGTATCTAGAGTAGGTTGTGGGATAGAAGCCAACAGGAAGCAAGAAGAGGCTTGATTAAGGATACCACCCAATGCCTCCAATGCTGCAAAGATCATGGCTATGACGACTACAAGGTCACCGTGTTAACCACAGAAGAGGTGCTCTGTCCCTCAAGCTAAATTGATAAAGGTGGTCCTATATGTCTACCAACCAAACTTATGCTTGTAGGTAAGTTATTAGATGCAAGACTAGATTAGGATGATATGCAAGGTGAATGAGTAATTCTTAAGGTAAGATTGTTTAAGTGTTCTTTAAGTACTTAGTTATGATTTGATCTTAAATTATATCAATAAGTACTTGTCAATGAGCTACAATCTTAACCACAAGAGAGATGTGCCAAGCTATCAAGTACGAACAATAAACAAGAGATATCAATGATACAATTGCTTAATAACCACAAGATGCAAGATCATTAATATGTCACAGAGCCACAATAGATGTTAACTTTAAATCACAAGTCTAATGACAATTTAGAGCACTTGCCTTCTTAGAACAATGAGCCAATGATTATCAAACAACAAGATGCCAATGCTTAAGATTATCGATGAGATTATCAATGCTCAATTAGAAACTTCCAAAGATTCAATAACCATAAACCAGTGATGGAAAAAAGAGAACAAGATCTCTTATTCGCTCAAATTAATTATCCAACGATATAATATTAGCAATGTTCTTTTAGACAATTAGATTCCTTAAATTTCAAGATGCTCAACAAATCCTCTTATTGCCAATGTAACATTATCATTCATAAATCATTAATAACAATAATGAATTATGAGAGCAAAACCCAAAGAGCATTTGGATTATTTCACTTAGACAACCAAGATGATATCAATATGCTTTAGATAGTGAGGTTATTAGATGTGAATTTATGGCTTTGCAAATCATGAACTCATAAGAAAACACAAAGTGTTAGATTCCAAATACTCAATGCTACCAACCTTCTTCACAATAGATCATAAAAACAAGAGTGTAAAACAATGAAAGCTCTTATGTAACTCGTATTCCAATGTTACCCAAGCAAGAGAAATATTTGACAGCAGTAAATAAGTCTTATGACAGCAGTGAATAACTTAAGTTTTACAGCTCTCTTTAGGTGTCTAACGGAATGCATATGCTTGTTAAATATGAGTAATAGTAACCCAAGTGCCATAGTAGCTTTGCCAACACAAGATCTTAGATAGATTAGCCCTTTAATGATGCAAATGTCACTGCTTATATCAGACTTATTATGCAGAGATGATAATGACCAAAACTCATAGATTCATGCCAAATTATGATTGCCCAACTGCAATTTATTCTTTGATGTGTGAAGCAACTTATGAATCGATTTTAGGCCAATTTAAGGTGTCTTTTACAACTGTTAATGCATTAGTTTACTTGCTGAAGCAAAACAGTGAGAGGATAAGGGTTAGAAGATCAAACCTTTCGGCCCTGGGCCTAGTAGCTCACTTGCAAACTTTCTCACAATTTTTCCAATGACCGGAACAACTGCAAACACTCAAATTTGTGCCAAATACCTCTGCAAAACACACCAATATTCAGTCCAAAAAACAAATGCTTACCATAGAGATGAAATGAGGGTGAATGAGGCAAGAGGGCCAAGGGAAGGGTTGTTAGTCCTATTAGGCCTGTGGCTCAAGGAATATAGCCAAAGAGGCTCACGGCAAGCCCTAAAAGGGTTGTCACTGTGCAAAGGAAGGGGCCAAAAGGACCTAGAGGTTTGGGTTCTAGGGATGTAGAGGCCTTAGAGGCTTGCTAAAGGGAGGAAGAGCCCACAAAGTGCTGCCACAAGGCCTAAGAAGGTTGTGACTTAGGGAGAAGAGGCGGCCAAGAGGAGAGGAAGGTTAGCGTAGAGGGGAAAAGGAGGTTGAAGCGCTGATGGAGCTGAACAAAGGGCAGACGAAGGGAGGCCGTGGAGTTTAGGCTTACGGCCAGGCCTACAAAGGCCAAAAACTCCCACCACAAGGTCTAGGAAGGGAGGTTGAGGCCCTTAGGGGCCTACAACTAGGCCTAGAGGGCCTAAAAGGCTGACGGCAGCCCTAGTAAAAGCCACTCTAGGGCATCAAGGGGCAGAATAGGCCAACGGCTAGGCTAGGAGAGTTAGACAGATAGGATGGATGAGGATGTTGGGCCCAGAGGCCTTAAAAAAATTTGGAACCCTCGCCAAAATTCGAATTAACTTCAAATCTTCAATATTTTTCCCAAAATTCACTGATGTTTGCCTTGCAAAAATTCTCACGACTAGATCTTACCCTCAAGGGCCTAGATCTAGCTCCAACCCAGCAAATCTTCTTGAATCTCACTTGCACAAATAAATTTACAATTACCCAAAACCCCAATATATACGAAAAATTCAAACCCCAACAGCAAAAAAGGGTTAGAAAAAATTATTCTACAAAAATTATATTTACAAAATTAATTTACAAATTATATACAAATATATAATGCTTGAAAGATTTTTTGAGGAATAAATTTTTATATTTTTTTGACAATGGCTTGATGTATTTCGAAAAATAGATGTTCACCACAACCTTAGCGAAGTAAGGAAATCACATAAAATATCTTAAGTCCAAACAAGGTCAGCCTGTGCCAACAATCTGTGAACTTGGAGCCCAAGGGCCAGGAAACCTGCAAACTCTATATATTTCTTAAGAAAAATCATTAGATCATACAATGAATCGGATCACCTAAAATAAGCCCAAAACTTACCAATAGAATGTTCATATCATCTACAAATGAAATAACAATTCATATAATATTTGAAGCACAATATAGAAATGTACATACCACAGATCAATGAAACAAAGACACCATGAACTATACCCCAAGTCTTTTATTATGAAATTCAAACTTTCCCAGTAGAACAGTGACTTCACACCAACATTTACAAAATTACATCTGACCAAAAATCAAGATGACTATAGAAGCAAAATGCTTTCTATTTATTATAGAGAAATCTCTCCAAGTGGAAAATAACAACTAGTTGGCTTGATCCCTGTCAAAATAATCTCGACCGTCGAAAAATACTTGATCAACTTTTAATCTCTACTGTCGAAAATATTTATTTTTGAAGAATTTTTTAATTTTTCATCAAAACCATTTTTTATTGGTTCGAAAATAATTATTTTGAACTAATTTCCTCAAAAATTTGACTTTCACTCAACCACCAAAGAACAAAGGTCCAAATTTTCTTGAAATTTCTAATATTCCCATGGTGGGGGACTTCCAAAAATTAACTTCTTTTAAACCTGCGAATTTTTTCACTTGGAGAAATTTATTTTTCTAACATTTTAATTTTGACTCTAAATTATTTAATTTTCTGGCTTAGGCTTTAATTTTATTTTCTCCAGAAAAAATAATTTATTGACTCATGTGGGGATTAATTATTTTTTCACCCTCAAATATTTTAGCCATGGTGTCTAAAATATTTTTACATCAAATATTACAATAATTCAACCCTCAAATAATCTCCCAAATCTGCACCACAATCTAATCTAGTAAACCAAGCGATTTGTAATAAAATAATTTAACCAAATAGCTTAAATTATTCCCAGATCACTTTTACAATAGACTCGACTAAGAACACTAGGACTCACCTAAGACTTGGACAATAAATTTCACCCTAGCTTTGGGGTTTAAGCAAGAGGGAAAAACTTTTCCGATAGTCATGTTTAGAAACACAGGTAATCGGTGAATTTAAAAAACCTCCTAAGATGAAATTAGTCACCAAAATCATAGGCTTACCTAGGTTGTTACATAATTACACAGTCTTACTAGCATCATTTACATTACAAATTTGCAGAATAGGTTTGCAATGACATAATAAGTTGTTGGCTTATGATTCTGATCTTTTGAAAAAAATTAGCACAACTACTTCTTTGGAACTGTGACAAAATGTGTGCAACATCTGGCTCCATATGGGGACACATTGCTTCATCAAAGTGATGTGAGAATCCAGAATCTTGTATCCAAGAAAACATAAGTCCATCAAATATATATCCATTCAAAATCAAAATCATCATGCATATATAGTAAATCTGTTGGATTAGAAAAATTCTACTCTAACAAATTGAAATGCAAAGATATAAAACATAAGTGCATAAAATAAAACTAACAAACAACATAAATGAAAGGAGTAGGGTTAGAGATACTATACAAAGGATGCCCCATGGCATCAGATGTCATCTGTGTGGCACAATCTGAAACATTTGCTCACTAATAGATAAATCAATAGGTTGCTTATCAAATGTCCCTTGCTGAAATATGACCCTCTTTGGTTGGTGCAAATGCTTATCATTGTACGGCATACTTCTACTGAAATCAAGCCTTCTTTTTTTGCTCGAAAGATGGATTGGAAGATGAGACGAAGAAAAGTGATAAACTAGTTTAATGAACTTTGCCTCATACTGCGGTGGATGACCCTGCAACTCAATTTGTTCACCATTTTCTAACCTCTTTGGAACTTCAACATGATACCTTCTTTCCACTTCTCTATACAATTTGACCATACCACCAGCTACTGCAGGAATAGTGACATAAAAAAGGTCCATCTGAATACATCCTCCTAAGTCGGCTACAAACTTCCTTGAGAGAAGCATTCCCCATACATCTGGAACATCAATGATTGCTATGTCCATGGTAATAACCTTATACGGATATTTTGCCAACGAAACCTGTAAATCTTTGACTACGCCAAGAACATTAATTCTCTTTGAATCCATAGAGCAAATGTTATGATAAGGTCTAGAAATTCTTAAATTTAATTAATCCATAACCTTCTTAGTCATAACATTCGTTGAAGCTGATCCAGGTGGATGTTGGTGGCCACCCACCTATCCCACTTGGACCCCCACAACTATCTCTTTCAGCGTTTCAGTTTCCTTAATTGTAGCACAGTTTACTATTTTTAGCGGTTTTTCGAGTCCTGAACTTCTGGAGTCGTTTTGAGGCCCTAAACAACGTTTGGGAACTCTAGATCTTCCTAACGAGCTATTGTACACGTCAAATGAAGATCGGGTGCCAAAGTTACAACCCTGGGAAGTTGATGTACCAACTTACCCAAAACGGGGCCCACAATTTGGCATTTCATCTTCTAGGGTTAGGTTTTGGGATGTTAAGGGTTTTCCATTGTTTCTCAACAATAAATAGGCCATTGAGCCTCATTGTAACACAGTTCAGAGGCATGTAGCCGCTACATCTCTTCTCAGAGATAAGCTACCATCGCCCTAGCTGGTTTATTTCCATTGCTGTTTGTAAGCATATTTCAGTATTTTAAATTAATGAAATGAAGTATTATTTCCGCTACATCTCTGTGTTTATGGTTATCTCTGTGATTTGTTGTGTTCCTGTTTAAATCTGGATCAGTGGTATCAGAGCGGTCTGCTTTTTCTCTGCTTTTCTTTGCATGTCCCCAAGGAGGTCGGGATATAAGGAGTTAGGGCTTAAACTGGTCGAACCTTTGCAAGACTAGCCTCGCAAATCCCGACGACCTCCCATGGCAGAGGAAAAGAAAGATGAGCGAGCAGGAGATCCTATCAAAATCTTGCTCGAAGAAGCCCTCGAGCGACAAAGGAACACGATGATGGACAGCTTTGCCCATATCCTTCAGCGGCTACCCAGGGGCAACGCATCGGCTTCCAACAGCTACTCTAGAAATGCCATGCCCTTTTAGGTACAATTTAATTTTGAAATCCCCATATCCGAGGGTCAGATAGACGCAGATGCCGTCGATAAATGGTTAAATCTGCTAGAGAGTTATTTTTCTGCTCATGATTTTTCCAGTCGGGAAAAGATTATTTTCGCTCTTCTCAAAGCAGCACCCCACGTCAAGCACTGGCAGGAAACCTACTACGAGCAGAAGAATGAAAGTACGGGCTCACTATTTCCAACGGCACCCACTTGGAATTCATTCCGAGATGCCATCAAGGAGCAATACTACCCTGTCAAAAGCTACGAGGACAAATACATAAAGTGGACCACGATGTGGCAAGGAAGAGACCAAGATGTGCCGGAGTTCACAAACATTTTTCATACCCTACGCACACAGTTGGGTATCAAGGATTCTGAGCTACATTTGGTACTCAAATACTACGGCTGCCTACACAGGTACATCCAGGAAGAGATGGAGTTCCTGAACATCTCCTCGCTCAGCACGGCATACCGATACACTGTCAAAATCAAGCAGAAGTTGAAACAAAAGAAGCGAGACTTTGGATCTACAAACCCGAAGACCAAAGGACAAAGCCAAGGCGGGGGTGACCCAAGACAACCCATCAAAGCCGCAAGAAAAGAAAAACACCACAAAGTCGAAGAAGGACACAGGAAAGTGGTGTGGGTTCCACAAGAGTCCCACTCATAACACAAGTGAGTGTCGGACCAAGCAGTCGCTGGTGGCCGAGTCGAAAGCTTCTGAATCAGATGCATGTTCCGACCCTGAGTCAGAACCCGACAAGGGGAATGGAAAAGGGAAGTAGATCATTGATGCGGAGCCCAACGCCACTGTTTCCACCACCAAGGTCCAGAAGAATGAGCCCGTAGATCCAGAGGAGGCGGAGTGTCTTTTCCACTCACAGATGTGTGTGAAGGGCTCGCCGCTGCAATTCATTGTTGACAATGGAAGCCAAAAGACCCTCATTTCAGCAGAAGTCGTGAAGCGGTTGGGCCTACCGACTACACCACACCCGCAGTCATACAGTATCGGGTAGCTTCACCAAGGACGAGATCTTCGAGTTCGTCAGCAGTGTCGCCTTCCATACAACATCAAACCCTTCACAACGAGGTATTGTGTGATGTTACACCTCTGGATGTTTGTGATGTATTATTGGGCCAACCATACTTGTGGAGGTGACATGCTGTGTATGAGTCAAGGCCTCGTGCTGTCGTTATTTCTTTGTGTAATTCATTATACAGGATACCGGAGGTAGCCCCACCTATCGCCACCTCTTTGATCACTGCTAAGAAAGGCAGCAAGCTCATCTCCCAGACTAGGAAATTAATTTTCTGTCTGGTTCGCTCCCAAAGTAAGGGGAAGATCGTCACCACATCCATGACCCCCGCGAAGGGTTCCTCCACGCAACAGCAGTAGCAAAGGGATACGGTCATGAAAGAACACAGGAATAGCTTCTCCTCACCCACAGGGCCACCACAAAAGTTTCAGGTGGGGCGACAAAGTTTGGTTACATATGCAGAAAGAACGTCTTACAAAAGCCCATCAGAAGCTCAGACCACTCCGACATGGTCCTTAAAGCATTACCAAGGTTGTAGGAAACAATGCTTTAGAGCACAGCATTCCTCCATTCCTTCGCCTGCACCAAGTGTTCAATGTGTATCGCCCTCGACCATGCTTCCCACCATTACTGGACACATCCGAGATTGCAAAATAGCTCACCAAGGACCAAGTTCAGCAGATGGAGGAACTCAACACAATGGGGACCATTGCTTCCTAAGGGGGGAGGAATGATCCAGGTGGATGTTGGTGGCCATCCACCTATCCCACTTGGACCCACACAACTGTCTCTTTTAGCTTTTCAGTGTCCTTAATTGTAGCACAGTTTACTATTTTTAGCAGTTTTTCAGGTCCTGAACTTCCGAAGCCATTTTGAGGCCCTAAATGACGTTTTTTGGGAAATCTGGGAGCAACATGGGTCCATGGACCGATGTTTCTCTTCCCAAAGTTGTAGTGCTCGGATAGATCTTTCTAACGAGCTATTGTACGCATCAAACAAAGATCGGGTGCCAAAGTTACGACCCTGGGAAGTTGATGTACCAACTTACCCAAAACGGAGCCCACAATTTGGTGTTTCATCTTCTAGGCTTAGGTTTTGGGATGTTAAAGGTTTTCCATTGTTTCTCAACAATAAATAGGCCTTCGAGCCTCATTGTAACACAGTTCAGAGGCATGTAGCCACCACATCTCTTCTCAGAGATAAGCTACCATCGCCCTAGCCGAGCTATTTCCATTGTTGTTTGTAAGCATATTTCAGTATTTTACATTAATTAAATGAAGTATTATTTCCGTTGCATCTCTGTGTTTATGGTTATCTCTGTGGTTTGTTGCGTTCTTGTTTAAATCCGGATTAGAAGCACCGGAATCCAGCATGCAATTATGAAGTAAGCGATCACTAATATCCAAGGTGAGAAAGAAAGGTTCATGATCTTCATTAGTCATGTAGCAATTCAAATACTTTAGCTTAATTTCTTCGTCTTTTGGATGTGAATCAACTTTATCTTGTTGAGCCATGCCTAAAGCCTTGAAGAATGCTGCCCTTTGAGAAGGAATCTTTAAGAGTTCAATAACAGGGACAGACATTTTAATACTATTTATCCATGCAGCCCATTCAACCTTTAATCCTAATTTATACTTTTCAAACAAAACCTGCTTATTTTGACTTTGCTCTTTACCCTTTCTCTGATAAGTATAGCCTTTACCTCTAGCAATTTCCAGAATTTGTTCCTGAGATGGAGTTTCACCATATATTTGTGTGATAGGATCTTTTTCGTCACTGAAGTTATTAATCACGAAGGAGGAAATCATAATCGTGCAACAACTTTCTTTGGAAGAATTTTGAATCGACTTTATCTTGTTGAATCATGCCTAAAGCCTTGGAGAATGTTGCCCTTTGAGAAGGAATCTTTAAGAGTTCAATAATAGGGACAGACATTTTAATATTATTTATCCATGTAACCCAATCAACCTTTAACCCTGATTTATACTTTTCAAACACAACCTGCTTATTCTGACTTTGCTCTTTACCCTTTCTCTGATAAGTATAGCCCTTACCTCTAGCAATTTCTAGAATTTGTTCCTGAGATGGAGTTTCACCATATATTTATGTGATAGGATCTTTTTCATCACTAAAGTTATTAATCGCGAAGGAGGAAATCATATTTGTGCAACAACTTTCTTTGGAAGAATTCTGACTTACATTATTTATCTGTTCATTCTCTGCCTCATCCAAGATTTTTCTAGCAGTAGCACATGCACTTTCTTCATGGAAAGTTTTACTTGGTCTGCAAAATGGGATAGGTTGATCAACAACATTGGCATATTCAAGAGGAGTAGGAGGTCTTTGATCATTTGGAGGATTTCTTCTTGGCCACAAATTATTGTTTCCTCTATTATTATTGTTATGTCTAGGCTGCATATTCTGTACTTGATTTCTTTCCATCTAAATTAGCCTAGACTGCATTTCACTTATTGTTCTAGCATTCCAATCCTCATTTCCTTAATTATTTGAGTTAGTTCTTTTATTGAGTCACACTCTTCTTCCTAACTTCTTTTCCTTTAGATTTGACCGAACCTCTTTCAAAACTAGGGATCTTTGACTTACCCGGAGCTTTCTTATCATTTTCTAATTCTTTCGTTGTGTTCTGAGCAGCAGTTAGATTGGCAGGCTTGGCACGCCTTATCTCATATTGAGTGTCAACACCAAAGGCTTCAAGATATTGCTCTAATACCGTCTTGTCTTGAGTCATGTCCTTTAAAAGACCATTAAATATTTGATTGAATTCCTCAACTATCTCATTTTCTATTTTCTTAATAGAGTTAAGTTCTTTAACCAAATATTGTCCTTCTCTTTTATCCCCAAATTTATCCTTGAAAGCACTTATGAGAGCTTGCAATGAATCAAAAGCATTATCAGGTTTGTCATGGAACCAATCTAACCCAACATCTTGTAATGAGAGGACAAATAACTTCATTCTAACATCCTCATGATTGTATGTAGCTGCATCAACATATCTATGCAAAAAAGTTGTGAATTTTTTGATGTGCTCCTCAACATTGACTGCATTATTCCCTTGGAGGAGTGAAATCTTGTCCATAGCAGCATTTGGATAATCGTGAGGATACCCTTGAATGTTAGCAAAGTTGCAAGGACCATAATAAGCATTGGAAACTTGATTGGCGAGATTGATGAAAACTAAATGGATATCAAGGAGGGTTCCCAGTACGAGAAAGATTAAACGCTCTCTAAAATGTAATTTGTTTAATCGAGCTCTTAAGCCTTTTCAGGATCGGGAGCGGTGTTAACCAAGCTACCAGGATTTCTTTTAGAGAAAGCTCTTGTAAATGGATGAATATGTGGAGTCGCCCCCCAAAGAGGAAATCAATTGAAATGTCCAGGTGCTAAAGGTGCGGATTGAGAAGATGAAAATATTATTGAGAGGAGAAAAGATAAGGTGATAAAATGATGAAGAGATCACAATGGTCCCAAAAATGTTGTTGAGTTGCTGGTTAAATGAAATGATCAAAGATGAAGGATGAAGATGAAAGATCGAAAAAATGTCGTGAGGACCAAGAACAAAAAATGTTGTCACTCGAATTGTACAGGCACGGTGCGACAATGACTCAAGGCGGGGGCTATCACTCTAATACCCGCTCACTCTGTTCTAACTGTCTCCCAACAGCAGGCTATGGGGGGTAGTCCCTGTGGAAGATGGAAATGAAAGACTCATTGGCAACCAACAAGTCCGAGAGAGAGAGTTGAATGGCCTAACCACTTGATTGATTTACCAAGATTTATAGATTAGATTAGATTTAAATGTCAGACCAGCACCTTATGGAGCCAATTTCTTGCTTTCTATCGATTAAGGACCAAGTGATCGGATGAACAATCGTTGCTTGAATGCTAAACTATCTTATATGCTATGCAAATCCTAAGACTTAGGTGTAATGGAAAATCTTGGTTGATTTTATGTTAGATGCCTATTCTAGGTGTAACCTTCCTCTTAACTATTTTGGAAATAGTCTCTAGAGTAGATTTTTGGATAGAAACCAAAGGGAAGCAAGCAGAGGCTTGATTAACGATACCTCCCCCCTGTGTTCTGACCACCTGATGCCTCCGACGTCGTAGATTCCAAATACACAATGCTAGCAACCTTCTTCACAATAGATCATAAAAACAAGAGTGTAAAACAGTGAAAGCTCTTATGTAAATTGTATTCCAATGTTAACCAAGCAAGAGAAATCTTTGACAGCAGTAAATAAGCCTTATGACAGCAGTGAATAATTTAAGTTTTATAGCTTTCTTTAGGTGTCAAACGAAATGCATATGCTTGTTAAATATGAGCAATAGAAACCCAAGTGCCAAATTAACTTTGCCAACACAAGATCTTAAATGGATTAGCCCTTTAATGATGAAATGTCACTGCTTATATCAGACTTATTATGCACAGATGATAATGACCAAAACTCATAGATTCATGCAAAATTATGATTGCCCAACTTATGCAATTTATTCCTTGATGTGTCATGCAACTTATGAATTGATCTTAGGCCAATTTAAGATGTCTTTTACCATTGTTATGAATTAGTTTACTTGCTGAAGCAAAACAGTGAAAGGATAAGGGTTAAGAGATCAAACCCTTAGGCCCTTGGCCTAGTAGCTCACTTGCACACTTGCTCACAATTTTTCTTATGACCGGAACACCTGCAAAAACTCAAATTTGTGTCAAATACCTCTGCAAAACACACCAATATTCAGTCCATAAATCAAATGCTTACCACAGAGATGAAACAAGGGTGAATGAGGCAAGGAAGAAGGCCAAGGGAGGGTTGTTAGTCCTATTAGACCTGCAGCTCAAGGAATAGAGCCAAATAGGCTCACGGCAAGCCCTGAAAGGGCTGTCGCTTGGCTAAGGAAGTGGCTGAGAGGACCTAGAGGGTTGCAGCCTAGGTTTGCAAAGGCCTTAGAGGCCTGCTGAAGGGAGGAAGAGCCCACAAAGGGCTTCCGCAAGCCCTAAGAAGTCTGTGACTTAGGGAGAAGAGGCAATCGAGAGGGGGGAAGGGTTAGCGAAGAGGGGAAAAGGAGGACGGAGGGCTAAGGGAGCTGGACGGAGGGCAAATAGAGGGAGGCCGAGGGGTTTAGGCCTGACGGCCAAGCCTACAAAGGCCAAAAATTCCCACGGCAGGGGCTAGCAAGGGACATTGAAGTCCTTAGGGACCTGGGACTAGGCCTAGAGGGCCTAAAAGGCTTACGTCAGCCCTAGTAAGGGCCACACTAAGGCTCAAGAGGCAAAATAGGCCAGCGGCTAGGCTAGGAGGGTAGACGGCTAGGATGGAGGAGGATGTTGGGCTTAGAGGCCTTAAAAAATTTGAAAACCTCGCCAAAATTTGAATTAACTTCAAATCCTCAATATTTTGCCCAAAATTCATTCATGTTGTCCCTGAAAAATTATAGGGACTAGATCTTACCCTCAAGGTCCTAGATCTAGCTCCAACCCAACAAATCTTCTCTAATCTCACCTACACAAATAAATTTACAAGTACACAAAACCCCAATATATACAAAATATTCAAAACCCCAAACCCCAGGTGCAAAACAAGGGTTAGAAAAAAATTATATTTACAAATTATATACAAATATACAATGCTTGAAAGATTTTTTGAGGAAATATTTTTTTGTAATTTTTTTAAAATGGCTTGATGTATTTCAAAAACTAGATGTTAACCACAACTTTAGCAAAGTAAGAAAATTACATAAAATATATGAAGTCCAAACAAGGTCAACTTGTGCTCACAGTCTTTAATCTTGGAGCCCAAGGGCCGGGGAACTTGCAAACTCTATATGTTTCTTAAGAAAAATCATTAGATCATACAATGAATCGGATCATCTAAGATAAGCCCAAAACTTACCAATAGAATGTTCCCATCATCTACAAATGAAATAACAATTCATATAACATTTTAAGTACAATAAAGGAACGCACATACCCAGCGCATACCACAGATCAATGAGACAAAGACACCATGAACTATACCCCAAAGTCTTTTATTATGAAATCCAAACATTCCTAGCAAAACAGTGGTTTCACACAAGCGTTTACAAAATTAAATCTGACCAAAAATCAAGATGACAATAGAAGCAAAATGCCTTCTATTTATAGAGAAATCCCTCCAAGTGAAAAATAATGGCTAATTGGTTTGATCCCTATCAAAATAATCTCAACTGTCGAAAAATACTTAATCAACTTTTAATCTCTACCGTAGAAAATATTTATTTTGGAGGAATTTTCGAATTTCTCATTAAAACCATTTTTTATTAGTTAAAAATTAATGATTTTGAACTAATTTCCTAAAAAAATGACTTTGACTCAACCACCAAGGTCCAAGGGTCCAAATTTTCTTGAAATTTCCAATATTCCCTTGGTGGGGGACCTCCAAATATTAACTTCTTTTAGACCCACGAATTTTTCCACTTGGAGAAATTAATTTTTCCAACATTTTAATTTTAACTCTAAATTAATTAATTTTCTGACTTAGGTTTTAATTTTATTTTTGCTAGAAAAAAATAATTTATTGACCCATGACGGGATTAGTTATTTTTCCATCCTCAAATATTTTAGCCATGGTGTCTAAGTATGTGGGACCATGCACTAAAAAAATTTTACATCAGATATTACAATAATTCAACCCTCAAAGGGGGGGATACACGTTCGTTATAGACCCTCAAAATTCAAATAATTTTTCAATGCTGCAACACAATATGATCTAATAGACCAAATGATTTGTAATAAAACAATTTAGCCAAAGAACTTAAATTATTCCCAAAACACTTTTACAATAGATTCGACTAAGAACACTAGGACTCACCTAAGACTTTGACAATAAATTTCACCCTATCTTTGGGATTTAAGTTGGGGGGGGAACTCTTCCCATTAGTCGTGTTTAGAAACACAAGTAATCGGTGATGTTAGAAAACCTCCTAGGATGAAATTTGTCACCAAAATCATAGGCTTACCTAGGTCGTTACATAATTACACGGCCTTACTAGCATTATTTACACTACAAATTTGCAGAACGAGTTTACAATGACATAATAAGCTGGTGGCTGATGATTATGATCTTTTGAAAAAAACTGGCATAACTGCTTCCTTGGAACTATGACAAAATGTGTGCAACAACTTGCACATTCTTTTCTGTGTGAAGAGCCTACTTTTTTCAAGGAGTCCAGTTACTAGCCTAGAAGCTTACTACGTTCTTGAATTTTATCAATGTGGTTGAATGTCCCTTCAAGCTCAGAATGAGATCCTGTAGTTGCACATAGTTGATCCCAAGCAAGCTTTAACAATTTCATATCACACAGCAACTGTTTTTATTCCCATTATGGCATACTCTCATGCTTAATTCTATATTGCATCATGTATATATTCTCATCAAATTCTTCTAACCTTCGTCTTCGTCCAACATTATTCACAAAACAAATAGGTAAATTCTCCCTCTTTGAAGAAATATCAAAATTAATGAGACCTTGCCTAAGAGATGCGTTGGGCTTCCATTTGACAGCAAACTCCAGTTTATCAAATGCTAGCTTGCGTTGGTCCAGTAATCTCTCTAACCTGTACTTGAACACGCCATATCCTGACTTCCCTTTATCCACCCATGAATCTTCAACCTTGTAGAGACCACCATATACATGAATCTTTCCAGAAGGACTAGCATTGTCCATAATACCTCGAATCACTCTAAATTCAATTCCATGATGCTTGCTTCACTCAAGGGAAAGATTCCCTCTTTCTAGTTTTTGATCATCATTCTGTTTCTTATCCAACTTGTAGTTGTTTCCCCTATTTCCCCCTTGCCCAGTGTAAACAAATGTTTCTCCACCATCATCCTCACCATCTTCACACACACCAGATGCAATAATACTGACAGCAATTGGACAATTCCACTCACTGTTGTTTGCACCAATATAATTTATTCCAACCTACACCTGACCATGCAAGCTAAGTATACACATCTCCAGTGCAAAGAAAAAACGATCACCACATTGGACTCCTGGAATAGTTCTTACTATCTTTATGTCCTGATTAAGCCACAAACCTTTATCTAACATTGTTGTGCCTGATTTTAAATTAGGTCATTTCACACCACAACCACTCCCTACCCCTGTCTTGCTAGCTTCATCTTCTACCATGAAGTTTTGATGTAGAGCATCAAATGTCATAAGTACATATTTTACTTTCATCCTATCAAAGACTGTTGAACCATCATTGTTCCCATCATTGGATCGAAATACCATTGTTTTCCCGCCACTACGTTTATTCTTAATGGGTGGAGCTTTCTTCCGCTTCATGTTGCCCAGTTTAGTGATATCTACTGGTGTCAAATTTGTTTCTGGTTCCATCTCTTATCGTTTGGATTTGATTACCTCACGAAATTCCCTCTCTTCCTACCTTGCAGCTTTCAACCTCTCTATCGTTTATTCTTGGCTGGCCCACTTCATTTATATGGTTGCTTTGATGAAGTTCCTGCTCTGGGTTTTCTTATCCAATTGCATATGAGCAATTCGAATTTGTGTTCTAATTTTGTTGTCCAAGTGCGTTGGTATTTTCATTAAGCACAAAAGCTTCTTCTTAGTGACATCTACTTTAGGCTTTTGCTCATTCCCTGAAACAAGAGTTAACAGACCATTTGAACCAACAAGAACACCTATAGATACCCAATCAGTCGCACTAACTACAACATCCTCTTACATGACGAGTTGCACTGTGTGATTGCAGCTCCCATAATTTTTATGTAACATGTCAGACGACCCACCATTGTTAGTCATATTATAGTTACTTCATTCTGGATCAGATATTTCATCCTTCCCACTATGCACCTCCTCAACCTATTGCCCATTAAAGCCTTCAGTGAGAATACCATTACCCTCATTATTGAAACACCCTGATTCAAACTCATTGTCATCATTTAAATGAAAATGAGGTTCCAGCTCACGGTCCCCATTTGGTAAACACTCTATTTCAATTTCATCAATTGTTTGAGTTGCAATGGAAGGTGTTGATGTGAAAGCACCAGCAGCAAGTCCAATAATTGATTGGTTGAAAGACTATTGAGGTTGACTGGAGAGAACAGTAGGGACTTGAGGTTGCATCGGTAGATTCTGAAGAGAAGAATTAATGGAAGGATGCATTAGCGAACTCCAACCTTGTGGTGGTTGTTGCATAGATTGGGATGTTGGTTGTGTTACCCACCACCTGTGAATGAGACCCTTAGGAGAAAAAATTTATCCTAGATGGTCCTCAACCGACAGCCAGTAGCCCCTTGCAGCCACTAGATAGCTGGATGTGCCACCATCTTCGCCACCTGAGCCAGTCATTGTGCTCCCTCTCCCATCTGTTATCATCATATGTTTGAAGGTAGGCCTTCCAACCTCGAAGGTATGGCTTTCTTTATATAGTTGGGTATCTTTGATTACTTATCATGGACACTCTTGGACATGGATTAGTGGGGGGATTCAGCAGAAAATATGTGCTTGGTTTGTGCTCTTGTCCCCTTGTCCAGTTTGGTGGTTAGCCTTGTAACCTAGTCCCGTGGGATCTTCTTTATTGGCTACTAGCTTTGGGAGTGCCACTACATGGGAAATCCTGATTTTGGTTGTGTGGTCCCACTTCCCGACACCACCTACATCAATCCCCTCCACTCATTATAACCCCTATTCACATATTTCCCATCTGGGTCCACATTTGTCCATTGGGTCTACAAGGAGTTGGCCTCCCCCTCCCCTCGTCCACACCTTGGGTTGGGCCTGGAACAATGCCCCGAAGGTTAATGCAGCTAAAAGGAATGTTAAAAGCATAATTTGGCCACTCTCAACAGGAAAAGTACCATAAAATGA
The DNA here is from genome assembly GCA_031772625.1 of Pinus tabuliformis. Taxonomy (NCBI): domain Eukaryota; kingdom Viridiplantae; phylum Streptophyta; class Pinopsida; order Pinales; family Pinaceae; genus Pinus; species Pinus tabuliformis. The sequence continues at coordinate 467,631,887 of CM062810.1, forward strand.
AAAAGATGGTCAGGACATACAAACTTAAGCACGTGAGCAAAAGCCAACATGAGCTCTACCCCATATCATTATGGCCATCACCCTAGTTCCTAGGGCCCCTATATGAGCCCCCTTACATCATTAAGGAATCCATGATTGTCCAAACCCCTAGTGGGGGATGAACTACCCAGCCTTAAGGGGGTATTCACTACTATATCATTCACATCATGCTCTCATCCCCTAGAGTCCTGAGCAGTTTAAAAAGAAAAATCAATAAAAGGCAAAAGGCATATGAAGAAGGGTGGAAAAACAAAGATCGGGGTAACTCATGTACCACGATTACTTCCTCCTACATCTATACTCCCAAGTGTGGACCTCCCTCTAATAGAGCTACCCTTGTACCATGGCATGTGGCTTGTAGCCTTCACCTAATGGCCTACTTCGTTCCATCATTATATCACATGACACCTACCATATGATGGATGTATCATGGACTTGTCACTCCCTTAAAGGTTGAAACCACCTAATAGGATCCTTGGTTAACCTTCTTCTTGAACTTGGAGACATTTGTGCAATCTAAAGCCCATTATGGAAGGGCATGCCACTATGAAGTGTCCACTTGGTTCCATAATTTGTAAGCTCATTCTCAATTACACGGATGACTGGTTGTACGGGAAGGTAAAGAAATGCATTGGATCTTATATAGGATTGCAAGTGGGTCTTCATCTAAGGCTTGGTCTCCCTATACTAGGTCCAAGCCCTCCAAAAGGACATATTAGCATTTGTAGGATGAACGTTGAGAGCCATGGGCCTCCACTATAGCAGAGAGTAGATTGCCACACCATGGGATCCATCAGTAACACTCGTATTCCACTTATTTGATGATACTGATGCACCTGGACCACCTTGCCCAACTAGCTACACTCTTGCACCACACACTTGGCAGTTGATCCAAGGCCCAAATGAGGGGTCTCACCATGGCAGACAAAGGGAGGGCTTGCATCGTTCTTCTAGCCATTACAGATGGGATACATGCTAGTTCGATCCATATGGAGACCCATGAGGATGTTTTGCGCCCCCACAGCCACTTGGGAGCACCACAGGTCATTTGCTTGGAGATCAAGGGGCCACCACCTTTATCACTATATTTGGAGCCCTTCCACTCATTTCGGCACATATTGGACTCCACTAGGCCTTCCAATGGCCCTCCTAGCTATTTATTTATCATTTTGGCCCTCTTGAGAGGTTTTCTTTTATGTTATGGAGCTATTTCGTGGGTTTGTCACCAATTAGGGTGTTATTTTGCACATTAGAGACACTTTAAGGGGTTTGTTAGGCTAATTAGCCTCCTTTTGAACTATTAGAGGCTCATATAAATACATTTGACCTCATTTGTAATATTCATCATCACTTAGCTTTGGCTTGGTATCTCTAAAAGATTTTCGCGCTTGCTCTTCTTGGATGAAATTGGGATATCTTGATGCATTTTGATGTTTGGATTTTCGCTATTATCTTTGGAGCTTCAATTTTTGGCAAGCATGATGAATGGATATACTTCTCTCTTGTAAGTACATTTTAATGTTATCTTTTCTCTTGTTACTTGTATAATATGCATGGAATATTTATCATTGTTCTTGCACATGCCCTAAAATTATGCAAAATTATTTTACAAGCCTTGAGTAATTGATAGATTGCATGTGTTACTCATTGGGAGGGAGATTGAATGTTCCTAGAGGTGGCCTAAGAGCTCAACAAACCTTGAAACTTCATCCATCTTGCAAAATGAAGTATAAAGTCCTATGACCTAGCTACTGCAATTAGGAAAGCTAGCGAAAGTCATCTCAGCTCCTTGGCATAGAAAAATTCGAAATCTTGGTGTACCTTGACTCCATTAAGCCCAAGGGGCAAGGCACTAATCCTCGAAACCCTTTGGTGATCACCTTAAGTTTATCCTTTCATCTTTTCCTTCAAATCAGCCCTAACCCTAGTAAGTTCCCTAGGGCATCAAGCAAATTTGACTGTAGCCATCCAAACTTGTCAAAATTTGGTGTAGAGTTGTGTTGGTGTGTCCTTGAGAGTTCCTCGAATTTTGACATCATTCCAACGGTTAAATCTCAAGTTTTTCCAAGCCCTAGCTCAAAAACCATTCTCCCTAGGTTTCCTTTGGTTAGTGGCTTTGTCAAGGATCATTGCACTACAACTCAAGCAAAATCTAACTTCTTTGATCCTCTTCTTCTCCCTCAATTTGTCAAGACCTTTTGTTTGAAGTTTCACCCTAAACCCTTGACCTTATTTGGGTCCACTAGGTTTTCCTTGTGGTCCCACAACCATGTCACTCTAATTTCACAAGAATCATTTAGAGGCCCCTATTCTCCTAGGATTCTTAGGTCTAGGGCACACCATATCAAGAAATACTCCCCATCCCTACGTCTAGATTTCCCTTGAGCCCTTCTTGGAGAGCCATTCTTCTTGCTTCTTGAGCAAGTAAACCCTATCACTAGAGTCTCTCCTTTGAATAGGTTATTGAAATCACTATGTCCCAATCATTTGATACCATTCTTAGTGCTTTCCCCTATACCGGGACTCCTCTCATCGGTGAAAGTCTGTAAAAGTAGGGAGCTTTAACTAAGGTTACAATAGGTTATTGCTCCATTGTTGTGACTTAACATAGTAGTTGCTCTATAGGAACCCCTCCTAGGACCCCTACTAGATTGGGCGGTAACATTTTGGCGTTGTTGTCGAGGACACGAAACGTGTCTTCTTCCTCATATGAAAATATTGACATCTTATTCTTAGTGAATCTGTTGGAGGAACGAAGCCATAGTTCCTCATTGAACTTTAAAGTCAATGCTTGTAGGGTGAAGCAAGCATCAATTGAGGCAATTTTTGTTCACCCTTGCAACTCCCGTGTTATCAATATATAAAGATCAATGAATATCAAACGAATTCATGAATGGTTCCCTGCTTTTGGATATCACATGGTTACTTGGATACCCAAATGCCCTAGATTGGAAGTTCATGCAGAATATGCCACAATTTGATGGTGATCCATGTACAACAATTGACCACATAGCAAAACTCATCAAGCATGCTTCCGAGGTGAATGTGGTTCATCTAGACAGCCTCATCGAGTTATTTATTGCCTCTATTTAATATGAACACTGAGGTTGGCTTGACTCATGTGAGCCTAAAAGCATTTATCCTTTATCGAGTTGATCAACAAATTCTTGAAGTACAATGCGCCAAAATTCTTAACTAATGAAGCTTCTTGTCAGAGCCTAGAGGTAGCTCTCCAGAAGCAAGGTCTCATCACTCAAGGGGAAGAGGTTGGAGAAGGCCTTGTGAATCTAGATGATGAGCAGAAGGGAGGATCCTCCTTGGGTACACATGATGAAAAGGGGGATGATTCTAGGGATGACCAAGCAAATGAGGAATCTATGGATGATCTTTGGACTACAGATTAGGGAATTGGGTATGAAGATGGTATAAATGAGAGCCCCACAGAAGTCCACAAGGATGAACATGATGAAGTGGAGCCTCTCATTTAAGAAAGGGCGCTTGGAAATATGGATACTATAGCTCCCTGTGAGAATGATATTTCTGATTTCTTATGCATCAATGAGGGAAAATGGGATGTGGGCAGCCATCATTTTGATAGTGACCCTATTTATGATACTGGCAACAAGAATGAGGTTGAGGATGGTTTTCCCTTTCTTCAAGGCATTACTGATAATAATAATATACCTATCCACGCTGCTAAAAGAGAGAATCATTGTTTTCTCCTCCATGAAGGAGGTATGTTGGAAATAGCTAACATTATTTATGAGTCCAATGATGACACTAACAAAGGCCTTACTTCCCCATGCCTTCTCCAGAATTCCAATGACATAACTACATTATTAATGAACCACTGCCTTGCCCCTTCTCATGCCATCACTAATATTGATGAACCCTTCCCCCCTTGTAAGTATGATGTTGAGGAAGAGCCTCTTATTAAAGGTATCCCTTCTTTCGAGTCATACCATCGGGATTGTGAGTACACAATTGTTGCCCCTTTTCAATGTGACTATCATACCGAGCAATCCTTTTGTTGTGTCTATCCATGTTCTCAGTTCACTTTTCCTTCTTGTCATAACATGAACAATGATCGTGATAGGGAGTTCTTGAGCTTGGTCATCCATTCATCCATTTTGTGCTTGCAAGAAAGCATTTGAACTTCTAATTTGGTATCTTTCCCCTTGTCCAAGATCCCTTTCTACACCATATGGATATCGTATTTTCCTGAGTCCCACCCATAGCAACCTCCATGTGATCTTTTCTATGTTGGTTTTTGGATCTACTACATGAGTAATCATATAGGTAGTCATGTTTATATTAATCTAATGATATGTTGGTTGCATTGACTTTATGATTACACTTAGTCTTTGCCTGAGATAATATGCACATTAGGGTAGGATGCATAGCATAATGATTTTCACATTAGAACTAGCATTATATTCTTTTATCATGGTAGAGTAAGTGCATTTAGCTTAGAATTGCATCACAAGACACCACAAAAAAACATGTTGCCTTGTGTGCTTAGTCTTTGATGTGCAGGTAACATGTTTACAGTCCCAAGATATTGTTGGTATTCTCATGACCTCCATGTTCAAGTATGTTCATGCACTCTACTGAGAGCTCATGTCCTAGATGGAGCCAAATGTTACCCACCACCTATGGGTGACACCCTTAGGAGAAAATTTTCTCCTAGATGGTCTTCAACCAGCAACCACTAAATAACTCGATGTGCCACCATCTCTGCCACCTAAGCCAATCGTTGTTCTCCCTTGCCCATCTGTTATGATCGTATGTTTGAAGGTAGGCCTTCCAACCCTGAAGGTATGGCTTTCATTATGTAGTTGGGTATATTTGCTTACTTATTATGGACACTCCTAGACATGGGATTCGGCAAAAAGAATGGGCTTGGTTTGTACTCTTGTCCCTTTGTCCAATTTGGTTGTTAGCCTTGTATCCTAGTCTCATGGGATCTCCTTTATTGACTACTAGCTTTTGGAGTGCCACTACATGGGAAATCTTGATTTTGGTTATGTGGTCCCGCTTCCCAACACCACCTACATCACTCTCCTCCGCTCATTATAGCACCTTTTCACATATTTCCCATCTGGATCCACATTTGTCCATTGGGTCCATAAGGAGTTGGCCTCCCCCTCCCCTCGTCCACACTTTGGGTCGGGCCTAGAACGATGCCCCAGAGGTTGATGCAGCTAAAAGGAAAGTTAAAGGCATAATTTGGCCACTCTCAACAGAAAAAGTACCATAAAATGCAAAAGGTGGCCAGGACATACAAACTTAGCATGTTAGCAAAAGACAACATGAACTCTACCCCCTATCGTTATGGCCATCATTAGGTTCCTCGGGCCCCTTACATCACTAAGGAACCCATGATTGTCCCAACCCCTGGTGGGCGATGAATTGCCCAACCTTAAGGGGATATTCAATGCTATATCATTCACTTCATGCTCTCATCCCCTGGAGCCCCGAGCAGTTTAAAAAGAAAAATCAATAAAAAGCCAAAAGGCATATGAAGAAGGGTGGAAAAACAAAGGTCGAGGTAACTCATGTACCATGATTACTCTCGCCTACATCTATACAATCAAGGCTGGACCTCCCTCATTAGAACTACCCTTGTACCATGGCATGTGGCTTGGAGCCTTCCCCTACTACCCCACTTAGTTCCATCAGAATATTGCATGACACCACCATATGACAGATGTACCATGGACTTGTCACTCCCTTAAAGGTTGAAACCACCTAATAGGGTCCTTGGTTAACCTTTTTCTTGAACTTGGAGACACTTGTACACTCTAAAGCTCATTATGGAAGGGCATGCCACTATGAAGTGTCCACTTGGCTCGACGATTTGTAAGCTCATTTACTCAAATACACTGATGATTGGTTGTACTGGAAGGTAAAGAAATGCATTGGATCTTATACAGGATATCAAGTGGGTCTTCATATGGGGCTTGGTCTCCCTATATGGGGTCCAAGCCCTCCAGAGGGTCATATTGGTAATTGTAGGGTGAGCGTTGAGAGCCATGGGCCTGCACTATAGTAGAGAGCAAATTGCCACACCATGGGATCCACTAGTAACGCTCATATTCCACTTATTCTGTGATGATGATGCACTTGGGACCACCTTGCCCAACCGGCACCACACACTTGGCAGTTGATCCAGGGCGCAAATGAGGTTGTGTCTCACCATGGGAGAAAAATGGAGGGCTTGCATCATTCTTCTAGCCATTACAGATGGGATACAAGCTAGTTCGATCCATATGGAGACCCATGAGGATGTTTTGGGCCCCCATAGCCACTTGGGAGCAGCGCAGGTCATTACAGATGGGATACAAGCTAGTTTGATCCATATCGAGACCCATGAGGATGTTTTGGGCCCCCACAGCCACTTGGGAGCAGCGCAGGTCATTTGCTTGGAGATCAAGGGGCCACCCCCTTTGTCACTATATTTGGAGCCCATTTGCTCATCTTAGCACATATTAGACTCCACTAGGCCTTCCAATGGCCCTCCTAGCTATTTATTTATCATTTTGGCCTTCTTGAGAAGCTTTTTTTTAATGTTATGGAGCTATTCAATGGGCTTGTCATCAATTAGGGTGTTATTTTGCACATTAGAGACACTTTTAGGGGTTTGCTAGGCTTATTAGCCTCCTTTTAACTATTAGAGGCTCATATAAATACATTTGACTTCATTTGTAATTCTCATCATCACATGGATTTGGATTGGTATCTCTAAAAGACTTTTGCACTTGCTCTTCTTGGATGAAATTGGAGTATCTTGATGCACTTTGATGTTTGGATTTTCGCTATTGTCTTTGGAGCTTCAATTTTTAGCAAGCATGATGAATGGATATACTATTTTCTCTCTTGTAAGTACATTTTAATGCTATATTTTATCTTGTTACTTGTCTAATGCATGGAATATTTATCATTGCTCTTGCACATGCCCTAAAATGATGCGAAATTCTTTTACAAGCCTTGAATAATTGATATATGGCATGTGTTACTCATTGGGAGGGAGAACGAATGTTCCTAGAGATGGCCTAAGAGCTTAACAAACCTTGAAGCTTCATCCATCTTACAAAACGAAGTATAAAACCCTATGATCAAGCTACTACAATTGGGAAAGCTAGCAAAAATCATTTAGGGCTCCTTAGCATAGCAAAATTTCAGAATCTTGGTGTACCTTGACTCCATTAAGCCCAAGGGGCAAGGCAATAGTCCTCAAAACCTTTTGGTGATCACCTTAAGTTTATTTTTTCATCTTTTCCTTCAAAACAGCCCTAACCCTAGTAGGCTCCCTATGGCATCAAGCGAATTTTATTGTAGCCATCCAAACTTACAAACTTTGGTTTAGTGTTGCGTTGGTGTGTCCTTGAGAGGTCCTCCAATTTTGAAGTCAATCCAATGATTGAATCTCAAGTTTTGCCAAGTCGTAGCTCAAAAACCATTCTCCCTAGGTTTCCTTTGGTTAGTGGCTTTGTCAAGGATCATTTGTTAATTTTAGGTATGTTCTATGCTAGAGCAATTTATTAATTTCTTTTCCATATTAGCAATCACATCAACATAAAGTAAACTGCAGATAGAACATAAATATAAATCCCAGAAGACAAGCCAAGACAAGAGGACACAGGATGTGGCGCAAGCCAGGGACAAACCCCACAATGTGTGGGGAAACCCTTTGATCAAATCTTCTTTTATCTTCAAAGTTCAGCAGAGAGAGAGAAAGAGAGTACATTTACAACAGAAGTCAACACTTTGACTTATCTAGATCTAAGCATAGATCATCTCCTATAACGATGAGATCAGTTGAAGACATTCTACTTCAACTGATACTTATCATCGTGCTGCATCTAGTTCTCTAGTTGCACCACTGCATACTGCACCATGCGGTTGTCCATGTCCATGATCTTATGTTGCCCTTTATGTCCATGATCTCATTCATCATGATGCTCATGATCTCATACATCATGCATCATGTTGCTCACACTGCCCATCTACATCATGTTGTTGACCTAGACTATGAGAGTATTGACCCAATACATACATAGCTCACAGCTGCGTCCTTATGACTACACCTAATACATTCTAGATGTTTACAGCGTATATATTTGCCAGCATATATATGTCCATTTGCTGCGTATTGACCAGAGTGAATTGTTGCTGCCATGACAGCGTTATATATCAGTCTCTGCATAACAGTGTATGAGTTTCCATGACTGTGCATATATAGTGCCTTCATTAACAGTGTTAAGGGCTGCTTGGATAGTATACTATGCCTCCGTTTATGACTGAGTTAAGGGTTATTCCTATTGACTGCATATAACAGCGTACTTCATAAACAGCGTATTACTGTTTCATTAACCGGCATATACACAGCGTATCTATTGCTCCATGAACTGCATATGGGACAGCGTGTAAGGAGTCACTATGCCTTGCATATATGTGGGAGGGCTCCTTCCAACTGCGGTTTTACCATGAACAGTGTATAACATACATTGCGTATATGACTGTGTAACAAGGTATGACAGTGTATTATGGCTGCGTTCCATTCATGCCATTGTATGAATATAGCTAGGGCTATCCACGTATAAGCCAGAGCATGACTACGTTCGATCGTATGAATTGTTGTGTATATTGCTAGGGCTGCGTATAATCAACACGTACAGCGTGATCTCATGACTGCATGAAAACAGTGTATAATCATCCACAAACATGAACAGCGTATAACATACATTGCGTATATGACCTCACGTATTGCGTATAAGCTAAGTCACCTGACACGGGGATTCGGGACACGTAGGATTCGAGATTCGTGGTGTCGGATTCGGACACGCTGACCCCTCGGAATAGGACATAGGACACGTTATATATTATTTTATTAAAATATATATATATATATTGAAAAAATATACATATATATTAAAAATTAGATATTATCATATTTCTTACACAAATTTTAATTAATGATACAAATTTACTGATTTCAAAGATAGATCTTCATCTATAGCTATTAGCATGCATATTACATACAAAATTCAAATAAATGTCAGTGGTACTGGTCACATAAATGATAAATCTATTAAAAATTTAAATCATGATTCATAATTCATAACTGAAAGACAACTTACAACTACAAGATAGTAAGATAAACACACTGACAATTGTAGTTTTCTCATTAAGTCATCAAATCAAAATGTGTTACATAGGTAGTGTTGGTGCAATGCCAATGGAAAATAGAAATACAAAATATAAAACAACTACAGGTATACAAGCCTCAAGGCATCAATCAGCATCAGAATCAGCATCACTGTCCCCATCATCATGGTCCCCAATGCTCTCCTTTGCATCCTCCTCCTCCCCTGTATCCATAGTTGCCTTTGCATCTGTTGGTATGGAGGTTGACCCCTCTAAGTCATCAAATCTAACAGGCTCTAGCACTGGATCATTGAGATCCATGTTGGCCAATGCCAACTCAACAGTGGTGTCCAAACCCATATCATCAGGAACAGTGTTACTTGGGAGCGGGAGCAAAAGCGGGGAGCGGGAGCGAAAACGGGAGTGGGAGCGACATATTCAGAAGCTCTTGGTTTGGTGCTCTTGATTAAATACGAGTTCCATACCCTAATACATGACAAAATTCAATGGAAACATTGCAATCCCCCAATCCTAAAATCCTGAAAAATTGATAAGTCTGCTGGATTTTGAATGAAATCTAAAATTCTACTTTCTCCATATGAAATCCAATGAGGCTGGAACCACTTTCAAACATCCTGAGTCATTTCATGGTAATGTTAAAAATTTAAGTAAAAGGATGAAAATGAAGATTACCATGAATAGCATATCAATACTAGGGCCTAAACTTGATCATGAAGCTGCCAAAATGCTTTATTCCTTGCTCCAACAGCACAAATCACTTGCCAAATGACAATTTTAATGAGCAAACACGCCCTTTTCATTCTCGCGCTGAGCTTAGCGAGTCCTGGAAACCGGACACGTGTCCTAAAATCGCGACACGCTTTTGAAAATCGCGACACGCCCTCGGACACGACGTGTCCTGTGATTTGGACACGAATCCGGACCGAATCGTGTCGGATTCGCCAGATTCGGGATTCGTAGGGGGTTTAGGACGAATCCGGTGACTTAGCGTATAAGTGTTGTGCTGCCAGATCCACTATAGATTTCTGATTAGGGCTTGCGTGTATCGTATCTGACTCTGTCTGCTACTCATCCTCATATGCCACCGGCTTCCTGCGGTTAGGGCATCACCCTTGGGCCAGCGTATCTTTTGGTTCTCTCCTTCCAAAAACCCAGATGTGGAGAGGAGATCACCTCCAGGATACATGTCCAAAATGACTTCAAATCCTCACCAATTTATACTAAAACGTGGATAATGAATAGACACATCTATTGGGCTTTTGAGCCTACTCAAGTTGTTGGTCAGCTAGATAATAAATCCATAATCAAAATAAATTCATATCTCCATAAATACTTATCGGAATCGGATGATCTTTGGATCAATCCTACACCTCTCGACGAGAGGGTTCCAATAAAAATATCAGCTACCAGAAATAAGCCGACCCACATGGAGTTTGGCCCTAGTTGCCAATTTAACATCATTGCATTACAACTCAAGTAAAATCCAACTTCTTTGATCCTCTTCTTCTCCCTCACTTGGTCAAGGCCTTTTGTTTGAAGTTTCACCCTAAACCCTTGACCTTGTTTAGGTCCACTAGGGTTTCTTTGTGGTCCCGCAACCGTGTCACTCTAATTTCACAAGGATCATTTAGAGAACCCTATTCTCCTAGGATTCTTAGGTCTAGGGCACATTATATCAAGAAATACTCCTCATCCCTAGGTCTAGGTTTCCCTTTAGCCCTTCTTGGAGAGCCATTCATCTTGCTTCTTGAGCAAGTAAACCCTAATACTACAGTCTCTCCTTTGAATAGGCTATTGAAATCACTATGTCCCAATCATTGAATACCACTCTTAGTGATTTCCCCTATACCAGGACTCCTCCCATTGGTGAAATTTCGTAAAGAGCAGGGAGCTTTAGCTGAGGTCACAGTGGGATATTGCTCCATTGTTGCCACTTAACCAAGTTCTTGCTCTATAGGAACCCCTCCTAGGACCGTGCTAGATTGAGCAGTAACAAGTTGAAGAAGCAAATGAGCTTGAGATTGTTGGACAGCTTGCATCAAAGGTTGAGTATGGGTAAGGGCCATTGTATAGATGATGAACTGCAGTGCTTTGATATTGAGATTGTGCTATTATCAGCATCTAACCATGTTTTCCAACTTGCATCTATGTTGGCTGCCTAGATGGTACTTGTCTTTATACTGAATTCATATCACCCTATGGTCTGGGTTGAATTTGCCCCTGATGCCCTATTTACATCAGCTAAGAAGGCTGACTTAGAGACTGGTGGATGTTAGGCATCATTTGTGGAGGTTGCAGATACCAAGTATTATCTAAGCTTCTAAATATTTTCTAGAACCTAACACCGGAGAGGTAGCTTGCTCCATTTCTTTTCCTTTCATCTTCTCGCTTATCTTTATGCCAGTTAATTCATCTGCAGCATGACCTTAATTCTCAACTATGAGATCCTCAGTGTGGTCTAGCATGTTTTCCTTTTGTTCCTCCCTTGCTTGCGGGCACTCAGTGTGGTCTAGAAAATTCAAGTTGAGATAGAGACCCTAGACCAAAAGACCTTCCTCCTCCACCAAGTCAGCTCTTCCTTCCAATAGATGATCTCTCCCAAAGTCACCAAATGTCAGCTTCTCAAATGCAGCTTCAAGCCATAATTTCGACCCCCAGCTTCAGAAATTCGACCTCCAGCTTCAAAATTTCGACCCAGCTTCAAGACTGCAATTTTTGCCCTTCCAACAGCTTCACACCTGTGAGAGAAAGAGTGAAAATTTCGACTTCTTGTGCTTGACAAAATCCTCCTTTTTTGCTAGCCCCTTCCTTCTTGCTCCTTGAATTTCGCACTTTTTCTTGTCCCAAAAACTGTAGATCGAACTTGTTGAGTGAGTGTCGCAAATGAGGTTGAGTTGCTGCCTTTATATAGGAGATTTTGCCCTCAATTAGGCCGACTTGTCCAGTTTGAGGCCAACTTGGTGGAGGAGGCCTAGAAGACCTAATTTACATCAAAATAAATTTGTTTCTTGATTGACAATGTCCAAGAAGGTCTATTACATTATGACATAGACAAAGACACTTGATATAAACCCTAGAAGCCTACAACAGAGGCTTTGACCTATAAACCATGACCCAAGCATGAAACTCATGCTTTAATAAACCAATTTCTTTAATAATAAAATTCTTTTTCTTTCTTTTGACAAATACATTACATCATGACTCAAATACAATTATGAAGATCGACACTAGTTACATTCTTCAACACTCCTGAACTATGGAGATATTCATAATTACATAGATCTCAAAATGATATGAACTATGAATAGTTCTAGCATGTGCAATGCTATAGATTAAATACCTGACCAGGGTATTCTCATCGGGTGGGACTAAGGTGAACTCAAGCTTTAGCCACTCTAGGTACCATTAGGCTTTTACGCTCTATCACCAACCCAAGGATCTAGGTGCATATCCAAGGTCAAAGCCCCATGACCAACGTCACCCTCCCTAATTCGAGATCTAGACATCAACACATAGGTTGGCCAAATGTCCCCCCCAAGCATCTTGTTGCCACAAGATGCTTCACCTCTCCTTGTCGAATATATATCCATCAATCCAAGCATGCTGCAAATGTTCAATTTATTTACGGAGAGATCCTGCACAACCCCAATCAGTGAGGATCTTTTACATATATACAAGTAAACACAAACCTTCGGGGTCCTCAATCATCCTGATGCTACTTATACCATCATCAAGTTATCCAAATACAACTTGTCGGAAGTTTCTTCTTCTTTCATTTCTTCGGCAGCACCAAATAGTTTCAGTACTCTTTAAGTCTTTTGCAAATCCATCTATAGTACTTTCATTCAATCTTTGGTTTCATTCTTTCTTCAACATATTCACTATGACTATCATAATATGTCCTCCCTCTAAATTGGGGAGATATACCTTTTTCTTCTGTCTAAGCTCCCTCTCAACTTAGGGAGATCAACAGCTTCATAACATCAAAGCAACTTCATCTTTTCAAGGCTTCATTTGTTTCTTATAGCATCAACGTCATCTTGATCATCATCATTCTTATAGCTTCCTTCACCATGCTCATCATTATGAACATCTTCAACATCTGCAAGATTATGTACTTATAGATATTCAAAAGCGAGTACAAATATAAAGAAGCATGAAGTAAATAATATCAACAATATGCATATCACGTCATTACAACGGAAGCATCAAATCATTCATGCTTTAGACATCAAATACCTAAACCTAGTTAGATTCATATTCAGCAAGGCTCACATCTTTTTACATACTAGACTTTAACTCACTGCTAGGGTTTTGTTATAAACCCCCGACTCCATCTACAAGACACAAAGCCTTAGATATCAACAATTCAATCAAATAGCAATTATACATCTAAGGTTTCAACAATATGCTTTTAGAATTACATGTCAAATTCTAATAGGGTTTGTTGCAAACCCTAGATTTTATCATCAAAGCTTAATCATATCAACAATATCATCATGTCCTAGAATATCAATCTCTACTAGGGTTTTGTTACAAACCTTAGAATACTAAAACATGAGTATCAACAATTCGCATATCCATATCTAGGATTTCATGCACTAGCATTTCTCATCAATACATCGAAGTTAGATATACAACAATTTTCACTAGGCTAGGGTTTCCATCATTCGGGCAAATATACACCTAGGATTTCATTCCTAGGATCTTACTTTAGCTATTACAAGGGTTTTTATTTATAAACCCTAATTCACCAAACCCTAAATATCTAGGGTTTCATTATATAACCTAGGCATTAACAACAAATTCTAAAGAACTAGGGTTTTATCACGACATTATCAAAACCCTAAACTTCAAAAGAATATGATTTCTAGACTTTATCAACAAACCCTAAGAAGACTAGGGTTTCATAATCAACATTGACATACCCTTATCATTAAGAGGCTAGGGTTTTACAGTGAACCCTAAGGGTTAGGGTTTCACAAGAATGATTAAATGATAGTATAACGAGGGTAGATTCAATCTAATGATTAATCACCCTAACAAGAATCTTTCAGATTCAAAACCCTAGACATAACAATGTCAGTGACGTGAAGCAAATTTCAAAAGAGAATGAACATACCTTTTCTATGAAGAGAACCTTGTAACAAAACTTGTAGTTTAAGATATACCTTGAATTGTTCTTTAACAAACCTTTTAGGACATCAATTCTTGAAGGGCTTCCTTTGCAATAGAACTTCTTCCATGCTTCAAATCTATCCTTTGAAGTCTCCTCCGTAACCTTTGTATATTCTGCAATCTCTCCTACCAAGGAATATATAAAGAAAAGGTTATTAGCACATAATACAAGCAAATTTCGATATGAGGAGGAAACCAAAAATAAAAGAGGAAACAAAGAACAAAATACTTATCTTTTGGTAACATGGTGGAAACTCCCTCTTAATTCAATCTTTATGAGGGAAACCTACAACTTATTCAAAAATGTTCAAACACGACATGTTAGACCTACAAACTCTAGAAATCAAAACATAAAGGAAAACAATACAAAACTTAGAATAGAAGACTAAGAAGTATTTGTAACAGAGAACTTAGTAGTATAAGTCTTTAACTTCCAATTCTTCAATCTTGCTCTTCTTAGGTGGAGCTTTATCAGTAATATTTGCTTGTTTCCTATCTCTCTTCTTATTCCTTGGATTCTCAGGACATTGATTTTTTTAATGACTCGTCTTATGACAGTTGTAACATTCAATCTTGGATAGGTCAACTTTCTTCTTTGAAGGTTCCCTTCTTCTTGTGATGAGCAAAATAGGCATTAGAGATGTTGTCTTCTTCATCCTCCTTCTTGTTGTTTACTAACAATATCTGAGCTTCTTCTTGACTGCATGTATTCCACATTTGTTCAAAGGTTGGAGTATCCTTCCAACTGCTAATTCTTGATGCAAAAGCACTCCAAGATTTTGGTAGACCTAGAAGAGCAGCAATTACGAGTTTTTTTCTGGTACAACCTCATCTATTGCTTGGAGTTCATCTCTTATTCTAGATATCCTTACAAAATATGATGACACGGTATCGTCTCTTGTCATCTTTATTGTCCTTAGTTCATTCTTGAGGCTAGCTATCTGACCAATGTTCTTGATGGTGAATAACTTAGAAAGAGCTTCATACATTTCTTGAGCAAAGTCTATGTTTGATATGTATGGAATTAGGTTGTCCTTTACTCCATCTACTATAAGATTCATGGCCAAGATTTCAGTTTCTCTGAACTTCTCCTTCCCTGTATTATTTATAGGCTTCTTGATTTTTCCTTGAACAAGGTCCAAAACTTTGTGCTTAGCGAGAATAAGATCTATCCTCTATTTCTATGCCCTATAGTTGGAAGCTCCTTCTAGTTTGTTTTCTCCCTTCATTGTAGTTGACATAGTTCCTATAGATAGTAGGCTTCTCTTATAATCCTTTTCCTTAATGACCTTCCTTTGATTCCCTTTTCTTCAATAGATCTTCAAGCTGCCTTTTTCTTCCTTCTTCACCTTAGCTCTAATACCATGTTAGAAAATCGAAAAGGCAGATAGAATTTCTTATGTTGATAATTACTTGTGATATGTTTGTGTTTATATTAAATTTCTTATGTTATTCTTTTGTCTTTGTTTCATCAAGTAATCATCAAAACAAAACACGAAGATCAATGACACTAGATGTAGGCACTCAACCAAGGCTAAAACCCCTCTATAGGGGAAAACCCAGTCAAACTCTTCCACTAGCAAATTCAAGTTGAGATAGACCAAGACCCTAGACCAAAAGACCTTCCTCCTCCACCAAGTCAGCCCTTCCTTCCAATAGATGATCTCTCCCAAAGTCACCAAGTGTCAGCTTCTCAAATGCAGCTTCAACCATAATTTCAACCCCCCAATTTCAGAACTTCGACCCCAAACTTCAGAATTTCGACCCAACTTCAGGACTGCAGTTTCGGCCCTTCCAGCAACTTCACACATGTGAGAGAAAGAAAGAAAATTTTGACTTCTTGTGCTTAACAAAGTCCTCCTTTTTCGCTATCCCTTTCCTTCTTGGTCCTTGAATTTCGCACTTTTTCTTGTCCCAAAAACTGCAAATCGAACTTGTTGAGTGAATGTCCCAAATGAGATCGAGTTGTTGCCTTTATATAGGATAGTTTGCCCCTAAATTAGGCCAACTTGGTGGAGGAGGCCTAGAAGACCTAATTTACATCAAAATAAATTTGTTTCTTGATTGACAATGCCCAAGAAGGGTCTATTACATTATGACAAAGACAAAGACACTTGATATAAACCTTAGAAGCCTACAACGGAGGCTTTGACCTATAAACCATTAACCCAAGCATGAAACCCATGCTTTAATAAGTCAATTTCTTTAATAATAAAATTTATTTTCTTTCTTTTGACAAATACATTACATCATGACTCAAATACAATTATGAAGACCGACACTAGTTACATTCTTCAACATCTTCTCCCTTTGCCTAGCCTTGCTTTTATAAGTTTGAGTTATTTATCGAATCCTCAACCCTAATCTCCAAAGTGATTGATGATTGAGATTGGATCTGAACATCACTTGAGATCAATAGTTGAGATTCATCTAATTCACTAATGCAAATAACCTTTGCATTTCATTAGATTAATTTAGTTTATCTTATAAAAGTCGATTACTTTAATAATTAAAGTAATTGTTAAAGTCAAGAGTCAATTAGACAACTTCACATTCCTAGACACTTGGGCCTATGCACAAGTACCTACCCAAGCTATTGTCATCAACACTCCCTCTTAAAGAGCGGAGGTAGTTTTGGAAGAACCACCTAGGACTAGCTTCCCCTCTAGTCCTAGCACAATGTCCCATGCAGCATCCTTCACCATGGCTTTCCCCCGAAGCTCCTAGTGTGTTGCCTCCTCAATGACGCTAGTCATCAGTGCCATGTAGTTCGGAAACTTCTTTGGAGGCCTACTCTCCCTAAAAGTGCTCCTAGAAGCCTCCACATGCTCATGAGCATCCCTTAATGTCTGTACAAACCACATGGGTCTCCTGACAAAACTAGAAAGAGCTAATGACACCTCCCTACCTGAAGGTTGACTCCCTCAATTGGAAGTCTTTGCATGTTGCTCTACCTTCAAAGCATCTTACTCCCCATACTCTTATCACTACTAGTGGCAACTCGTGAGACTTCCTGGATGCCAAGTTCTCCTCAAACTTAACATTTATACTAACAATTGTCTTCCTCTACATTGGTTTGAAGATCCTACAAGCTTTTGAGGTGTCACTATACCCAACAAATACCCCCTTTGGTCCCAAGGCTCCAGCTTCATCTACTTTTCTACAGGAACATGGATATATATTGGACCACAAAAGATCCTCAAGTGTCCTATCTTTGGATTCACCCCAGTGAATGCCTTCGCTAGAGTCTTGTCCCCCAATACCATGTGAGCACTCCTATACAACACATACACTACAGTGTTACACGCCTATACCCAAAGAAACATAGGCCGCTCCTGTAGCACAATGCTAGTAAAACCAATGATGGACTGATTCTTTCTCTCTACAACCTTGTTCTGTTGAGGGTTGTATCAAACTATCGTCTCCCTCTTGATTCATGCCTCCTTGCAGGATCTTTGAAATCACTAGAGGTGTACTCTCCCTCATTGTCTGACCTCGAGACCTTTTTCCTCTTGCCTCTCTTATATTCTAGCATCTAATGTTCTTGATATTCCAAAATTTGTTAAGCTTTTCTTTGTATAACAAACTTCAACAATTTTTCTTTGGATATTTCATATGTAGATTCATCAGCAAGGACTTGGTTTGATGGTAAAACAAGGATGCTTCATACCCCCCAGTCCAAATCCCTCCAAAGAGACACAATACCCCTTGTGGGTTGTCTCACCAATACAAGTGGGTTGTTTCAAGCAGTCGGGGTCATGGGTAAGTCCTGGGCAACATTGGTAAATACCTCCAATCCATGGCTTATTGACTGAAAGGATCTTTCTAAAGTGTTGTAAGCAGTCTACATTGCACTGTAAATTGTAATATTTCCAATTAGGGAAGGGCATGCTTGATGCACACTGATAACAGAAAGCATCTTGTAACAATAAGAAAATTAGATTATATATTGTTGTGGGCGGGGCATTGTAAGAGCAGGTGATTTTCATCTTCCCACCTTGCCGATATTGCATATTTTGCATAGCTTGTTTTGCCAAGGGATGTTAAGATTTATTAGTCCTGCCTTCGTATGAAGTGGAAAATTAGCAAATTGTGATTGAACAAGTGAGGTTGCTAAAATAGGGGGTGCAAAAAAAGCCTTTAAACTCAATCAACTTCATGTTGACTGCAGGGTCACCTGGCTGAATTGGAAAGCTCACGTGGGATGGATGAAAGACGATCTCAGAACACCTTGCTGACATGTTCTGTAAGTCACATATTTCAGTAACGAAATGAACTTCACAACAACAACCAAAAACCCTTGCCCTAACTGACCCATAATAAACAGTCCGTCACTACCCATGATCTTGGGAGAGCCATATGAATCTCACAAACTTCCCATATCGAATTAGAGGTGAGATTGACACATAGAGGGTAAAGGTTTGACCATCCAAGCCATAAAGCTAACGTACCTGTGGTTTATTTCACTGCTAACATTTTCGAATTTGATTATAATTGCCGCAAAACGAGGATTCACACAAGATTTTTATCCACTGCGCAGGAAAGCAACTGTAGGAAGAGGATTGAAGGGAATGAGTTGCAGGTTCAACGCCCATTATCAACAGTCTGTGTTTACCCTCCTCGTATATCTTGTGTAATTTCAAAAGCCTACTTTTAATCCAGATTGCAAATAAGACCCGCGAGTGATGGAGCCTGAAATTGCAATAGCTGTTCTTCGGTTTCGGCACCAGGTCTGAAAGGTATGTACTCTGCCAGATTAGACCAGGACTTGCCCCCAGCCTCAACCATGTTAATGGCATGTCATTCAAGTGGGCACACCACAGCTAGAATGGAACCCTGCTGCATAGCTGAATACTCCGTCAACCTCACCAATGAACCAAGGCCTGTTAACAAAGTAGTATCGAGTTTGCTATTCCAATCGTCCAATAAGTTATGGGTTGGGTTCACTATTCTCATAAGCTATTCCAGTCATTCGGCCGGAACTCTCAAAAGCCAGTGCAGACCTTCCAAGCCATTGTGAGAACACGGGCGCTTCATAAGCACAGAGTTACGTTTGAATCCCAAAATTTCCTAGCTCAAAATTAAAATGAATTGAAAATACTTGAGCTTCTACAAAACCTGGAGGACATTCAAAGGATGGCCTTATTTTCATGTTTGTTCCACTTGCTTTCTGTTTCCTCGGTGACAATTCATTGTCTATGAAATATGTGAAGTAATTAACAAATATATAAAACAAACAAAATGTGAATGAGAAAAACCTGCAGTGGTACTCCGATTTGAGGGGCAGCAAGCCCACAGCCAGGTGCATCCCGCATGACTGCAATCATATTATCTATAATCTTCTGAATCCTCTCGCTGCCAATTTCAGCCAATGCTACTTCTTCTGCACATTCATGTAGCACGGGATCGCCCGCCTGCACTATCTCCGGTAAAACAATCTTCTTCTTCCCAAATCCAAAGAACCCACCTGCCAGAGACACTGTCGACGTCCTCAGATGTGCCCTGTGCATCGGTTTTGAGCCCAACAATCCATATTTCGGATACCCATCAACATTTAGCAAATGACAGAAGCTGGATAAGGGTCTACTGTGAATTCCCGAAGAGGTAGAAACCAGTGTGGTTGTTGCAATGCAAGCCAGCCGATTTGGGCTGTACCTGGGACTGCCCAAAGCCCCGCCTGGGGAGTTCAGAGAAGCTAAAATGGCAGTTGTAGCATTTGTTCGAATGGTGGGAGATGATGCCAATCCACAACCCATCTTCACTCGCAATGGCAGCGCATCCGTAGCAATCCTGGTTACTTCAATAATTTTGAGCTCCATTGGCTTTATACGTTACTTTTGTTTCAGTCGGGAAAATAAGGAAATTGAATGCACGTATGATATTTTGCATTAAATATAAGTTATTGAACGGTATGATGAGGAAATACAAAAATCTTAAGAGAATATGGAAATTGAATGCATTTTGTATTAAATAAACCCCATCTAACGGTAAAAATGATCAAATACAAAAATGATATAAAAGGATAATATTACACTTATGCGATGATATTGTTTTTAATATAATTTATTTTAATTCGGCAGTGTAAAATTTTATTTGGATGGCAAAATTTTCTCATGAATCTAGTGATGAAAAAAAAAATTAAGAAAATTAATTTTGGGAGTGTTTGAATCATTTTTTTTATGGTGAAAATGGATTCAGCACTATTAAGAATTTTTAATGTACCCAAAATCCTGAAGCTTGATAGCTATAACTTAGATTTCCAAAAATTTCTACTAGATTTTTTGAAAATCTTACCAAAATTGTCGCTTTAGATCGTTTTTTAGCAAGTATATTGTTTTATATGTTTTTAAAGTATATTATTTTATTTTATATGTTTTCAAAAATGATATAAAAGGTTAATGGTACACTTGGTGTGATGATATCGTCTTTAATATATTATATTTATATTTTAATTTGTTAGAGAGTTTTTAGCATGTATAATGTTTTATATGTTTTCAAAGTATATTGTTATGTCACTCTGTGACATATAGGATCAATAAGATGTTATTAGTTTTTTTCCGTACGCAAAATTTTTTGGGGTTTTACAATATTAACATTCGTGTTTTATTATATATATATATATATATATATATATATATATTTGATGTCATTTTGTCGCATTGCCTGAGGGTTGTCATCACCTATTGGTCATTATTTCTATGTATAAGAATTTGTATGAGAGATTTGTCTCCATGATATTAATGGTTCATTGAAAGCAATTGAATGTGTTACCACTAGTTTTCATTGTCCTGTAATTGGAACCCAAATGAATTTTATCTCACTTGGAGGTCTACTGTGAGAAATGTGAAATACCTGCCCTTAATCACTAGGGTTGCTTTCCACATACCCTTGACCCAAATTCTCATACCCACTATATACATTCTTAGTTGGCTCTTGAGTGCATATGAAGCGGGGCAATTCTTACCCTTGCTTTCCTTGTAATTCTAGATATATAAAGCTTTATTCGTTGCCTTTAAACTCCATACATATTGCATTTGGGTTATTGGGAGTTGGGCATTCTTGCAGAGCGGCACATATATTTGTTGAGCATTCTTACAAAGAGATTTTACTTTCTTAGGCATTTGAGATGGTTGAAACAACAAACGTAGGAATGATAGACAATGCCTATTTTGTAGGTAGGAATGAAATTTTTCCATGGATCAACTCCACTTTGCAACTCAACCTCACAAAAGTGGAGGAGGTATTCCCCATACCAATTTTAAGTTACCCTTTTTATTTTCTTGTTCTATCTGTTAAATTGAGAAATGGGTGGAGGTGGGTTTTGTTTACATCATCATATTTTTTGCTTTTGTTGAGATTTTACTTTTTTTTAATAAATGGCGGAGAATTAATTGTTATGTTGACGTGTTATCAATCTCGGTGGGATTCTTGTATTCAATGTGAGCCAGATCGAACGTAAGCATTAATGCAACAAAATTTCATTGTCATGGAGGGTTGCCTGCTTCCACTTTAGGATCGGAATTACTGAAATGTTATCCATCATACATGAATGTTATAAACCATTAAATGGCATAAGAAATATGGGGGCTTGTATGGTTACTGACATTAGATAATGTGAGTCCTTGGTCCCATGGTTTTGTTGCTAATTATGAATGAAGGGTTGTATCCTGAGAGGCTCGATTTTAAATACCTCATAATGGCGTCTATGAAAGAATTTTGTGATGATTATGGTTGGGCATATAGGGTTGCAAGTTATAACAATGTGACATTCTTTTAAGAGATCTGCTCATCCCTAGGAACATTATGATTCTGGATCAATATGTCTTAATTCTTGAGCTTTGTGATGATATTCTAGCTAATATCAAAATATGAAAAAGCTATATGGGACGACAAATCCCAAATTGCAGAGTAACTTTCAAGAAATAGGAAAATATCTCCACATTGGAATTTGATTACTAAAGGTGATGGATGTGTACATACTCAGCCCCTTTGAATTTGAACCCATGACCTCTTATGAGGGAACACATATCCTAGACCCACTCAAACTATAGGCCCGCATATTTTATACATGGTATTTTTTCACTCATTATTCATATGGACCCAATTCCAAACACACCTGCCATTTACTTTTACAAGTATTTCCTTATATTTGCTAGAGGGTCATAGCAAGCTCAATGTGTGCTTTGTGTGTGATCCAATACAAAAAGGTTCAAAGGCATAAAATGTGTAAGATATAGGGATTATATTGGGTTATAAAATATATAATTACATGATTGTAGCTTTAACCTAGTTTAAAGATACGATTACATGATTGTCACTTCAACCTAGTTTTTATTTTTTCGCACCCACTTTGTATCAACACTAATATACTTAACAGTCTTATTTATCTACTTTTGTAGTCATTCATTGGATATTAATAAATTATCTTATGCAGCAGCATGCTTGTGTAAAAATATACACAATGTTGCCATGGATCTTACATATCAGACTATGACTTTCAAATAACAATAATAGAAGTATTCTATTGTTATGATATTTTCTGTAATTTCTCAATTGAGAATCTATCACTTGTCCTGGTGTACTCATTTAAGTATTTATTTATTGGAAATTAAAGGAAACTTCGAATGCCATCTTAATAACGCAATCTGTTGTAGGGAATTGAATTCATGTATGTGGGTTGAGTTAGTTGATTTCAAGTTTTAATTGCATTAACTGAAATATGAAATAAATAAAATCAAACTTGATTATAGATATTGCTTATTGAATGGAATGCAAAATCCATTTTTGTGAATCCAAGGTGGCTAAGCATATTGGGGTTTGACTCAAGAGGCTGTACAGATTGCAGTTTGAGTCATCTGCGACATTAAGCAACAGAGGGAGTCATGACTTAGGTAGCAAGCTTGGGGAATTGTGGCATAAATGCATGGGGCATTTGCAACATAGTGCACTAAAAAATATCAAAGAGATAGCGACAAGGCTACCACATGCAGCATGGACCAACATGAGGTGTGTAAGGGATGCATGTTTGAAAAGTATGCCAAAAACTCTTTTCCATCAGAGATATTAGGGCCAAGAGTACCTTGGACCTTGTTCATTAAAATGTTTGCGGTCATTTATCTATAGTATCAATCATTGGGTACAAGTATTATGTCATCTTCACATATGATTACTCAAGGAAGACCTGGATATTTTTCATGAAGAAGAAGGATGAGGTCTTCCCAAAGTTTTTGGAGTACAAGGCCTTTGTTGAGAACTAGACTAGAAAGAAAATCAAGGTGTTGAGCCCTGATAAGGATTACGCCTCAGATGCATTCAAGGAGTTGTGTGCACCATATAATCCTCAACAGAATCAGGTGGTAGAGTGCAAGAATAGGGCCATAGGGTCGGCTAAAGCCATGTTGCATGACCAGGGGTTTCCTAAGTTTCTTTTGGATGAGGCATGCAATACAATAATTTTCTTGGAGAACCGAAGCCCACACAGAGTGTTAGGGCGAGTTACAATAGAGGAGGTGTTTACAGGGAAGAAATCAAATGTATCACATTTATGGATATTTGACAGCCTTGTGTGCTGCCATGTACAAGATGAGAAAAGGAAGAAGTTGGAACCCTTGGCAGAGAAAGGAATCTTTGTGGGCTACAACGAGACATCCAAGGGGTACACGATATATTTACCACCACTAAAGAAGATAATAATCAAGAGAGATGTGAAGTTTGAGGAGGGAAGGTCTTTCAGTGAGTCCTTAGAGCGTGAGCAGGCTACAGTGCAGGAGGAGAAGCAGCAGGTTCCAAAGTAGGAAGCTCAACCAACACCTCAAACTATAGTTGTACATCCTGATGTGAAGTTAGAGCAACATAAGGATGAGGAGGATATGCAATTGGAGGAGAAATTAGATCCCACTCAAGCCATGACTCCCAGCACATGGAGAACGAAAGTGAGTTGGCTAAAATAATCGATCCAGGAGGCGCGGGAGCAAGTTTGTGCTCCTTGTACATCCTTTAGATAGAGAACACAACCACAAAGATACACATGATATATGGCACTTATTGTTGGCGAAAAAATCACTTTTGTGGACAAAAGCGATCTCCTTATAGTTGGACACCAAAACTAGAACAAAACAAACAAAACACAGAAACTTCCTTAAAAAACTATTGAGTTGAAAGGATAAACCTACCTGATTACTGAAGTTTGTCCTTTGCTTTCCTAGATTTAATCCCACTCCACTTTCAATCCTTGAAGTCAGAGCTTGCAAAACACAAACAACAAAAGAGATCAAAACATATGGCATATAATAAACTCAATGAATTTCTCAATAAGTGACCAATGAATCAAATTACATACTAATGAAATCAAACACAACATGTTAGGAAGAATAATGCACTTTGTATTAAGAGGTAGGAGAGTTACAACCAAACCTTGGTGTTGTAGGTCTCTTCCTAAATGATTCTCAAGCTTTCCTTAAGCCTTTAAAAGCTAATACCAATTTTGACAGCATATAGGTATAGTTTAAAGTCTCCAAAATCCAACCCATTCTTCATTGTAGGTATTGTACTTATAATTAAAAGAGGGAATTTGTAGGTCCATAGTAGGAGGGCTAGATCCACTTTGAGGGGATTATATCCACTTAAGAGGGGGATATGATCCATAGAGTTAGGGATTAAGTCCAACTAGGTAAGAGTTCGAGATCATTGAATGGATAATGAGTAGATTTCAATCACGAGGCTTCTAGAAACGAAGCTGCGTGATCTCTTTTTAATTTTACCACTGTCAAAGGATCATCACACTTTTTACACTAGCAAAGTGCAATTAATCACACTTTGTCCCAAAGCAAAGTGAGATTAATCTCTTTTTCATAATGCAAGGAGAGATGATCTCAAAAAATAGGGGTTTTTAAAATATGTAGTCCTAGATTCTTTTACATTCAAGAGGGTATCTCTTTCGCCTTTCAAGGGGGTCACTAAACAATGTAAACTTTGAAACATGAACTATAAACTCAAAACAAGAACTCTAGCCAAAAAACCCCCAAAAAACCCCTAAAAAACATAAAAAACAGTGCTAAAAACGAAAAATGTGTATACTGGAACGATGTTTTTTTTTTGGGTTAATTTTCAACATGTTTAAAAAATGGTAGTAAAACCAATTTTTTGTGTGCAAAAAATAATTGTTTTTGAGGAAAAAAACACAGTGATGTTTTTGATAGAATAACATTTTTCTTTCCCAAATATAATTTCAACATTTTTTAGTAATGACGATAAAGATAAAATAATGGGATCTGAAACACATTAAAATATTCCATTAGTTTCATCCATGTTGTTAAATACATAATAACCTGACACTAAAGATTGCTAAAATTCTAATTGTTTTCAACTATAACATAAAAATAAATAAATAAATAATAAATAAATTTGGAAAATTTTCAACCATAAAATTAAAAAACTCTAAGTTTTCAACACATTTAAACCATGACATTATAAACAAATAACATGACTAAATTAGTCAAAATGTCAATGCTTGTAGATTGAATGAAACATAAATTATATCTCTAAGTTATTGTTGCATTGTAGATATTCTAAACAATAAAAATCATCATAATTAAAAATATAATCCAATGTTAGATCTCACAGAATTTTTTTCCCACTGTTGTGTTTTGAACAGGACTGCGTCTGCTCTCCCCTCTGGCTCTCGGGGCCTCCTGCTCCCGGAGGGGTTAGCCCTGCTCCTGCGCTATCGATGGTCCCTCCAGAGCCCCCTTCAGATGGTGACTCCATTCCAGTTGCTCATTCAACTCAGCAATATGAAAATGTTGTTGCATTTGCCTCCCTGCTCTCTTTCACTAGTCCCCCTCATTCCAGGCCATCAATATCCAAGTTTGTAAAGAAGATAGATGACATTCCTAAAATCATTTTACCTCCTTCCCTTCCTCATCGCACTGCTCTATCTCTCTCTGAGCATGGCTTGGTTGGTCAGTTCACAAGTCTATGGCCTTCTCCCTACTTTGTTCAGAAGTGGGTAGAACGAAATTGGTCTGCCTCCATCAATGGGAAAATATTTATTAGGTTTTGTGGGAGAGGATATTATACCTTTCACTTTGAAATAAAAGAAGACATATATTTGATCTTCAGGAATGGCTCATATTTCATGGACACTAGAGGCCTCTATCTAAACAGGTGGACTCTGGATTTTGATCCTGAGATGGACGTGCCGAATGCAGTGCCAGTATGTGTTAGGCTTCCTCACCTTCCACTCCATTACTGGGGAGGCGAATCTATGAAAGCAATGGGAAATGTAGTGGGCAAATATATTGACAGAAGTGAGCCAAAGGAGAATATGCACGCATGTGCAAGAGTTTGTATTGAAGTTTTCCTAGGAAAAGGGCTCTCGGAAGCAGTCAAGATCAAAGTCGACAGTTGGGTGCACATTCAGCAGCTTGACTACAAACAAATACCATTCAAATGTAAGGTATGCCATGAATATGATCATTTTGCTAATATATGCCCGAAAAAACAAGAAAATGAAGAAACAAAAACTCAAGACCCAAAATGGGAACAAGTAAAGAAGAAAAAGACAACAAATAAACCCTCTTCTCAACCCTCTTTTTTCACTCAAATCCCCTCTCAAAATCCCTCTATTTCCCCCCTATCTCAGATCCTACTCTCTCTGCTCCTATGTCTTCCCCTTCTTCCCCTCGGCCTGTGACTATCCCCCTCCTCCCTCCTCATCTCTCTTGGTATCAAACCCCTTCAGTCCTCTTGATGATCCTGATCTCCCCTCCTCTCCTCCCCCTTCTTCTCCCCTTTCCCTCTTTCCCCGCCCCTTCCTCTCCCCTTCTATCTCTCCCCCTCTCCCCCCGCCCTCCCTCTTTTGATCAAATCATCACTAGGAATCAGTCCAAAGACTCTCTCTCCTCCCTCGGCCATCCTAAAGACTTGGAAGAAAATCTAATAAAGAAATTAGAGTCGAATTTTCTGCCAAGGAGATGGATATGGACACTCAATAGCCTATGGATACATTTTTAGAAAAGAGCAAAGAGAAAACCCCTCTGCTCCCAACCAAAATTTATAATAATCTAGTCTCTTGGAATGGTAGAGGAATGGGAAGTGCTTTGAAACACAATGCTATTAAAGATTTATTAGCAATGGAAAAACCAAATATTCTCATGGTTGAGGAGGCAAAAATAAGTGAAAATTAAATAGGGAAAATGATCCAACAAAAAGGAGTTATGAAGGCACAACACTTCAAGGTGTAGGTACATCGGGAGGAATGTGCACTCTATGGAAATGAGGGAAATGGGAGTTAGTCCAACAACTAAAAGAGCATAATTGGATCAAAATAGAGCTAAGAAACAAAAACACCAAAGCACAATACTACATTATAAATGTATACGCTCCAAATCATTATAGAGACAAGGAAGTATGTTGGAATTCTTTAAAAAACTATCTCTTGCAGGTACAAAATAGCAGCATTATAATTGGAGGAGACTTCAATTTAGTTTTGAATGTAGTGGAGAAGTTCGAAGGATCTTTTCACACTGATCCTTCAAGGGAAACTATAGAACTCATTATGGACTCCTTCAATCTTTTGGACTTTCCTCTCATCAATGGAAAGTACACATGGAGTAATAAAAGGCTAGGGAAAAATAACATCAAGGAAACGTTGGATCGAATTCTAGTCCAGAATAAAATAGCCAACAACTTCAATGATATTGAATCAAGAATCATACACACCACGACTTCGGATCACAAACCAGTGGGGATTACTCTTGGGAACACGGGGAACCTAGGCCCATCTCCTTTTCAATATAACCCAATATGGAATGATACTGAGGATGTAAAAAAGATAACAACTGAAGTATGGTCAAAACAGATAATAGGTTCACCAAGCTATGTATGGGAAACCAAGTTAAAAGAATTGAGAAAGGAATTGAAAAACTGGGCAAAGAACAATAAAAAAGAAACTCAAAAAAGGAAGGCAGAGCTAATTAAAAAAATGGATATAGTACCAAAGGCAAAAGAACAGCTAGAAGAAACAAATGAAATCCAACTTCAGGAAAAACAAATCTATTGGGAAATGTATAGAGAGAATAGAGCTGAAGAAGAAGAGTGGTGACTAAAATCTCCTAGTCTCTGGCTGAAGGTTGGTGACAAAAATACAGCTTTCTTTCATAATACTACAAGGATGAGGAGAATAAACCATCAGATTGATGGCATAAAGGACAATTATGGAAAAGATATCAGAGGACAAGATGAGATAAAGAAGGAAGCACATAGTTATTTAAATATATATATATATATATATATATATATATATATATATATATATATATATATGTATATATTAGCTAGAACAAAAAATCCTAATTATGAAGCTTTCATAGAACATATCCCAAAAAAAATCAGTGAAGAAACAAATAGAGAACTCACCAAAGAAGTGGAAGAAAAAGAGATGTATTCAGTTATGTTGGATCTGCATTCGGACAAGGCTCCAGGTCCAGATGGATTTACCATTGCTTTCTATCAAAATAATTGGAATATAATAAAAAAATATTTGATCAGAAGGATAAGAAATGTATTTAGGAAAAACAAGGTAGGAGGATTTACAAACTCTTCCTATTTGGTACCAAAAGAGGCAAGACCATCTTCATTCAATGGATTCAGACCGGTCTCCTTCTGCAAATATTCCTATAAAATCATCACAAAGATTATAGCAAATAGAATAAAATCTATCCTCCCATATCTAATCCCTGAAAACCAAGGAGGATTTGTTCCCAATAGGAAAATTCTTGACAACATTATGATAGTGCAAGAAGCCTTGCATACTAGTTTACTGAGGAAAGAATAAGGTATGATACTAAAGCTAGATATGGAAAATGAATTCAACAGGGTTAATCTCACCTTCCTTTTTGATGTTCTTAAGAAATTTGGATTCTCTTTAGGGATAATCGACATAATCAAAGCATGCATTGTAGGCCCATGGATCACTCCACTGATCAATGGAAAGTTGAGTGAGTTCTTTAAAAGCTCACGGGGTTTAAGACAAGGTTGTCTTTTTTCACCCTTTCTATATATTATCATGGTTGATTCTTTGAGCATAAATTTAGAGAAGTGCAAGCGAGATTGTTTACTAACATGTCTCACAATCTCCCCTGGAGTAAAAGGCATCAACCATTTATTATTTGTTGATGACACTCTAGTGATGGGAGGTGCCCCTTGTATAGTAGCTAGAAGGATAAAAAAAAAGTGCTCAATAACTTTCTAGAAGCCTTAGAAGGCCTACTAAACAACAAAAAATGTTGAATATATGGGTGGAATTCATCTCCTCACACTCTATAAGAATATCTCAGATTATGGACATCCCCTTTCAAGAAAGATGGAGCCATTTCCACTATCTTGGCCTTCCTATCTCAAAAGAAAACTTGAAGGCAGAGTTGTGGAATAAATATATAGACAAAATGAAAAAAAATGTCCAAATTTGGGGTATAAACTGGCTCAACCTAACAAGCAGAGTGATTTTAATCAAGACCATGCTTTCAACTCTTCCAATATATCAGTTTGCAGCTATCTTAGCCCCAGCGAGTATCCATAAGAAATAGAACTAGTAATAAGGAGATTTCTCTAGCAAGGAGGGAAAGTTGACTCAAAAAATTTCATCTTAGTCAAATGGGATCAAGTAACACTACCTTATGAGAAAGGAGGTTTGTCTATAAGACTCCAGGCCTCCTGAACTTGGCACTTGGAGCAAAAATTACTTGGAGGTTCATCACGGGAGAGGACTGTTGGTGGAAGAAAGTTAGCTAGATATATGAATAATGATAGAACTCTTCTTCTAGAAGAAGGCTTCCAAATAAGGCCTTGCTCTCAAGTTTGGCGCTTAGTCAAAAAAACTTTTCCCCTCATCAAGGATAACTCTTCCAAGATCCCCAAGAATGGCATGAGCATCAAAATTTGGGATGATAGCATTATGGGAAACCCTACCCTAGCTAATCAAGCAAACCTTCAAAATTTAAGAGGTTGGATGCGAGTAAATGGAATCAACACCTTAAAAGATATCTCTCAATGGCAAGATGGGAATTGGGCAGATTAGAGGATCAATAATCTCCCTCGAAACCTTAAAACACAATGGAACTCTTTAGTAATCTGTCTAAAGGGAGTTGTCCCTCTATGCATTGATTCCCAAGATACATTTGGATGGGACCCGAATGGTGGAGAGTACACAATGAAGTTTGGTTATATGACCATCCAAGCTCAACATGATAATCAAGATTGGGCTTATTGGAAAAATGTGTGGAAATCTGAAAGTTTACCAAAAGTCAAAATATTCATCTGGACACTCCTAAAAGTTAAAGTCTTAACTGCTTACAACCTTAAAATAAAGGATTTGCAGGCCCAACTAGATTGTTAGGATATTCCGACACATAGGAAATAATTAAGTATAACTTGGTCTAGTGTAGAGTTAGGTAAATTATGTTTCTTTACTATGTACTTTTGTAATTTTCAATCTAATGATAATGATATGTTCTAAAAATGAAGTGATCTGATGGTTCATTCTCTCCTCAGTATTACCGACACTTGATCTGTGGCTTAACACCTGATTGGTCCATGATCTCTATTTAAAGAGCGTTGAGGGTCATTTGTAGGGTGACCGTTCATGAGAGAAGCTTATGTAAATTTTATTTCTTTTATTAATAAGTTGCCTGAAGTGGTCGCGTTGGCTCAGACCGCAGACTGTTTTCCTCTTTGAGGGTTTTAACCACGTCAAGAATACTGATGCATTGATCTGTGATCTGTTTGTAAGTGGTGTTCTTTGGTGTTCTATCTGAGGAACTTACCATGTCAATTCCTACATTGTATCAGAGTTATTTGAGGGCCGCATCAGTTGGTGATCCAAATCTGAAGCCGGTACAACTACATCTGATTGTCGTTTCCTAGATCTACTATTTCTGATTGCTTTCGGGTTGAGATGACTGCTCTATTGTGTTAGAAGCATATCTTCTAGTGAGGAACTCCTTTATTTTCACGCGAAAAGGTTTCTGGTAGCCCTAGCTACATCATTTTTAAGATCTGGAGGTATACAATCTTTATTTGCAGTTTTAGTTATTCATCTCTGTTTATTTTGATTTATTTAACTCTCTGTTTTTTATTACTGGATCTATACCTTTCATTTCTGCGTATGCTCTTTACCCCATGACTCTGTGCAATCTGGGCAAATTAGAAACAAAAAGGAAGGATTTTTCTCAAGCGTATTCTCTTTTCCGCCGCGCCTTATTGTGATCTTAGAAAATCATAAACATTTAAGAAAATATTTAGTTTTTGGCAAAAGTTAACTTCAAGCGATATTTTTTGTTTTTTTGCATGTCTGTGTTGGGTTGTGTGTTTTCTGTTTTGTACGCAAAAAGAGTTTTTTTAGGTAAACAACACCCCAAATCTTCATTGACTAAAAAAAAAAAAAAAACCTTCCTCTTTTCCAAAAATTACTTATTTTTTAAACTAGCTCACTTGGTCTAAAGTTACTTTATGAGAATATAGGTCTTGGGTTCAAGTATTTATTTTGTTGAGTTACTTTTTCAAAAAACACATTAACTTATGTTTTAAAGTTACTTTACGTAAAAGTGTTCTCACCCATTATAAAGGTGAGTCACGTATAGTTCTAAAGTTTCTTTATCATTTATTTAAGTTACAACTTAGTGAGTAGCTCATAAAGTACCACTGTAAAAGTGATTTTCACTTATTTATAAAAGTGGGGCAAAATTTATTTATTTATTTATTTTTGTTTTTTTAAGTGAGCTAATTAGATTAAGTTTGGATAATGGGGAGTTTTTTTTTTAAATATAACATTATCATTCACTTCCGCATATTCACGTAGTTCGTCGGCATCTTCAACAACTTTTCTTCAAAAAGCCATAACTTCTTCATCCGAAGTTTTTTTCAGAGCAGTTTTTTTTTTTAATCGGCCTAATTTTTTGAGATCTTTCCATTGGAACACTTAGTTTCAACATTTATAGATTCAGTTTCTGTTAAAATGTAAATTCCATGCCAAGTTATTCTTGACAGCACTAACTACTTCCAATGGTTATCCTACATTGTGGATTTACTTAGAAGTAAAGGTCTTTATAGAATAGCCTCAGGCCAAGAATCTAAACCTAAAGATGAAGATAAGGCAACCAAATGGGAAAATAGGCAAGATAAAGCACGTGGGTTGATAGGGATGTCTATTTCTCCAGACCTTAGATTTTATATCGTAGAACTTGATACCCCTGATGAAGCAATGGAACAACTCAATAAAGTTTTTGGAATTAAAAATCAAATTCGAGCCCATCAACTTGAAAATTAGTTGCTTACGTTGGACCCCAATAATTTTTTTTCCATTGAAGATTTTTTATTAAAGTTCAAGACCCTTAGACTTCCCTTGGAAGGTGTTAAGGTTAAGAAAGAAGATGGTAGTCTTATCTATTCCATTCTTACAAAGTTAGGACCAGCCTACTTTGTGTTTGCTTCCACCTTCCATTCTACTAGAGAAGCCTTTATTTATCAAGGACAAGCCTACAAGCCCCCCTCTTTTGATGCCTTTTGTGATTCTTTAATAAGAGAACATGAAAAACTCTTACATCTTGGTCTTCTTAATCTTTGAAACTCTTTTAAGAAAGCCTTAGCTGCCCAACAACAACCAAGTTCACGGAATCCTAAGAAGCGACATCCTAAAAAGAATGGTCATAAACCAACCAAGGGTCCTAAGCACTTACAGTCTCAAAATGAAAAATCAATTGAACAAAATGATAGGGAAAATAAAAACAAAGGGGAAAAGACTGATAGACATTGCAACTTTTGTAATCGAGATGGCCACTTAGAATCCAAATGCTTTAAGAAGATGGATGCCTTCGAAGCAACAATGAAGAAGCATAACACCCATTTCGAGCACTCTTCAACTTCAACTTCATCTTCAGCAATAACACTTTATGCATGTGGTCGTCAAGCATCTTGGTCTAGTTATGCACTAAATGTATCTTTTTCTTCTCATTCTCATGAGCGGCTCATTGATTTTGGAGCTTCTTATCACATGGCCAAAAACAAAGCCATGTTTTCTTCTTTAAATGATTGTAACACCAAAAATATATATGTTGGTGATTATAGATCTCTTAGTGTTGTAGGGACTGGAATTATTCATGTAGACAATGGTCAATTTAATGATGTATTATGTGTTCCTACTTTATCCTACAACCTTCTATCTATATATCATATAACTCATTCAGGTGAGGGTAAAATCGTTGAATTTTCACCTCATAATGTTGTAATTAAGACCTCATAGATCCTAGATAGATTTTAGCTACTAGAATTGTTGGGTGTGGAGCCTGATTATCTTATGTATTCAAAGGTTTCAGTCGGATGTATGCCCCAGGAAGATTGTACACCCCTCCACGCTGGGGGACTTGTCTCCCCTGCGGGGGTTCAGGGGGGCCCATCCCCGCTGGCTGGGGGGTCCGAGGGCCAGTGGTCCCCTGGCGGGGGTTCGGGGGCAGCGCCCCTAAATTTAAAAATAGATGTAAAATTGCCTTGTAAAAGTCTAGTAATTTCTAGTCAATCTGGGCCGTTCATTAGGCGGATGATCTAACGGTAGAAGTTATGTTTAGTTTAGGGTTTTTTGCCCTAGAAGGCAACCCCTCGCTATATATGAGGGAATTGTATTACGCCTATACATCTCTGTATTCTGAGTGAGGGAGAGAGAGGAGATTGAGAGCGAAGAGGGTGTTAGAACGGATTTGTTGTAGGTTGTATCTCTTCAGTTTGCTAGATAATATAAAAGGAAGGACTGGTTGTTTCTTCGTGGACGTAGCCCAAACTAGGTGAACCACATATATCTGTGTCTCTCTTGTTTTGTGTGTTTTCTGTGTTTATATTTCTGCAATATTTTATGTGTTCCATTGCTCTATAATATATAATTTTCTAACAAGAATTGTTGATTCTATAATGTTGTATAATTTTAACAACTTTGGGTCATCAAATCTTCCCTCGGTATTTGTTGCTCATAATGATGAAGTGAGCAAACTTTGACATGAGCGATTTGGTCACTTAAACTATCACTCCCTTCAAAATCTATGTAAAGAAAATATGGTGACAGGTCTCCTATGGTATCTTACAGAGATGGTGTTTGTTCTGGATGTGTACTCAAAAAACATCATTGGGACAGTTTTGAAAAATGTGCCTCTTGGAACGCCTCAACTTCTTTACAACTTGTGCATAGTGATTTATGTGGTCCACGTCCAGTTGTTTCATTCTCTGGATACAAGTATTTCTTAATTTTCATTGATGATTTCTCCATACGCACTTGGGTATACTTATTAAAACTCAAGAGTGAAGTATTTAACGTTTTCTTAGCCTTTAAGTCCTTTGTTGAGAAACAATCTGGACATCAAATTCTTAAGCTAAGCTAAGATCTAATAATGGCGGAGAATATGTTAATAACAAATTCATCAACTTTTGCACTGAGCATGGAATTCAAATGCAACCTATTGTTCCATATACTCCACAACAAAATGGTGTAGCTGAAAGGAAGAATTGCACCTTAAAGGAAATGACTAATTGTATGCTTCAAATTAAAGAACTTAGTCTTAATTTTTGGGCAGAAGCAATTAATTGTGCAAATTACATAGTAAATCGTTGAAGCGAACAAAGTTCCTTCTTGAGATTAATTACTCCATAAGACTTGGAATATAAAGATATCCATGAGGATGCAAATATTATATATTAAATGTGTGAATAAGAATGATACAATGAGAGTGAGAGGCTTGTGTCTCTTCATTAGGAGTCATGCTTCATTTAGACATGACTCTTCAACCAAATTACTAATTAACTAATCATTATTTATGATTATTGGCATTTACATTATTTTGCATTATTTCCTATATATTTATTCATAACATTGCCCTTCCTCTTCAAAAAGCTTTGTCCTCAAAGCTTGTTGATGGAAAAGCTCCAATTTTTGCGCTAACCTAGTGATTTTTTAATGTTGCTGCCAGATGGGAAATGGGAAATCTGCCCTCAAATGTGCTCACTTTTTTTTTAAATTTTAGCTGTGCAGTTTCGCAACAAACCCAAACCCTTTGTGGGTTTTGTTGGCCTTGTTGAGAAACTTCACCAACTAAAAGTTCAAAAAAAATTGAGAAGATTTCCCATTTCCCATCTGGCAGCAACATCAGAATATCACTAGGTTAGCGCAAAAATTGGAACTTTTCCATCGCTTGGGCATCATTATTATCACCTTGGTTTTTCCTTTCTTGTTGTAGCAAGCCCGAGTTTCTCTATTCCTATCTGTTTGTACTCCATTCTGCTCAGATTAATGAAATGGATCAGTATTTTGGTGCAATTTCTGGTGTAATCTAATATTTTGCATTTCCGTCAAAATTTTTGGTTACACATTCATATTTTGCTTCTATTATCACTTAATATTTCCATTAGGAATATTACACACTGCAACAACAGCACACATACCATGAAATAAACAAAACAAGGAGTAACCATGGACATCCCATACCAATGGGGATCTAAGAGTCACTTTCACAAATAACACACACCCGCATGGCTTTACAGGGATACAAGGTACATCCTTTGGGCTTATATGGAAAAGCCCAAAAGCTCTGGAGTACCCCTGCTGAAAGAGGGGTAACAAGTGCTTTACTCTAGACATCACCTCATGCAGGAATAACACTAGTCTAGGTAGATTAGCTCTCATGCTAAGTACACCACTAGGATGGTAATCATTGCTGGTAAACCCTACCCATCTTCTATAAAAAAATCGAGGGTGTTTATGGGAATGTGAAAGAGTTAAATATTTTGAGATTTTGCATTGGAATCTTTCCTTATTTCAATTAATAGAAGATTGATGAGAGTGATGTGTTTTTAGGTATAGTGCTTAGAGTTTTTTCCATAGTTTTAGTGCAGATTGCTTAATATGAAATTTAACATATTCCCATTAAAAAGGACATGCAAGCAACCTGTCAAATCAAACTCATTTTCATTGTAATCTTTCCTTGATCATCTACAATATTCCTAGACAAATCACTAAGATTGAGGGCAACAACCAAGATCATTGAAGCAGGGATGCAAAAAAGCTGCAACTACCAGATATGGCCTTTGATCACAAGACCCTAAAAGGCTCTTATCTATAAGCTTGGGAAAGGGAACATTTCAGAGAACAATGTCTCATAGATTTAGATGAGAATTTGGGCACAGGAAAGTAGGTATAAAGAACATGGCAATTTATACTCAACAATAATTTCTTTAGATATACTCTTATAAGCCACTAGGGAAGCACAGAGTTGAATCCCTCTAGCACTTAGTGACCATAACTGTACTCTAAATACATCTCATAAAATATGACAATGAATGTTTACATCTTTCCTGCAAGTATTATGTCCCACATTATGATTAAAAAAGATGTTGTTAATGCTTCACGTAATTCCTGACTCGATATGCTCTGCACACAAGAAAGCATTTTGTTTGAGAACTAGATACAAGAAGAGTCGTTGACTATTTATAGTATCACAGTACAAAAGAATAAGGAGGTTATTCAGGTTGCTTTAAAAGGTTTCACCCGTTGTACGATACTCTGCTATTTCAATTGGATTATTGTTACTGTTAGCACAAGGTTTAAACTGATTATTATGTTAAGCTATATAGAAATTAAGCTTTAAGAAGCTTGAAAAGTTGTCAAGAAACAAGCTAATAATTTGATACTATAATAGGATTCGGTTGAGTAAAAGAACATACCACATATTTTTCAACTTCAGACAACTCACGAGTGCTACAATTTACAAAAATAAATAATGATGGCTCCTCTGTTGACTCCCATTTACCTACCACAATAAAAAGAAGAATATGAAATAACTTATAAGTGCATTCCTGTACAATGAGTGTTTTATTTGTAACATGACAACATTCTACCTTAAAAATGGACGTTGCCAAATGGAAAATGGTTAAATTGTTGTCTAATCGATGAGAAATTAAAATGACGAGGACTAAGAAAAATAATTAGTTTATAATATTAAGCTAAAGTTTGTCAAAATTTGGTTCATGGTGCTTAGCACAAAGATATATCATTGTATTTCTAAATGTTAGATACCTAACCCTTGGGATTATGGTAAATTGTAAATATTTTTTCAAATATTAATTTAAGAGGAATATGAAGAGTCATAGGTGGATAGAAAGAATCATTTGAACATCTTGAAAGATGAAACCAAAGGTCACTTGTATTTATATATCATTTATTTAATGAAATGATCTTTAAAGCATGGAGTTAATTAACTTGGTTGACTGTGGTATCAGAGCACTAGTTGTTTTGATAACTCCATAATTTGCTTTCTTTCTTTTCCCTTTGCCATGTATCTCGATTTTCTGCCAGCTCCACACCTCTGCATCCAGGACTCTCTGCAACCTACTCGAACAACTTGGTATTGTTGGTTGCATTTTTCCTTCTCCTTCACACAACATCACAGGCCCAGGGTTTCCTAATGCAGAATCACACGTCATCTATCATACATCCTCCTTTAAATGGCACAACTTGAAAATCGGATCTGCTCTCACCAATGCATGTGGTAGTATTACTTTCTGTTAATTTTAGTTAACAATAGTATGGTCTATGCTTAGCACAATTACTTCAATGTTCCTTTAGCAGCCCAATGACAATTTCCAATTTAGTTTTCCAATGGCAATC
The DNA here is from genome assembly GCA_031772625.1 of Pinus tabuliformis. Lineage (NCBI taxonomy): Eukaryota > Viridiplantae > Streptophyta > Pinopsida > Pinales > Pinaceae > Pinus > Pinus tabuliformis. The sequence goes on from CM062810.1 coordinate 467,669,973, forward strand.
ACATTAACTATAAATCACATTGACAGTAATTGTAGATATAACATGAATAATAAAATGTAGAAGACATGCCAAGACAAGAGAACACCAGATTTGGTGGATGCCAAGGAAAAACCCCAATATGGGGAAAACCCTCTGATACCAAATGAAGCGAACAAGGTTCCTTATTCAGATTAATTACTCCAAAAGACTTGGAATATAAAGATAACCACGAGGATACAAATATTATATATTAATTGTGTGAATAAGAATGATACAATGAGAGTGAGATGCTTGCTTATATATCAAGCAGGTGTCTCTTCATGGAGAGTCATGTCTCATTTTGACATGACTCTTCAACCAAATTACTAATTAACTAATCATTATTTATGATTATTATCATTTACATTATTTTACATTATTTTACATTATTTCCTATATATTTATTCATAACAATCACACTCCTACTAAGGCTTTAAATAATATCACTCCGGAAGAAGCATGGAGCTCAATTAAACCAGATGTGAGTCACTTTCATGTTTTTGGAAGTGAAGCATGGGCCCATATTCCAGATGAGAAACATAAAGCCTTAGAACCTAAGAGTGAAAAATGTATTTTTGTTGGATATTCTGAAGATGTCAAAGGATATAGACTTCTTTCACCTAAATCCAAAAATGTTATCATTATAAGAGATGTAAAGTTTGTTGAAAATATATCATCCTATGAGCCTAGTTCGGAAGATGTGCCACCTCTCTATATCCCTTATACTTTTGAAAATATTTCTTCTTTAGATGATGATAGCGAGGATGACAATCATCCCCCACCTTCTTAGGATCCTCCTTCAGCTCCTCAACTTCCAAAAGGGGTCTATGCTACTCAGGATGCAGCAGGTTCTCTTGCAGGTGATCCTACAGATCAACGACGTACACGTTCTCAGTTCGATAGAGCCTCTTCTTTACTAGCTCAAACTTCAACGAATTATGATCATGACACCTTTGCAGAAGCTCCAGGCCATCTAGATTGGGACACATCTATGAATGAAGAATATCATTCATTATTGGAAAATGATACATGGGATCTTTTTCCTCTTCTAAAGGGAAGAAAACTTGTTAGATGTAAATGGGTTTACATAACCAAGTTTGGACCAGATGGAAAAGTTGATAAATATAAAGCTCGTCTTGTTGCTAAGGGATTTTCACAAGTTGAAGGCATTGACTATACTGAAACCTTCTCCCTTGTTGCCAAAATGAACTCTATCCGCCTTGTTCTTTCCCTTGCTGCATTTTTCAAATGGGAAGTCCATTAGATGGATGTTAAATATGCCTTCTTAGATGAATAAATCTATATGGAACAACCTCCTGGCTTTATACAAACAGAGTCCAGCCTTGTATGTTGGCTTAAGAAATCCCTTTATGGTCCCAAGCAAGTCCCCTGGGCTTGGTATGCCAAAATGGATAGCTTTCTTTTAGATACTTGCTTTTCTAGGTGTCACTCTGGCAATATTGTCTACACCAAGAAGGTGGGTAAGTCTCTTAGCATTCTTGTTCTTTACATTGATGATCTTATCCTTACTGGTAGTGATCCCAACCTTATAAACCATGTGAAGTCCAGCCTTAAAAAGTAGTTTGAAATGACAGACTTAGGACACTTGCATTATTTTCTTGGTCTTCAAGTCTTGCAATCCAAGGAAGGTATTTACCTTTCCCAGTCCAAGTATGTCTGTGATCTTCTACGCCACTTTCACATGGAAGATTGTAAGCTATCCCCTTCTCCCTTTCAGTCTACAGCAAAACTTTCATTCACTTGTACTTCCCCTAAAGTTGATGCTACCTTATACCGTCAGCTTGTAGGAAAACTTTTGTATCTAACCCATACCTGTCTTGACCTTTCCTTTGTTGTTGCACTTATTTCTCGTTTTATGCAAAACCCCCATGAAAGTCAATGGAGAGCAGCTAAAAGAATACTTCGTTATGTTTGAGGTACATTTCAGTTTGGGATTCATTATAATGTAGAAACATCTCCTCTATTGGTTGGTTTCACTGATTCCCATTGGGCTGGTGACCCTGATGATCGGAAATCTACTACAGGTTATGTCTTCAATCTTGGTTCTGAACCTATTACATGGGCTTGCAAGAAACAAAGTGCCATTTCTTTTTCTTTAGCAAAAGCAGAGTATCGTGGCATCGTAGAAACTAGTAAGGAAGCCTTGTGGCTTCGTCAGATCCTGTCAGAGGTTGGCTTTCAATAGCAGCATCCGACTACACTTTGGTGTGATAATTAAAGTTCCATTCAACTATGCAAAGATCCAGTCCAACATCAGCGTAGAAAACACATTGAACTACACATGCACTTCATCAGAAAAATCATTCATGACCATGTTCTTGAAGTGCAATATTGTTCAACTGATGATAAAGTTGCAGACATCTTTACAAAGGCTCTCACAGAGGCGAAGTTTACTAAAATTCGATTTACGGTTGGAGTTCAAGAAGTCGTCACTAAGGGGGGATAGGCTCTAATGCCTCCTTCCTTCTCCTATTGTGTCATATTTGTATATCCTTCAATCCTATCCCATGTTGTTCTTAAGGGGGGATGTAAGGATATTCCTACACATAGGAAATAGTTAAGTATAACTTGGTCTACTGTAGAGTTCGGTAAAGCGTGTTTCTTTACTATTTACTTTTGTAACTTACAATCTGACGGTCACGATATGTTCTAGACATGAAGTGATCTGACGATTCATTCTCTCCTCGGTATTACTGACACTTGATCTGTGGCTTAACACCCGATTGGTCCACGATCTCCATTTAAAGAGCATGGAGGGTCATTTGTAGAGTGACCGTTCATGAGAGAAGCTTATGTAAATTTTATTTCTTTTATTAATAAATTGCCTGAAGTGGCTGCATTGACTCAGGCCCTGGATTGTTTCCCTCTTTGAGGGTTTTAACCACGTCAAGAATACTGTTGTATTGATCTGTGATCTGTTTGTGAATGGTGTCCTTTGGTGTTCTATCTGAGGAACTTACCTTGTCAATTCATACAGTCCAATGTCTCTTTCAAGTGAATAAAGCATTCAACATATTTTCCTAGACTGCGCCTTCCCACAAGAATGTTGACACCTTCTAGTAGGTCCTTTGGAGGCCACCATGCAACTATCACAACCTTTCAATGAATTCTTCTCTACTTGGAAAAGGAATTATCCACACTCTCTAAAAAAGGAAACAATAAAAAAGTATTGGAATAGCCTTCCCTCCTTTTTGTGTTGGCAACTCTGGCTGGCAAGAAATCAATAAATTTTCAATGATAGACCTTCAAGCATCAACAATGTATTGGCAAGGACATGGAGTCTGACAATAGAATTCTTGTCATCAAAAGTAGTAAAATCAATAGATACCAACCAGTTCCAACAAGAGGAGAGAACTTGGATTAATTATCCAATGAGCAGGCACAACATGCCAAGCATCATCAATCCAAATACTAATATTCAGAAATGGAAAATAATATTAAAAAGTGATGAATTCATCCCGTGGATGAAAAATCTAAATAGACCATGCCTCATATTTGACATTGCATCTAAGGCAAACCCTACCAAAGATGGAGCTGGAGGCATCCTCTTTGACCCAGGTGGAATTAATTCAACTACTTATGAATGGAGTCTAGGGGAGATTTCAAATAATATAGTAGAAGCTTATGGAATATTATTAGGATTAGTGATACTAAAATAAAGGAACATGCAGAACCCAGTAATTCTAGGTGATTCGACCATCATTATCCAAGCAATGGTTTAGAGAAGTACTCCTTTGAATAAGGCTTTGAGTAAAATCATTAAAAGGATAAGGCAAAATTTGATGAATATGGGAAAGGTCTCTTTTAAACATATACTGAGAGAGAACAACAAAACAACAGATATTCATGCCAACTTAACAGTTTCTCATTCTCCTGGTCGGTCTCGAATTTCGAATGAGCAAGCACAAATTCCAATCCCATAAGTGTCTCTGCTGTCAAATACAACCAATATCACCTTGGCTTTGGGATTGGTGGTTGACTAAAATTACAATTCTGCATTATTCTCTGATTTCATATCTCAGTAAAATCTTTTTCTACCTCCCTCTCTATCATTTCTCATTTCCCAAGCATCTCGTGCTAGCATATGACTCCCGTGATCCTCTAAAGGATTCCCACCCGACTCTCTTATTTGCCTCTCTATTAAATCAAGCTCCCTCACTGGTTATCCTCATCCCATGTAGTAGATTACTTACCTCTGGCAGCACCAAGCCCCCTCCTCCTTCTATTTTTCGGCTTCTGTTGTTAAGCAGATATAGGCTTGCATATCTTCATTGTTGGCCTATCCTTCTAGGTTTTATTAATCACTGTGTATTCAAGTCCAGGTTGAATTTCTCTGAGACCTTCATCGACAGGGGCCTCTTGTTCATTGCTCCTTGTGTGCTCTCCTTCCATTCTCCATGTACCCCGGTCAACTCACCTTACCCATATTGTTCCCCTTCTGTTGCTCTCCCCTCATATATTCTCTTGCAACTGCTTGAAACCTTATTCTTTCTCTGGAGGGACTGCTCTATTCATAGAGCTACTATGGACATGAATTTGCTAGACAAAGCATCACAAAATGACAAATGTGTAGTTTGCAGGGCCAATAAATGAATGATTTATAAGCTCAGAGAGAGAATCAAGGATTACAAGATACAATCAAAGTCCGAGAATTCTTTTCTGAAGAAGCAATTGAATGATCATAACATAGAAATGACAACCCTCAAAGACAAATGCAAGCACATGGAGGAATCTGTCAATTACCTCAAGGGACTAATCATCAATTAGATAGGAGAAAATTCCAACTACCAAGGTAGCAGAATTTGATCCCAGCAGGAGCCATCAATTAACGAGTATTAGAAGACTTGAGATCAGGCCTCCCACCATTCCTATGTCATAGTTTACATAAGTTTAATATGTATTGTAAATTTAAAGATATGCTAAATTAGTTTGTTTGGATATATAAGAAGAATGTATTAGGAAATCTAGGAAACTTTGGAGGTGAGGCATGGAATCCAGGGACTATGCTCCCTCTCCTTTCTCTTTTTGCATGCCTACCTCTAGAAGGCCTTTTGTAATGGGAGAAAGCTCCTTTTTGTTCTTTTTGGAATAGAAATCTCAGTAATCGATCTTGTTAAAAAAAAACATATAATCCAACAAACATAAAAATGACTCATAACTTCATTTAACACCATATGGAAATCAAAAATTTTATTTCAAGGTAGGATGCAAACATTAGTTATATAAATTGTCTTAGACAATTGTTCAAGATCACTCATATTTTCTTGCACACCATCAAAATTCACATCTTCAGATGAATGACTGGATGCAGATGAAAATGTTCCATATTCTTCTCTATCATCAACTAGTGCCCCATCTGAGTCCACATGCATGCCCACCATTTCAGGTTTCAAATTTCTTCTGGATCTACAACTAGTGTCAGTAGACTCCCATCTCAACATTGTTCCTTCTAGTAAAAAAACTCTTCAAAATCTCTATCGTCTCGAAGCAAAGAGTTCCTCTCTTTGTTATATTGAAGTCATAAACAAGTATGTCAACATCCTCCAATTTTAAGAGGCCGGTGTGGCGACGATTTATAATTGTACCCTTTCTTTTTCTCTTTCTGCCATTTTTTTTATCAACTACCATCTCTAGCTTGTACACACCATTGAATGGGTGTGTGTTTGTGGCATACCAATGTACTTCAACACCTACAACATTGTCATTTTCTGTAATGACCTTAGCAAACCATAATGGATAGCCATTGGGATCTCCATCTGCTAGCACTGCGATCATGCAACCCTCCCTAATATCATGTACTGAACCCCTGTAAAGGTCTTCCATGGCTTTACTTTGTGCACAAAGTCTTCTAGAACCAATATACATTTATCTTTCCTCTACTTGTGAAGAATTAATAATACCTTGAGATTGTTGTTGTTCAACAATGTTTCTTTCCTCATGTTCATTTGACACATTTTGTGGCCAAATAAATAGGGTTTTCAAAGGTATATCTTCATTTGTTGTTCTTGAAATGATATCACTTTGATTATTGAAAAAAGACTCCCACCAAACTGAATCAACAATATCAAAGTACTCATATGTATATCTAGTACATTTTTTAATTTATTCTAGGCAATCAGAATAATTTATATCTCTATTCTACCTGCGTGCATTATGAACTTCAACAACTGATTATAATAACACTATATTTGACGCAAATATTGGATGATCTACAATGAACTTCAAAAATGCCAAACCTGATGACGATGCCCATTTCGCAGTAGTTGAATACTTCTTGCCCCATATTAGTGTTTTCCCATCAATTTTTTTGATACAAAATTGATGTTGGAAGTTGTTATGCAACTAGCTCACAAAATAGAAGAAAAGATAGAGAAACAACTTCAAAATCAGCCTCTTCGAGGGGGAAACCTCCTTTACATTACAGAAATGAACAATTCTCGGATGATACAAATGAAAAAACCTCCTTTCTATATATAAGAGTCTAAGGGGTCACAATATAATCAAAGTCGACATAACAATAATAATATAAGGGCACAACAATAACAATAGTGGGCTTCTATGGGGAATAATAATAACAATATGGGGACAATAGGGGCACAACAATAAAAATAACGATTGCAATGACAATAGTAATGGGAGAATCACTAGTATTATAGGGACCTAACATGCCCCTCTCCTTCAAAAAAGTGTTGTACTCAACGCTTGAGTAGTTCTGGATGCTTCTGTATAAATTTCTCATCCTCCCATGTGGAATCTTCAGCAGGTAAGTTCTTCCACTTGATGAGATACTCTGAAATTGATCAATTTCATAGCTATCGAGTTCTTGTTTCTGTGACTGCTTCAGGTTCCAATATGATTTTTCCTTCCTCGTCAGGTTCTAGTAATATTGTTCGAACTGGGAGCTTGTCACCTATAACCTTCTTTAAGCATGAAACATGGAAAACTAGGTGCACTTGGGAAGCTGCAGGAAGCTCCAATTTGTATGCCATAGTACAAATCTTTTGCAATACCTTGTACTGATCATAATACTTTGGTGATAATTTATTATCTTTCTTAGCTTGGTCGAGGGACATTTTTTTATATGGTTTTAGTCGTAGGAATACCCAGTCACTTACATCAAAACTTCTTTCGCTGCAATGTTGATATGCTTGTTGTTTCATTTTATTCTGCGCCAAAGTAAGGTTATCCTGTAAGAGTTGGAGAACTTGTTGTTGATGCTCGATGTGATCTTCCGCTACTTGAACCTTAGAATTTTCTCTTAAATATGATGTGATGGACGATGGATGATATCCATAAAGTGCCATAAATGGGGTCATTTTTGCTGTAGTATGGAAGGAAGTGTTATACCACCATTCAGCCAGAGGCAACCATTTGACCCATTGTGTCCGTTTATCAGATACAAAGCAACGAAGATATCCTTCCAAACATTTGTCTACTATATCATTTTTCCCATCAGATTGAGGATGATAAGATGAGTTATGAGCTAACTAAGTACCAAGACAAGAAAACAATTCCATCCAAAAATTTCCAGTGAAAATTGGTTCTCTGTCACTTACAATAATCTTTGGGTTTCCATGTATCTTTTGAATTGTTTCCATAAATGTAATAGAAACTGTATTGGCTTTAAATGGATGAGATAATGCACAAAAGTGTGCATACTTGGTAAGTCTGTCAACTACCACCATAATGACACTCTTTCCTTTGGACTTGGGTAAACCTGTGATAAAATCCATTGAAACCTCCTCCCAACGTTGGCTTGGAATGGATAAAGGTTGTAATAAATCTGGGGTCTTAATTTTTTTTAACTTTATTTTGTTAGCAAACCGAACATTCCGCCACAAAATTTTGAATATTCGATTTAAGGCCATCCCAAAAAAATTCCTTTTTAACCCTATGGTAAGTTTTTAAAAATCCTAAGGGAGAGGTGTGCAATTCCATAAGAATCTTTTGTTTGAGTTGGGAATTCTTACATAGGTATAAACGATCTTTGTACCATGATGAATCATTTTTCCAGCTAAATGTATCAGATGTACTAGGATCTTGTTGTAACTTTTGAATGAGTGCCCACACTTCTTCGTCATTCTTCCATTCATGCCTTGCTTCATTTATCCAATCTGGTTGGATAATATAAATGGCTCAAAGCAATGCTTCCACATCCTCATCCTTTCTTGAGAGTGCTTCTGCCACAACATTTTGTTTCCCCTTTTTGTAGATGATTTCAAAGTCATAACCCAACATCTTTGTGACCCATTTTCGTTGCTCTTCTGAAGATAATCTTTGTTCTAAAAAGTATTTAAGGCTATCATGATCCATTTTTACCTTGAAATGTCTTCCCATTAGGTAGGGTCACCATTTCTTAAGTGAATGTAGTATTGCCAACATTTCCTTCTCATAAATAGCTTTGTGTAAATACTTTCCTTTGATTGGATGACTTTCGAAAGCAATGGGTCTTTCTTCTTGCATTAAAACAACACCAATTCCACTTCCTGAGGCATCACATTCCATAATAAAGGTTTTTGTGAAGTCCAGCGTAGCTAAGACAGGTGCCTGACACATTGTCTCTTTAAGACTTTCAAAGGCCTTCGTTGCTTCTAGAGTCCACGAAAATGCATATTTCTTCAATAATGTTGTTAGAGTTGTTGTTATTCTCCCATAATTCTTAACAAACTTGCGATAATACCTTGTCAACCCGAAAAATTGTCACAAATGTTTTATGGATGTGGGGATTTTCCATTCCTTATTGGCTTTAATTTTGTTAGGGTCTACCTTAACACCTTCATGAAATACAATATGACCCAAATATTCCACCTCTTGTACTCCAAAGAAACATTTGGAGCTTTTTGCATATAATTGTTTCTCCTCCAATAGTTTGAGCACCTTGTCAACATGTTGAACATGATCCTTCCAAGACTTGTTGTAGATTAGTATATCATCAAAAAATACTAACACAAATTTTCTAAGGAAGGGTTTGAAAATGGAATTCATCAAACCTTGAAATGTAAAAGGTGCATTAGTAAGGCCAAAAGGCATGACCAAAAATTCATAATGACCCTCATGAGTTCTAAAAGCTATTTTCAGAATGTCTTCAGTCTTCATTCTAATTTGATGATATCCTGAATGAATATCCAACTTGGTGAAGTAAATTGATCCATGCAATTGATCCAATAATTCATCAATGACAGGAATGGGAAATTTATGTTTAATAGTGAGCTTGTTGAGCTCCCTATAATCCGGACACATGCGCCATTATCCATCCTTCTTGTGCACCAATACACTTGGAGTAGAGAAAGAACTTTGACTAGTTTGAATTATACCAACCTCTAGCATTTCTGTAACCATACGTCCAATTTCACTCTTTTGGGCACAGGGATATTTGTAAGGCCTCATGTTTGTAGGAACACTTCCTAGAACCAAATGAATAGCATGATCATGATCACGAATAGGTGGGAGGTGGGAGTCTCAAATACCTTGGAATGATTGTCCAAGACTTTTTGGAGATCTGGAGAAATAGATGATTTCGACGTGGGAACCTCTAGCGAACATAATTGTGCAATTACGCCATGTTGTTCTTTCTTTAGAAGCTTTGTCATTTTGTTAGAGCTGATTATCTTTTCCGGATTCCCTGCGATACGCCTTAATTCAACTTCCTTTCCTTCCTAAACAAATTTCATGAAAAGTTCTTGAAAATTAAAATCTATTGCACCCAACGATTGTAGCCATTGGATTCCTAGTACAACATTAACACCACCCATTGGAATGGAAAGCATTGGGCTATTCAATACATATTTTCCCATGGATAGCTTGATAATATGGAACTTTCCAGAGCAATTTATGGTTCCTCCACTTGCAACCATCACTTGACACACTGGTGCTGGATATAGGAAGCAATTCAATTCCTTGGCTATCTTACAATGAACAAAATTATGGGTACTTCCCGAATCAATCAATACTATTACATTTTTCTTATTGATATGTCCCTTTATCTTGATATTTTTAGGAGTGGTAATTCTGGCCAATGCATTACAAGATATGGTTAGATTCGTTTCTTCTTTCTCTAAGGTTTGTTCCTGGTGTATATCCTTTTCTTTTGACGTTTCTTATTCCTTTTCTTCCTCCTCTTCACAATCTATGTAAAATAATTTTTTCTCAGCACACTTACGAACTTTAGTGTATTTGCAATCACAATTGTAACAAAGTTCTTTTTCTCTGTTTTTCTTCCAATTGTTGTGGTGTCAACCTTGTAGGTAGTGGAAGGCTAGGGGAAACAACACTTCCATCTTTATAGTTGTGAGTGGTAGGCTTCCTTGTTGCCATAATTTTGCTTTTCATTTTTCTTGCCAACCTGAATTCTTTCTCCAATGAATAAGGTTCCCAAAGGTGAACCTCATGTTGGATGTTATCGTTTAAAGTCCCTATGAAAACATCAATCTTATTCTCCTCTGGAATATCTTTTACCCTTATATTCAATTTTTGGAAGTCCTCAATGTGCTCTATCATTGAACCCTTTTGTTTGAGATTTATCAATTGCCTAAAAAAGGTGTTGCTTTTTGTATCCTCATAATGTGTTATCATTTCTTCCATAAAAATTGCCCAAGTGACAATTTCTTTACGAGATTAAAGCCATTGTACCATACAAACTGATTTGGTTCCAAATATAAAGTTGCAATGGTACCTTTTGTGTGTTTTGCACATTATGGAGGTCAAAATATTACTCCATTTGTAGTATCCATGTTACTGGATCTTTGCTATCAAACTTCCTCATATCGATGTTTGGAACATGGTGGGTCTTCAATGCAACGTTAGAGTCTATGAAATCATGATTAACATTTCTTTTGTTCTCATCATGAGTTTCATTTATTACCCTTTTACCATTAGTAAGAATTTCTTGTAGCAACTTTGTCAAATCTGTCTTCAGATCTTCCATGTTGCCTTTAAGTTTTTCTTCTATACCATCCATCTTAGTTTCCACGTCATTCATCTTAGCTTCCACACTTTTCTTTAAGCCATCCATCTTAGCTTCCATTCATTTCTTTAACCATCCATCTTAGCTTCCACGCCATCCATCTTAGCTTCCACGCCTTTCTTTAAACCATCCATCTTAGCTTCTGTTACTTTTTGTGAGAGTGAATTTTGTTGCACTTGGTCTCGTAGTTTTGAAATATCATGTTTCATTTTTTCCTCTTCTTCATGATTCATGCTAGAGATTTTAGGTTGTTTACTAGGTGTTTCCATTTTCTTTCTTAGGGGCATCAATTAATGATTATAATGCTTCATTATTCCCTTTGAATTCCTCCAAACTAATTTTTCAACCAAACTTATGCAAAATTAAAAAAAAAAAACTACACACCTTTTTTTCACTTTGTAGGAGCTCGATATTGAATCTATTGTGTCTATGTAATTGTAGATCTCCAAGGTCTAAAATTACGTCTTGCGGTAGCCCTTTGTGTCCTCTTGCCAAATCTCCCATGATGTGATTATAGACTGGTTCAATAGAGTGAACTTGTACGAAGTTCCACGTGTCATGTTTTCGACCTTAGGACCTGATACCAATACTCAAAAAAATGCAGGTCGTCCTCTTTCTGTAAAATTTTACGAAATTTCAATATGGTGCTTAGAGAAAAAGTTATGACGATTTTCCCTAGGTCACCTGTTTGAGATATATTTCGAGAGCCTACAAAAACCCTAACTTCCTTGGATCCTATATCCAAAAATATAGCGAGTCAAGATCTTAAATTCAAACCCGAGGTTCATTGAGATTTCAGCGCAAATGGTTTTTAATTTCAGCTTCTAAAACGTCGTAAAAAAGAATTTATAACGAAAAATCCACGATGACCTGTTTGGAGTAGCGAAACCCTAAAATTGAAAGCTTTGATACCAATTGTTATGCAACCAACTCACAAAATAGAAGAAAAGATAGAGCAATGACTTCAAAATCAACCTCTTTGAGGGGGAAACCTCCTTTACATTACACAAATGAACAATTATCAGATGATACAAATGACAAAACCTCGTTTCTATATGTAGGAGTTTAAGGGGTCACAATATAATCAAAGCCGACATAACAATCATAATATAAGGGTACAACAATAACAATAATGGGCTTTTATGGGGCACAATAATAACAATATGTTGACAATAGGGGCACAACAATAACAATAAGGGTTACAATGATAATAGTAATGGGGGAATCACTAGTATTACAGGGACCTAACAAAAGCTAATGTCATTAGGTTGTTCAATGCATTTCTCCTCACCATGCGATCCCAGAATAAACCTTCGCATGTCAACAATTTCTTCCAACACATCAATAATAGGCTCTCGCATGTATGATTTCTTAATACATTCAATTAATGATGGAAGCTCCCAACTTCCTTCCTCCTCAATGTGATCGATATGGTAATGAGTGTGCCCAAAAATAAGGGAACCAACCTTTACCTTCTAAAAAATTCTCAATTCAACAAGCATGTTTAGATATCCAAAACAATATGATTTTTGTTTCCACGACAAGTGTTGTCCAATTGTAGATACAAAACTTAAGGGAGATTACCAGACCAATGAGAAAGCACATCATGAATTATGATTATTCTCATATTTGCATCATTATGAATATTTGGAGCTCTGAAGTATACCCTTGGTAACATTTTCCCATTCAAGACCATACAACCGACCAAGTGATACTGAATAGAATTTTCCTCTTGTAAATTTTTGGGTGTGCGAACAAAATGTGGTAGAAGCGTTTTCTTCTGGTCCATACCATCAATTATCAAACCCACATATATATTTGGATGATCATAACACTTCTTTCGATGCTTGTACAACTTTTTCCTTTCACTTGTTTATTGTTTGTGATGCTCTTGAAGAACTTTGACAATGGAATCTACACAACATAAAAGAAAGTCATTAATATATACGTTTTCATAGTTGATGACTATACAGTTTTAAAAATTAACGTTATGAATGCTTACCTCTTTCTGCCCCTTCACATTTATCCCTTTTTTATTTAAGAGAAGCACATGTACTACAAATTCCCATCCTTATCTTCTTAGGAATACAAACATTCTTGAACTATTTCTTCCATATCTTCACAAATTATTGATATGTAATAAATCAACCATTTCCTTCAGCATCTTCTGCATATTCTTTGTATAAGTTGTAGATTTTTCGTCTTGAGAAATTATCTGGAATATGCATTGTCTCTCTATTTGGCATACATTCTCCATGCTTTGAAAAGAAGTCTTTCATCCATGACATTTCAGTATTTGATAATGTCCCAAACTGTCATTTATAACGTACTTCTGAATAAACCGTGGGATCATTTTCCAAATTTTCTTGGATTCTTGACAGACGAAAATTACCCATTGAATGAAACATTTTGAAAGCCTTTCTACAGATAAATAAAGACCCAATATGATAATCATAACCTGACAATGTAGATTGCATGCAACCCATTAAATATGAATTTTTCATTCTTTTCTTCATTGAAAAATATATCTTCCTTTTCTCCAATGCAAACTTGAAATCCATATGTTTCAAGCAATCTTTTTGACAACATTCACTTGAAAGAGAGCACTGATAGAACTTCTTATCGTTAGATACTATGCTTTACCCCTTGTATAAATAGAACATATTGGATTGATACAAAAAGTTATGCTCCTACTCCTCGATACAATATTTGCTAGCAACATCTCCATCATTGGATCATCATCTGTATAATCATTTTCATCATCATTATGAGGAATATTATCCTCCCTACGATCATCTATGATTTTGAAATACTGACTTGGAGGATATTCTCCATCTTGCCCTTCTTCAGTGCTACCCTCATAGTCCTTAGAATTAGGACTGAATGGAAAATTTGACTCGATGTTTATTGGATATTCTTCATCATGTGCATTGTGAGTGATGCTCTCATAGTCCATAAGATTAGGACCACGTGGAATATGTGACTCTTTACTTACTGGAAATTCTTCATCTTGCCCTTTGTCACTATTGCTCGCATAGTCCTTAGGATTAGGACTAAGTGCTTCATCCCGCCCTTCGTCACTGTTGCTCTTATAGTCCGTAGGATTAAGACTAAGTGCTTCATCCTGCCTTTCGTCACTAATTATCTCATAGTCCTTAGGATTAGGACTAGGTGGAAAATGTGACTCTCGATTTATTGGAAATTCTTCATCCTGGCTTTCATCGTTGCTTCTCTCATAGTCCATAGGATTAGGACTAAGTGAAAACTGTGACTCTCTATTCATTTGAAATTCCACTACTGCTCTCATAGTCCATAGGATTAGGACTAAGTGGAAACCACAAATCTTTATTTATTTGAAATTCTTCATCACTACTGCTCTCTTAGTCCATAAGATTAGGACTAAGTGGACATTGTTACTCTCTATTCATTTGAAATTCTTAGTCACGCTCTTCATCAATGCTGCTCTTATAATCCATAGGATTAGGACTAAGTGGACACAATGACTCTCTATTCATTTGAAATTCTTCATCATGATCTTCATCAATGCTGCTCTTATAGTCCATAGGATTAGGACTAAGTGGAAACTGCAACTCTTTATTTATTTGAAAATCTTCATCATGTTCTTCATCACTGCTGATCTCATAGTCCATAGGATTAGGACTAAGTGGAAACCGTGACTCTTTATTTATTTGAAATTCTTCATCCTGCCCTTCATCAGTGTTTCTCTCACAGTCCTAAGGATTAGGACTAAGTGGAATATTTGACTCTATATTCATAGTAGAAGAATTTTCGTTATATTCATCAATATGAATAGAGTTGTTACGTGACAAATATGTTGATGCTTCACAAAAGTGAAACTTCACTATTAGAAGAATCCATGCCTTTCAAACAGAAGAGGTTGAATGATACAAATGCACTCTCTCCTAATGATAATATATAGCTTAAAGAATGGAAATTTTCCTCCAAAGTTTCCCTCTAAATTTTTGCGACGAAATTTTTCCCTCCAAAAATTTTGTTTCATGTATTTTCATCCATATTTTTCTTCTATAATTTATTGAAAAAATTTAACTATAATTTTCTTATGAAATTAGTCTTTTAAACTAAATCTGTTATCTAAATTAATTTTTCTACTTAAACTATATAGCATTTACTAGGCAATTGAATGTTTCTTTTAATTTTTATTACATCTTCTATCACACATTTAAAATAAATTGCTATATCGCCATAACACGATTTATATGTTAAGTTTTTATATTAAAAAAAATTAATACCACATTCACCATGAGGTAAAACAATTCAGTAATGTTCACTGTACCATAATTTATTATATCGCCATAACAAGATTTATATGTTAAAGTTTTTATTAGAACAAATTAATCCCACATTCACCGCACAGTAAAATAAATCTGTAATTTCCGCTATATCATATATTTCATTATCACTATTCCTCACATTACATCGAGGCTTTTTGAGGTTTGTTAAAAAGCTTGGAGCGATTTTGTGGAGGAGCTACATTGTTATCGACAACATATTCAACGGAAGATTATCACATTTAAAGGTTAGTTTCCCTTTTGTTGTGTGCAAGTTTTAAAATTCAATAGGTTTACTAGTAGTTATGTGTCAATTCGGTTGTTATATTCGTGTAAAATACCAGACCAAAAACATATTCCAGTAAAATAATATTTATTTTTTATTAATGAAATTTAGTTTTTTTTAGAAATTAAAAATTTAGATGAACCAGGCTTATCCGACAGCCCCATGGTACGCAGAAGGCTACTATCTCTGCAGTAGGCGTGGTGGGCTCGGTCGTGCCCGCCGTTGGCACCCACCCCCGTCACCCAATGGGCCTGTGAGGGTGGAGGCCCGTTGGAGACCCGTGGGAGGCCTGATTTTAAGAGTCAGACCTCGACCCCCATGGGCCCATTGGGCTGCGGGGGAGGGGATGGAGGGGGTTGCATGCAACCCCTCCCACCCCACCCCGCGGCCCAACAGGCCCGCGGGGGAGGGGATGGAGTGGGTTGCACACAACCCCTCCCACCCCACCCCTACATCCCAGTAGGCCCGTGGGGATGGGGATGGAGGGGTTGCGTCGGCCCAACGGGCCCGTGGGGGTGGAGGCTCGATTCTAGCTTTAATATGACTGAGCAGTCTGATATTGCCCAGTTACTGATCTGAAAATCACCCTATGAGTGACCTCAGTTGAAGATTTATTAAACAAAAGGTATTACATACCCATGTGCTGGTGTGTGTGTTCCGTGTTATTGAAACAACGGGTCGATCAGATTTGCAATACACAGAAAATAAATGGAAAGACAACAGAGAAATACAGTAAGCAACACAAAGACATAAACTGTTTTTAATAAGGAGTTCACCCTATTCTCCAGGGCTACGTCTCCGGTCCAGCTCTAGTGGTGGCCTTGTTTTATTGTGTCTTTCAGCAGAGAAATTACAATGCAGGGACTCAATATGAGTTCTCCTGAAGCAGATTTTGCTTGGCAGGGTAGTTCTTGGATTCCCCAAGCCACTTGGAGAACACAAACTCTTGTTCTTCCTACCAGCTTTGTGACCCTTGGTCTACAGTGGAAAGAGCGAACCGTGATGCTCAATCCAGACAGATTCCTCTATGGGAAGGCTTGATTCTTCAAGCTCTCTGGTGCTCGATGCTGCCTGCGGTCAACTCGGCCCTCTGTCTCCTCTGCTTGGCTTTACTGTTCTCTGTGCTCAGTCCTCCTCTTAGGGTTCACGGTTCACTGTCTCTCTTGGTCACTTGGACTCTTCGCTCTCTCTTTCTTAATTCCATTCAGCTATCTCTGTTCATGGCTTTAGCCATTCGACCTCCATGCCTGTTCGGTTCCTCTCCTTCCTGCGTCGATTCTCCTTCTGCTTGTGTGCTGGGAGTTCCCTGTTCGGCGTCAGCATGAATGCTCGGGAAGTAGCCACGTGTCTCCATCGGAACAGCGCCAACCTATTCGTCGATTCGTTTCTTTCTCCACCGTGGCGGTCAACGGATTCCAAATCCCCTTAAATCACGGCTTAATTCCCTGTCAATTCCGCTCTGTCTATCGGACGCAATCTCAGCCATCCGATCTGGGCTCCTCCAAATCCAACGTCATACGCACGTCAAGCGTGGTTGACTTGCTCGACCGATAACGCGCGATCACGACGGTTTTTCTCTCACCTCCGCTACCATGCGTCGATCGCTGAGTGTGATCGCTCCGTTTTCTCCAAAACCTCTTACCATTCAAGGGCGCCCCGATCAAACCGCCGGTTTCCAGGTCATGGGTCCCACCTTCATACGTTGGCGCTTTTCGTTTCTCCGCCCACGGTCCTCTGGCTCCCAACGTGACTGAGTGCTTAAGGCTCTACCATTTCAGCCCTGTTCGCCCAGCGATGCGTGATTAGGCGCTAATCACGCATCGAAAATCAGCTCCTTTTCCCGTTCCGGGGCTCCCAGGGGCTACATCAACCTCCTGCATAGTCTCCATGGGCCTCGGTCAGCACGCTTTGACCGAGGTCCTTGTCATTCTGCGCCGGCTACCATGGCCACTGGTTCAGGGTGTTTCGATTGCTGTTTTGGATTCTTCAAGGATTTGTTTCGTCCTGATTTAGTCATGGTTCTATGAAAGTCGTTTATGGATCCGATTTGGATCATGGCCTCCTTACTGAAAAGCTTTTGGACCACCAAAAGTTGGTTTTCTTCAAGCATCGACTAAGTGAGGAAACTGTTGTCTCACTTGTCCAATCTCAATCCACTTTGCATTGCTCGACTTCGAACCTTTAAGCCCAATCCTGAGGTATTCCACCTATCCGCCACGTGTCGTCCTTACCTTCCTGTCCAGCACTGTGTCTTCCTGCAACTCATTAAGATATTCAGGTAGCAGGTCATCAACAGAAGGCAATTGAATCTGCTCTTCAGGGTCCTCAATCATTGAAGGTTCAAACAACCTCAAGCAATCTGCGTTCACGACTGAGTAGGTGTGCATGTAAGCTGGCAGATCAAGGTGAAAAGCATTCTCACCAATATTCTCAAGTATCCTGAAGGGTCCATACCTGATAGGTTTTAGCTTCTTGCCTTCACCTTGCATCCTGTCCTTGCTGATATACAACCAGACTTGGTCTCCAACTTGAAAATTATGCTCCATCCGATGCTTATCATGCCTAGCCTTGTACTTGGCCTGGCTCTTTTCCAGCTGTTCCTGTACTGCCTGGTGGATCTCCTGGATCTGTTCAATGAACCTAGTTGCTTTGTCCACATCACTATGTCCATCAACCATGGTATCTTTACCAAAGACAAAATCCAAGGGAGACCTTGGTATGAAACCAAAGCAGGTCTCAAAAGGAGATCTCTGGGTAGAAGAGTGTTTGGCTCTATTGTAAGCATGCTGCACATAACACAAGTGTTCATCCCAAAGCTTAGGGTGTTTGCTGCAATATCCTCTCAGTAACTGGATCACTATCCTATTAACTACTTTTGTCTGGCCATTTGTTTGTGGATGAAAAGCTGTGCTTTTCTTTAATTTGGTGTCCATTAGTTGCCACAGACTGGACCAAAACTTCCCCACAAATCGGGTGTCTCGATAAGATATAATAGAAGTGGGTAATCCAAAATGAACCCATACATGTTCAAAGAATAATTTTGCAGTTTGTTCAGCTGTAATATGTTTACTACAGGGTATCAAATACACATTTTGTTGAACCTATCCACAACAACATAAGATAATCATGACCTTTCCTAGATTTAGGCAGTCCTCCAACAAAATCCATGGAAATGATTTCCCAAGGGTGAGAAGGAACTGGCAATGGAGTGTACAAGCCTACTTTTCTGTTGTTGGGCTTGCTTTTAGCACACATAGCACACCCCTTTACATATCTAGAAACTATCTCACTCATTCTTGGCCAATAGCATAACCTTTGCAATTGTGCAACTATTTTACTTACCCCAAAGTGACCTGATATCAAAGAAGTGTGTGCTTCCCTAATTATCTTTTCTCTCTCAGTTTGTGGAATGCAGAGTTTCCCACAATTATATAAGAGTCGGTCCTTTACATGATAGTCCAATTCTTCTACTCTTTTGCCTTGACTCAAAGTTGCATATACATCTTTAAAGTCCATATCCTGAGCATACTGTTCTATGTAGCTTTCATGTAGCACAGAATTATGCTTAAGTATGGTAGATGCATTTATAATGGGTCTAGATAACATGTCTGCAACCTTGTTATGTATACCCTTTTTATATCTGATGACTAAATGAAATTGTTGTAGAAAACCCATCCATCTGTAATGTCTTGATTGTTGCAACTTAGTTTGGGAGTGTAGATATTCAAGTGGTTGATGATCAGTATGTATTACTGTTTCTTTGCCCCATTAAGTAATGTTTCCACTTTTTCACACTCTGAACTAATGCATACACTTCTTTATCATAGGTAGGATAGTTGACTACTGCAGGATTAAAAGTCTCTGAATGATAACATATGGGTTTACCGTGTTGTGTCAACACTGCTCCCATGGCATAGTCACTGGCAACAGTTTGGATCTCAAATGGTCTTTGTAGATCAGGCAGTGCTAGTACAGGTGTTGTACTAATTTTTTCTTTCAAGGTGTCGAAGGCTTTCTGCTGTTTGCCTCCCCACTGAAACACCTTGTTCAATCCTATCAAAGCATGTAAGGGAGCTACAATTGAGGAGAAATTTGAAATGAACTTCCTCCAATACTGTTTTGCTCCTAAGAAGCTTCTCACTTCTGTAGCAGACTTGGGTTTAGGCCAGTTTACAATGGCTACCACTTTAGAGGGATCTATTTTCAATTCACCTCCCCCTACTACATGACCCAAATAATTTAGAGAGGTTTTGCCAAATTCACATTTGGAGAGTTTAACATAAAGTTTTTCTCTTTTCAAAACATCTAATGTCTGCTTAACATGCTTTAAATGTTCTTCCCACGTTTTACTAAAAATCAGAATGTCATCCAGATACACAATAACAAAATCATCAAGAAAAGGTCTGAGTACATCATTCATTAATATCATGAAAGTAGCAGGGGAATTGGTCAAGCCAAAAGGCATAACCAGCCATTCATACAATCCCTGCTTTGTTTTGAAAGCAGTCTTCCATGCATCTTGCTCTGCAACTTTGACCTGATGGTATCCACTGTGCAAATCCAGCTTGGTGAAATAAACAGCTTCCTTCAATTGATCTAAAAGATCATCTATGCGAGGAAGGGGATAACGATTTTTGATTGTTATCTTATTCAGTGCTCGGTAATCAATGCACATTTTCCACGAGCCATCTTTCTTTCTCACCAAAACGATTGGCGACCCACATGGTGATGTGCTAGGCCTGATGAACCCTTTCTCGAGCAACTCCTGCACCTACTTCTTGATTTCAGCATTCTCTAAAGCAGATAACCTGTACATCCCAATGTTAGGCAAAGGAACATCTTGCTACAAAATAATATCATGTACTATTCCCTTTTTGGGTGGCAGACCTTGAGGTTCTTGAAACAAGACATCATACTCTTAAACAATCTTTTCTATATCAGCTTGTTGATCAGAATTACAACCCTCAAATACATTGGTTTTATCAGTTTTCTTTTCCTTTACAACCATCAGTAAGAACTGTTTGCGTGAATTTATCATTCTTTTCATCTGTCCTGAGTTTATGAGAGTAGAACTATTCTTGAGCTTATGAGCTCTTACAAATTATTCGATTCCATCTTTAACAAGTAGATACTTGTTCTCAGCTCTATAGAAAATAGCCTTTCTATCATACAAGTAAGGACTTCCTAAAACAATTCCACATATATCTAAAGGAATTATATCTAACTCAACCTCATCTACAAATTCTGACCCAAAAGAAAACTTGAGTTTGCACTGTCTAGTCACTTTGTAGTTGTGCTTTATCATTCAACCATCCTAATGGGTATGGCTTCTTATGAGGTGTAGTTGCTAATCCCAATTTCTTTACAATTGCTTCAGAAATTAGATTTACTTGTGAGCCACTATCAAACAAAGTATCAATCTTTTGATTTTTGGAAACAACTCGAATATGGAAAAGCTCATGCCTTTTTCTCTCATGTTCTTCATCAATGACAGATTGAGCAGAGTTATTAGTAGATGCTTCAAAATTCTTACCTTTTATACATGTGGCTGCAATGATTGTTTCATCTCCCGAGTCTGACCCCAAATCTTTCTGAATAGCTGCAGCAGTCTTCTTCTTCTTGCCCTCGGACTTCTTAGGTCTCAGCTTTGGATGCAGAATCCAACAGTGCTCATCATCATGCCCCTCCTTTTTACAGTGAGTGCATGAAGCTTTGCCTTTCTGTGCAGTGTTAGCCTTCCTTGCTTTCCACTTCTGCTTTCTTTTCTCCTTGCTCTTGCTTACAGTGGGTTGGGATGGTCCCCCAACTTTTGGATTTCCATTCTTTCCTCTAGCTTCTAGATGAGTAGCTTGTACAGATACCTCATCTATACTAGTGGGATTAAACATGAGGATGGTATGCCTCATGTAGCTGTGTAGACCACCAATGTACTTCAAAAGAGTTTCTGGTGAGTCTAATGAAATACCCAACATCAATTCTCTCTTTCTGAACTCTTGAGTATACCCTTGTACACTTTTCCCTTTCAACTGCCAAAGAGTTTGCCAACTCATCATGGCTTGTTGCATGTAGTCCAATGGATAGAACTGCTTTTTGATTGCACTAACAAATTCACTCCAGACAGAGATGGTCTTACCATGCTTCCTCATATCAGCTTGGGTTCTGCCTTCCCACCATACCAAGTTAGTGCCTCCTAGGCGAAGGCTTGCCAGCTGAATCTTTCTCTTGTTTGAGTCTATATTTTGTACTTTGCAATACACATCAATTTGTCTTATCCAGTTGTCCAACTTTTCAGCATTTAGCGCTCCATCATATATAGGCAAATCAAATTTAACATCTAACTTAATCAAAGATGCTTTCTTATTATGCACGGGGCTATTAGGAGGTGTAGGGAAGCTTTCTTCTTTCCCCTTTCCTTTGGAGTGGTCATGGGAATGAGATTCATCTTCTTCTTTATCTTGCTTAGAGCTTGATGAATCTTCACCATTATGCTTTCTAAAGTCCCTATACATTTCTTCTACCATAGACTTTATAGCTAGGAAACTTTCTATGAATTGAGAGTCTGGCCCTATAGAACCTTCTTCTAACATTGTCTTCCGAGAATAGACTCTCCCGATTTCAGGATTAGTTTCCACCAACTCTCCTTCTCCTAATTTGAGCTTTGATCTAGTGAGCATTCACAGCTAAACCAACATAAGCTTGTCCAACCTTACAACCTAGAGCTCTGATACCACTTGATCTGAAAATCACCCTATGAGTGACGTCAGTTGAAGATTTATTAAACAAAAGGTATTACAGACCCATGTGTTGGTGTGTGTGTTCTGTGTTATTGAAACAATGGATCGATCAGATTGCCAATACACATAAAATAAATGGAAAGACAACAGAGAAATACAGTAAGCAACACAAAGACACAAACAATTTTTAATAAGGAGTTCACGCTATTCTCTAGGGATACGTCTCCAGTCCAGCTTTAATGGTGGCCTTGTTTTATTTTGTCTTTCAGCAGAGAAATTACAATGCGGGGACTCAATATGAGTTCTCCTGAAGTAGATTTTGCTTGGCAGGGTGGTTCTTGGATTCCCCAAGCCACTTGGAGTACACAGACTCTTGTTCTTCCTACCAGCTCTGTGACCCTCGTTCTACAGTGGAAAGAGCCAACTGTGATGCTCAATCCGGACAGATTCCTCTATGGGAAGGCTTGATTCTTCAAGCTCTCTGGTGCTCGATGCTACTTGTAGTCATCTCGGCCCTCTGTCTCCTCTACTTGGCTTTACTGCTCTCTGTGCTCAGTCCTCCTCTCAGGGTTCACTGTTCACTATCTCTCTTGGTTGCTTGGACTCTTCGCTCTCTCTTTCTTAATTCCATTCGGCTGTCTCTGTTCATGGCTTTAGCCATTCGATCTCCATGCATGTTCGGTTCCTCTCCTTCCTGCGTCGATTCTCCTTCCGCCTGTGTGCTGGGAGTTCCCTGTTCGGTGTCAGCATGAACGCTTAGGAAGTAGCCACGTGTCTCCATCGGAACAGCACCAGCCTGTTCGTCGATTCGTTTCTTTCTCCATCGTGGCGGTCAATGGATTCCAAATCCCCTTAAATCGCGGCTTAATTCCCTGTCAATTCTGCTCTGTCTATCGAACGCAATCTCAGCCATCCGATCTGGGCTCCTCGAGATCCAATGTCATACGCACGTCGAGCGCGGTTGACTTGCTCGACCGATAACGCACAATCACGGCGGTTTTTCTCTCACCTCTGCTGCCACGCGTCGATCGCTGAGTGTGATCGCTCCGTTTTCTCCAAAACCTTTTATCGTTCAAGGGCACCCCGATCAAGCCACCGGTTTCCAGGTCATGGGTCCCACCTTCGTACGTTGGCGCTTTTCATTTCTTCACCCACGGTCCTTTGGCTCCCAACGTGGTCGAGTGCTTAAGGCTCTACCATTTCAGCCCTGTTCGCCCAGCCGCATCGAAAATCAGCTCCTTTTCCCATTCTGGGGCTCCCAGGGGCTACATCGACCTCCTGCGCAATCTCCATGGGCCTCGGTTAGTGCGCTTTGACCGAGGTCCTCGTCGTTTTGCGCCGGATGCCATGGCCACTGGTTCAGGGTGTTTTCAATTGTTGTTTTGGATTCTTCAAGGATTTGTTTCGTCCCGATTTAGTCATGGTTCTATGACAGTCGTTTATGGATCTGATTTGGATCAGTTACATTCCACTATTTGTTTACGATTTGTCTCAACAATTCTGTCAGCACTCAATCCTCAACTTACTCAGAGAGCCACAATGTAAGGAGTTGTAGTTGGACCTAGTAATGTCACTCCTATCACAACAGGGTTTTCTCAATTAAAAATCCCTGATGAGTGGACTAAAGAATACCATCCATTTTCTCAAAGGTATTTTCCAACTCCAGAACTTCAAATATTGTCTATTTCTGAGTTGAGTAGATGACCAGTCACTAGACTAAGGAATCAAACCACATTACCCAAAAGCCCCGTTAGAAGTCACTTTATCAGAAGCCATGATACTTGAGACCTCAATAGGCATTTGGAAAAACACAAGTATGGATCATCCTCTCAATGCAAATTCTGTATTGCCTCTAGAAGTCCAAGTTCAGATAAAAAAATTCAAGTCTTTCACAGACCTCAGTCCACCTTAAAAGAGGAACATTTGGGCCAACATACAAAATGTCATGAATGTTTACAGATTGCCTCTCCAAGAGATATTAAGTTCATGAGATACACACTGCCTAGAGAAAATGCACGGGAAGATTTAGAAAATCTTCTACTCCTAGAGAGGAAGCTTGCTCCTAGAAATTTTGTACAAGAAATCAAAGATGGGAATGTTGTAGCTGATTCGGATTTCCTACATTATAGAAAAGTGATAGATGAGAAGCCCCAAGAGATTATAAGGCTTTAGAACTACAACAATTATCAGCTATCATGTGTAGCACATAATTTAGACGACATATCACAAGAAGGGCTGAAAGTATAGTCCCATGTGTTAGGACTCCATTCTAGTTTAGATGATTTGAGTCAAAAATCTTCTGAGCATTTTGATATGTTAAAATATGTAAATATGAAGTTAGAGAAAATTATGGAAGTAGTAGTAGATTTAAAGCCGAGTCTGGAGAAAGAAAATCTCAAGTTAGAAGAAGCACTTACTGCAACAAAAGTTTATAGCCAGACATTCCAGCTAGAAGAAAAGAACCCTGAAAAGAAAAATACTCCATTGTTGCTCAAACAGTTCTTTGTACATAATCCCATAATTTTTCAATTTGAAAATGTTATTTCATTTTCTAGAGAAAAATTGGCTCTAGTCCAATCACAAATCCCAGTCTTTGATATGCCACCACAGAACAAATCAAAAATAAAAATGGTAAAAGAAGAGGGAGAAGGATCCAGTAAAAGACCCAGAAGTGTAGATAGCGATAGACCAAACCAACCTTTTGAATCTACATGGGAAAAGTGGTGTAATGCTAAGTATGGTTCTCCTGGGAAAACTCCATATGATCCTTCAAACACTGATGAGTTCCCTACTCTTAGTCGAGCTAACATATATCAAGCTCTAATGACAAATATGAACTGCAAATCTAAAAATGAAATTGTCAGGGCAATCCATACTTGGAGTGCATGGGCAAGTACTCAAAAGTCCATTCACAGAAACAGAGTCTCATGGTCAGAATTAGATTTAAGGATAACTTGGGGTTTCCAAGGTAACTTAGAATTATGGTGGTCTAGAATGCATGAATCTGATAAGTTCAATATTATGAATAATGATAAGCCAGTCGTTGAACCTGTCAAGGCAGTCCTCCATGAATTTTATGGAGAAATTAAGGTTGATGGCCATCATTATGCAAATATGTTCATGAGCCCAAGACTTTTTGATATAAAATAACTTCTCGATTTCTTCTATATAATACATGATCTTTCTTTATAAGGCAAGAGACCCACAAAATACATCTTATTTGAGAAAATATTTGTATGCAATGCTTGGCAGGATCCCAGACCTTGTCAAGGCCAGATTTGAAGCTGAAAAGATAGACACCGAAAATATTTCTCTTGCAGAACTCCATGAACAAATTGCATTTACTCTATAGAAAGAATGCCTCTGAAAGAAGATAGCCAAATCAGTGAAGAAACAACTCGGATTCAATGCAAGTGTTTGTGATATCTATGCAGAAACCTATCATTTTGGCTGCAAAAGCAAAAAAGACGAACACTAGCAAAGGACAATGTGGAAGTGATCACCAATGTCGAAAATGCACGAAGAAAATCCAACCTAGAAGGTTTTACCCTAGAAGACAAAGGTTTTAGAGACCGAGAAAAGGATATTTCAAGAAAAGGCAAGAAGGCACCCAAAGGGCACAATCAGGAACTTGTTTCATTGCAAGAAGCTAGGCCACTAGGCAAGCAAATGTCCTTTTAAGGGTAAAAGTCATTTTCAAAATAAATTGTTTGACATTTTTTCTAATATTTATAATCCAACTGAATGAGAGCAAGTAGATTAGCCCCCACAAAATGAAGAATATTTTTCAGTCACAGATTTAGATGAGTCCAACCCTCCATCTCCACATCCTAAAGACTCATTCTGCTCTGAATCCACCTCAGATCTTGACTTCATTTCTGATGTCAAGATGTTTCATTTAGAAAATCCCGTAGACGTCTGCTTTGAAATTGCATCTATACAAGCTCATGTTTCTTCTCTCACCCCAGGAGATTTTGACATCCGACATTGACTAAAGGAACGTCTCTCAACCCTCCAGCACCAACTTGCCAAAATCACGCAGCCAAGCATGGTGAATCTTGGTGCCTACTATCCAAGTGACACACCTACCACATCTGCACATATTTCCTTTACACCCTCATCCAACATTCCACCAAAGAAGCACTTTCCCTGCAAGTCTACTGTAAGCATAGAAGAAGTAAGCTTTCTTCATCAGAGGAAATCCTATGGGTTTAAGAAAGCTACTCCCATCATTGAGAATATCTTAGATGAAGAAGAAGAATCAGACCAGGTTAGTAAATTGCAAGGAGAAATATTGCATCTAGAAACCACCATTGAAGAAAAAAGAGGTTTGGTTAAAGAAATTATAACCAGTATGAGAGTTGACCAAAAGGAATTGGCTGAAAAACAGAGACAAATTGCAGAATTGAAAGATACAATGAAGATAGAAGAATTTGAAGATATGCTCAAAGAAGAAGAAGATCATAACCGGGAACAACAAGCATTACAATGCATACCAGAAGACCACCAGCTAGAACTAGGTACATCTATTCTCCAGATGAAGGGATTTGAAGATAGGATTGTTATTAGAGTAGATGTCAAAGTAAGTGGTTATAAACAATATTCTCTCGATGCACAACTAGACACAGGAGCTATGAATTCTTGTGCAAAACATAGTTCCATTCCTGAATACTATTGGCAACCCACAAACTTGCAGTTCAGAGTTGTAAATAAGACGTTAATGACTATCAAAGCTATGGCTCCTGATTTCCTGATTATTCTTAATGGAATTCCTACTTCTGTAAATTTGTACAATTTTGATACAGGTAGTGATATTTTGTTGGGACAATATTTTGTAAGGAGACATCTTCCTCTTGTTGTAGAAGCAAGCCATATTTTCCTCAACATCCAAGGAAGAACTGTAAAAATCCAGAGCAAGTCGAGCTATGTAAATAGAATTGTAGACCCTATCCCAGATATAGTTGAATGTTCTCTTGACAAGCTAGAAAAAATCAACAAAGTAATAAGAAATGTTGAGATCCAAGGGCTAGAATACATCAGAGAAATAAAAGAGAAAATTGAAGCAGAATGTACAGCAGATGCACCCAATGCATTTTGGCAAAGAGAACAATACTTTGTGGATCTTCCCTACAAAGAAAATTATTCTGGGACACCTCAGAAATCATCAGCAAACCAGATGTCCCCACCAGAGCTTGAACTCTGTAAAAAGGAGATTGTTGAACTATTAGAAAGAAAGTTGATCGAACCAAGTAGAAGCCCTTGGGCTTTCCCAACATTCTATGTCAACAAGCATTCAGAGAAAAAGAGAGGTAAACCTCGAATGTTGATTAACTATAGAGAAATAAATGATGCTTTGTTGCATATCAAGTATCCTCTGCCATATAAAGAAGCTTTATTTCATAAAATCAGTAATAATAATGTGTTTAACAAATTTGACCTTAAGAGCGGATTCTGGCAGATAGGGATCAAACCATCTGACAGATACAAGACTGGTTTTGTGGTACCACACGGGCAGTTCCAATGGCAAGTAATGCCCTTTGGATTGAAGAATGCACCCTCTGAATTCCAGAAAAGAATGGAAGATATTTTTGGGGACTTGAAATTTGTTATTGTTTATATTGATGACTTATTAATCTGTTCTTTTGATTTAAAAGAACATAGAAATCACTTGGAGATAGTTCACCACAGGATTTTTAAGCATGGGTTAGTCCTCAACAAGCCTAAGCTTGAGTTTGCAAAAACTAGAATTGAATATCTAGGACTAATCCTATTCCAAGGCAAAGTTGAATTACAAGAACATGTGTTGAAAGCTTTAACAAAATTTCCAGATGCCATTTATGATCACAGACAATTGCAAAGGTTCTTGGGAAGCCTCAATTACATTAGGCAGTTTTATGAAAATCAAGCCAAAGATGTCAAGGTCCTACAAAAGAGGCTCATAGGAATAGAATGGACCCCATCTATGACTATTGCAATTCAAATTATTAAACAAAAGGTCCAAAATCTGCCAAGTCTAGTTCTTCCAAGACATGAATTGCCCTATATTTTAGAAATAGATGCATCCAATGAAGTATGGGCAAGAGTTTTGATGCAAAAGCATGAAAAAAGGGAAGAAGTTTTCTCATATGCATCAGGATGTTTTAATGACACTAAACTTAGGTATCCATCTTCTCATAAAGAAATCCTTGCCGTAAAAAATGGAATCAAGAGATTTAGGTTGTTCCTAAAGCCAGTAAGATTCATTGTAAGAACAAACCTCAAACATATGGCTGGGATGCTTAGAAACAAAAGATTATTAGAACAAGGAAATAATAGGATAATAAGATGGATCTTCTGGTTGGACGGATTTGACTTCGAGATTGAGTAAAAAAAGGAAAAAGATAATTGTTCAGTAGATCTTCTTACAAGAGAAGCAACTTCGAAAGAAATCAAGATGTTCAGTTGTTCCTGATCTTCAACTTCATCAGTACCTCCCCATGCTCCAGAGGGTTTTCAATGGGTTCTAATATGTAAATATTGTCATATGTCATTTTGTTTTCAATGTCTCATAGATAGGGTCAAGGAGAGTCTTGCATATGAATACATCCTTGAAAAATGGGTTAATAGTAGCCATAGTAATGTAAGTAATATTATGTATTTTATAGAGTTGCCCATAATGTTTCAAGGGGCCATTAGATTTGCACCTTTTGCAGGACAAAGATATATTTGTTTGTATGAGCCATGGTTGAGCTATGCAGACTATTGTAATATATTGTTGTACACCAAATATGCCAAGAGAGTTTGGCTGATGTTCAAATGTAGTTCTATGTGTAACCCCTATAATCATTGGTCGCCCTGGTTCAAAATACTGCTACATGACTAGTGCCCAAGAGAAGGAATATTTTGGACCATTAGAAGACATGAATTTATTGATTATCTTCAAGAAGATATCAGAACAACAACATAGTTCGAGGCATGGTTTTTCTTCCAGATAGAGCATTTGTTCAGCACACTTAAAGTACATACTACTCAGCCACCAGAGAAACCCATCTACAAGGAAATATCTCAGTTCTTTGGATCGATTTGTAATCCAATAGATGAGAGGGTACCTAGTATGTATGGATCTCCTTTCTTTCTGTGCTATAATATCATGCCACCTCATGTAGAAGCTCATTTGTCACCTAGCCCGCAACATCTATATTACTCAAGTGACAGTGATAATTATGGATATCCAAGCGACTGACAAAATCTTTGTAAGGAAGCATGGTGGGTTGTATTTCATGTCTAGTCACCTGATAGTGAGTGTGACTGGTATCGTGGGATTTTGATAAAATCTCCACTGTGCAAATCTTAGAAGAACTTAGAGGAGGAAAGAATGCCTTACTAGGTCAAAGGCATTCGCCATGTCCAACTTAATGAGCATGCCTTGCTCTTAGCGTTGGTGGCTGGAATGAATGATTTCCTCCACCAGAATCACATTGTCTAGGATATGCCTGCCTTTAACAAACCCACCTTTGGTTGGGAGAGATGAGTTTTTCTAGTGACAACTTTATTATATTTGCAAGTAACTTGGTGAGAATTTTGTAGGACGCGTTACATAGTGATATTGGCCTAAAGTGATCAAACACCACCAGATTCGCTTCTTTTGGGATTAGTGCTAAGAAAGTGGAGTTTGTGCTTCCTCCCGCTTTGGATTTTTGGAGGAAGCCTTTGATCATTCGAAACAAATCAGCCTTGATGATGTCCCAATAGATTCTATAGAAATGAATGGAGAACCCGTCGGGTCCTAGAGCTTTGTTTGGTTCCATCTTCTAGATGACATTGTTGATTTCGTCTTCAATGAAGGGTTTCAGGAGTCTTGAGTTATCCTCCTCGTTAATCAGTCTTGGAACATGAGAGAGGAAGTCTTGCGATTCCTTATCATTATCCACACCTTCTTCTTTGTACAACTGCTGGAAATGAGAGGTTGCAGCCTCTTTTAATAGGGTTGTGTCTTTGAGGACAACCCCATCTATTGAGGTGATTTCAGCGATGTGGTTTCAAGAAAGTCGAGTTTGAATTTGCTTGTGGAAGAAGGCTGAATTTTTGTCTCCAGACACAAGCTAGAGATTATGCAATTTAAGCCTCAAGGATTCTTCCTCCTCTCTGAATGAACAAAGAGTGCTGATTTGGAGTTCTTGCTCATTTTGAATTTCTGAGTAGGTAATGTCTTGCAGCTCCATGTCCATTTTCAAATCGAGCAGCTGCTTGATGTTTTGCTTTCTATGCCTCATGGGTGGGGGGGAGTCTAAGGGATTTTTAATCCTTTCTTTCAAGGTTGTTTTGGTGGCCTTTAGCTTTTGTTCCCACACATAGTTGAGCGATCCAAGAACAAGGATGGACCATGCCTTCATGATTGTGTCCATAAACCCTTCCATGTCTGAGTAGAGAGGGTTGACCAAGTGTAGAGCCCTGTTTTTGGCTTAAAGTCCAACAGATCCCATTGTTGAATCAAGAATTCCACAAAGGGAAGGAAATGGTCCTTGGTGCTGATTCCTACTCTTTTTTCTTTTGGGTCAAAGATGAGATTGTAGTCTCCTGCTAGAATTATATTCTTGGGGGAGTAAGCGTCAAGGAAATCAGACAAGGTTTGCCAGCAACCTTTCTTTTCTGCATAAAGGACAGGAATGTAAAGATTAAAGAGTGCAAAGGTAATCTTACTAGCAAGATGCCAAAGTTCAGTGTAAATCCAATGCTGTGTTTGGAAGGAGCTCTCAAGTTGAAATTTGTCTTCCTCCTAGAGGCTAGCAAGCCCACTGCATGTACCACTTGCACTTACTGCTTTTCCAACTTTTATTTTCCATTTTACTTTGCTGAGATCAAGAAGGGCATCCCCTTCTATTTTAGTCTCTTGGAGCATGAGGATCTCAAGAAATTCTGATTTTAGAAGGTTCTTCACTGCTTCAGCTTTTAAGGGATTCTCCAGAGCTCTACAGTTCCAAGAGACTAATCGCATTATTTACTAGTAGAGGGGTTGGGGGGGGGGGGGGGGGGGGTGCAGTCCCTCCCTTGGGAGGCATGGTTCTAGTATTTTTGTTGATGGACATCTCAATCATGGGTTGGCTGCCTTGCGTTTTTTGTCTCTTCGCCTCTTCTTCTCTTGCCTCTCTGTGAGATTTCCTCCCTACTCTTTCCGATGACCTCTCGATCGTCTCATCTTCCGAGGATCCAGAAATCTCTGGAGTCTTCTTCCTTGTCATCTTTGCATAGGATGGGGGGCTAGAGACACCTCTTGGAGTTTCGGTTTGGAGAGGGATTGTTTCCTCCTGTCTTTTATCTTCTTCCATAGTATTGGCCTGTTGTTTAGCCCATTCTTCTGCTGAATCTAGGATTTTTTCTGATGTACTAAGTATTTCAAAGGGATTGGTGGATATGTTTGCTCCTGGAGAGACTATGCTCCCCTCCCCTTGTAATATGGGTGAAGCACCGCTCCTCGTGGACACTCCTTTCCCTTTGATTTTGCTTAGCTGATGTCGATTTCTGGACCTGAGTCCATTGTTCTCCTTTCGAGTTCTCGGCCCCCTCCTCTAATTTCTTTTTACAATGCCTAGAAAAGTGCCCATAGCCATGGAAATGCCGACATTTAAATGGGAGTTGCTCGTAATCTAACACTTGAATGTGAGACCAATCAACCATCGTCAGCTTTATAGCTTCACGGAGGCCTTCCTCCAGGTCAACTTCTAAACAAATTCTCGCATAGAAGTATTGGTCCCTCCTTTCTGCTCGATCGATGTATTTGCCAAGTTTGTTGCCTATGGTTTCTAAGGATTTGGGGTTCTAGCAGTGCAGAGGTAAATGAGGCAAGCGCACCAAAACGGGGACAGTCGAGGGCACATCCTGAGTCGAATCGAAGTCCAGAGTCCATTGGTTTAGGTAAAAACCTTGAGGGCCCATGAAATACAGGCCATTTATGAATATGAGATTCATGTCCTCTATTGTTTCAAATATGAAGACAAAGAAGCCTTTGTCGACAAAATGGATTTTGATTCCTTCCTTAACAAGAGGTCACCAGTTCCTTTGCACCCAGGCATCTACATCTTTAGGAAAGGGAGATAGCCCGATGAAATGCCCAATAAGCCCTTGTTATGCTAGGTTCAGAGCCAATCCACAGGGTTCTTCAGTCGGCAGAGCAACTGTTGGGATGGTTTCCATTATTTTGACAAACTTTTGCTGGTTTTCATTTGCTGGACATTTATTGCATGTCGCTACCATTTTGAAACGCGGATAGCTCAGGTGGAAGGGGAGGATCAAGATCGGGGCCCCCTCCCGGGGTCATGGAAATGTTATTGCGCGCAGAAGCTCACAATGGTTGCGCCATTGGTCCTAATGCATGCTTAGTCGAACCCTCTATGCAAGCAATTGTTCTCAGTCTTTTTAACCAAGCTAAGTATGTCTCAGTTTGTCATTTGCTATTTTGATAAATGGTTCAACCTATTCATTCTTCAGTGCTCAAAGAGGTCTTTGTCAGGGTTATCCTCTTTCCCTTTTAATTATTCATTTTATTTTTAATCCAATAATAAAGATTTTAATATTTCATTTTCATTTTCATAATTATTTCTTTTTCTCTGCTTATCGACCTTCAAAATTTTTAAGCTTTGGTGATTTGGCCATTTTTATATTCTCTCTTGTTAATTAATGCTATCTAAATTTCCCTTGTTCTCTTTTAATATTTAACTTCAATAACTATTAATTTAATCCTATTATTATCCTCTATTTCCTCTTGATTCTATACCCCCTATTTAATTGATTAATTATGTAAATAGGGCAAAACCGTTTTCTTTTAATAATAATTTTTATTTTGGCACCCTTTAATTTCTAAATTATCTTGATTTGACTCTCAACAATAATTAGTTAATCCTAATATAGTCCTTAAATGTCCCCTTTGATTCTCTCCACCCTTGTTCCTCTATTTTATTTGATTTGTTTATTTTTAACGGGTATTTTATTATCTTAATAATATTATTATTTAATCAAAGGAATAAACATCTTTATACCTTATATTTTTGTTCATGATAACAGTGGCTCCTCAGGGATTGTGCGGCTGCGCGCACGCCCGTGATGTAGCCCCTGCCTCTCACGCTGCCTCCTGTAGCTGCTCTGCTTGGCAGCCTGCTACTGCTGGGCTCCCCCCTTCCTTCTGGCTTTTTACCTTTGGCTCTTTCTTATTGGGTTGCCCTCTGCCCTCTGCCATCGGGCTTGGCAGCCTCCTGCTGCTGAGCTTCCCCCTGCTCCATGCCTCTCCTGTCCGGGGAAGGCTCCCCTTCTTCGAATGAAGAATCCAATCAAGAAGTAGATTTTTCCTCTCTAATAGTATAACATGGAGCTCAAAAAGCCAGGCCAACTTCAAGCATATTTGTCAAGAAGCTAGATGAAATTCCTGAGATATCCTTACCTCCAACTCTCCCTCGAAAAGCATCCATTTCTTTGGCTGAATGGGGATTGGTTGGGCAGTTTACAGGACTGTGGTCCTCCCCCAGAGCAGTCCAAAAATGGGTGGAGAGAAACTAGAGTGCCAACATACAAGGGAAAATTGCCATCAAGTTCTGTGGAAGGGGATACTATACATTTTTATTCGAATCCAAAGAAGACAGGAACCTTATATTCAGGAATGGGCCATACTTCATGGACTCGAGAGGCCTGTATTTGAATAGATGGTCTCCAGACTTTGACCCCAAGATGGACATTCCAAGCATAGTGTCGGTCTGGGTCAGGCTTCCGCATCTCCCTCTCCATTGTTGGGGTGATGAGTCGGTCAAAGCTATAGGGAACACAGTAGGCAAGTATATCAATAGATGTGAACCAAAAGATAACATGCACGCCTGCGCCAGAATCTGTGTGGAAGTAGATCTGGGAAAAGGGCTTCCGAAGGCAATAAAATTCAAAATGGATCAATGGACGCACATCCAGCAGCTGGACTACCAGCAAATTCCCTTCAAATGCAAGGTGTGTCATGAGTATGGTCATTTTGCAAATAGGTGTAGCAAACTAAAGGATGTGGAGACAGTTGAGAACGTAGAAGCCCAAGAAAACACTTGGGAACAAGTGAAAAGGAAGAAACCCAGTAATAAACAAGCCACCCAGAACCCCACTCAATCTCATGGAAATACTGCTACTGCCTCTAATCCCCCCATAAACCTAACCCCTTCAGTCGATTCGTCCTCTAAACCCTTCGAACTCCTAGATGAAGATCCTCCATACCCCCGTTACCCCCCCCCCCCCACCCCCCCAGCCCAATGTTGTAGTCAGTATCTCATCCCCACCCCTCAATTTCTCTCCTCCCCCCTTCCCCCACCCCCCCCCCCACCCCATTGATTGATTCCTCACTATAAATAAAGTCAAAGAAACAAACAATGCTTTGGAACAACCAAAAAATGTTGGGAGGAAATCCAACAAGGAACTCAGAGATGAGGCTGCAGCAAAGGATATGGCCATTGGCACCCAACAACCAATGGACTCCTTCCTCGGCAAATAGAAAGAAAGTGAGGAGAAAATGCAGCAGAAGGAAAAGGTGGGGAACCACCACAAATCAAGTAAATAATGATTTTGGTCTCTTGGAACAACAGGGGGTTGGGTTCTGCTTTAAAACTTAACACAACAAGAGACCTAATAAAGTAAGAACAATCGAATATCTTAGTGATCCAAGAGACCAAAATCAGTAATCAAGAGATCCAAAACTTGATAGCAACACAAAAAAATTATGAGGGAATAGCCATAGATTCCAACGGGGCCTCATGAGGCATTGGCATGATGTGGAACAAATGGAATTGGGAACTTGTCAGCCAAAAACTAAACAACAGTTGGGTCAGGATAGATTTAACAAAGAAGAACACAAATGTCAAAGATAGTTTTATAAACATCTACTCACCAAATCATTACAGAGACAAAGCTTTATGTTGGGAGTTATTAAAAGAAGAGGTACAAGATGTTCAGATAGATAATCTAGTCATGGGAGGTGATCTAAATCTGATACGAAATATAGAGGAGAAGCTAGGAGGTAAATACTTTGGCGATCCATCAAGAGCAGCCTTGGAGGATATTATTGTTCAGCATAATTTGCTTGATATCCCTACTAGCAATGGGAAATTCACATGGAGCAACCAAAGAACAGGCGCTCATAACATAAAGGAAAGGCTTGACAGAATTTTGATTCAAGAGGATATAGCAGCAATTTTTTTTTCCATCAAGAGAAAATTTGTGCATGCCTCAGCTTTTGACCATAAGTCGGTTGTGCTCATTCTAGACAAGTGGGAGAATCAAGGCCCGAATCCATTCAAATATAGCAAAATTTGGGATGGCAAGGAAATCTTTGGGAGCATAATAAAAGAAAGCTGGGACGCAGAGGTGTTGGGCTCCCCATAGTATGTATGGGAAACCAAGCTTAAAAAATGTGAGAGCAAAAATAAAAACGTGGGCCAAAGAAGAAGCTCTCAGGGATAAGAAAAAATAGAGCTGCAAGAGAAGCTGGAAAAGTGGAACAAAGAAAAAGAAAGTCAGCAAGATACTGAAGAAGACAAAGCCCATGTAACGAAAATGTTTTTGGCCCTCTACAAGCAAAATAGACATGAAGAGGAGGAACTCAGGTAGAAGTCTAGATGTCTATGGATTCAAGTAGGGGATAAGAGCACTACTTTTTTTCACAATAACCTCAAGATTTGACGAGTGGGCAATCAAATAGACAAAATCCAAGTGGAAGGACAAGAAATAAAGGGAAGAGAAGAAATAAAAGAGGCAGCTCATAATTATTTTAAAAAGCTCCTCACAGCTGGGGAGCAACAAGTGGACAACACTGATTTTCTTCAGCAAATTAGCAGCAAATTTAGTGAACAACAAAACAAAGAGCTTGAGAAGGAGGTAATAGCGGAGGAAATAAGGGGGGTTATTTGGAGCATGCGCCCAGAAAAAGCTCCAGGCCCTGATGGATTCACCATTTCTTTCTACAAGAGCCATTGGGAGACAATTAAAAAAGATATTGTCCGTATGATTAATAATGTCTTTAAAAACCACAAAGTGGGAGAAAACACCAAAACCTTTCATTTGGCCCTCATCCCCAAGGAGCCAAATCCTATCTCCTTCGATAGATTCAGACCAACCTCCCTCTGCAACTCCTCATACAAAATCATCACTAAGATTTTGGAAAACTGATTAAGAAAATCCTGCCTTATATCATCTCAGAAAACCAAGGGGGCTTTGTCCCAAAAAGGCAAATAATTGACAATGTGATCCTCATACAAGAAGCTATCCATAGCAACATCCAAAACAATGAAAGAGGTATGGTCATAAAGTGTGATATGACTAATGCCTTTGATCGTGTTTGCCATCGCTTTCTTGTTGTAGCTCTTCAAAAGTTTGGTATTTCCCCCAAGTTTATTGGGATCATTGAAGCGTGCATCTCCAATCCATTTATTGCAATGCTGGTTAATGGAAGGCCCAATAGATACTTTCACAGCACTAGAGGATTGAGATAGGGATGCCGACTCTCCCCTTTTCTTTACATCATTATGGCAGAAACGCTCAGTATACAGCTGGAAAATCAGAGAATCAGAAGGGAAATCACTAGTATCAGAATAGTTCGAGGGGTTAAAGAAATTAACCACTCACTCTTCGCTGATGATACTCTCCTGATCGGGGCCGCCTCTAGTATTATAGCCATAAGGTTCAAAAAGGTGTTAGATGACTTCCTAGCTGCCTCTGGAGGTCTTTTGAACAATAAAAAATGTAGAATATACACCTGGAATGTGCCAAACAATATCATGCAAAGGATCTCCCAAATCATGGAAATTCCAGTTCAGCAAAAATGGAGCCATTTCATATACTTCGGGTTACCGTTGGCCAAATAAGGGATTAAGGCAGAGATTTGGAATAAAAAAATCGAGAAAGTGAGGGGGAAATTCAAAGTTGGCGGATGATGTGGTTAAACTTGGCTGGCAGAACCATCTTAATCAAAGCTCTTCTATCGGCTTTGCCAATTTACAAGTATTCTTTAACTTTGGCTCCAGTTAGCATACACAAGCAAATGGAGCTTACAATCAGAGGCTTCCTTTGGCAGGGTGGGAGGCAGGACTCCAAAAAGTTCAGTTTGATTCGTTGGGATCAAGTGACTTTTCCCTTCGAATATGGAGGCATCTCCATCCGTCTGCCAAACTTAACTAATAAGGCTCTTGGTATCAAGCTAGTTTGGCGCATGCTGAATGGGCAAGATCAATGGTGGGGAGAAGCTTTGGCTAGGAAATATCTCAATAGGCAGAGGTCCCTGCTGCTCAATGAGTTGATTCCTGATCGTTCTTGCACGCACATTTGGAAGCTCATTAAAAAAACTATTCCTCACATTAAAGATCAAACCTCAAAAAATCTTGGGAACGAAGAAAACACTTCCATTTGGAACGACAGAATTATTGGGACAACTCCCTTAAAAAGAAACCACAATTTGAGAGATCTCCAAGATTGGTTGGAGGAGAAGGGTATATCCTCCTTATTCTCCATCTCGTAGTGGGATCAAAATAGATGGGCTACTTGGAAAAAGCCTCCTCTTCCAAATCGTCTTTCTGCTCAGTGGGAAGAGTTGAAGGCTCTCCTCTATGGCTCAGCTCCGGTAAATAAAAAGTGTATGGACAGTTATATTTGGGATCCCAGTGGAGGAACTGACACTATCAAATCTGGATACAATTTCCTCCGAAACCATAGCAACTGTGATAACTGGAGCCTTTGGCCAACTGTTTGGAAGAATGCATGCCTTCCTAAAATCAAGTTTTTCACTTGGACCTTGAAAGGCAAGATTCTTACAGCTGAGAATTTGAGGAAAAAAGGCATCCATGGGCCTTCTATGTGCGTTATTTGCCAAGAAGAAGAAGAAGAGAGCACCCAACATCTCTTCTTGAACTGTGTTATAGCTAGATAGTGCTGGACGCAATTTATCAGCACCCTCGATTTGAATATTGACTCAATTGAGCAGTTGTCTCTTTTAAATAAGAACTGGACACATAGCTATCCTTATGCCAAGAAAAATAAGGCTACCATCATGAGTGTCTGGAAGTGTCTCCCCTCCACCCTTTGCTGGCACATCTTGTTGGCAAGGAACAAATGCATCTTTAAGGGAAAAACCTAGCTCAGGTTCTATTCTAGCAAAAACTTGGGCCCAAATTGCGGAAATGGTCAGTGCTAAAGGAGTGCCACCCCCAAATCAAACCAGTTGGCAGCAAGTAGAAAAGGACTGGTACAACAAAGTCCCCATGGATGGCCCAGTTACGAACCATATTCTAAAGACAATTCGAAACAACCATAAAAACTGGAAGCTTCAGGGCAATGAAAGAGAAATAGAGGGGTGGATCAAAAATCAAAGAAGCTACATTCTCTTCTTTGATGGAGCCTCAAAGAACAACCCCGGAAGAGCAAGGGTAGGTGAGCTAATCCTAGATCAACAAGGCAAAATAGTATCCACGTATGAATGGGGGTTGGGGACTATATCAAACATCAGGGCGAATGCTTATGGTTTGCTTATGGGCACCAACATCCTCACAAATCTTCAGACGAAAGATCCAATCATCATTGGTGATTCTGCAATTGTAATAGGTGCAATGGAAGCAGGAAGAGATTTAAAAAATCAAGCCTTAAATAAAATCAAGCAAAGAATCAACGATAATGTTAATCTGCTAGGAAAAGTTGTCTACAAGGATGTGTTAAGAGCCCATAATCAAGCTGCAGTTGCTTTTGCCAACAAGGTGGTCAACAAAGGGGTAGGGTCAGCTAGGGAAAATCAGGATGTCTATGACAAACCAATTCCATAATCAGCCCTTCATGGCAGTCTGGCTCATCAGTCAAGGTTTGGAAAATTATAACAACCAATTTAAGAAAGGGGATAACAGTACAATGCATATTGAGAAGGAGATTCTCCCACATATGCCTGACACAAAAAACATAGAAAATCTGTCTAGAGCTATGAGGAATATCTCCTTTTATCAGAACTACATGCTTTGTATTCTACTGCTGAATGATTCTCACCTTCAAGAAAAGACAACAGTTAGTATATGTCTCTTCAGGTGCAAGAGTTATCCTCTGGCCATGCTTTATCATGATTTCACTGCTGGGATGGTTCATGAGGAGTTTCACACCATAGATTATAAGAACCAGCTCAGGATAAGGCTTCCACACCAGAAGATTCATCTCAGCAATGATAATAGAAGGTTTCAAGGTCTCAGTGAATGTCTAAGGCGGGTTCTGTGGAGTAACATCAACACCCTCTCTTCACTAAGTGTGGGCAGAGGTAATTTGGTTCTGCTTTTCTTAAGGTTCTGCATTATTTCGGCTAATCTCCCTTCTGTTCTTGTGTTTTCGATCAGATTGGTTTTCAGGGTGTCTCTGGTCTTCATAGTTGTGCTTCGTTTCTTCCATTTGCCCCCATCCTCTTCTCGCCCTTTGCAGTATTTCTCTTAGCCTCCCCATCTCTCCTCCTCCTCTTTTCTCGTATCCGCCATCAGTCCCTCCATTTGCTGGCATCAATTACAAAGAATCTCTTGTGATGGCTTGAACTTCAAGAATTTCTTGGGCATCATCAAGCTCTCGAAGTAGGGTGACAATTCTGTCATGAATATGAGAATAGTTGCCTCCCACTCAATCACGTACAGAAGTCTTCAGCATAAAAACAACAATAAGGAAAGCACCTCTGCTATCACCAAAATGTCTGGCAATCCTCCAAAACAGATTGAGAACAATAACAACTGCGTGCTCTGTCGGGAAAACAACTTTATGATTGGGTGTTTCATTAAGACCCTCAATGAACTCTGGGCTAAGATGGAAAACGAGAACAAATCCAAGAAGAAAAAGTTTGAGAAACAGAAAGCTGAGATTGAAGGGCTCAAGGAGAAATGTCAGCATCTTGAAGAAGCTGTGAGCTACATAAAGACTCTGAATCAAAGTGAGCATGGCGAAGCTTCGACCAAGCTCAGTAACAAGAAGGAGAAGGCCCCCCCCCCCCCCGAGGACTCGGTCAATTAGTTTTGGTGATTTCATTGTCAAATTTTCTTATGCTTTGTAAATTTTGTCTACTATTAGGACAATTTGTTTGTCAATATAGTTATCTTCTATTTCAATTCCTAAGAATCAAGACCAGTGATACGGAGGATGGAACTGCGCTCCCCTTTTGCACCTCCCTCACATATCTTCCCCTCTTTATATGTACTAGGACCTTGTCCCTCCACTATTGTTTTATAATATAATAGTACCCGACCATGTTTAAAAAAAAATACTATTCTTTAATCACTAGTTTATTATTTAATATTATTATTTAGCGACTAATTCTAAATCTTTCTTCTATAAATGTATACACAATGCTAATTTGTGATCACTCAAATTTTCAGTCCCTGGTGATGGGTGGAGAGTCCACCCAAAACGTTGGACAAGATATAAAATCCTCTACATAGTTTCATTCGAAAAGTTTTCCAAAAATGAAAAATTATTTTAAAACTTTTTGACAAATCCTTTTGTTATGAAACCAGCTCAAGAAAAGATAGAAAACAAAGATCAACGCCTTAGAATTCAGCCTCTTCGAGGGGGCAACCTCCTTTACATTACATAAATGAACAATTCTTCGATGATACAAATGACAAAACCTCCTTTCTATATATAGGAGTCTAAGGAGTCACAATATAATCTAGCCGACCTAACAATAATAATATAAAGCCACAAAAATAATAATAGAGGGATTCTATGGGGCACAGAAATAACAATATGTGGGTAATAGGGGCACAACAATATAAATAAGGGGTATAACTACAATAGTAATGGGGTAATCACTAGTATTATAGGGACCCAACATGCCCCTCTCCTTCAAAAAAAGTGTCGTCCTCAACGCTTGAGCAGTTCTGGATACTTCTGCATAAAATTCTCATCCTCCCATGTGGAATCTTCAACGGATAAGTTCTTCCACTTAATAAGATACTCTAAAATTGATTGATTTCGTAGCTGCCGAGTTCTTGTTTCTGTGACTGCTTCCAGTTCCAATATAATTTTTCCTTCCTCGTCAAGTTCTGGCAATATTGTTTGAACTGGGAGCTTGTCACCTATAACCTTCTTTAAACATGAAACATGGAAAACTGGGTGCAATCGAGAAGCTGCAGGAAGCTCCAATTTGTATGCCATAGTACCAATCTTTTCCAACACCTTGTACGGACCATAATACTTTGGTGATAATTTATTATCCTTCTTAGCTTGCTTTAGGGACATTTGCTTATATGGTTGTAGTCGTAGGAATACCCAATCACCTACATCAAAACTTCTTTCACTGCGATGTTGATCTGCCTGTTGTTTCATTCTATTTTGTGCCAACACGAGGTTATCCTTTAAGAGTTAGAGGACTTGTTGTTGATGTTCGATGTGATGTTCCACTACTTGAACCTTAGAATTTTCTCTTAAATATGATGTGATTGATGGTGGTTGGTACCCATAAAGTGCCATAAATGGGGTCATTTTTGTTGCTGTATGGAAGGAAGTGTTATACCACCATTCAGCCAGAGGCAACCATTTGACCCATTGTTTCTGTTTATCAGATACAAAGCAACGAAGATATCCTTCCAAACATTTGTTTACTATCTCAGTTTGCCCATCAGATTGAGGATGATAAGATGAGCTATGAGCTAACTGAGTACCAAGACAAGAAAATAATTCTGTCCAAAAATTTCCAGTGAAAATGGGATCTCCGTCACTTACAATAATCTTTGGGTTTCCATGTAGCTTTTGAACTGTTTCCATAAATGCAGTAGAAACTGTACTGGCTTTAAATGGATGTGATAATGCACAAAAGTGTGCATACTTGGTAAGTCTGTCAACTACCACCATGATGACTCTCTTTCCCTCAGACTTGGGTAAACCTGTGATAAAATCCATTGAAACCTCCTCCCAACGTTGGCTTGGAATGGATAAAGGTTGTAATAGACCCGGTGTCTTAATTGTTTCAACTTTATTTTGTTGGCAAACCAAACATTCCGCTACAAACTTTTGAATATCTGATTTAAGGCCATCCCAAAAAAATTCCTTCTTAACCCTGTGGTAAGTTTTTAAAAATCCTGAGTGCCCTCCTAAGGGAGAAGTGTGCAATTCCATAAGAATCTTTTGTTTCATCTGGGAATTCTTACAGAGGTATAAGCAATATTTGTACCATAACGAATCATTTTTCCAGCTAAATGTATCAGAAGTACTTGAATCTTGTTGTAGCTTTCGAATA
This sequence comes from Pinus tabuliformis, assembly GCA_031772625.1. Taxonomy (NCBI): domain Eukaryota; kingdom Viridiplantae; phylum Streptophyta; class Pinopsida; order Pinales; family Pinaceae; genus Pinus; species Pinus tabuliformis. The sequence continues at coordinate 467,712,535 of CM062810.1, forward strand.
AGTGCCCACACTTCTTCGTCATTCTTCCATTCCTCCTTTGCTTCGTTTATCCAATCTGGTTGGATAATAGAAATGACACACAACAATGCTTCCATATCCTCATCCTTTCTTGAGAGTGCATCTGCCACCACATTTTGCTTCCCTTTTTTGTAGATGATTTCAAAGTCGTAACCCAACATCTTTGTGACCCACTTTTGTTGCTCTTCAGAGGATAATCTTTGTTCTAAAAAGTATTTAAGGCTATCATGATCCGTTTTTACCGTGAAGTGTCTTCCCATTAGGTAGGGTCGCCATTTCTTAAGTGCATGGAGTATTGCCAACATTTCCTTCTCATAAATAGCTTTGCTTAAAAATTTTCCCTTGATTGGATGACTTTCAAAAGCAATGGGTCTTTCATCTTGCATTAGAACAGCACCAATTCCATTTCCTGAAGCATCACATTCCACAATAAAGTTTTTGTGAAGTCCAGCGTAGCTAAGACTGGTGCTTGGCACATTGCCTCCTTAAGATGTTTAAAGGCCTTTGTTGCTTCCGGAGTCCATGAAAATGAATCTTTCTTCAATAATGTTGTTAGAGGTGCTGCTATTCTCCCATAATTCTTAACAAACTTGCGATAATACCCTGTCAACCCAAGAAATCCTCGCAGATGCTTTATGGATGTGGGGATTTTCCATTCCTTAATGGCTTTAATTTTGCTAGGGTCTACCTTAACTCCTTCATGAGATACAATATGACCCAAATATTCCACCTCCTGGACTCCAAAGAAACATTTGGATCTTTTTGCATATAATTGTTTCTCCTCCAATAGTTGTAGCACCTTGTCAACATGTTCAACATGATCCTTCCAAGACTTGCTGTAGATTAGTATATCATCAAAAAATACTAACACAAATTTTCTAAGGAATGGTTTGAAAATTGAATTCATCAAACCTTGAAATGTTGAAGGTGCATTGGTAAGGCCAAAAGGCATGACAAAAAATTCATAATGACCCTCATGAGTTCTAAATGCCGTTTTCGGAATGTCTTCAATCTTCATTCTGATTTGATGATATCCCGAACGAAGATCCAACTTGGTGAAGTAAATTGATCCATGCAATTCATCCAGTAATTCATCAATGACAGGAATGGGGAACTTATCTTTAATAGTGAGCTTGTTGAGCTCCCTATAATCTGGACACATGCGCCATGATCCATTCTTCTTGTGCACCAATACTACTGGAGCTGAGAAAGAACTTTGACTCGGTTGAATTATACCAGCCTCTAGCATTTCTGCAACCATACGTTCAATTTCACTTTTTTGGACATATGGATATCTGTACGGCCTGATGTTTGGAGGAACACTTCCTGGAATCAGATGAATAGCATGATCATGATCACGCATAGGTGGAAGACCTTTGGGAGTCTCAAATACCTTGGAATGATTGTCCAGGACTTTTTGGAGATCTGGAGAAATAGATGATTCCAATGTGGAAACATCTAGCGAACATAATTGTGCAATTACACCTCTTTGCTCCTTTTTTAGAAGCTTTGTCATGCCATTAGAGCTAATTATCTTTCCTGGTTTCCCTGCAATACCCCTTAATTCAACTTCCTTTCCTTCCACAGAAAATTTCATGAAAAGTTCTTGAAAATTAAAAGCTATTGTACCCAAGGATTGTAGCCATTGGACTCCTAGTACAACATCAGCACCTCCCATTGGAATGGAAAGCATTGGGCTAGTCAATACATATTCTCCCATGGATAGCTTGATATTATGGCACTTTCCAGAACAATTTATTGTTCCTCCATTTGCAATCATCACTTGACACTCTGGTGCTGGATATAGGAAGCAATTCAATTCTTTTGCTACCCTACAATGAATAAAATTGTGGGTGCTTCCTGAATCAATCAACAATATTACCTTTTTCTTCTTGATTTGTCCTTCTATCTTGATGGTTTGAGGAGTGGTAATTCCCGCCAATGCATTACAAGATATGTTCGGATTTATTTGTTCTTCATCTAGGCTTTGTTCCTGGAATATATCCTCTTCTTTTGACCTTTCTTGCTCCTTTTCTTCTTCCTCTTCACAATCTATGTAGAATAATTTCTTCTCAGCACACTTATGACCTTTTGTGTATTTGCTATCACAATTGTAACAAAGCCCTTTTGCTCTTTTTTCTTCCAATTGTTGTGGTGTCAACCTTGTAGGTTGTGGAAGACTATGGGCAACAACACTTCCGTCTTTATAGTTGTGAATGGTATGCTTCCTAGTTGCCATAATTTTGCTTTCCATTTTTCTTGCTAACCTGAATGCCTTCTCTAATGAATCAGGTTCCCAAAGGCGCACATCATGTTGGATATTATCCTTTAAAGACCCTATGAACACATCAATCCTATGCTCCTCTGGAATATCTTTTACCCTTATGTTCAATTTTTGGAACTCCTCAATGTGCTCCATTATTGAACCCTTTTGTTTGAGACTTATCAATTGGCTAAAAAAAGTGTTGCTTTTTGTATCCTCATAATGTGCTATCAATTCTTCCGTAAAAATTGCCCAAGTGATAAACTGTTTACGAGAACAAAGCCATTGATACCATACAAACTGATTTGGTTCCAAATATAAAGTTGCCATACGTACCTTTTGTGTGTTTTGCACATTATTGAGATCAAAGAATTGCTCCATCTGTAATATCCATGTGGCGGGATCCTTGCCATCAAACTTCCTCATATCGATTTTTGGAACATGGTGAGTCTTCGATCCAACATTAGAGTCTATGGAATCATGATTAACATTTCTTTTTTTCTCATCATGAGTTTCCTTTAGTACTCTTTCACCCTTAGTGACCATTTCTTGTAGCAACTTATCCATCTTATCATCCATGCCATCAATTTTAGCGTCCATGCCATTCACCTTAGCTTCCATGCCATCCATCTTAGCTTCTACACCTTTCTTTAAACCGTCCATCTTAGCTTCTACATCTTTCCTTAAACCATCCATTTTAGATTCTGTTGCTTTTTGTGCAAGTGACACTCGTTGCACTTGTTCTTGTAATTTTGATATATCATATAGCATTTCTTCTTCTTCTTCATGAGTCATGCTAGAGCTTTCAGGCTCCTTACTAGGTGTTTGCATTTTCTTTCCTCGGGGCATCAGTTACCGATAATAATTCTCTAATATGCCCTTTGAATTCCTTCAAAATAAATTTTCAAACCAAGCTTAAGCAAAAATTAAAGAAAATCTACACACCTTTTTTCACTTTGTAGGAGCTCGATATTGCCTCCGATGTATCTCTGTACTTTCTGATTATCTAGTTCTGAATTTGTGACCTGTAGTAGCCCTCTGTGTCCTCTTTCCAATGCCACAAGTCTGACCCAAATTGGATTCTCCAAGGAAGAGTTGTGCGAAATCTCCCACAGTGACTTGATTATAGACTAGTTCAGTAGAGCGAACTTGTACGACGTGCCACGTGTCTCTGTTTCAACCTTTGACTCTGAAAAATATAAAAGAAAACTACAGTCCGTCCTCTTTCTGTAACTTCTTACGAAATTTCAATCCGATGCTCAGAAAGAAAGTTATGACTATTTTCCCCAGGTCACCTGTTTTGAGTGTAATTCAGGAGTCTGCAAAAAGACCAACTTCCTCAGATCATATCTCCGAAAATATCGTGCGAAAAACTCTGAAATTCGGACCCAAGGTTCAACGTGATTTCTTCTCAAATGGGTTTTTCTTGCGACTTCTGAAACGTCACAGAAAAAAAAGTTATAGCGAAAATGCCACTATGACCCGTTTGGAGCAGCGAAACCCTAGAATCCAAAGCTCCGATACCAAATGTTATGAAACCAGCTCAAGAAAAGATAGAAAAGAAAGATCAACGCCTTAGAATTCAGCCTCTTCGAGGGGGCAACCTCCTTTACATTACATAAATGAACAATTCTTGGATGATACAAATGACAAAACCTCCTTTCTATATATAGGAGTCTAAGGAGTCACAATATAATCCAGCCGACCTAACAATAATAATATAAAGCCACAAAAATAATAATAGAGGGATTTTATGGGGCACAGAAATAACAATATGTGGGTAATAGGGGCACAACAATATAAATAAGGGGTATAACTACAATAGTAATGGGGTAATCACTAGTATTATAGGGACCCAACACCTTTATTATTATTAAATCTTTTTAATAAATATATTAATTTAATTTTAAAACTTTATTTTTATATTTTAATAATTTCTTTTAATTCATTTTAAATTGTGGTTAAAATATTTTTAATAGATATATTTTATTTTATTTTAATTTGTGGTAAAATCTTTTAAATTATGGTAATTTTTTTTTAATAAATAAAAATATCTTATTTTTAAATTAGGATGGAATCTTTTTAATAAATAAATATATCTTATTTTTAAATTATGGTGAAATATTTTTAATAAATATATTTTATTTTCCCAAAATATGTTTTAACAGTCATATTAACATTGTTAGAAATTTCAGGAGGAGAATTGTGTATTAACATTCATATTAATAGTCACTGGTTGATTCTTCCTTTATAAACACCCCAACACTCTTTTCTGATTTATCATGTTTTACTTGAGTCCCTCATGATGGGTGGTGAGACCACTAGAAATGTAGGATATGAGTAAACTCGTACACAACATATATCTAGAAACTTATATCAACATTTCTGATTTTTTTTGGGTGGTGAATATTGATTTGACAAATTTTATGTGGTTTAAAATACATTTATGAGGAAAAAAAACCTCATAATTACATGTAACACAAAGGGTATAATTGTATAGTCAAATCTTAAATAACCTCAAAATTGGATTCCTGACTCCTAAGCTTCATATTTCATCGAAGTTCTACATTGATATAAATTGCACCTGCAACTTAAATCCAATATTCGACCTTTCATTAATGAAAAATGTGTAATGTTCTCATGACATGATTGTTGGTTCAATGTGAGATGGTCAATCAATTAAATTAAATCGATAATCTCCATGTCAAACGATAGAATAATCAGTCAATTGATGCACGAAGTACAATATGAATTGATTTATTCTCTGCAAATTTATGGTTGTTGGAATTTTAATGACAATGCACAAAGTATGGTTAAGTATTTATTGATATCTAAGAATTAATTATCTATGTTTTTTATAAATTTAGCACAAAGAAGACTACAAAGTGACTTTTTCTTGTATCTTTGTGTTCCAAGTGGGAGAATGGATATGTGCATTAAATCAGCGATGTGTGCCTTTATGCAAAGTGTATTAGATTACACATTAAATATTTTCCTTACATTAAATGTGCGCTTGTGGAAATTATTAGGTACTTGATTAATCTTCCACTGGATTTTTTCCAAAACCTATGTATAATGGATTTCAAGGGATCCATGTGACCTTACAACTTTTCGGTGATTATAAGATTAGATGTTTTTTCCACATGAAGTGATGGAGGGCATAACCCAACAAGGACCTTCCCAATCATTTTAAAGGTAATGCAAATTCAAAGAGGCCCTGCAATTTTTCAACTCACACATTAAGCTAAGAGCACATAAAAAGGGATGAATGAAACGCGTGAAGGAGAAATACAACATTGGAGTTTTAAATTTATTTTATGTATAATTATTTTATGAACATTTAAAGAAAAATGTTAATGATGATAAATTGAGTTATGATAGGCTTTCCACAATATTTAAAAAATAAGAAGAAGAAGAATTAAGTTAGTGAAAGAGTGTAGTTAATATAATTTTTTTCCAAGTAAAGTTAACATTTGATTAAATAATACGATTATCTAAATTAAATGGTCCTTAAATATTGATAAACATCAAATCACTTAATTCAGAATACATTTCACATTGTTAAGATATATATATATATATATATATATATATATAATTGTATTGCGTCTCTCATATATATATATATAATTGTATTGCGTGGAGAGACGCTTTATAGCCCAATATAGAGGAGATGTATAAGTGTATGTAAACATTTTTACATGTCAGCTCAATATGTTGAATTTATATTAATATCTTCAAATTCTAAGATGTAAAACATTTGTAAACATTTACATGTCCACTCAATTAAATAATAATAATAATAATTACGAATAACTTTTTAGTTAAAAGAAAATCATAATATCATGTCTCATTAAAATATATAACATTCATTTTACCGTATAAATTAAAATAATGATTTTGTAACCATACATTTAAATTTAATTAATAAGCACATAAAAACTTTAATAGTAACAATAAACTTATAATATAACAATATTTTTAACCATGGATACTCACATCCACTTTACCATAAATATTATTAACTTACAAATATGCTTTGTTACAATACAATGGCTAATCAATATGACATACCCAAAAACCATCTCTCATTTCGCAATCAAAATATTTTATTTTATAACTTTTTTTAATTAAATCTAAAATATTATAATTACTGTTAAGATATATTTAAACTAATATAAAAGATATAAATAGTAGCTATAAATTAAGATCCATTTTACCATATAAATTAAAATAATAATTTTGTAACCATATTTAAATTTGATTAAGGCCGCATAGCTAGCGTTCCCTGCCGCTTAGTTTGATTTTTGGAACTTTGAAATGTATGAACCCTTTGTCATATTTCAATTGTTGCTTAGTTTAAATATAGTTAAATTAAAGTAAAAACAGTAACAAAATATAGATTTCATTAATAGTTTATCGAGAGCATAGCTTTACTTGTTTGCATATTTATTATTGAAGTTAATTTTCCTAAATCTATCAAACACCTTGCTTTGAACTTCTAAGTTTGCTATCACATTAGCCTCTAGGTTTATTTATGTTTGGTACACTTGGAACTCTCAAATTAAAATCATGATATCAATACAACTTTATTTTCCTTACACAACTCTTGTATAGTTGTTTAACATTGAGTATATGTTTTTAAGATCGAATATAAGCTATACGTTTATTTCTTATTTGATGATCACTATAAGTTTTATTTAAAATATGAATTGAGACTACATAATTGATAACGTAGTATCTCAAAAATTAAGTTTTATTTAACATTTTTTGTGTTATATTTGAAAATCTTGTAGTTTTATAAAATGTAAAACAATATTTTTGAGTTTCAAGAATTAATTAAAGAAATAAATCATGACCATTAAAACGTTGTAAAATATTTAATAAATATTTTAATTCCAACTTGCAAATATAAATTGGTTAATTAAAATGAAACATCATGTAAGAAATTTGATGAGAACATTCACTAAAATGTTATGTATCCATCATTTTTTTCCTATATCATAATAATTTAGTATATAAATTATTTTTTGTAATTTAGTTTATAATAAAAACTATATAAAGGAACCTAACATCAATTTATAATAGTAAAATTGAGATCTGCAAATTATATACCAATAGATATTGGGATCTGCGAATTGTGAATTGAGATTCGTTATGGAGGATCTTTACCTTTAACTACTCAATCAATCAATCAAATATCAAATATTTAGTTTTAATTCTATTTAAAAACCATATTATTCTATACATAATGTTTCACCTTATTCTATACGTAATGTTTCTCTAAACAAAGATCAGAGCGAAAATGATGTACAGTGGGTTCTGTTTTGAATGACGAATTTTTTATGATGCTTATACGAACAAAGAGTTAAATGCATATATAATCCTTGATATCTGGTTACTGCAAAATGACACTTGTCATTTTATGTGTGCTCTCAGCAAAGTTGAAACAAAAGCTTTCACTACAATGATCCTTTCAATTTCATTTTCGATCATCATTGGTCCAATTTCTAAGAGCATAACGTACACAAATTAGTTGCAAACATTTTGACAGTGGATAGTTGACAAGGGCCCCGACGACAGAGCATGCAATATCACGCATGGAGGATCCCAGGTACTTCAATTTTGAGGATGTGACAAGTTCGTAATGCTAATGATTACCAAATAAGACTCTAATTTCTCTGCACCAATCAAAATTTAAATAAATAAAATTTAATATATATATATATATATATATATATATATCTTATTATTATTTTTAATGGTCTAATGTCCACTTTAGATATTGTTTAAAAAAATTTGGTCAACAGTAAACTAATGGAAGGGTCAACGCATTTTTGAATACGTTACATAAAAACTTAATACTTACAATATAACAAGATTTTTAACCATGAATATTCATCTCCACTTTACCATGGATATTATTAACTTGTACATAGAATTTGTTACAATACCATGGCTCTTCAATACCACATGCCCAAAAATCATCTCTTATTTCACAATCAAAGTATTTATATATATATATATATATATATATATATATAATTTTAATTTAATTTATATTACTTTTTTTCATCAAGAGACACTCTCTAGCATAGTATGGAAGAGATATTGTAATGTCCAATTATGTTATGTTATCTAAACATTTTGACTAGGTCAATATATATATATATATATATATATATATACCAACCTAGACCTTTTCTCGAATTTGCACTAAAAAAAAGGTTTGCACCTCTAGAGGTTTAGTCATGGTAATTATTATTATGAATTATAAAATAAATTAATATATGAGTCCAACGTATCTACATGTAAAAAAACATGTAACAAGATTCTAAACCATGGAGAATTATCTAAATTTATCATGGAGACTTTTAATTTGTAAATAAGTTTTCTTATAAAATTATGGGCGAATACAATAGGTTATCAATACCACATATCTAAAAAAACCATAACTCATTTGAGAGTCGAAATATTTTGTAAACATTTAATTTTATTTTTATTTTATAGCTATGTGTTGGGGTGTTTATTTTTTATTAACCTTATTATGAACTTACATAGAGATAAAATTTTACAAACCAACTAAATAATATGTAGATTTAAAAGTTTAATTAATGTATCATTTAATTTTGTGAATAAGATTTTTGATTGAGTTTACTTAGCAACGCTTCTATATCAATAGCAATACTAAACTATTATCATATCACATAACAATCAAATTCTTATATAATGTAATCAATTTATTTTATTAAATTATAAATTATTACTAGCAATTGCAACACATGTTGCAAAGCAAACATTGTAAGGCGGTAACATAGGAAATAGTAGCCACCACCCAACAATGACTACATGAGATATTGTGATGAATAAATAAGAAAAATGTTAATTGCTTTGTCAAACTCAAGAGTCACAAATTAGATTTAAATGTTTTAGAACAATATGAAGCATAACTTTTTCCAACTAAATTCTCATTTTTTTAAAGGGGGAAGGTCTTTCGCATTAGAGTGAAGTTTGATCTCTGAAATGACAGATTTTTTCAACTTCATGGCATTATCGGCAGGTTTTTTGTTTTTTTTTCCTTGAAACCAATTTGACATTATTTATTCAACATACATGCATTTTTGGTCCATCTCTTGCTAAATCTAGTTCAGGCCTATTTTTTATTTGCAACAAAATTTGTGTCATGTCCCCCTAGCCATGATCAACAAGATCCATACAATGATCACTGAAGCGTTTTAAAGGGTGGTTCAAAGTATGAAAACATAGACATAAAACCTACCTTGGTTACTTCCATATCTTGTTGAAATGATCAATCAATACTCATGAATGTGATTACAAAAAAGTCATTAATAGACAAAAGTGAAGTTAAAGCAGATTAAAATGTCATTGAAGGTTTTCTTGGAATAGATATGATTATGGTAAAAAACAATGTTTAGTTTCAACAAGCATATATACTGAAAATTATCTCCAATTAAGGTGTTTAACCCCTTTCCTGTGTATCATTTCCCGTAGAATGTCTGTATCACACTCTCTTCTGAAACAATAAGCTGAAGAAATAATGGTCGTTCATGTTATTTGCAACAAAATTATAAGGTGGATTTTAAAGAAATATGAATTGCCTCATACAAGTGGCAAAACTGCATGGGTGCCATCCACGACCAAGCAATAATTCCCCCCTCGGTAGTTTAATCTCGTGTCATATTCAAGATCCAAGAATAAATATTCACAATTGGTTCAAAATCACGAGTCAAGAGAATATTATTAGGACGCATATCATGATGAATAATGCAACCCACTCTACACTCTTCATGCAGATATTTAAGTCCTTTGGCAACCCCTATTGCTATTTTCTGTCATACAGTCCATTCTAAAGTTTCTTGACCTTGACAAGCATAGAGATAAAAAATTGAGGAGAGTATCCAGAACAACATTTTCTAGGTTGTGAAAAATATTTAACAATCAAAGCATTTAAAGTTAAATATTACTTAATATAGAAATGGGCATCCAATGAGCCATTACAAACATACTCATAAATTAAGGGCCTTCTCTTATCTTCAATACAATGCCCAATCAACTTCAAAACATTATGATGTTGAGCACAACTGAAGACTTCCACCTCCGAATAGAACTCGAAATCACCTTGAGAGCTTGCAAGCTTATGTTGTTTAATAGCTACAACTTGGCCATTGGGAAGTATACCTCTATATCAACATATCCAAAACCCCCTTCATGTACAAATTAAACCAATCAACAAGTTGTCGAGCTATAATTTATGTTGCCCTAACAGAGTCCAATATAACAGAGAAACCATATATTTTCCCCCTTATTTCATGTTCCATTATAAATTTCTTAGGTATGTTAATCATCTCCATCACTCAATTTTATTGCTAAGCCATGGTATTCAAATTGCATACACATGTTGAAAGAATTTGTCCTTGTTCCTGTTAGAGCTTTGTATTGGCCAAAATCACTGTGGTAATGTTTAAATGGCATAAGTTTCCCCAATTGGTTTTACTACAGTCTTAAAAGAGTTTTTTTAGTGAGCCAAACTAGTTGTGACAAACTACATTTACTCTTAAGTTAGACTGACAACAAAATTTTCTAGCTACTCCTTCAATATTATATAGTGAAGATTAAACCCATTATTCTATTATGTTTTCATGTCTAGCTTGGAATGGCACAAATGAATATACAAGATAAAATTACTAATACAACATGCTTAATTCACATAAATTGATTCAATTACTTTTATTGTATGAATACATGGAGATTGATTGGATCACTTTTACAATATGAATAAGCTATGTTGGTAGGTATAAGCTGTGTGATGGAAGGTACAATAATTTTCACTGGTTCTTCTTTAGGAGTATGCATTACTACTTTTTGCTTTGAAAGAAGTGCCTAGTTGTGACAAAACTTTGGTAGGCATGTCTCTGATTCTGCATCCTCTACCTTGAAATGGTGCAAAACTTAAACCATGCTAGCCATAGCCACAACAAAACAAGATGCCAAAACTACATTACTACTACCAAGGAATGGTGTGGTTATAGTCCAATAAGTAGAGCATTTCATTCCAATACAAAGTGAAATAGTTTTGCAAACATTCTCTTTTTTGTTGTTGAACAATAAGAAATAGTCAGACAATTGTGACCCAATCAAAATCACAACATTACGATGTTGAGCATAACTCAAGACTTCCACCTTTGAACAAAACTCCAAATCACCTTGAGAGCTTGCAATTTTCTGCTATTTAACAGCTACAACCTGGCCATCGAGAAGTATACCTCTATGAATATATCCAGAACCCCCTTCATGTACAAATATTAAACCAATCAACAAGTTCCCAAGCTGTAATTTTATGAATTTATACAACCTTGGGTCTAGGTTAGAGTCTTAAAATCACTGATGCTACCAAACCAAGAATCTCAACCATAAACTACTTTGCACAACGGTAATATAAAGCAGTAAATCACATATGCACAATACACACAGTTTTAAACAAAATTGTACAATAATGTACAATCATCAATCTTCGTTATATTAAACCAAATCTAAATAATACAACAATCTATGGTATACAAGATACAATGACAAAGGTCGATGTAGCTTCTATGTCGTACCTTGTCCTGCTGCTCCTTCCCTCCCATGCTGCTCACTAGTAGTGCCTTAATCCATTAAGGCCACTACACATAGAGACTCTAAGAGGGCTGCCTCCTATCACTGTTGCAAGTCATGTCTGCTACAATGAGCACAAACTCATCAAACTGATCTCTAGGATGGCCAATTCCCAAGCTCCAATCTGCCTTCTAGTAGCCTCTTTCATCCATCAAAGAGCTACACATAAGGCTGGAATACTTCACCCAACCACGCACCAACAACGTCCTTCTTGTCTACTGCTCTAGGTCTACTTTGGCTAGTCAATACACTACCCTCCAACAGACCTATGACACCTAATCCACTCACTGTTGAATCTTCTCCTAGTATGACAATTCACCACCTTAGAATGTCATACACATGTCATCAACAGGCTACTCAACACACTGATCCAATCTGGTCACACCTTGACCCAATACACCTCCACAAAAATTGTTGTTCACCATGCTCATTTGTTGCACTCTGCAATTCTAGTTAGGGATTCAACCTTCAACCCTTCGCCTCCACGTAGTCGACAAAACAAGCCTTCTAAGGCTGCAGTTCACCAAGGGAGAGGCCCTCTACTCCTACACTGCCTCTTTGTGCCTTGTTTCACCCAAACGCAACACCAAAGGATGGTCTAGACGCTGGCTATGGCCTGCGTCCTAGAACAACAACTGTTGTAGCTTTCGGCCTCCCTCAAAAACACCAACAAACGACCTCGTAAACAACACAGACAACTCCTTATCTCCTTGGCCCAAATAATCCTCCAATCTAGCCCTAAACTGCACTTAAGACAACCTTGTTTAGCCCTAAACACATCCACTGCACCTACAAAAAATCATACTTCTCCCACATTGTCCTGTAGCAGATGTACCATGCTTTTCTTAAGTCTCCTCGGCCTCCTAATTTGTTGTGGATTCCTCCATGAAATTTCAGATCTCTTTATGAGATGTATGTTGATTTTTGGGTAGCATCGAATGTGCTCTAGCTCCGAAATTTTGTGGAGGGGCTAGAATGCATGAGATCTCCAAGACTCAGATATCCTTTGGAGAAATTGCACCCAGAGTGCATGTTATTCAAATAATTAATTATTTTTAATGGTGACTAAGTTAAAACTTAGGAAATTAAAATAATTAAAGTGAATTAATGTAAATATGGGTGAGAAGCTTGTAAGTGACGAGGATCAAGTCTAGTTTAATCTTAGTGATTGATTAGATATTAGACACATTCGTTGATTTCTCAACATGAAAAGTATAAAAGAAGGCTTGGGGTCAGTTGGAGAACACACAAAGTGAGAGCAACACTTGAGCTAGAGCGAAATTCTGGGGCATGGTTTGCTGAGAATTTCAGAGTGAGATTTTAGTGCAAAGAGGGGAATTTTGGTAGTGGGACTTTCGTCCAAGGTTGAAAATACATAATAGAGAGGCAACACAACACTAGGGAGAGACAATGCATCTCCAGGAGGGTGACACAGAGGCTTGAGGGTTGACACAATAATTTTGAGGCAGTACTGGGGTTTTTGTTAGGTAGATTAGGCATCAGGATAACAGATCGATTTCTGAGCTAGGAAGGCTCACTGGGAGGGTGATGCAACTCGTAGAGGAGGTGATGTAGTTCCAGCACAGAGCTGGGAGCAGCCACCATTGCACAACACAGGGGACCTCACAGTCATCTGTGGGGTTTTTTCATCTTGTTGTTGGATCCACGAAAATATCTGTCTCTGAATAGAGGTACTTCTACCAGGTTTATTCTCTGTTGGGTGAGCCAGATTTGGCACCCTAGTTGTATTCAGAAATCTGCATAATAATAAAACCCTCATATCTGCTGCACCGATTTTCCCACATTGGGTTTTTTCGAGGACGTTCAGTCTGTTATCACTCAGATTTTCCTAGAAGTTGTAAGAAGAGGAAAGGGGTCCAAAGTAACCACAAACCAACTTTTGGGTACAAAATCTAGCCAATCTGTATCTAGAGAGGGTTCTCTCTTTTAGATTTAACTTTGTTTTATAAGGTTTTAGGCTAGTTATGAAAGCTTTGATATTTGATTGGATTTGGTGGTGAAATTCAGTAGCAGAGGGGTAGAACTGATTAGTTTAGGCCATTGGGCTAATGGAATCAAAAGAAATGGCTCAACTGGATTTGGTTTCTCAGCAAAGGATGGTTTCAAAGGGCAAGATAGCTAAACAGGGAGCAAATAGAGACTTGAAAAGATGGGATGGACTTAAAAGGGATGAAGGGAAATTAAGAATCATTCAACATATTTTAAGAGAAGAGAACTTGAATGATCACCAATAAAAAACAACTAAGAATTCTTTAATAAATTATCAAAATGATTAAACTAGGAAACAAGAGCAATTAAGAATTCACTGTTTATGCTAGTTTAGAAGAGAACATCAAGAATATAAATGTTTGAAAACAAATTGCACTGAAGCACTTTCTGAATTAAGCTTTTTCGTTTAAGTATTCAAATATGAAACATAATTGAAATATTTAAACAAGGGAATAGTAACACTTGAGATATAAATACTTATTTGTCCGATGTATTGCACATGAATCCTATGAAAAGTCCTTTGTATTAATTCTTCATTCAGCCAACCATGTAAGATTTGTCCAACAACACTTTATTCCAAAATAATCAGTTTTACAGCAATGTCTAAGAATCCACCAAAACACTTCAAATGAAGAAGTATTTATACTAATTCTAAACTGAAATATCTTGAAAAAATATCAAGATTGGTTTACAAATATCTCAAATTGTTTTACAATAATAGAACTTAAATAAAGGACATTCAAAACTAATGAATCTATTTGGCACTATTTCTATGGATTTATGGTGACAAAGAAGAGAAAGTCGAATTTGATAGAACTCTTAGTTGATGATGAAGCATCCCAATCACTAACTGCATCCTTCCTTTGTGCATTTTGCCCCAAAAATTCTGCAAACTTAGGGTCCAATGATATGCCTGTATATCTCAATCCGTGATAGATATGTAAAAATTTAAAGAGGTTTTTGTAGATAAGAATGTTTTTAAGATAAACCTCTCTCAGTTTCCCAAAATTGAGCTCCAGCTGTTCACAATATTCTCTGTAAAAAGATGTCAAAAACAAGACTTTGCACAAATTGAAAATTAGGTTGTGAAGACATGCACTTATCTCCCTTTTGGTAATACCTGTGTAAAACGTGAGATAGGTTTTTGTAGATTAGCCTGTTAGGAACAAAAACCTCCTCCTGTTTCTTGGAATACTTTTTGGATTGACCATAATAGTTTCTGCAAAACTATGACTTAAACAGGAAATTTATGAAGAATGTACCATTTTTGCTCTAATTTCATCTTTTAACCTTGAATTTGTTTTAACCGTTTTTCACTTTTACTTTGGATAAACTTCATAGTTGCTGGTGAAAGTGTTTTCATCCTTGTTTAAACCTTACTGCATCCATTTTTACTATTTACTGTTTACTTTTTACTTTTACCACTCTGTTTTTCATCTGCCTTCAGTTTGACATGAATTTGTATGCTCTGTTTTGTAATTGTCTTCCCTGCTGTTTATCTTCATGCTAGCTGATTTACTTGACTTGGTCTTCAATCTGATACTCTTTAATCTTGATACACTTTGACTGCTCTTTATTGTGTCCTTTTACCTTCATTGTATATTTTAGATTTTTACTGTCTATTTCAACAGTAAATCCTTTTATTTCCATGTTCCCTCTACTTGTCTTTCAGCTGTGTGTTTTATTTTGCATCTATATTTGAATAGGCTTGATAACAATCTTGGAGCAAACAGGTCTTATGACTAGTATTAAGACTGTTTATTCAAGGCTGTAGTCTTTTGATCACCTGTAAAACAAAACACACTGTTAGGAAAATATTAGGTTGACAGGGAGGGTCAAAAAGGTTTCATTTGAGCTTGAGAGGTCAGTGGAGTGAGTCCAGAGTGCTTTTTGGTAGGTAAACCATGCTCGAATTGGTTAAAAGAGGCTTCAGGTGGTGCAGATGGGTTACATAGGGTTTTACTGCACAATCAGGTGAAAACGAGGAAAATTGGGGTTTTTGTGTTTAAACGGGTAAATGGTTGATATTGGCGGGTTAACGATAGTGACAGGTTACATCAGCGGGGGTGATTTGATGTTTTTTTTTTTTAATCATTTGCGGGAAGTGGTAAGCGGTTTTTATTGCATCGCTAATGGAGGGGGGGCAGTATTCGGGCTCATCTGCACGATTCCATAGAACGGTTGACGCGTGGCAGGGGCACTGTACATGAAACCGCTTTGTGATCGCACGCTAACGTGCGGTCACAAAGGGCCGTACGATATGCATAATAGCCGCTGGATCTCGGGGGCTTGATCGGACGAATGTCGAGAGATACGAAGTGACGGGGGTTTAACAAAGGCGGGCCTGATATATTTAAGAGTTATTTAATCATATCGGGGGCAGCGAGATTGGTAGGGGAGGCTGTTAATTAACCGTGAGGGTTAATTAATCCCTTTTTAGTGTGGCGAGGGTTAGGGTTGTTAATTAGTTACGGATTAACTAATTAATCCCTATTTACAATGGATTATGGTTATATTTTAACCAAAGGGGTGGGATATTAATATTTTGGGGTTTTTAACATAGTTACAATAATATGGGAGCGGGTAAACTTTATAAGGGATTTATAAATTAATACAAGTTAGTAGTTAATATGACATAATGAACGGAAAAGCGCTAAGTATAAAAACATTTTATGTATGTATTTAACTTAGGCTTAAGTGAAAAGGGTTTTTATGAGAAATATTTGAAATTTTCCAAAGTAAAATAAGATTTTACTTAGGAAATGACTTATGAAGGTGAGTGAACATTTTTTGAATGATTTTAAATACTTAGGCCTTTTAAATTATTGGGCTGAGGGTCCGGTCCCTCCAGAAGTCAGAGAAATGCTCTGAGCCCCTCCAATTTAGCAAATGCTTTAGTTCTTAGGGGAAATTAGTGAATAATTAGGGAAAATGAGAAGGGGAGTTAATTATGCTGACTTTGCTTTGCTTGAAATGCTTCAATGCACTGTTTGCTTTGGCCTTGTGATGAATGTGAAAGATTAACACATTTAAAGACATCGTTCATCACATGCAATTTTGCAACATCATCTACCTACCCTACCTACTTTAACCTAGCATTTTTTCTTCTTTATTAGGGTGCACTTAGAATGGCAAACCCTTATCAAATCTTCCTTTTCTTTTACATAGCAAAGCCTATCTAAGTCTGCACTTATTACATCCAAGGGCTCAGATTAAACTATTGAGCTCCTTTTATTTACTCTACCTATCTAGTTATCTGCCAAGATTACACTGTTTGGTCAGATATTTATTCTCTATTTCTACAACATGAAATTGAAAAATGAATTAGCCAAGTTTAAATAGTTTGACTATTCATGAATTGTGGCATAAGTGACAAGCTGCACACAATTGTTTATTATACAAAGTGAAAAGGTAGTGGCATTTAGACTTGCACACTTTCATGGTATTTTCTTTTTGTTTGGGGTTCATTTTCTTTCATTTTTTGACCATTTTTTATTCTTTTTACCCTTTGATTTTTCTTTAAGGGTATACCCTCTTTACATTTTTTAAATTTTTTGATTTTTTTGAAAATATGGAAAACCTTTGCAACAAGAAAGGTATGAACATATTACATATCTCATCAAGTCTATCATGACATTTGACACGTATTGGTATAGGGGCCTAACAATGGCTCCACTTGGGGATGGCTTTCCATGATGAAAAGTCAAGAACAGTAGATTAGATGGCCTCTGAATGACTTTGACTGTATTCTGCAATCTTCCTTTTCCTGCTGCTTTATTATATGTATGACAATGGTACTTCTGAAGCTTAGGGCCTTCACTTCGGGCTTCAATTCCAAAAGTCACTGTCCAATCAAAACTGTGACATTACAAAGGATATAGTATGTACACGTTAATCATCATGAAAAATCTTAATAAGTAGGATCAAAGTAATGTTTTAACATTCGACCATTGACTGGTCCTTCTTCTGCTTCTGTGCCATCCAAGTTTTTTAGAAAATATGTATTGTTTCCTTGTAAGGCATGGATAATATATAGCCCTTTTCATAGGAAGTCAAACTTCCCATGTTTCCCCTTGTCTTTTATTCTTGAATCCCATCTTAGCACTTTATCTCCAACGTGAAAATATTTTGCCTTGGTTCTTCCGTCAAATATCTTCTTGATCTTTTCCTACCATATTTGGGATCTTTGGTACACTTCCTCTCTAGTCTGTTGTAAATTGATGGTCTGATTTATCCTCCTTTGGATATCATTAGGTTCCACTTGAGCTTCTTGAAGTAATTTCATAACAGGAACTCCTAATTATGAAGGAAATACAACCTCCATACCATACACTAACTCATAGGGACTAGTGCCAATGGACTTTTTGGTTGTCAATCTGTCTGCCCATAATGCATTTATTAGTTTCTTATGCCAAGTCTTTTTATTTTCTTCCAACAGTTTCTTAATGATATTAATAAGGATTTTGTTGTAAGACTCAGCTAAACCATTCCCTTGTGGATAATAGGCTGTGGAATTGCCTAGGGTAATGTGGTACTTGTTGCAAAAACTGATTATCTTTCTTGATTAAAAAGCTGCAACATTATCAATTATGATTTTAGTAGGGCAACCAAACCTAGACAATATGTTGGTTTCTAGGAAACTTATGATTACAGTGTCATTGGCCTGTCTGGAGGGGATAGCTTCTATCGATTTGGTAATATAATCAGTGGCAATGAGAATCCATTTATGCTGGCCAGAGGATGGAGGATGGAGGATGGATTTCTCCAATGAAGTCAAGACCCCATTGTTGAAATGGTTTTTCAGTAGAGATTGGTTTTAGGGGTAAAGGTAATAGTTTTCTCTTGCCCTAAATTTTTTTGCATTTATGGCATGAAGTGATAAATTTCTTTACATAAGCAAACAAGGTTGGGCAGTAGAAACCAGCCCTTAAGATCTTATCTGCAGTTGATTTCCAGTAGAGGTGTCCACCACAATCTCCTGCATGAAACTCTTGAAGAGCCTTGTCAGCTTCATTTTTTAACAAACAATTTAATAAGATTCCTTCATGATTCTTCCAAAAAAGAGCATTATCTAAAATACAAAACTTTAAAGCTTTCATCTTTAAAAACCTATTTTTTGTTCTGGATAACCCTGGAGGAGCTTGCAGGTTTTGTAACACATAGATTATATCAGCATACCAAGGTGAATCTAAAAAGGCCTGACTGATTTGTGGAGTCGCCATCTCCTGTTCATCATCCAGTTCATTTATATCCAGGGCTTGACAATTTGTTTCTACCATGAGTTTGGTCAATCCCTGTCCTTTTATCAGTTTTGTAGGTTTTATTTCAATATCATATTCTAATATGGTAGCAATCCATTTGCCCCTTTTGCCCTCAATTCCATCCCGAGTTAGGATGTCCTTGACAACAGCATTTGGTACATAAGCTATCACATGAGAATATAATATATAAACTCTAAAGTCTTTAATTGCTTTAACAAGTGCAAATGCCTGCTTTTCCATGATCTTGTATTTAATGATGCATCTCTTAGTGCTTTACTAAAAAAGGCTATGGGTTTTTCACATCCTTGGTCGTCCTTTTGTAGTAAAACAACTGCTATAGTGTGCTTTGAGGCAAAAGAAAAAATTATGAAATCTCTATCAAATTGGGGACTTGTAAGGACCGATGTTCTGGTTAAAGCCATTTTAATTTCTTCAAATGCTTGTTTGGCTTCTACTGTCCATTTTATACTTGAATCCTTTTTTAACATGTTATTAAGTAACCTAATTAGTTATGCTAAATTAGATATGAATCTTCTCAAAAAGTTTATCTTTCCTAAGAAAGCTTGAAGTTCTTTGATACTTCTAGGATGAGGTATTTGTAAAATTGCATCTATTCTGGCAGGGTCAATTCGAATGCCATCCTTTGAAATGATGTGACCTAAGAGTTTACCTTCTTCCAGGCCAAACAAGGACTTCTTAGGATTTAAAGAGATACCATATTTTCTGCATTTGAGAAATACCTGTCTGAGATGGTCCAAATGCTGCTTATCTGACTTAGAAAAAACAGTTAGGTCATCCAGATATATGACAAGAAAATCATGAATTTCTTTAGCAAATGCAATATCCATTGCTCTCTGGAAAGTAGCTCCTGCATTTTTAAGTCCAAATGGCATTTTGATATACATAAATGTGCCCCATGGTGTGGTAAAGGAAGTTTTTTCTTGGTCATCAGGGTGAACTAGAATCTGGTTATACCCTGAAAATCCATCTAACAAAGAAATTCTTGAAGAACCTACTACCCTTTGCAAAATATGGTCCATCTTGGGTAAAGGGTAATTATCCTTCAGAGAAACCTTGTTCACATTTCTCAGATCTACACATAATATGATTTCACCAGTTTTCTTCCTGGTAGGTACTAAGTTTGATACCCACTCAGAAAATCTTATAGGTGCAATTATCCCTACCTCACACATACGTTTAATTTCATTTTCAATAAATGGTAGCAGTACAGGGTTGATTCTTCTGAGTTTTTGTTTGAATGGTTTCTGGTCTTCTTTCAAAGGTATTGTATGCTGAATTATTGAGGTATCATATGATTTCAAATCCTCATAACTCCAGGCAAAAACATCCTGGAATTCTCTCATGAGTTCAACATATTTTAACTTTTGGTCAGGAGGTAATGACTTTGAGAGTTTTATCATTTTTGGATTTTCTTCTGTCCCTAAGTTATATTCTTCAATGTCTGCCTTCAATGGTTCCATCTTTGGTTTCTTAGGAATGTCATTAGAATCAAAGAGGTCCTCTAGAGGGGTTAATCCTTTAGGCAGATGATTGTCTTTCAAATCAATTTCCTTTGTTTCTTCTTCATTTATCTCATCAAGGTCCATCTGTTTTAAGTCTTGAACTTTCTGTTTGGTGAAAGTTGTGGGGTGAAGCATTTGAATCGAACTTTCTTCTAAAATGTTGGCATCTACCTCATCTATTTGTTTAGTGTTATTTTTTGTATCAACATCTATGTAATTGTGAGAAAATTCTTTGTCTAAAGTTAGAAAGTTATTAATCTGTTCATCACTTTCGAAAACTTGCCAGTTTTTCAGATTGTCAGGGATAGCTGGCCTATGCCTAATTTTAGCAGTGAACTAATGATTAGGTTCTAAAGATAATTTACAGGTGCTAGCAAACATGGCCAGACTGTGAGCATGTAAGTTGTGTTTCCTAGGTACTACAACAAGCTTAGTTTACAAAAAAGTATTAAGAATCTCTATATATGTTCCTCTATAGTATCCTAATCTAGGATCTCTAGTTAAATACTTCTCATTGATCTGTTTTATGACCTCTGAATCCCCTATTATAGATACCCTAATTGCTCCTAATCTCTTTACAAGTTTAAGTCCAAGCAAAAGAGCTTCATACTTTGCCATATTATTGCTGCATTTAAAGTTTAACCTATAGGCATGGCCTTCAACATGGTCATTTTCTAAGTTATGCACCCAAATTCCTACTGCAGCCCCTAATTTATTAACTGAACCATCAAATTCTAGATGCCAAAGAATTTCATGGACATAATCAGTGTCAGGGGTGGGGGGAATTTGTTTAGCAGGGGGATTTAGTTTTTTTTGTTTTCAACTGATTTTTCTTTACTGTCTGAATCATCATTGGTATCTAAGATTTCTTGAATATGAACACTTGTTTTTACTTTTTTTAATTTCTTTTGGTTCTGCGGCTAAAACTTGTTCATTGTTGGCAGGATTGGTTTTGGAATTGTACAAAATAAATGAATCCATATCAGAGTGTACTGAGTAGATAGGGAAATTTTGTGGTTTCTCCTAGCTACTTACTACATATTTCATTAATGTCTCTTGGTATAGCTTCTTAGGTTGGCCGAAAACAGAGATAGTAGCATAAGACATGTCCAATTGAAGTGATCCTTGAAGCTTAGCACCCCAGGACCTGGATAATAACATTCCATATTTTGGAGGTATATCTGCTACTACTATATCCATTAGGATTGTTTTGGCAGGGTATTGAACTAAAGAAACACACAAGTCTTTTATTAATCCTAAACATCTCACTTGACTTGAATCAAAAGAAAAGAGATCTTTATATGGTCTAGTGATGTCAAGATCTAATTTCTCCATTACTGACTTGGGCATTAAGTTGTGAGATGCCCCAGAATCAAACATAGCATTGTGAAGGATTTTATCATGAATATTCAAGCTCACATAGAAGGGAGGAACACTTCCTTCTAAATGTTTCCCATTTACTTCAGGACCAAAGATCAGTTCTGGTTGGTCATCAAAGACATTTACAGAATCTTCAGTCCTAGTGATGTTCAATGATCTATTGATTTGACTTCGGTAGGCATCATGTTTAGCTAATTCTGACAATGGAACAACAATCTTTAACTTGCCTACTTCAGTTTCCAGATTGAAAGGTTTTTCTGTTTGGGCTTTGGTGTTTCAAACAGTGGGATTCTCTTTGTTTTCTATATTTTCTGTGTTTTTCTCCTTTTTAGGAGTAGGGTTATGATTAGCTGTTTCTTCTAAATCAACTTCTGGGGTTCTTCCACATTTCCTTTGGGAGGAGGAGGAGTGGAAGAATGTCTATTATTTTGTTGACTGTCAGAAACATCTTCAATTATAGGGTTAGATGGGTTATTATTTGATCTAGACAAAATTTGTACATGTGGAGGGACTGCTTTACCTTTGATAGGTTGTTTTGGAGCTTTCTGTTTGTTGTTTTCAGGAACATCAATTCTTCTACTCCTTAAATTATACTGCTTGTGCACTTCGTAGATAGCTGTGTCATATCCCTCCCTGAAGTCAAATGATTCTCCTGACTGAGTTTGAAATTGTTTGAGAATGTGGGCCTCTTGATCATCTTGAGTTAGGAAGACTTCTCCTTCATTGTTAAGTCCCATTAGATTTATCTGAGTGTCTTCTGGTGGATCTTCGGAGCTAGAAGCCTCTACATAATTTTCCTGGAAAGGGGGTCTAATGTTTTGATCTGGGCCAGTCTTTCCAGGGTTCTGGTTTTGGTTTTTTCGGAAATTTGGATTCCTCCCTGTGTTGGATGGTTATCCATCCCAAAGAGATTTCTTTCTATGCTTTCCACTCTATCTCCCAGTATTTCCATTACTTTGATTATGGCATCCAGTTTCTGTTCAACAGGTGAAGCTTCTTCTTTTAGCGGTATCCTTCTTTCACTCCTAACCTTGGCACGTTTAGACATCAAGTTAGCTTCCACAATGACAGCTATACCTTGCATTTCTTCTAAAGTTTTAGGAGCTCTTTCCCTTAGCTAAAAATCCATATCCGAATCAAATCCATTTGGAAATTTGATTAGGGCCAAATCAGGTGGGGGTCTGAGGTTTTGAGGAATGGCATTGTATACAACATTGAACCTAGTGCAGTAATCTTGCACAGTTTCTTGAGTTCCTCTCTTGAGGTTCTCGTACTTTGATAAGATCTGCAGAGGATCTTTCTTTTTCTCCCAACGATTCAAGAATTGCATGTAAAGGGTTTCTAGGCTATCTATGATATTTGCTCTTAGAGCCCTAAACCAGGTTCTGACTTCACTAGTTAGACTAAAAAAATATCCCCATTCTTACATCATCAGTATCAATCTCATATATTTCAAAGTAGTCAGTCATTTTTTTGGTATGTTGCTGAGCTGTGTAGGTACCAGAACCATCAAATGGGGTGATTTTACTTTGGTAGTCTTGAGGCATGGCACCTAAATTGGCTGGTAAAACCAGAGGGGTATACCTGTTTGCCATGGCTGCAGGTATTGATGTAACAACAGATGGGGTAGGGGTAACAATGGGAA
Source organism: Pinus tabuliformis (assembly GCA_031772625.1). Taxonomy (NCBI): domain Eukaryota; kingdom Viridiplantae; phylum Streptophyta; class Pinopsida; order Pinales; family Pinaceae; genus Pinus; species Pinus tabuliformis. The sequence continues at coordinate 467,736,310 of CM062810.1, forward strand.
TGTGAGTTGTGGATGGAGGGGTAGAAGGAGGTGTTTGTGGTGGAGTGGTTTGGGGTTGAGATGTGTGAGGGAAAGGTGAGGAACTTGCAGAAGCAGCAGTGATTGTAGAGGGATTAGGTGTTCTTTCAGAAGTAAGCTCAGATTGTATTGAATTTTGTAAATGTCTGTCAATTGAGGTACTGATAGCTTCAAATTGTAACTCTTCAATAAATACTGGGTCTGGAACCAAGCAGGGCAATTCAGAGTTAGAAAATGTTACAAACAAAGAGGTCTCAAATTTCTCATCAAAGGGCTCGTCCTCAAGATAAATCCAAATCACAGGGCAGGATCTTGATCTATAGATGGGGCGAGAACTAGCGGTATTTTCTTGGCTTTCCTGTCTCCTAAGAATTCTGGGAATCAGATTGGGGTTCTCAAACACAGGTGGTGGATTTGGATCAGGATTTGACCTAGTGTAACGAGTTCTTTCTGAAGCCAGATTTCTCAGTTTTGATTTCTAAATTAATATCAACAACAACTTCTATGATTTCTCTAAGATGTTTCATATTTAAATTTTAAAAAATTCCTAAAGATTTTTTTGACTAAGGAACTGGTTTATGTTTAGTTCATAAACTAGACCGGAGATAGACTGAAGCAACATTCATCTACTTATGATCTTGCAAAGCAAGATAAGTTTGAAGGCTACCTGGCTAACTTCAAGCTCCGTCTGTAGTTTATAAAGTAAATAGTAATAACAACAACTTTTCGTTCCCTAGTGGAGTTGCCACTATGTTATCACTCAAATTTTCCTAGAAGTTGTAAGAAGAGGAAAGGGGTCCGAGGTAACCACAAACCAACTTTTGGGTACAGAATCTAGCCAATCTGTACCTAGAGAGCGCTCTCTCTTTTAGATTTAGCTTTGTTTTATAAGGTTTTAGGCTAGTTATGACATCTTCGAGATTTGATTGGATTTGGTGGTGAAATTCAGTAGCAGAGGGGTAGAACTGAATAGTTTAGGCCATTGGGCTAATGGAGTCAAAAGAAATGGCTCTATTGGATTTTGTTTCTTAGCAAAGGATGGTTTCACAGGGAAAGATAGCTAAACAGGGAGCAAATAGAGACTTGAAAAGATGGGATGGAATTAAAAGGGATGAAGGGCAATTAAGAATCCTTCAACATATTTTAAGAGAAGATAACTTGAATAATCACCAGTAAAGAGCAACTAAGAATTCTTTAATAAATGATCAAAATGATTGAACTAGGAAACATGAGCAATTAAGAATTCACTGTTTATGCTAGTTTAGAAGAAAACATCAAGAATATAAACGATTGAAAACAGATTGCACTGAAGCACTTTCTGAATTAAGTTTTTTCGTTTAAGTATTCAGATATGAAACATAATTGAAATATTTAAACAAGGGAACAATAACACTTGAGATATAAATACTTATTTGTCCGATGTATTGCACATGAATCCTATGAAAACTCCTTTGTATTAATTCTTCATCCAGCCAGCCATGTAAGATTTGTCCAACAACACTTTATTCCAAAATAATCAGTTTTACAACAATGTCTAAGAATCCACCAAAACACTTCAAATGAAGAAGTATTTATACTAATTCTAAACTGAAATATCTTGAAAAAATATCAAGATTGGTTTACAAATATCTCAAACTGTTATACAATAATAGAACTTAAATAAAGGACATTCAAAACTAATGAATCTATTTGGCACTATTTCTATGGATTTATGGTGAGAAAGAAGAGAAAGTCGAATTTGATAGCAACTCTTAGTTGATGATGAGGCACCCCAGTCACTAACTGCATCCTTCCTTTGTGCATTTTGCCCCAGAAATTCTGCAAACTTAGGGTCTAATGATATGCTTGTATATCTCAATCCATGATAGATATGTAAAAAGTGAAAGAGGTTTTTGTAGATAAGAATGTTTTTGAAATAAACCGCTCTCATTTTCCCAAAATTCAGCTCCAGACGTTCACAATATTCTCTGGCAAAAGATGTCAAAAACATGACTTTGGACAAACTGAAAAATAGGTTGTGAAGACATGTACTTATCTCCCTTTTGTTAATACCTGTGTAAAAAGTGAGATATGTTTTTGTAGATTAGCATGTTAGGAACAAAAAACTCCTCCCATTTCTTGAAATACCTTTTGGATTGGCCACAATAGTTTATGCACAAATATGACTTAAACAAGAAATTTCTGAAGAATGTACCATTTTTGCTCTAATTTCATCTTTTAACCTTGAATTTGTTTTAACTGTTTTTCACTTTTACCTTGGATAAACTTCATTGTTGTTTGTGAAAGTGTTTTCATCCTTGTTTAACCCTTATTGCATCCATTTTTACTTTTACTGTTTATTGTTTACTTTTTACTTTTACCACTATGTTTTTTATCTGTCTTCACTTTGACATGAATTTGTATGCTCTATTTTGTAATTGTCTTCCCTGCTGTTTATCTTCATGCTAACTGATTTACTTGACTTGGTATTCAATCTAATTCTCTTTAATCCTGATACACTTTGACTGCTCTTTATTGTGTCATTTTACCTTCACTATATATTTTAGATTTTTACTATCTATTTCTACAGTAAATCCTTTTATTTCCATGTTCCCTCTGCTTGTCTTTCAACTGTGTGTTTTATTTTGCATCTATATTTGAATAGGCTTGATAAAAATCTTGGAGCAAACAGGTCTTATGACTATTATTAAGACTATTTATCCAAGGCTGTAGTCTTTTGATCACCTATAAAACAAAACAAAACGTTAGGAAAACATTAGGTTGACAGGGAAGGTCAAAAAGGTTTCATTTGAGCTTGAGACGTCTATGGAGTGAGTCTAGAGTGCTTTTTGGGAGGTAAACCATGGTCGAATCGGTTAATAGAGGCTTCAGGTGGCGCAGATGGGTTACATAGGGTTTTACTGCACAACCAGGTGAAAACGGGGAAAATTGGGGTTTTTGTGTTTAAACGGGTAAATGGTTGATATTGGCGGGTTAACGACAGTGACAGGTTACATCAGCGAGGGTGATTTGACGTTTTTTTTTTTATCGTTTGCGGGAAGTGGTAAGCGGTTTTTATCACACCGCTAATGGAGGGGCGGGGGGGGGGGGGGGTATTCAGGCTCATTCGCGCGATTCCATAGAACAGTTGACGCATGGCAGGGGCACTGTACATGAAACCGCTTTGTGATCGCACGCTAACGTGCGGTCACAAAGGACCGTGCGATATGCATAATAGCCACTAGATCTCGGGGGTTTGATTGGACGAATGTCGAGAGATACGAAGTGACGAGGGTTTAACAAAGGCGGGTCCGATATATTTAAGAGTTATTTAATCATATCGGGGGTAGCGGGATTGGTACGGGAGGTTGTTAATTAACCGTGAGGGTAAATTAATCCCTTTTTAGTGTGGCAAGGGTTAGGACTGTTAATTAGTTACAGATTAACAAATTAATCCCTATTTACAACGGATTATGGTTATATTTTAATTGGGGGCGGGATATTAATATTTCGGGGTTTTTAACATAGTTACAATAATACGAGAGTGGGTAAACTTTATAAGGGATTTATAAATTAATGCAAGTCAGTAGTTGATATGACACAATGAACGAAAAAGCGCTAAATATAAAAACATTTGATATATGTATTTAACTTAGGCTTAAGTGAAAAGGGTTTTTATGAGAAATATTTGAAATTTTCTTTAGTAAAATAAGATTTTACTTAGGAAAAGACTTATGAAGGTGAGTGAACAATTTATTAATGATTTTAAATACTTAGGCCTTTTAAATTATTGGGCCGAGGGTCCAGTCCCTCCAGAAGTCAGAGAAATGCTTTGAGCCCCTCCAATTTAGCAAATGCCTTAGTTCTTAGGGGAAATTAGTGAATAATTAGGGAAAATGAGAAGGGGAGTTAATTATGCTGACTTTACTTTTCTTGAAATGCTTCAATGTACTGTTTGCTTTGGCCTTGTGATGAAAGTGAAAGATTAACACATTTAAAGACATCATTCATCACACGCAATTATGTAACATCATCTACCTACCCTACCTACTTTAACCTAGAATTTTTTCTTCTTTATTAGGGTGCACTTAGATTGGCAAACCCTTATCAAATCTTTATATTCTTTTACATAGCAAAGCCTTTCTAAGTTTACACTTATTACATCCAAGGGCTCAGGTTAAATTGTTGAGCTCCTTTTATTTACTCTACCTATCTACTTATCTGCGAAGATTACATTGTTTGGTTAGATATTTATTCTCTATTTCTACAACATGAAATTGAAAAATGAATTAGCCAAGTTTAAATAGTTTGACTATTCATGAATTGTGGCATAAGTGACAAGCTACACACAATTGTTTATTATACAAAGTGAAAAAGTAGTGGCATTTAGACTTGCACACTGTCATGGTCTTTTCTTTTTGTTTGGGGTTCATTTTCTTTCATTTTTTGACCATTTTTTATTCTTTTTACCCTTTGATTTTTCTTTTAGGGTATACCCTCTTTATATTTTTTAAATTTTTTTATTTTTTTGAAAATATGGAAAACCTTTGCAACAAGAAAGGTATGAACATATTACATAGCTCATCAAGTCTATCATGACTATGACACCTATTGGTATAGGGGCCCAACAGTGGCTCCACTTGGGGATGGCTTTCCATGATGGAAAGTCAAGAACAGTAGATCAGATGGCCTTTGAATGACTTTTACTGTATTCTCCAATCTTCTTTTTCCTGCTACTTTATTATATGTATGACAATGGTACTTCTGAAGCTTAGGGCCTTCACTTCGGGCTTCAACTCCAAAAGTCACTATCCAATCAAAACTGTGACATTACAAAGGATATAGTATGTACATGTTAATCATCATGAAAAATCTTAATAAGTACGATCAAAGTAATGTTTTAACATTCGACCATTGACTGGTCCTTCTTCTACTTCTGTGCCATCCAAGTTTTTTAGAAAATATGTATTGTTTTCTTGTAAGGCATGGATAATATATGGCCCTTTCCATAGGAACTCAAACTTCCCATGTTTCCCCTTGTCTTCTCTTCTTGAATCCCATCTTAGCACTTTATCTCAAGGTGAAAATCTTCTGCCTTGCTTCTTTTGTCAAATATCTTCTTGAGCTTTTCCTGCCATATTTGAGATATTTGGTACACTTCCTCTCTAGTCTGTTGTAAATTGATGGTCTGATTTATCCTCCTTTGGATATCATTAGGTTCCACTTGAGCTTATTGAAGTAATTTCATAATAGGAACTCCTAATGATGAAGGAAATATAGCCTCCATACCATACACTAACTCATAGGGGCTAGTGCCAATGGACTTTTTGGTTGTCAATCTGTCTGCCCATAGTGCATTTATTAGTTTCTTATGCCAAGTCTTTTTATTTTCTTCCAACAGTTTCTTAATGATATTAATAAGGCTTTTGTTGGAAGACTCAGCTAAACCATTCCCTTGTGGATAATAGGCTGTGGAATGGCCTAGGGTAATGTGGTACTTGTTGCAAAAACTGATCATCTTTCTTGATTTAAAAGCTGCAGCATTATCAGTTATGATTTTAGTAGGGCAGCCAAACTTGGACAATATGTTGGTTTCTAGGAAACTTATGATTACGGTGTCATTGGCCTGTCTGGAGGGGATAGCTTCTATCCATTTGGTAAAATAATCAGTGGCAGTGAGAATCCATTTATGCTGGCCAGAGGATGGAGGATGGATTTCTCCAATGAAGTCAAGACCCCATTGTTGAAATGGTTTTTTAGTAGAGATTGGTTTCAGGGGTAAAGGTAATAGTTTTCTCTTGCCCTAAAAAAATTGGCATTTATGGCATGAAGTGACAAATTTCTTTACAACAACAAACAAGGTTGGCCAGTAGAAACCAGCCCTTAAGATCTTATCTGCAGTTGATTTCCAGTAGAGGTGTTCACGACAATCTCCTACATGAAACTCTTGAAGAGCCTTGTCAGCTTCATTTTTTAACAAACAATTTAATAAGATTCCTTCATGATTCTTCCAAAAAAGAGCATTATCTAAAATACAAAATTTTAAAGCTTTCATCTTTAAAAACCTGTTTTTTGTTCTAGATAACCTTAGAGGAGCTTGCAGGTTTTGTAACACATAGATTATATCAGCATACCAAGGTGAATCTAAAAAGGCCTGGCTGATTTGTGGAGTTGCCATCTCCTGTTCATCATACAGTTCATTTATATCCAAGGCTTGGCAATTTGTTTCTGCCATGAGTTTGGCCAATCCCTGTCATTTTATCAGTTTCGTAGGTTTTATTTCAATATCATATTCTAATATGGTAGAAATCCATTTGCCCCTTTTGCCCTCAATTCCATCCTGAGCCAGGATGTCCTTGACAACAACATTTGGTACATAAGCTTTCACATGAGAATATAATATATAAACTCTAAAGTATTTAATTGCTTTAACAAGTGCAAATGCCTGTTTTTCCATGACCTTGTATTTTAGTGATGCATCTCTTAGTGCTTTACTAAAAATGGCTATGGATTTTTCACATCCTTGGTCGTCCTTTTGTAGTAAAACCACTGCTATAGTGTGCTCTGAGGCAAAGAAAAAATTATGAAATATCTATCAAATTGGGGACTTGTTAGCACCGGTGTTCTAGTTAAAGCCATTTTAATTTCTTCAAATGCTTGTTTGGCTTCTACTGTCCATTTTATACTTGAATCCTTTCTTAACATGTTATTAAGTAACCTAATTAGTTTTGCTAAATTAGATATGGATATTCTCAAAATGTTTATCTTTCCTAAGAAAGCTTGAAGTTCTTTGATACTTCTAGGATGAGGCATTTGTAAAACTGCATCTATTTTGGCAGGGTCAATTCAAATGCCATCCTTTGAAATGATGTGACCTAATAGTTTGCCTTCTTCTAGGCCAAATAAGGACTTCTTAGGATTTAAAGAGATACCATATTTTTTGCTTTTGAGAAATACCTGTCTGAGATGGTCCAAATGCTGCTTATCTGACTTAGCAAAAACAGTTAGGTCATCCTGATATATGTCAAGAAAATCATGAATTTCTTTAGCAAATGCAATATCCATTGCTCTTTGGAAAGTATCTCCTGCATTTTTAAGTCCAAATGGCATTTTGATATACATAAATGTGCCCCATGGTGTGGTAAAGGAAGTTTTTTCTTGGTCATCAGTGTGAACTAGAATCTGGTTATACCCTGAAGATGTTGCTTGAGAGTCAACTGAGACAGTTTCAGATGCAGAAGGGAGAAGAAATCAATCCCTTCCTTCTCAGGTTGCAAGGGATCCGTGACCAGCTAACTTCTGTAGGGGATACACCAGATCCTGAATTTATGGTTAAGACTGCTCTAAATAAAGTCACTAAAGATTGGAAAACCTTTGTCCAAAGCATCTTGGGTAGGTCTTTGCTTCCCAGTTGGGAGGAGATGTGGGCAGCTCTTCGACAGGAAGAGATTAAAAGGTGGACCAAGGAAGGAAGCAACAACAAAGGGATCAAAATCAAGAAGGAGGAAGACGAGGATGTGGCTCTCGCATGAGTGGGACAACAAGGGCAACAAAAATGAAAGAACAAGGACATATCAAAATTTAGATGCTTCATATGTGGAGAGATGGATCATTTCGCCACGCAGTGCCCTCAGAAGAAGAAGGTTAAAGAAGAGAAGTATGAATCAGAGGCTACTCCAGTGTAATATGACAAAGAGGACGATGATGATTGCACCATGAGTGCTCATGCACCTCTAGAGAAGAAGTGAGGCGATATTGAGATGTAGTCGGGAGGGCTACATAAGAGGGTAGGATCCTTGTGGTGCCCAAAATTTTGGATCACATACAGCTATGGGAGCCCTTAATGACAGTAACAGAATGAAGGGAGTCAATTGGTGTGAGGGATGATGGAGCAACAATGGCAGATCTAGAGTGCTAAAGTTTGAAGTAGTGCAGTGGAGTGTTGCAGCAGTCTAGAAGGGACATATTGGATACAAAAATAGTGCAGTAGTATCAAAGGGTCAACACAGATTAGCAACAGAGGTAGCTTCATCATCAAGGGGCATCTAGATTGACCATTATGTCAGCTTTTGGGTGAATTTTCATTTGCTAATTCTCAACCACTGAGTTGCAATGTAGCAGTTAGCAGTGGCAGCGTTATGGGCAACATGATGCAACATATTGAGAGGGAGTTGCAATGCAGATGTAGCAGTGTCATGGTTAGTAGTACAATGGAAACAACAATGCAGTGGATGAGGGAAGTAGGCCAAGCATCAATAACGCAGAGGACTGATGTCGTGGATCAATGTGATACTTCTCCTAGGAAGTATTGATAGAGCACATTCCTGGCTAAGAGGGAGTGTTGATTTTTTGGGTAGCATCGAATGTGCCCTAGCTTCGAAATTTTGTGGAGGGGCTAGAACACATGAGATCTCCAAGACCCATATATCGCTTGGAGAAATTCCACCTGGAGTGCATGTTATTCAAATAATTAATTATTTTAATTGTGCTTAAGTTAAAACTTAGGAAATTAAAATAATTAAAGTGAATTAATGTAAATATGGGTGAGAAACTTCTAAGTGACGAGGATAAAGTCTAATTTATTCTTAGTCGTTGAATAGAGATTAGATCACGACCATTGATTTCTCAACATGAAAAGTATAAATGAAGGCTTGGTATTAGTTGGAGAACACATAGAGTGAGAGCAGCACTTGAGCTAGATCGAAATTCCGGAGCATGGTTTGCTGAGAATTTCAGAGTGAGCTTCTAGTGTAGAAAGGGGTAGTTCGGTAGTGGGCCTTTCATCGAAGGTCGAGAATACATAACAGAGAGGCAACACAACACCAGGGAGAGACAACCTAGCCCCAGGAGGGTGACGCAGATGCTAGAGGGCTGTCGCAGTCACTCTTAGGCAACACTGGGGTTTCTGTGAGGAAGATCGGGCATCAGTTCAATAGATCAGTTTCTGAGCTAGGAAGGCTCACTGGGAGGGTGATACATCTCCCATAGGACGTGACACAACTCCAACACAGAGCTATGAGCAAACATCACTGCAAAGCACTTGGGACAACACAGTCACCTGTGGGGTTTGTTCATATAGTTATTGGATTCATGAAAATATTTGTCTCCGGATAGGAGTACTTCTGCCGAGTTTATTCTCTATTGGGTGAGATGGATTTGACAACCTAGTTGTCTTCAAAAATATACATAATAATAAAACCCTCATATCTGTTGCACCGATTTTCCCACATTGGGTTTTTCGAGGGACATTTTGTCAAAAAATAAGTGTGTCCTTTGTGTGGTTGTTTCATTTATTTTTCAGTACTTGATCTGTATATTGGTGTAGGCTGTAATGTATTTGCATTAATATTTTTCTGAATAATTCTAAAAATAACTTGTTAAAATTAAGAACAAAAGTAGGTAATGCACATCAGTTTACTGCAGTAGGTTTTTTAATTTGTTAGATTCAGAATTTTTCACAATGTATTGCCGACACTTGGATGCTCAAATGACTCCAAATCACCCTTAATTTATAGACATATAAGGGGCTCCATGATTTTCGAAGAGACACATCTATTGGTATGTTTTTACGCCAAGCGTACATGACTTGGTAACTAATAATTACTTTGTCAACTTAAAAAATTCATTTCTGTCTAACGACAATTTGGATTTGGACGATTCTCTATGCATTGGAATTGTATCACCAAGCACTATCATCTTCATCCATCACATGTCATACCTCCATCATGGTTTTGGCCCAAATCACGATGGGTGTAAAACCTCACACTTGGGTTCCAAGCCCACAAACTTCCCTTGTGGTTCTTTTCCTTCAAAACCCTGAACCCTAGGGCTTGGAGTTTCTCCCAAGCTACACAAATCAACACTCCCTCTTAGTGAAGGAGGTACTTCCAAGACTATGAAGTATCTCATCATCATCATCACTGCTAGCAACACTTACGCAACTCCTGGCACTCACAATTGCAACAATTCTTGTACAGTGAACTATGCCCTTCTCGAAAGTGTCGTTATCACTGCTGGAAGTAACTTGCTTCTTCTTCTTATCCTGTAATGTCTTCCACTCTCTCCATGATTCCTTCTTCGCAATTTTAGGAGCACCTTTCTCACCATTGACCATGCGCTCTTCTTGGGTTGCAGAGCCTGCCTCTGAATCTACAAGCTCCCTCTCGAACTAGACTCACTCTAAGTCTATGGAACCTGGACCTTCTTAGGAAGGTGTACATTCTTCTCGAGAACATGTAACTACTCCTTTGAAGCCTGCACCTGCACCTACACCTTCTCTTGCTTCTCTGGAACCTAAACCTACTCCACCTACTTCTTTCCATGATCCACAGGCTTAGCCGTCAACCTGTAGAGACCATGCTCTCTAACTCCGAGTACAATCCCATCAGACTTAGAGTCTTTAGGCATGAGCCTTGCCTTCCATTTTGGAACAAGATCTCAAACCCTCTCCTCTCAATCATTGAGATTGAAATCACGCTATATCTGAGTCCTGGTACAAACAATACATCCTAGACCTGCATCACACATCTTGTCTCCATCCTGAATGGCACAACACCCAATCCTCAGATCTCCAAATGACTCTTGTCACCCAACACCATGTGCAACTTCGAGTCCCATTCAGCTAGAGTATTAAAAACCTCTTGTGACCCTGTCATGTTCTTCATCGCACCATTATCCACGTACCATCCATCCTCATTGACAGTACCCTGCAAGAAATGAGAAATCATAGCAAAGTCCTCCTCTTCCAATCTCCTGGAGAGATAATCTATCTATGTTGAAGTGGAAACACTGATGGCCTGCTTCCCTTTCTAATTCTCATCATTTCCCTTCTTCTTCATTGGACATCTTGACGAAAAATGACCCATCTCGCCAAAGTTGAAACACTTGACTTTAGTCAAGTCCTTCTTTTGCTTACCCTTCATTCATGGTGTAAGTGTCATGTCATCATCTGAAGCGTTCTTCTTCGAATGAAGATCCTCGTCTCATAACTCTTCCTAAATGAAGTCATCCCACAACCTATCCTAGTTTGGCAACTTCTCTCTAGCAATGATTTCTTTGATGAAGGGCTTCCATTCCTCGGTGAACCCTTTCAAGGCAATCCTTACCATATCTCCATCTGAGGTAGACACACTGATGGCAATAAGCTCATCTTTGAATTGAGACAATCTCATCACATACAAGGTCACACTTTCACCCTTTATCATCTTGGTGGACTTCAACTTATCCTGCAATATCAGTACCCAGTTCTAGTTCTTATTTTGGAACAAATTCTTAAGAGCCATCCACATCTCATGTGCATTGTTCTTCCTAGACAAATGATGTATTAGGGCATCCATGACACCATCTAGGATGATCAATCTCATCGTCGCATCCAAATCTTCATATATTTCCAGCTCCTTAGAGTCAGTTGGCTTCTTGATCTCTTTCTCGGTGAATTCCCAGAGCTTGTTGACCTGTAAGACCAACTTGATCCTTTCCTTTTAAGGACTATAGTTGGAAAACCCTTCCAACCTATCCTCATACTGGAGACCTTCCTGCAACTTCGACATTGTAGTGATACCTTCACTTACAATGTGACCAACTCCATCTCACGTTATACTTCGCTGCACACAAATCTGATTTGCTTACTTCCAAAGCAGCTCAGTCACGTTCTGATACCAAGTTGAATTTCCATGACCTTGGGTCTAGGTTAGAGTCCTAAAATCACCGACTCTACCAAACCAAGAATCTCAACCATAAACTACTTTGCAAAGTGGAAATATAAAGCAGTAAATCACATATGCATAATATACATAGTTTTAAACAAATTGTACAATAATGTACAATCACCAATCTTCATTATATTAAACCAAATATGAATAATACAACAATCTACGGTATACAAGATACAATGACATACGTCGTTGCAGCTTCTATGTTGTATCTTGTCCTTTGCTCCCATACTGCTCATTAGTAGCGTCTTAGTCTGTCTAGGCCACTACACATTGAGACTCCAAGAGGGATGCCTCCTATCACTACTACAAGTCACGTTTGCTATAATGAACATGAGCTCATAAAACTGCTCTCTAGGCTAGCCAATTCCTGAGCTCCAATATGCCTTCTAGTTGCCTCTTTTTCCCATCAAAGAGCTACACATAAGGTTGTTATACTTCACCCAATCACACATCAAAAAAGTCCTTCTTGTCTGCTGCACTAGGGCTAATTTGGGTAGCCAACATGCTGCCCTCCAATAGACCTATGACACCCAATCCACTCACTATTGAATCTACTCCTAGTATAACAATTCACCACCTCAAAATGTCATACACATGTCATCAACAGGATGCTCAACAAACTGATCCAATTTGGTCACACCTTGACCCAATACACCTCCACAAATATTGTTGTTCATCACGCTCGTTTGTTGCACTTTGGAATTCTGGTTAGGGCATCAACCTTCAGCTCTTCTCCTCCACACAGTCAACAAAACAAGCCTTCTAAGGTTGCGGTTCACCAAGGGAGAGGCCCTAAACTCCTATGTTGCCTCTTTGTGCCTTATTTCACCCAAACACATCACCAAAGGATGGTCCAATTGTTGGCTATGGCTTGCGGGATTGCACAATAGTTGTTGCAGCCTCTGACCTCCCTCCAAAACAACAACAAATTGACTCCTAAATAACACAAGCATTTCCTTATCTCCTCTGCCCAAACATTCCTTCAATCTGGCCCTAAATGACACTTAAGACAACCCTGTTTAGCCCTAAACACATTCGCTGAACCTACAACAACTCATCCTTCTCCATACTGTCCTATAGAAGATGTACCACACTATCCTTAAGTCTCCTCGGCCTCCTAATCTACTATGGCTTCCTGCAAGAAGTTCCAGAGCTCTTTATGAGATGTATTTCCCACACTTGGTTGCTTAAATGACTCCAATCACCCTTAATTTATAGACATATAAGGGGATGCATGAATTTCAAAGAGACACATCTATTGGACTATTTTTACGCCAAGCCTATATGAATTGGTAACCAATAATTACCTTGTTAACTTCAAAAATTCATTTCTCTCTAATGATAACTTGCATTCAGACGATTCTCGATGCATTGGAATCGTATCTCTGAGCACTATCATCCTCATCCACCACATTTCATACCTCCATGACGTTTTTGACCCAAATAACAATGGGTGCAAAACCCCACACTTGGGTTCCAAGCCCACAAGCTGCCCTTGTGGTGCTTTGCCCTGCAAACCTTGAACCCTAGGGCTTGGAGTGCCTCCCAAGCCTGGCGATCAGGAAGTATACCTCTATGAATAGTTCCAAAGCCCCCTTCATGTACAACTATTAAACCAATGAGCAAGTTCCCGAGCTATACTTTTATTTTGCCCTAACAGAGTCCAATATAACAGAGAAACCATTTACTTTCCCCCTTAGTTCGTGTTCTGTTATAAATTGCTTAAGTAGGATAATCATCTCCATCACTCAATTTTATTACTAAGGCATGGTATTCAAATTGCATACACACGTTGAAGGAAATTCTCCCTGTTCTTGTCAAAGCTTTGTATCAGCCGAAATCACTGTGGTAATGTTTAAATGGCATAAGATTCCATTTTTGGTTTTACTACAACCTTAAAAGGGATTTTTCAGTGAGCCAAGCTAGTCGTGATAAACTACATTTACTCTTATGTTGGACTAACAACAAAATTTCTAGTTACTCCTTCAATATTACAGAGTGAAGATTAACCCCATTATTCTATTATGTTTTCATGTTTGGCTTGGAATGACACAAATTGATATACAAGATAAAAAATACTAATACAACATTCTTAATTCACAGAGATTGATTTAATTACTTTGACTGTATGAATACATGGAGATTGATTGGATCACTTTTATAATATTAATAAGCTGTGTTGGTAGGTATAAGCTATGTGGTGGAACGCACAATATTTTTCACTTGGTTATTCTTTAAGAGTATGAATTACTACTTTCTGCATTGAACTAAGTGCCTAGTTGTGACAAAACTTTGGTAGGCATGTCTCTGATTCTGCATCCTATGCCACAAAATGATGAAAGACTTAAACCCATGATAGTCATAGCCACAACAGAACAAGCTATCTGAACTAAATTATGACTACCAAGGAAATGTGTGGCTAATAGTCCAGTAAGGGTGGAGCTCTGCATTCTAGTACAAAGTGAAATAGTTTTGCAAACATTCTCTTCTTTCCCATTGAACAATAAGAAAACAGTTAGACAATTTTGTTCCACCAAAACAATACAAAACCTATTAACATTTCATCTCATACTATATTGATCTCTCTAAGAAATGGAGATTTCAATGGTATGTGTATTAAACAATAAATAAACGGTGTATGGCATACATACTACCCTTATCCATGGTTTCTCTAGTAGATTATGTGCCTAGCATATGAAAATGCATACAAGAAGCAAATGAAAGAATAATGCATCAACCTTTTCAAAGAAGACTGTGTATCACAAATAAAAAATATGAATGAAATAAAATAAAATAAATTCAAATGAATTGAAAATCACCTTAGTAGGGGAAATTTGTCCACCCAATAGCCAATCACAAATGCAAAAGTATGGAATGACAATACTGGAAGCACTAGTTGGAGGCCTTCCATGGATATAATCTGACTCTGATTTAGTGAAAGTGGGATTCCAATGTAGAGTGATGCATAGACCATGGCCATCAATGGCATGAATGGGCATATAACATTTACAAAAGGTTTGGCATAAGTATTCAGGGCCAGACCCATGGCCATAGGAATAAGAACAACCTGGAACACATGAATGTTGGTAAGAGAGGTTATGTATTTAGAAAAGTTTGTAGATAAGGGGAAAATAATTATCATGGTTGTAAAATATACCTGTAGTATTAACTTGGAATTTCTATTGCATCCACTGGTAGCACAAAAACCTATCAGAAGACCAATCAACACAGGCATAATGATTATATATGATATAGTTGTCTAGCTAATTAAGGCAATGCTTAGTGCCACATTTCCTTTGCTCAAATAGCTTGCATAAGTTGAGAACTGAGAACCAAAAATACATGCTGTAAGAAGGAAACCAACAAGAAATATTGGGGATGTACTAAAAGTTCTTTCTATCAATAGGCCCAAGATGGGTTTCAGCAAATAATATGCCAAATACCCAATAGTTAGGGGCAAAGGCCTACAACATAAAAGGGCATTCAACCAAGTGTCAAATTCAACATTTGCATGGAACAACAAGAAGTCTTCAGAAAAAACAACAAAATTATCCCAACCAAAGAGTTTATAAGCCTAATTCTCATAGTAATGTGTTCCTTTCCAAGATCATAAAAATAAATTTTATCACACAACTAAAGCTCTTAGAAAAGAGGGCTTAGCTATCAAATATAAAATGTCTACAATCATTCATAGTTTGTAGGAATTTGATTTATATAAGAACAAATGTATTTCTCTTGCGGAAGTAGATATTTTATCAAGAAAATCATTAAGAGCTAAAACATAAACGACACAATTCTCTAAAGTATATTTTATTGAGCAAGTTTGCATGAAATGTGGAAAAACTCATTCCAAAGAAAATTCTCATTAAAAACAAATGAACTTCTTACCAAGGGAAACTTCATAAAGCAATTCAAATAGAAAGAAGAAATAGGTTCAGAAGGGTTCCCCTGCATAAGTAGCTTAAGAACATAGATGAAGTAATTTAATAACACATTTTCATTTTCATAACTAAAAATTGCAGAGTAAATATTTGACCAAACTGAAGTGATTGAGAATGCAACAGGAGACCGAACATAACTAATTTGGTACTATAATGGCATATCACAATTTTAAATACCTTTTTAACAAAATAAAATTAAAACGTTTTGTCATTTATATCAAACAGGAGTGCTGTTAAAATATAGTTGTGCTTGATAATTCTAACTTTTTCACCTTGTTTTTAAAAACAAATACTATGCACCTTTCAAATGTAAGGGAAAACTCTTTAACGAACAACTAAACACCAATATATAACATTATCCCACCAAGAGTAGGAGCATAATTCTCTTTGGTAACCCTATTGAGAAAACCATGATTATCCAATTCTGATAACCAACAAAGGTGTCCTAAATTTGGATACATGGAAGTCCTAATAATATATGTGCTTGTGATCAATGATGCTTTTGGATTATACTAAGGTTGCTAACACTGCAACCATTCTCACCCTCTAAAGTGCAGGGATGACAACTTTTCCTCTACAATCGAAATGATTCTTGAGTATCATGTCCATGGAGATATTGGATGAGAACATCGAGGTATTTTCCCAATGTACATTATCAAGTTGTAGTTGAACTTATCTAAGAGTTTTAAAATGGATATGTTGTTGGGTGAATACCTCATGAGAGTTCTTTCATATTAGTGCAAACCTGCAAAAGCCAAATGTATCCATCTTGGTCACACAAAATTATTTCCAATAATGGCCTCCCCTTATATACAATGCTAACCCAGTTGCCTATTTGTGATAACAAATCAGATTTAAAATCATTCAATGAGAATGAAAGCACCAACTTCATACTTTGACAACGAATAAATGATGAAGATAACATTTGAGAATGCCTCTTACAAGTCATTTTCCTTGAGGAGTTTTTTAACATTAATTTTATGCACCATTGAAATATGGCGTTATATAAGACCTCATTTCTTTGGATTCTGAAGTATCATCCATCTATAGGGGTAAAGAAGTAGGGATTGTACCTTAGAAGGCTCCAACTACATTGATTCCTATAGAAAATGACTATTCTTAGGTGTATATTGAACCATAATGATGATCTTAATAATGACGACCCTTACAGATCATACGAACAAAAGGTAAGAAGGGAATGAAACAAAAATTATCCTACCTGGGGAATGTCGTCATAAACCAAGCTTGTCGTGCATGTGGTAACAATCATTATCTGTTAGTAGCTATAGATTCCAATAGTCTGGGGATGGATGGCCTCAACCTTAACCTTATCAAACTAGCACCCAGAGATCAAACTAAAAAGGAAAAAAAATGTTTTTTTCTATTACTAGACATACATAGAGAAACCAGGGTGCTTTTTTTCCATAGGTGGATCCCTAATCGACTCTAGTCTAGCTAGTTCGATGTCACGATTCACCTGGGAAATGGTAGCTCGGGACCCTCATTGGACTTGGCCCTCAATCTATTTTGTTTTATCTGTCGTTCATTATTGTAAATACTTGAAACATAGTTCTCCCGAGGGACCAGTTCACTCTCCGTCACTTCCATGGCCCACGAGCGAAAAGGTTGCTCCTATATGGTTTGGTGGTAAGGGATGGAGTGCAGTTTTAGATAGCAAACTATCAGCTCAACCAGAGAAGTAGATATAAGATCTTGAGAAGATTCCAATAGTTATAATGAGTAATGAGCACCCTTCTGCAACAAATAAGCTAGGAACCACAGAATCAGTAGGGATCATTGCGTCTCCCCCATAAACTAATTGAAAAGGTGTCTAATTTTTCAACCTCTTTGTTGTTTTTATTTAATTGATAGTAAAACCAACGACGACTCTATAACTGTAGTGTTTTGGTGATGCCCTCCAATTTATTCCCTCTCCCTAATGAGTGGTTCCTTCCCTCTTCCCTCAGAGTCTACTGATGAGCTCGAACAAGAGATCCAGGAAAACAAAGAACAAATAAGAAGGAAGAGGAGCTTATTGTGCACACCTGCAATTATTCATTGCAATCACTTCGATCCACACCCTCCGCCACCACTTGTAGTTATATCTTCATGATACTTCCAAGGATGGGTTATGAGTTATGACCATTCCTTCCATCCATGTAGGGGGAAGGAGATAGAATCCTTTGGAACTGATGTTAAAGTGTAATTATTGCTATAATTCACGTAGGTTTGAATCTCACCTGTGGAATATCTGAAAATAGAAGTGCATCTTGCTGTGACGTCAATGGAAAAGAGGCCTAAACACAATTGGATTTATGGCTTAGATTATTTGTTGCAGGAGGCAGATACCTGTGAAGGTGAGCATGAGTGACCATGGAAGCTTTTTGGGCATACCTGCAAAAAGAACAAGGAAACTTTTAGGGTTTAATAACCCACCCTTCCAACTAACTTTTCCTTGATGATCAAACGACTAGACATCCTCCAATCATCTAACATATAATCCAATGATCCAAAGTGATGACAGGTGGGTCAGCGGGAAGTTCTTCCCAGAGGGAATGCCTTACAACATAATTATATATATTATAATATCTTAAAAATAAATATTCTAAAATCATGTAGTTAAACTTATAGATAAAATGGATTTTTTTTAAATGATTACGCCGAGAGACCCTCTATAGTCCAGTATAAGGGAGATATGTAGTTGTGTGTGTGTGTGTGTGTGTGTGTGTATATATATATATATATATATGGATTTTTTTGTAAGATGTCTAAATAAATATTATATAGAAAGATAAATGTAAAGGAAAATAAAATATATTATAAATTAATAATGTGAAAGTGTTACTAATTAATACATTTTTAGTTAGTGTGTTTTTCTATAATAATTTAGTTATTGAATTTTATTTTTTAAATGAATTGTAAATGATAATATTTCGTTGTTATGGTATGTAGGTTTTCATTAATGTATAGTTATCTTGTCTTAGGGGAACATATGACAATTGCTAAAAGTCTATAATTTCTCAACATATATATGATAGTCAAGTGTAAGGGAAAAGGTTAATGTAGTTTGTGAATTTTTAGTATTAAAACATAATTCTAAAATTGTGTTTTATTTGGGTTATGATTTGTGGGTAATTAGTGAGATCCACTCGGTGTGGTGTATCCTTAGACATATTAGCGGGATGAATTTGTTTTGCATTGACTCCTTTGCTACAACAAGCTTGTGTAAGCTTTATTTACCTTTATAGTAATGTGTTGTTTGATGGTAGAAATGCACTATTATGTTAAACATAATGGTTTTCCTATTTTAAAAGTTGCAGATTGTTTAACTTTACTTTTGGATCTACCACGTGAGATTTAGCCTATTTTGTGTGTAGTTGTATTCTCTATGAGAAGTAGGCCTTGATGAGTTGCGTATTTTCATCACTCATTTTCTTGGAGTAAAAACATTGGCAATTCTTCCAACAACTCATAAAAGAAGAGAAGGTACCTCAAATTTCCCAATCCTTTAGCTCCTCTATTGAATCACAGCTCCAACAAACAAGGATCATTGTGTGATGCAAAAGCCTGCTTCTCAATCTTCACCTCTCATAAGAAAGAAATCCATGTATTTAAATAGGTCATTGTTGTTGAGATTTGTAGCTTGGGAGGTACTCCAAACCCTAGGCTTGAGGGTTTTGGAGGATTTGATACACAAGTGTGGCTTGTGGGCTTGAAACCGAAGCTTTGGGTTTTGTACCCATCGATGTTGGGGCCAAAACCATGAGGATATTTTTACGTGTGATGGATGGAGATGATAGAGGACACTGAGATGAACCAGACGTAATGAAAATCGTTGAAATCTGAGTTGTATAAATGAAGATATTAATATTTGAAGTCAATATGTGGGTTTGGTCAAGGTCGACTAGGCGTTTAAAGACCTTGTGACAAGTTGTCAAGCTATTATGTATAAATATAAGGTGGAGGAGAGTCATTTAACACATCCAAGAAGCACTTTTCATAATATACACATCAAGAAAGGAAACGCCAGTGCAAGAATGTGTTAGGTCCTTATACTACTAGTGTAGCCCCTTATTGTTATTAGTGCAACCCAATTATTGTATTGTTTTGCCCATGTAGTCCCCATATTATTATTATTATTCCCCATAGAATCCCACTATTTTTATTGTTGTGCCCTTACAATATTATTGTTATGTAGGCTCTGATTATATTGTGACCCCTTAGACTCCTATATATAGAAAGGAGGCCTTGTCATTTGTATCATCCAAGAATTGTTCATTTGTGTAATGTAAAGGAGGTTTCCCCCTTGAATAGGCTAATTTTGAAGTCGTTGATATATTTCTTCTTCTATTTTGTGAGCTGGTTGCATAACATTTGGTATTAGAGCTTTGGATTCTAGGGTTTCGCTGCTTCAAACAGGTCATCGTGGCATTTTCACTATAACTTTTTTTCTATGAAGCTTCAGAAGATGAAATTAAAACCTATTGGATCTGAAATATTTATGAACTTCATGTCTGAATTTCAAATCTTTACTTGCTATATTTTCGGAGATATGAGTTGGGGAAGCTAGAGTTTTTGCAGGTTCCCAAATTCCATCTCAAACAGGTTACCTTGGGAAGATCATCATAACTTTCTCTCTGAGCATCAGATACAAATTTCATAAAAAGTGATAGAAAGAAAACATATTTTAGTTTGTTGGGTATCATTTTCAGGGTTGAAGGTTGAAACAATGGTACGTGGCACTTTGTAAAAGTTCGCTCTATTGACCCAGTCTCAGGTCATGGTGAGAGATTGAGCATAACTCTTTCATGGAGAATCCAATCTTGATCAGAAATGTGTGGATGGAAATAGGACTCAGAGGGCTACCACAGGACGAAAGTTCAAATCTTGGAGATAAGAAATTATAGAGATACAATAGATTCAATATCGAGCTCATACAAAGAAAAAAAAATGTGTGTAGTTTTTAAAATTTACATAAGTTTTGTTTGAAAAATTAGTTTGAAGTGATTCAAGGGAATAGTGAAGCATAGCTATCATTAATTGATGCCCCAAAGAAAGAAAATGGAAACACCTAGTAATAAATCTGCAAGCTCTACTATGAACATGAAGAAGAGAAAGAAATGCAACATGATATATCAAAATTGCGAGACCAAGTGCAACAAATTTCCCTCTCCCAGAATGTAACAAAAATGAATTGGAAGCCATGATGAATGTTAAGATAGATGGTATAAAATGGGACATGGAATTTTTGAATGATGGTTTAAAAGCATACATGGAAGCAGTGATGAATGTCAAGATAGAAGGGTTGAAGGAATGTTTGGCAAAGTTGCTAGAAGAAAGGCATCCCAATGGTGACAAGGAAATTGAAGCGAAAAAAGTTCATTCTTCACATTAAATACTCCAGAAGACTTGGAATATGTAGATATCCATTATGATACAAGAATATATATTAAATCTATGAATAAGATTGATGATACAATGAGAGTGAGGGGCCTCCTTATATACTAGGCAGTGCCTCTTTATGGAAAGTCATATCCCATTTAAACATGCCTCTTCAGCCTAATTACTAATTAACTAATCATTATTTATGATTATTATCATTTTATTATTTTCTATATATTTTATTCATAACATTGCCTTCCTCCTCAAAAAGCTTTGTCCTCAAAGCTTGTTGGTGAAAAAGGCTTGATCTCTTTTTCGGTTCGAATGTCTTCCTGTCTTAGAATTGTCATCTTCGTCGATACAAGTTAATATGATCCTCTAAGTGACAAACAAAACTATCACACTAAGAAGGGATTAGGCTATCCTAGATCAATATTCTATGGAAACTTGTGGTGACTAGAAACTTGTAATGAACTATTATCACTTGACTGAGTTGTGCGCACTTTAATATTCTCCAGAACATAAGTTTGTTGTTTCTGTTCTGAATGGTCCCGATATGCAGCTTGGTTGAGTTGTCTACTCTCATGATTTAGATGTTGATAGGGAGCTTTTTTGGTTTGACTTTACCTTACTAGGTGCGTGGAATTTTTTTGATTTCCTTCTGGTACTACAGTTGTTGAGTTAGGTACACAATCTTTGTTTGGAATTTTCATCATCTGAATTGTAACATGTCAATGTGTTTTTCCTTCAACTAATTGATCCTCTTCTTGAGTTCTGTTATTGACTGGTTCAATATTTGTTTCTTTATCTTCAACTGGGGATGTTACAACTGGTGACTTCGATGCTTTCCTCTTGAATACAATGTTCTAACTTGTCTTTTAATGACTTCTTGTCCTTCTTAAGCTTTTTAATATGTGTTAGTAATTTTTTGCTATGATCCTTAAGTCACAAGGCTTCTTCATTTCTATCAACAATGGTTTTGTCAATTTCACTTTGCATATTTTGTAATAATTTTTTATCTTCTTGAAAATTAACTTTTAAAATATCTTGGATGTCTTATGGTGTTACTGAGTTTGGCTTCACAGTGACATCCTATAGTGTTATTTTTTTTTTCTTTTTTCTTTTTTGTAAGAAAATGTCAGAAACTTCTTTTTCGTATTCAAGATGAAGGAACTAAGGGTTTCCATCCAGGGTGAACCCAAAATAATGTCACCTTGATCACTCCATAGGGTTTGAACTGAAAAGTGCGATATAAAATGTATAATGTATAATAATGTATAATGTATAATGTATAGGGTTTGAACTGAAAAGTGCGATATAAAATGTATAATGTATAAATTAGTTAGGTCATATTTTTTGTTGCCAAAACAATCTAATTTTTAGATTATATTTGACTTTGGGATCACTAATTGGTTTGCGATTTTAGGCGTTATATAATTTTTATCTTCAGGTAGGTGAGATAACAATAGTGACATTTTTTCCTGCAATGGAACCTTTATTTCTAAATAGCACTGAAGCGTAATTACGTGAAGTTTTTGGAAATATTCCTTCCTTCAATTCCAAAGTAAACTCCATTTTACTTCTTTGGGATGAACTTAGGGTTTTTTTATTCAATTTATCACTTTATATATATGGTGATTAAATAATATATCACACTTTCTCGTCTTGAGTTATTTTAATCACCCCAAGAAATTTTGATTTTTTTTTTTTAATATTTCTTTTAATTTTTAGAACTTTTTAATAATACATATATATTAACTTTTATATCCTTAATATCCTTACTATCTTTTTATACTATTATTTCCTTATTTTTTTTTCAATACTTATCATTTATCACTAATAAGTATACCCTCATTCATATATATATATTTTTAAATCAAATTTTGGATATTTTAGCGAAGTTGCCACAATTTTAATTGGAATTGAATTATCACAATTCTTGGTAATACGATACCTATGCAAAAGTCACGATTTTTTATTTTTTTTCTCACCTCTATCATTTCACTTAATTTGTGGCAGGAATAAGGACAAAAGTACGAAGAATGGTCAAATGTGTTGCGGTAAAATGAGGAGTGTACAGTGGTTGAGCACGATAGACTTTGAGAGTCCAGACTACATCTGGTTTTGTGGCTCACTGCAGTAGAGGGATCCAACATATAGAAGATTTTGGTGTTGATGTTGTACTAGGAGTCTAATGGTTACAATCTTTAGGTACGACAACTTTCAAGAATTTTTTTTGGGAAGGAAAGGAAGTTGAATTAAGGGGTATGATAGGGAAACCACGAAAGATGATAAGCTCTAATGGCATGCCAAAGCTTCTAAAGAAAGAACAACAGGGCTTAATTCCATAATTATGTTCACTAGAGGTTCAAATAATGAAATCATCTATTTCTATAGATCTCCAAAAAGTCTTGGACAATCATTCTAAGGTTCAAGAAGTGGAAGATCACATTGAGCATCAACAACAAGTTCTCCAACTCTTAAAGGATAACTTCACTTTTGCGCAATATAAAATGAAACAACAAGCAGATCAACATCGCAACGAAAGAAGTTTTGATGTAGTTAACTAGGTATTTTATTGCTACAACCATACAAACAAACGTCCCTCAAGCAAGCTAAGAAGGATAATAAATTATCACCGAATTACTATGGTACTTACAAGGTGTTGCAAAATACTGGCACTATGGCATACAAATTGGAGCTTCACGCATCTCCCTGAGTGCACCTAGTTCTCCATGTTTCACGCTTAAAGAAGGTTATAGGTGACAAGATCCCAGTTCAAACAATATTGTCAAAATTGGACGCGGAAGGAAAAATCATATTCGAACTAGAAGTAGTCACGGAAACAAGAACCCGACAGCTATGAAATCGATCAAATTCAGAGTATCTCATAAAGTGGAATAACTTATCCATTGAAGATTCCACATGGGAGGATGAAAATTTTATACATAAGCATCCATAACTACTCAAGCGTTGAGGACAACACATTATTGAAGGAGAGGGGCATGTTAGGTCCCTATACTACTAGTGTAGCCTTTTATTGTTATCAGTGCAACCCCCTTTTTGTATTGTTGTGCCCATGTAGTCACCATATTGTTATTATTGTGCCCCATAGAAGCCCACTATTGTTATTGTTGTGCCCTTACAATAGTATTGTTATGTAGGCTTTGATTATATTGTGACCCCTTAGACTCCTATATATAGAGAGGAGGTCTTGTCATTTGTATCATCAAAGAATTGTTCATTTGTGTAATATAAAGGAGGTTTCCCTCTCGAAGAGGCTAATTTTGAAGTCATTGATCTATTTATTCTTCTATTTTGTGAGTTGATTGCATAACATAATGTTAGTGTAGGAGTGCACAAGTGGAGGAATGTTAGTGTTGGAACGTGTGAGTGTAAGAATGTGTCAATACAGGAATGCGTGAGTGCAAGAAAATGCGAGTGCAAGAACATGTGAGTGCAGGAACATGTGAGTGCAGGAACGCGAGTGCAAGAACACATGAGTGCAGGAACGCATGAGTGTAGGAATGCGTGAGTTCAGGAAGACATGAATGTGGGAATGCGTGAGTGTAAGCAACGTGAGTGAGGACTGAGCATGTAGCAGACTACACCAGCGTCACACAGAAGCTAAGTAGGGTTAGGTATGTATTGTATTGATGTGTTAAGGTTGAATTGATTCTAGCAGATGGTGTCCTAGGAGAGGACAATTTGGAAGTATGTTAGCAGCCAAGATGAAGGGTTTCCTTGGTGGTTGGATGCCCTAACTAGGAGCAGATGCTACAACAAGGATTGGTCACTCCTGGCCTGTTGGAGGGCAGCGTGAGAGTGGACCAAGTGTGGATAGTGGATTGGGTATTCATTGGAGGACAGTGTGATAGTGTCTAAGTTGGAGCCCGATATGTGGCATGGTGGTGGTAGCATCGTGTATTTCAGGCAGAGCGGTGATGGCTCGCAGTGGCTTCTATGGGCAGGGTGAGGAAAACGTGCAACTGATGTAGCAGTGGTTGTGCAACAATGGCTCATGGTGTGGAGTTGTGAGAAGCTGGGAAACGAAGTTGGTGGCGGGCTCTATCGAGTCATTGATCGATGACAGGGATAGAAAGGTTCGTAAGGTGATGACAACACTAGCAGCGACAATGAATGGTTGAGGAATGAGGTCGAGCTTAGCGGTTAGCTGCTGCAACAAGATGTCGAGATGCACAACGACAGTGGTGGTTATGGCAGAAAATGGTGTCTGGCGGCTTGTCAGCACCCTGTCTTAATGTGGAAGTTTATGCCCATGACAAACTGCTCTTTTAAATTAATTTAATTTTAATTTTAATTTTTTTAAATTAATGTCCGTGTATCATTTTCTATGTATATATTGACCCTTTTTGCTTATTTTTTGTTTTTTTTTTTTAATTATATATATATATATATAATTTTTTTTCTTATTATTATTATTATTATTTTAGGTTATATATATATATATATATATATATATTTGTTTTTTCTTTTAAATTTAATGGCGAAAGACCCAACAAAACAAAGAAGGGGAGAAACTCCCAAATTACGAGAGAAACACTTCAATTATACGACAACAAGGTTGATGGAATGTTGATGGCCACAGGCCTGAATCGGGGAACAAGCTTCATGTAGTGGTGAAGAGGCCAAAGGATCAAACTGCTCTCATACCAAATGAAACGAACAAAATTTGTTCTTCACATTAAATACTCCGGAAGACATGGAATATGTAGATCTCCATTGGGATACAAGAATATATATTAAATGTATGAATAAGATTGATGATACAATGAGAGTGAGGGGCCTGCTTATATACTAGGTAATGTCTCTTCATGGAAAGTCATGTCCCATTTAGACATGCCTCTTCAGCCTAATTACTAATTATCTAATAATTATTTATGATTATTATCATTTACATTATTTCTATATATTTTATTCATACAGAAATTCATGAAAATCATGATGAAGACAAAAGGAATATCAATTAAGATTTTAGAGACTCCAATGTGGGGTTTAAGAATGACCACATTGCAAATATAGATATGAGGAAGTTTGATGGCAAGGATCCGATAACTTAGATACTATAGAAGGAGCAATATTTTAATCTACATGATGTGTAACCCTCGCAAAAGGTACATATTGCATATTTATATTTAGAACCCAATCAACTTGTATGGTATAGATGGATTTGTTCTCGTAAACCACTTGTCACCTGGTGAAGTTTTATGGAGGAAATAACAACACATTATGAGGATACAAAGAGCAACACCTTCTTTAGCTAATTGATAAATATCAAACAAAATTGTTTAATGACGAAGCACATTGAGGACTTCCAAAAATTGAATATAAGGGTAAATGATATTCCAGAGGAGCATAGGATTGATGTCTTCATAGGGACTTTAAAGGATAAAATCCAACATGAGGTTCGTCTTTGGGAACTTGATTCATTGGAGAAGGCATTCAGGGTGGCAAGAAAAATTGAAAGCAAAACTATGGCAACAAGGAATCTTATCTCTCACAACTATAATGATGGAAGTGTTGTTTCTCGTAGCCTTCCATAACCTACAAGGTTTACACCACAACAATTGGAAGAAAAAAGACCAAAGGTGCTTTGTTACACTTGTGATAGAAAATACACTAAAGGTCATAAGTGTGCTAAGCAGAAATTAATTTACATAGATTGGGAAGAGGAGGAAGAAAAGGAACATGAAACATCAAAATAAGAGGATATACACCAGGAACCAACCCTAAAGAAAGAAAAAATGAATCCGACCATATCTTGTAATGCATTGACAGGAATTATCACTCCTCAAACTCTCAATATACAAGGACATATAGAGAAGATAAAGGTAATAATGTTGATTGATTCAGGTAGTACCCATAATTTTATTCATTGTAAGATAGCCAAGGAATTGAATTCAACACGAGAGTGTCAAGTGATGGTTGAAAATGGAGGAACCATAAATTGCTCTGGAAAGTGCCATAATATCAAGCTATCCATGGGAGAATATGTATTGAATATTCCAATGTTTTCCATTCCAATGGGTGGTGTTGATGTTGTACTAGGAGTCTAATGGTTACAATCTTTAGGTACGACAACTTTTAATTTTCAAAAAAAATTCTTGAATTTTTTTTGGGAAGGAAATGAAGTTGAATTAAGGGGTATGATAGGGAAACCACGAAAGATGATAAGCTCTAATGGCATGCCAAAGCTTCTAAAGAAAGAACAACAGGGCTTAATTCCATAATTATGTTCACTAGAGGTTCAAATAATGAAATCATCTATTTCTATAGATCTCCAAAAAGTCTTGGACAATCATTCTAAGGTTCAAGAAGTGGAAGATCACATTGAGCATCAACAACAAGTTCTCCAAATCTTAAAGGATAACTTCACTTTGGCACAATATAAAATGAAACAACAAGCAGATCAACATCGCAACGAAAGAAGTTTTGATGTAGTTAACTAGGTATTTTATTGCTACAACCATACAAACAAACGTCCCTCAAGCAAGCTAAGAAGGATAATAAATTATCACCGAATTACTATGGTACTTACAGGGTGTTGCAAAATACTGGCACTATGGCATACAAATTGGAGCTTCACGCATCTCCCTGAGTGCACCTAGTTCTCCATGTTTCACGCTTAAACAAGGTTATAGGTGACAAGATCCCAGTTCAAACAATATTGTCAAAATTGGACGCGGAAGGAAAAATCATATTCGAACTAGAAGTAGTCACGGAAACAAGAACCCGACAGCTATGAAATCGATCAAATTCAGAGTATCTCATAAAGTGGAATAACTTATCCATTGAAGATTCCACATGGGAGGATGAAAATTTTATACATAAGCATCCATAACTACTTAAGCGTTGAGGACAACACATTTTTGAAGGAGAGGGGCATGTTAGGTCCCTATACTACTAGTGTAGCCCTTTATTGTTATCAGTGCAACCCCCTTTTTGTATTGTTGTGCCCATGTAGTCCCCATATTGTTATTATTGTGCCCCATAGAAGCCCACTATTGTTATTGTTGTGCCCTTACAATAGTATTGTTATGTAGGCTTTGATTATATTGTGACCCCTTAGACTCCTATATATAGAGAGGAGGTCTTGTCATTTGTATCATCAAAGAATTGTTCATTTGTGTAATATAAAGGAGGTTTCCCTCTCGAAGAGGCTAATTTTGAAGTCATTGATCTATTTATTCTTCTATTTTGTGAGTTGATTGCATAACATAATGTTAGTGTAGGAGTGCACAAGTGGAGGAATGTTAGTGTAGGAACGTGTGAGTGTAAGAATGTGTCAATACAGGAATGCGTGAGTGCAAGAAAATGCGAGTGCAAGAACATGTGAGTGCAGGAACACGTGAGTGCAGGAACGCGAGTGCAAGAACACATGAGTGCAGGAACGCATGAGTGTAGGAATGTGTGAGTTCAGGAAGACATGAATGTGGGAATGCGTGAGTGCAAGCAACGTGAGTGAGGACTGAGCATGTAACAGACTACACCAGGGTCACACAGAAGCTAAGTAGGGCTAGGTATGTATTGTATTGATGTGTTAAGGTTGAATTGATTCTAGCGGATGGTGTCCTAGGAGAGGACAGTTTGGAAGTATGTTAGCAGCCAAGATGAAGGGTTTCCTTGGTGGTTGGATGCCCTAACCAGGAGCAGATGCTACAACAAGGATTGGTCACTCCTGGCCTGTTGGAGGGTAGCGTGAGAGTGGACCAAGTGTGGATAGTGGATTGGGTATTCATTGGAGGACAGTGTGATAGTGTCTAAGTTGGAGCCCGTTGTGCACCATCTTCATGGACTTGGGTGGTTACTATAGTGGCAGTTGTTGAGATCATGGGTCTAATCATTTAGGAGAAATTTTTGCAACCCTAGACTTTTGTGTGGAGAAGGAATTGTACAATAGATGATGGGCTATCCTCCTAATCCGTGTTCATTGTGGGGGATGGACATATTGTAGTGATAGGTGGCAACACTCAATGCCCTATGATGGTCTTCATTGGAGTAGCACAGGAAGACCACAATGGGTTGAAGTACTTGATTAGGTGAGGAGAATCAATGGGAAGATTGAGAGTTTTTCACAAGTGGAGTTGTGAACAATTCCATAAGAGTCTCAATGTGTTGATCGACGAACGATCAACTAGTGAGAAGATTGGATAGTTGAGGTTCAGAGGTTAGATGGACTTAGATCATTGATAGAGGTAGTGCTGCAGGTTGGGAGACGACGAACCGGGCAATTATAGAGTACGATCGAGAGGAGCTGAGAGAGTTGAATACATCATCCAGATGGTCAGAGTAACTTGTTGAGGGTAGATTGGTTGTCAATGGACTGATGGCCATTATCCCTAGTATGAGAGCCCTAAACTATTGTATTATATGCTGATTAACATAACGAAGTTGGGTTGAAAATAGTAAAAAGTTGTCCATATTTTGTGCATCGGTAGATTTACTGTTGTTTATATTCCATTGTGCAAAGTAGTATCGTTGTGATTCTTGGTTTGGTAGCGTCAAAGATTTTAAGACTCTATCCTAGACCCAAGGTCGTGGAAAAACAACAATTATTTGGAAGATAGGGTGTAACATCCTAGGATGAGCCTTATGTGTGATGTACATGTCATGTTTAGGTTGGTGAGTCGAGGAATACTTTGGGGCCATTTTTGCCATGTACATATGTGTTTTAGGCTAGTATGCCAATATTTATATGTTTTAGGGCCAGAGAGCCAAGTTTTATAAATGTGAAATCACATGCATATTAATAACATACACCATTGTTACAAGCCAATTCAAAAAACAGAGTATGGATGGATAATATTCCATGAGTGTGAAAGGAGGATAAGGGATGAGTGATGAACGACTTAACCCTAGGTGGCCATGGTATTGTTAAAATAAGCCAAGTTAAAAGTGCACATGTTTTTATCCTACATCCATAAAGTGACTTGGGGGAGTGTAATGTTTCAAAAGAGGGATATGTACATAAAAGTGAGGGTGTTAAGGTTATTAGGCACTGGCATAACATCATTCATACTAGGTGAAGGATGATGGAACTCACGGGAAGGGATGCAAGGATAACCCCATGACATGATTGAATGTAATAAAGTCATAGGGGATTTGGAGAAAAGGGATGGTTTCCCCAGTTTGAGGTAAGAAAGTTACCTGGTAACCCTTGAAGGCAGTTGGAACTCCTGGAAAACTAAAGAGCTTTGAAAAATCCCTAGTTGGCTAAATTGGACACCTTGGGGGGGTAGTCGCATAGCCCGATAGACTGCAGATATTAATAAGGAGGTGCACTAGTTAGCTTATGGGGTTGATGGGGGATGTGAGATTGTTGGTAGGAGGCTATTGCATTCAGTATCTTGGCCTGATTATGTTTGGTATTGGTATGTACCTAAGTCGAGGCCCTAACTCAGGGGAGACCCAGTGCTAATAAATTATGAATAATGTGGTCTATGATTGGGTGGAAAGTCTAATATGATTTCCAATTTAATTAATCATGTATTTTCATGTGTTGCATATTAATAAAAGTTTAATGGTGTCATTTATGTGACTATATTCAGGTATATGAGATTATTACATAATATAATGCACTATAGAAGCGTAATAAACCACATGAAACAAATTAAAGTAAAAGTTCCAAAACATCATATTACAGAGGTAGTGATATGCCTCGATAGGTGACCCAGTGCATTACAAAGTGGTATCAAATTCCAAGTTACGGTACTTAGGCCATATGGATCCAACTTTGCTTATAGAGAGATCACGGGTTGCATGGCAATTGGTTGATAAAATTTCAAAAATAATGGAGATGGACAAAATTCTCAATTCAAGATGAAATTTAGAGGATGAGTTCCACAAAGAATGATAGAAGTAAAAGTTGGGTTGGTAGTTATTGGATTAGAATCAATGAAATTCGAGTTGGCACTTATAGTATCAGAATCAATGAAAGTTGAGTTGACGGTTATAGGATCATAATCAGTGAAGCGATGGGTTGATTATGGCAGTGGAGCTGCATTTTTCTTGAAAATGGAAATTCTATAAAGTAAAATTTATTGACAGGAAAATACAAAAAAAAATCCATGTTGTGGCATCATTAGTGAGGTGTCGATGCCTAGTGAGAGCATCAAGTGGTGGTTGAGTTGGCATGTGGAGGAGGATAAGTGGCATGATTGAATGCCATCGAAATTCGATGTGTTGTTAAAACCCCTTACTCTTTTAAATTTTACATTAATATAAGCCATTGATCTACCTGGAAATCAAACATTAGATCCATAAAAAAGTAGCTTTATGTAAATTTGTGCATATGTTGGGAATTTGATATGAATCAGGGCAATTAAATTAGTCAGATTATGGTCATTAAATCCATAAAGGTGCAACTTAATTTTCACTTCCGTGCATGTTGAAATATGACTTGGGATATAGATCATTGGATGGGATTTGATCGTAGCAATTTAATTTATCATGAGTGCAACTTATTGTTAACTAATGCACACTTTGAAACCCGATATGGATCTAGGATGTCAAATTGGGGCAATTCTAGTTGTCAAATCTATCAAAAGTGCATCTCTCCATAAATTATTGTGTAGGTTGAAACCCGATTTGAAGTGTGGACCATTGTTATACTCCAAGATCACTCGTTATATTTGTAAGTGTGCAAGTTGCACACCATGTAAAGAAGTGGGGAATTGACCTAATTTTCTTTTTGTAGCCAATAAAACAATGCCACATGGAAATGTGGATGATGAAGTGGAACCATTCCATATTAGCAGAGTTTAAAGGTTCCATGTGAACCATGGGGTATGGGCTTTGGGGGGGACTAAAAGGCAGAATAAGTAGTTGCATGTGTGCCAAGTATTTAAGGGAGGGCATGCAAACTCAGTTTGTGTCCAATGATAACTAAGGCATATATGAGGATATGCGTGTGTATGTGTGTATACACTTAAAAAATTAAGGAAAAAGCACACAAAGACTATCTTTATAATGGTATAATAGTTATAAAGTAGAGTTACGGGTTGTTTTAATTGGTTTAGAGTACTAATAACAAAAAAAATTAGTATTTTTTTGGAAATTTTCACTGACTTTTTTAGTTATCCACTTTTAGGGTATTTTTTAGGCCCTAAATAACGTTTTTGGGTAGCAAAAACTCAGGAAAACTATGTGTACTTGTTGTAGTAGCTGCAACACCCTCCAATATTTTGGCTTGCATCCAAATATCAGAGCCTTCCTTGGTTTTTCCTTCGATGGTTGCAAACACTTAAGCTCACCCCATGAGCTCTTGTGAAGTCTTTTCACCTTTTTTTGCTTGTTTGACCAACGATTGTCTTTCAACATGTTGATTGCTTTGCCATGCTTGTCATCTAATTTTGGTGAGTTTGAAGGTTTGTCTTTATGTGTTTGGGTTGTCTTCGCTATGTAAACATCCGTCGTACTCACACACAAAGTTGTAAATAATGTCGCGCAAGTGTTGTCATGGTCACCCGTAGGTCTATCACAAGTGTCGCACTTGTCTCTCTCAAATTGAAGACAATCTCACTAAGGGCATGTTTTGTCCTGTTTTCATGGTGTTATATGTTGTCTTATCATCGAGTATGCTAAGTGTATGTTCACAATGTTAATCTGCACAAGTTTGCTTGCTTTTGACACTTAGCCATTTTCCTGAATATATGCCCAAATGGACAACCCTCTTCCATTGGACCCCGATAGAGATGCACTGCACAGTCTCAACCCTTAGTGACTCTGCTTTGCTACTAAGAATTGCATAGTGCTTGAGGCTATCCTCCAGGTCAGTTGCACTATGCAATCCTTGAGATGAGTAGCTTGTATGCCTCCCAGAATTGCGTAGAAACTGCCTCCATTTCTAACTGAACTGTGCATTTCTCAAGCACAGTCATCAACCCTCCTCCTTGCATACTAGGAGCTTGCACTACTTTGAGATCCGGGTCTGCAATGTTCCCAAAAATTGCGCAGACATGTCCAACTGGTCATCTGTTTCCTTGCTCTACATTTTTCCCAAAAATTGCGTTGAATTTCCCTGATGACCCTTGCTGCCTTGCTCTACCCTGCCTCTAGAAATTGTGCACACATGTATGGAAGTTCCCCTATTGACTTTCTCGCTTTTTTCCTAGAAATTGCACAGTCATGACCAACAGTCCGTCTGCAGCACTGCTCTGTCTACCCTCTAAAAAACTGCGTAGAAGTTGTCCCCCTTCAAGGTCCCGCCTTGTAGCTGACACTGGTGACTCTCACTACGCAATCCTCCTCCCAGTGATCACTGCGCAGTTTCTCCCGATAGTGCAGGTTGTCCTCCTGGAATACCTCATTCTAGCCTGAGCTGCGCTTTGCACTGTCTCAATGAGTTGTCCTCCCTCCCTGTCACCCGGAATACGAGAACAATGCATCATGCTAGACTAGGAGGTTTTGGATTTGATGTCGTTCTGTGATGAGTGAATTGCAGGAATAGGTGCACTGGTAGATCATGGCGAGACGACGAACATGATGAAGAAGGAGCGCAAATGCTAGAAGACTTGCTCGTAGATGGACGGGCATACCAAGCATACTAAGCAACAAGTGAAAGGGAACGCATGCATTGAACCATCAAGCAAGACCAAGACCATCGAAGACCCCACAACACTATGCCATGTGGAGGAGAATACAAAGCACGCCAAGAGTACATACATCATTCAGAAATGAAACAACTCAACATGGACACCACAGTCAGCCAATACATGTTAGCAGTGTCATGAGCTGTCTCAGCCACATCACCATTATATGTTATATCCATTGTAACTGAATGTAAAGTGAAGTAAAGTCCAATGGACTCACACGGAAGTCGAAGAGTCATATTAGTGGAAAAGTTATGGGAAGTTAAACAATCACGAGGGTAGTCTAAGAGTCACAAGGGTCAAGCATCACCCTTGGCTATATATACCCCTCCCATTGTATGGGCACATGACTTTTCACCTTGGCTCCTACCACATAGCCTTGAGAGTCTGTAGTTTGTTCTTTGAGGAGTGAGGAGTGGCTCCAATGTCCCACTACTGGGACTAGGGATGTATGGTGTACATATGTGTTTTGGGTCTTTTGCTTAATTCATAAGCCTGCCAAGGCCAACACGTTTTCATGCATTTTTAGTAGATGTTTGTAAGACTACTCTTTAAACATTTGTAACACATGTTTTCTTAACCTGTACTAAGATAGTTGAATTGCTTTGGTTGTTTTAGTACTTACATTATTGAAGATGTGTTGTATTGTTTATCACCACTGTCTCATCCATGTGAATTACTCTGCGGGATACTAGCCAAACCACCTTTTTGTATTGGCTATCACCATTGTCAGATCCTTGTGGACTACTCTGTGGGATACTCGACAAACCATCTTTGTTTTCTTGTTATATCGACTGTCCCATCTGTGTGGACTACTCTGTTGGGTGGTGTACGTGTTATCCCCTTCACCTCGGTTTTAACGACAGTTGCATCCGTTGTGGACTATTTCGCTAGATGCTGGACAAACCCTTTCAGGTTCGTGTGTGTCTCTTCCTGGGTGGTACTACCACCTCTCATTTAGAGGCTCACATTACTCTCTCCCTTTGTAGTAAGAGAACCTTGACATAGTTACATTACACACTCACCAGGCACACATACCTTAATGTTTGAAGATACCAGCGTAACAATCTCATGTGATGATAGCTAGAGTTAAGGAATATCTATAAGTATATGGTAACTAGGCCTTCATATCATATGGGAATCCTACACCAAACGGTGTGAGGTATAGTTGGGACTTCATATCAGGGAGATCCCCTTTGTTGGCAGGTCTAGCATCGTCAAAAAAATGGCACTAGAAGGAGGGCCATATGACAGGCTATTCTAACAGAGTCTAGTTTGAATCTCTTATTTTAAAAATGGCTCTTCCTGACATCCTAATCCCAGGATGTATTTCTATAAAGCCCGAATGTACCATCCCTGCAGAAGTTATTCATGACCTGTCCAAGTTGAAGTTTAGTGGTGAGGGTGAACCATCTTTTTGTGCACATGTGAGTCAATTGATCACTTTTTGCAAGTGTCACGGAATAAAGTCTAGAGATATCTGGCTTGTATTACTCACCCTCACATTCGAAGGTCGTGCTCAACGCTGGTGTGACACTTACCCTTTTCCTCTATCAATTCATTTGGTTAGCTTGTCGAAATGATGACTAAAACGTTTGATGAGTATAGCCACTGGGATTTTTGTGAAAAAATTTGTCGTTTAAGTATGGAGCCTGACAAATCAATTGAGGACTTTGTTGATAGCTTCCTTTACCTCTATTACAAAATTCATGAACAACTTGTGAAATTTGACTTCTTGATGGAGAGTTTAAGCGCTTGGTTCATATTTCTCAATACGATGAGCCTCCTATTTTCTCTTCCTCCCCAACTCTTGCGGATCATGAGGCACCTCAGATTGCAAAGGAGGAGCCCAACACCCCATTTGTTCCTTGTCCTCCTCCTTTTCCGGTCCTGATGTGGGTGCCCCCTTGTGGTGATTGCAAAGTTGAGAAATCTGCACAACATGTCCCCAACCCATCTTCTCATCTGTCTCCTACTTCTATGGAGGAAGTTCCAGAATGGCTCAGGAAGCCTATAACGAAGACTCACTCCTCCATTCCGCAAGAGGATGTCACCGTTCATAACTCAAGTCTTGAATTTGATCTGCATCTCTTCCATCCTCCATCATCTACAAGCCATGACTCCTTGTACCATGACTCGCTTGATCAACCCACTTCACCAACCAGTTGTTCGCATTCTCTTGATTCTCAAGCTGTTGGCTCAAATTGCGATCGGGCGCAAGGTAGTCACATCACACAGGTAGAGGAGTAGAAATTGTGAGGACACTATCAATCTTCCCTCTCCGATTTCAAATTACATGCATCAAAACAATTAGCATCCATTCTTGAATGATTCTCAATATGCCAATCTCAATGGAACATCTTGTACAATTAATTCTTTCGATCAACCCCCAGTCTTGGGCAGTCATCACTCCCATAATTCCATATGTTGTGACGAATTCCCAAGCACATCATGTGATCTTTCGTTTTATCATGAAGACTCTAAACTTGATCTAGAATGTGCTCTGGTCAAAGAAGACATTCATATAGAAACTTCCTCTTCACCTCACTTGCCCGCATGTCCTACCATTCACATCTCATCCACATGCGTCAGAGATACTCCGTGTTCTCTTACCTCTTCATCCGATGAGTTATCTCCTCAATTGAGACAAGGTATTGAGGTTTTCAATGATGAAGTTGAAAAGAGTTTAATCATAGAGCATACTTCCCATTCCCGTCATCTCTTCTCTTGCATGAAGACAACTCTTCAAGTCAGCTTGTTGAAGTTGAAAAATCTAGTGCAACCTGTGATAGAGATGGCTTCCATCTTGAGAGCAATTTTGAAATCAGCAACAACAACCATCCTCAAGCCATGCATGATCTGGTTCAAGCTTCAAAATATGATTCTACAATTCTGGAAAGTTCTGGGACGTGCTAGGGAGTCGAGGCACTTCAACATCTGTTGATGGTTATGTTAGGACCTTGTGACTCTAGTAAGCCCCCAAAACCCAATCAGATTTAGTTTCTCATGCACAATCCATCTATTTGCATGGTTGCACTTGATGTGAATTCATGTGTAAAAAATGTTTGGTGTTCCGGATGTGATCTCTCAAATTTTCAAATTTTCACTTATGACCAAACTCACAAATCTGTCACAATGCATCCATCTTCATGCACGTATCTTGCATCAAACTCGGGATTGGAGTGTCCATCCCTCATGAAATCATGGAATTATGAAGTTGATCATCTCAAATATTGTCTTTGCCTGCGATCATACTTATCAAATTTTCCCTTTCATGATAAGCTCCTTGGTCTTCTTGCAATCCTTGTACTACAAATTTGTTCGCTCATCACACCAGAAATCTTTTTGGGTGATGGTGAACGCACAATCTATCACAAAAATCAAGTTTCTCTTCATTCGCCACGCCCCAACTCATTTCATGCGTTCACAGTGCTGGCATCCCTTTTACATTCCTGTGATGACCATGGTGCCTGTGGAATTTTTCATTAGTTAAAGGAAGGTGGTCCGTCATGTATAGCTCATAGCGAACTTGGTTCCATTGTTTAGAGGATTCACAAGATTGTTCAAATGAATTTTTCTTTTTTCATTTCAGACTGGGAATTTGACGTCTCAACCAACTCATATGATCATTCCTCTATCTTGGGTGACTGTCACTTGGCTTATCATTTTCCCATCAGCACATCCAATAACAGTTGCTTAGTGCTCTCTGATCTTCATTGTTTAGCATCTTTCTCCTTAGATTTCTGTCAAGTAGGTGAGGCACTTCATCCTGCGCTAATGGTTATGGCAGGTCCTCACTGTCTTAGCATGTATGTTGAGAATGTTCAGATTTATTTTTTCTTACAAGATTCCCATTGTGATCTTGTCTGTCAAATAAAATATTCATCCTTTCACAAATCATGAGTCTGTCCAAATAACCATCATGAATTTTATGATCCAATCGCTTAACGGCTAGAACAATCTTACTTGGCAAGCCATGTTGCAGGTAACAAGCTTCAATCCTTCCTCGCGCTTACTAAGAAGCTCGGTGCAGATGAAGAGGTAAGCATGTGTATTTGGTGGTTGTGGCAGATATTTCTACCCATAGGTAAGACCTTCCTTTCTGTGTGCAACTTGTTTAAGTTTTTGCATATTTTGTTGCACACTACTTTTTATCTATTTTAATCGTTTGTATCTTTATGGGTGCAGGTTGGGAGCGACTATGGTGGCTTCACTGGAAATTTCATTTCATGTAACCCTGACCGTTTAACTATTAGGATAGGAGTAGGATTAGATGCATCTTAGATTTCTCTTCCTTGCATTCATCTTGCACTCGTAGTCTATCATGGTTTTCTTATTCTGGTTTTACATCCTATTTGCTTTAGTCATTTTGCTTTCTTATCTTATGGTTTTGTTTCCTTGTTGTATACTCCTTTCCTCTCATCTTATTTTTCCCTTTCGTGTTGAGTTTTCCTTTTGTTTTCGCTACGCGAATAAGTGTTATGCCTGCACTGTGTTCTGGTTTCTAAATGGGTATGTGGCTGAAGTTCAAAGAGTCTTGTGACACTGCAGTGCTTGTCCAATTCTCTATCTGTCTTATTTGTTCTTGGTTGTAACTTCTAGCCAATGAAGTCTTGACGGAAAATACGATTCGTCTGTAAGGAAAGTATTGGCCAAACCATGAACTCATGTCCAATATGGGAAACCCCATGCTTATACTCAGTGTTCTGCTTGGTGTGTTCAAGCTTATCCGACTAGTAGAAACAAAGAAGGGGAAAATCTAAACGAGTAAACCTGAATCATAGGTCTTTGATGCTTCTCTGAAGGAAAAACCTCTTCTTCTATTAATAATTTGGGATCCCTCTTTTGACCCAAAAATAAATAAGTGCTTATGCACAGTCCTCTTTCAAAAAAATAACAAAGGAGAAAGAAAAGAAAGGCTTCCTGCGCAGAGAGGTGAATCAAGCAACTCCACCAGGGTACTATCCATGCTCGTTGGTAGTGGAGCAATGTTTTTGTTCCTACGTGACTCCTTCGAGGTACTGTCCAAGCATGCTGGTAGCAGAGCAACGCCATTGATGAAAACTTATACTCTGAAAATCTTAAGCTCGCGAGCCAAACTACCTTTCCTGATTTTGAAACACTGTGATCTCGCTGAATATTTTTCTTTGTGTTCAATTGAGTTGGTAAAAGGTGAATCGTTTCTGTCCACAGGGTAAGTGGGGAAGCCAAAGTGATCTACACAATGAATCAATACTTCCCAAAAGGTCGAGGCCCTGCGCTGAAAATGAACCAAAACAGAGAAGCTGGTATTCAACTAGTGTGTCGCCAAGTGTTATAGCGATTGCAACAGCCTCCAAAATTTTGTCTTGCATCCAAATTTTGGAGCCTTCCTTGGTTTTTCCTTTGATGGTTGCAAACACTCGAGCTCACCCCATGAGCTCTTGTGAATTCTTTTCATCTTTTTTCTTGTTTGACCAGCGGTTGTCTTTTAGCATGTTGATTGCTTTGTCATGCTTGTGATCTAATTCTGGTGAGTTTGAAGGTTGTATTTGTGTGTATGGGTTGTCTTCACTATGTAAACATCTGTCATAATCACACACAAAGTTGTAAACAATTTCACGCAAGTGTCGTCACGGTCACCCATAGGTCTATTGCAAGTGTCGCACTTGTCGCTCTCAACTCCAAGACAGTCTCACTAAGGGCATGTTTTCTCTTGTTGTCATGGTGGTCTATGTTGTCTCATCATTGAGTATGCTAAATGTATGTTCACAATGTCAGTCTGCATAAATTTGCTTGCTTTCGACACAACCATTTTCTTGAAAATCTACTCGATCGGAAAACCCTCTTCCGTTGGATCCCGGCTGAGCTGCATTGCACAGTCTCAGCCCTTCACTGCTCTGTTGCCCGAAACTACACAATTCTTGAGGTTGTCCTCTAGGTCAGCTACACTGTGCAATCCCAAAGGTGAGAAGCCTGCCTACCTCCTAGAATTGCGTAGAAACTTCCTCGCTTTCTAACTGAGCTACACATTTCTCAAGCACTTCCTCCCTTTCTAATTGAGCTACACATTTCTCAAGCACATTCATCAACCCTCCATCTTGCCTACTTGGAGCCTGCACTGCTCTGAGACCCGAGTCTGCATTATTCCCCAAAATTGCGCAGACATGCCCAGCTGGTCATCTATTGCCTTGCTCTACACTATTCCCAAAAATTGCGCAGAGCTACCCATATGACCCTTGCTACCTTGATCTTCCCTGCCTCTAGAAATTGTGTACACATGTCTGGCAGTTCCCCTGCTAAGTGTCCTGCACTATTCCCAAAAATTGCGCAGTCATGATCAACAGTCTCTCTCTACAACACTTTTTTGTCTTCCCTCTTAAAAACCGTGCAAAAGTTGCCCTCTTCAAGGTCCTACCTTGCAGCTGACACTAGTGACTCTCACTGCACAATCCTGCCTCCTAGTGATCACTGTACAGTTTCTCCCGACAGTTTAGGTTGTCCTCCTAGAATGCCTCATTCCAGCCCGAGTTGCACTATGGGTTGTCTCAGTGAGTTGTCCTCCCTCCTTGTCACCTGGAACACGCGAATAATGCATCATCCTAGACTAGGAGATTTTGTATTTGATGTCATCCCATCGAATTATAGTAACAGGTGTGCCGGTAGATCATGGTGAGATGATGAACGAGATGAAGAAGGAGTGCACATGCTAGAAGACTTGCCTACAGCTGGATGACCATACCAAGCATACCAAGAAACAAACAAAAGGGAATGCATGCATTGAACCATCAAGCAAGACCAAGACCATCGAAGACCCCGCAACACTATGCCATGCAGAGGAGAATACAAAAGCACACCAACAATACATCCATCACTCAGCAGCGCATCAACTTGGCATGGACACCACAGTCAGCTAGTACATGTCAGCAGTGTCATGTCAAGTTGTGTCATGAGCAGTTTCAGCCACATCACCATTATGGGCCATATCCATTGTAACTGAATGTAATGTAAAGTGAAGTCCAATGGAAGCACATAGAAGTCGAAGAGTCATGTCAGTTAAAAATTCATGGGAATTTGAACAGTCACAAGGGTAGTCCAAGAGTCACAAGGGTCAAGCATCACTCTTGGCTATATATACCCCTCCCATTGTATGAGCACATGAATTTTCACCTTGGCTCCTCCCACATAGCCTTGAGAGTCTGTAGTCTGTTATTTGAGGAGTGAGGAGTGGCTCTAATGTCCCACTACTGGGACTAGTGATGTATGGTGTACATATGTGCCTTGGGACTTTTTCTTAATTCAAAACCATGTTAAGGCCGACACATTTTCACACATGTTTTGTAGATGTTTGTAAGACTACTCTTTAAACATTTGTAATGCATGTTTTCTTAACCTGTACTAAGATAGTTGAACTGCTTTGGTTGTTTTAGTACTTACATTGTTGAAGATGTGTTGTATTGTTTATCATCGTTATCTCATCCTTGTGGACTACTCCGCGGGATACTAGATAGACCAACTTTGTGTATTGGCTATCACTGTTGTCACATCATTGTGGACTACTCTGCGGGATACTCAACAAACCATATTTTTTTTGGTTATATCGACCGTCACATCTGCGTGGACTACTCTGCTGGGTGGTGTACTTGTTGTCCCCTTCACATCAGTTTTAATGACTGTTGCATCCATTGTGGACTATTCTGCTGGATGATGGATATACCCTTTCTGGTTTGTGTGTGTCTCTTCCCCAGTGGTACTACTACCTCTTATTTAGAAGCTCACTTTACTATCCCCCTTTATAGTAAGAGAACCTTGACACCATTACATTATGCACTCATCAGACACACGTACCTTGTTGTTTGAAGATACCAGCATAACACTCTCATGTGCTGACAGCTAGAGCCAAGGCAAATATCTAAGTATATGGAAACCATGCCTTCATACCAGATGGGAATCCTACACCAGACGGTGTGAGGTCTAGTTGGGAATTCATATCGGGGAGATACCCTTTGTTGGTGGGTCCAACATCATCAACAATACTAAATAGTGTTTTCAACTTAAATGAAATATCTTAGAGATAACTTTCTAGTGACATATTACAACTACAAAACCAAGTCAATGTGAGGGAGTTATGACTAAAATAGCATAAGGAGCAAATAAAGTATAAGTTCATTTCTAGGAGATTCAACTATGTACCTAGAGCTCAAATTAGGACACATAAACAATTAATAGAAAAATATTGGGAAATAGAACACAATCATGGAGCTAGTGTTGAAATATATATATATATTATTTTTCTTCGCTCTGCATCATTTGAACCCTGTGCACAGCCTCCTCCCTTGGATTTGGGGGCCTCATGCTCCTAGAGGGCTCTGCCCTACTCCAGTTCTATCGATGATCCCTCCAGAGCCTCCTCCGAATGGTGACTTGGTCCCGATTAACTCCTCAGAACCTTTAGCATAGCAAGATGAAAACGCAACAACTTTTGCTTCTCTGCTCTCCTCCATTGGACCTTCTTGTCCGAGACCTTCAATCTCTAAGTTTATGAAGAAAATAGAATGCATTCCTGAAATAATCCTTCTGCCTTGCCTTCCTCGTCATGCTGCACTTTCTCTCTTACAGCGAGGCCTGATCGGACAGTTCACTGGCATTTGGTCATCTCCCCGCTCAGTTTTTAAGTGGGTAGAAATATAATGCGCCTCCTTCATCAATGGGAAAATCTCAATAAGGTTTTGTGGCAGAGGTTACTACACATTTCACTTTGAAACAAAAGAAGATAGAGATCTTATCTTCAGAAATGGCCCATACTTCATGGACACAAGGGGCCTTTATCTAAACAGGTGGACTCCAGATTTTGACCCTGAGATGGATGCGTCAAATGCAGTGCTAGTATGGGTGAGGCTTCCTCATCTCCCACTTCATTGCTGGGGAGACGAATCAGTTAAAACAATAGCAAATGCAATGGGAAAATATATTGAGAGAAGTGAACCAAAGGAGAATATGCATGCATGCGCAAGAATATATGTGGAAGTTGACCTAGGAAAAGGTCTATCAGAAGTAGTCAAGATCAAGGTAGACATATGGGTGCACATTCAATAGCTTGGCTATGAACAAATACCATTCAAATGCAAGGTATGTCACAAATACAGTCTTTTTTCTAATAGATGCTCTAAAAAACAAGAAAGTGAAGAAACAGAAACTCAGGACCCAAAATGGGATCAAGTAAAGAAAAAAAAGATAGCAAACAAATATTCCATTCAACCCTCTCCAACCTCCCATCTTCCTTCTCATATCTATAATTCCCTACTTAATCTTATCAAGCAAATTTTACTAGTGTTTAAATTACCTTAAAATATTGACTTATAATTATCAAGAAATATTGGTACATACCTACATTGGTGAAACTGTAAATTTATTACTGATATAAATTGTTATTATTCAATTCCCAACTTGCCTCCTCAAATTTAAATTTTGATAGGATATGGTCTCCTTCCATTTATTCCAATTTAAATATCCATATCCCCAAAATGTCCTCTCAAATTTACTTGGGAGAAGGCATGGTCCTCTCCAATTAATTACCAAATTATATATTCATATCTCATCCCCAAAATGTCCTCTCAAATTTACATGGGAGAAGACAAGTGAAATGTAAGGATGAGGGGGTAGTTATGACATTAATGATAGGTGGTTGAGGTGGAGAAGAGAAGGGGGCATAAAAGGGGAAGGATGATGGGAGGGGAGGGGGATCCTTGGTCTTGGTTTTGGTTGTGGTTTTGGAGGATTTTGTTTTGAGAGGAAGGTGGAGAAAAGAGAAGGGAGAGGAGAGTATTTGTTTAACTTGGACACGCTACATCTGGTTGGACTTGGGCTCGGAGGGCTAAGGAATTTGTGGAGGTTTCCTGGGCTAGGAAATACTTCCTGGTTGGCTGGGAGGTAAATCTAGTCGGTAGTCAAGAGGAGCAT
Source organism: Pinus tabuliformis (assembly GCA_031772625.1). Taxonomy (NCBI): domain Eukaryota; kingdom Viridiplantae; phylum Streptophyta; class Pinopsida; order Pinales; family Pinaceae; genus Pinus; species Pinus tabuliformis. The sequence continues at coordinate 467,779,894 of CM062810.1, forward strand.
CCCAACAGGATCAGGAGCTCAGGGGCATCTCAACTAGGCTATTGGAATGAGTATTCCTTTATTTATATATTACTCATGTAAGTGATTGAAATGAAATGCTCACTTATTTAATTATGGGAAATAAATTTTAATGGTAAATTATCATCGATTAAATGTTTAGTTAGAAATAAGTTATTTCTAGTTTTTATTGTATTTAAATTAGAGAAATTTAGTTTTGTTAGAGGACCCAAGGATGGAGCCTCACACGTGGTATCAGAGCCAGGTTTCAACTCTTCGGGACTTTATAGGCCCTATGCACTTGTTTTAGCATACTAAAATTTGTGGCCAACCTCAGTCCCATTGTTGTAGTCTACCACATGTAGAAATTAATTCTTTGTATGAGTTTAATGTGGGCTCATAACCAAACCCTTTTCATTTCTCTCAAAATGGTAAAAGCTTCTTCAGCCCTAAGATGCCTACTGTACATAGCAAGTAAAATGATGTAAGTATTGTTATCGGGAGCCAATCCAACTGCTTGCATGCCTTGATATAGTTCAATCACTTTCTTTGAATTCCATGTGTCCATATAAAAACATAAGATTGAGTTGTGGATGCTGACATAAATCTTGAAACCAAATGCTTTCATCTCATTGATAATCAATCCAACATCTCTAACCCACCCTCTTTTAGAAAGGAAATCAATAAGCCTTCTGTAAAGTTGCATATTGGGAAGATAACCTTCAGCTTTCATATCATGATAAATCCTTTTAACCTCAGAAACATTCCCAACTTTGGCAAATGAATTAAGCATCAGTAGAACAATGCTTTTGCTTATCCTGAATCCCATCTGTTGCATTTCCTCGACAAGGTCTTGCAAGTGGTCCAGTCTTTTAGAATTGATAAAAACTTGCATGAGACCATTGATGGTCTTTGTGGTTGGAAGCAAGCCAACTCTTAACATCTCATCAAATGCAGCCCTAGCTTGCTCATAACAACCACTCTGAGCATATGCATATATCAGTGCATTCAGACCTTCCCATCGAGTGGCAGATTTAGAAAGTGAAGTTGTCCAAATATACTTTCTGCTCTCTACCACAACTTCTGCTTTGCATAAGCCTCAATCAAAGCAACATGAATGGAAAAATCTTGTAGTATTGCACCACTCTTAAAAATGCAACCAATTAAATATTTTGTAGTCTCAGGAAATTCCAACTTACAATAGACCATAGCTGCAGACTTATAGCAATTAAAGGTAGGCTCCACACCATAAAATCGCAAATCTGAGTAAAGTTGTGAAGCTTCAGCAAGAAGCTCGGCCTGTTCACATGCCAAAAGTAAAGCTTCATAAACAAAGCTACCAACTATGGGACAACAAAATCTTAATCTATTGAACTCTTCCATTGCAGCTTCAACCTTCTTTGACTCGACACGCATAATGATCAATGCCTCACACATGACAGTGATAGATTCCATTGTTACTTCATATAAGAAGTCGACAAAAGAATGTGCCTTGGCATATTTGGTTGAAGAGCGGTATGCACTGGAAATTGCAAACAAGGTTTCATGATTAGGAGTGTAACCATAGGAAACAACTGACTTCAAAACCTCTGATCCTTGCTTAATGCATCATTCCTTGAAAATAATACTGCATATTGTGGAAGGGTCAAGGCCGGATACCTCCATATTAGCAATCAGATTCTTCACATCCTCCTTCATGTCTTCCTTGAAAAAGACCTATAGCATGGATTCATATAGACCGAGGTTTGGTCGTATCCCTTCATGCACCATATTCTGACACAATGTCGTTGCTTCTTTTTTTTCCAGCTTGTTGGCTTTTAGTAGAATGTCCAGTATCATAGAATAAGCAAGACGATATGACTTTATGCCAATGCTTACCATCGAATCGTATGTTTCTTCTGCTTCCTTAGCATTCCTGCCTTGGCATACACACAAATCAAAGCACTGAAAGTACATAACGTTGGTTTCACCTGAGCTTCTGACATCTCAAAAAAAAAAACTTTCACTGCTTTTGCTATCAAGCTAGCTTTCCCAAGAAAATCAATCAAATTGTAAATGTCACTGCATTTGAAAAAAACCCTGATTCCTTCATTTCCTTGTGCAACAGGAATGCCTCCTCATGCATTCCTTGCTTTCCATACATGTGAATCATAATATTGTAGGTGATTTCATCTGTTCTAAATCCAACAGAGGTCATTTTTCTATGAAATTTATCAATTTTTTCCATCTTCCCATTCTTTGCAAATGAGTACAGTAGAGCATTATAGGTAAGAACATCTGGTAAAAATCCACTGGCGTGCAATGTACAAAATAGCTTTTCCGCCTCTTCATCCATTTCAGATCACCCATAAACTAGAATCATGACATTATAAGTCCAGAGATCTGACTCACAACCAAGTCGCTCCATATCCATAAAAACATTTGCTGCCTCAGCTAAATTGCTGCTCGCCACATAGGTAGTGATCAATGTACTGTAAGTAATAAAATCAGGCCTTAGTCCAGCCTTACGCACTTCACCAAGTAGTCTAATCCCAGAGCCATTCTCCATATGATTAGCCTTAGTGCGGGAGTTAATCAAAATATTGAAAGTCACAAGGTCTAGTTTACAGCCCCTGGACTGCATCAGTTGAAGCAATTCCTCCACTTTTTCTCTACCACCATGTCTAGCATAGACTCCCATCATTGCATTATACACATGAACACAATTTCCTATCGTAGACTCGACTCTATGAAATATTTCTTCAGCAAGGGTAGCTTGATTAACCCGCCCCAACACAGCCAACATGGCAGTGAGCATCCTTGCATTTGGTGTATACCAATACCAAAGCTTAAGCCAATCATAAATCTCCAGAGCCTCTGCCAATGTGTCAGCCCAACCTGTTTCACTATGAGGCAGTAATGAGTGGGGGTTAGTTGCTCTATCCAATTCTCAAGCATTCTTTCATTAAAAGTTTACATATCTAGTCAATACTGTCAAAATCTGAGGGCTTCTATCCTTGTCAAATTTAGGTATACTCTTAAATTGAGAACTACTATATACATAGGTGTTATTGGGAAAACTAGTGTCCATTCAGAGCTGCTAGCCCCACTAAGACGGGTAGCTATCTTAGAAACAAACAAACTATAGTCACTTGTGTTTTCCTTTATGAGAAATAGATGAGAGAGAAGTAGAGAGTACCAACCTCAGTCTTTCGCTTGGCTCCTTGCTTGTTTCCTCTCCCCTTTGACATATCTTTACCACTCCTTCCTCACTTGTCCCGCTTCAAAGAACACCTGTAGAGTCAAAGCAGCATAATACCATCAAAGCATAGAGATCTATAATCATAAACAATATAGGATCAAATATATATTAACCATACAAATGCATATATCAATACAAGATTCAGAGATATACAAGAATATGGAGGAAAACTCAAATAGCTTTATTGATAGAAGTAGTAGAAGAGAGGATTACAACCCATTGGTCTGACCCAGCGCCATCCTCCCAGCATGAAAGCCCTCTTCACCTCATGAAAAGCTAGATCACCCAACACTATGATGTTCCACAAAGAAACCAACAACACTTCCTTACAAAATACAAAATTCCAGCCTCTAGATCTCTAGGATGAGGGATCCATATATAGATGTTTGCAGGTGGGTGAGTCAGCTTTTGGGATTTTGATTAGTGTCATCTCTATGATAGTTCTTGGTTCCACTTGGAGATTTCATGATCTCTTACTCATCCCTGGGCGAATTCAGAGAGGCAAGTGTCAAATGGGCAGTTTCTAGAAGATTCTATGGGTTTCCACCTAGCCAACTGCCTCTGCCATTTGTCTGCTCTCACTCATCACACCCTACAGAAGGGCTTTTCAGTATGCATCACACTTTTTGCATGTGGCAGGTGAGATGCATCGCACCCTTAGCACTGAGCAGTCTGTATGGTCCTATTTTGACCAGTTCTGAGTAGTTTTTCAGGGAGAACTTCTGGGAGATGATGTAATCAGCTAACCTTGCTCCTTTAGGGTATGAAACAACACTTTTAGGGGCTTAGAAGCCCTTGGTTTATGGACATATGAGATTGGGGTTGCAGTGCCCAAATATTTCTATAACAGTTGCCCCCTAAAGCATGAGGTCGTAAATCTTCTAATGTCGGGTGAAATGCTTTATCATGAGGATCCAAGGTTTTTCGAACTGAAAGGTGACCTGTAATAAGATACAATACAATACATTATATTCATAATATTTTCATGATCTAGCTGAGGCAGGCATTCCCATGCTCATCTTTATAAATTCATTTTCATGTACATATGACAGACAACCGTCTGTGTGACAGACTGATGATTCTGGTAGAGCCATCATCCTTTGGCTTGGATGATTATCTGTGCAGCTATGATGTACATTTGATGTCTTTATTTTCCTGAATATATCGCAACCTAGATGGATGAAACTAGATCCAGCGTCTTCAAACTCGTTCAATCTTCACCCGAAGTACAAGTCGATCCATGTGAAAAGATGTTCTGAAGTCGAACATGGAAAGAACATCACCTGATTACCAGCCAATGATGTAAGCTGTTAAAAGGCGTGAGAGGAATCACCGATAATGATGATGACCCTCAAGGTACGACAGTACAATTCACGTGGTGCGAATACATGAGTTGATGTCGAACACCACGTAAAATCTTCTGGTCGAAGGCCATTGATGTAAACCTATCGCCGGAAGTGAGAAACTTGCCATTGAAGCATGCAAGCTTCAAAGTACTGAAAGGGTTGTTCCTAAGTCAACTTCTTGGATAATGAGTTGATGTCGACAAGAAGTGACCTGTCGTAGGAGGGCCTTAATGAATCCCACATCTATAACACGAAATGGAGCAAATGAGTTTGTGGAGGTGAAAACGATCTAAGGATACAAGGTTCAAGGTGGCGGTCATGAAAGAATGAAGCGTGAAGGTATTGTAGTGGATGAGACATAAGCTGGGTTGGTGAATTCTCTGAGTGACTTCTCTTGAACATATTGGCGACACTGAAATGGATTGGTAGCGTTGACCCCAAAAATGGATGGTACGGAGGACCAATGGTGATATGACCGGTGAACAGAATAAGCCAACCCGACTCAATCATGGTGATGGAGTGAAAGTGTCATGTTCAAGAGCGACCTACTACCAATAAAGTTTCTTCAAGTTTTCTTCCCAATTTTTCCCCAGTAATTTCTGACTAGTACCTCTTTATTTTTGTCAAGTTTGAGGAGGATAACATATGCTTGTTCTATAATTTTCCCTTCGGGCAAACCCGTCGCTATATCTTAACGAGCCTAGTGACAATGAAACTCGCTCTTGTTTGCATGGACAAGTTCGTTGCTATTGTTTTAACGAGTTTAACGACAAAGAAAACTAGGTCATTTTCAATTTTAGAGAGTCTGAAAAGAGACAGAAAGGAAACTCTAGTAATCCTTTTTCGTAATATAATCCCTTAAGTCCGAAAAGTATAAAATAATATGAAAGGGATGACTTTTCGATAGTTTTAACGAGTTGAACAAGACAAGCGATTGATCTTTTTGTGCAATGATCCCTCAGGTCCAAAAAGATTAAAATCTAGAGGAGGGATGGCACTTCCAATCACTTTAACGAGCTGGAGAGGCCAATTGCTCGGCAATCTTTTCATATTTTACGAGTCAGATGAAAAGAGCTTAAAGGAGACTCGTTTTTTGAGGAACAAGTGATGTTTTTAGATAGCAGCTGGTTCCAGGTAAGGTTTGGAACTTTTTCAATCACGACAGTGTAAAGAAGGTGGCTAATAGGATCACTCATCGCAATTGTTCCTCAAAAGGGGTAAACAATCAAATGGAGCCGTATGGTCGGCTAGAAAGAGTGGAGGTGATGGTAAGAACACGACCAAGGCTCAAAAGCTGATGATTATGCGATCACAATGGTTATTTACCGAAGGTGGGTTCATTTTTTAATGAGCTTAAACTCTCGTGGAACATATGCTCATTGCTAGGTTTATTTTTTAACGAGCTTGAACTTCGCGTAAAATTGCTCGTGATAATGGTCAGAGATGTTCGATTCACCGTTAACACTATGTTCTCTTGACGGTCGTACTACCTGTTCAATTACTCCATCAAACTGATTAGAAATGAGAATACATGCTTGAATAATGAGTTAAAAAACTAATACCTTACTTGAATTACACGAAAAGTAACTTAAAAGTAGTTTTTACCCCTCATTTTACCATTTCATTCAAATTTGGGATTGTTGGAGCTTTGGAGGTGCTTTTCCCCCTCGATTTTTCATCAGCTGATTCCGAGAGATTCTGTGGACGATTCTCGACACCATCTGGACCAGGTAGGATCTAAACCTGAGCTCTTCAATTGCATTCTTTCCTTTTTGAATTCTGGGCATGTTTTCCTGCTTTTCTGGGCCTCTGGGTTTTGAACAATTTGTTCTCTCCCCATCGCACCTAGTATACATCGAAAGGTGCGATGCACAATGGGTTGGCCATAGGCCAGTAAGTATGCATCTCACCCAGTACACAACTAGGGTGCGATGGGCGCAAGGAGGAAAGTTTTTGCACTGATTTTTCATGGAAATTTTGCCTTTTTTTGCCAAATCAGGATCCTAATTCTTCTCTTGTTTGTTTTTCAGAGATTCATCGGAGCAAGATGGTTGTTACATGGCGTGGATGCGAGCATGAAGAAGAAGACATGGTTGCCTTACATGATCTGGGTACGGTAACTACATTGTGGAACTGTGGCTTGCTCAAGTTCTTCCGCATATCTAGCATGAGGCAAAAAATCAACTTGTTGCAATATTTTCTCGATGCATGGGATCCTACCAACCAAGTGTTCCAGATTAGAGGTAAATCCATCCCTTTGACTGTTGAGGATATCTACTTCTTGACCGGTTTATCGAGGCGTGGTGCCCCTCTCTCACTATCAGGTTCCGCCCGTGGGGGCGAATTCGTGAGGGATTATATTTGCCGATACTGTAGAGATGGATCTCAGTTGAGCAGGGATGACAATATCAGTATTAGAGACGTCACTGAACGGTCCTTGAGGACTATCTTATTTACCTTTGCTAGATTGGCTGGCAGCACAGCCCTTCACTTGCCCAATAGGTCCTATATGCAGTATGCCTTGGAATGCCTTGAAACAAAGGTATTCAACTGGTGTGATGTAGTACTTCCGGTGATAAAAGAACAACTTACCAAGGTGAAAAACTGAAGATCCAAGAACTTTGGTTATGGTTCTATTCTAACCGCTTTTGCCTTGGAGAAGATCCCACTGATGCAGCCACAGTACATTTCACTCGGTCTGCCACCACCGACTGAGCCACGGATGCAGAGATGGGTTGACCTTATGGCCAGACATGCTGGTCAATCGCAGGTTTCATTCTCTGATGCCTTCTTCGAGTGGTTCAATTGTCAGCAGATGGTTTATGCCGAGTATCCATATGCCGAGATGGATTTCTGGGGTGACCCAGATTTGGTGCTGCCGACTGGCGAGCAATGGGGTGCCATAGGTAAAAATCTTTGACCATGTCTTTGTTTATTGTTTTTATTATGTTATTGTGTTTTTTAAATGTTTATCAAGACTAATCAAAACTCATGTGTTCGTGTAGATATTGGACTAGTGCGACCAGCAATGCGCCCGAGGGTAGCAGCTACCGTTCCAACAGGAGAGGCTGGAGGGTTGTCCTTCGTAATCTGGACGTAGCCGAGACCCTTGCAGTATTGCAGGATCAGATCGAGGGTCTCACCCTTGGCATTCAAGATGTGAGGACCGACGAGTTACCTCTGAGATTACAACGCCATACCACTGGCGTGCCGAGCCGATGGACTAGGCTCTTACGCATGATTGCATAGGCGGTGACTTGTTATCACTAGCACCATTAGTCTAGGGTGCTTCCTTGCATTTTCGAGTTTTTGGGTCGTATGGCCAATTTTTTCCTGGACACAGAACATTATGTGAAAAACTATAAACAGTTATATATATATTTTTGATTTTTGGAGCTTTATTTTGGTTAAGTTATATGATCCTAATGCAAATTTTGATGAAATGATTTTCTTTTATAAATGTTGCAAATGTCTATGTAACACATAATTTGCTAATGAATCGGTTAATGTGTTTAAGTTTCTGGAAATGTGTTAATATTAAATAGAATCAAACTGCCTTTCCAAAATTTTGACCCTTAGGAACATACGATAGATAGTTGGATTCCAAACGGAATAGATGCTGGTAAGTTGTAGAATGACAAGTTGTGAGTCTAGCATGACGACAAGTCCGCGAATGCCATGCGCGATGGCATTAGAGAGGAGCTATATCAACCCGCTATATTCAGCGATGTTGTTTGTCGAACAACCAATACATACCCCTCTGAGAATCACTAACTCGCCGCTTGGATCAAGATGGCCCAGGTTGCAGAAGATAGGTTCCATGTACTATGACTCACTCTGTCGGCATATCCAACAAATGATTCCAATAGGTTCGACATATGCAACAAATGCAAAAGTGGATTACCTAACCAAAACGATCACTCTTAACGAAAACAAAAATGTAACAAAAGCATATGAAGAGATTACTACGCTTAGTCAAGCATAGTAACGCTTAAGGTACAACCCGTTTCGGGGTTGCGACAGTGGAATCCCATCGTAATCTACTAGCTCGTAGGCTCCTTTTGCTAATACACGCTTAACAATATAGGGACCCATCCACAAATACTGGAACTTACCTGCTCCCAATTTATCGGATTCCTGATCGTAAAGTAAGACTAGGTCACCTTCTGAGAAGACACGGGGTTTGAAATTCTTGTCAAATTGCGCCTTGACTCGTTTCTTATGCGCTTCGTTAGCCAAGGTAGTGTCACGATGGGTTTCATCCAGTTGGATTAATTCCAAGAAACGAGCCTCTTCCTCTGAAGTTCCGGGGAGAAGGTCGACTGCGAGCTTAAGAGATGAAATTTCGCACTGAACTGGTAAGACTGCTTCCAGGCCATACACCAGCTGAAAGGGTGTAAATCCGGTTGCATTTCTTACCGATGTCCGGTATGCCCACAAGGCTGAGTACAGGATTAGGTGCCAACTCCGTTTATGGACTCCAATCATCCTTTGTAGCACGCGTTTCAAGACTTTGTTGATCGCCTCAACTTGCCCGTTAGCTTGCGGATAATACGGAGTAGAGCTATTGTGGGACAGTCCTAATTTGGCAGCCAATTCAACCATCATGTGATTGCGGAAATGCGATCCATGATCTGTGATTATAGCTTGTGGAACTCCAAATCTAGAGACTACATGATTGAAAAATAAAAGAGCAGCCGTTTCACTGTCGTTGTTTAATGTAGGCATTGCCTCGCCTCATTTCATAAAATAGTCAACTGCGACGATGATGTACTCATGCCCCCCGGCCGAGGTGGGGTTACATGTCATGAAATCTATGCCCCATTTGGCGAATGGCCCAACAACAACTACTGGATGCAGAGGTGCGGGTGGTATTTTGGTTTTGTGGTCGAAGATTTGACAAGCATGGCAACTTCTGACTGCGGTTATGCAATCTTTGAACATTGTTGGCCAGAAGTAACCTGCTCGTAGAATCTTTTGTGTCGTAGCGTAACCAGATTGATGCCCCCCACATGCACCTAAATGACAATCATTCAGGAATTTTTCGGCCTCCTAATGGGTGAGGCACCTTCGCAGCATTGTATCGATACCATGACGGTAAAGTGTATCATCGATGATCATGTAGTCTTTTGCTTGGTATCGAGTGCGTCGTTGTTCTGAGCGAGAGGTATTAGGCCTATGTGTTTGGGTTTGGAGATAGATGATTATATCTCCATACTACGGATCACTTGATGATATCAGAAACAAAGATTCATCCATGATTGATGCTTTGGATGCTGAATCGTTGGACGACGATGGGAAGTCGCATAGTAACTCTGCGAAAACCAGAGATTTCTTTGATTTGGATTTTACGAATTCCATATCAAACTCTTGCAAAATAGCTATCCATTTCGAATATTTGCCCTCAAGCAACTAACGTGACAGAGTGTAAGTCATTGGGTTGCAATCTGACAATATGGTAGTTTTGCGAAAGAGGATATAGTGCCAAAATCTCTGTACTGCTTGAACAGTTGCAAGAGCCAACTTTTCAACATAGGAGTACTTGCTTTCTGTATCATTTAAGTTTCGACTTAAATAATAGATAGGATGTTCAATTCCATTCTCTTCTTGAACTAAAACCATTGCGATGTTTGTATCTGCTGCGGCTAGAGACAGGTTAAAGTCCTTTTGATAGTTAAGAGCGTACATTAATGATGCTTTTATTAGGGATTCCTTTAGAGCATCAAAGGAAGCTTACGCAACCTGATCCCAGTTGAAGGGCACTTCTTTTTACAAAAGACGTGTATAACCTTTAGCAAGTTCGGCGTAATTTGGAATGAACCTCCTCAGAAAGTTTTCTTTCCCTTAGAGTTTCTAAATCTGAAGCAAATTTGAAGGTGGAGGCATATCGATGATTGCCTAAACCTTACATGGGTTGAGACGAATCCCGTCCTTTGAAATCACAAAGCCAAGTAAACTACCAGAACCGACACAAAACACACACTTGTGTGGATTGAGTCGTATCTTGTAGTATTGGCAACGTAGAAATATAGCTCTCAAATGCTGCGGATTGTTAAACACACATGGGCAGCAAGAACAATATGAAAGATAAAACATGACAATACAATTTAATTAGCAACTGATATACATTTATAGTACATTGTTGTGACCGTTGGGTTTCATATCCCAAGGTCTCTTGAACTCCTTTTGTCCATTCGGCTTCCACACTAACCCATTGAGGATTAGGTGTCCAACATTCCCCCCCTTAATCTGAAGGGTTATGTATGAGTCCAAAAAGAGAGCTGTAATACAAAATGTGCAAAAATGCATGGCAGTACTAGGCTGAATGTGCTCTATGAAATGTTGGTACAAAGGGCGATGGTTTAAGGATGACCACCAAAACTGGAACACTTAGTGCAGTTCCTGGAATTCTTCCAAAACTGGCAAGAAGCTGAAGTCTTCTGCTAGAGGAAGTGCTCCTATTGTTTTGAAGAGGGAAACCTTCAACCATGAAAGGGAGGTCTCACCTCGCATAAAAGGGAGAACTTCAACCTGAAAAGGGAAGTCTCAACCTGTGATGGTTTAAGGATGACCAACAACTCTGGAATGCTTAATGCGATTCTTGGAACTCTTCCAAAACTGGCAAGAAGCTAGAGTCTTCTGCTAGAGGAAGTGTTCTCAATTTTGCTCCTGGAATTCTTCCGAAACTGGCAAGAAGCTGAAGTCTTCTGCTAGAGGAAGTGTCCCAGATTGCCAACTGAAGGCATGTTCAGGGGCATCTTTGTCTCTGGCTACAACTCTGAAACTGGTGTGGCAGGTTGTGGCTCAGGCTCGCTTGATGTGACTTTGAAGCTTGTAGATGACCATCATTTCCCCCCCTATTAGATACAAGGTGAGAAAATGGAGAAAACTCAACTGCAAGACTGTTTAATACTCTAGAACAAGTTCTGACATGTGTTTGGAATATCTTCTTGGCTGTTGATGCCCATTGCCAAGAAGCGATCCATCCAAGATGAATCTTTGTTCTTGTAGGACATTTATTTCTGAAGCATTTGTGTGAAGAATGGGTGGTTTTATGATAGTGCTTACATGGATGAAGATCAAAACAGTGATCTTTCAAATGGCCAACTCGGTCACAGTGTTGGCATTTCACAATCTGTTGTTGTTGTTGTTGTTGTTGTTGTGGAAGAGAGGCAGAGTTTGGAACAGCTGAAGTTGAACTGTCATGAGGAGCCGGTGAACTATCATGAATGAATCCAGCACTCTGAAACTGAATAGGCTTGGCATAGTCTGGAATATGAAAGGACAAGTCCTTGTCATATCCAAGACCAGTTCTGTGCTTGTTGTGGACAAGCTGTTCCCAAGGTCTGATGATGGGCTTGGGAAGTGCAGACTGAGTTTCAGCATCTGCATGTACAACTGCTGCTTTATTGGGTACTAAATCTGAATCAACTGTAATATTATTGACTTGCTTCTGATGGGTTGCAGTCTCAATGTTCTGAAAAGAAGCATGACTCTTCTGTTTTAGTTCTTCTCGCTGTAGCTGAGTTTCAAGCTGCAAAAAATCAATTTTCTCTTGTGCGTTTTGTAGACAGACTTGAATGTCTGTGAGAGAAACTTTGCTGACTTTTAATGTATCATGATTAGTAGACAATATGAGAGTTTTGAGGAGCTCTAATACTTTACTAATTCTGGCCATTTTTCTTCAATGTCAGATTTTACACCTTAGAAAACTGATCACAACGACTACTCAATTCAGAAAAATAATACCTACTCACAGTACATAGCAATATTCTTTATAAATGCGCAGCTAATGAATCAAGGAATCAATGCATATATATGTAGACAGAAACTATAATGATTTTTAAATACAGTTTCACAACTGGGGCAGCAACAACTGCAAACTTTCTTGGATCCTTCAAATACTCCTTTATTTTTTTTTGAATCAGAAAACCCCTGCCGCTATTCTATATTTCACAGTTTCTTTCTACTGAGGACTTCATCAATGGTCCTTACATATATTTCGCAAATTTTACAATCAACTCTTCCTGTTTCCTTAAAATAAAGTGAAGAGGTTTACTCAAGCTTGACCCACAATAGTTCCACTTCTTCTACAAGAAAGTAGTTCAGATCCCATAAAATTTTCCAAGGGTTTCAGAGAGTAACTCAACAGTGGAAACGACGCTCTGTAAGTGCTGTTGCTCCTCAACTCCAACTTCATGTGCTGAAACCTGTTCCGGTGATGCTGCAATCTCAAGCCTAAGACGCTTTGACTTTGACTTGGTCAAAGCTTCTGCTTCAGGCAGCTCAGCGGTGCTGGAGGCCGGACTGAGCTGTAAAGGTCTCGATAAATCATGGGTCTTCAAATCGTCATTCGCCAATGCCTTTGTTACAGAGGGTAAGGCCCGGTCTTAACTGAGATAGCTTGCTTCAAGCAAGGTTCTGATAGGTCAGCCCTTACTCCTCGCGAAGCACTCGAATCAACAAGATTTTTTTTTGCTTTGGAAAATAACTTTCAGCGAATGGGTACAGCTCCTTCTCTAAAGGAGTCTTAGCAGAAGGAACGAACGCATAGAAGCCTGGTGCTTTATGGGGTTGATTATCAGTACAATGCTACAATGGAATTGATTTGTTGGGCGCATTCATATGGCGAATTAGTGATTTGATAGCATCCATAGAGTGATGAACAAACATACTCTAAAACATAGAGAAACAAATTGGAGAAGAATTTGAGCGGTAATGATAAAATAGGAAATAAAAATACATCCCTGCGCCCCCTTTTATCTGAGATTCATATATGTGCGCTTTGTCTTTCTAACAGTAACAAAAATGGTTTAATTCAGCAACGTCAGGACGTGTGTGATAGCAACGCCGAGCTTGAAAGCGTGTGATTCGCTTGGATTCTCAATAGATGGATATCACCACATAAAACGCATTGAACAATCAGGAACTGATATACCAGCAACGCCAGGACATGTGTGACAGCAACGCCGAGCTTGAAAGCGTGAGATTCGCGCATTTTCTCAATTCTCTATTTTGTAAATGGGGGCAACCCGAAGATGGCGACTGTTTTTCCCTCTGAGCTTCAGCGTTTGTGGAGAAATGAAGATGACAATGTTGATGCAGTTAGCAGCTGCTTCTACCGCACACCTGCACGTACCCAGCAATCACGTCTCCATTCCATCCTCCGAGGAACTTGTTAATTCGCATCAAAACCCCATCACATTCCTTATTAATTCACATCAAAATGAATTCCGATCCATCACACAAGTTGTCTCATCAGTGAAACCTACTGGATTTGGGTTCCTGTTGGTCTTCCCAAGAAGCCCGTAATGTGTTAGGCTATGAAATCCCCAGAAACACTCTTGTTTTGGTGAACGTGTGGGCTATAGGAAGGAACCCAAAGTCATGGGAGGATCCAAAGCGGTTTGTGCCCGAGATATTCATGCAAGATAGCTTTGTGGGTGAAAAAGTTAAGAATTTCGAGCAGATGCCATTCGGAGACGATACCACTGAGCTAATGGAGGGTCGAAAGGCCACTATACGGAGGGTCGACTGTTCATAGGGCTGACTGTGGGGAGACGGAATTGCTACGAGCAGAATGGTGCTATGGATTCATAAAATGTGTGACTGTTGGGGACAGAGAAATGCAAAGGAGCAGTGTGTGATTCCTCTGTGCATTTAATAGCATTCAACACCAAAATATTCACGCCAATAATACACAACATTCCACGCTAGTGATACAAAACGTATGCAGCGGATATGAATATGGAGACCGACTGTTGATCGAATATGGGTGGAGATGAGTCGTTTACCTTGCCAGAGCAGTCTAGTCGCATCAAAAGAAGTAACGTTCGGTCTTAGACAACCCATAATAATGTGATTTGCTTGTGCCTTCCAATACAGTGTTGGCCTGACATTGTTGACAAAACTGAATGTTATAACCAAGAATATACCAGTGACACCGGTACACAGAAAGACTGTAACGGTTCCTTCAAGGGCAGTGGTGACAGATTTGATGGCAGGTTTGAGCAGGAAGGAGCACAAATAGCGCTGAGTGAAGGAGCGTTTCTCTGCGCATCAATGAAATAGGAGCAGATATGGACCAGAAGGTGTTATGATTTCAGTTTAAAAATAACCAGGAACAACAAGGTGGCTCTCCAGTTTCCCGTTGATGAAGCCGAGTGAGAGGATGGCGGATGTGTTGCGTTTTGGAGCGTATGACCAGTCTGGAGAGAGCAGCGCTGTTATACTATACAATGCCAACGGTGGTTCAGTCACACTGTTTACACAGTCTGACACACAAGTCAGATATTAAATCACCACTTAGTACAACGCAGTTAATAAAATGTTGTTTTCCACTAAAACAGTGAAGACGACCCCAGAAAAAGATCCAACAATAAATTTTCAAACTGCAAGAGATTATGCATGGCAGGATAGATTCCTGTCAAAGGATAGACTGCAGAGAAGATAGCAGAAGGGAGTTGCAAGGGCAGGAATACTAAAATAGGACCTGCTCATAAAGACCATAAAACAAATGGTTCAAAGAAATTATGCAGGGCAGGAGTACGCCCGCTCTGATACCATGTTAAACACACATGGGCAACAAGAACAATATGAAAGATAAAACATGACAATACAATTTAATTAGCAACTGATATACATTTATAGTACATTGTTGTGACCGTTGGGTTTCACATCCCAAGGTCTCTTGGACTCCTTTTGTCCATTCGGCTTCCACACTTACCCATTGAGGATTAGGTGTCCAACACAGATGATCGGTCCGCTTTCGCGAATGAGCCGGAAGATCGTCGAGATATGGTTGAACGATGTTCTTGATGCCATGGAAGGCATAATTCACTGCCCTCTGAAAGGTTGCCCCTGCGTTCTTTAAACCGAAAGGTAGCTTACGGTATACGAATGTGCCCCACGGACAAATAAATGCAGTCTTCGACTGGTCCTGTGGGCAGATATTTATTTGATTATACCCGAAAAATCCATCCATAAACGAAAAGATTTCGCATCCGGCGCATTCATCAATTATCTGGTCGATGAAGGGTGTAGGGTAGTTGTCGTTTGGACAAGCTTGATTTACATCCCTATAATCGACGCACACTCTAATTGTTCCTTGCTTTTTCATCACAGGAACAATATTGGATACCCAATCAGTTAGAGGAATCGGGTAAATGAAACCAGCATGTAAAAGTTTCTGAACTTCTACCTTAATGGCAACAGCTTTCTTCGGGTGCACTTGCCGAAGCCGTTGTCGTACCGGTTTGACATCTGGATACATCTTGATTTCGTGTTCAACTATGCTCGAGTCAATGCCTGGCATTTCTTCATATGACCATGCAAAGACATCTCTAAACTCATGAAAGAGAGCATAATATACTTCCAGTTCTGATGAAGAACAAGATTTGCCGACATGAATATTCTCTACAACATCTAGTTTGATAGAGATATTTATGGTGATAGTTTCTTCAATATTGGACAGATTTCACTCGAAATCCACCGTATTTACAGTATTTGATAGGAAATCAAAAACTGAAGGATGATTAAGGTCACTGGAACAATCTTCGTTGTAATCCGAAAGATGGGAACGATGGTGGTAATATTCCCATGATGCCTCTCCTATCATCATTGATTGAACAATTCCTTCGTTTGTAGAATGTACATGCAACCAAGGATCTAAAGAGGTACCATATTCCTTAGACCTATCTACCCAAACGCTCGATGAGCGTTGATTCGGGTGTGCCGCCCAGGCCGAGAACATTGATTGCTACAATATTTATATGGGGCTTGGAGGCAATACCTGGCGATAATCCATGCTATCATCATGTTCGGAAATCCTTTGAATAGAAGATACCATATTGCAGGTTCCCACTGTGGCCACTTCTGCTAGATTGTTTGGAGGTGGTAGGGCAAAAGTACCCATTAATGTAGGGTCTTTTAGCAGGCCTACTCCGATATTTTGAAGCGATTGAGAGCTTCCGTGGATCATCAGGATGCTTCCCGTAACTTGTGAACTGTTGGGGAGAAAGGTTTGTTGGTCGACGATTGTAATTCCTCCTTCAAAAGGAAATGCAATCTTTCTGAAGTATGTTGACACAACAGCGGCCATAGCATAAATCCAGGGCCTTCCCAGTAGGATGTTGTAATCGAGGTTTCCATTGATAACTTCAACATCAATTTCTACCGTTTTGCCCCCCAGTTCAACTTGCAAGTTACTTAAAATCCCGTACGGGGTGTATGTCCATCCATCGAATGCTTTTAACGTCATTGACGATCGCGACAAGGGTGGTGAGCCTAAAGTTTTCCAGCAACTCATTGACATAATACATGTAGATGCCCCCTCATCAATAATTGTTCGATGAACAGTTTTGTTGAGGGCTTTCACTTGAATGAGGAAAGCGAGTTGAGCTGGTAACTGAGGTTCATATCCTTTAAGATTAAAGGCCACAAGATTGGAATCTGCTGGGTCAATCCCACCTATTGCTGATAATAGAGCCTGTTTTTGGGAGGGGCAATTTTGCAGTACTTCAAGTGTCGACATAACGGACGGCGGTTGGGCCAGGTCCTCTACTATATTATAATTCTGTGCTGCTCTGGAACGAGGATTAAATGTCGATTTGTGTACTACTCCCTTTGACGGCTTTATCGTTAGTTCAGGGATGATGGGTGGCACAACTTCGGTCAAAGTTGTTGTCAAACTACTAGGTTGTTCAGTGGCCTTGTTGTTCGACAGCTCTAAATTCCCGTCATCTTTATTCCTTGTCGATATCAAAGCATCATTTTGCTGTTTCAAGATGGAAAACATAAGCACTTGGGATGGGGAAGCATTGTCGCTAGCAACCAGATTGGTTTCTGGGTTTGGAAACGTATCAGTCAATACCGCTGAGGTTTTTGAGTTTTTGAAGAACTTCTTAATCTCAGCTTTATGTGGACAATCTCTCGTCCAATGATCCTCATTGCATATAAAACATGGATGACTGGGTTTCTTTTGCCCAGAAGGGTTTGCAGAAGATTTTTCAGGAGACGAATCATCCTGTTTCTTCTTTTTGCCTTTCTTTTTCTTCCTGCCCCCTGGTTGCTTCGATTCTTTGCCTTTGTCGGTGGACATGGCATTAACCTCCGAGGCAAGAAGTTCTTCATTTTCATTTTGACCGGAAACCGTGCGAGCTTCCTTAGATGTAGCCTTTGCAATTTTCGTGCTTGTTGTGCCTATCACGCCATCGTCGACATGAGAGTCTTTGTTTGATTTAGGAGGAGGAGGAACGGAAAACTTTGGTCTAGGAGCATCAAGGATTTTGTCATAGAGTGTGCCAGACTAAGTATAGATTAAGTCTAGATATTGTGCACGAGCGATGACTTGCTCTTCAGTGACAACCCCCCCTTTAGCCACATCTTCTGTAATAGAAGGTAACAATGACTTAATAAACCATTAAGCTAGCAGCTGATCAGGAACATATGTTTTCACCATTCGACGACAACGTCGCCACTCATGAATATGATCAGATATGTGAGTGGCTGTCATCTGCTTAAAATTGGTAAGAAGCTCCGTTCCTGTTTCATACTTATTGGTAACTGAAAATGGGTTAAAAAGGTGGTGGCGAGGGCGCTGAAGTTATCAAATGAAGCTCTAGGTAATTTGATGTACCATTTTTCTACCGAGCCATTTAATGTTCGTTGAAAAGGCGAAGCCTAATCGAATCATCATTGAGAGTGTTGGACAAACACCACAGATGAAAGGTCATCACGTGATTCGATGGATCTTCACCCGGATTTCCATTGAATTTAGGAATATCTGACGGAAGTTTATGAGGAATCATCGGCCACCAAGGGGCATAAGCAATTGGATCATTTGTTAACCGATTCAGATTTGGTAATTCTAAAGTTGCTACGAAAGGAAACTGTTGATTCAAGTTTGGTGAAGCATACCCAGGATAAGATGGGATCACCTGAGTAGTGGGTCTTTGCATACCAGCATAATGTATTTGATGCTGATAACTTTGATAAGGTTGATGGGAATACCCATTATGATATGATTGATGGTGACCGTTTTGATTATATGGCTGCCCATTACCCGCAAAGCCTTGTTGCTCAGGTCCTCGGTAAGCTTATTGGAATTGTGGTTGTTGATATTGCACCAACCATGGTTGTGAAGCCATTTGCTGTTGTCCAATACTGGATATTTGACCAAGATGAGGGGTGATAGTACCCGTTTGAGCCTGGGTCGCTCTAGTTAAAGAGCCACTAATCGGCGATTGTGGTTGTGTCGTGGAGACAAGAGGCTGTTGTATTACGACCTGAGAGACTTGGGGTTGACATACAACATGCAACTCTTGTACTTGCGACACCATCACAATAGCCGGCATAGTGGGAATATTAGACACAGGTAGATTTGGTTGCATTGAATATAAAACTCTTGGTTGTTCAGGTAATATTGGCACCCAGCCGCTGGATGTGATTCCAGCTCGACCCGAATTCTGTTGTGAACTCTCATATGGTTGTTCTCCCGGAGGGAACAATGAAAGGGCATACTTCCCCCCATATGGCGGAAATCCAGTGTTCAAAGGAAAGATTGGCCTCTAGAGACTGGACTGCCCAAATTGATACTGTTGCAAAGGATTAATTTGTTGAGACTCAACATAATAAATTCCAGATGTTATTCCAGACGAACAAACGGGAACAGACCATACTGTCGAAATAGTCCCTGGGTGGACTTCATCTAGCGGTTGAGAGCTAGTTGGGACAGATGGTATACCAGCGAACATTGTCGGAGTGGCGGCAGGAGGTTCTACTACTGCTGTGTCAGATGACACAATCCTAGATGTCGATGGTTGTTCAGACATATCGAGTCTATCCAAAAGATTTCCTAGCGATTCTACAGGAACTTGTGATGAAGGATGACTAAATTTTGTCATAGAAGGAGATAGGTGGATCCTAGTTCCAAAATGCGATGGGGTACTGGACTGAAGATCCTCCGTAATCTCTTCCATAGCAATCAGTCTAGGCGGAAGAGGTAGACCGTTAGGTCCGTAAAATATTTCTAGTGCCGAAGAAGGTATAGACTCTGCAGCGACAGATGCTGGAGGGGTAACACCTTCCAAATCAACCCTAGATGGAGCTGGTTCAGGAATAGAAGTGTTTACCATTACACTAGGATCAGTTCTAATGTCCTCTTGTAACTGCAGAACTTCTTCTGTAGAGGCAGGGATACCAGAAATAGTTGGAGTAACTGGAGTCTCTGAGGATGTTGAAACACAAGTTTCAAACAAACCAGGAGACTTTGACCCAATTAAACGAGTTCGCTTGGCCCGTAATGGTTTCGTTTCCGGAGTGGGTTGAATTGTTAGTCTCCGCGAATGACGGGGTTTTCATTGAATTTCTTCCACTATTGCGGATTAGTTGATCAACTCAAAATAAAAAGCGAAAAATGTTATTCTGAATTAAATGAATTTTATGACGCTTTGACACAACTTTCTTTTTCAATTTTTAAGAGTCCAGAAAAAGCTAAAGATGACTCTAGTTGCCTTCGATTTTTAATGAGCCTGAAGTGACAAGTGCTCAGATGGACCTTTTCTTTTAAGGAGTCTGAAAAGGAACGAAAGTGACTACTCTGGAAATATAGACAGAGGGATTACCAAACCAATCGCAAAACTACAGAATACTTTTTACAGTACGGCAGTCAATCTTCCCAAATGCTGTGTTCAATGCATTGCGATCAATAGGGTGGTAGACACGGCTTCCTAAGGATAAAAGATATAGCCTATTATGGTCTCCCAATATATACTCAACGGTACGTGGGAGCACAAGTCCGTACTGGCACTTGTCATCTCAAAGAGAAGGAATCACCCAGCCTACGATGAAAGCGACAGTTTCTAGGCTTTACGACACCGGAATACGTCTCTAGCCTAGACTTCTAAATGTTGTGCATTAGGTTCCAAAGCGTTTTTATGTTCATTGAAATTTATTTTACAGTTGATCTTTCTTAAGAAGTTTGCCTTTAAGGTTCACCGCGTGATGTAGATATACAACTCCTAAATATGAAATCTAAGATGATAAATAGTCGTTTACTTTCTTTTTGCAATGAAAATCCTAGATACTAAGGAAAGAGAAGTAAAATCCTTTCAACATAGAGCAGAGAGCACACACTAAGATGCACTGTCCTAAATCAATTTTCACAAGCAGTCTAAATGCAAATGCACATGCATGTATTTGTTTTTCACTTTCTTAATGTGTGAATGACAAAAAGAATTCTAAGTACAGATTTGAACTATCTTTCTTTCAAAGCAACAATACTAACAATTTTCTTTTCAAAAAATGAAAGGAAGACTAAGACAACACTTTGCGATTTTGAATTGAAAACTGCTTTCGACACTTGAAATACTATTAATTCAAATCAAATACAAGAGCAAAAGTGTAACCGACTATCAAAAAGAGGAGGATTCTTTTATTTGACTAAAAACGACACTTGCGACACTTTCAAATCAAAAGACGACAGTTCGATTAAGCTACTGTTTGCCAAGGAGAACTGTAAATGATGAAAAATACATAAAAACATTCACACTTATTCATACAATGGAGGCTAAAGAATGCAAAGGAAGGGAGTTTCAACAATGATATACTGATCACAAACAACAAAACTACTGAATAAAGTTGAAGACAATGAAGAAAAAACCAAAATCTGGAGGCAGAAACAGTCTTATCTGATCATCGCACCTGTAACACAGGGAAACAGGGATGCATCTCACCTACAACACACGGGAGGTGCGATGCATCCAGATTGTCAAAGGGAGACAGTGTGATGGTCCAGGGACGAGACTGGGCTTGGTTTTTGCTCACAGTTTGCAGCTTAGTTAAGGGATTTAGGCTGAGCTAATGATAGTCAATAAATACAAAGCATAGGGGTTGATCTAATGAGGTTACTTGAGCTACCACCAGGGCACTTAGGATGTTTGCAAGTCAGATGTTTAATTCATAAACTAACCCGGAGATTGACTGAAGCAGTGTTTATCTACTTTGTAGTTGCATAGAAAAATTAGTTCGAAGGCTAGCTGGCTCAACTTCAGGCTTCGCCTATAGTTTATAAAGTAAACAAACTAGAAACAAGCAAACAAGCTATTCGCTCCCCAACGGAGTCGCCATTTTGTTATCGGGAAAACTAGTGTCCATTTAGAGCTGCTAGTCCCACTAAGACGGGTAGCTATCTTAGAAACAAACAAACTAAAGTCACTTGCGTTTTCCTTTATGAGAAATAGATGAGAGAGAAGCAAAGAGTACCAACCTCAGTCTTTCGCTTGGGTCCTTGCTTGTTTCCTCTCCCCTTTGAGAGATCTTTACCACTCCTTCCTCACTTGTCCCGCTTCAAAGAACACATGTAGAGTCAAAGTAGCATAATACCATCAAAGCATAGAGATCTATAATCATAAAAAATATAGGATCAGATATATTAACCATACAAATGCATATATCAATACAAGATTCAGACATATACAAGAATATGGAGGAAAACTCAAATAGCTTTTTCGATAGAAGTAGTAGAAGAGAGGATTACAACCTATTGGTCTGACCCAGCGCCATCCTCCCAGCATGAAAGCCCTCTTCACCTCATGAAAAGCTAGATCACCTAGCACTATGATGTTCCACAGAGAAACCAACAACACTTCCTTACAAGATACAAAATTCCAGCCTCTAGATCTCTAGGATGATGAATCCATATAGAGATGTTTGCAGGTGGGTGAGTCAGCTTCTGGGATTTTTATTAGTGTCATCTCTCTAATAGTTCTTGGTTCCACTTGGAGATTTCATGATCTCTTACTCATCCCTGGGCGAATTCAGAGAGGCAAGTGTCAAATGGGCAGTTTCTAGAAGATTCTATGGGTTTCCACTTAGCCAACTTCCTCTGCCATTTGTCTGCTCTCGCTCATCGCACCCTACAGAAGGCATTTTCAGTATGCATCGCACTTTTTGCATGTGGCAGGTGAGATGCATCACACCCTTAGCACTGAGCAGTCTGTATGGTCCTGTTTTGACCAGGTTTAAGTAGGTTTTTAGGGAGAACTTCTGGGAGATGATGTAATCAGCTAACCTTGCTCCTTTAGGGTATGAAACAACACTTTTAGGGGCTTGGAAGCCCTTGGTTTATGGACATATGAGATTGGGGTTGCAGTTTCCAAATATGTCTATAACAAGAGGGCAGTAAGGTTTCCCCTTCGGTAGCTTTGGTTATATGCCTATATTTAGAACTATTAGAGGATGAGTTGTCCATGTCAGGTCAATTCAAGTTCAAAGTCCGAACATATATAGTTGAAAGAAATAGAAATTGTGATTTTTAATAGAGGAAAGGCATAATTATTAGACAAAGTGAGAGATATGCTAAATCCATGTGAGACCCCTTAAATTTGGGACAAGGGATATCATCCATATAACCATTACAATGTGAGGGATGTGTTAAATTGGTGATAGAATTTTTTTATCATTTTGGGATAAGGGATTTCATTTATATAATTATTTTAATATATAATTCATAAAAAAATATATGTCTAAGTTTTTATAATTTATAATCTATAATATTTAAACTCAAAATTATTTTGATTTTAGTTTTTCTATGCGTAATAGTTAAGAATATATGTTTTCGGTTATAGATTTGAATACAAAAAAAATTATTAGAGTATGTACACATCATTGCTTGACAAATTATTCAATAAAATGCATCTCTTTAGAACCTTGTCATACGCATTTGGATCCAATAGGAGTCCTCGTTCGTAAAAGATGCCCATGCCTTCTTCCAAGCGTTAGGTTCATTATAAACTATACATTTTCTAAGTTTCAATTAGTTAGAGTTGAGGATAAACAGTACAAAATGCAATGGCATTGACATGGTAATGGAGTTTGATTTTGGGATGTGAATGTTTTCCTCTTTGTATCTAGAGGAATTTGGTAATTGGTCTCATTCATACTCTAAAATATACTCATATAATATGGAGTCCATTGCATTGCACAAAACATACTTCTCTTTTCTCTTAGTAGATTTTAATACATTAAAGTTGTCAAATGTGAACAACAATAGATTTGTATGTTAGAATCACATACAATATACAATACTATTATCTTAAAGCATGTAGCACTAGCCATTCTATATACATCAATTGGATAGTGTACATCTAACAATAGTGTCAATATGGAGTCGATTGAGATAGCTAGGCATCCACTTCGAAAACTAATCTAACATTTTTGATGGAATTTCTAGAGGACACTTAGTATAATAATGTGATTAAAATGGTAAGATAATGTTTATGTGAATGCTCAAAATATATAAGATGGATTTAGGATGGTTGTTTTGGGATATCTAAAGATATTTAAGGGTGACTAGCAGTGCGTGGCAGCACTTGCTTAGATAGCAATGGGAGAGGAATTAGTAGACCCATGATTATCATCTCAATATTAGAAATAGTCATTTACAAGTATAACAAACGGAAAACTTGCATCTATCATTATGCAAAACATGTGTGAGATGAGTAAGAATTGACAAGGCCCTAAGATGTGCTAATAAGTCTTACGTATCATACAGATATTTGAACAATTCAAAATGGTGAGGATGCGAAGAAATCAAGGTCAAGGAGGGTCATCACAAGGACCTCCTACAAATGACCCATTACCTTCACTAGAGTTGACTCTCATCTTGCATTCCCTAGAAGCAATTAATGAGACCTTAAAAGAGCGCCAAACAGATGAAGTGGAAGTGGAGCACCCTCCATCAGGGTCAGGAAATATTTAGGGATCAAGAGACTTCGATAGAGGACCTCCAATCGAGGACATTACTAGGGAGCTCCAAAAGATTAAGCTCCCAAAGTTTCCTAGAGGTCGTGCCAGCGAACGTGCAGAAGCTTGGTTAGAAGGAATGAGAAGGTGCTTCACACTAAGGGATTATAATTCCAATTCAAAAGCTAAAATAGCAATACTCCAACTCAGAGATAGTGCTCTGAATTGGTGGGGTAACTTAGAGTGTCAACTACACCTCACTCCGGACACAGTTAGTTAGGAGCTAATTGAGGAGAGATTCAAGAAAAAGTACCTACCAACATATTATGAAGAACAACAAGTAGGAGTCTTCCATGCCTTGGTACATGGAAATCGTACGGTAAAAGAATATGAAATTGGATTCACGGAATTGGTCAAGTATGTCTCCTACATGGATACTGACCAGCGCCAAACAGATCGTTTTATTTATGGATTGAACCCTAAGATTAGGGCAATGGTGCGGATGTGGAAACCGTCCTTAGTTGCAGAAGCTGTGGAATAGGCTCATTATGTCGAAAAACACTTAGACTTAAAGGGTGGAAACAAAACCATTTTTCCACGCCAACCAAGGTTTATGGGGAAGGCCCCTGATACCTTCCCTAGGGGAGGAAGTTTGAGGCCACCACCATATGGAAACAGGGTCATACCTGATCTGGATTTAAACATGAACGCAACAAATTAAAGAGATAACCATAAACACAGAGATGCAACGGAAATAATACTTCATGTCATTCATGTAAAATACTGAAATATGCTTACAAACATGAATGGAAATAAACCAACTAGGGCGATGGTAGCTTATCTCTGAGAAGAGATGTAGCGGCTACATGCCTCTGAACCGCCTTACAATGAGGCTCCAAGGCCTTTTTATTATTGAACAATAAGAGCAAACCCTAAACAACCAAAACCCTAACCCGAGGATGTGTAACACCAAGAGTTTATGGGGCCCGTTGGGGTGAGTTGGAAAACCAACCTCCCGGGGTCACGACTTGGTCATATTATCTCCGTTTGATGCGCATGATAGCCCGTTGGAAATATCTCTCTGAGGACTACGATAGAAAAGATGATTTTAGTTACAAAATCGTTGCCGATAGATTTCCAAAAAAAATCGTTTAGAGCCTCAAAACGGCTCCGGAAGTTTAGGACCCGAAAAACTACTAAAAATAGTAAACTGTGCTACAATTAAGGAAACTGGAAAACTGAAAGAAGCAATGGTGGGGGTCCAAGTGGAATTGGAAAGTGGCCACCAATATCCACCTGGATCATTCCTCCCCCCTTAGGAAGCAATGGTCCCCATTACGTTGAGTTCCTCCATGAGACGAGGGAACTTCTGTTGAACTTGGTCCCTGGTGAGCCACTTGCCCTGGTGAAGGAGTTGGCCTGCTTTGACAACTCGATATAGTTGGATATTTTGATGGCGAGTGTGCTTGATCTGTGTGTCCATGATCCGATCAGTTGCAGCTTGTTCCATGCAATCTGATTGAACTTTGTGGGTGTGAGCTATTCTGCAATGTCGGATGTGTCTAGTAATGGTGGAAAGTATGGCTGAAGGTAGTCCACATTGAACACTGGGTGCAAGACAAGGAATGGGGGAATGCTGAGCTCAAATGCATTGTATACCCCAGCCTTGGTAATGGTGTAAGGACCCTATCAGAGTGGTCTGAGTTTCCGATAGGCTATGGTAAGGCGTTCCTTTCGCAAAATTCAACCAGACTTTGTTGCCCACCTAAAACTTGTGTGGCACCTGATGTTGATCATGTCGCTGCTCGTACTTGGCATTTGATTTCTCCAGAATGTCATGGACCTACTGGCGAATATTTTGGATGTGCTCAATGAAGCTGTTTGCCTTATCTGTTTCGAACTAGACATGAGCCGAACTTGCGTGAGTAGCTGCAAATGGCATGGCCACATCAATGGGACATAGTGGCTGGAATCCCAAGCCCACCTGAAAAGGGCTGTGGCTAGTCGAGTTGTGGAGAGCCCAATTGTAGCTGTGTTGAAAATAGGGGAGGCTCTTGTCCCATGTGCATGGATGCTTTAAGTTGTACATGCGCAAAATGTGTATGATCATCATGTTGACAACCTCTATCTAGCTAGCAGTTTGAGGATGGAAGGTTGTGGACTTAGTGAGTTTGGTGTCCAACATCAACTAGAGACTGGACCAAAATGTACTGAGGAACTTGCTGTCCCAATCTGAGATTATAGACTGTGGGATCCAAAAGTGTACCCACACTCGTTCAAAGAAGAGTTTAGCAGTGGCTTCTGCTGTGATATTCTTCTTGCAGGCTGCCATAATGGCCATCTTCGAGAACCTGTAATGGCCATCTTCGAGAACCTGTCGACGACCACAAAAACACAGTAATTTCCATGCTTAGTGGAAAGAAGGCCTGACATGTAATCCATGGAGATGGATTCCCAAGGTCGACTAGGGGTAGGTAGTGGGGCATAGAGGCCTTGATTCTTGATGGTCGGTTTGGCAATGGCGCAGGCATTGCATGATCTGATGTACTTCCTGACATCATGTCGAAGAATCGAACAATAGAAATACTTCTATAGTACTGCCACCATTTTCTCGACCCCGAAATGCCCAACAACCTGATTGTAGTGTGCTTCCCAAATCATCTTGGCACGCTCGCTTGAAGGAACACAAAGGTGACACAGGTGGCATAACAAGGTATCCTGGAGGTGAAAATCTGGAACATGCTGACCCTCCAAGAGCGTCTGGTATGTGTGACCGAATTCTGGGTCACTTTTGTAGAGAAGTGGCCAATCATAAGTCTCGTGCCCACAAGAGTTGAGCATGGTGGTTAACGTCATGATCGGTGGTTGACTAAGGCAATCTGCAACATTATTGGTGCTGCCCTTCATATACTTGATATTCAAATGGAACTGTTGCAGGTATGTGGACCACTTCTGATGGCGATCATTCTGTAATTTCCCTTGGGCTTGTATGAACTGCAGGGGTCGGTGGTCTGTGTGGATGACCGTTTCCTTCCCCAAAATGTAATGCTTCCATTGTCGGCAGACCTGCACAATGGAATACATCTCTTTGTCATAAGTGGGATACTTTTGGACTGTGTCTGAAAGTGTCTCATTGTGATATGCCACTGGATGCCCGTGTTGAGTAAGGACTGCCCCAATAGCATAGTCAGAGGCATCTGTCTTGACCTCAAATGGTTGTTGCAAGTCTGGTAATGCGAGCATTGGTGCTAAGCAGAGGCGATATTTCAACTCTGTGAATGCCTTCTGTTGAGATTCAGAACAAAAGAATTTTTCTTTCACTCCTCTTGGTGACTTGACTCAAGGGCCAAGTGATATGAGAAAATCCCAACACGAACCTGCGATAGAAGCTGGCAAGACCTAGAACGCTGCGCAGCTCTGTCAGAGTGGTTGGAGATGGCCAATCCCGAATGACTTGGATCTTGGCTGGATCCATATGCACCTCCTATTCATCAATAATGTATGCCAGATACTGAACTTGGGTCATGCCAAAAGTGCATTTCTCCAAATTGGCACATAACTTGTGTTGCCGCAATGTTTAGAGAACCCGTCGGATGTGGTGGAGGTGCTCTTCCCAACTCTGGCTGAAGATCATGATTTCATCCAAGTATACCACTACAAATGAGTTAGTGAATGGCTGCAAGATGTCATCCATTAGCCTCATGAAGGTTGTAGGGGCACTCGTCAATCCGAAAGGCATAACCAACCATTCGAAAAGGCCCTCCTTGGCTTTGAAGGCAGTCTTCCACACATCGGAGGGTTCGATTGGTACCTGGTGATATCCTGACTTCAAATCGATCTTGTTGAAATATTTTGCCCCCTTCTTTTGGTCTAGGAGGTCATCAATCCGTGGGATCAGATACCTATTACAGATAATGATCTTGTTCAATGCCCTATAGTCAATACAGAGTCTCCAAGTCCCATCCTTCTTCTGTACCAACATGACAGGGCTCCCACAGGGAAATGAACTTGGATGGATGTGACCTTTTTGTAGCAGCTCCTGAATCTACCTCTTGATTTCATCGTTCTCCAGAATGGAGCGCTGATAGATTGGTCCATTGGGCAGCGGCACACCTGGGGTAAGATCGATGGAGTGCTTGACCTGAAAGTGCAGAGGAACCCTTGCAGGGGAGGTGAAGATGTCCTTGTACTCCTCCATGACCTTGTCCATTTGTAGTTGTCATGCAGAGGCGCCCTGTCTGGAGGTTGTGGCCACTGTCTTCTTCTTTCCTTGAGGGCATATCATCAGGAAAACAAATTTCCTGATTTTGGAAATGAGCTTACTGCATTGTTTTGCAGTAACCAAAGAGATGGCGATAGGCGGTGCTACCTCTGGTATCCTGTACAACTTATTTCCCAAAGTAACAATAACAGCACGGGACCTTGATTCATACATAGCATGTCGCTTCCATAAGTATGGTTGTCCTAATAATACATCACAAACTTCAAGGGGAGCAATACACAATACCTCATTTGTGTAGGGCTTGATGTTGTATGGAAGGCGACACTGTTGGCTCACGCGAAGATCTCGTCCTTGGTGAAGCCACTCAATGTTGTACGGTTGTGGATGTGCTATGGTCGGTAAGCCCAGCTGCTTCATGACCTCTGCCGAAATGAGGTTATTTTGGCTCCCGCTGTCGACAATGAACTATAATGGGGAGCCCTTTACCCACATTTGGGAGTGGAAGAGACCCTCCTCCTCCTCTGGATCTTCGGGTTCCTCCTTTTGGATCTTCATGGTGGCAACAGTGGCGTTGGGATCTACATCGATAATCTACTTCCCTTTGTCATTCCCCTTATCGGGTTCTAACTCAGAGTCGAAACATGCATCTGATTCTGAAACCTTTAGCTCAACCACTAGTAACTGCTTGGCCTGACACTCACTTGTGTTGTGAGTTGAGCTCTTATGGAACTCACAACACTTTCCCGTGTCCTTTTTCGGCTTCGTGGAGCTGTTCTTTGATTGCAGCTTTGGCGGGTTGTCTTGGGCCCGCCTGCCTTGGGTTTGTCCTTTGTTTTGCGGTTTGGGGGCACCTTTCCCTTGCTTCGGATTCACAGATCTAAAGTCTCACTTCTTCTATTTAAAATTTTGCTCGACCTTGATGGCATATCAGTATGCCGTGCCGAGCAAGGAGATGTTAAGGAATTCTATTTCTTCCTGGATGTACTTGTTCAGGCAGCCATGATATTTGAGTATGAAATGTTGCTTCGTATCCTTGATACCCAACTTTGTGTGAAGGGTATGGAAAATATTGGTAAACTCTGGCACGTCTTGGTCCCTTCCCTGCCGCAGCGTGGTCCACTTTATGTATTGATCCTCATAGATTCCGAAAAGGTAGTACTTCTCCTTGATGGCATCCCGGAATGAATTCCAAGTGGGTGTGGCTGAAAATAGTGAGCCTGTACTTTCATCCTTCTGCTCATAGTAGGTTTCCCACCAATCTGATGTGGGGGGCTGCTTTGAGAATAGCGAAAATAATCTTTTCCCGACTGGAAAAATCATGAACTGAAAAATAACCCTCTATCACATTTAACCATTTATCGACGTCATCTGTGTCTATCTGACCGTCGAAAATGGGGATCTCAAAATTAACTTGTACCTTAAATGGTGTGGTGTTTCTAGAGTAGCTGTTGGAAGTCGATGCGTTGCCCCTGGGTAGCTGTTGAAGGATCTGGGAAAAGTTGTCCATCTTCACGTTCCTTTGTCGCTCGAGGGCTTCTTTGAGCAAGATTTTGATAGGATCTCCCACCCCCTCGTCTTTCTTTTCATCCACCACGGGAGGCCGTCAGGATTTGCGAGGCTGGTCTTGCAAAGGTTCGACTAGTTCAAGCCTTAACTCCTTGTATCCTGACCTCGTTGGGGACATGCAAAGAAAAATAGAGAAAAAAAAGCAGATCGCTCTGATACCACTAATCTATATTTAAACAGGAATGCAACAAATTACAGAGATAACCATAAACACAAAGATGCAGCGGAAATAATACTTCATTTCATTCATGTAAAATACTGAAATATGATTACAAACAGGAATGGAAATAAACCAGCTAGGGCGATGGTATCTTATCTATGAGAAGATATGTGGCAACTACATGCCTCTGAATTGCCTTACAATGAGGCTCCAGGGCCTTTTTATTATTGAACAATAAGAGAAAACCCTAAACAACCAAAACCATAACCCGAGGAGATGTAACACCAAGAGTTTATGGGCCTCGGGGTGAGTTGGAGAGTGAACTTCCCGGGGGCGCGACTTGGTCATATTATCTCCGTTTGACGTGTGTTATGGCCTGTTGGAAAGATCTCTCCTAGGACTACGACGAGAAAGACAGATTTAAACAGATAATCGCTGGCGGTAGATTTCCAAAAAAACGTTGTTTAGGGCCTCAAAACGCTCCGGAAGTTTAGGACCCGAAAAAATGCTAAAAATAGTAAATTGTGCTACAATTAAGGAAACTGAAAAACTGAAAGAAGTAATGGTGGGGGTCCAAGTGGAATTGGTGGGTGGTCAACAATATCCACCTGGATCAATACCCAAAGCACCGACAGTGGGGATTTCAATGTTTATTAGTGCAGCTTCACTCGCAGCGTCAAGGGTACGTGCAAATCAAGGTCATACACGAGGAGCAACAACTAGGGGCAGGGGTCCCAAGGGAAGGAACTCTTTCCAAAGAATTGCACAACATTCAGTTCAAGGTCTACTACGCATCACTTGTTGGGGATGTGGGGGACCTCATTACTAACGCGACTGCCCTGAATTACAAACTGGTAACAACTGTAGAGAAGGAAAAGCACCAATGGGGGGGGGGGGGGGGGCGCAAGTAGCCACCATCGAATCTATGCGGTAGTTAAAATTTAAAAGTAGCCACCTTAGGTATGATAAACAAAGTAAAAGTTAAAATTTTGTTTGATTCAGGTGCTACAAATAGTTTCATTTCAATAGTAGCATTAGAAAAATGTGGGTTGGCAGCCTATGAGCACAATGAATTTAAGCAAGTTGAGATGGCTTCTGGGATAAAACAAGTAGTAGGACCTAGTGTTGACCAATGTCAAGTAAACCTCGAGGTGTGTATGACTAAGTTGAAGGCATACGTCACAACATTGGGGATGTATGATGTAATTATTGGAATGGACTGGTTAGAAGCTCATCGAGCTTTGGTAGACTGTTTCAAGAAGAAGGTGATTTGTTTAGATGATGAAGGTAGGCCAATTGAGATTTTTGGAATCAAGAGAGGAGTGTTGCTATGCTTCATATCCATTATGAAGGTAAAACGTTGTCTCTGACAAGGTTGCAAGCTATATGTGGTCGAGGCTGTAAGTGACCATAAAGGACCCTCCCTAGATCAACACCCAATTTTGTCAGAATTCAAGGATGTTTTTCCTAAGGAATTACCTGGATTACCTCCTGTAAGGGAGATTGATTTCACAATCAACCTAAAACCTGGTGCAGAACCAATATCTAAGACACCCTATAAGATGACAACTCCAGAACTTTGTGAGTTGCAGATGCAGTTAAAAGAGCTCTTAGACTTGGGATTTATCAAACCTAGTATTTCACCTTGGGGTGCACCAGTGATTTTTTTTCAAGAAGAAGGATGGTTCCTTATGGCTATGCATAGATTATAGGGACTTGAATAGAGCCACAATAAAGAATAGGTACCCGATACCTCGAATAGATGACCTATTTGATCAAATGAAGGGAGAAACGGTTTTCTCAAAGATCAATCTATGATAGATACCACCAATTGAGGATTAAGGAAGAGGACATCTCAAAAACTGCATTTTGAACTTGGTTTGGGCACTATGAGTTCGTAGTTGTTCCATTTGGTTTAACTAATGCACCAGAAGTATTCATGAGCCTCATGAATGGTGTGTTCAGGAAGTATTTGGACCAATTTGTGCAAGTCTTTCTGGATGACATTCTTGTGTATTCCAAGAATGAAAAGGAGAATGAAAATCACCTAAGGGTTGTATTGAATTGCTTAAGGGAAAATCAATTGTATGGAAAATTGTCAAAATGTTCCTTCTTTCAGAAGAAAGTTCATTACCTTGGGCACATCATTTCAGGAGAAGGGATTTCAGTTGACCTGGAAAAGGTAAAGGCCATAATGGATTGGCTAGTACCAAAAAATGCTCATGAGGTGCATAGTTTTATGGGGCTAGCAGGATATTATCGCAAGTTTGTGGAAGGGCTTTCGAGGATTGCAAAACCCATCACCACATTACAGCGAAAGGGGGTCAGGTATTGAATGCGCATATGAATGTGACACTCATTCACAGAGATAAAGAGGTTACTAACTACTGCACCGATCCTTCGAGTACCGGACATGGACAAAGACTTCACTGTCTGCACCGATGCTTCAAAGCAAGGATTGGGTGCAGTACTGATGCAAGAAGGCGGAGTAATAGCTTACACATCTAGAAAATTGAAGAAACATGAAGAGTTGTATGTTACCCATGACTTAGAATTAGCAGCAATGATGTTAGCTTTGAAACTGTGAAGACACTACCTCGTTGGGAGAAGATTTGAGTTAAGAACAGATCATCAAATCCTGAAGCATCTCTTCACTCAAAGGGATTTGAATTCTAGACAAAGGTGGTGGAGCGAATTCATGAGTGAGTATGATTTTGAGATCTCATACATCAAGGGAAAGGAGAATGTGGTGGTTGATGCACTAAACAGGAGACCACGAACCTTCTCCCTAGTAGCCTTAAAGCTAAATTTGAGGGAATATGTGTTGGAGAAAACCTTTGGAGATAGTTGGTATCTAAAGGTTATCTCAGCACTCCAGAGTGGGAAGCAGATAGAAGCAAAGTTTGAGGGATATGTCCTTGAACTAGATGGACTATTAAGACTTCAAGGGAGAATGTACATACCTAAGGAAGGGGGTATAAGAAGGACCATCCTCGAAGAGTCACATAGAGCACTTTATTGTGCACATCTTGGAGTGAAGAAGATGCACGTGAACACGAAGAAGCTCTTCTTTTGGGCAAGCATGAAGCACGACATAGTCCTATTTGTCACTAAATGTCTTGAATTTCAACGAGTGAAGGCTAATCATCGCCATCTAGCAGGACTCCAACCACATGACATCCCTATGTCTAAATGGGAGGTAATTTCTATGGATTTTGTTGCGGGTTTGCCACTCACGTCCCAAAGGCACAATGTTATATTGGTTATAGTTGATAAATTGACCAAAAGTGCCCATTTCATTCCAGTAAGAGACACTTACAATGTCACTGATGTGGCATGAGTCTTTACAAGTGAAGTTATTCGACTACATGGGTTACCTGCAAAGATCATTCTTGGTAGAGACTCTTGATTTACATCTCGGTTTTGGACAAGTTTGCAGTTAGCACTAGGGACTCAGTTGAACCTGAGCACTGCATATCATCCAGAAACAGATGGGCAGATCGAAAGAGTAAATCAACTTATGGAAGACATGCTTCGAATGTTTGTCATGGATAATCAGACTCAATGGGAAAGTGTTGATGCCCCGAAAATCGTTGTATCAACATTGGGGGATAACCACCCGGTCTAGACCTTAATACAACTCCTTTTCCGTTTGGGATGGTGGCTCCAACTGGATATAATGGGACCAGTTTCCCAATAATGAATAAAAGGGGATGGATGAGTGATTGGTTTCCAATAAATGATAATGAATGGATGACTTAATCTAACAGCAAAAACATAAATGACTATTCTATCCCGGGAGGCTTTTATTCTTTTAAGTGCAACGCTTGATAATCTTTGTTCATTGATAGGCATATAGATGACTCTACACAATAAACATAGACATTTATTCACTTAATGATTGCTTTGTTCAAATAGTTGAACAAAGTGATTAACAAAACATTGTTACACTTATCCTTTTATATTACCGATACATGTATGATAAAAGAAAAGCATGCTGTAAACATCCAATAGTGGAAATTGTAAAGAATGTTGTTAAAAACACACACATATATCCGATAATAGCAAGAGCGATCAAACAACAATTCACATAAACAGAATGAACTCAGACATAGATAGTAGTACCATATGAGCTGCAAATCATTCCCAACATCAATCGCTATTTGAATTCCTTCTTCCGATTCAGAAATACTTTTAAACAAAGGCAGTAGTGCACATCCACATAAAAGCTTCGTTATCAAAATTGGAATAATTGGCCCAGTCTTTATAAAAAAATATGCCTGAAGTACAGTAGTGCAACTTCAGGTTTAAGTCATATACAAAAACTTACGACCCTTTCCAATGCATTGAAAGGGTCTATAAATACTTGATTAAAACTAACTAGCTATGAAATTAAAATCCTACTTAATTGGTACAACTTGATTTGGAGTATCTTCCTCATAGAAATCTGGCAGTCGGCAGCATGATTCATCACTTAGGCTGTTTGCCTTTCGTCCTGAGTTGGCATATTGCAAGCATTGGTTCCACTTCTAGAGGTCGGTTGAGACGAGAATTGAGTTGGGCAGCATAGGTGGCATCTTGTATATCAGGAATGATACACCCGATTGCATCTGTCAGGCACTTGAGGGCGGCTCTCTGGCTGTATGGTTTGACTAGGAACAACCAATAGGTGTCCCAAGTCAAACTGTTAATACCTGCGATCAATCTCCCATTTTTCTCCAGCTCTTGATAACATGACTGCTCCAATGTTTTAGCCGATAGTAATTTACCTGGGGTACATTGAGAGATCATGTTAGATAAGTAGAGAGTATCATTAATCAATTCAACCAAATTACTTGTGGTTAACTTGCATCTGGAAACTGCTCTCTCTACCTTCATTAACTAGGACTGCCATTCCATAAATAGGATCTCTTTATGGGATTCTAAGATTTTTGGCAAATTAGCTGCCTGTCCCTCATCAGTGTCTTGCCACTCAAGAAAATTGGTCAAGGTCTCATCGGCCTGCTCCAAGTCTGTTCTAGCATCAACCGATTTGTCAATTATTGATGTGGTTATGTCACATAAGGGTTCTGCTTGAGCGATTTTTTGACATAACAACCTTATTTGTGTTACCAATGCTTTGTTAATCTGTATTGCTTCGGCTCTGAACTCAGCAGGCTGTGGAAGATTCTTGGACTTTTCTATTTGGGCTGATAATTGAGCAATTTGCTCATCTTTAGATTTCCCCATCTGTTCATGCACTGCTTTCAATTTTGCCAATGCTTCCGACAGCTCTTTCTGCTTTTGAATTGCACTTGAATCAATTCTTTGTTTCTCTTCCTGCAATTGTTTATTCAATTGATTGTTTATTTGTTGTTGTGTAGACAACTGCTGTTCGAGTTGCTCTGCCTTCTGCTGTGCCTCCGATAACTGTGCTTGTAGCGAGGCGATTGCTTGGTCCTTTTCTCTTAACAGATTAGTCACTTCTGATGCCTTGTCCATGGTGGCCGCCGAATAGGCTCCAGCGTATTGGGATAATTTAATAAGGTCATCAGAAGGATCAAACTCCTCTTTCCAGACCACATTGGTTGTCACTGTTTGTTCAGGGAATAGGGAAGGTTGATCAGTCCTTCTCCTTTTCCGCTGTCATTTCACTACAGCCCTGTGCTTTGGGCTGTAAAAGACATCCAATGGAGGTATCTCCTCCACTTGCAAAACGATCTGATCCGAAGGATCCTTTGGAATTATCTCTATTCCTGTAGAAAGGGGTAGGCCGCTGGTTCCACTTGGAACCTCTTTAGATGTTGTATCCTGTGTGTCAGCCGCTTTTGATGTATCGGCTTCCTTTGAGCTCTCAAGATTGCTTATGATTGAGTCGAATTGCTGCCATTCCTGGAGCAATTTTGGGTCAATCTGGGCATCTACATTCACGTCTGTGCTGCTCTGCTCCTGCTCTTTCCTTTGTTTTTCCTCTTGCTCTTTCCTCTGCACTTCCTCCTGCTCTTTCCTTTGCACTTCCTCCTACTCTTTTCTCTGCACTTCCTCCTACTCTTTTGTTTGGATTTCTCTAGCAATTTCTGATGTAGCAGGAGGTTCATTGGTAAGTCGCTACTCAGGCTCACTTGATTGTGTCATCAGGGTCGTTGCTAACAGATCTAGAGGCAGAGTTTGCAACCTCTATTCTCTAAGTCTGTTAAATTCAACTAACCCGTCATCATGATATTTCATTCTGGCTAGTGATTGAACCTGGAATAGCGACTCGGCTGAGGAGAACAGGTCATCAAAATCATAATCTTTATGGTCAAATTTAGTGAGTTTTGCCTGTTCAAGTGCATTGTAGGCGACTTTGTTTGGATCAAATCGCCTATTAGGAAGAGTGGCAAGATTCAGTGCCTTAATCTTATCTGCTTCTTTCTCTGCATGTTTAAAGTCATGCAGAGCGTAGACACCACATCTGTATATGGGAGAATTTTTTCTCAGGCTGCTATCTAATGAAGGTAAGAGTCGGCTAAATCCTTTAGAGTAGCATCAAACTTCCGATTCGGGTTTGCTGTGGCTTGCACTGTTGTTACCTCAGGCTCTTCGGCCTCAATCAGATTGTAGATGCTCAGCCAAGTAGTTTTACTGAGTCCTAGACATGTGGTGTCCGATATCAGTCCCTTTTTCCTTGATCCTGGATCGGCAACATGTTGTCCTGTAACTGCCGAAGTGGAAGCTGTTGCAGTTTTCTTAGATTTCTTCCCCATTTGGCTTGAATTTGCTACTTTGGAAGAGCTCTGCATAGGAGAGAAAATGAACGTAATGTGGAGAATTGGTGGCGCAAACCAAAGATGAACGAGATATATTAATCAATGAATAATGGAGGATTTAACTTAAGGTGGCTGCGGATACAATCTCTGAAGAGATTTTAGCCTTACTGTTTCATTAAATGGCCATTTAAACCTATCAATCCTTTAAATGCTCATCATATCATTTATTGGCCGAATGATTCATTTAAGCGTGGTTTTGATGTTTTGGCGGTTGAGCGTAAGTGAATCACTATCAGGAAGAGAAAGGCATTTAATACTAAATAACCATAATATATCTCGACTTTATCAATCTTTTTTGAAATCTGTGCCTAGCTTTATCGCAATCGACGATCGGGGGAATGCTTAAGTTGTTATATTGGTGTCCTTTCAGAATCCCTGATTGCCGATAGCAATATCACCAATTCGCATCGGGAGTTTTAAACGAGGGCTTTAGATGCATGCATGGTACATCTCCGATCGCCGATAGCGATATCACATCGGAGCGAAGAGGGGCCTTTTGTTATGGTCGCTTGCCTTCCCGATATCCGATATCCATTTGTGCATTGTCGCATCGGGGAAAATCAATGGGTCTTTAAGTCATGCATCCTTTGTTATTGCGATATGCGACCTTGCGTTCGCTTTATCGCAATAATAAAAGATTATTCATTTTTTATTATAAGACCGATTAAGTGATTTATCAAAAAGGTTTATAATGTTTTATTTCTTTTCGGACCTTTTGAATAATGATAAGTTGATACCAATTTAAATGAAAAGGGACCCATTTCATATTATAGTTTTGAAAAATAAAAATTGTATGAAATGGGGGGGTTGTTGTAGAGCACAACAGAAAGATACTTACTTTTGTTAGAGTTTGCCTATAATGACAGTTACCACAGTTCAATCGGGATGCCTCCTTATCAATCTCTATATGGAATGCCATGTAGGATGCCATTGAGTTGGGAAAATTTGGAGGGCCGAGTAATAGTTGGGCCAGAATTAGTTCAAGAAATGGAGGAATAGGTAAGACAGATTCGACAAAGGTTAAAGGAAGCACAAGATAGACATAAGAGTTATGCTGATTCACATAGGATCGATCACAGTTATGAAGTAGGGGACCAAGTTTTTATTCGTATCCAACCCAACAAAAGCACCATTTGGTTTGGGAAAGGGACGAAGTTGTCATCTCGGTTTGTAGGACCTTTTAAGATCAAGGAGAAGATTGGACCAGTTGCCTGTTGTCTAGTACTGCCACCCCACTTTCGTAAAACTCATGATGTTTTTCATGTATCTATTTTACGACATTATGTTTCTGATGAATCTCACAAACTAGATTGGAGGGAATTGCAGGTCTCGGACATGGGAACCATAGTGGTCGAACCATTATGCATATTGGACTGTAGGGTTCGACAGCTCAGACGTCGCATGGTGGACCAAGTTAAGGTCTAGTGGGACAAGTATAGCCCAGGATCTGGTACCTGGGAGGATGCAGAGACTATATGTCGTGACTACCCCTCACTTTTTGAGCATCTGTGATGCCCATTTTTTACGTAGACAACTACCTATGCTAAGGTTCTATTTTGCAGTTCCATGTTATTTAATTATGAAGGCTATGTAATATTGATACATTTAGTTGGACACATGAAACTACTTATATAAATCATTTGATGGATTAGGTATTGATGATGGAATGTTTGATGTATGACCTAATGTATGACTTACTTGGCGTTGATTTATCTGGTGCATGAATTATCAGAGTTATTGTTGATTCATGTACAGCTTAAGTGGATATGATTTATTTAATGAAAGACTTAGTGAAATTATGATTTATTTCCAGTATGAACTACAAAATTGAGACGTGGATACTAGACTTAATAACATGATGTTGAAGATCACTCATCTATATATATCTTGTTGTTATATAAATGTATGAATGAGGACTAACCCACAGATTAGAAAGAACTATATGATAGCCAAGATCTACTCTTCCATTGGGGAAGGTCGAGACATCTAATCAGGAAATGTATGATGTACATTGTTCTATTACATTTTGTATCTACTAGATATGCACTCTTATGACATGGGTAAAATGTAAATGGCAGGTGACAAGACTACCTGAATGGATTATTCGATGACAAGTATCCAACCAGCACTGTAGTGTGGTCCATATTAGGGTGTTGACCCTAGTTGTGAGGAGGGGTGGTGGTATTTCCCACCGTGTAACCTCCAAACCTACAATTGTGGGAGGGCAGTGATGGACACGCAACCCCTAGACATGTGATGATGATTGCCAGTTGCCTGCTGGGGAAGTTAGGTCTAATAGTTTATGCTTCCACCATGTTGGTCTTATCAGTGGTTAGATTGGTATAGCCAATGCCACAGTATATAGCAGCAGAGGATGGATAGGGTGGGAATGGAAGTATTTTATGAAGGATAGGAGGATAGGGACGTGATGTCATTGTCTGACTTATCAAATTTTACTACTACAACTCTCTATCTAGTTTGTTATGCCTTATTATCAAGCTGCTTCGAACTCCTTGTATCTTTTTCACTCTAACTTCAGGACAAAGTTTTCTGAAGGAAGGCTGTATGTAATTCCCTACTTAATCTTATCATGCAAATTTTACTAGTGTTTAAATTACCTTAAAATATTGACTTATAATTATCAAGAAATATTGGTGATGAGCCCCAATTTTTGGTACAATTTGGGCTCATTTGGCCTACTTGCTCTGCTCAAACCATTCATTTTTTATTGCTTATGCATTCATTTCTTGGTTTATTCGTGTTGTTTGTAGGAAGAAGGGTAGGCATTCTATCTACGTGACTAATGCATGATGCTTTCAGGTTTTTGGCATTAAAAGGGAGAAAAGACCACGAGAAAGGAGACAAGGAGACAATGAGGTGGCACTGCTGGTTTTTAGGAGAGGATGTCCACGGTCTTGGGGACCTTCCTCGTGATTCCCACCATAGCTCCGAGCTCCAATCCATCTCCCCACCGAGCTTAGAAGCAGCCAACTGTTCTACAGGAACAACAGTTATAACTGTTCTACAGGAACAGCAGTTATGACTGTCCTACAGGATCAGCAGTTTAAACTTCAGTTGGACAGCCGAGCTCCTCAAATCAAGGACACCTGTTGGATGAACATTTTGCATAAATACTGAGGCCGTAGCCTTGGATAGGAGCTTTTTGAAATTTTGTATTACTCTTGTAATTGGGAAGTACGAGCTACAGCTCGGTTTTTTGTTCCTTTTGTAAGCCAATGTTGGCATGTCATCAGACTTTCGTTTATGAAAAAAGGCAGGCAGATTTTGATCTCATTCTGAGTTTCTAAGGGAGCTATAGCTCTCAGGTTAGGGCCCAACCTGAGAGCAATAGATCTCCTCGGTGTTGTAATGTGTTTGCATTTCGTTCCAGCACTTTGAGTTTTTACTTTCACATGCAATTCGAATTTACTGTTTGTTAATTTAGTCTTTTTCATGAGCTTAGATAGGATTAGTTTATGGTGAATTTGTTTCAGTTGCTTAGATTCGATAGGAGGATAGTTATAAAATTATTGGAGCTCCAGCAAAAGGTTGTTAAGGCTCACTACCATCTCTCTTAGGGATTGGGGTGTAGCCCATAACCAACCACCAAAAAGAAACGCAGTTCTTCTCACTTCCATGCAAGCTGCAACATAGACATTGTCGTTGAAGATCCATCCATGCACTCTTGACATCGAACCATACTTCTACATTTCACTTCCATGCACGAGTTTCATTTCTTGGTTTTCCATTGCTGTTCATAGGTTTCAAAGCACCATTATCATAGGTTAATGAATTTCTCGTTTTTAGGGTGCATAAGTCATTTGTTTCATTTACGCTGCTCCTTATCATTCCACTTCCTTCTTCTTCTTCTTCTTGATCTCTCCTCAATCCACCTACTCAGCCTCTGTCCAACTCATCTACCCTCCAACTCATCCATTAATCCCTTAGCTCCATTTACTTACACTTTCGTTGATCCCATCCTTCCAACCATCAACCCACTAGATGCACTCTTCCTCCATTTGATTTCTCTGCTCCAGAGCCATCACCAGCTCCATCTCCATCTCACCTATCCTCCCATACCACTCCAACACTTCACCATCTCCCAAAACTTCCACGGCCAACCATCCTGTAGAATTGCACAGACTTCCTGTAGAAACCCCTGAGTTTCCTGTAGGATCCCCTGCAGACTTCCTGTAGAAGCCTGCAAACTCGGTTGCTGAGCATCTGAACGTGGTAGACTTCTGTGGATCGATGCTAGAGACCCTCTGGGACCTCCCCTAGCCATCCTGACCTTGCCCATGCTTTCCTCCCATTCCAACCGCTCCTGCACAACCAAACCCTAATCAAAAGCTTCATCACAATAAATCCAACCACTTAATGAAAAAATACAAAAACATGTCTTTCCAGATGCAAGTAGCCTAGATGCATGTATTTCAGTTCACAACAAGTAATGGCATTAGTGGTAGTAGTTTCATTCATAGTTTTGCAAAGTTAGGGTCTAGCTAGTCAAATTAGGGTTTACTAGGGTTTTCATGCTTTGTTGACTTTCAGTTCCTTTCTGCAACTAGATTAGTCCTCTTTCAGTTAGCTTTCGTCCATCATTCATAAAGCTTCTTCTGTGAGCCTATAGAAGTTGGCTTGAGCCCTAGCGGACTTGTGCCAGCTGACCAAGTGACAGCTGCGACAAGAGCTAGTACTTGTGCATACAGCACCGTCGCTTCCAAGTTTGTACGAACTACCGGGTTGATAAAATTAGAGATAGGAAGCTCCAGGAGTTGTAGCATTATTGCTACAATACTGGAGCCCACCATCTTTTTGGCGCCGTTGCCGGGGAAGCGTCTGAGTATTAGTAATTGTTGCTTTTCTTCTATTTTCTTGCTCTTGCCTTCTGCTAAGTAGTTTGCTTCATTTCCATTCTGCAAAAGTAGCATAGACATTTCCTGCTTTCATAGATTAGCATTTCCTGCTTTCATAGATTAGCATTTCCTGCTTTCCTAGATTAGCATTTCCTTTCTGCAAGCGTAGACTAGCATTTCCATTCTTGCAATTTCCTTTGAGCAAAGTAGATTAGTTCTTTCCTGCTTTCAGTTTAATTTTGCATCTTTCATAGTTAGTTGTAGATCAATCTGTCTCAGTTTTGCAGGTACCAAAAGAAAAGCAAAGCAAAAGCAATCAAAAGAAAAAGAAAGTCTTTTCCATTTCATGCCTCGTAGGAACCGAGATAGATCAGGCAAATTCCTACCAAACACCCCCACCACATCACTGAGTCACCCTTCTCTCTTCTTTGGTGACAGTGACCCAGAAGAACCTATAGGTGAACATCCTGAGATATCCAAAGACCCTATAGTAGAAGAAGAGTTAGAGACCACTCCATCTGAAGCTATGGCTGACAATAGAAGAGAAGATGAGAGAATAGAAGGTGCCTTCCCCATCCAAGAGACCAATGGAGAGATGAAAATGAAGAACATTAGCCCCTCCGCCTTACCTCACTTCCATGGGCTGACCACTGAAGATCCAGATACCTTCCTGTTTGAGTTTGTTGTCCTTTGTAGAACCTATGACTATACTGAAGACGAGCAAAAGTTGAAACTTTTCCCTTCCACTCTTAAGGATGCAGCACTACGCTGGTTCATGGGCTTACCTGGGAATAGTATCACTACTTGGGCTCAGATGCAGCAAGCTTTCAATACCAAGTACCGGGATTACTGTAGGTCCAAGGAAACAAAGGGGGAAATCTTTCGGATGTCCATGGGAAATGATGAGTCCTTAGAGGATTATGAGGAGAGGTTCCAACTAAGCTATAAGCGGGCCAGGTGCACACTTGACCCTGAATCCCTCAAGTTGGTCCTGCTCCGAGGAGTCCCTGAAGACCTCTTAGATACCCTTCACATGTTAGCTGGGGGGGACATTTACCAACTGCCTTATGAGGACATCAAGACTGTGTTTAGAAACCACTCCAGGGCAGCTCGGAAATGAGGTAGAGGAAACCACCTCTCAACTAGTGTCCCTTTCTCCAAACATGAGCTTGCAAATCAATTAGAAGATCTTAAGAGTGAGGTGAGACAAACCATTGCCATGCAGCTTGACACATTCAGGATTCAGCAAAAGAAAGAAGAGGCTGAGAGAGCCTTGGCTGTCTTCTGCCCCAGGTGCACAAGGAGGCACCCTAAGAACGAATGTCCATTGCATTCGGTTGAAGTGTGTTTCGTTTGTGAGGAGGACCATCCCACAAATCAGTGTCCAACC
The DNA here is from genome assembly GCA_031772625.1 of Pinus tabuliformis. Lineage (NCBI taxonomy): Eukaryota > Viridiplantae > Streptophyta > Pinopsida > Pinales > Pinaceae > Pinus > Pinus tabuliformis. The sequence continues at coordinate 467,823,203 of CM062810.1, forward strand.
TTACTTGGGTTTAAAGCCATGTACCAAGGGACAGAAGCTCCCACAGAGCCTCTCTATTACCTTAACCAAAGGAGGCCACAGGGATCTAGACCTTATCAGCAGGGGATGCAAGGGGCATCTCAAGCTTATTACAACCCCAACCAATCGACTCTTATGCCTTCCTGGGGTCCCCCTGCTCATCCTTCATGGTCCATGCCTCCTCCATGGTCTTATCCACCTCAGTACCCCACTCAACCTACTTCTCATTCATATCACTCACATGCCCAACCACAGCCTCAATGGAATGCACCTCAGTCAGGGTGGAGGCCCCAATACAACACTCCTCCTGCCATCTTGCCTCCACCACCCGTTCAACCTCAACCATTACCTCCTGCTCCTCCAAGGCAACCTCAAATGCCTGCTCAACCGAACCCGAACCCCAACAATAGACAGGCCCAGCAGGTATACACTGGGGAAACCTCATGCCCTACCTATGCTGTGGAGATCCAGGAGATCAATCTTCGATCTGGAAAGACTCTACCAGATCGCCAACCTCCTCCCCCAGAGGATGAGGAAGATAAACAGGAAAGTGAACCAAAGGCTATTCCACCCTTTCCTGAGAGACTAACAGCCACCACACAACCCAACCCAGAGGAGGATGAGCTTCTGGGTGAGCTCAAGCAGTTGTGTGTAAAAATACCACTTCTCCAAGCCATCAAGGATGTGCCAATATACAACAAGCTGGTTAAGGAGAAGTGTTTCAAACACCCAGGAAGACGGAAGAAAGATGCCTCAACTATCAATGTCATAGGACAACTGTCTGACCTTATGTTAGGACAAGTCATCTGCCCAAAGTACCTAGATCCTGGAAGTCCTGTAGTAGATGTTCACATCAATGGCACCATTATACCTCACATCTTGATCGATCTGGGGGCTGCCATTAATGTGATGACCAGGGATACCATGCTTAAGCTTAATCTTCAGGGTTCCTTGAGGAAGACCTCGACAGTACTGCAATTAGCAGATCGCTCCATCGTGACTCCCAAAGGGATTGTGGAGGATGTCTTGGTCTCTATTGACTCTTGGGAATACCCTGCAGACTTCCTGGTTCTGCAACCAAAGGGCAAGCTTACTGGGTATCCTCTCATTTTGGGAAGGCCTTGGTTAGCTACTGCAGATGCTTACATAAGTTGTCGTGCAGGAAACATGACCATCAAAAATGGTCCCATGTCCAAGCAGCTAGTCCTATACCCTCCTGCCCAACCCTCCTTAGAGCATGAATTACCACTCTGGTTGGAAGAAGGAGAGGAAGACGAGGTGTACTCAGCACCTCTGTGCACCTTAGATACCACTAGAAGAGACCCCCCAACCGAGGATGACTTGATCGAGACCTTGATCCAGAATCCACCTTCCAGTGCACTACCCTTAGAGAAATTGGTGGAGGATGCCCAAGCTAGCACCTTAGTGGATCTTTGTACAACCAACCCTGTTACTCCCAGAGTCAAGAATGTGGAGTTCGGCCCTGAGAAAGCATTGAAGATCAACTCCTCCCTATCTCCTTCCCAGGAAAAGGAGCTGTGTAGTCTGTTGGCCAATCACCTAGATGCTTTTGCTTGGAGCTATAAGGAAATGAAAGGAGTCCATCCTTCGGTCTGTACCCATCATATATACATAAAAGAGGATTGTAAACCGGTTAGGCAACCTCAGAGGAGAATGAATCCAGCCCTTAAGGACATTGTCAAGGAAGAATTGCAAAAACTGTTGGATGCCGGATTCATCTACCCCATCTCAGATAGTGAATGGGTGTCCCCTCTAGTGTTGGTTCCCAAGAAAAATGGGAAATGGAGAATCTGTGTGGACTACTGAGAACTGAACAAAGCTACCAAGAAGGACCATTTCCCCCTACCTTTCATAGATCAAGTGTTGGATGGACTGGCAGGAAAGAAGTTCTTCTCTTTCCTGGATGGGTTTAGCGGGTACAACCAAATCCAAATCAGCCCGGAAGACCAAGATAAGACCACCTTCACTTGTCCTTGGGGTACCTTTGCTTATCGAGTCCTTCCCTTTGGGCTATGCAATGCTCCTGCTACTTTTCAGAGAGCTGTCCTGAGCATCTTCTCGGAGCTGGTCCATGATGCAGTAGAAATCTATATGGATGACTTTACTCCTTATGGGGCCAACTTCCAGGAAGCATTGTCCAACCTGGGAAAAGTCCTAACCAAATGCACCGAGATGAACTTGTCCCTTAGTCCTGAAAAATGTGAATTCCTAATGACTGAAGGGACCGTGCTAGGCCATACCATTTCTTGCCAAGGATTGCAGGTGGATCCTAACAAAATTGCTCTCATCAAGAGGGTTCCACCTCCTCAAAAGGGCAGGGATGTCCGGAGTTTCTTGGGATTAGCAGGATACTACCGAAGATTCATTAAAGATTTCAGCAAGCTAGCCTCACCATTGTTTGGCCTGTTGGCAAAAGATGTGGAGTTTAATTGGACTGACGATTGTCAGAGGGCTTTAAATGAATTAAAGGACAAGTTGGTGTCAGCCCCAATCCTAAGAGGTCCAAACTGGGCCCTACCTTTCCACATCCACACTGATGCCTCGAACAAAGCCATAGGTGCAGCTTTAGGACAAGTTGAGCAGAAACTTCCATATGCCATTTACTTTGTTAGCAAAAACTTGTCCAAAGCTGAGCTGAATTACACTGTAACCGAGAAAGAATTCTTGGCTGTGGTCCATGCATTGAACAAGTTCCGACATTATATTACTGGTTACCAGACCTTTGTACATACTGACCATGCTGCTATTAGATATTTAATGAATAAACCAGATGTGAATGCTCGTATTATTAGATGGTTACTTTTATTGCAGCAGTTTGATTTGACCATTGTTGACAAACCAGGTAGAGAAAATGTTGTTGCTGACTTTTTATCTAGATTGGATTTGTCTGCAGATGAGGATGGAACAGTGGACGACCAGATGCCTGATGAACATCTGTTTGCTATTTCAGTACTCTCTCCATGGTTTGCTGATATAGCAAACTATCTTGTTTCAGCACAGTTCCCTCCACACCTATCTTCCAGAGAGAAGAGCAGAATCATCAGAAAAAGTGCCTCATTTACTTGGATCGGGGGAAATCTGTTCAAGCTTGGCCCCGATCAGATCTTAAGGCGTTGTGTAAGGGAGGAGGAAGTCTTTGATATCCTCCTCACTTGTCATGATGGGCCTTGTGGAGGACATTTTGCAGCAAAGAGAACTGCCTTCAAGATCTTGCAGGCAGGCTACTATTGGCCCACACTTCATCAAGATGTCAGAAGATATGTCAGTCAGTGTGACCAATGCCAAAGAATGGGGAAACCGACCCAAAGGGATGAGATGCCTCTCCAACCTCAAGTGACTCTTGAGCCATTTGAGAAGTGGGGCATGGACTTTGTGGGCCCAATCAACCCCTCTTCGAGGCAAAGGACTTACATCATTGTGTGTACTGACTATTTGACAAAGTGGGCCGAGACCAAAGCAATCAAAGCAGCAACAGAAGAAAAGGTGGCCGAGTTCCTAAGAGAAAACATCTTCTATAAGTTTGGCTATCCAAGAGAGCTGGTCACTGATCAAGGGAGCCAGTTCACCTCCAACCTGGTTGAAGATCTCCTGGCTCATCACAAGATCAAGCATAGGACTTCCACCCCTTATCACCCTCAAGCAAATGGGCAGGTGGAAGTCACCAATAGATCACTAGAAGGGATCTTGACTAAAGTGGTGAGCAGCAGCAGAAAGGACTGGGCAGATCGCCTGGTTGAAGCCACATGGTCTTACAACACCACTTGGAAGACCACCACCGGCTTCACACCGTATGAGCTGGTCTATGGGAAGAAAGCTTTGCTGTCCATTGAGTTTGAGTACAACACATTGAGGATGGCAGCTCAGCTGGACCTAGATCTCAGCCATGCACAACAAGAAAGGCTACTGCAGCTGAATGGCCTAGATGAGCACCGAATGCAGGCCCTCCTTCACTCAGAAGTGGTTCAACTTCAAAGAAAGGTGTGGCATGACCAACATCTCCATGACAAGCAATTTCAGCCGGGAGATTGGGTTTTGTTGTATGACCCCAGATACAAAGATTTCAAGGGGAAGCTGAGAACCAGATGGCTAGGACCATATGCAGTGGAGAAATGCCATGACAATGGATCTGTCCTCATTCGAACCATTGATGAGGAAGCCATTCCCATGCTTGTCAATGGGCATCGTTTGAAGATCTACAGGAGACCTCTCTCAAGACAAGAGTTCATCAAAACTATAGAGAAATCTGTATTGGTCATAGAGAAGGGTTCTGCCTCTGCCTCTGGCATACCATGAAGAAAAAAGAAAAAAAAAGAAAAAAGAAAAAAGAAAAAAAAAATGAAAAAGAAAAATAAATAAAGATCCTTGGGTGAAAACCTCTCTGAGGCGCCCAAGGCAGGTAGTAGGGGTGAAAACCTCATTGAGGCGCCCCTATTGTCTTTCAAAAAAAAAGGAAAAAAAAAAGAGAAAAGGTGAAAAGATCCTTGAGTGAAAACCTCTCTGAGGCGCTCAGGGCAGATGGCACGGGTGAAAACCTCTTTGAGGCGCCCCTGTTATCTTTCAAAAAAAAAAAAAAAAAAAGAAAGAGAAAAAACAATAAGCAAAATATGGTAAAATTGCATGCAGGTTGCAGATGTTCTATGGAGGAGAGGAAGCCTTCAACTCAAAGCCAAGGGTCCTTACCATGCTGTCAAGGAACCTCACCAGCACCTCCTCCAAGGGTACCCATGTTTTTTCAAGGTATGTGCAATTTTATCATGGTTTGAATCTTCTACAGGAAGATGCTATCTTTCTACAGGAAGATGCTGTCTTTCTACAGGAAGATGCAGTCTTTCTACAGGAAGACGCGGATTTTCTACAGGAAAGTACAAACTTTCTACAGGAAGGCCGAACTTTCTACAGGAAGCTCTGTGTTCTACAGGAAACTTCCTGTAGGAGTTTTGGACGGCCAGAATTCATCTTAAAAGGAGATTTAGCGACTATGGATTGGTTTGGATGCATGCAAGCCTCTGTTGGCACCCTTGCACATTGCTGTCACCTTGCTCCCCCATCCTTGTCGACATGCGACCAAGTTCCCTGCACCAACAAAGAAGATCGATGAGTTCTCGCGGGAAAAGCCATTTTCAAAGTTAAACAAATGCTGGGATCTCATACCGCAGGCATCAAAGAGCTCCGGGAACATGATTGAAACGCCAGAACCTCCGTCGTGCAGCATGCACCCAAGGAGAAAGGACTGTTACGAGACACCTCGCGGGAATCCTGTAACAGTTCAACCTGCTCGAGTGGATACCATTCACAGCACCGCCATCTGAAATGAAACGCGGGCGCATGCAAGCAACACATCCACTCCATCGTTGGCAGCCTGTAACCACGAGCCTCCGGGTCTGTGTAAGTCGCATGCAGCAGGTAGATCCACTCACCATCGTCCAAGAACTGGAAAAATCGTGTGCAGCCACGCAGGTAAGTGTCTCAACCCTTCCTTCCATCAAATCGCATGAATTTTACTTTGAAATCGTTTGCATAACGTAAAATTGAATGGTTGAGCGGCCGTATGGCCAGTCGACTGGCCACGTCGGCTAGTTAAAGTGTAATTGGATGTTTGGGTGGCGGCCACGACAAAGAGAATGAACGGCACGCACGTGAGAACACTCTCGTCAGAGCATGAGTTTAACAGGAAAAGGCGGCGGCAAATCTATGGAAATGGATGCGGAAACAAGTGAATACGCAGGCGGATGATGGATGACGTCGCCCAACAGTCCGGCGGGGATAGCTCATCCCCCGCGCCACGGATTGCGCCGATTCAAAATCTAATCGGCTAGATCATGCGCATGCATTTATCATCCAACACTTCAAACTCGGGTGGCTATCTTGATCTCCTCTGCACTTTGATACGCCGAGCTGTTGGCTACCAGAACGCTGGTAAAGCACACCTCAAGCGCGGGCCAACTATAGTCCTCCCCGAGAATTGCGCACTGCTTCTACAGGAACGCAGTTCTACAGGAACACAGTTCTACAGGAACGCAGTCTACAGGAACGCAGTCTACAGGAACGCAGTCTTCTACAGGGAAGCGGGTGCCTCACGAAAAAGGTGGCCAATTAAAGAGGTAACCCTGAACTCTTCATGCAACTGGTTAGTAGAAGTGGCAAGACCATCGTCCACAGTCGGGTCATAAAGATATTGGTGGAATTGTTGTTTGTTGTGCCTATGCTGTCGTTCTACAGGATGTCAGTTTAGGTAGACTGTGTTGAATTTTGTGGATTATATGCATGCTCTGCCTTAATAGACCAAATCTCTTTTGCATTTGCCACCTTTAATTAAAACGACCGTGTCCATCATGCCGGGTGGGTTTATAAGACGGGAACCCACTGATTCAACCAAATTAAGGGAAAACCCGGCAGTGGTAGAGCTCTTCACCAGAGCACAATGGATGCCTTTTTGTGATAAGCTGCAGGGTTACGATGATGAAGTGGCCGAAGAATTCTTGCAGGCTCTGAAGCCTAAATCCCAGACACTGGCCACAGTGAACTTCAGAGGTCTAAGCCTCAAGCTCACCCCAGAACATATCAGTCGGATCACAGAACTTCCTATGGGTCTGCCGTGGGATAAAGAGGAGAGAAAGCTGAGTCAGCAGGCAAAGAAAGAATTCTTTCCACCTGAGGAAGAATTCTCGGAGGACAAAAATGGGGTGCGAAGAACGAGCCTGTTGCCACCTTGGAATGAAGTCAGTTTGCAAATCATGAAATATATTACTTGTGAAGGTCGTTTCAGCATCGTGTATGCATATCACTTTCGGCTGCTCACTGAATTGAGACACCGAATTGACCTTCCTATAGAACAAAAACTGAGCATCCCTTATTACCTCCTGCAGTCTCTAATGGAGTGTGCTACAAAGCTGAAGGAGGGAATACCATATCAGATAGCCCACCATGGGTTGATCAAGCTTCTGGTGGAGGATGCATTGCATTCATATAAGGTACCCCTCTCATGGGAATCCTTCCGGAATTTGACAAAAGATGGGGACATTAAGATGTTGATCGAAGAAACGGGTTCCTCCAGCAGTGAGGAACATGAAGTAGTGGCCGAGGAACAGAGGGAAGAAGGCCAAGAGACCCCGACATCAGTTCAGAAGAGAGAACAAAGGAAGAATCATGAGGGAAAGGAGGACAAAGAAAAAGGTGGCACACCTATCCTGTCAGCAAGGGAAAAGAGGATGAAGAGCAGAATGGACAAAGCTGAGGTGGTCCACGTCAGCCCAAGTACCTCAACAGCACCTGCAACCAAAGCAAAAAGAAAAACTCAGGTAGGCAAGCAAGCAGAGGTGGAGACACTTGTGTCTACAGGAAAGCAAAAACAGGCTTCTACAGGAAGCCCAAAAACAAAAACAAAGGCTTCTACAGGAAGCCCGAAGATCATTGAGAAGCATGCTTCTACAGGAAGCCCAAAAGCAAAGACCAAGGCTTCTACAGGAAGCCCGAAAATCGCTGGAGAACAAGCTTCTACAGGAAGCCCAAAAACGGAGACAAAGGCTTCTACAGGAAGCCCGAAATTGCAAAAACAGGCTTCTACAGGAAGCCCGAAGACAGAGACAAGGGCTTCTACAGGAAGCCCGAAATTGGAAAAAGGGGCTTCTACAAGAAGCCGAAAGTCATTGAGAAACAGCCTCTTACAGGAAGTCTGAAGACAGAGAGAGGGCCTTCTACAGGAAGCCCGGGAGTGGCTAAAGCCGGGTCTTCTACAGGAAGCCCAAAAGCGGGAAAGAAAGAATCTTCTACAGGAGGCCCGGAAGGGGGCAAAGCAGGGTCTTCTACAGGAAGCCCGAAATCTGAAAAGGAGGGGCCCTCTACAAGGAGCTCTGAGAGAGAAAAACGCAAGAAAGAGAAGGCTGGTATTCTGGAAAAGGAGGCAGCAGCGGCGCTGGCCGCCCTCAGTACACCTCCAAAACCGAAGGAAAAGAGAGAGAGGGAGACCCCTCTACCATCTGAGGCCAGGAGAAGCAAACGGATAACCACGGGCAAACCACAGCCTCCACCCGGCAGCCAAACCACTTTAGGGGATGTCCCTACTTCACCCAGTGCAAGAACCCCCTCTAAAACATCAGCCACCCCCGAGAAGGGGAGCCCAAAAATAACTTCCTGGACACGAAAAATAGGCCAATCGCCTTCCGAAGCCCGGCTCAAGGAAATAGGAAAGGGGGAAGAAGCATCACCTTCGTCACCACTAGGGGCAGCGAAGGCAGGGCCGCCAAAAACGGGAAAGGAAGAAGCGCCACCCTCGGTAGAAAAGGCAAGGCCACCAAAACGAGGAAGGGAAAAGCATGCTCCGGGCTCTAGTTCTCGGCCAAAGACGAGGAGCCAGGGCAAAGTTTCTCAAGGATGAGCAAATAGTTTAGCTGGGGGGTGATGATGAGCCCCAATTTTTGGTACAATTTGGGCTCATTTGGCCTACTTGCTCTGCTCAAACCATTCATTTTTTATTGCTTATGCATTCATTTCTTGGTTTATTCGTGTTTTTTGTAGGAAGAAGGGTAGGCATTCTATCTACGTGACTAATGCATGATGCTTTCAGGTTTTTGGCATTAAAAGGGAGAAAAGACCACGAGAAAGGAGACAAGGAGACAATGAGGTGGCACTGCTGGTTTTTAGGAGAGGATGTCCACGGTCTTGGGGACCTTCCTCGTGATTCCCACCATAGCTCCGAGCTCCAATCCATCTCCCCACCGAGCTTAGAAGCAGCCAACTGTTCTACAGGAACAACAGTTATAACTGTTCTACAGGAACAGCAGTTATGACTGTCCTACAGGATCAGTAGTTTAAACTTCAGTTGGACAGCCGAGCTCCTCAAATCAAGGACACCTGTTGGATGAACATTTTGCATAAATACTGAGACCGTAGCCTTGGATAGGAGCTTTTTGAACTTTTGTATTACTCTTGTAATTGGGAAGTACGAGCTACAGCTCGGTTTTTTGTTCCTTTTGTAAGCCAATGTTGGCATGTCATCAGACTTTCGTTTATAAATAAAGGCAGGCAGATTTTGATCTCATTCTGAGTTTCTAAGGGAGCTATAGCTCTCAGGTTAGGGCCCAACCTAAGAGCAATAGATCTCCTTGGTGTTGTAATGTGTTTGCATTTCGTTCCAGCACTTTGAGTTTTTACTTTCACATGCAATTCGAATTTACAGTTTGTTAATTTAGTCTTTTTCATGAGCTTAGATAGGATTAGTTTATGGTGAATTTGTTTCAGTTGCTTAGATTCGATAGGAGGATAGTTATAAAATTATTGGAGCTCCAGCAAAAGGTTGTTAAGGCTCACTGCCATCTCTCTTAGGGATTGGGGTGCAGCCCATAACCAACCACCAAAAAGAAACGCAGTTCTTCTCACTTCCATGCAAGCTGCAACATAGACATTGTCGTTGAAGATCCATCCATGCACTTTTGACATCGAACCATACTTCTACATTTCACTTCCATGCACGAGTTTCATTTCTTGGTTTTCCATTGCTGTTCATAGGTTTCATAGCACCGTTATCATAGGTTAATGAATTTCTCGTTTTTAGGGTGCATAAGTCATTTGTTTCATTTACGCTGCTCCTTATCATTCCACTTCCTTCTTCTTCTTCTTGATCTCTCCTCAATCCACCTACTCAGCCTCTGTGCAACTCATCTACCCTCCAACTCATCCATTAATCCCTTAGCTCCATTTACTTACACTTTCGTTGATCCCATCCTTCCAACCATCAACCCACTAGATGCACTCTTCCTCCATTTGATTTCTCTGCTCCAGAGCCATCACCAGCTCCATCTCCATCTCACCTATCCTCCCATACCACTCCAACAATTCACCATCTCCCAAAACTTCCACGGCCAACCATCCTGTAGAATTGCACAGACTTCCTGTAGAAACCCCTGAGTTTCCTGTAGGATCCCCTGCAGACTTCCTGTAGAAGCCTGCAAACTCGGTTGCTGAGCATCCGAATGTGGTAGACTTCTGTGGATCGATGCTAGAGACCCTCTGGGACCTCCCCTAGCCATCCTGACCTTGCCCATGCTTTCCTCCCATTCCAACCGCTCCTGCACAACCAAACCCTAATCAAAAGCTTCATCACAATAAATCCAACCACTTAATGAAAAAATACAAAAACATGTCTTTCCAGATGCAAGTAGCCTAGATGCATGTATTTCAGTTCACAGCAAGTAATGGCATTAGTGGTAGTAGTTTCATTCATAGTTTTGCAAAGTTAGGGTCTAGCTAGTCAAATTAGGGTTTACTAGGGTTTTCATGCTTTGTTGACTTTCAGTTCCTTTCTGCAACTAGATTAGTCCTCTTTCAGTTAGCTTTCGTCCATCATTCATAAAGCTTCTTCTGTGAGCCTATAGAAGTTGGCTTGAGCCCTAGCGGACTTGTGCCAGCTGACCAAGTGACAGCTGCGACAAGAGCTAGTACTTGTGCATACAGCACCGTCGCTTCCAAGTTTGTACGAACTACCGGGTTGATAAAATTAGAGATAGAAGCTCCAGGAGTTGTAGCATTATTGCTACAATACTGGAGCCCACCAATTGGTACATACCTACATTGGTGAAACTGTAAATTTATTACTGATATAAATTTTGTTATTATTCAATTCCAAACTTACCTCCTTAAATTTAAATTTTGATAGGATATGGTCTCCTTCCATTTATTCCAATTTAAATATCCATATCCCCAAAATGTCCTCTCAAATTACTTGGGAGAAGACATGGTCCTCTCCAATTAATTACCAAATTATATATACATATCTCATCCCCAAAATGTCCTCTCAAATTTACTTGGGATAAGACATGGTCCTCTCCAATTAATTACCAAATTATATATTCATATCTCATCCCCAAAATGTCATCTCAAATTTACTTGGGTGAAGACATGGTCCTCTCCAATTAATTACCAAATTATATATTCATATCTCATCCCCAAAATTTCCTCTCAAATTTACTTTGGAGAAGACATGGTCCTCTCCAATTAATTACAAAATTATATATTCATATCTCATCCCCAAAATGTCCTCTCAAATTTACTTGGGAGAAGTCATGATCCTCTCCAATTAATTACCAAATTATATAATCATATCTCATCCCCAAAATGTCCTCTCAAATTTACTTGGGAGAAGGTAAGTCCAATGTAAGGATGGGGGGTAGTTATGACAATAATGATAGGTGGTTGAGGTGGAGAAGAGAAGGGGGCATAAAAGGGGAAGGATTATGGGAGGAGAGGGGGATCCTTGGTTTTGGTTTTGGTTGTGGTTTTCAAGGATTTTGTTTTGAGAGGAAGGTGGAGAAAAGAGAAGGGAGAGAAGGAGAGTATTTGTTTAACTTGGACACACTACATCTAGTTGGACTTGGGCTTGGAGGGCTAGGGAACCCGAGGGGGTTTCCTAGATAGGAAATACTTCCTAGTTGGCTGGGAGGTAAATCCAGTCGGTAGTCAAGAGGAGCATCCTAGCAGGACCAGGAGTTCAGGGGCATCTCAACTAGGCTATTGGAATAGGTATTCCTTTGTTTATTGATTACTCATGTAAGTGATTGAAATGAAATGCTTACTTATCTAATTGTGGGAAATAATTTTTAATGGTAAATGATCATTGATTAAATGTTTAGTTAGAAATAAGTTATTTCCCGTTTTTATTGTATTTAAATTAGAGAAATTTAGTTTTGTTATAGGACCCTAGGATGGAGCCTCACAATATCCCCCTTCAAAAACCCTCTAATAATCCCTCTATCTTAGCTCCATCTCTCTTAGCTCCCCTTTCTTCCCCCTCTTCCCTAAGGCCTGTGTCCATCCCCCCTCCTCCCTCCTCTACTCTCTTGGTTTCAAACCCTTTTGTTCATCTTGAGCATCCTGATCTCCCTTCCTCTCCTTCTCCTCCCCCCTATTCTCCCCCTTCCCTCTATTCCTTCCCTTTCCTCTCCCCTTCTTACCTTTATCCCCCCCCCCTCCTTTGATCGAATAATCACTCGCACTTTGTCCAAAGATCCTCTCTCTTCTCTCGACCATCCAAAACGATCAAGAAGGAAATCCAATTGAGAAATCATAGATGAAGTGGCAGCCAAGGAAATGGCAATGGGCACCCAACAACTTTTGAACACCTATTTAGAAAAGAGCAAAGAAAAAAGTATTCATCCTTCAAGAGGGAAAGGTCCCTCTACCCATAATCAAAAGTGATAATGAATATAGTCTCTTGGAATTGTAGAGGAATGGGAAGTGATCTAAAAGATAATGCAATGAAAGATTTAATTGCATTGGAAAAAGATGATATTCTCATGGTCCAAGAGACAAAAATAAGTGAAAAGGAAATGGAGAAAATGACTCAAAAAATAAGAAGTTATGAAGGAACATCAATTCTAGGAGTTGGAGCTCCGGGGGGAATATGTACTTTATGGAAATCAGAGAAATGGGAGATGGTTCAGAAATTGAAAGAGTAGCATTGCATAAAAATAGACATAAAAAACAAAATTACAAAAGATCAATACTGCATTATAAATGTTTATGCCCCAAATCATTACAAAGACAAGGAAGTATGTTGGAATACTTTAAAAAATTATCTCTTACAGGTACAAAACAACAACATAATAATAGAAGGATATCTCAATTTAGTTCTAAATGCAAAGGAAAAGTTTGGCGGGAAATTTCATGCTAATCCATCGAGGGAAATGATAGAAACAATTATGGATTCCTGTAATCTAATGGACATGCCTCTAATCAATGGGAAGTATACATGGAGCAACAAAACGTTGGGGGAAAATAACATTAAGGAAAGGTTGGACAAAATATTAATTCAAGACAAAATAGTCACCAACTTCACCCATATTAAACCAATGATTATTCACAACACAGCCTCGGACCACAAGTCGATGGTGATATCTCTAGGGAATATAAGGAATCTAGGTCTAACTCCCTTTTGAGATAGACCTATATGGAATGAGAGTGAGGGTGCAAAAAAATATCATAGCTGACGCGTGGGAAAATAAGATAATAGGTTCACCAAGCTATGTATGGGAGTCAAAATTAAAAGCTATGAGAAAAGAACTGAAAAAATGGGCGAAGACCAATCAAATAGAAAGTCAAAAAAGGAAGACAAAAAAGAAGAGGAGAGAGTACATGAGGAAAAAGAACAGAAAGAAGAGACAAAGGAAATCCAGTGGCAGGAAAAGAAAACATATTGGGAAATGTATAGGCAAAATAGAACTGAAGAAGAGGAGTGGAGATTGAAATTAGGAAGCCTCTGGCTGAAGGCAGGCGACAAAAACACAACATTCTTTCATAATGCTGCAAGGATGAGGAGAATACAAAATCAAATTGAAAGTATAAAGGATAATGAAGGAAAAGAAATCAGAGGATAAGAGGAAATAAAGGAGGCATACAACTATTATAAAATCTTCTAACAACCACAACATCAAACTCCGATTATGAAGATTTTATACAACACATTCCCAAAAAAATCAGCGAAGAAGAAAACAAAGAACTCACCAAAGAAGTCGAAGAAAAGGAAATTTACTCAATTGTGTGGCATCTCCATCCGAACAAGGCCCTAGGTCCAGAGGGATTTACTATTTCATTCTATTGAAATAACTGGAATATTATTAAAAAAGATCTGATTAGAATGATAAGAAATGTTTTGGGAAAAATAAGGTAGGAGGATTCACAAATTCCTCCTATCTAGCATTGGTACCAAAAGAGGCAAGGACATCTACATTCAACAGATTTAGGCCTATATCTTTGTGCAACTCTTCCTATAAAATCAATTGCAAATATAATAGCAAATAGAATAAAAGCTATACTCCCATATATAATCTCAGAAAATCAAGGAGGATTTGTTCCAAGTCGACAAATTTATGATAACATCCTGATAGTGCAAGAAGCATTGCATACTAGTTTACTGAAGAAGGAAAAAGGAATGATAGTAAAGCTAGATATGGAAAATGCTTTTGACAGGGTCAACCTCACCTTCCTCTTCAATGTTATTCAGAAATTTGGATTCTCTAAAAGGGTAATTGACATAATAAAAGCATGTATAGTAGGTCCTTGGATCACTCCTTTGATCAATGGAAGACCAAGTGATTTTTTCCAAAGCTCAAGGGGACTTAGACAAGGTTGTCCCCTCTCACCTTTTCTTTATATTATCATGGCAGACTCTTTGAGTAGAAATCTTGAGAAATGTAGACAAGATCATTTATTAACTGGTCTCACAATCTCCTTAGAAGTAAAAGGTGTCAACCATTCACTATTTGCAGATGATACTCTAGTGATGTGAGAGGCCTCCTGCATTATAGCAAGAAGGATAAAAAAGTGCTAAATAGATTTATGGAAGCGTTAGGAGGCCTTCTAAATAACAAAAAATGCAGAATTTATGGGTGGAATACCTCACCACACTCTCTACAAAAAATATCTCAAATATTGGAAGTCCCCTCTTAAGAAATAGAGTCATTTTCATTACCTTGGCCTCCCAATATCCAAAGAAAACTTGAAGGCAGAGTTGTGAACAAATACATAGAGAAAATGAAAAATAAAAGTTCAAAATTGGGGCATGAACTAGCTTAACTTAGTAGGAAGAGTGACATTAATCAAGTCTATGCTCAAAACACTACCAATATATTAGTTTGCAGCAATTTTAGAACTAGCAAGTATTCATAAACAAATAAAGCTAGTAATCAAGGGGTTTCTTTGGAAAGGTGGCAAAGTTGACTAAAAAAAGTTCAGTCTAGTTAAATGGGACCAAGTAACACAACTATATGAGAAAGGAGGACTGACTATAAGACTCCCAGGACTCCTGAACTTGGCACTTGGAGCTAAAATAACATGGAGAGGACAACCAGTGGAAGAAATTATTGGAAGCAAAATATATAAACAATGGCATAACTCTCCTTCTAGAAAAAGGCTTCCCAATAAGGCCTTACTCTCAAGTTTGGAGTTTGATTAAAAAACTCCTCCCCTCATCAAGGAAAATTCCTCTAAGAATGAGGGAATGGCAAGAGAATCAGAATTTGGGAGGACATTATTATAGGAAACCCTCCCATATCCTAGCAAGTAAATCTCCATGCCTTAAGAGGTTGGATGAAAGAAAAAGGAATCAGCACACTTGAAGATATCTCTTAACGGCTAGATGGAGAGTGGGCAGAATGGAGGATTTGTAACCTTCCCCAAAACCTTAAAACTCAATGGAAGACCTTATTAACTCTTCTCAAGGGAGTAGCACCCCTGAGCCATGACATCAAAAGCTCACTCAGATGGGATTCGGATGGTGGAGACTATTAAGTAAAGTCTGGGTATATTACTGTACAATATCAGCAAGCAACTCAAGAATGGGACTATTGGAGGAATGTGTGGAAAATCAAAATTCTACCAAAATTCAAAGTTTTCATATGGACCCTCCTCAAAGGTAAAATTTTAGCAGTTCACAACCTTAAAAAAAAATGGATTTGCAGGTCCATCTCGTTGTGCTATGTGTCAGGAAAGTGAGGAAAGTATCCAACATCTTTTTTTGGAGTATGCATTTGCACAAGAATGCTAACACCTTCTAGCAAGTCCCTTGGAGGTCAGAACATAGCTATCTCAACCTTTTAATGAATTCTTCTCTACATGGAACAAGAACTATCCATACTCTTTAAAAAATAAGGAAACAATAAAAATATAATGGAATAACCTTCCCACATTCTTGTGTTGGCAACTATGGTTGGCCAGAAATCAAAGCATATTCAAAGATTGACCTCCAAGTATTAGCACAGTATTGGCAAGAACATGGAGTCTAACATCAAAATTTCTAACATCTAAAGGAGCAAAAATAATAGAAACCAATCAAATACAACAAGAGCAAAGAGTTTGGATTGAATTTGCGTTGAGTAAGCACAAAAGATCAAACACCAGAGAGGAATTCAAACTAAGGATAGAAAATCTAAAAAGACCATGTCCTCTGTTTGATGGTGCATCCAAGGCAAACCCGGGAAAAGTCGTAGCTGGAGGCTTCGTATTTGACCCGGGTGGAAAAAATTCAATTACATATGAATGGGGGTCAGGGAAAATCTCAAATAACATAGCAGAAGCTTATGGCTTATTATTAGGAGTTGTGATATTAAGACAAAGAAACATGCAGAACCCAGTAATTCTGGGAGACTCGACTATTATTACTCAAGCAATGGTTGAGAGAAATACTCCCACGAACAAGGCTTTGAGCCAAATTATTAAAAGGATAAAGAAAAATTTGATGCATTTGGGAAATGTCACATTTAAACATATACTGAGAGAAAACAATGGAAGTGCATACAAACAAGCCAATCTGGCAGTATCTCGTCCTACAAGAGGATCCTGAATATCTAATGAGATTGCACAAATATCAATACCATTAGTGGACAAGCTGCCAAATGCAGCGAATGTATCGTTGATCATGGGAGTCAAGGCTGGAAAAAGTCTTATCAATACAAAATCCAATGAATTCAAATCTCTGGAAAATCCTCTTTGACAACCATATGTATCAGATTTCGCATCCCAAGCAATCTGAGATTGCACATGACTCTCGTGATCTCTCAAAGAACATCCTCTCGATTTGTTCTCTCTCTCTATTATTTAAACAACCATCCCCCTTGAATTATCTCATCACTGGATGTAGTAATCTTCTCTCTGGCAACGTAGTGCTTCTATCTCTTTTTGATGTTTTGTCTATGCTCCCTCAAATTTCTCTAATCCCACTTCAATCCCCTCTCTTTGGTCTCCTGAGATACCTCCCGATCAGATCCTGTTCCTCTCTTATTCATTGTGACATTAACCCTCTGAATCTTTTCCACATCGGGGTTTCCAAGACCATTTCGATCTTCTCTTCATCTATCCATCAGTTCGTTGTGTCCTTTGCACTCTATCATTCCAGCCCACACTTGTTGTGCATCTTGCATAAGAGTCATCTCCCTTGTTGCTCCTCGACAATCTCTTCCTTGTTGTGGAGTGTAAGAATATATTTTGTTGTTGTCTGTTGTTTACTCTTGTTGTTGCTTGTCCTTGTTCTCCTTCTCTGGAGTGTTGGCACAAATATCAGTTTCGATATGGAGATGAACCCTCTGGATAGAGCATCGCAAAATGAGAAGTGTGTTGTATGTAGGGCTAATAAATTCATGATAGACAAGATCATAGAGACTATCAAGGATCACAAATTCCAGTCTAAGTCAGAGAACTCTTTTCTCAAGAGGCAATTGGATAAACAAAACAAAGAAATGGCTACTCTTAAAAATAAGTGCAAGCATATGGAAGAATCTGTGAACTACCTTAAGGGATTGATCTTCAACCAGACAGGAGAAAACTCCAACTATCAAAGCAGCAGGATTCACTCTCGCTCACAACAAGAGCTCTCAGTCAACAAATACTAGAAGACTCAAGATCAAGCATTACTACATCTCTATGTCTCTGTCTCTAAAAGTTATATATGCTCTATAAATGTAAATATTTTTTAAACTAGTTTGTGTGGATATATAAGAAAAATGTTCTAGGAAATACAAGAAACAATGGAGGTGAGGCATGGAATTTAGGGATTGTGCTCCCTCTATTTTCCTTTTTGAATGCCTACCTCCAGTATGTTATGATGTAATGGGAGTAAGCTCCATTTTTTTCTATTTGGAATAAAACAATTACTAAGAAATTAAAATAAATTTGTTGGTGGCCTATAAGAGCGAAGTTAACATGAGGATCCAAAGTATGGAAAATGTCCAGGGGACCTTTAGTCTTGAAGAATAGGCCATAGGTATGAATGTTAGTGTGGATAATACCGAGACAAAGTCAAATGGACATGGAAGAGGTAGATCAGAAAATAGAGACCATTGGGAGCCTCAAAATGAAGGTGCTCAAATATATGGTTGATAATGAAAGGTTGATGAAGCAAAACTAACAAATTAATACTTCGATTCTACATAACTTAAATAATTTGTAGAGGAGAATGGAAAATAAATCTAATTTGATGTAGCAGAGGAACACAATTCACAAGTTAAGGGAGGTGATGCTAGAAATTAAAGGCATTCTAGGAGTGTTATTAGGAAGAAACATTACTCACCAAGACATTCAACCAAGAGAGCTTATATTTCCTCAGAATCTGGGAGTAGTCCAAGCATATCACCAATTAAGAAACAATAAAGGAAACCTAATTTGGATATCTTGCAAGGGGATCTCAAGAAGATTAATTCTCCTACATTTGATGGTGAGCATGAGAAGGGAGGGGAAGTTGTAGCTTGGTTGTTGGAGATAATAAAGTGCTTGCAATTGTAGAATTACTCATCCAACTTAGAGGCACAAATCACAATTTACCACTTAAAAAGAAAAGCAAATTTGTGGTGGTAACATCTCAAGGAAGTTAATAGTTAGATACTTTCAAAGGAAGTACTTGTCAAAGCATTATTATGGAAGTAAAATGCAAGACTTATTTGAACTCAAGCTAGAGAATATGACAATGGAGGAATATGGAAGAAAATTCACCGAATTACTGAGATGTGCTAGTTTTATGAAGGATGAAAAGCTCAAAATACAAATATTTGTAAGTAGTTTGCCATCATTGTATAACAACAAAATTAAATTTGATGAACCCCAAGAATTTGGATCAAGCTATGTAGAAGGAAGAGTAATATTATGAGTAGGGTAAAAATAAACCATCCTTCAGAAAACTTGGGATGACAAGAAGCAGTAAAAGGTGGAGCAAAGGAAGAAATGATATAAAACATCATTTTCCAGGCAAAATTCACAATCAAATAAAACAACTCATCTGCCCCAAAGTGAACCAAGGGGAGTTGATTCATTGGGAAAAACATCAAGATTTCAACCCGTCAAGTGTTAGGCTTGCGAAGGAGAAAACATGTGCGAGGACTACCCTCACAAAGGAGATAAGCTGAGGACTGTACACCACATTCAAGGAGCTGCTATAATGGAGGACATGGGTATAAGAATGCCCAAAAATTACGCAACATTACACAATAGAAATTTAATCACTAGGCTCATATGATTGCATGATTGGTATGGATTGGTTAGAAAAGTAATTTGTTGTCCTAGATTGATGTAATAAGGAATTCACTTTCCTTGATGAAGAAGGGAAACAAAAACAGGTGCAAGGAATTCCAACGCCAATGTTTGTCAGGGAAATATCAGTTATGCAGTTGAAAAATAATTTTAGAAAAAGGTGCCAAAACTTTTCATCTCACATGGAAGAGGAAACCAAGGACAAGTTACCAATAATTGAAGATCATCAAGTACTTAAGGAGTTTGAAGATATATTTGTTGAAATATTAGGCTTACCACCTAAAAGGGATATTAATTTTTCCATAGACTTCGTACCTGAACCTGCCATTGTGTCCAAGACACCATACAAGATGAACACACCAAAACATAAAGAATTACAAATGTACTTGGAAGAAATTTTGAAGGAAGGGTATATACACCCAAGTGTGTCACACTAGGGTACCCTAGTTCTCTTTGTTAAAAAGAAAGATGGTACATTAAGGTTAGGTATATATTTAGGTATCTAAACAAGGTGTTAGATTGTGGTGGCATTAGACATGTGTTCTAGTCTCGATTTGTGTCTAAGAGGCTAAGGAACACGAGATATCCAAACCCCAAAAAGGGTTTCACGAGATAAGCTTGCAAAACACCTTAATTAAATTAATTGATCAATAATTAAAATTGCCTAAGTCTAACTTAGGAAAAATTATTAATTAATGGGAATTAAATAAGGAAAATTGATAATAGTCTAGAGACTCACATAGATCGATTCTAAGATGATATTAGTCATTCATGAGGATCTAATCATGGTCATTGAAGCTCTAACAATAGATTATAAGGTCAATTTGATGGGATGGAGATAGACACAATACTGAGAGAGAGAGAGAGCTAGACAAATCGAGCTACCCAGTGTGCAGAGATTCAATGAGGGAAGAGTTTGAGCCAGAGGGAGAGCATCGAAGAGAGGGAGGAACATAGAGAATTTCGTAGGAGTTTCCTGATAGTTTTGTAGTGTCAGAGAAGTAGGAAAAGGGAGGCTGAAATATTTTGTAGAGAAAGTCGTCCAAGCAGTGTGAGTTAGTGAGTCGAGCTAAGGGAGTTGTCAGGAAGGGTTTATTTCAGTTGCTGGAGGTCGAAAGGATCATCCAGAAGGAAGAGTGAATTTTTCCAGAGGCATGAGAAAGCTAGACGACCTAGTTGGAGGCAATTTCATTGGTCGTCCAGACTTGCACATGTCAGCAACACGAGAAGACGAGAGGCAATGTGAGTAGGCCAGAGTGAGGCCGAGTTATTTTACAAAGGGAGAATTTTTCTCCTAATTATTTTGGCCATATCATTTTTAGATGGATTTCCAGTTGGGCATCCATATATTGTACTCTCCATTTTTGTTGCATAATAAAATAAATCCTCATATGCTACACCGATTTTCCCTTTGGGGTTTTTCCAGGGATGTTAGTTCAAAAATATTGGTGTCTATTTTATTGTGTGTGTGCATTATTTTCTCAACTTCTAGTTTATTTTCCACAACGTATTTTATTTTTGGTGATGATTGCAATTGTGAGTTTATCAATATTTTTCGTAATAACAAATAGCATAATAGTTAGGAGATAAATTTCTAGTAATTGCAATCAAGAATTTTTACATAAGGTGACAGTGAAAAGCAAGTATCCTTTTCCACGGATAGATGACTTGTTTAATCAACTAAGGGGAGCTAACGTGTTTTCGAAAACTAACCTAAGGTCATGGTATGATCAAGTGAGAATTAAGGAGTATGTCAACAAGACAACATGTAGAACTCATGATGCACATCATGAGTTTATAGTAGTACCATTTGGGTTAGATAATGCACCAGGTGTTTTCATGTGCCTTGTGAGGGGAATTTTCCAGATTTATTTGGATAACTTTGTCATTGTCATTTTGGATGACATCCTCGTGTCTTCAAAATATGAAAAAGAGCATGAGCAACATTTGAGAATGGTGTTGCAAGCAGTGAGAGAATATCTAATATATGCCAATATGAGTAAATGTTCATTTTACCAAAATGAAATTCATTATTTGGGTCATATCATCTCAAGGGAAAAGGGTGGTAGTATAGCTAGAGAAAATCAAAGCAACTAGGGAGTGGCCAACACCCAAAAATGTGATAAAGATCAAATCCTTCATGGTATTAGCAAGCTACTATAGGAGGTTTATTCAAGGTTTCTAAAAAATAGTGCATCCTATTAGTTATTTGCAAAAGAAAGGTGTGAAATTTGAGAGGTCTCATAAACGTGAAGAGGCATTTCAACTTTTAAAAATTCTATTAACAAATGCATCAATATTAAGGATAACTGATCCACATAAAGATTTCATTGTGTGCATCGATGCATGTAAGGAAGGGTTTGGAGGAGTCCTCGTGCAAGATGGACATGTGTTATGTTATGAGTCCAGAAAGCTACAGAAGCATCAAAGAAATTATTCCACTCGTGATTTAGAATTTGAAGCCATTATACATGCCTTGAAAATGTGGAAGTATTGCCTCATGGGGAAAATATTTGAATTGAGAACATAACACAATGGTTTGAAGCACTTGTTTGGAAAACCGACCTTAAATCTTAGAAAAATTAGATAGATGGAAATTCCTGCTAATTATGATTTTGAAATCAAGAATATAAAAGGAAAGGACAATAAGATGGTCGATGCACTCAACAAAAGGGTACCTGAGCGAGATGCACACAGTAGCTTATGTTGGACATTGAGGGTACCAAAAGATAAATTTAGCGGTCAAAAAACAAAACTTTAGGCCATGTATGAAGAAGGAGGTGGTTGATTATATAGCCAGGTGTTTGAAATACAAAAAAATTGAAGTTAAGCATAAACATACAACTAGATTGCTACAATCAATACCCATTCCTGAGTGGAAATGGGAATTTGTCTCTCTTGATTTTATTACAATCTTCCCAAGACTATGAGGTAGAATGATTCCATCATGGTGTTGGTGAATAATATCGTTAAGGTTACCCATTTTATTCCAGTGAAGAAACACATAAGGCAACAAATGTTGCTGAAAATTATATGAAGGAAATTGTAAAGCTACATGGTGTGCCTAAGACAATTATTTTAGATAAGGATCCAAAGTTTACATCAAAATTTTGGACATGTTTCTTCAATGGACTTGAAACTAGTTTTAATAGTACAACATACCATCCAAATACAAATTGTCAAACAAAAATAGATAATCGGGAGATTGAAGACATATTAAGAATGTATGTGGAAGAAAAACCATCAAAATGGGAAGAATACTTGCAATTGGTGGACTTTTCATATTATAATGGGTACCAAGCATCTTTAAGATGAGCCCATTTGAGGTCTTGTATGACGGAAAATGCAATACACTTGTGAGTTTGGACAACCCAATGGATAGAGCCATTGTTGGGCTAGATTTTCTCTAGGAAACGAAAGAGCAGGTAGTAAAAATCAAGTAGAATTTAAAGGTTTCCAAAAATAGACAAAAAAGAATTGCATATAAGAACATGCTAAATAGGGAATTTAGAGTTGGTGATCATGTCTTCTTAAGAGTGAAGGCAAAGAAAAGTTCATTGAAACTGGGCGGTTGTTCAAAATTAGCAACTAGATTTTGTGGATCATTTGAAATTCTGGAGATGATTGACCTAGTTGCATATAGGACAGAATTGCCGACATCCATGCATATTCACAACATGTTTCATATTTCATTACTTAAAAAGTATGTTTCTAATGCTAATAATGTGGTTGATTGGAATATGATTCAAGTGGAGCTTGAGGGAGACTTTAAGGTCCATCAAATGGAAATTTTAGGCAGGAAGGTCAAGATGTTATAGAATTGATCCATCGCCTTGATAAACGTGCAATGGACACATTTAGGTTTTGAGGATGCTTGACAAGAGCATGAAGATGCTAAAAGGGTAGAGTACCCTTATCTTTTTGAATAATTTTGATTGTATATGTATGTGTGTATATAATCCATTGAGGACAATGCATAAATGAGGGGGAGGGGAATGTAACACCCCCAGGATGACCCTTATGTGTGACATACAAATCATGCTTAGGGTGGTGAGCCAAGGACTACTTTGGGGGTTGTGTGCCCATGTACATGTGTTTTAGGATAGTATACCTGTGTTTATATGCATTGGAGGCAGAGAGCCTAGTTTTGTAATTATGAAATCACATACATATTAATAAAATACACTACTATTTCCATAGAAAATTTTAGGGGCTAATATTTGTAGGTGTGTTAATTTTCCATGTTTTTTTCAAATTTCTTTTATCAATTTCCATTTTTTTCTAAAAATGATTTGCCCAAATTTTACAGTGTAAAATTATTTTACCTTAAAATTTGCCAAAATTTTATAGAGACTATATAAAATCATTAGGAATTTCAATATTATTACAAAAATATCACCAAATATTTTACAAATTGCATAGTTGGGACTAGTAAATTTTTCCAAGGTTTCTAAACTTTGAGATGAATTTTCATCCTTAAAATTATCCCTAATTGTCACAAACCAAGTTAGACCAGAGAGTATGGGGGACTAAGACTCCACGAGTGGGAAAGGGGGAGAAGGGATGAGTGATGAATGGCTCAAGTCTAGGTGGCTAAGATATTATTAAAATAAGCCTAATTCAAAAAGTGCACTTGTTTTAATCCTAAATCCTTAAAGTGACTTTAGGATTGCCATGTGTCAAAAGGGGGACATGCACATAAAAGTGAGGGTGTCAATGTCATTAGCATTGGCATGACATCATTCATACTGAGGGAAGGAGGACATAACTTCTAGGAAGGGAAGGAGGGGCAATCTTATGACATGATTGAACCGAGTAAAATCCTAGGGGACTTGTGCAAAAAGGGATGGGTTTCCATGCAGTGAGGTGACAAAGGTATCTAGTAACACTCGAGGGTAGTTGGAACTCCTATTATTCACAAGGCTTTGAAACATCCTTGGCTGACCAAATTCAACGCCTGGAAGGATAGTGGCATAACGTGATGGACTATGGGTGTAGAGAAGCAGGTGCACTACTTGGGTTGTGGGGTTAATGAGGGACATGGGATTGTTGGTAGGAGGATATTGGGTTTGGTACCTTGGATTGATTATGTATGGTATTAGTGTATACCTCGCTATAGGTATGTCGTTGACTTTGTGGATTCAAGGCCCCAACTGCTAAGAGATTATGAATAGTGTGGTCTATGGCTGGATGGAATGTCTAAGGTCTATAACAAGTCAATGCTTTCCTAAAAAGATGGGTTTATACAATTTCCACTACAATTAATCATGTATTTTCATGTGTTTCATATGAATACCAATTCAATCGTGTCATTTATGTAATTTTATTATTGTATATGAGAACATTTCATAATAGAATTCAACATACACAAATAACAACTATTACAAGAAATGAATTAAAGGAAATTCTCCAAACATCAAGTTACAGAGGTAGTGATACGTCCCAATGGGTGATTGGTGGCGTTACATAGGGGACCCATTAGAGCTCAAACCTGAAAAAGTTTAGAAAAAGATGAAGCCATGACCCAAAGCTTAAAATTCAAAATCATCATCATTGATTCAAGTTGTGCCAAGAAAAATATGATAAATAATAAGCCTCTGATGTAGTAGGAAGTCCATATGTGATTGTTTTGGTGAAATATTCAATGTAACAAGCTACAAAGAAGGCACCTATTGTATGCAAACTAAAGTTCACCAAAAATTTGCAAGGGTTTTAGGAGGTTAAAAATAAAAGGCAAATACAAACATTGCTACTTTCATACCTACCATGTAAAATAAGTCACTTAAGTAGCATAAGTCTTTCATGAGTACTAGTGCCATGATTCTATCCACAAGTGAGTAGTTGCAAAAGTTTATGAAAAAAAAGGCACCTTTGTAGATAGCATAGACATTCTCTCGAGAGATTTGATCCCACGGGGAGCTTCATAAATCGAGAGCCAGAGTTAAGATGGATCTAGTCTGGTTTAATTCTAAAAAAAATTAATTATAAAAAAAGTATTTATTTATTTTAATTTATTTTTAAAATTTAATTTGTACTTTTATGTAATTTGACCAAGTCAAAATATTTAGATAACATAATAGAACAAAACATTATAACGTATTTTATATACTGGGCGCTCAAAAATGTAATAAAATTACATTAATATATATATATATATATATATATATATATATATATATATATTATTTTGATTGTGAAACAAGAGATGGTTTATGGGCATGTGGTATTGATTAATTCTATTATTGGTCTATGATAATGTAACAAAACCTATTTCCAAGTTAATAATAACCATGGTAAAGTGAGGGTGACTATCCATACATAAAAATCTTGTTATATTGTACGTATAAGTTTTTTTGTCTTAATTAATGAAATTTAAATATGGTTAAAAAAATAATATTTTAATTTATATAGTAAATGGATTTTAATTTATCTACTATTTATATCTTATATATTTTAATGTGATAGAGGATTTAGATATATCTTAAAATTAATTATAATCTTTTTGCTTTTAGATTTAATTTAAAAAATGTTATAAAATTAAATTCAAATAAAATATTTATAAAACATTCTGATTGTGAAATGAGAGATGGTTTTGGGGCATTTGGTATTGATGAATCATGGTATTGGCCGATGGTATTGTAACAAAACCTATTTACAAGTTAATAATATCCATGGTAAAATGAGGGTGACTATCCATGGTTAAAAATCTTGTTATATTGTAAGTATTAAGTTTTTATGTGCTTATTAATGAAATTTAAATATGGTAACAAAATTATTATTTTAATTTATATGGTAAATTGAATATTAATTTATAGCTACAATTTATATCTTATATATTTACATCGAAGGTGTTCCTCTGCGGGGTTGGACTAGCAGAATCAACCAATCACATTCTTCGAATTTTGTCCTCCTTTGTCCAATATTTTTTTACCACGAGGAACAGATCACTGGTAACTTGTTGTTGGAGCTTCAAATTAGTTTTCTTAGGGTCGTTTGGTTGAGCCAGAGTGTTGGTGTTGCTTTCCTATGAGATTGAGTGCACACTCAAGCCAAATGGCGTCGCAGTAATGTTGGTCTCCCCTTTGTGTCCAAACATGGGAAAGTCCTCCAACCTCATGCATTCTCTGAGCCCTGTGGTGGCCCTCACCCCTGACATTGAATCATGGCTATGCGATTTTCTTACCCAATGTAAAAGACATCAATGACCGTAAACATTGTATTTATATGCAAATCGGGTATCAAATGTTTGGTTCTACTTTAATACTTTTCCAAAGCAGAACCAAACATTTGATTCTTATGCCCTCAATATGAGTGGATTCGAGTCTCTGCCATGAACGTCTCTAAACACAATAAAGCAGATAGTGCAAGATAATGGCAACAACAAAAGTAGAGAGTGTTTTGACATTTCAAGATGGCTAAGCGAAATGAGTGTTATTAATCAGCATTTTTCGATTGTGAAAATGGGATTCAAACATGTGACCAGAGAGATTATGAATATGAGAGGAACACGATTCATGTGTCTCATTGATGAGCGATTCTTGTAATGTTCTTCAGAATTACCTGAAAAATTTAAAGGGGAATGTCTGCAATTCCTTCAGACTCTCAAGGATCAAGGTGTCTTCATCCATCGTTGGTAAGGCATCATAGATAATTGCTATTTATATGGGGAAAAATGGTCATATTGTAATAGGATCAAGAAAACTGGTTTTTATGGATTTGGTCGTTGGTGATCAATCATTATCAAAAAAATCATGTCAAACTGATTGGGTTTACATGTGGCATGATCAAGCAGCTACACAAGAGACCCTAAGAAACTTACTTCGAAATTGGAGAATAACTGGAGTTCAACCATGTGAATTCATCAATTTTCTGAACTTGAATTGTAGCATTACCAGGAGGACTTGCTAAAAACCACATTCACATGGGTACATAGTTTAAGTTGTTGTTTTTATTGTTTTTTTTTTTTTTGGCTGTGGTTCACGGACACCTTGGTCAACGGGTGGTCGCTACGTCCACTGAAAAATCTGGGTTGATCGACCTCGAAGGGAATCTAGCCCTGCCGCCCACTAGCAAGGCCTAACCCCAAGGGCTTCGGGCAGAATGGACCCTGTGACCTCCTGAATGGCGAGGCACTGATTTTGACCAATTGAGCTAACCCTTGGGGCTTACATAGTTTAAGTTGTTAGTGACTAGGTGAAACACAATTTTTTTTGTTTCATGTCAAACATTTAAAATGTAAGAAACAGGCACACAACTCACTGTGTTAATAATACCTTATGCAAGTAAAAGGTAATTCCATTTAGAAAGCATAAAATCCACAAAGACAATGATTGACCCTTCTTATACCTTAGAATGAAATACAATAGAGTTCACAACAATTGTTGCTGCAAGTATATTGACAGAAAATATGGCACGGTGGTAAAGACTTAGATCATCCAACTTCCCTTAGTTTGGAAATTCTTGTTCGTTTGGTGTCAATGCATTGTACTATGCAGTGAAGTGCATCAGTAAACAATGAAGGTCTTTAGGAAAACTTCTAGCAGCAAGCTGAATCAAGAATGTACTCTTCTTATTGTGCACACGAAGTTGTTCTTCTATAGAGTGCATCATAGCTTGAAGTTTTTTAACCATAACAAAACAGTGATTAAAAATCTTGTTGTCTTTAAAAAGAGTGCTCCCCATCGATCTTATGCTCTCAGGGGCTCTTTGTGAAAGTTAAGTATCTTGTAAAATTGATTGGGTTTACATGTGGCATGAGCAAGTAGTTGTAAGAGAGACACTAAGCCCCTTACATAACATTAAATGTTATGTATCCTCACACGCAATAAACAACTCAATACATAGTATGTATCCTAACAAGCAATAAACATGGTATTGAATGTTATGTACTTTTGGAAGCAATAAGCATCTTGCTACATATTTTTCCTATATTTTAAAATTCACATAATATTAAATCATGTGTATCTTTAAATGTGATAAGTACTATGTTGCTTTGTATTTTAAAATATACTTCAAATTATAGGTACAAAATATTTAAATTATATTTGTTAATGTATAATGTAAACAATTTTATAATTTGTGTGTTGTGCTTAATATAAATGATTATGGTTGAGCACGTGGCTCCTCAAGGTATAAGAACCTTAAATCAAGTTGGTGAACCATATAATTCCACTCTATGGGCTCAAGGTTGGTTGTCTACTCAGGCTCTTAACTTGCTTGCCAGATTGGCATCAACTATGGCACAACTATACGGGAAACCTAAATATATCTCATGTTAGAACTCAAGATAGAGAAGATGAGCTCCAATGGATATACTCTCCATTTTGGGAGTATTCTCCAAAGGAAGGATATTTGTTCTTATATGCTAGGAAGGAACCTGAGGAACATGAATGGTAGTGGAAGCATGACTCGAAATTTAAGTGCCCAGCAAAATCTTGCTTGTTCCTATGGTGTTTGCTGAAGAATAAAGTTCTCACAGGGGAAAATTTAAGGAGGAGGTTTTTGGCTGGTCCATCATGGTGTCCTTTATGCAAAAATGCAGAGGAATCCATTGAGTTGTTATTCTCGTCTTGTCCTGTAACTATTTAGGTATGGAATTTAGTACATAATGCACAATTTTTAGAGCTTTGGTGGATTGGTGAGTATTTTAATTCAACCTGTCTCTCTTGGTGGAACTTTGCCTCTCCCACGAAGTTGAGTAACATCCTTCCCCTTATAAGTTGGGGCATCTAGCTTGGGAGGAATAAAGCAATCTTTCACGACAAGGTTATATCCCCCAATCGTATTGGGGCTCAGGTTATTGCTTTATTTGAGCTCCTTCCTATGAAATAATTTTTAGTTTCACTTGACTCATCATCATGGGTTAAGGGAATGTTAGAAATGTTTCAAATGGAGAGGGAGGATAGTATATATAGGGTTATTTGATATTATTAGAAATTAAAAATTAACGAACAATGGTAATTGAAAAATGAAAAGAAATAAAGATTGTCAAATAATTTGATTTAATTATAATAGGAGAGGGAGAAGGCATATAAGCATTTGAAAATTGAAAGTTAATGCACAATGAAGATTGAAAATTCATAATTGAATATAAAAAGAGCTTTTCAAATAATGAAAGTCTAAAATGAAATGGGCCTAGGAAGTGAAAATGGAAGAAATTAATGCCATGAAGTCAATTAAATTTCCTTAAAATTCCAATACATAGTAAGCAGATCTCCAAACTACAAGCCCTAGAAAGCTGGAAAATCGATGAACTCTCAAAACTATTGTTTGTATGCTAATTCTAGAAAATGTGAACAACAAAAGCTTGAAGAAATATGCAACACTCAAAATCACGTTTGTTTTATTAACTGAAAAATAGAAAATACAATGCTACAATTTCAATCTAACACACTCACTCACTCATTGAATATGAAAACCTCACCCACACTTCCTTATTTGGAGATGTGGGTCTATCGTTAAAACAAAGTAAGCCAACCTAAAAATAGCCTTGGGAAAAGCGCGCTGATCTACATAGATAATTTCCTACATTAGAGCCTCAAAGAGTAAAGCATGCATGAATGGAAGCCATAGTCTCCTAGTGGTCTGTGACCTATCCTAAACAAGGAATCACTCCTCAGTAATGCACTTTACCAATTTTGGAAATGACAACTCAAGAGAAAATCACTTACTCTAATTATGGAAAAACTAAAATAGGATAAAATATGTTAAGAGTGGCACAAGTATGCCTTAAGCATGCAGGTGCCCTGTTTAGAACAATGCAGACTCTTGATGTGGCTCCTAATTTGTTTACATACAGTGATATGATGGATGGATACTACAAAAGGGCTAATATGAAGGAAGCTCTTAAGCTTTATGATGGGATGTTGTAGAAAGGCATCAAGCCTAATGTTGTTATATATTGTACTCTGATTAATGGGCATTGCAAGGAGAGAAATATGGAGGAAGCAAACAAATTGTTTGTTGAAATGATTGGAAAAGGTATAACACCTAATACTATTATTTACAACAACCTGATTGATGATCACTGCAATAATGGGGATTTGGAGGAACCACTTATGTTGTGTTTGGAAATGTTCAAGATGAGTCTCATGCCTGATGTTTTTACTTACAATTCACTCGTCAAAAGTTTTGTGTAGAAGAGAAGGTTGAAGAGGTAGAACATCTATTGTGTGAAATGCATGAAAGAGACGTGGTTCCAAATTGTGTCACATATAATACATTGATAGATGGGCTTTGCAAACAAGGAAAATCAGAGAAATCTTTGGGATATTGTGTTCAAATGGTGGAGAATGGGTTAGTTCCCGATGTTACTTTTTCTACATCGATTGGCAAGCAATGCAAGGAAGGTAAAATGGAAAAGGATTTAGGGTTGTATAATGAAATGTTGGTTAAAGGCTTCACACCTGATATTTTCACTTACACTTATTTGATTGATGGATACTGCAAGGACTGTAATGTGCAAGAGGCTTTCAAGTTACATGATGAAATGGTAGGAAAGGGTTTTATGCCCAATGTTTTTACCCTAAGTTCTCTAATAAATGGGATTTGAAAAGAAGGTAGATTGGACGAGACACTAGAGTGTTTTAGGGAAATAATGACAAATGATTCACCCATTTTCACAACAACTAATGATGACTCATTAGCTGAACAGATAAATCACCATGTTTGTAAGGCCAATATTTTTACTTACACCACTTTGATTTATGGACAGTGAAAAGAGGGAAATTTGCAAAAGGATATCCACCTCTATAGAGATATAATTGAAGGTGATATGAAGCCTGGTGTTTTCACTTATACCGCCCTAATATGGGGACACTGCAAACAAGGAAACATGTGGGATGCTCTAAAGCTATATGTAGAAATGTTGAAAAATGGTTTGGTAGTGAATGCTCTCGCTTATAATGTTCTAACCATTACACTCCAAAAGAATGGAGAATTGGAATTGACATACAAGTTTTCTGATGAATGTGCCAAAGTCAAGGCTACCAAGTAAAACAATTCAAGTTTTTTAAAGTGGAGGCTACAATTAACACACATGGTTTTATAATGGACTCATGGTTCATGCCAATTTCTATGCTCTCTGTAAACTTTTGAGGGATCCAACCTATACCATCCTGCTAAAACAATCCCATTTATTTGAGTGCATTTGCAAGAATCCTTTACGAGTCAACTCTGTATGGATGTTATTGGTATTGACACTAGTTAGAGAATGATGCTTTTCATTTGAGTTTGGATTGATTCAACTTGATTTTGTGGATAGATTTCACATTCAATTGAAGCAAAAACATGTGTATAACTAAAGGCTCTTAAATGTGGGCCTCAGAATTTTGATTATGCTTTTGCAAGAGGTGGAATCTAAGGAACATTTCATTTCCAAGTGTCCCGACTCCCATCTACGACGACATTAGGGAAAAATACCACTGCATTTTCCAGGATTTGGCAAGATCACTATCCACTGCATCTAATATCTTGAGAAAAGGTTTTCAACACTTTAGATGGGTGAGCCTAAAGGTTTCTTCTGGACCATGCCTTGTCAATTTGATTACCTCTAGCCTATTTTAACACTCGATGTAGCTTAGAAATAAATAGATCATCTGGTGATCAACACACCAGGCACTGATTCAATGAGTCAGCACTTGGTAGAGCTTAAAAATATATATATCATTCAATGATCTACACATTAGGCATTAAGTCAATAAGCCATGTACAATTTCTCACCCTACGACCAATGGAGTCTTTCCCATTAGGATTAGGAATACCCATTCCTGGAATGGACCATATCAATAGTCCAATCTTGGCCAATCCAATATAATACACGCAGTCATACATTTTATATATCTCACTTTTTTGCAAATACTCTTTATATAATATTTATTCTATTAAAAATAAGAAATTTTAGGTTTCGTCCCCGCCAACTCATGTTTTCAAACCTCATGGGGAGGGGTTAAGGAATGGAAGCCACTATGGGGAAATTAAACTTCCCAAGGGGAATCCAGGCTTGACCAAAGCCTCACACAATATTAGTAATAAGCATCCCATGGTGGGTGGATCAGTCTTCTTCCAACCAATAAGTAGGTTGGCCTCGGCCTAGGCTCAACCTAGTTACAAAATAATAATAATAATAATAACTTTTAAATTTAGTGATTTAGTTTTTCAAGATGATCTATCCAAATATTTTATTCCTTCGGTGTACCTTTGCACCTTTAGGGGCAATTGCTAGTTTAATGTGCTAGAGGGTTTAGGTATATCTCAAAATTAATTATAATATTTTTTGTTTTTATATTTAATTAAAAAAAATTGTTATAAAATTAAATTCAAATAAATAATTTATAAAATATTTTAATTGTGAAGTGAGAGATGGTTTTTGGGCATGTGATATTGAAGATCCATGGTATTTGACCATGGTACTGTAACAAAGCCTATTTACAAGTTAATAATATTTATGGTATAGTGGGCATGGGTATACATGGTTAAAAATATTGTTATATTGTAAGTTTATTGTAAGTATTAAATTTTTATATGTTTGTTAATTAAATTTAAACATGGTTTTGTCCACAGGGTCACTCCTAGATGTTAAGTCACCGACTCAATTCCTCACCCTATTCGGGTGTTATTCTTGGCCATGACCATGATGCGGGCCTCACCAACGCCAAGCTTACAAAAAAATAAAATTAATATGGTTATAAAATCATTATTTTAATTTATAAAAGTTAAATGAATCTTAATTTATAACTACTACTTATATGCTATATATTTTAAAGTGATATGTATATTATGATTTTTTTTTTGTAAGCTTGGTAGAACTTTCATTCATTAATTTTCAAAAAAGCAGGTTACATCCATGAAAGATGTTTCGTGGCCTCAACCTGCCCATTAGGAAACCAGACCTGTTGGCCATTAGACTGCATTGTATTCCATTCAAAATCTTAGAATCTTAAGTCTATCACACAAAGCCTTATAGGACTGAATGTCTATAAACCAGTTTACACCTAACATACTAACATAAGTACTGCTAACCGACATATACATAAGCAAAATAAATAAATAAAAGATCCTTCTAGCCACTACTCATAAGAGGACTCCACAGGGGCTGGTTCCTTAGCACTAGAACATGGTAATTCGGATTGAGGAAGGCATAGAATGTGCTTCTAAATACGACCAAGACAAAAATTATGCTACTGAATTTGAAATTTTACAAGTTAAAATTCTTTTTGAATTTCCTCGAAACAAGGATCAGACTTAACAGAACTTGTAGAATTCATAATAGCTCAGGCCATAATACTCTCCATCATCCAATAAAGGTGAACCGTTTGTTTATATTGTGTGAGATGACCTCGGGTATGGTTGGGATCTAGGACCAAGAGACACCATTCCTCGATTTGCACCTCATTCTCAGCACGCTGGTTGAGTTACACCTCCTATGATGAAATGAACTATTTTACCTGGGCTGGAGTACCTATGTTATATGATTGGGTCGCAACATTAATAAGTCTAGCATCAGACTTTCTGCCACTTCTCATCGGTGGCTATGAAGAGGAGGAACCTTATCCACCTCTATTCCCAACCTTTCGATTGCGGCCCCGACCCCCATTTCCTGACGGACCAACACTCAAACAAGGTCAATCCATATATATAAACCACCAATCCAAAAAAGTATACCCTTCCACCCAAACGGGTCGAGCCACACTCCGGGAAAAACCAGCTACATGCAGGTTGAGTGAAAACCCAAATTAATATAACTTGACACAAATTCTAAGGAAAAGAGAAAGAAGCGAACTACATTAGGCCCGAGCCATATGTAAACACAACAAGTCAAGAAGGCCAACCACCAACGCCATTCGTGGAAAATAACTAGCACCTCGTGCTCAGATGGTTCAATTAACATATATAAGCTAGAGATAGTATGTCACCTCAGGAGGGAGGTGACGTAGACCGACTCCTCGAGCCAACTACCATGAAGAAAACACACCATAACCATTAAAAACCAAAGATGAAGAATTACAGGAGCCTTACTCGTTCCAATTAAACAAATCACGAAGAGAAACATTACCATAGGGAAAAAAATCCTTCCACAAAAGACAGCTGACCCAAATGGTTCCATACATTCCCATTTGAAGCAATAGAATACCATATAAGACAGACACCGACATAGAAACAACAGACTCAACATAAAAAGAAACCACATAAACTTTCTAGCTTGCTAAGCACTCAATTCCAATTTATTCAATCAGCAATTTGTAGGAGAGGCCAACAAACTTGGAGGAGACATTCAAATAGAGCAGGTCGCGGACGGGGATGGGACAAAAGAAAAATTGTTGAAATAAGGAATTGATGAGAGGGGGGGTGAATCAGTAATTAAGAAACTCTTTTCTTTTTCTTATTATGCTTTTAGTCCCTTCTTATATTATTTAACTTGTGAGAGAATTCATTCACAAAAACAATGAGCCAACAATATTTCAGACACACATGTTCAAACAACAATCACATGAGCAACACACATTTGACACAATGTTTTTCACGTGGAAACCCAGAGGGAAAAAACCACCAATTTTGTTGTTTGTTTATGATGTAAATTAAGCACCCACTTAATTACATATGTTTTTTTGTGAGCACCCACTCACAAGAGGCACCGACCCCCTTTGGTTAGCAAGCACCAACTTGCCAAGAGGCACCAACCTCTTTAGTATGCAGGCACCAACTTGCTCTTGCCACTACTTTACTATTTCATACAATTTTCAAACTGAAAATAGAGGCATACAATTATACAAGTAAAATACCAACAATGGTTGTTTGCAGATTTGACTTCTGCATTCTGCCTTCTGTGCTCAGTTGCAACGGATCTCCTCTTGCTACTTACAACAACACTTCCTCTACTCTATGCCTTCATTGTCTAGGGTTCTACATCGACTGCACTTCAGCACTACCCTTACAATTCTTCACATAGTCCTCACGCTACTCTTGTCGTTGTATTACACAGTCTCCTCTCAGGTCCCTCAGCCCCTCTCCTTGATGCACACCTTCACAGCACTACACTCTCACTCACATATGCTCATATCCCCATCTTTTCCGTTATCTGTCATGCTTTTTTTCCACTGGGGCACTCTGGACAAGGGAGTCTCTCCTCTCTATCCTTTAGCTACAAAATTGTACTAAGGCATGGCTTCACTTGCCACTCGTGCGTCTTCTGATAGTTTCTTGTCATAGAGCCAAAAACAGAGATGGACCTTGCAGTTCATCATAGTCTGACTGCACATAGCTCCTGTGTTGAGAAACTAATTTTGAGGTGACCTACACACTCTTTCGAGAGACCCTATTTCATTTATCGTTCCACAAATATTGACAGTCCACAAAGGTGACCATTATATTCTTATTTATCACAACCATTCATGCATGCGAAGAAATCGATTTCTTCCTTCATGCTCTTGAATTCATCTTTCCTACAAGTTTTTTCCTCGATTTCTTACTACAGAGTCTTCCGCAAGATTATCCCCTTTCAACTACCAACTCCTTTGTAAATGCATTCAATTTTGCAGTTGTCGACCCATACATTCTTTAATTCTCTGTACTTCCTTATCAAATACACTTCATATCACAACTTCATAATGGTGCGGTGTTCAGATACTCCTCAATCTCGCTGTATTTAGCTCCTCTACTATTGAGCTCCTTGATCATTTCTCCTCCATGGGACAGAGGGTTGTGACCTACAGCTCACCATTAAGGTGCTAAGGCACTTTGTTCCTGTTGGGGCCAATCTTCCTTTACTACTGCTCTACGCGCATGGCTCTATATATTTACATGACCAAGAGCCTACCCAATATCGGAAGCCCCCTCCATTGAAACTTTTCAATAACCAACTATTCTATAGTTCTGATATCTTAATCCTTTGATATGCCAAGTTCTGATATGACACCATCACTCCATGTGGCATATTTATAGTGATGACACGTGTCACCTTGATATGGCACATTGGGGAACCAATATCGTTGAATCAACATGCCACGTGTCTTATCATACTACTACATCATACTGATGTAAGAGTACATTATAGCTTATCAAAACCAATCTCATGTTGTTATGTATCGTGCTGGGAGGAGAGAGAAGAGGACCCGTCAACCCTTATATTTGCAAAAAAATCCTTTGTCAATCTTGTTTGGAATTACTCGACACTTTTAATGCTATCAGAACTTCTTAGTGTACCACAATTGAGGAGTTTTGATACCCCGATGTCACGGTCCTCTGATATTCTGATGCGTTGATACGTTGACCTCCGATATTTCGTGCACCAATATCCTGATATCTTGAACCTCCAATATGCTAATACGTTGATATGTTGACCTCTGACATTTCGATCCCTGATGACTGGTATCTAGAACGCCAATATGCTGACCTCTGACATTCCGATCCCCGATGACTAGTATCTAGATCACCGATATGTCGATGCGCCGATATCCTGAACCTCTGATATGCCAATATTCCTTCCTTCATAAGGCTTCACAACCCTGAACTTGAACAGACCATATCTTTTGATCCATTAATCCATTTCTGATCTTCTGCATATCGTAGGAAAACTCTTCTAGAGAAATTTACATTGGACAAGGTCTGATGTAGGTTTTGAGTCATTATGTTGCTTGGAACATGACTGCAAACTTCTCTGCTCATTGACTCTTTGGACAAACTAAACTCGTAACCACCATGATGATGATTTTATGGATTCTTCAGTAAGCCTACTACTGTGATGATTTTATACAAGAAGCCTACAATTACCATGGAGTTCCATTTGGCCCATCATTGTAATCATCATTTTATGGCTTCTTCAGTAAGCCTACTACTTCACTTAAACAACCATGGGATTCCTCCAAAACACCCAATCATCATGATGACCCTTGTTTGACATCAATGCCAACACTAACACAACGACCCATACACCATCAAATGTCCAAGAATCTGCCCCTTTGGCATTGATGGCAACATCATAAGCTCCCCCTAAGGTGAGGCATGGTCTACTCCGATGCCAATATTATCCCCCTTTGAAATCAGTGGCAAAGAATACTTCTCGAGCAGTCCCCCTGAACCATTGCAATCTACTCTCCCATGAGTTCCACATTCTAAGTAGCTACCACCACCTTCCAAAATGAAGTCATTTGGAGGGAGGAGTCACAACTCCTATCTGCTACCTGAGATATTCAAATGGTTCCCTTGTCAGTGACTTGGTAAATATATTTTCCAGTTTCTCTTTAGTGAGTATATACTCAATTCTAGTAGTGTTGGTTGCAACTTGTTCCCTCAAGAAATGGAACTTGATAGAAATATGCTTAGTCTTTGAATGCATGACTGGACTTTTAGAGATGTTGATGGCACTTGTGTTGCCACACATTATTGGAATGGGATCAAACAACTATACATGTATATCTTTCAAGGCTTGCTTCATCCATATAATCTGTGTACAACAGGTAGCACCAGCAATATACTCTGCTTCAGTAGTCGATAGATAGATGTTACCCTGCTTCTTACTGACCCACGACACCAAGCATTTACCCAGGAATAAAGTCGCACCAGAAGTACTCTTCCTGTCATCAAGACTTCCAACCCAATTTGCATCCTTGTAAGCCTTCAACTAGAAATATTCTCTCTTAGCATACCACAATCCATATTTTGTTGTACCTTCAAGATATTTGAAAATCCTCTTGACATCAACAACATGACTCTCTTGTGGCAAAGCCTAAAATGTGGCCACAATCCCCACTGCTTGCATGATATCTAGCCTTGAAGCTGTCAGATATAGTAAGCCTCCAATCATTGACCTGTATTTAGTTTGATTTACCGATGATGTTCCATCTTCTTTGCACAATTTGCAACTTGTAGTCATGAGTGCGTTGATTGGTTAACAATCTTCCATTCCAAATTTATTTAGGGTTTCCTTGAGATATTTGGATTAGGATATAAACACTCCCTATAGAGACTGAGTAATTTTCAAACCCAGGAAAAGGGATAGTTCTCTGATCATGTACATTTCAAACTCTGTTTGCATACATTTTGCAAATTTACACCCCAACTATTTTATATCGTTGCCAAATATTATATCATCCACATACACAACTACTATTAATAGATGGTCGCCTTCATATTTTACATACAGGTTGTTGTCAACTATGCCTTTCTTAAACCCTTGTTGCTGAAGGTACTTATCCAGTCTTTTGTATCAAACTCTGGGGAACTGTTTTAATCCATACAAGGCCTTCTTCAGTTTGCAAACAAGCCCTTCATCAGAGGTGAGTAGAAATCCTTCTGGTTGCTCAATGTAAACTTCTTCTTCTAAATATCCATTGAGAAATGTAGACTTCACATCCATTTGATATACCTTGATATTCTTATGGATGGAAAGAGCAAGAAAGATCCTTATAGCTTCCATTTGAGCTACTAGTGCAAATGTTTCTTCGAAATCTACCCCTTCAATTTGGGCATAACCTTTGCAGATCAATCGAGCTTTCTTCATGATTACTTGACCTTGTTTGTTCAGATTGTTCTTGAAAACCCATTTGGTTCTAATAACATTTTTCTCTGTCTTTCTTGGAACAAGATCCCATGTATCATTCTTTTTAATATGGTCAAGTTCTTCATTCATAGCTTTCACCTGAAACTTGTCTTCACTTGCTTGACAGAGGTTCTTGGGTTCTATCTGTGACAACAGAGCCAAATTTGCATAAATTGTACCATCCACAAGTTTCCTTCTGGTTTTGACACCATGTATTTGATCTCCAAGAATTTGACTCTCAGGATGTTCCTTCTGTACATACCTGGAGGGTGTCTTTGGCTTTGAAGACATGCTTGCTTCCTCACCTTCACTATCTAAATCTATTTCATATAGATCAGCAAATCTCAAATCTAAGCTTTCTTCATCATCTAATTTCATATTACTTTTAGAGGATTTTGGTTGTGAACCTACTTCATCTACTATTACGTCGATGCAATCCTCAATCTTCCTTGTCTGCTTGTTGTAACACTTATATCCTTTGGTTTGAATAGAGTATTCGAGCAATATTCCTATTCCTTCATCGGTGTTTGAGTGAAACTTGCCAGGGTTCTTCTCATTCCTTTTAATGAAGCACTTGATCCCAAACACTTTGATATGTTTAACTGGTGCAGGTTTTCCCTTCCATAACTCATAGGGAGTATTATCACTATTAGGACTGATTTGAGTTTTGTTTGACAAATATACTACTACCTTGGCTGCTTCTCCCCATAAGTTGTGAGACACTCCTGCTTCATATAACATTGCTCTGGCCATTTCCTGGATTGTTCTGTTCTTCCTCTCCACTACCCCATTTTGTTGAGGAGTTCTAGCCACTGAGTACTTCCTCCTAATGTCATGTTCTTTACATAATTCCTCAAATTCTCTTGAGGTGTACTCTCCCCCTCTTTTTGATCTTAAGAATTTTATCTTTAATTCTCATTTTCTACTTTAGCTTTAAACTTCTTGAAATGCTTGAATGCTTCTAATTTTTATTTTAAGAGAACAATCCAAGTAGCCTTAGTGAAATCATCAATGAGAAACATGAAATACCTCTCTCCTTTTGAGTTTTTTGCTCTATTTGGGCCACAAATGTCTGTGTGAATGAGCTCCAGAGGTCTAGATGAGGAGAATTATTTCGATTTGAAATGAGTCCTAGTATGCTTGCCAAACTGACATGACTTTCAAATTGTGTTATCCGGCTTTGAAAATCTTAGTAATCCTCTCACTGCTCCCATATTGCTTATTTTTATCAAACTATCAAAATTCATATGCCCAAGCCTCTTGTGCCACAGTTGTGTTTCATTCATTTTGCTCAACACCTTCTTCTTATAGAGATTTTTCTTCTGATGTGTATGAGACTTGTTTCCAAATTTTAGATCCTCTTTTCTTTCAGCCTTAGGGCATTTGGAAGAGAAATGGCCAACTCTTCCATAGTAAAAACACTTAAAGGGAAACTTCCCTTTATATTTTTTGAGCCATGCTTCATTTTTATGGCTAGTTGAGTCAACTCCTGATCAGATTCATAGCTGGAGCAGTCTTGATGATCTTTTTTCTCCTTGCCCTTTCTGGATACTTTGAACGCCACTTCCTTCGGTTCAGATTTTTCTATTCCTACTCTCATCTCATAGGCTGTGAGAGTACCATGCAACTAATCCATCTTGAGATCCTTTAAGTTAGCCATTTCCTCAATAGCTGAGATTTTGGCATTAAATCTCATGGGTAGAGATCTTAATATTTTCTAAACAATCATCTCTTCCTTGACTTCTTCACCAAGTCCTCTAATCATATTAGTCACTTCATCAACTCTGAGGAAGTATTCTTCTATGCTTTCATTCTCATTCATTCTCAAGCTTTCAAACCTCATTCTAAAAGTCTGAAGTTTCGCTTGCTTGACTTTTTCATCTCCTTCATGACTCTAGTTAAGCTTTACCCACACTTCCTTAGCAGACTTACAATGCATAACTTTTACAAGTTTTGATTGACTAAGACCAAAGAGAATGGAATTCTTGGCTTTATCATTGTTCCCATATAATTTTTTACCATCTGCATTAGTGGGAGGAATATCAGGGACATTGTAGTCTACTAGTACTGAAGTCCAAACATCTACTCCCAGGGACATAAGATATGCTTCCATTCTCACTTTCCAAAAAGAATAGTTGGTCCCATCAAAGACTGGTATTCTACTTGAGTAAGCCTCTTGACTCTCTTGCCTAGACATAATTCCTTATAGATCTACCTTCCAGTGTTTAAACTGTTGCTGAAGGAACCTGCTCTGATACCAATTGTTGAAATAAGGAATTGCTGAGAGGGGGGTGAATAAGTAATTAAGAAACTCTTTTCTTTTTATTATTATGCTTTTAGTCCCTTCTTATATTCTTTAACTTGTGAGAGCATTCATTCACAAAAACAATGAGCCAACAATATTTCAAACACACATGTTCAAACAACAATCACATGAGCAACACACATTTGACACAATGTTTTTCACGTGGAAACCTAGAGGGAAAAAACCACAAATTTTTTTGTTTGTTTATGATGTAAATTAAGCACCCACTTAATTACATATGTTTGTTTGTGAGCACCCACTCACAGGAGGCACCGACCCCCTTTGGTTAGCAAGCACCAACTTGCCAAGAGGCACCAACCTGCTCTTGCCACTGCTCTACTATTTCATACAATTTTCAAACTGAAAACAAAGGCATACAATTATACAACTAAAATACCAACAATGGTTGTTCACAAATTTGACTTTTGCATTCTGCCTTCTGTGCTCACTTGCAGCAGATCTCCTCTCGCTTCTTGCAGCAATATTTCCTCTACGCTCTGCCTTCACTATCAAGGGCTCTACACCGACTGCACTTCATGACTACCCTTGAAATTCTTCACACAATCCTCACATTGCTCTTGTCATTGTATTACACAGTCTCCTCTCAAGTGCTTCAGCCTCTCTGCTTCGATGCACACCTTCATAGTGCTGCACTCTCACCCACATATGCTCATATCCCCATCTTTTCCATTGTCGGTCATGTTTTTGTTCCATTGAGGCAATATGCATAAGGGAGTCTCTCCTCTCTATCCTTTAGTTGTTAATATTTACTTAGGCATGGTTTCACCTGCCACTCTTGCGTCTTCTAATAATTTCTTGTCATAGAGTCCAAAACAGAGATGGACCTTGCATTTTTTCATAGTCTAACTGCACAAAGCTCCTATGTTGAGAAATTAATTCTCAAGTGACCTACACACACCTCCGAGAGCACCTATTTCATTTATCATTCCACGGATCTTAACAGTCCACAGAGGTGACCGTTCTATTCTTATTTATCACAACCATTCGTGCATGCAAAGTAGTTGATTGCTTCCTTCATGCTCTCGAATTCATCTCTACTACAAGTGTTTTCCTCGATTTCTTGTTACAGAGTCTTCTGCAGGATTATCCCCTTTCAACTACTAACTCCTCTATGTCTACATTCAATTTCTCTGTTGTTGACCCATACATTCTTTAATTCTCTGTACTTCCTTATTGGATACACTTCATATCGCAACTTCACAGTGGTGCAGTGTTCTGATACTCCTCAGTCCCGGTGTCTTTAGCTCCTCTACCACTAAGCTCCTTGAGAATTTATCCTCCACAGGACTGAGGGTTGCGACCTGCAGCTCAGAATTAAGGTGCTAAGGTGCTTTGTTCCTCTCGGGGCCAATCTTCCTTTGCTACTACTCTGCGCACTTGGCTCTATGGATTTACATGACCAAGAGCTTACCCAATATATAAAGCCCCCTCCATCGGAATTTTTCAATAACCAACTATTCTAAAGTTTTGATATCTTAATCCTCTAATATGCCAAGATCTGATATGATGTCATCACTCCATGCGGCATCTTTATAGCGATGACCTTTGTCACCTTGATCTGGCACACTAAGGAACCCAATAGCATTGAATCAACCAGCCATGTGTCTTGTCTTACTGCTACGTCATATTACACTGTAGCTGATTGAAACCAATCTCATGTTGCCATGTGTTCTGCTAGGAGGAGAGAGAAGAGGATCTATTAACCCTTGGATTTGCAACAAAATCCTTTGTTAATCTTATTTGGCATTACTCGACACTTTTAATACTATCAGAACTTCTTAGTGTACCACAGTTGAGAAGTTTCGATACCCTGATGTCACGGTCCTCCGATATTCTGATGCATCGATACGCTGACCTTCAATATTTCGATGCACCGATATGTCGATGTCCCAAACCTCCAATATGTTGATACGTCGATATGCTGACCTCCGACATTCCGATCCCTGATGACTAGTATCCAAATTGTCAATATGTCGATGCATCGATATCCTGAACCTCCGCTATGCCGAAATTTCTTCCTTCCTAAGGCTTCTCAACCCTCAACTTCAACAGACCATATCTTTTGATCCAAGAATCCATTTTTGAACTTTCGCATATCGTAGGAAAACTCTTCCAGAGAAATTTGCATTAGATAGGGTCTGATGTAGGCTTTGATTTCTTCTGATGTTTGTAAGATGACTGAAAAATTCTCTTCTCATTGACTCTTTGGACAACTTAACTCACAACCACCATGATTGGTAATTTTATGGCTTCTTCAGTAAGCCTTCTATTGTAATGATTTTCTATAAGAAGCCTGCAACTACCATGGAGTTCCTATTAGGATATTCCAACACATAGGAAATAGTTAAGTATAACTTGGTCTAGTGTAAATTTAGGTAAAGTGTGTTTCTTTACTTTGTACTTTTGTAACTTACAATCTGATGGTCACGATATGTTCTAGACATGAAGCGATCTGGTGGTTCATTCTCTCCTCGGTATTATGGATGCTTGATCTGTGGCTTAACACCCAATTGGTCCATGATCTCTATTTAAAGAGCATGGAGGGTCGTTTGTAGGGTATGTAAATTTTCTTTCTTTTACATTAATAAATTGTCTGAAGTGGTCGCTTTGGCTCGGGCCATGGACTGTTTCCCTCTTTGAGGGTTTTAACCATGTAAAGAATATTGGTGTACTGATCCGTGATCTCTTTGTGAGCGTTGTCCCTTGGTGTTCTATCTAAGGAACTTACCCTATAAATTCCTACAGTTCCATCTGGCCCATCACTATAATCATCATTTTATGGCTTTTTAGTAAGCCTATTACCTCACTTCAACAACCATGGGATTGCTTCCAAACACCCAATCATTATGTTGATCCTTGTTTGACATCAA
Source organism: Pinus tabuliformis (assembly GCA_031772625.1). Lineage (NCBI taxonomy): Eukaryota > Viridiplantae > Streptophyta > Pinopsida > Pinales > Pinaceae > Pinus > Pinus tabuliformis. The sequence goes on from CM062810.1 coordinate 467,866,977, forward strand.
TGCCAACACTGATAAAACCACCCATACACCATCAAATGTCCAACAAAAAGAATATACCCAACCATGCTCACCATGAACCCGAGGTCTATGATGTCCCAACAGCAGAACCTCCCAACTGAGCTTACCACCAAAGGATAGAGAACCAAGAAACTCTACGTACCTCCTAAAACTAGGCTCCAGCACAAAACGAATGCATGAATGGGGTAATGAGCCCTCACCACCTGGAGATTATGAACGCTATGCCAAATTGCTCCAACATTAAACTCACCCATGTGATCTCTCCACCCCCCTATCATGAGCGTGCATGTAAGGCTCTGGCTTGATCTGCCCTTCTGCATTTTCACCCATCATCTCACCAATGTCGAGAGTCCCGAGAGGAACGATGATTTGTCTCGCACCCCGCTCGAGGATTTTTAAAATTTAAAAATTTATTCGTAATTTCATTAATATATACAAAATTACAATATAACAATTTGAATTTTATTACTTTTATTACCTTTAACTTTTTATAGGCACTACAACATCTTCCCTATATTGGGCTCTACATTACTTTTAACCTTTTATTATTATTTAATTAACGACATGTAAATGTTTAGAAATTCTTTCTGTCTTATAATTTCAACATATTGAGCCTACATTTAAAAATGTTTACATACATTCTTACATTATACCTACACATCTCCCATGTGCTAGGTTGTAGAGCGCCTCTCAGAGCAATAAGGTGTAAATTTAGAAAATGAATATAGCAATGAGAAGTGACACTAGGTGAAAATGTTCCAACATTGGAAACAAGCATGGGATGAACATGAAAAGGTGCAATATAATGTTATCACAGATTAAATGAAGGTTGAGCAGGAGCACCGTACATCTAGAAATCGAACTACCATAAATCAAATTGATATTGAGCAAGATGTAGCCTATACCTTGAGCAACCTACTCAATAACAATTGTTACTTTAATTCAAAATACATTTAAGTACATTTGCTTAAAGGATGGTAGGGATGAAATTGGTGTGTTCGATTTGGAATTATGATTTTTATTACTAGAGTGATTCCTAACACACTTGATTTACCATGCCCTTCTTTCTAGGGAGTTCCATTTAAAAATGGAAGTTCATTTTAGTATACATGAGATGAATATACACAATATTATTGTGCAATACTTTTCAAGAAGTTCTATTTAACAACAAAATCTGAAAATGAACTTAATAAGAAGAATACACACAAGATTTAATTGCACTTGTGATGGTATGCATAATTTTTTGATCTCTAAACTGTTGTAGATATTCCACTAGACAGTTCGTCGCAACAGATCTAATAAAACTATATTTAAAAATCCAAAATCTACACTATTAGGGTTTAATTTCTCTTTAGATTTTTGGATATGAAGATTATTGTTTATTGCATGTGCATGCAAATTAAAATTTATGCAGAAAATAGAGAACAATGAAATAAAAACTCACAAACCACAATTTGACACAAGATATAACCCGGGAAACCCTTTTGGGAGAAAACTTTGTTGGAAAGTAAGGTTACTCTACTCTCTTTCTCTGAATAGAAAATAATTGTGAGTACAAAGAAGTATGGTATACGGCCTATGGGTTACTATAGTTCACAAATCCTCTCTTTATTCTCTCTCCTTATCCCTCTCAGCTATTTTTTTCATCTATGGACAAATGCACTTGAAAAAATGGAAGCCCTTTTCCTCCCGGTGGCTTAGTTATAACACGATCTGATAACCTATTAGTCATTAGGTTTGACTACCTCAACTTTTAACTAGAGTTACAATATAGACTCTTCTAGAGTCTTCTTCATCATAATCACATTGATAGCCCATTTTCCATGAATAATGGGGGTTGACGTGGCATCCTCTCGAATTATGGTGGCCAAAACATGAAGGTCAACTTTTAAGTGGCATAACTTTTGCATACAGACTCTGATTGAAGTGATTCTTGCATCATTGGAAATATATATGTGCGTAGAATAATACAATAAGGTAAAATGCCAAAGCGTGAAAGTTTTACCCTTAAAAAATGTTATATGATGCCTCAAAATGCTCCTAGAAGGTTTCAGACCCCAATTTTCCAAATTGGGTCTTGCCTGTCTTGAGTCTAGAATTTTATTTATTTACTTATTAAGTTTGTAAATCTTTCAATGCATACCAAATGGAATTTGAATTGTTGTTTATCATCCTCTTTTTCAGTGATAATAATGCTCACTATGATAGACAATAGACACTAATTGATAAATGTTATTGTTATATTCTCTAATGAGCATGGTGCCTTGTAGTAGAGACTAACAATGCTTTTCGTGTTCCTTCTTTGTTATTCAGGGTTTTGTCACTTATGATCAATACTCTTGAATACTAATTTTTCTATGACTTATGTGCACTACAAAATGATGTTAAGAAAATAAAAATCCAATGGTTGGGTTAGTTTAGAACCTACATATTTTTCAGATCCATGGATTGGACATTATGATTTTCAACCTCTCAAAACTGAACAATTGTGTCTAAGAGCCAAAAAATTGAATTTAAACATATAATTCCTCATTTTGATCTTAGGTTGCGTAATAACTAAAAGTTTAGTGGTACTTCCTTTTTGATATGTTGGATTGTCTTTTTATGGTTTTTCTTTTTCCTTTATTCCCAAAATTTCCATCAATCACAATATTCAAGCTAAAATTACACACTTTCAGTATTCCTCCTTTTGTGGCCACTCTAATGATAGGCGCAATTGATTCAGCTTTGTGACCTCTAAGTACAATGATCATGGATTCAACTTTTGCAATTATGTTAAGACAAATTTTCGTTAAATATGCCTCTAATGTAGTTCCTATAACTTAATGCTTCAACAACAAAGATTCTTCTTTTGCAAGTTAGCTTGAAGTTTTACAAAGATGCCATATTATGATAGAAAGCTTCTCATTCTTTTCGATATAGTCTTTTAAGGACTATGATGGAAACATTTATAGATTGTGCCTCTGTGTCTCAAGGACACCCAAATGAATTGATTTGATGTTCAATCTGACATGTGGTTCTAAGGGTTGGCATGTGGAATAATGCAACAAATATGTTTTATCAATTGCTTTACGTAGTCTCTTTTTCTTTAGGAACCCACTCTCATCACATATCTTTGTATTTGTTCATAGAATTGTGAGGTCGGGCTTATGATCATAACTTTTCTTGCATTGGTTGTGATGCCTATATAGTAACCATGGGAATATATGAACTCTTTAAATGTCAAAGACAAATGGAATATATGTTACAAGGGTTCATTAAGAAAATATGTTAAGTTAGGGATTCTAACTACTAGTGTGTATCTAAGCAGTGGCCCAAGGAAAAGGATCTTGCATAACTATTTTATGTTTCATGTTGTATAGAATCAAGATAACTTGGCTAATTACCATTAATGATTGCTTTATAAGGCATAGATGAATAAGTTGACTCTTTCTACTAATAAAAACATTAATAGAGTAATATAGTTTTTTTTGTTGATGACCAATATGTCAAACCTCATAACCTCATTGTTGATTCTCAATGTATATATATGCTAGAAAATATCTTAAACATAGTTTTATTTGATTTATAGTTTTTTAGGCGTTATCACTTGTGTTAGTGTTTTGAATACTAGTTTTTCTATAACTTTGCAAATTGAAAAAATGTGTTAAGAAAGTGAAACATTCCAAAAAAAAATACTTATCACATGTTGATTCTGATGTGTGCACCATAAAAAGACAACATAACACTAAATTATTATCACATGTTGATTCTTATGTGTGCACCATAAAAAGACAACATAACACTAAATTATTCGTTGTTAAGTTTAATGCCATTTTTGTTTTGGCAAAGACACTTATTCCTTTTTTAAAAAAACACCTTTTAACTTTTTGTTTTTTCCATTTAATTTACTTTAAATTAAAATATATATATATTCCCTTTTTCATTGACATTAGTCACTTCATTCTTGAGCTCAATATTAAAACTCACATGATAAAGTGACCTCAATAATTGTAAAGTAATGGTCCTTGGAACTAATTTCTTTTTGCAAGAGGTTATCGTTGATATTTCAAAAGGATATTGATCTCTAGGTAAAGAGGGATTATCGTTCGGTGGACCTTAATTGTACCTTCTAAATCATATCCTTTAATGTAATAGGTTTAGCGAGGTTTGGCTTCTAAAAGTCCACCGATAACTCTTCTTTGTATTTATTGCAATAAGTATGTGTTATAGCTCTTGATTGCTTGTAATCACCCTTTCTCTTTCTCGTTAAATGTGACTAGTTTCAATAGAGATCGTGAGAATGTTCACTGTTTCATATTTTGAGAAAAGCATGTGTCTTGGAACTAGTTACCTATACCTTTTTGTTATCAAAAGGGAATGTTCGATACGAGCGGACCTTTTCGCTTTTCAAGATTTCCTTGAATACTGGACACTTGTTTGTATTATTGTTATAATTGTATATATGCATATTGGTAAGCGTAAAAAACTATAATATTTATTAGATTTAAGAGGTTATTTTTATAATAAAATGTATCGATTTATTGATGGATAAAACAATAATACAATTAGTAGTAATGGTTTGTCTCACAAAATGTTAATAATAATTTAATATTTAAAAATAATTTTCTCAATGGTTAATAAGGTCCTATAGTTAGTGAAGGTCATATAGTTAGTGTTTTTTTTTGCCATTTAGTAAAAAATTAGTGAAACAATAAAATCATTATCGTTAGTTAATATGTTTTGTAAAAATAGTTGTAAAATGTATTTTTGGGTTCATGTTTAATAATGAGATACACTTATATTGTATTGGCGGAAAACAAGTTTATGGTACTCGAAATTACACAACACCCGATTTGTTTTGAATAGTAATTAATGAGAATGTTACCATGCTCATGGATGAATCCAAACAAATTTCTTTTTGTTTGCTACTCATATACCATCTAGCAATTACTTAAAACCGTGCAGTGAAATGTCTATCATTTAAATGCATAGGACATCATGTTTGTTATAATTGTTTTTTAATTAAAATGTACTAATATTCCAAAAAATAATTGAAAATATATAAATATTCAACATATAACATATCAAACACTTTTTATATACAACATATCTATTTAATTACTTAATTTAATAATATTTTTTAATAATGGTCTAATTTAATTTACTTGATATGATTAAGGAAAAAGAAAAATACTTTCTTGTTGCCGACAACCTCCTTTCTTGTTAAAAGAGATGGAAAGCACAAAGTGATTCTACAAATAGAGGACGTTTGATCTAAGGTAACTACATAGCTTTCTATTTATTAAAATTTGATAAATAGAGAATCTTTGAAATCACAATTTGTATTACTTAAATTGTCATTTAAAAGATTAATCGTCATCTACAAATGTTAAGATTCCATATTGACATTAAATATAAAGTAAATTCTTCTTTTTTAAAAATTATAGCAATGAAAGATGATACAATAGAAGCTTTTATATATATATATAAATATAATTATAATTTAAAAATATTAAATTTAAAATAAAGCAAGTCACTAAGGAATCGTGCCATAAAAGATTATTTAAAAACAAAACATAGTAATATTTCTTAGCATTTGTTTTACACACATTTGTTCTACATATTTTTGTGCTCCAAGGAGCACAAACGAAACCCCACAACTAATCAAATTTGGTGAATCCAATTTCATCTTAGAGTAAATAGTGATTGTATTAAATTGCACTAGCTTGTCATAACTCACTGGATGGTCTTCAGGCACTGCTCTTATTATTGTAATAAATAATGTGTGACAAACATGTGAAGGTTTCTTCCAGCTGGCAATGAATCTTGATTCCCAGGCATAGTTCATTTCAACTAATTAAGTTGAAATTGATGTGTTAAATATAGTGTATCTTCACAAATTTTCTATCATTAACAAGACTAAAAAAAATTCCACTAAATGTTCTGGAAAATAAGAAAGAGGCCAATGGAAATTCAATTCGGAAATCCTAACCAGAATTCATGCCATCATAATATTTAGGAGAGTTTACAAGGGCATTAACAATTATGATGGTTGATATTGCGTATTTCCATCTCATTTTGTATGTATTAGCTTACCTGTCAAATATTTCAAGATTCAAACATTAGGTTCTCATGATTCGCAATTAAGCACATTGTACTTTCTGGAACTTAATGTATTAGAACAATACTTTATAACAAGTAACAAGTAGAACCTTAATGGCGGAGACCATAATGGCAACGAGCAGAATCATAATGGAGATGAGGAGAAGGGACGTGATTCGAAACTTGAGATTTATCATTCATTCGTCACTGCGTGTACTGATCAACTGATCATCACCAATGTTGTGGACTTTCAAGGCAAGAAGCATGCAGGAACTTAATTGGCTGAGCATTAACTGTGAGGTGATTATCGTATGAAAGTTGTACGTCAACCATGATTACAAAATAAGAGCCAATGCAACTGAACCAATCACAATTCAAAAAAAATAGAATTAATACAATTTTTATTTTTTTAAAATTAACCTTGCAAATTTGCGTTTGATTTTTTGGTCAAAGCAAAACTATTTCAAGTTCAAAGCATTATCGAATGTGTTATACCTACCCTGTGACAAGGATAATAATATAATATTTAAATATATTCTTCTTGATTCTTTAAGCATATCATAAAAAAATAAATAAATAAATAAATAAATCTTATACAAAAGTAAAATAATATAATCAAATCATCAACAATATGGTATTTCGACGACAACTCCACTACAAAAACAAGTAACAAAAAATGCAATATTATTATTCTTATTACATGATTAACATTTATGAACAACAATTTTATCACAAAATTGTCTTCCAACAAATAAAGAATAATATCATGTTATTAACAACAAGAAGGCAATGATGTTTCATGCAATTTTGATGTCATTCATCCTCAAGGAAAACAAATAGTTTCAAGCCCTGAAGAACAACATGGCAACCTAAATGTAAACTATAATTGACATTTCATGCTTGTCATACATTCTTGTAAATTCAATTGAAGAACAATTTAAATTTATACAAAAATTATTTTACAAGGCAAATCAAGAGTAAAATCACTAAGGTGTTGACACTTAGACACTTCATGATATCTGCAACCTATAGCCAAAGCAAATTACATAGGTAATCTAGAAATGAACTCAACAAGTCATTGAGGTTCTTGGAGCACAAATGCAATCTAAGAGTAAAATAGCCAAGGGTCGTTATTTTCCAACAATAAGCATCCAAATACTGGCATTGCTTCTACAACTTAAGGCTTGCACAAACTATCTCCATAGATAGAACTTGTGACTAATCCTAGTAAATTCCAAGTGCCAATTCATTCAAGCTATATGCTAGATTATTAAATATTCTTAGTCATATTTTATGTTTACACATACTTTATACATACCATGACTAGATAACTTGAAAACACACACACATACACACCCACACACATGGCACCAAAAAGTTAATATGGTAAGAAGAGGTTACCTTGGGCTTATTTGTTAAAACTTGAATTCATACTCCTACATAACTATGTCATACCATCATTTACTGTTGTATTTTTAAAGGCTTATTATACATAGAATTCTCCCTCACACACACACACACGCACGACACCAAAAAGTTAAGATGGTAAGAAGAGGTTACCTCGAGCTTATTTGTTAAAACTTGAATTCATACTCCTACATAACTATGCCATACCATCATTTACTACTCTATTTTTAAAGGCTTATCATACACATAATTCTTCCCCTCTCTCACACACACACACATACTACACCAAAAATTTAAGATGGTAAAAAGAAGTTACCTTGAGCTTATTTGTTAAAATTTGAATTCATACTCCCACATAACTATGCCATACCATCACTTACTACTCTATTTTTAAAGGCTTATCATACATATAATTATCCCCCATATATACCAATGTTACAATATCAACTTCTCTATTTGGAAACCACTACTAAGTATCATCTCCTTTCAAAGGAAAGAGCAATTCTCAAATGAAATTATTGTGATATATAGGTGAAACCACAATGCAAATAAAAACCTTGATTTCGGTTTGTTCTATCCAAAGATGTGACATCACACACTTTGGCATAATAAACATTCTTAAAATTATACCAAAATGTTTGAAATTATTAAAAAATTAGGAAGTTAGATGAGCATAAAAAATACATTATTTTGTGATACACAACTAAATATGTTAAATGATAAAGAAAGGACAATAAACTTTAATATCTAAGTGTGTAATTACCCAAAAGCACTGATCTTTTTTTGGAAATTATAATTATATATAATAAGTTTTTTTGTTTTTCCTTGGAGAGGAAAGAAAAACACATATTTTATTTATAGTCAAAATAAAATACATTGAGTGTAGATAGTGCAACATTCGAATGGCACATTGGCCTAATAAAAGTCCCAAAATTTTGGGCATTAGGTACCACATGAGGAAGAAAGTCAGCCTCCCTCTCAGCCCGAAGGCAAGAGAGAGGTTGTTGGTATTAGGCCAGCCCTCAATATGGACTCACTTAAGAGTGCGACAACATTACTCTATTCCATAATGTAAACATGTAACCTTACGACACTTGAACCTTGGTTGGGAGGATAACAACTATTTCGCCCGACCACCCAAGCTAACTTAAATTGACTTATATATAGGCAATTATAAAAGAATTCTAATATTTCTCATATTTAAGAAGTTTTTTTTAATGATAAATTATATTTATTTATGAAGTAAAATTAATCATAATAAGAAGAGTCATACATTAGTAATAATCCTATGCTAGAAAAGGTTATAACAATATATTATTCTCAATTTTCTAAGCATATGACAAAATTTTCCTCCTATCAAGATAAATCATATTAATCATATCATCAACAACATGGTATCCATGGCAACAACTCTATTACAAAACTATGTAACAAAAGAAACAATAACATTATTATGTCATTGACATTTATGAATAACAACTCTATCACAAAAATATCTTCTAACAAACAACGAGTATTATCATGCTAGAAACAACAGGGAAATGTTGATTTATGCAATTTTTATTAGTTCATCCTAATGGAAAACAAACACTTTCAGGCCTTCAAGAACATCATGGAGACTGAAATGTGAACTGCAATTGACATTTCATGTTTGTCCTGCATTCTTAGAATTTCAATAGAAGAACAGTCTAAATTAATAGAAAAATTAGATTACAAGGCAAATCAAGGGTAAACCCACCAAGCTGTTGACTTCAGATGCTACATGATACCTACAACCTATAGAAAAAAAAAATAAAAAATAAAAATTGAGGAAATAAATCAGCCTTCCCCTCATCCCGAGGGCTAGAGTGAGGTTGTTGGCTAGCCCACAAGTATACTCACCTAAAAATTCATAAGGCATGAAGCCAATACAACAATATTCATAGGAACAAATCCATTACAACAATGTTCTTCACGACAATATCGGGGACTTGAACCTAGGTGGGGAAGATAACAACCATTCCGCCCAACCACTCGAGATAACACCAATTGACTTAAAATTTTTGGGAAATGGGTATCGCCTAGCGAAGAAATTCAACCTCCCTCTCAGCCCAAAGGCAAGAGAGAGGTTGTTGGTACTAGACCAACCCTCATTATAGACTCACTTAAGAGTGCAACATATTTAATCTATCCAAATCGTAAACATATCAACTTATGAGACTTGAACTTGTGTGGGGAGGATAACAACTATTCCACCTGTCCACCCAAGCTAAACTAAATTAACATAGCCAAAGAATATTACACATGTAAACTAAAAATTAACTCAATAAGTAAGTAAGGTTCTTGAAGTGCATATGCAATCGAAGAGTAGAATAGTGAAGGGTCATTATTTTCCAACTATAAGTATCCATCTATTGGAATTTCTTCTATAAGTTAAGGCTTGCACACAATATCTCCATAAATAGAACTTGTGAGTAGTCCTAGTAAATTCCAAGTGCCTAGTTGTTCGAGCTATTTTCCAAGTTACAACACATTCTTTAGTCATATTTTATGTTTTACAAATACCTTACACATATTATGACTAGATAACTTGAAAAAATAAAATATTGGCTCCAAAATGTTAAGATGGTAAGAAGAGTATACCTCAAGCCCATTTGTTGATACTTCAGCTCATACTCTTACATATTTATGCCAAACCATCATCCACTACTCTATTTTTAAAGGTTTATCCCACATATAATTCTTCCTCGTATATAATAATATTACAATATCAATTGATCTATTTGGAAATCACTACTAAGCATGTCTTCCTTTGAAGCAAACAACAATTCTTAAAAGTACTTATTGTGACATGTAGGTGAAATTGTAATGCAAATAAAAACTCTAGCTCGGATTTGTTCTTTCCAAAGGTTTGACACCACACATTTTGGTGTTTGGTATGTGTTATATTATTTTCATGACTAGCATTAGTTGATGTTATGTTATGTCAGGTGTAACGGGGTGTCACAAGGGGAGCGACAATACCCCGAAATTATTAATTTTATGTGGATCCAAGGATGGTGGGCGGACCTGCCCATGTTTTTGTACATGGGTTTGGGCATGATGGTTTTTCCCATGGTATTTTGTAGATCCAATCAAGGGAACTATGATTATGTTCTAATCCAGGGTAAATTGATTAGGGGTTTATGAATGATTCGACATGTATATAATGTATTGTAACATTGAAAGGAATATAACAAAAAATCAATCTAGTTTTCTTGGTTTTGATTTCGAAGAGAAAAATCTCTATGTATACTTTATGTTCTCGTCATTGTATATTTTCTGTTTTTTAAGAATTTGTTTGAAGGTAATTTATGTACAAGGTTAAAACCTTCATTTGGTATTAGAGTAGTTTTGGCTTCAAGGGGACGCCTTTGTCGTTGAGAGGTTTTTCTCAGGCCTGTGGTAGACCCCGTTACAATGGGAGATCTGTGGGATCAATCCTTGCAGTGAAAGGAGATGGAAAATAGTGGAAAGATAGAGATCGAGAAATTCAATAAACAAAGTTTTGAGCTTTGGCTCAAGATGAAGGATTTGTTGGTCGATAAAGATCAATGGATCGTGGTGGATCTAGGTACTAAACCAACGAAAATGTTAACAAAAGACTGGACCAAGTTGGATTTGAAATGCAAAGAGCACAATACAGTTGCGTGTATCAAATTCAGTATTACAAAATGTTTTAGGAGAAGCTACAACAAAGGATTTGTGGGACAATTTAGGGACTTTGTATCCATATAAGTCTCTTGTGTACAAACTATTCCTACGAAAAAATATATATAACCTGAGGATGATGGATAGAGACTCAATGACATAACATCTAAATGAATTTAATACTATGGCAAGTCCCTTATTATTTGTTGATATTAAAATTTCAAACGAAGATAAGTGCATCAGTATGTTGTGTTCTCTACCAGATTTATGGGATAGTCTGGTTATTTCCATAGGTAGCAATACAAATACCTTGAAATTTGATCAAATAGTCTCAGCCTTGTTGTCGGAGGAGATGAGACGAAAAAACATGGAGAGCCAGAATGGAGATGCCTTGTCTATAAGAGGGTGATCTCAGAATAGAAATATAAATAAGCCCTTAAGTGGGAGATCTAAATCTAGAGGGATATTTGAATCTCTAGGAAAATTTGTAAAGGTATCTTGGAATTCCAGAAAAGAAGGGCACTACAAAAAGGATTGTAGATATAAAAATCCTAAGAAAGGAAAGGGATTTGATGATGGTTCTTCTATAGAGGCGAAAACCACCTCAAATTAAGGTGGGGATGTGTACTTGGCTTCTTCTTCAAGTATTCACGTAGATCATTAGGCATGGTTGATTGAATTAGGTGCATTCTTCCACGTGACTCCTCATAAGGAGTGGTTCTATGAATACAATAATTATGATGGTGGTCATTTCTTCCTAGGCGATGACAGGAAGACTAGAAACGTAGGACAAGGAAAAGTCAAGCTAAAGCTAATAGGTAGAAGGATTAGGAAACTTCTTGGTGTTCTGCACATTCTTAGTTGGCCAAAAATCTAATTGTTGTAAGCAAGATAGATGATGCAAGTGTAAAGAAAATGTTAGAGAAAGATGCCTACAAGATGGTTTGAGAAGCACTAGTATTGATGAGGGGAGTTCAGACCAGAACTCTGTACAATCTTTTTGGAAATATTGTTATTGATGGGTGCAACACTTATGTTGTTCTTGAAAGTGGAATGGAAAATCTTGTAGCCTCTGGTGAAAAGACTATGTTATGGCATCAAAGACTAGGACATATTAGATATAAGGGCCTTTGGATACTGCATGGTAATGTTATAGTAGAATAAATGTCTAATTGTTCTCTAGATTTTAATTTCTATCAACAATGTGTATATGGGAAGCAGAATCAAGTGAGTTTTCCTCTTGTGCTAAAAGGGCAGAAGGAATATTAGAGCTTGTGCACAGTGATTTGTTTGGACCTATATCAGTTCCATCACTGGGTGAATCTATATACTACATCTCATTTATAGATGACTTCTCGAGGAATATGTGGATATATTTTCTTAGGAAGAAATTTGAAGTCTTTGATGGATTTAAACAATTTAAGTCTTTAGTGGAAAATCAGATAAAGAAGAAGATTAAGGTGCTGAGGACAAATAATGGAGGAGAGTGCTACAAGAAGGAATTTGAAGGGTTATATAAGAAGTGTGGTATAGTACAACAGAAGACTACACCATACAAACCTCAACAAAATGAAGTTTCGGAAAGAATGAACAAGATGTTGATGGAAAAGGCAAGGAGCATGCTCAATGGTGCTAGATTAGGGTAACAATTATGAGCAGAGGAAGTGGATACTATATGTTACTTGTTTAATAGATAACCTTCATTATCATTAGAGGATAAGACTCCATATGAGGTATGGACTGGTAAGAACCAAGTACATGTTCCAAAGGAGAAAATAACCAAGTTGGATAGTAAATTTGAAAGGTGCATCTTTATTGGGTATAAAGAAGGTTTAAAATGTTACAAGCTTTGGAACCTAGAAATAAGGAAGGTTGGGTATATTTGAGATGCGGTATTTAGAGATGTGAAGGATGTCATGAAACAGGAAATCCTACAAAGGGAAAAGGAACCAGAGAAGATAGAGTTTGATATGAAGAATGAAGATTCAAACTCCACAGAAGAATAGGAACCAGAAGAAGAAGAACCACACACTCTGGTTTGAGGAGATCAGTTCAGGAAAGAAGGTGGCCAGAGAGGTATAGTCCATCTAATTTCTATTGAATTTTTGGTTTATCTATTATTCATGATTATCCTAGACTATCAGGGAGGCAGTGGATTCAGAGGATGGAAACCTCTGGAAGAAGGCCATGGTTGAAGAAATGGCAACCTTGGATAAAAATGAGGCTTGGGATCTTGTAGAGTTTCCAGTTGGAAGAAAACCCATTGGCAGCAAATGGATGTTTAAGAAGAATATGAATGTAGAAGGCAAGGTGGAGAAATTCAAAGCTTGGTTAGTAGAAAAAGGTTATTCCCAGTTGCCAGGAATTGATTTTGGTGATATTTTTTCTCCTATTTCCAAGTTAGCTTCTATTAGATTACTTTTATATGTTGTTGTTGATTTTGATTTTGACGTAGAACAGATGGATGTGAAGACAACATCCCTACATGGGGATCTAGAAGAAGATATCTACATGAAGCACTTGGAAGGCTTTGCAGTGAAGGGTAAGAAAGAACCAGTGTGAAAGTTAAAGAAGTATCTATATGGGTTAAAGAAATCAACAAGGATGCAGTATCAAAAATTTGAAACATATATGCAAAGACTTGGATTCACCAGGAGCAAAGCAATCACTATGTGTACTTTAAATTAATTGGTGATCATGTTATTTGGTCTTGTATGTGGATGATATGTTGTTGATTGTAAATGGCAGAGAAATTATCCAAGATGTGAAGAGCCAGTTGTCCTTTAAATTCGATATGAAGGATCTTCATGTTGCAAACTTCATTTTCGGCATAGAAATTAAGTGAGATCAGGCAAAGAGGAAGCTCTAGTTAAACCAAAGGAAGTAGGTTGAGACAATCTTGCAGAGGTTTAATATGTAGGGTAGTAAACTAGTTGGCGCAACCCAGGTTCTATAAATTTCAGAGCACCTACAAAATCTAAATTGTTTTTACGGAGCGCACATCCCAGGCCATTGGAGTTTGGATACTAAATAATTAATTTGAAAGAAAAAATCATAGAGCACAATAGAGAGAGTAATTTAAGTCTTCTCATGAGAAAATAGAAAGGATTTCAAATAATTATTTTTTATTCATTCAAGCGTGTTGTTACAGATAAGACCTCAGATTACAGAACAATTTCCTCAGAGCACTTGAAATTCCCTCATTGTTACAAAACAACACCACGCACAATAACCAATCACTCTCTCTAAAAATTGTGCAACAACTGACCAATGCTAGAAGTCTAACAACCAAAAGTCCAAGAACTGACAAGCAAAATCAAAATCCTAAATGTCGAAAAAATGTCCCTTTCCTTCCTTGTTCTCACAATTTGCCTTCACATTGTTGACCTCTTCGCATTCTAACTGAAACGTATCACTTCCCATATCGTTGATTTCTTCATCTTCCAAAACTAAACTAATTCACCTCCTCTCAACATGCGAACAAATCAAATTTGTAACTTACGCCTCATTATGGCAGTGCCTCTTGCAGGGTTTGTCCTATAGCGGCGCAGGTAAACACATGCCAATTTTGGTTGTGTCAACAACTCCACACAGCAAGAGTATCAACAAACAATCTTAGGAGTGTCAGCAACTTGAGAGTAGTCGTTGCTTTGATAAAATGCAATTATAGGAGTAACAATAACTACCAAGTGGGTGTATAAGCAACTAACATAATAGGTGTATCAGCAACTTAAAACACATGGAGTAACAACACTTATTACAAACTCAACATAAACTTGTTTTTGGTTGATGAGGATTGCCCGAGGCCAAGGATGCTCCTGCATCACCGGTCAAGGTTCCCATTCATGTTTGCATAAATTTATATGTAGAATAGTTTCCCAAGACACAAGAAGAGGACTCTCTCACTAAATGTGGCAACAAGCCCTTGTATTCATTTTGAGATAAAAAAAGAAAGCACAAATTCAACTGCTTCATAATGAAGTGTCAAAATGGTCTTTCTCCATAAACATACTGACAATAGACTAAAAAATTGGTTTCTCTAATGAAGAAACATATACTGCAGATATGTCCAGAGGGCTTGAAAACCCCTTTCTAGGCTCTTTCCATGCTCAAAAAGGTCTCCATATGGCTTCAAAAAGCAAAAAAAAAGGTATTTTCCTCCAACATAAAAGGACTTCTCTCTACAAATTGTCCAATATACAGTACTCAAATCACAAAAATAATACTTCCATTAAGTTCAGAACACCCAAAAACCCCTGTGTAGGCTCTTCTTGGGCTAAAAAAGACTGAAAAATGACCAAGTTAGGCCTCCTGGAACATTTCTCTACTATTTGTCCTACAAATTAATAGAACTGGCTAACTGGGCAACGAATTCTACCTTTTGCTAGACCGCTAAGCGACAAATTCACTCGGGACCAATGCTAATTCCATCGTGAATGGTGAAAATTGTCACCTCCTTAAATGCGCCAATAACCCCTTAAGCACCGATTTTCCAGCCCTCGAATTGGTTTCATAGTGGACTGGGGCTAGGCCATGCACTGTTAGATCCCTATAATACTAGTGATTACACCATTACTATTGTAGTTGTATCCCTTATTAATATTGTTGTGCCCCTATTGTCCCCATATTGTTATTACTGTGCCCCATAGAATCCCTCTATTGTTATTTTTGTGGCTTTATATTATTATTGTTAGGTCGGCTAGGTTATATTGTGACTCCTTAGACTCCTATATATAGAAAGGAGGTTTTGTCATTTGAATCATCAAAGAATCATTCATTTTTGTAATGTAAAGGAGGTTTCCCCCTCGAAGAGGCTGAATTCTAAGGCGTTGATCTATCTTTCTATCTTTTTGTGAGCTGGTTTCATAACATTTGGTATCAGAGCTTTGGATTCTAGGGTTTCGTTGCTCCAAATATGTCATCGTGGCATTTTCGCTATAACTTTTTTTTGTGACGTTTTAGAAGCGAAAAAAAAAAAACCCATTTGAGACGAAATCGCACTGAACCTTGGGTCCGAATTTCAGAGCTTTTCGCACTATATTTGCGGAGATATGATCTGAGGAAGTTGGTCTTTTTGCAGACTCCTGAATTACATTCCAAACAGGTGACCTAGGGAAAATCGTCATAATTTTCTCTCTGAGCATTGGATTGAAGTTTCGTAAGAACATACAAAAAGATGACGGACTGTAGTTTCTTGTATATATTTTTCAGAGCCAAAGGTCGAAACAAGGACACGTGGCATGTCGTACAAGTTCACTCTACTGAACTAGTCTATAATCAAGTCACTGTGGGAGATTTGGCATAACTCTTCCTTGGAGAATCCAATTTGGATCAGACTAGTGGCATTGGAAAGAGGACACAGAGGGCTACCGCAGGTCGCAATTTCAGAACTAGATGATCTGAAATTACAGAGATACATCAGATTCAATATCAAGCTCCTACAAAGTAAAAAAAGGTGTGTAGTTTCTTTTTAAATTTTTTGCATAAGCTTGGTTTGAAAAATTAGTTTGAAGGAATTCAAAGGGCATAGTAAAGCATTATTATCGGTAATTGATGCCCCGAGGAAAGAAAATGCAAACACCTAGTAAGCAACCTGAAAGCTCTAGCATGACTCATGAAGAAGAGGAAGAAATGCAACATGATATATCAAAATTACGAGACCAAGTGCAACAAGTGTCACTTGCACAAAAAGGAACAGAATCTAAGATGGATGGTTTAAAGAAAGATGTAGAAGTTAAGATGGATGGTTTAAAGAAAGGCGTAGAAGATAAGATGGATTGTTTAAAGAAAGGCGTAAAAGCTAAGATGAATGACGTGGAAGCTAAGATGGACGATTTGAAGATAGATTTGAAGACAAATTTGAAGACAGGCATGGAAGATTTGAAGACAAATTTAACAAAGTTTCTATAAGAAATGCTTACTAATGGTGAAAGGGTAGTAAAGGAAACTCATGATGAGAAAAAAAGAAATGTTAATCATGATTTCATAGACTCTAATGTTGGATCGAAGACCCACCATATTCCAAAAATCGATATGAGGAAGTTTGGTGGCAAGGATCCCGCAACATGGATATTACAGATGGAGCAATTTTTTTATCTCAATAATGTGCAAAACACACAAAACGTACGTATTGCAACTTTATATTTGGAACCAAATCAATTTGTATGGTATCAATGGCTTTTCTCTCATAAACAAATTATCACTTGGGCAATTTTTACGGAAGAATTGACAGCACATTATGAGGATACAAAAAGCAACACTTTTTTTAGCCAATTGATAAGTCTCAAACAAAAGGGTTCACTAATGGAACACATTAAGGAGTTCCAAAAATTGAACATAAGGATAAAAAATATTCCAGAGGAGCATAGGATTGATGTGTTCATAGGGACTTTAAAGGATAATATCCAACATGATGTTCGCCTTTGGGAACCTGATTCATTAGAGAAGGCATTTAGGTTAGCAAGAAAAATGGAAAGCAAAATTATGGCAACTAGGAAGCATACCACTCACAACTATAAAGATGGAAGTGTTGTTGCCCCTAGTCTTCAACAACCTATAAGATTGACACCACAACAATTGGAAGAAAAAAGAGCAAAAGGGCTTTGTTACAGTTGTGATAGCAAATACACTAAAGGTCATAAGTGTGCTGAGAAGAAATTATTCTACATAGATTGTGAAGAGGAAGAAGAAAAGGAGCAAGAAAGGTCAAAAGAAGAGGATATACTCCAGGAACAAAGCCTAGATAAAGAAGAAATGAATCCGACCATATCTTGTAATGCATTGGCTGGAATTACCACTCCTCAAACCATCAAGATAGAAGGACAAATCAAGAAGAAAAAGGTAATAGTGTTGATTGATTCAAGAAGTACCCACAATTTTATTCATTGTAAGATAGCAAAAGAATTGAATTGCTTCCTATATCCAGCACCAGAGTGTCAAGTAATGGGTGCAAATGGAGGAACAATAAATTGCTCTGGAAAGTGCCATAATATCAAGCTATCCATGGGAGAATATGTATTGACTAGCCCAATGCTTTCCATTCTAATGGGAGGTGCTGATGTTGTACTAGGAGTCCAATGGCTACAATCCTTGGGTACAATAGCTTTTAATTTTCAAGAACTTTTCATGAAATTTTCTGCGGAAGGAAAGGAAGTTGAATTAAGGGGCATTGCAAGGAAACCGGGAAAGATAATCAGCTCTAACGGTATGACAAAGCTTCTAAAAAAGCAACAAGGAAGTGTAATTGCACAATTATGTTCGCTAGATGTTTCCACATTGGAATCATCTATTTCTCCAGATCTCCAAAAAGTCTTGGACAATCATTCCAAGGTATTTGAGACTCCCAAAGGTCTCCCACCTATTCATGATCATGATCATGCTATTCATCTGATTCCAGGAAGTGTTCCTCCAAACATCAAGCCGTACAGATATCCCTATGCCCAAAAGAGTGAAATTGAACGTATGGTTGCAGAAATGCTAGAGGTTGGTATAATTCAACCTAGTCAACGTTCTTTCTCTGTTCCAGTAGTATTGGTGCACAAGAAGGATGGATCATGGCGCATGTGTCCAGATTATAGGGAGCTCAACAAGCTCATTATTAAAGATAAGTTTCCCATTCCTGTCATTGATGAATTACTGGATGAATTGCATGGATCAATTTACTTCACCAAGTTGGATCTTCGTTCAGGATATCATCAAATCAGAATGAAGACTGAAGACATTCCGAAAATAGCATTTAGAACTCATGAGGGTCATTATGAATTTTTGGTCATGCCTTTTGGCCTTACAAATGCACCTTCTACATTTCAAGGTTTGATGAATTCCATTTTCAAACCCTTCCTTAGAAAATTTGTGTTAGTATTTTTTGATGATATACTAATCTACAACAAGTCTTGGAAGGATCATGTTGAACATGTTGACAGGGTGCTACAACTATTGGAGGAGAAACAATTATATGCAAAAAGATCCAAATTTTTCTTTGGAGTACAAGAGGTGGAATATCTGGGTCATATTGTATCTCATGAAGGAGTTAAGGTAGACCCTAGCAAAATTAAAGCCATTAAGGAATGGAAAATCCCCACATCCATAAAGCATCTGCGAGAATTTCTCGGGTTGAAAGGGTATTATCGCAAGTTTGTTAAGAATTATGGGAGAATAGCAGCACCTCTAACAACATTATTGAAGAAAGATGCATTTTCATGGACTCCAGAAGCAACAAAGGGCTTTGAACATCTCAAAGAGGCAATGTGCCAAGCACCGGTCTTAGCTACACTGAACTTCACAAAAACCTTTATTGTGGAATGTGATGCTTCAGGAAATGGAATTGGTGTTGTTTTAATGCAAGATGAAAGACCCATTGCTTTTGAAAGTCGTCCAATCAAGGGAAATTTTTTACACAAAGCCATTTATGAGAAGGAAATGTTGGCAATACTACATGCACTTAAGAAATGGTGACCCTACCTAATGGGAAGACACTTCAAGGTAAAAACGGATCATGATAGCCTTAAATACTTTTTAGAACAAAGATTATCCTCTGAAGAGCAACAAAAGTGGGTCACAAAGATGTTGGGTTATGACTTTGAAATCATCTACAAAAAAGGGAAGCAAAATGTGGTGTCAGATGCACTCTCAAGAAAGGATGAGGATGTGGAAGCATTGTTGTGCGCCATTTCTATTATCCAACCAGATTGGATAAACGAAGCAAGGGAGGAAAGGAAGAATGATGAAGAAGTGTGGGCACTTATTCAAAAGTTACAACAAGATTCCAGTACATCTGATACATTAGCTGGCAAAATGATTCGTTATGGTACAAAGATCGCTTATACTTCTGTAAGAATTCCCAACTCAAACAAAAGATTCTTATGGAATTTCACACTTCTCCCTTAGGAGGGCACTTAGGATTTTTAAAAACTTACCACAGGGTTAAGAAGGAATTTTTTTGGGATGCCTTAAATCGGATATTCAAAAGTTTGTGGCGAAATGTTTGGTTTGCCAACAAAATAAAGTTGAAACAATTAAGACCCCGGGTCTATTACAACCTTTATCCATTCCAAGCCAATGTTGGGAGGAGGTTTCAATGGATTTTATCACAGGTTTACCCAAGTCTTAGGGAAAGAGTGTCATCATGGTGGTAGTTGACAGACTTACCAAGTATGCACACTTTTGTGCATTGTCACATCCATTTAAAGCTAGTACAGTTTCTACTGCATTTATGGAAACAATTCAAAAGCTACATGGAAATCCAAAGATTGTTGTAAGTGACAGAGTGTTACACTAAAAAATGTCACCTTGACTACTTACAGTTAGTATGGCTCAAATCAACAGTCATGCTACCCTCTTAGGCAAGTCTCATGCCTCTGTTATCCATCTCAAACTCAAAGAAGAGAGAAAGTCTTGTAAAAACTATGTTTATCTCTGGGGTCGCAGGTTCTCTCTAGCCTTACCTGCGGGGACGCTGACCATGTTCACAAAATCTGCGTCCATGGACGCTCTGTATGTTAAGGGACAGGTGCGTCCCTCTGTAAAAGGCAAAATGCGCGAGTTTTATCTTGAAAAAGTTACTTGTGGTTACTTCTAGAACATTCTAGAGGTCGGTTTGATGAAATGGATGCGCCTCCAGTTGGTTCATGTATCTCTATTAAGGGGGAACTTATCCCATCAATAAGGGAGCTATCCCACCCATAGAGGGGGATGATCCCATTGATAGTGGACCTGAATAACCTCTTTACAGCACTATAAATAAAGGCATTGAGCCAGAAGGAGAGGAGGTTGGAGCTATACATTTTCTTTGGGTAAATGCTGCAGGATTTAGGTCTTCCATTAGAGCCTTTGTGAGGAGAGATTGTCTTCACTTGATTCTACTTGGGAGAGGGTGAGCTTTGTCAAAGTAGAGGAAAACCCTTGATGGACCCTGGGAGGAACTTGCACAACACCAAGGCCAGGTTGTAAGAGTTTCTTTGTTTCGTTATTAATACAAACTGGTTTATTTTTCTCAATAGCTTGTGTTAATGAGTTATTTCATGTGTTCCTTGGTCTGCATGTTGGATATATGTTTTATTATATGAAATGCAAGTGCTTGGTAATTGTTTGATTGTTTGTGGTTGCAGGAATTGACTTGAAGGAGGAGCTCATCCGGATCGTCAAGAACGGACTTCAACAACAGCGTTTTGGAATAAGGTAAGCCTAAACACTTGTAGTTTTCATGTCGTAAAAGGTGTATTTAGAGAAAGATCACTCCTTTTTGTCTTGTTTGTCATTAGAATGTCTTAGACTTCTAGGAAGGTCAGTCGTGTCCGCACCCTTGACAGATTCCGTGTGACAAATTGGCGACTCCGCTGGGGAATCCATTAATGAGAGAGTCTTTTCCTTTATATGAACTTTGCTTTGAGAAAATCATTTTTATTTTCTGGTTTTTGACTGTGAGAATTAGTATTTGGGTGGCTTAGCTTTAGATTTAGTTGGCTTTAGTTTTTCTTCCTTTTTCCAGAAGGACGCAGTCTCTGTGTGCTGCACAGTGCGTCCTTGGACGCGCTGTTGTCGACTGCACAGTGCGGGGCCGCACCTGTGACAACTGTTACACTAAAAAATGTCACCTTGACTACTTACAGTTAGTATGGCTCAAATCAACAGTCATGCTACCCTCTTAGGCAAGTCTCATGCCTCTGTTATCCATCTCAAACTCAAAGAAGAGAGAAAGTCTTGTAAAAACTATGTTTATCTCTGGGGTCGCAGGTTCTCTCTAGCCTTACCTGCGGGGACGCTGACCATGTTCACAAAATCTGCGTCCATGGACGCTCTGTATGTTAAGGGACAGGTGCGTCCCTCTGTAAAAGGCAAAATGCGCGAGTTTTATCTTGAAAAAGTTACTTGTGGTTACTTCTAGAACATTCTAGAGGTCGGTTTGATGAAATGGATGCGCCTCCAGTTGGTTCATGTATCTCTATTAAGGGGGAACTTATCCCATCAATAAGGGAGCTATCCCACCCATAGAGGGGGATGATCCCATTGATAGTGGACCTGAATAACCTCTTTACAGCACTATAAATAAAGGCATTGAGCCAGAAGGAGAGGAGGTTGGAGCTATACATTTTCTTTGGGTAAATGCTGCAGGATTTAGGTCTTCCATTAGAGCCTTTGTGAGGAGAGATTGTCTTCACTTGATTCTACTTGGGAGAGGGTGAGCTTTGTCAAAGTAGAGGAAAACCCTTGATGGACCCTGGGAGGAACTTGCACAACACCAAGGCCAACCTGGTACAAGTACGGTCGCAGGTTCTCCCAAGTTCGAAGGTAAGTCTGGAGAGGATCCGTCTAATCACGTGATGACTTACCACCTCTGGTGTGCATCAAATTCCATCTCAGATGATTCTATCCGCTTACGTCTTTTCCAGCGTACACTCATTGGTCTCGCAGCCAAGTGGTACATTGAGTTGCCACGGGCTTCTTTTTACAACTTTAGCCAGTTAGCTACTTCATTCTTAACTCATTTTCAGTTACCAGTCAGATACGATAATGGTACAGAATTATTAACTTCGCTAAAACAATCGACATCCACGTACATTTCTGATCACATCCATGAGTGGAGACGTCGAAGGAGATTAGTGAAAGTTTTTATCCCGGACCAAATTTTAGTTGAATGGTTTGTAAAATCATTATTACCAAGAATTACTGAAGATGTAGCTAAGGCCGGAGTAGTTACTGAGGAGCAAGTCATTGCTCAGGCACAATACCTTGACTTAGTTTACACTCAGTCGGGTACGTTACACGAGAAAATTCCGGATCTTCCAAAGTCAAACCAAATCGCTGCTGCTCCTTCGGGATCTCATGCCGCTGATGGTATGATCGGTATCGTGACTACGAAGAGTAAGAAGAAGTCTTCCAAGACCTCCAATACTCCAATTATCACTTTGCCTGATTCTCCGACAGGAGAGTCTTCTCCTCCTGAACTTACCGCCGACATTCACGCTGTAGAGTCATCTACGGCCAAATCCAAAAACGGTGGAAAGAAGAAAGGAAAGAAGAAGGCTAAAGCAGACAAGGCTCCAAAGGAGAAAACGGAAAAGTCGGAAACCAATGACGAAAAGCGCAAACCTCGTTATCCTTGTCTCATTTGTGAAGAAGATCATTTTACGAGAGACTGCCCTCATCGGGCCGAGGTAGTGAAAATAGTTAAAGGTTCTCCCACTCCTGCTGTGTTAAAGAATCCATTTCCCGAGCAGGAAAATAAGATGATAGGTTCTTCTTCGAATGCCAGTGAAGAACCCATTTTGATGATGTCTCATGTCAGGATTGCGACTCGATCGCAAGATTATGGTAGTAAGGCTCCTGTTGATGGTAAAGAAGCAGAATCTTCTCACTCTAACCCATCAACCTCAACTCCTGGTTCCGATCCACTACAGATCGAAAAACCTAACCCAGACTTAGTGATTAAGCCGCCCGCCAAGGGTGTACTTCGAAGGTCTGCTTTCAACCCACATGCGAGAGCAGCCCAGAATTACAACATTGTTGAAGACTTAGCTGTTTCACCTTCAGCAATGTCAGCACTCGAAGTGCTGCAATCATGTCCAGCGCAACGAAAATTGCTTTTGTCGGCTATTGGAGCTGTCGATGTTCAGGACCCGAACCTAATGATCTTTGATCTAGAAAGTAGTACACCGCGTCTCCCCCATCAAATGGCTTTCCAAATTCCAGTGATAGTCAAAAACAGGCCTATTCATCGGACTGTGATTGATGAGGGAGCTTCTACGTGTATTATGTCGATTCAATGTTGGAGATCACTTGGTTCTCCTTCGTTGAACCAATCCCCCACCATCCTTAAGGCCTTTGATGGCCGTGGGTTCCGTCCGTTTGGTATTCTACAAGAATTGCCTATAGGGGTCGAAGGTAAAACCGTTAGTCTAGATGTGGAAGTGGTTGATGCCCCTCTAGACTACAACCTTCTTTTGGGTCGAAGTTGGTCATATGCTATGACAGCGGTTGTTTCATCGGTCTTCAGAGTCATTAAGTTTCCACATAACGATAAGATCGTGACTATTGATCAGCTGACATACTTTTCATCCGACCCAACCTCTTTAGAAACTATCCAGCATGTTGGTAAAACGACAATCCCTTATAGGGACATTGGTGTAGGTTTAGTTAAGGATTCCGGTTTACTGGGAACTTTTCCTCTCCCTCCACTCAATGCAGACCCTTCGTTTGCAACAATTCATATGATCACGTCAGAAAACATTATTTATGATGATCCTTGGTATGTTCCCTCTGACTCTGAGCTAGACTCACTCGGTGATGTTATGCCGTTGAGTCCGTATGAGATTGCTTATGAAGCTCTTATGTCTTTTACCGACTTTCATTCAACCGACCAAATGAATGTGGTCAGTGAAGAGTCACTTTTCACCTCACCCTTAGAACGGATAACGTTTCCCGAAGAAGTGTCATCTGACGAACAACTTCGCGAAATCCTAAGTGTAGATGATCTACCATGGGAAGATCTCCATCACAGATCTTCGTTTTTACCTAAGGATGATGCATTTGAGAATGATTTTTCATCTATCTTTACCGCTGAATATGTCAAAGACGCTCAGGATCCAACGAAACATTCTGATTCAGAGCTGAATTTAGGGAATATTTCTCGTACAATTCCCATTGATATTTCAGTGAAACCCGGAATCGAGGAGAACATTCATATAGGTGCCGCATGTACTGAAACAGAAATCCAAACTTACAAGGCCCTATTCCAAGAATTCCGCGACGTGTTTGCCTGGTCTTACGAGGAAATGCCGGGAATTGATCCTGCCATTGTTGTTCATGAAATCAAAACCTACCCGGATGCTAAACCCATTCGGCAACGGTTGCGTCAGATTCACCCTCGAAAAGCGGCTGCAATCAAAGCAGAAGTCGAAAAGCTGTTGAAAGCAGGTTTCATTTATCCGATCCCGTTAACGGATTGGGTATCGAATATTGTTCCCGTCAATAAAAAACAAGGAACAATAAGAATCTGTATCGACTATAGGGATATCAATCGAGCTTGTCCAAAAGACAACTATCCTACGCCTTATATCGATCAAATCATTGATGATTGTGCCGGAAGTGAGATGTTTTCCTTCATGGATGGTTTCTCAGGCTATAATCAAATCAATATTCTACCTGCCGATCAACCAAAAACGGCATTCATTTGTCCATGGGGGACATTTGCTTATTGCAAATTACCTTTTGGACTTAAGAATGCCGGGGCCACTTTTCAACGGGCGATGTCTTATGCATTTCATGACATCAAGCACATTGTGCAACCCTATCTCGATGATTTGCCTGCTCATTCTTTACAACGAGCTGATCACCTTGTCCACCTACGAGCAATCTTTATGAGGTGTAGGCATTATCGAATTCGGTTGAATCCCCACAAGTGTGTTTTCTGTATAGAAACAGGTCGATTGCTGGGATTTGTTGTTTCAAAAACCGGCATTCGCGTCGATCCCTCGAAAGTCGAGGCTATCATCAAATTGCCTCCTCCTTCGAGTTTGCGCCAACTCCAAAGTTTGCAAGGGAAAGCAAACTTTTTACGCCGATTCATCCCGAACTACGCCGAGGTCACTAAAGGTTTTACACGGTTGTTGAAACAGAACGCACAATTCTTTTGGGACGAGATTGCCCAACAATCTTTTGATGCACTGAAACACGCGTTGACCCATGCACCGTTATTGCATCCTCCCAACTACAACCAGGACTACTTCTTATACCTCGCAGCTTCGCATTCCACCATTGGAATGGTGTTAGTTCAAGAAGATGAATTCAAAGCAGAACATGTGATATATTATCTTAGCAGAACCTTAAATCCCACTGAGTTAAAATATTCGCATGTGGAGAAATTGGCCCTGGCAGCCGTTCAAGCTGTCCAGCGTTTTCGTCACTACATTCTTCTCCGCAAGACTACGTTATTTCGGATTGCAACCCTATGATTTATATTTTGACAAAACAACTGCTAGGGGGCAAGTACTCTAAATGGATTGTTATCCTGCAAGAGTTCGACTTGGAGTTCGAGAAGTCCAAGTCTAAGAAATCTTTAGTTTTTGCGGAATTAATGTGTGATTTCCCGAGTGCTGACACAGAGACTGTGGCAGAGGAGTCCATCGTGGACGAATCTTTGTTTCTTATTAGCACTTTAGATCCGTGGTATGGGGATATAATCATCTATCTCCAAACCCAAACCTTTCGGCCTGAAGCTTCCAAGGAAGACCGTCGAAAAATTCGGTTTCGATCCCAGCAATACAGAATTATTGGAGATACACTTTATCGCCGGGGGGCAGACTTAGTTTTTCGACGTTGTTTAACTCACGAAGAGGCTGAGAGAGTTTTGAATGATTGTCACTCTGGAGCATGTGGCGGTCATATGTCTGGGTATGCCACAGCTCAGAAGGTGTTGCGCGCTGGCTATTTCTGGCCGTCTATGTTTAAAGATTGTATCCTTGCCGTCAGAAAATGCCACAACTGTCAAGTGTTTGATCGCAAGATGCGCGCTCCACCTGCTCCTCTCCACCCTATAATTGCCGCTGGTCCATTCGCCAAATGGGGCATTGACTTTATTACTTGTAACCCTCACTCGGCGGGGGGCATGCGTATATCATCCTTGCGGTTGATTATTTTACTAAGTGGGCCGAGGCGATGCCTACATTCGACGCAAGCGGCAAGACAGCTGCACTTTTCGTATTCAATCATATCATAACTAGGTTTGGTGTCCCACAAGCAATCATTACGGACCATGGAAGCCATTTTCGAAATGTCATGATGACTGAGCTTACAAGCCAGCTTGGTTTGCGCCACGATAGCTCTACACCTTATTATCCGCAAGCCAACGGTTTGGTTGAATCAATCAACAAAGTTCTAGTCGTCATGATTCGACGGATCATTGGTATCCATCGAACGAATTGGCATAACATGTTATTTTCGGCGCTATGGGCATATCGAACTTCAGTGAAAAATTCAACAGGTTTCACCCCTTTTCAGCTAGTTTATGGCTTAGAAGTTGTGTTACCTATTGAGTGCGAAATCCCATCACTTCAAATGGCTGTCGAATTACTTCCAGCTACTTCCGAAGAGGAGAAACGGTTGTTATACTTGGCTAAATTAGATGAGACTCGACGTGACGCTACTTTAGCCATCGAGACTCACGCAAAACGAATGAAAGCCCAGTACGATAAAAATGTAACTCCTCGAAGTTTTTCAGAAGGAGACCTAGTACTATTATATGATCAAGCGAACGATAAGCTAGGTGCTGGAAAATTCGTTCCCATGTGGCATGGGCCCTACATTGTAAAGCGAAAGTTAGCAAAAGGGGCTTATGAGTTAGTTGATTTTGATGGGGACTCTTTGGGTAAACCCAGAAATGGACTTTACCTAAAGAGGTATTATGCTTAAAATGATGGGTATGGAGAAATTTTTAGATAGGTTAGATTTTCTTTCTAGCTAGCAAGTGTGTTAGTTTAGTCAGTGTGCTTAGCTTAGCAAGTGTGGTTTTCGTCATTATCCTGGCTTATCTTGGTTTTACTCTTGATATTGTAGATGTCGACGCCTCTCCAAACATACATTGGATTCGCTGATGGTGCTTGTCGTAGTACACGGAATATCTCTTCCGCAGCTTGGGTTATCTATTCACCCTCTGACGAGTTAGTTTCTATGCATGGGGTAAGCCTCGGTCAAACAACGAATAACATTGCAGAATACAGTGCAGTGGTTGAATTATTATCCGAATCTATTTCATTTGGAATTCGACGTTTGATAGTGAGGTTAGATTCTGAACTTGTTGTATTACAGCTTAATAGAGTTTATGCCATTAGAAATCCTGTGTTGTTAAGGTTGTTTTTTAGAGTGCGTCTCTTGGAACGTGAGTTTGATTACATTGAATATCAACATATTCCAAGGTCCCTGAATACATTAGCAGATGCAATTGCTTCTCGAGTGTTGGACAGACATTTATAATAATCATGCAAGTAAATTTAAAGACATTTCATCATACATGTTAAACAAGATAAGCCGGTAATAGTGATATATAGATATAGATAGAAGTGTGTCAAAAAATATATACATCGTCTTCGATCATAGGTTTAAAACACCTTATGATCGGCAAAATGATAGTACAAAAAATCAAAATGTCACATGTGACTACAAAAGTGACTAGTCAATCACTGGTGGTGCTCTCTGTACGACACCACTGCGCGGGCTACCTTACGCAAAAAACTCCTAAACGGTCCAGGGACCGCGACTACGAAGCGCTGAAGCCTCATAGGAATATCGTCCATAGTAGTCTCAGGTATATCTGTCGTGAGACGCTCTAGATCATGCTCCAAATCAGCTAGTACTTCTGCTGTCGCATCCTGTGGGGCCGGTACCGGTGCAGCTGGATGTAGTCTATCATAAGGCCGGAGGTTGGCTGGACGCTGTGGGCCAACATCTGCATTTTGAAAGATTTACTATTAGTTTTGAGACGATATATATAAAAAATACAAAAAATACATAACTAGAAAACTTGTGAAAATAAAAAGTACCTCTGTCGTCCCATTGTTCTCCCTGTGGAAGAACCATGTCCGGATCACCTCTGAAATCCGTTCCGGCATACGGAAAATCCTGTATCAAAAAAAGCTGGCCCTCTAACCAGTCAAAATAACTATCTGAGAATCGAACTACTGTCGCGCCCTCGTCAGGATGCCGGGCCATTACCGCAACCCATCGTATCAGCTTTGGCTGCTGGGGACCCAAGATATCAACAGTGAGTTGCTGAGGGATCAGCATTGGAATTCTCTCCAAGGCAAAGCTCACGACTATAGGCCCATATCCAAAAGTCTTTAGTCATCCGTTCCTTGCCTTGGTCAGTTGGCTCTTCATATGAGCCGACACAGCTTCACACCAGTTGAAAATGGTGCCTCGGTAACAGTCAATTGCCATCCGCATTTGGGATCCGGAAGCAATGTGTAAAGCGGCCGCGCCGCAAATTCTGGTAACCGTGAACGCTATGACTTTGAGTTCCGGCAGAGTGATGTGTTTTATCTCTATGCCTTTTGAATGGTGGGCCCCAGGTGTGCACCAAGTCTCGCGGAGACTATCAAGGGATTGGCCACCCGGCCTAGTCCCCGCAAGACTGAGTTGCTCACCTCTGTTTGGCAAGCCAGTGAGAAAGTATACATCCGAGGGCTCTATCTCGAGCTGGTGCCCTCCTATGTAAAAGCATTGTTCTTGTACGTTCCATCGCTCAACCAGCCATTCTAAGAATCTTACCTGGCCCCTCATGCCCGGTATGGTCCAATATTTGTATAATCCGCATGCTCTTAGGGCATCCAGGGAAGGTTGATGATTTATTGCAGCTTCATCTTCCTCTACATGCTCTCTTTCTCTCCAATCTAACATGATTAATGCCCTGCATATCAAAAATAGCATTAGAAATTAATTTGGGAATTTTTGGTGGTTTTTTGAGAGAGTTGGGGTTTTGAAATGCGCGTTTCTCGGAGGACGCACCCCGGCTTTGTAGCACAGGGCGCCCGGACGCAGCTGGCCTGAAGGCGGGCTGCGTCTTCCGACCGTTTTCCCGTATGAGAAAAAGTCGGGGGACGCAGGTCACCCAAAGGGCACCTGCGTCCGCCGAGAGGCGCATTCCAAAACCAAAACCCCCCCAAAAAATGAAACTAAAACCTAAAAATTGATTCTAAACGGATAGAAATGCAGAGTAGGATGTGTAAAATACCTGGATGAGACGGCGTTCGATTCCAACGGTCAGATTTTCCGCAGCGACCACGGGAAGTTTCTTGTCAAAAGCTCCTTTTTCAACCTCAACAGTGAAACGGTAAAAATGACATGGTAAAAGGTCTTTTTATAGGTTTTTTGGATGAATTAGTTCATTTTTTACCATGAAAAGATGTTTTTGAATGTATTTTTGCCTATTTTAAACAGGTATGAGTAATGTGTCGTTTTTGTGCAGGACAAAGGGATTTCGAGGGAAATTGTAATTTTTCACAAACAAAATTTCAGAGTCATCTTTTAAGCCCTTTTCTGACTCCTAAAACATGAAAAGATCGCCGAGTGTTTCTTTTTCACTCGTTAAAACGGAATTAAAAGACGGTCCCCTTTTAGCTCTTTTCTGACCGCAAAATCAGGAAAAGATTGCCGGGTTTTTGTCGTTTCGAACTCGATAAGGAAATAAAACGACGTGTCCTTGATCGCTTTTTACTTTTCAGGTTAACGACACTATTATGAAAGTACTCCTTGGTCGTACGATCAAGCGGTTCCCCCAGGTATTATTTTATACTTTTTCGGGCTTGAGGGACACAAATATACGAAAAAGTTCAACGTGGAGTCTCCTTTAGTTTTTTCAGACTCTCTAAAATTGAAAAACGCCGAGTTTCTCCTATACTGGACTCGTTAAACTTTTACAGTAGAGGACCTGTTCAATTACAAACAGGAACGAACCACTCCTTCCTAGGGTTCGAATTTAAACTAGGTTGGACTCGTCCGAAGGATGAGCTTATAATCAAGCATATGTTATCCTCCTCAAGCTTGTTAAAAATAAAGAGGTACTTGCCAGAAATGGTGGGGGAAAAGAGAGAAGAATGAACCTGTTTGTCACCTTTAGTCTCAGAAGAAACTTTATTACCGCTCTTGAACACGACACTTTTCATTCACCTGGGTTGGGAAATCTTTTACCTCACAGTTGACCAAATCACTTTGAAAGTCTTTAACCGGGTTCCAGGGGTTAACTTTGAGTTATACGTCACCAAGCCATCTGTTGTGTCGTTATGTGTTCAAGAGGTCTGCAAGCAAAAACTTTCATCTGCAAAATACTTGTCATCCATTTGACCATCCCTGAGTCAGTCCTTACAGCAACATTTCTTCAACTTGAACAATGATTTCGTGTTGCGGGCTTGCCTGCAACGGGTCGCTTTCTATCGACATCGACACATTATCTAGAAAGATGACTTAGGAATCGACAGTACCTTGAAGTCTGCATGCATCAATGGCAGGTTTCTCGCCTTTGACGTCAGTTTACATCATTGACTTTCGATCAGAGGATTCCGTGAAGTGTTCGACATCAAAACATCTATTCACATTTCACGGGTTGTGCTTGGTACTTTGAGAACCATTGACATTACTGGTGGTTTCTCTCACGCTTGTTAACAGTTTACATCATTGACTGGTAATCAAGTGGTTTCTATCATGTTCGACATCGAATCATTTAATCACATGGCTAGAATCGTACCAATTCGGGAAGTAGAAGTGAAGACCCTGGATCTAGTTTCTACCATCCAGGCTGCGAGGAGTTTTGTATTCATTGTCTATGTAGACTAATCATAAACAGATGGCTGCGTCCATACTGTGTCTACAAAAGTCTATAAAAATGATGTACTGCAAGATCATTCCTGTATCAGAATAGTTAGTCCATTAGTTAAAGTTTTGAATCTGAGTATGGGAATGCCTACCTCAGTGATGATATAATCTTATCCATGTATTTTGTGTTGAAAATTGCAGGTTCCAACCAGGCCATCCACAAGGCAATCCTTGAAATGATAAAGCGCTTCACCCTTCCTAGAATTACAAAACCCTATTCTATTCCAGGCTTCGCACTTTAGGGGGCAATCTGTTACACTAAAAAATGTCACCTTGACTACTTACAGTTAGTATGGCTCAAATCAACAGTCATGCTACCCTCTTAGGCAAGTCTCATGCCTCTGTTATCCATCTCAAACTCAAAGAAGAGAGAAAGTCTTGTAAAAACTATGTTTATCTCTGGGGTCGCAGGTTCTCTCTAGCCTTACCTGCGGGGACGCTGACCATGTTCACAAAATCTGCGTCCATGGACGCTCTGTATGTTAAGGGACAGGTGCGTCCCTCTGTAAAAGGCAAAATGCGCGAGTTTTATCTTGAAAAAGTTACTTGTGGTTACTTCTAGAACATTCTAGAGGTCGGTTTGATGAAATGGATGCGCCTCCAGTTGGTTCATGTATCTCTATTAAGGGGGAACTTATCCCATCAATAAGGGAGTTATCCCACCCATAGAGGGGGATGATCCCATTGATAGTGGACCTGAATAACCTCTTTACAGCACTATAAATAAAGGCATTGAGCCAGAAGGAGAGGAGGTTGGAGCTATACATTTTCTTTGGGTAAATGCTGCAGGATTTAGGTCTTCCATTAGAGCCTTTGTGAGGAGAGATTGTCTTCACTTGATTCTACTTGGGAGAGGGTGAGCTTTGTCAAAGTAGAGGAAAACCCTTGATGGACCCTGGGAGGAACTTGCACAACACCAAGGCCAGGTTGTAAGAGTTTCTTTGTTTCGTTATTAATACAAACTGGTTTATTTTTCTCAATAGCTTGTGTTAATGAGTTATTTCATGTGTTCCTTGGTCTGCATGTTGGATATATGTTTTATTATATGAAATGCAAGTGCTTGGTAATTGTTTGATTGTTTGTGGTTGCAGGAATTGACTTGAAGGAGGAGCTCATCCGGATCGTCAAGAACGGACTTCAACAACAGCGTTTTGGAATAAGGTAAGCCTAAACACTTGTAGTTTTCATGTCGTAAAAGGTGTATTTAGAGAAAGATCACTCCTTTTTGTCTTGTTTGTCATTAGAATGTCTTAGACTTCTAGGAAGGTCAGTCGTGTCCGCACCCTTGACAGATTCCGTGTGACACAGAGATCCCATTTTCACTGGAAATTTTTGGACAGAATAATTTTCTTGTCTTGGTACTCAGTTAGCTCATAGCTCATCTTATCATCCTGAATCTGATGGGCAAACTGAGATAGTAAACAAATGTCTGGAAGGATATCTTCGTTGCTTTGTATCTGATAAACAGACACAATGGGTCAAATGGTTGCCTCTGGCTGAATGGTGGTATAACACTTCCTTCCATACAACAACAAAAATGACCCCATTTATGGCACTTTACAGATATCAGCCACCATCCATCACATCATATTTAAGAGAAAATTCTAAGGTTCAAGTAGTGGAACATCACATCGAACATCAACAACAAGTCCTCCAACTCTTAAAGGATAACCTCGTGTTGGCACAGAATAGAATGAAACAACAGGCAAATCAACATCGCAGCGAAAGAATTTTTGATGTAGGTGATTGGGTATTCCTACGGCTACAACCATATGAACAAATGTCCCTCAAGCAAGATAAGAAGGATAATTAATTATCACCAAAGTATTATGGTCCATACAACGTGTTGCAAAAGATTGGTACGATGGCATACAAATTGGAGCTTCCTGCAGCTTCTCGAGTGCACCCAGTTTTCCATGTTTCATGTTTAAAGAAGGTTATAGGCGACAAGCTTCCAGTTCAAACAATATTGCCAGAACTTGACGAGGAAGGAAAAATTATAGTGGAACCAGAAGCAGTCACAGAAACAAGAACTCGACAGCTACGAAATCGATCAATTTCCGAGTATCTCATCAAGTGGAAGAACTTATCCGCTAAATATTCCACATGGGAGGATGAGAATTTTATACAGAAGCATCCAGAACTACTCAAGCGTTGAGGACAACACTTTTTTGAAGGAGAGGGGCATGTTAGGTCCCTATAATACTAGTGATTACACCATTACTATTGTAGTTGTATCCCTTATTAATATTGTTGTGCCCCTATTGTCCCCATATTGTTATTATTGTGCCCCATAGAATCCCTCTATTGTTATTTTTGTGGCTTTATATTATTATTGTTAGGTCGGCTAGGTTATATTGTGACTCCTTAGACTCCTATATATAGAAAGGAGGTTTTGTCATTTGAATCATCAAAGAATCATTCATTTGTGTAATGTAAAGGAGGTTGCCCCCTTGAAGAGGCTGAATTCTAAGGTGTTGATCTATCTTTCTATCTTTTTATGAGCTGGTTTCATAACATGCACCTACCCCTATAGTCTGGGCCCTCTGTCGATGGTCCTGTTGGTTCCAAGTGACTGGGACCAGTGCTAACAACTCCAGACGATTTAAGTTTTTAAATTATCGTGCCATTTGTAAAACCCACTAGGTGTGGTAGTATGGTTAGCAATTGAATCAGGGGTCTGGGCCTACTCCTTGCCCCCTCCCACAATACCTTTGTGCTAAGTCACATGGTGGTTGATATGTCTCCGAGCCAAGGCCATATGTGTGTCTTGCCCCCTCACCACTTCTGCCGTAGTCACATGGGTTGAAATATGCTCGGGGTTGGGGCTCTGTATCCAGAACTCTCCCCCAAAACGTGTTGTTGGTTAACTTTAAATGGAACCGACGCCAACATATAGTTAAGTCCCAACTGAATGGTGTAATAGAAAGGCGTGTGGTTTATTGCAGCGAGGTCATGGGGTCGAACCTCGCCGGGTTGGTCGGCCGAACAAATAAATTTTGACATAATTTACGAGAGCTACATGGTGCCTCCTCATTGACCCACATCAAAAAACAACCAACCAATCAAACTTCAACACCTCAACCTGTATGGCGCTACCATCTAGAAACATGTGATTAGCTTATACATGCAATAAGAGACGTATTACAATTTCTTGCTTGCAACTAGGGAACCCAACTGGGAAAAACCCCTCAAGCCTCTTTGCATTAATCAGATGAATAGAGATGTACTACAATTTCTTGCTCGCATTGAGCACAACCTGCAAGTGAATAACCTATCTCTCTACTCAATGAAAAGCTCTAACCTAGACTTGGTCAATTTCTGCCTCTACTTGAGCCCCTATTTCCACGTGCAATTCCTAGAGAATTAGCCCCAAATTTTAGGAATTTTCCTCCAATTGATTACACAATTCCCAAGGTTTAATCATCTGACTGCATCTAACACCTGTACACTCAGACTAGTTTGCAACTGCTTGTTACACTGCCTTGGAATCTACACCACAACTGGGAACTCAAATTTTTTGCATGCACTAATTATTTTAGGCTGATTGATTAGTTAACTAGATGATCACTGAGTTAGACTATTGTTCCATTGCACAACTGACCTTCCACTAGTTCCTCCAACTGTTAGAACTAGTTTAACTTAACACAACTAGATATAACTAAATTGGGTTACTAAAATTTAGTAATCACACATGCTTAATTGAACTCCAATCCCTCTAACTCAAATTTACTGAGCTAATTAAGTGACAAGAGCCATGTCACACAAGTTAACTACATCAAGTTGTCCGCTGATGTGGAAATTAAAATTTTCTCAATTTGACCAAGGCAAAGTCAAATTGAGACTTTCTTGCTATAGTTCTCAACAATTTTCATGTATTTATTTTATGCTTAGTCTCCAATTCATGCCTAGATGGCTTTCTCTAATTATGAATGTGCATATTAGTAATCTAGGAAGGCTTTTTTCTTAGTGGATTGATTTACAAGTTTATTGATCTTTTCATTTTCAAGTCTTGTAGAATAGTTTTGCTTTCAAAGCTGATAAAATAGATCTTCCTATCCAATCGTTATTTAAACTTTGTAGATCAGATTTAAAATAAAACCATTTCAAAAGAATTCTAGAATATATTTACTTTTCAAGTCAATTAGATTAAAATCCTTTCAATAAATAGGCTTTAGATTCTTGATTTACATAGATTTCAATTATGTCCAATATAGTAGATTTCAATTCCTTGAGCAATATCATAGTTCACCTTATAGTTTGTTTACATTGAAATTCGAAATGGCCTTTTAGACAAAACATGTGTGTATGCTTAATTAGATCTAGTCTAGATTTCATTTCCTTTTGTAATTAGTTTAATCTCCTTTTCCATGATCTTGTCATAAATAGGTTTCATCTCCACCTTGAAATTAGAATAGTTTCCTTTAATTGAAATTAAATTGCCTAGCACATATAGTCCAAGTGAACTTCGCAAGTTGATGAACCTCGGGTTTGACAATTAATGACAGGTAATTTAACAGTTAATTAAATTACACAACACATGGCTTTAGGACAGAGGATCTTGGGCAATATTTTTTTTTTTGTGAGGTAGTGTGGACTGTCAAACAAGTCCAGGATGAAATGATGAAGGTTGCGTAGTTGTAGACCGCCTTAAGAGACTTTGCGCTTACGTGGTATATTAAATATAAGGCTACTGCATCGAGACGACAAGGTAGATTATTTCCAGAAATTAGGCAGGCGTTGCTAAAAGAGTTCTAGAAACCAAAATCATAATCCCGGTCTATCGCAAATATTAAAGAGATTAAACATAAGGTTAATGAATTAGTATGGGACTTCAATCATAGGTTTAAGATTTCACTGTATTAACTGATATTTCAAATTTTGAATGTGCAACATAAGGAATGGTTTATTACAAGATTGTTCCCTCATGTGTGTATCTCGGTAACTCAAAAAAAAATTGGCTTTACAGTCTGAGGCCTTAAAAATTTCCATGAAGTTGGAAGCATCTCTTGCAGGAAGTGAAAACAACATAAGGATGGCACCAGTCCAGTCACAGCTAGTAGCCTTGACAATACAACTACAAGATCTAACAAAAGGTAAGGAGAAGTGTGAAGGATTTTGGTGTACTATATGCAGGAAAGAGGGACATCATAGGAACCAATGCCTAGCCGTGAAAAAATGGATGGATACAAGAGTTGTAAATCCTTTGCCTAAAATCCAAGGCTATGGTGTGAAGTGTGTAAAGTATGGGGACATATACCAATAACCTGTCCTATGATGTGAAAGTACCAAAGCTCAGTTAAAAATATATTCTGCGAATTTTACAAGTAGGACATGACATCCATACATGTCACACATTGGATTTGATGAGGGAGTGCACCACCGATGCATATAGGGTACAAGAAGGTGAAGGAACTGAAGTTGGAATGTTGATATATAACACACCCATAGCTTATAATCATGGTAGAGGCCAAGGGATGTAGCAAAGAGGACAATGATTTCAAGGCCGAGGTAGAGGAGGATTTGGAAGGGTCAGGGGCCCAATAATATATTATAATTGTGGGTAGCCATGAAAAATAATGTGATTGCCCCAACCCCTGCACAACGTGCACATACAATAAACAATTGGATCATGCTACAAAATATTTCCCTCGGCTCACTATGAAGTGGCAGGAAAAAAGAGGAAAGAAAATCTATATCATAGTTATAAAAATGTGTAAAGACCCTCCACAGACTGGAGAAGTTATGTGAGGAGGTATGAGGACCAGAGCGAATACAGTTGGAAAAAGAAGACAACCACATCAGTGGGTATAGAAAGCCGCAAAACTAAGTCCAAGATTTGATCCAGTGTAAGAAAAAGATGCGTATAAGGAAGCCATAAGAGAAATGGTTGCAGTAGAGTGGGGTCCATTAAGTTCAACTGCGCAAAATGGAATACCTACCTTTGATATGCCATCGGTCTATGACAAGTTTGTGCCTAGAGAAGCTACTGAAGAGGTAAGCTTGATTAGAAATTTCTTGAAGGATAGTCTAGAATTAATGAAGGATGAAGTGGCCCTTGGTAAGTTACGTAGGATGATTAATCAATGCATGCAAGAGCAGGAGTTACTTGTAGGTTTAAATGTTGTATAAAAATGACATGCAAACGAATTCTTGAAGAAAAATAGAAAATATACAATGGCAAGAATAGAAAATATACACATAAATTTTTCTCCTGGAACCCAAAACTGGGAGAACCATATTGATTTTTCATTACTTTCCTTTCAATGTTAAATTACTTTATATGCATGTTGAAGCATTCATAAACTCCCAATCCATTAACCCTTGATTAGAACATAATCATAGTTCCCTTGGCCGAATCTACAAAATACCATGGGAAAAACCATCATGCTTTAAACCATGCTCAAAACCATGGGTGGGTCTGTCCATCATCCTTGGGGCTAGTCATGCAAAGAATATAACACATACCCAACATTCTTTACACACAGGGAGGCGCAGGAGTACATAATCATCGGTCCAGGGCTGCAATTCCCATTGTTTCTCTACACCAAGAAAAATTAGCAATGCTCATAGACTTTGTCAATGCATTTGCAACATTCTTCAATGTGTCCACCTTTACCAACAACACACTTTTATCTTCAACCATATCCCTCACAAAGTGATACCAAACATCAATATGCTTTGTATTTGATTGATAAGCAAGGTTCTTAGCCAAGAAAATTGCATGATTGTTGTTGCAATCTATCCTTATAGCGTGTTTTACCAAACCCATACCTGAACACAATCTCTATAAAGAAATTACTTCCTTGATTGCATGAGTGGCTGCCATGTATTTAGCCTTTGTAGTTGAAAGTGCCACTACAAATTGTCTCTTGATCATCCAACTAATTTCTCCTCCAAATAGGTTAAACACTTACCCACTTCTAGATCTTCTCTAATCCATATCTCCATCCTAGTTTGCATCAACAAAGCCACATATGTCCAACACTCTATCCAATCTTAGTCTTCCTTGGCAACACAAATCATAATCACTATTTCCATGTAGATACCTGAAAACCTACTTTACTATTTTCAAATGTTCCTTCCCTAGTTTTGACATAAATCTGCTCAATTCTTCCACTGCATGTGCAATATATGTTCTTGTAAAGACCATTTCATACATCAAACTACCAATTGCAGTCGCATATGGAACATGGGACATGTCCTCTTCCTCTTCATGTGTCTTGGGACATTATTTTGCAGATAACTTTACACCTATAGGAATAGGAACCTTCACTAGTTTACCATTTTGCATATTAAGCCTCTACAATATTGAGTCAACATAATTCCTTTGGTTTAACTAGAGCTTCCTCTTTGCCCGATCTCATTTAATTTCCATGCCCAAAATGAAGTTTGCAGCATGAAGATATTTCATGTCGAATTGAGTGGACAATTGAGTCTTTATGTCTTGGATAATTTCTCTGCCAATTCCAATCAACAACATATCATCCACATACAAGACCAAATAAATAACACGATCACCAACTAATTTATAATACACACAGTGATCCACTTTACTCCTTGTGCAGCCAAGTCCCTATATATATATTGATACCACATCCTTGATTATTGTTGTAACCCATGTAGAGACTTTTGTAACCTACACACTAGTTATTTCCTACCCTTCACTGCAAAGCCTTTTGCTTGATTCATGAAGATCTCTTCTTCTAGAACCCCATGTAGGAATGTTGTCTTCACATCCATTCGTTCTACCTAAAAGTCAAAAGCAACAACAATAGATAAAAGTAATTTAATTGAAGCCAACTTGGAAAAAGGAGAAAAAAATCACCAAAACCAATTTCTGGCACATGAGAATAACATTTTTCTACTAACCGAGCTTTGTATTTCTCCATTGTGCCTTATGCATTCATCTTCTTCTAAAACACGCATTTGCTTCCAATGGGTTTTCTTCCATGTGACAACTCCACCAGATCCTAAGCCTCATTCTTCTCTAAGGCTACGATTTCTTCCCTGACCGTTATGGGATCATCATCAATAATAAATAAAGAAAAATTTGAACGGAAATTAGATGGAGTATACCTCTTTGGTTTCCTTCTTTCCCGAACCAATCTCCTAAAAATCGGAGTGTTTGGTTCTTCTTCCTCTAATTCTTGTTCTTCTATAGAGTTTGATTCTTCATGCTTCACTTCAAACTCTATCTTCTTTGGTTCCTTTTATCTTGGTAGGACTTATTCTTTCATGACATCCTTCACTTATCTAAATATCACATCTCGATTGTACACAACCTTCTTAGTTTTTGGTTTCAAAAGCTTGTAACTTTTTAAACAATCTTTATACCAAAAAAAGATGCACCTTTAAAATTTACTATCCAACTTGGTTCTTTTCTCCTTTAGAACATGTACATACCCTGAGATGTGAGAGAGAGGGTTTCTTATGAGTCCATACCTCATGCGGAGTCTTGTCCTCCAACGTTGATGAAGTTGATCTATTAAACAAGTAACATGCAGTATCCATTGCCTCTCCCAAAAAAAATTTCCTAACCCAACACCATTGAGCATGTTCCTTGCCTTTTCCATCAACGTCTTGTTCATTATTTATTCCACTCCATTTTTCTGAGGTGTGTATGGAGTAGTCTTCTATCATGTTAGACCACACTTCTTAGGGAACTTTTTGAATTTCTTCCTGCAAAACCCTCCACCATTATCTATCCTCAACACCTTAATCTTATTCTGTTTTATTTTCCACAAGAGCCTTAAATTCTTTAAAACTATCAAAGACTTTAGATTCCTTCTTGAGGAAATATGTCCATGTATTCCTTGGGAAGTCATATATAAATGGGTAACAACCTCGAGTAAAAATTTCATGTAATAAATTTAATAAAGGAAAAATAAGACCAAGGTCATGCGACACTTATTCCAAGTTGAATGTTGGGCAAAACATCCTAGTGGGTGTTCATTTGGTTTACTATGGCTAAGGGGAAATTGAAAAAGGCTTTGAAAAGGCGAAGAGGCATTAATTGGCATTTTATTTATGAAAATAAAGGAAATTAGGAGAAAAGGAAGGTGAAAGGTCACAGGTTGCATGTGAGGAGGAAATTGAAGGAAAATAAAGGAAAATAGAGGCCTCAATAATAAAAAGGCTTATGAGGATTAGTTCACAACTATTATCAGTTTAGTTTTGGATCTCTCTATCTATTATCTCTACTTTCTCACACTCTTGCACACTTATAGCAATCTAGCATTGGAGAAAGGAAGGCAAAGGAAGGACAAGGAAGCTATTGGCACTTATAAATTTTATCTTGGTTGTAGGAGAGAAATTCCCAAGGTAACCTTTTCACTCCAACTTGTAGATTGAAGGCTAGCCCCTTCAATCCAGAGAGGTATCTCTTTGACCTTTACATTGTGGCTAGATCTTTAGATGGGTTATGTTGATATAGGGTTTGGTTGGGCCTGAAATCAATATCTCATTAGGTGATGGAGTCAATTAGTTAGGGTTTACATTGGATTACCAAGATAATTGGTTGTCTGATCAAGATTGATAAAGGTAAAGTGGATAGCATATCTTAGACCTTTTCCATTTGTTGTAGATGGATGGAGAAAAATAAGAATATTCCACCACTATAGGGCATTCACAATGAATCCTATGGTATCTTTAGAAGATCAAGATGGGAACCTTTGAAAATTTAACTCAAAGCATCAAAACAGAATGAATTTTGAATTAATTTATCTTTTCCAAACATTCAAAAGGAATGCATTTATGAGATTATTAAAGGAGAAAATTAAAAAACACAAAGATACATACTAGAACCAACTATCTCATGGATCTTTATATCACTGGTTAGAATCTACTGATCTTGGCAAATGAAATAATTAAAGTATTCAAACACACATAGACAGTGACTATGTTTTTTAGAAAAACCAACCCTTTCTTCATATTGTTGATGAAATATATAGAAAATGCAATAGAGTTCAGCTCCTTGAATTATGGTAGCAATAATTACAAAATATTTACATAATCTTTGAGAGTTTAATTGACAAAAATCACATAAACCCTATCATCTTAGCTACTCAGATCCATAATCTGGTACATGGTCCCTGGTCAAAACAAAGTATAAGGCTACTATATGCTCCTCATGTTGGTATCCTGGAAAAATACTGAGGTCTTTGTTGCAAGATAGGATATAAAACAGTATGCTACTTTACAAGCTTGATCTTTGAAGATAAACTTGTATTCCCTCCTTGTACCCAACTGATGCATGAACCAGGGAATGATGCCAAAACATTGTAATTGTTTGCCTTCTTTGTTGGTTTCTTTCCTCATGATGACTCGTAGTCCTTAGGCCACAAAAATATCTGATATCTTACCACAATATACTCAAAATAATTATTGCTTGATGATTAACCATGGGTAAACCAAAATGTTAAATATCTATTAGGGTTTGGTGCAACAAAATTAGGGTTTACTGTAACAAAAATTAGGGTTTATACTATACTTTGCCCCTGGAGTCAACTGATCACTTCCCTATGTCCTCTGCAACTTGAGCAAGGATGTCCAACTTATCTTGACTCCTTGTCACCCTCTTGGTTAGCTTTTGTGAGCTTTTATCAGTTTTTAGGGTTTTGCCTTTGTTCTTCTCAGCATACTCTATTTTCCTTTGTCTTTTCTTACTTTTTGAAGTCTGCTCTGTTTTTTCTTCTTCATCAAGGATGATGATTGTTTCTTTGTACTTATGATTCATTCTAGATTTTAAATTCAACCTCAGTTTGTTAGTAGGTCGAGTTCCAAGTCTTTTACCCTGAACCCTAACCTTTGTCTCGGTTTCCTCATCCTTTGTTTCAACTTTTTGTTTACCCTTTTTTCTCTTTGATATTTTTTGTTTTGTTTCTTCCTCCTCTATCATAATTCTTTGTTGGTGTCTTTGGCTTCTAGTCCTTCCTTCATAAACCTCAACCTCTGGCATCTTCATAAGGACCTCCTCATGTTTTTCAGCTTGGGGTTGGCTATATTCTCCTTTGGTTTCCTGGGCTACAACTTGAGAAGGAACTTTGTTTTGGCCTCTTCTTGATCTTCTAGGTACAGGTGGGTTTGGGTTCCTTTGCCTCATTTTCCTTAATTGTTCCACTTGCTTATTCAACTCATGGGTATATAAAATCTTAATGAGACTGTGATGACAAATATCATGAGCTTGTAATTCAAGTCTCTTCCTTTCCTTAGTGCACATTTTCAACAAATTTTGATGTAGGAAGTATGGCAAATTAATTTTCCTAAAACTTGCTAAGTGAAAAAGAAACCTCATGTGATATAGGTAAGCTTTGGAATACCTACCTTCACAAGTGAAGAAAATCTGGATAGTTCTAAGTGCAGTGGCCCATTGAGGTTTCAGTTTGCTTTGGAGGATGCCTAATCCCAGTCTTGATTTTGGCAGTCTTCTTTCAAGAAGAAATTTAAATCCACATTCTGCTTCTTGAACCACCTTTTACCTTCTGCTGGCAAACCTGATACTTAAGAAATAGACTCTTCTGTGGCAGGGACTATAATGTCCTGCTTCTAGTTGTATTTCCGTATAAAGAGAATAAAAAATCATGGCACCAACTGAGGTTGTACCCATTAAAATGTTGAAAGACCAATTCCCAACCTGCACTTCTGAAAAGATCAAGCATTTCAGGGTACACTTCAAAGTACA
Source organism: Pinus tabuliformis (assembly GCA_031772625.1). Lineage (NCBI taxonomy): Eukaryota > Viridiplantae > Streptophyta > Pinopsida > Pinales > Pinaceae > Pinus > Pinus tabuliformis. The sequence goes on from CM062810.1 coordinate 467,910,196, forward strand.
TGCCATCAGGTTTGAACCTCTTCACATGGCCAAACCGACCCATTTTTCCAAGCTCCAAGACCTGCAACACCTTCACTGACCTTGAAAATCCCTAACAAAGGACTGCAAGACAACTAGCACCCTTTCTGCATTGGAAAACAACAAAATTGGGTTTGCTGGAAAAACCATTTTTAAGCAAAACAGGGAAAACTAGGGTTTGATTTAAAACGACTCAAATGGGCTCAAAAATTCTGGCAAATGTCACATCATGTAGGAGGAGGACCATTATTTCACAAACCACCACTTGAGCACTAAAAAAAGATGACTTATCGGGTCAAAAATCAAGTTTTAATTTTTTTCGAAAAGCGTTACGAAAACATTTCGTAGCACCACCCAATTTTTTTTATAGGTCAAATCACTAAGATAAATTTTGCATAGACTTAGGGTTAGGTAAAAGAGTTTTAATGACACATTTCCCTAGGCTTATCAAACCTTATAATGAATACAACACCCCCCTTTACATGATTTATGACTTTGCAAAAAGATGGATTGACATCATTGACTTGAAATGAAGGTATAAACCTAATGCTAACAAAAGCAAAGGGAAGCAAAGATCAAGCAAGGAAGAGTTGGATCAAGCGACTACAATCATATTACTTATAGGTATCGAGTTATATGTATGATTTCTTTGCTAGTTTTGGCATGCATGGTGTATGCATGTGTGAATTTGGTTCTCTTGTTGTCATTGGCATGCGTTTTTCAGGTGTGATAGTGGTTACAACCTTGCCTTTCCATTTTTGGATAACCATGGTGTGATGGGGTTCTTTCATTTTGTTGATTTTTATTTTCAAATGGTTTCGAAACTGAGAGGGGTGGTCTCAGGAAAAATTCCTAAAGGCCTAGGAATCCCTTGACCAGTAATGGCAGGATACACGGTAAAGCCTAAGGGTGAGATGGGAAAATTCCTCACAGTTTAAGCGGAGAGATCTGGAGGAATCCATGTTTGTTTAGGGCCTATTGATCCCTTGATCGGCATACAGCAGGATTAAAGTAAGTCTTGTAGTGTATGTCCTTTGTTTGGGCCTAGGAATCCCTTGACAAGTAATGGCGGGATACACAGTAAAGCCTGGTGGTATAGATGAGGGTTTCAAGCCTAGGAATCCCTTGACCGGTAATGGTGGGATACACAGTAAAGCCTAAGAAGCCATGGTTGGTTTTGTTGTGAGTTCCACATTCATGCTTGGAATATGGCATGGGGATGATTGGTTGAAAGAAAGATTTCATTCAACCCAATTTATGGTCGGGTGGTACGTAGAAGTACCAGACTTGGTTGGATTTTGCATATGTTAATAAGAGTTATTTTTCCTTGTATTTCATGAGTAAATGTATTTGTTATTATGTGGCTTGATGGTTGTTCTATAATTGTCATTATGTTGGTTACATGTTGGTTATAATCATGGTTTTATGACAAACTTTAGTTATGGATCTCATCATGTTTTAAGTAGTTAGTGAAATGTAAATGAACGTATGACCTAATAGATGATAATACAATTATTATGAGAGGGCACCATGCCTTCTTGATTAGTATCAAATAAGTATGAGGCCCCTATGTTTAGATGTGTTTTAATGACCTATACATTACTTGTTCATGATGTGTTCAACAAAATGCCTGCCATGGTTAAGATGAGTCAGGTCAGGTCCTTGTTTAAGTTTTGCATTAGAGGCCTTGTCTTCTTATTATTTACCATTCCTGAGAATTTCATCAAGTTTTGGGAAAAGGCCTGAGTCCTAGCCTTGGAAACATGGCTCAAATTTCGGGGTCATTGGCACAGAACTGCTTGAAAAATAATGCAGTCACATGGAGGCCTTGTTGTGGGAGCGACTAAAGGATTTCAGTTGCATGGAGGCCTTGTTGTGGGAGTGACTAGAGGATTTCAGTCATATGGAGGGCTTGTCATGAGAGTGAATGGTGGTATAGTTTAGTTAAAAATCAAGTTAACTCAGGGGTTGGGCACCTATAGTGGTTGGTTAGCCCCTGGGGGTCCTCTAGCTCTTAAGGAAGGCCAATTTGATTTTTGGTGTGTCGATTCACTTCCTTAAGGTGATCTAGGAGGTCGAATCATATGATAGTAACTCTTCGTCGCATTTTTACCCTGGTGAATCGGTTAGCTTGGGTAAATGTGGGAGGAGGGTGTTACAGATTAGTATCAGAGCATGATTCACCCCTTGGACTAGATGGGCAGAATGTGTTGTCATGCATGCATGTAGTTTGTATATGTGCTTGATGTGTATGTATGGTGATGTTCATTGTTGCAGTTGTGTTGTCATGTGGAGATTTATGAAGTTGTTGTTGGTATGTGTTTGCCATGCATACATGTTGGTGATATATGTGTTCGTTATACATGTCTGTCTCTATATGTTGTTATGCATCCATTGTATCCAGTTGGTGTTATATTTTGTGACTTCGTGCATGGTAATTGGGATGATGATTGAGGTGATGTCTATATACTATTATGATTATGATTATACATGTATTGTGTTAATTGGTTGATCTTGCAGACTAGATATCCTCACCTGAACTATACTGACGTATGTTGGTTATGTTTATATTTTGTTTTAACTGACATGATATACTTGCAGGAACAAGAAGATCAAAGATGACTAGCAAAATGGTGGATTATAGTTCACGAGATTCTCCCTATAGATCAAATGAGTAGCATGGTGATGAGTAATCCCCTCACATAGCGGAAACTTTGAGAAGTTTGAAGGTAAAAATAAGAAGTTGAAAAGAAGATAATGATAGAATCATTTAGTCACAAGAGAGATTTGCCAGGACACAAGAGAAACAAGCAGAGGTCAATGCAGTGATTCTTCAAAGTTTGTTAGACTTGTAGAGACATGGACCACTTAGGATCTGTCATGGATAGGAGGAAAAGTCTAATGGAGCCTATGGTAGCACATCTCATGATGGACACGGGTTAGACAAGGATGATATCGCCAGAGATGGAATATTATTGGACACATCTAATAAGAGAGGCAATGGACATGGGCATTATTCTAGTTCTGGTTCAGACAACTACCATGGTCATCATCACTATCATCCTTACAGGAGGAGTGATAGGGGATATTTTCCATGAGTTTAAGAAAGACAAGCCACCTACATTTGATGGATAAATGAAGAAGTCACATGATGTGGAATCTTGGTTTCTTGGAATGAATAAGTTCTTCAGATTGCATGATTAATCGGAGAACATGAAAGCCAGAATAACTACATTCAATCTTAAAGTTAAAGCAGACATTTGCTGGAAAGACGTGAAGAATGTCAGAGGCATTCAGGAAGAGGAGTTGACTTTGAGGGAGTTTGAAAGAATTTTCAAGAAGAAGCATCTATTTGAGAGGTGCTATGATGATAGGGTGAAGGAGTTCTATGAGTTGAAGATGGGATTTATGACCAATGAGGAGTATACTAGCAGATTCTTGGAGTTATTGACATATGTGGCTTATCTTAAGGAGGAGAAAGCGAATATTCAGAGATTCATCAATCGGTTGTTGGTAGCGTTCAAAGACAAGATCAAGTTTGATGAGCCTACATCATTGGAGGAAGCCATCAAAAAGTTGAAGCGTAAGACAGAGTCTCATTAAGGTTGGAAAGGGAAATACAAAGCTAAGGGAAGTTGGCGATCGAAGCGAACAAGACCTCAGGATGCAGGTGAGAAAGAGAATGTTGTTCCTTACAGGAAGTCTAATGTAGTTGGACATGGACATGGGTTACAGCCTGAAGGGCGGCAGAATCAAGATGATGGTAAGGGATGGTTGCAGTGTTGGATATGTGGTAAGGAGCATCTCAAGAAGTATTGTCTATCATATTAGGGTGGTAGGCCTCATATACACAGTGCATAGGAAACGCAATAGTTGGGGATGTTGGACAGAGCATTCTTCGAATCTATGCAACATTCGATAACAGGCAAGTGGATAACCAGGCATCCATTATCGAGATGGGCAATAAGCTTTGTGATCAAGTTGTTTCTATTTTGATTAACCTTGGATATAATTATAGTATGTTAATCCTAAATTAGTATATAAGTGTGGTTTGAATAAAGAAGTACATGTAGAATTTGGTTAGTGCATTTGGCTATAGGTACAAAGAAAAGAGTTCATCATTAGGTAAGAGAGTGTGCATTTGAATTGAATGGTATGCCTACATCAACACATTTGAATGTGCTTCTAATGGGATCATATAGTATGTTGTTGGGTATGGAATTGTTGTATCTTCACAGAACCAAAGTAGATTGTCATGACAAGGCTATTGAGTGCTTGGATGACAATGGAGAACAAAGAATCTTACAAGGTAAGAAGAAGGCAACATCAATTAGAATGGTTATATTTATGCAGGCGAAGCGCAATCATAGAAAATGGTGTGTGTTATTTGCAGTACATATTTCCATTGATAAAAGTAAGGATGTTGAGGATGCAGATGTTTTGAAGAAGTAGTTGATTTTACAACAATTTCAGGATGTGTTCCTAGCAGAGATTTCAGAGTTGTTGCCTCACAGGAAAGTGGAATTTTTTATTGAGTTGGTACCAGGACCAACACCAACATCAAAGGCATAGTACAAGATGATCACTCTAGAATTAGTGGAATTGAAGTTGTAGTTGAAGGAAATGATTGACAAGGGAACATCAGGCCAAGTGTATCGCGGTGGGGTGCACCGGTGTTGTTTGTGAAGAATAAGGATGGTACTCTTAGGTTATGAATTGATTAAAGGTAGTTGAACAAGGTGACCATCAAGAATAGGTATCAGTTGCCAAGGATCGATGATCTATTTGACCAATTGAAGGGAGTAACGGCATTCTCGAAGATTGATCTGAGATCAGGATACCATCAGGTAAGCATTAAAGAAGAGGACATATACAAGATTGCTTTTCGGACCAGGTATGAGCATTATGAGTTTGTTGTAGTTCCTTTCGGTTTGACTAATGCTCCAACTACTATTAGTTGCTTGATGAATAGTGCATTGTGTCCTTATCTGGACAAGTTTGTTATTGTATTCATTGATGACATCTTGACATATTCTAAGAATGAGGAAGAGCATGTCGAACACTTAGTAACAATATTGAGATTGCTAAGAGAGGATTAGTTGTATGCCAATCTTAGTAAATTCAGTTTCTTTCAAACAAAGGTACATTACTTGGGACATGTGGTTTCCAAGGAAGGCATAACAGTGGATTAGGAAAAGATCAAAGCTATTATGGAATGGTCAGCTCCTAGAAATGTGGATGAGGTAAGGTCATTTATGGGGTTAGAAGGTTACTACATAAGGTTCATTAGCAACTTCTCGCAAATAGCATTCCTTTTACATAATTACAAAGGAAAGGAAAGAATTTTGAATGGACAAAGGAATGATCAGCAAGTTTTGAGCAGTTGAAGCAGTTACATACAAATGCTCCAGTTCTCAAGATTGCAGATCCGGATAAAGAGTATGTGGTGTGTACAGATGCTTTCCAGAGAGGACTTGGTGAAGTCTTAATGGAGGAGGGACATGTGATATGTTACTAATCAAGGAAACTGAATGAGCACGAGCAGGACTATGTGAAGCATGATCTTGAGTTGGTAGCGATCCTCCATGCTTTGAATATGTGGAGACATTATCTACTTGGCAGGAGGTTTGTATTGATGAGCGATCACACTGGATTGAGACACTTGTTTGACCAACTGAATCTAAATGTAAGGCAAGCTAGATGGTTGGCCACGATCAGTAAGTTTGATTTCGAGATTATGTACATTAAGGGAAAGGAGAACAATGTTGCAGATTCTCTTAGCAGGCGGATACAAGTAAATCATATAACAATTATGAGTTCCTATGGGAAAGATTTATAGGATCAGATCTTACAGACAAGACAACAGAATGACAGGTATAGGGAGCTTAGTCACATGTTACAACAACAAGGTACAAGTGATTAGGATGTGGGCTATCATCTCACAGCAGATGGTTTGGTTAGATTTAAGGACATGATCTATGTGTCGTACAACAACAAGCTCAAGAAGGTTATCTTGAGGGAATTTCATGCTAAGTCATATTCAGGTCACCTAGGATATTAGAAGACATTGACAACGGTGAAGAAGTTCTAGTACTGGTTGAATCTAAAGAAGGAAGTGGCAGAGTTTGTGGCTAGATGTTTGGATTGTCAACAGGTAAAAGTAGAGTGTAAGCATCCAGGTGGTCTACTATAGCCGATTTTGATTCCAAAGTGGAAATGGGAGGTCATTTCAATGGATTTCATTATAGGTTTTCCGAGGACATCCAGAAAGCATGATTCTATTATTGTTGTGGCCGACAAGTTGATAAAGGTAGCACACTTCATTCCAGTGAAGTCTACAAATTCAGCTGGTGATGTAGCATAGGTCTTCATCAGGGAGATAGTGAGGTTGCATGGTGGTCCGAAGAAGATTGTGTTAGAAAGATATGCTAAGTTCACTTCCAAGTTATGGAAGGAGTTATTTGCAATTTTGGGTACATATTTGGCCTTCAACACAACTTATCATCCACAGGAAGATGGGAAGACAGAGAGGGTCAACAATATTTTGGACGACATGTTGAGAATGTAAGTTATGCACCAGCAGCAGAAGTGGGAAGAGTACCTACCACTGGTTGAGTTTGCTTACAACAATGGGTATCAAGAGTCACTGAGGATGAGTCAGTTTGAGGAAATCTATGGGCGGAGTTGTAATACTCTCATCATTTGGAGTGATCCAGTGAACAGGGTGTTGATAGGACCAGATATGTTAGCAGAGATGGAATAGTAAATGTAGGCTATCAAGAATCTAAAGGTAGCACAAGATAGGCATAAAATCTATGTAGATTAGCACAGGGAATTTAATAAGTTTCAAGATAGGGAGCATGTGTACTTGCACATCAAGCCCAAGAAGAGCTCCTTGAGGATGGGGTCATGTGCGAAGTTTGCGCCTCAGTATTACGGGCCTTTCGAGATCCTTGAGAGGATTGGACTAATGGCATATAGACTTTCGCTACCTTTGACAGTGAAAGTCCATGTGTTTTCCATGTTTCATTACTTAAAGGATGTTGATCGTGTTATTGATTGGTTTGTACTATAGGTGGAGCTAGAAGGAAAATTCCAGTTGAAACCTCAGTGCATTTTGCAGATAAATATGATCATGCTCCGAAATCAAGCAATCGAGCAGGTTAAAGTGTAGTGGAAGCACTTTGGGCTCAATGAAGCTACATGGGAGATGGTTGATCAGATGTGGGTTATGTATCCTTCCTTGTTTGTTGATTGAGGCAAATCAATTTTGGTATATATATATATATATGGATGTCAATATCATAATGAGTTGTGTTATAAAGCTCCAATAAGTGGTATGGTTGTCATGTTTCTATGTTTGTCATGTTGGTTTGATTTTCAGCATGTTGATCATTGTAAATACTACATCGAGCTAAGTTATAAATCTCCATGGGCAATATGTTTTTCTTTTCAATAGCCTTGCTGGTTGTAGGTGTCATTGAACATGAAGATGGTGTTCCCCTAAGGGGGAGGGGTCTATAACAACCTCGGGTTAAAAGTTCATGTAATAAAGTTAATAAAGGAAAAATAAGACCAAGGTCATGGGACACTTATTCCAATCTCCATTATGCCCTAGTCGTTGATGCCACAACATAATCTTTTCTCCAAAGACTACAAGTTCTTTTGCTCCACTTTTAGGAACAATAGAACTATTGCACCCATTAATAATAGTACAACTTGTACAGAGTTCTGATCTGAACTCCTCGCATCAACACCAATGCTTCTCGAACCATCTTGTAGGTATCTTTCTCAAATATTATTTTTACACCTACATCATCCATCTTTCTTACATAAATTAGATTTTTTGCCAATCCTGGAATATGAAAAATGCAAAGGAGTGTTCTTATCCTTCCACCTATCAGCTTTAGATAGCCTTTTCTTGGTCCTATCGTTCTGGTCTTCTTGTCATCACATAGAAATACATCACCACGATCATATCTCCCATACTCACAAAACTGCTTCCTGTGGGGAGACATGTGAAAGGATGCACCTGAGCCAATCAACCATGCCTCATGGTCTACATGTTTACTAGAAGAATCCAAGTACACATCCCCACCTTCATCTGAGGTAGTTTTCACCTTTGCATGAGCATCATCAAATCCCTTTCTTTTCTTAAAATTTTTGAATCGACATTCAGTTTTGAAGTTCCCTTTTTTTCACATTTCCATCTTGCCTTTATGAATTTTCCTGGAGATTTAGATCTCCCACTTGTGGACTTATTTCTATATATGTTCTGGGAGCATCTTGTTATAGAAAAGACATCTTCGTTCTAGTTCTCTGTGTTTTTCCATCTCATCTCCTTTGACAATAAGGATGAGAATATTTCATCAAATTTTAAGGTAGTTGTATGGCTACATATGGCAACAACCAAACTATCCCACGAGTTTGATAGAGAACACAACAAACTAATGCACTTATCCTGATCTGAAATTTTTATATCAATAGATAATAACTGACTTACCATAATATTGAAGGAATTTATATGCTATGTTAGTAAGTCTCCATACCTCATACTCAAGTTATACATATTCTTCCACAAAACAATTTATTTACTAGGGACTTAGACTGATACAAAGTCCCTAACTTGTCCCACAAAGAATTTGTTGCAGCTTCTAAAAAATTCAATAACACCGAATCTGAGACACACAACCGTATTGTGCTCTTTCTTTTCCGATCCAACTTGATATAGTATTTTTTAGACATTGTCATTGGTTTAATACCTAGATCCACCATGATCCATTGATATTTATCTGCCAACAAATCCTCCATCTTGAGCTTCCACACTCAAAACATTTTTTGTTAAATTTCTCAATCTCTATATTTCCATTGTTTGCCATTTCCTTTCACCACAAGAATCGATCCCTTAGATCTCCCATTGTAACAAGATCTAATACATGCCCGAGCAAAACCCATCAGTCGTAAAGGCATCCCCTTGAAGCCAAACCTAGCTCTGATACCAAATGTAGGTTTTAACCATGTACATAAATTACCTACAAATGCTTATATATATGCATATGTATATGTATATGTATATGCATATGTAGATGTACATGTAGATGTACATCGTACATCGTACATCGTACATCTACATCTACACATACACATACACATACACATACACATACACATATACATATACATACACACACACACAGAGATATATATATTGTTGAAGAATCTAGGGCAAGTGGAATTAATGTGATTCTTCTAGACTTGATAACAATTTGTGAAGTGATTTTGCAATTTACCTTAGCTTGATCTTCTTCTTATTATTAGTGTGTGTGTTTACTTCATCAAACTGCTACCAAAACAAAGAGACAAGAACACAAGATGTTTGGCTTTTTGCCAGGGCCAAAACCTCTCCCTCTTGGAGAGGAAAACCCGTACAAAATTCTTCTTATAGAGATTTTGATTGATGAATACCAAGACCATGACCCTTGACCTGCTAGGCCACTCCAAGACCAAGACATCAATCCTTTTATTTGTTACTTTTGAGATCATCTTCATTACTATCGCTTCATCGAAGTTATCATTACTGCACCTTCACTAAGATATACATTATAACAACAAGATCATTACTATTGTTTCATTGTCACATCTTCATTGAGATCTTCACTATCCTTTTAGTAAGATCATCTTTGTGTTTTTACTGAAATCATAACTATAACACTGAGATCTCGATATATATATATATATATATATATATATATATATATCGATATGACATCTGCACCAAGATCTTTTCATGATCAATACTGAGACTGAGATCATGATTTCGTTCAGGAGGTATGACTGGTTCATTACCAATATGTCGAGACAGAGTATGTTGCGAATGTGATGCTGTGGGATCACATTTATACTGAGATAGAGATCATAAATATACCGAGACAATGAGTGTGTTCTTGCACTAGGATCTTCATTATATAATTACGTTGAGACTGTTGGTATGTCACATGCATGCCAAGACAAAGGAACTAATTTAATGAAGAATGTCAATATAGATCACCATGCCTGAGTTCTTTTCATTGTACCGATATTATTACGCTGAGATCAAGATTGCGTCCTCCTATCATCGTAGATGTGCTGTGTCTATCTTATATGCCGAGAGTAAGTCTACCTACTACAAAATTCTTTATTAGATTACCCATCCGAAGAACTGAGATTGCGAGGTCTTACTCACTGTAATTGTCCGAGATCCTGTAGCTATACCTCAGAAGAACACAAGATATTTTCACTTACTTTTTCACATATTAGATATAGTGGTTTGTCATGTAGGCAAGCCAACTTGAATTCGTGAAAAGATATGTCACTTCAACTTGAGCCGACATGATTGTTCTTCAATACTCATTTTGAGGTCGTCTTAACTGTTTTCATCATTGTTTTGCTCGCAGTCTTCGTCTTGGAGGATGGTGCTCGGTCTTGGAGGGCTACTTGACTAGGTTGACCCATATTCATGCTCAAGAACATGACTTTGATTCTTTGACCTTTCCTAGACCTATGGAATGAGAAAGAAACTCATTCGAATAATTTACAAAAATAATATTTCTTTTTCTTGATAAGTACAAAGATCAAAATTTCATTTACAAATATCGAACCTAGTTACACTTTTCTTCAACATATATACACACACACACACAAGAGCAAGAACATAAAATAAACACATAGATTTTTCTCTTGGAACCCAAAAATGGGAAAACCAAATTGCTTGTTCGTTATTTTCCTTTCAATGTTACAAAACATTATATGCATGCTGAAGCATTCATAAACCCCCAATCCATTAACCATGGATTAGAACATAACTATAGTTCCCTTGACCAGATCTACAAAATACCATGGGAAAAATCATAATGCATAAAACCATGCGCAAAACCATGGGTGGGTTTGCCCGCCATCCTTGGGGCTAGTCGTGCAAAGAATATAACACACACCCAACATTACTTACCGCGCAGACCCCCTAACCCATAGTTAGCAGGTTATGCACAAGAAAAGGACAAATAGATAATTTAGGCTCAATGTGCAGATCAAAGACTATGATATGGACAACATTATTTTGGATCTAGGGTCGGACATAATATTATTCCTAAGCAGAGATGGGAAATGATGGGGAGGCCAAAGTTGACTTGGTCATCTACCTAGCTAAGATTGAGAAACCAGTACAATATTTTCCCCATTGGCAAACTAACAGGGGTAGAGGTCAACATTTGTGGAGTAAGAAGTATTATTGATTTTGAAGTCATAGACATTATGGATGATACCAATCCACACCCTATGTTACTAGGAATTGACTGGGATTTTGCTAATCAAGTCATAATAAATTTGAAGGAGAGATAAGTGATCTTTGAGTAAGGGGATTTGAAGGTTAATTTGCAATTGTATCCGACAGAGGGAGATTGGTATGTGGAACCTATGAGGAAGGATTTAGTACAGAAGACCTTGACAACCTCTATAATGTGATTATGTGCAGGGATGACTATGTTAATCCAAATGTTGATGGTGTGTTAAGCTAGTGAAGTATTAATTCACATGCATCATATTCAGATGAATCATTTGAGAACTGACAATGAATATTACATGAGGTATCCACTAGAATATGCGCTCACATTACTCGCGTAATATGTTGGATTGGAGCAGAGGTAGTGATCCCCCAAAGTTTGATGAAATGACAAATGTGTGCTCCTTTTTGAAATAATTTAAGTCCCATGTACTTGAAAGACTTAGATTGTGAGCCTTATATGTAGCCTTGAAATCAACTCTTGCACGATGGTGGGTTGTGCATAAAGATATAAAAGAGAATTAGCATAAATGCAAACATTTGTTGTAGATAAGGTTTGGACCAAATGTTGTAAACATTTATCCAAAGTATACGGGTCTGAGTTGTCCTGCCACTCATCTCAAAGGGTGCATCGTAGCATGGACTAAGAAAAAAATACCAGAAGAAGAATGGGTACATTGGTTCATACATACATTGGATACCATCCCTAGAAACTGGTATGCATAGCAGGAAGTATGCAGAGGCATAATATATTGGGGAGACATGACTAAAAACTTCAAGATGAAATTCAACTTTGCATCATATGATCCTTTAATAGATATAGCTTTACATATTATGAAACTTAATATTTTTACACCAGAAGCCCAAACTATGCAGAATTCAATACCCTTGTGTTCATGCACAGACACTCTCAGACTGTTGAACAAATCACGAAATGCTACAATGTCATAGGAGAATGCAAAGAATAGGATGACCCAAGGAATTTTTAGATACCGAAGACAGAAGGACAACACACAATAGCAAGTCCATAACTAGAGTCCACATATTATGCCAAGCTTATTAAAATGCACAAAGTGAACATTCGGACTAAATAAAAACCTAAGATGGCCATCATTGGAGATTGTTGGGATGAATAAACAATAGAGAAGATTATTGATTTACTACATGACTATCAATACATGTTCCCAACCACTTTTCAAAGATAAAATATATAACTGGAGAGCTAGGAGAAATTAAGATCCCTTTGAAACCATATGCAAACCCAGTTAAACAAATAACTTACAGGTTGAAAATAATTTATAAACAAAAAGAGAAGAAAGAATAAGACGGAATGTTGGAAGCAAGGATTATTGAATCAATAGATGAATCTAAATGGGAAATTCCAACGGTGGTGTACGAAAAGAAGGCATGGGAAATCAGTATTTGTGTGTACCTAAGGAAGCTGAATGATGTATGTGTACATGAACCGTTCCCTACCTCGTTTACAGATGAAGTGTTGGAGAATGTAGGAGGAAATGAGGCCTACTCATTTACAAAAGGATTTTCAAGATATCATCAAATCAAAATCGCACCGTAAGGCAAATAGAATATTACCTTTGCGATAGAATGAGGATCATTCTAGTATACTCTCATGCCTTTTGGTCTAAAAAATTCACCTATAGTATTTACTAGAGTGTCGGTGGTATCCTTAAAATATTTCATTCATAAGTTTCTAGAGGTATACTCGGATGATTGGACAATATTTAGTCTCTTAAAAAAGCATATAGCGAGGTTTTTTGCTTGATGTTGTACAAATGTCGACAATTTCAAATCACATTAAACTTGAAGAAGTGCATTTTTTGTTCACCATTTTGTTAATTTTGTTGGGCCATTTAGTATGAAAGCAAGGTCTATTGGTTGACCTTGCGAAGATTGTTGTTATAGTAGACTTAGCTCCACCAACATTAGTGCAACAATTGCGTGCAAGTTTGGGTCATGCATGCTACTACATGAAGTTCATAAGGGGATGCATGAAGATTACAACCCCCTTGGAAAAGATGTTGAAGAAAGCAGTTAAGTGCTAGTGGAATGAAGAATGTCAATAGGCTTTGGATAATTTGGAGGAAAAGTTGGTAGTTGTGCTAATTTTAATTTTTCCAGAGTGTGGAAAGGAGTTCCATGTTCATGTAGATGCATCATCGATAGATTTAGGCATAATTTGAGCTTAGCCAAGAAAAGGTGATATAGATCACCTTATTGCCTTTGTTAGTAGGAAAGTGTTAACAGTTGAGAAGAATTACACCACTATAGAGAAATAAGGATTGGTGATGGTATATGTATTGCATAATTTCATACATTATCTGCGTCGGTCACACTTCAAAATGTACACAAACCATTATCCGTTGAGATACTTGGTCAACAAGCCAATGTTGGGGGGGAGGATATCCAAATGGTTGTTGATTTTTTAGAAATATGACTTTGAAGTCATGTTGAAACTAGGAAGGTTTAATGTAGGACCATACCACTTGTCGCACATATTGACAAGGGAAGATGTAGTAAACATTGATGACAATTTTCCAAATGCACACTTGTTTGTGGTATAAATGGTTGATGGTTTCTTATTAGATATCATCCAATTTCTTAGTACAAGAGTAGACCCAACATATTCTATAGTTGCACAAAAGAAATAGTTAATGGTGAAGGAAACAAATTATTGACTCATAGTATGATGTCTATATAAGTTAGGTATAGATGGCATACTTTAACCTTATGTGTTCGAACATGAAAGGCCCTTGATATTTTTTTTTTCTGGGTAAAAGTAACTTCTGTATTAAGCAAGAGAAATATTTACATAATTTACAGCAACCAAGGGGGACGAGGCCACCCTCTGACAGAGACAACTGGGACAGACTAGCAGACCTCTGAGACAGCATTACAATGATTGTCCAAATGAGCCCCTTGGACAACATTACAGTTCTGGATGGCCAAAAACAGACTCTATTACCTTGCTGACTCGAACTTTTAACAAGCTGCCACTATAGGGCTGAGAACAGGAACTGAGCGAGATTGAGGATTTGACCAACAAAGACAAGAGCAAAAATACAAAAATGCAAAAACCTGGAGAAACGCCTTCGAACATATTCAGGTAGGGTAACTTGGCGATGTTGGCGGTTGCCTTTGCATCGGGCTGGGCGGATCAAGCCATATGACAGACTCCTCATCCACCTGAAGATGCCCCTCCGAACCCAGATGAGCTGAATCCTGTTCCGCATTCCTATTCTGGACACAGTTTATTAATGGCTGAATTTCTTGCACTGAATCATCACGAATTGAGTTTGCCTGGTTCTGAGCCTGCTGAGGCTGATCGACTTGTTCTATGGGTGCCGGCGGACGGGGCATCCTATGCATTCTTCCTTGCATATCCCCCAGAAGAATTTCGCTGCTCTGGAGACTGTCGGAAGCAGGGGAGGACCATGAGGGGTTAATTGGAGGCGCTTCTGAAAGATACACAGAGAAATTGACCATAACATCCGACTGAAGGATCCCTCTGGGAATGCGGAGGCGGAAAGACTGATAGGAATCCGGCAATAGCAAAAATTCCTCCTCAGAGCTGGATGATGAGGGGGAAATGGCTGCCATAGGTGCTATTGGGTGCGGTTCCTCCCCTTCAATCCCATAGCGAACCCCTGAACGACCACCGCGGCGAGGCACGCCCCTTCGACGCATAACTGTTTCCAACCTGAGCGCCTTGAGACTCTGCTCAGTTTCCTTGAGACAATATTGCAGAGCAATATTTTGCCCGCCTCCCACTTCAAACAACATTCCCTGAACATTGCAGGTCTGAGCGGTGTTGGTATATAACCAGGACTTCGCCCTCACCAAATGCCTCGTACCAGACTCCATTACACCAGATCTCCTCGAGACCGGAGCAGGCTTGCTCGACTTAAATGCAACCTCGACCGTGCTCTGCCATTCCTTAATGTCGTTTGCCTGAAGCATTGAATAGTTTCTTATCGCCATCGCTGTCTTGTACCTGCTCGCTGCCTCGGCCTTGAGACAGGTATAGAGGCACGGGAAAGCCTTAATGGCCACCTGCCATTCATGCATGATGGACACCCGCATCCGGGGGAAAGGCCCTTGATATTGTCAGAAGCACATGAAGGAATTGCAGGAGGCCACTATGCAAGTAAGGCTACCACACATAAAATATTGCATGCAGGACTCTAGTGCCCCACTCTCCATAAGGATGCCAAAGATTTTTTTCAAAGTTACGACATATGCTAGAGAGTTGGGATACCATCAGGGAGGGATTAGATGCCACTATTTCCACAAGTAACACTACAAGAATTTGATAAGTGGTGATAGATTTCATTGGATTGATCAATCCACCCACAAGAATATCAAGAGACAGATATATCATCAATGAGATGGAAGCATTGTAGAACAACAAACAAATTGAGTGGCTCGAGGACTAGCCGCCAGTGATTGTTGGGGGCGCCTATTGGAGCAACATTTTGAGGATAAGTTTCAAAATACTGCGTAGAAGGGTTAGTGTGCAGGAAGGTCAACCAAGGGTCATCATGCAAGAAGGTCAACCAAGAGTTAGCAAGCAGGGATGTGGAAAATAAGGGAAGTCATTAGGCTTATTTTATAAGGTTTTCTCCATGGTAATATTTATCGCCCATAGTAAAATATGGCTTTTGGTTGACTTGCACCCAAAATTTAAAACTATAAATAGGCTAAGGCCGCAAAGGGCAAGTAGTTTAGGAGGAATTAATTGAGCAATTCATTATATGCTTCTGAGATTTAATATCGCATTGTAATGTGGATCTATTAGGCTAGTGAGCCTTAACAATTGGGATTGTAATGAAGAATATATAGTTATAATAAAAGATCTAGGTTTGGCTATGTTTTTTTCTTGTGCATTATGTGATTGTATTCTTTATCTATTATGAATATGTTGAATGTTTGTTAATGATTGATTTAATGCGCATAATGAGGGTATACCTCATTTTCTTTCTATGAATAATATAAGTAACATTTTTTTTAATATAATAGTGATAGTTTAGAATTCATGCCTCCTTCATCATTGCAAAACTATCTAGGTTCTTGCAATCCATTATAATTTCTCAAGTGAGACTTCACTTGCTCATAGGTGTTACTAGAAGGGTCATTGTTTGAGGGGTTTTATTGTCTAATTCATTCTGAACCTAGGTTTTTCCTCTGTGAGTCAATTGGGAGTGTCAAGCCTGTCTCTTTGGCCTCTGCATGAGGGGCTAACCAACCAACGTCAAACCATTATGGAGAAAGGAGGGGCAATAGGGGATATAGGGGAGGGAGGGATAAGGCGAGGAGATAAGGAACACTTATAAGAAAAGGGTGAAGGGCCTAAAAATGGGAGAGGATAATAGAAAAAGGGTAAAAACAAAATTTATAGGCAGGCATAAAAAAGAGAGCGGGTGAAAGGTACGACAACTAATGAGGAAGGGAGCAATATCAAAGAGAAGATGGCGAGAGGTATCCCCCTAAGAACACATGGGCGAGGAGGGGGATTAAAAACCCGAACCTAGCATGCAAGAGGAAACAAAGAAAACTTAAAATGATGTCGATATTGAAAGGAGGTGCAGGATATAAGAACGAATACGCAAAATCATAATAAGAAAGATCCATAGGAAGGAATGACATGTAAGAATGCAGAGAACCCTGAGTTATTGAGATGTAATGTGAACACTATGGCTTGTGTTTGGATGTTTTCCATAACCCTACGCTAACAACCCAAAGTTGTAACTCCTGAGGAAATGTTTCCATGATGGATGGGTTATAATCGAATCCAAACTCCTTCAATCAGTTACGTTGCAGCCTTTCCCCCACTTCTCAGCATTATAACATTATCCCTACCCATCTACTACCATAATTGTAGCCCCAAGTCTTTGAATGTATGAACCACCACACCAATGTACCTTCCCAATCACTCACATGCTTGTAGTATGTGGAAATGAAAATTTTCTAAGCTTGAATCAATCCTTATGGCGGCGGGGCAGCCATGCAGGTTTCCAGTTGGGGGAATCCTACTACCCCTCATTAATCCTCATTGCCTTCATCATTGGCATCTTGCATGGTTCATGAGCACCCTCAATGGGGAAAAGTTATATGCTCGATTACAACACATTCTTTAGTCATATTTTATGTTTTACAAATACCTTCTACATATTATGACAAAAAAAAAATCACCAAAATGTTAAGATGGTAAGAAGAGCCGACCTCAAGCTTGTTTGTTGATATTTGAATTCATACTCTCACATAATTATGCCAAACCATCATTTACTGCTATATTTTTAAAGGCTTATATTGCATAAAATTGTTTGGAAACCATTACTAAGCATTGTCTCCCTTTGAAGCAAAGAGAAATTTTCAAATGCACTTGTTGTGATATGTAGGTGAAATTTCAATGCTAATAAAAACTCTAGTTCTAGTTTGTTCTTTCCAAAGGTGTGACACCATGCACTTTTGACATAATAAGCATTGTTGATCAGAATGATTGAAATTGTTAAAAATTAAGGCAGTAACAATAGGATATGTGTGTGCAAGTTCTCTAGAGAGCTAATCTCATTTCCAAAAAGGCTTAAAAAAATGCATGAATTGAGACAAAAATGGCTACACATACTACTATAGTTGAAACATAGAAGGAAAAAGATAATTTTATTAATGTGGTAGAAAGATCCAAGTTTAGGTACCCATATGCTAAGAGGGGCTTGTGTTCCTCTATGGAAAATGGGCCATGATATATATTAGAATGGGTTACATGATAACTAACAATAATATAATGCTTCAAATATCTCCAAAGCAGCCAAAATTAGTTTGCACCTAGATGGGAAGTGATGTAAACAAAAATATTAAGAGCTTATACAAGTGTTGAGAATAATTGAAATCCAAACACCCAAGTGGCCCAATGCTATACAATTGAACTAACTTGCTTGAGGATGCCAATTGAACTCCATGATGCAAATTCTATTAATAAAGTTGGAACAATGCTATGTTTTTGGGAAAAATCATAAAACAAAATGGTTATAGATGACTCAAAGAGCATCCAAATGGTTTCAAACACCTAAAAAATGCCATAAGACTTGACCAAAACGGCCAAAACACTTATAAATGGATGTAATTGCATCATGAAAATGCCTTAAAATCAATATGAATAGCTGCAAACACCTTTGTTCTAATCACCCAAATTAGGGAGAAAATAATGCATTAGTGCTTTTAATATCAATTTTTCAATCGCAAAAAAGAACTATTAAAATCCTTTGTTAATTATTGAATATGAAATTAGGTCTTGTCAACAAAAAAAGTGTCTCACCTTTGGCATGGTAGATAGCTTGGCATCAAGCATGTATAAGTATAGTGAGTGAAGAGAAGGTTGGTGTTAATAGAGAATGTTATGCTCTACTTGCAACCTTGTGAAGGATAAAATCATAAAGTCCTTTTGTCGCTTTAATAGCATCTACAGCAAAACACTATGAGGATAAATTCAAGAACGAAATACATATATAGATCATAAAAATAATAAAAATAGAAGGCTTGAAGAAAACAAAAATATATTTTGATGAAAATAGCTATTCACAAAACTTACTACAAATCATTAAATGAAAAAAATGATAACTATGCACTTTATCAAATTGCACACAGGAGAAAATTTGTATATTTAAGGACTCACAACCCTCCCCCAAGACACTCACTATTACAAGTTTGGAATGTCAATTTGATAATTATGTGGTTTGGAGGGACATTCATATGGATGCGCGAGAAGGTCAAGACAGGAAATCTCTTTAGGAGGCTCTGGATCACTAAAAGAGGGTTGTCGAATTTCTGTTTAAATTAATAGTGGGAATGCTTGACCTTATCACGTGTCAGGTGGAGATGTTGGAGAAATATTGTGATGCCAATGTTAAGTGTATTAATTCTAAGTTTGAGAGTGTTGATGCGTCTCTCGAACGAAATATCGTGAAGATGGTAACCGACCTGCTCACTTCCAACTCGGAGTTGATTAGTGATAATATATTTGCTGAGATGAAAGAGATTATAGTGGGGTTACCTGAGGAGGTCGTGGCTCAATTGCAAAAAGATGGAGGAGAAGGTGCTACGGGAGTGGGTCCAAGTAACTGAGGTAAGGAAGACAACGAGGATGCGGGGAAGCCAACCCTAGCTAATGTTTTCTTATGTATTATCGATATGTGTTTATATTGGGTTTGTTCTTTCGGGTTTACTATAGATATCAGTGTTTTGTTATAGTTTATAGGGCTCGTGGGGGGAAGAAAATAACATTATGGTTATACTGGGATATGGAAATTGTTGCACACACTGAAGCAAGTTTTGATGTGATGATGTAAAAATGGTTTTGGTTGTGTAATCCAGATTTTGAATATGAAGTATCCATTATGTTAAGAAAAAAATGACCTTAACTACCTCGCACGCCTAGACATCATGGTAATGTGATCCTCGCATCATTCACTGTAATTCCCCTACACTGTAGCTCAGACGTAATTTGTGTGGCCATCATGATTCAAAATGTAGAGGAGGGTGGAATTTCTCAATCAATGATGTTCATTCTTAGTTTAGCCTATCGTCACCATTATTGTAGCTTTGTTGTTGTCAACACACCCATTGTTGGGATTGATAGTAAGCATTGTATGGAAATTGCCAAGTTGGTTTGTAAGCATTACTTTTGGCCTTGCCTTTGGCCTCCCTTGCACTCCTCCTTTTTCCATATGGACTGGCATTATGAAATGGCCTCTTGGCCTCACAGTGATGGTCAAGCCAACACAATCCTTGTTATTCTTCATCACTTTCCATCGACATTTGTAACGCAATGCACTACATAAGGAAATTCGACACTGGTTCACTTATTCCCTAGTTCGTACTCACCTTAGTTCAATGGCAGGGTTCATGGTTCATCCTTGCATACGTACCACCTTATGTCTAGGTGTTGGAATACTTAGGCTCAAGGCTTAGCGTACTCAGGCTTATGGCTCAGCTTTTCTCATGGCTCAGCATTAGCTCATGGCTCAGCGTCGACTCATGGTTAAGTGCTTTAGTGAAAGAACAACATGTGGCATCAGTCATGATTCTCAACGGTCTGTACAGATTAGGGGGCACTCTAGTGAGCATCCTCAGGAGTGGACACTTCCCGCGGCCCAGCGCGAAGCTCAACACCATCTCTCAGCACATAGGTTTGTCCCAACGAAACGACTTCCCTGGTCCCATGGTGAACTAGGTCAACATATGGCATTTCCTTGGTCTCAATTTCAGTTGCATATGGTTAGAAATAGACAGTTTTGTTTCACTATAATTAGCATTAAATCTCACAACCAAACATGTTGAAATTTCCTTTTGCCAATAGGACTACAAAGTCGTTTTTTCTTCCTACCTGTAGAAATTATCAGAAAAATACTAGCAACTTAAAGAAACTAAATCTATGGTTTTGGGTTGGTTTTGAAGCAGTAATGAGAAGTTGATCCTTAAACAAAAAAACCATTCTAGTGAAAAGATTCCTTGATGGGGTGTTTTGCATGTGAGAAGGTGGGTTGTCATCGTTCCACATGGCCACATGGCCGAGGGAGGTGACAACACACCCCCTTAATTGTTTAAACATTAATCATAGTTACAGCACAGAGGACACCCTGAGGTTGTTCTATGGTGGTCAACATATGGATTACCTAATACCACCACAACACTTCCACCCCACGACAATTCCATTCACTTTGGTGGAGGATCTTCGAACCTACTCACCTGACTTGGTTTCCCTGTACGACTAGTCGAATGATACAACCATTGGCAAGGAATTTAAATTCCAAGTTTAAGGTTACTACCTTCATCATATCCAATAAGAAAATCAGGTAAAAGGATCTCCAACAAGGCGAGATGTTTCACGTTATTAAATTGGGGACTATGGAAGTTCATAGGTATTTCTAATGCAGGATCTAGGTCCTCCACAATAAGATCGACCTTCACCAGTCCTATGTGCAATGCACAAGGCAATATGATCCTCTTTTGGTATCACAAGTCCTTGGCATTCTCAACATTCTTAGAGAAATTCTCAGAAAGGAATGTTATCTTGTTAATGAGACCTACTCTGTTGCCCTGACATTTTCTATTCTTGGCTTCGAACCAAAATTCACGTCAACCATTGAGCGTTGCTTTTAGACATATCTATATCTAGCCTTTTTAACTTGGCTTTGGAGCTCCAGTGCAATGGGTAACTATCTTGATAGTGAGTTGGCCATACCTTGTCACATGTTGGCCATCCCTTGTCACATGTTGACCATCCTCTCTCCCAGGTTGTCTCTTGCTCGTAGGATTTCATGTGGCTTAGTTTCTACCTACACTTTTGTTAAGTACCAGGGCTCTATTTATTCCTCATCATCCTCATTTCCTTTACAATCTAGTTGGCTCCTCACAGTCTCATGACACTCAAACCTTTGGAGAGAATCCTCTCTCTAGTCCCATCCTTTCTTGGAAACTTTGCTTCCTGTCATACCCTCTCCTGATTTTAACCCTCTTCCTTGGATATTGCTTTGGGAATGCTCTCATGCGGACACCTCACCCCTATCTCATTTCTAAAAACCCTCTCCTTGACTTCTAGCATAGTATTACCCTTTGCATAGCCAAAATTCCATGTTTGAGAGCTCATGTTCATCGGGTTGTAGTGCACAATTAGGAGCATGGAAATCAAGGCAGCACACAGGCTCAAATCAAAGATGAAGGCTTGGAAATGTAGTTTTGGGACTTCACCCTACCTCTAATTCAAGCAAAACTCTCACAGGCCAAGCGGGACATAACCAATCAACAACGCCTTATCTCAGACATGGAGGCACTAGCAAACATGGTCGATTGGGTGCCTAATGCAGGCCACACACATGGACAATATAATTAATATATGTACTTGGTGGACTATTATTGGGACATGAAGTATTTTTTGGGAAAAGTCTTATTAGATAGGCACGAAAATTGGGAGAACCTCCTCCTCTCCATGGAACACTTGCATCAACACATGACAAACCTAGATCATAAACTATAGCACATCAAGAAGCACCTTGACATGCCTTCTGCTATTTGTTGTTCACGAAGCAACAACAAAGAGTAATTATAAGTTGCACCAACAAATTTAGATCCTTCCTCTTAGTCTATTTCCTTTTGTTATGTTTTTAGTTTATCATTTATTAGTTTATTGAAATTCAAAATATGGTAGAATATCTTGTGTTACAGACATACCTAAGTCCTCAAGATTATTTCACTTTCATTAACGTTTAATGTACTTTCGTGTATTTACTATTTGAAAAATCCCCAAATTTAGTCACTCGAGCTCAGCGTGAAGGATATCAATTCAATTTTTATATAGTGTAGGTTTTTAAAAATATTTATTTACATGATAAGTATATCATCATATTTAATATATTTTTTAAGTGTTTAATTTTGCATGTGTAGTTAATGTAAAGTGTCATAGTTTTAATGATGATGATGATAAGATGTGATATTGATTTATTTGAAATATTTTTTAATTGCACTTATTATCAATTTAATATTAAAATACTTTAGTATAAATAAAATATATTTTTTACAAATAGATTAATGATTATTTTAAGTGGTTAAAGTATAAATAAAAGTATATTTTTTACAAATAGATTAATGATTATTTTAAGTGGTTAATTTTTGGTAGAGAATGTTTTAAATTTCTCTAATATAAATATGTTGAAAATTATTATTATTTTTTTTTTGTAAAGTTTGGTAGGCCTTTTTGTTTTCTATTTATAAAAGACAAGCTTACACCATATAGATGAGATAGGTGGCCTCAACTTGTCCAGTGGGAAACCAAGTATGTCAGTCCCCTATCCTCGTTATAAGCCATCCAAAAATAATATAGTTTAAGGCGATCTACCCAAACTATATATACATCTATATCATGATAAGAGTCTGAGTTTCTGTTTATCATAAGCATACATTAAGAAAAGTAAATGTTATCTGCTAAAAGCCAAAAAACATTCAGGAACCTGACTATTCCTTTTGATCCTCTGAGGCTGAGTCAATCGGGGCCAGTCTTCAGTGGAGTCTCCTGGTGCATCTGCCAGCTCGATAATACAAGGGATATGCCTTTAAATACATGTTGAATGTTAAATTTAAATTTAAATTATTATAATATATTAGATAATTTAATTTATTTTTAATATATTATATAAGTTTGATCTTTTTAGTTTTTTTTAGTAAGATAAAATTACATTTATATAATTTAATAATGTTTTCAAAATTTCATTATTTAGCTTTTTTTTTTTAAATGGGTGAAAAGTTTTAAATCATAATTTTCACAATCATGTGGCAAGGAAAATTGACCCAAAAATAAATAAATCATAAATTTAACTTTGTAAATTAATTAATTTATTTATTTTAATATTTTATTTTTATTTTTTAACATTTTGATTGGTTTAGGTCGCTTGACTCTTATTTTGCCATCAGATTTCCGTCGACATTGTTCGTTTGTTGGAGACCGTGTTGTTCCAGACTACTCTATGTTGCTTCGTAATAAAAATTAAAGAAAAAAAATATTATGCCACATATGTGCTATATTCCTTATTCATTGTACAATAAATCTTGAATTTCATTGCCCGAAAGATAGGGTGCTACGAATACATCTAAGTCATCAAGATATTTCAATTTTATTAACGTTTAATGTACTTTCATATATTTACTATTTAAAAAAAATCCTCAAATTTAGTCGCTCGAGCTCCACATAAAGGATGTCAATTCAATCTTTATATAGTGTAGGTTTTTAAAAAGTCTTTTTTTTTGTCGTTCAAAAGAACTTTCATTGGATTTTCAAAAAGGCACAACTTACAGAGTTCAACTCAACAGTCCCCGCTCTCTCATTCTGACTAGACTTGTTGAGATTGGGGACTGGAGGATACCATAAAAGACAACTTACATACGTTATTGCCAGAAGGCTTTCTAGCCCAAGCATAGTTGAAGTAAACAAAAAATAAACCATAATTGACAACAACAATTCAAGGGGGAGGAGGGGGGAGTACAGGGGGAGCTGCAAAGAAACCAATTCGATCATGCATATGAAAGTTGATATGTTCCAACCTCGCTTCCAATCTACAAAGGTGGTTGTTGATGCAGTGATGGCATTGTCGGAGGCTGTCTAGCTACACCATAATTTCATTTTGGCTTAATTAAATGTTGTTGAAGTAGGTCATGGTTTCGTTTCAATATCATACCTGTGGTCCCTGAGAATATCCATATTAAGATTAATTTTACGGAGCTTATCATCAATGGAGTCCATTGTGGCAAGAGCTTCTACATGACTAGGTGAGCGGGTTGGAGAGAGAGTGTCAGTGTCATCAAAGTCCCAGTTATTCGAATTTGTAGTGGACGAGCTATGGTCAGGCTCGAGGCGCCCTCCCGGAGCTTGATGCCTTCCCCTGCGACGGGGGCAACCTCATTGGCATGGCATGTGGAGAAGAACCAACCTACAAAGCACACAATACTTACCAAGACCACCAACCACTTGCGCTCGAAGACAAGGAGAGTGAATGACCTCTCGTTCAAAACACCCACCAATGCCGATGACGCAACCCCAATTAACCATGGCTAAACTCACAAACCGCTCTCCAGTCGATCCATAAACACCTCGCACTAGATGATATAAAGTAGTGTTCGTCCAAAACACCCACCCACGTAGTCAGTGTAGTCACAATTAACCACATCAAAGCATACAAACCATCCTCCAGCCAGCCCAAAGACACCCTCGCACTAAAAAGTACTAGGGAGGGCCCGCAGAGAGCCAACAATCACACAACTACAAACCACTAGAGGGACGACCTTCAAAATGTAAAGACATGTAGAGGAATTAGAAAACGTAAATTGCTTACCACACACAGAGTACTGAAGATCCAGAAAGGGTGCAATGTTGAGCTCGAGCTAGAAACGGATAGAGTCTTGGAGACGACTCAGTACCTTGTCCGTTCGTGTGCCCAGATTCCAGGGAAAAAGCTGATAAAGGAGCCCTAACCACACCACGGTGCCAATGCCTTGCATTGCGCCTCACATCCAAGTTTAGGACCTCAAGGAGCCACCATGGATCCAGACTCACACACCTCATTGATCTTTACAACCAAAGTTTATCACTCGAGCTTCTAAGATGGACCAATACCCAAGCCAGCCTTCGCATTTCTCAATAGTTCTCATGGGATGAACCTTCGTACTGGTGGAATGATTGTCTTGATTACACATGAGGGAGAAGTTAATGAGCGCATGGAGCGAGAGCAGACCCTAATGGCCGCTCATGAGACAATTGTTCAAACGATTGATCACCCCATCGGGTGTAAAAAGGTTTATTTATATGATAAGTATATCGTCATATTTAATATATATTTTTAAGTATTTAGTTGTATGTATTTAATGTAAAGCATCATTGTAGTTTTAACGATGATAAGATGTGATATTGATTTATTTGAAATATTTTTTAATTGCACCTACTATCAAATTAATATTAAAGGATTTTGGTATAAATAAAAGTATATCTTTTACAAATACATTACACATTACTTTAAGTGGTTAATTTTTGGTACATAATGCTCCAAATTTCTCCAATATAAATATAAATATGTTGAAAGTTAAAGTTAAATTATTTATAATATATTAGATAATTTAAATTATTTTTAATATATTAGATAAGTTTAACATTTTTAATGAGTTTTTTTTGGGTAAGATAAAATTACATTTATATAATTTAATAACGTTTTCAAAATTTCATTATTTAGATTATTTAAAATGGGTGAAAAAATTTAAATCAAAATTTTCACAATTATAACTTGCCAAAAAATAATTCATAAAGAAAAAAGTAAGTTTATTTACTTATTAACTTGCTTATAAAAGTAAAATTTAATCAATTTCATAATTTCATTTATTGATAAAAGCATTCTTCATAAATAACTATAAGAGTTAAAAACCTAATTTCCTTCTCTAACATATTAAATATATTACAATTTAGTGTAACTTGTTATAACGATGAAATCTTCTATTAATAGATATAAAGATTTATTCAAAAATAAATGAAAGAGTTCAACAAGGTATCCATTTTTATTTTATTTGTAAGGTAATATAGTAGTATTAAAAATAATAAGTTGATTTTAAGGTTATAACCAAGCCTACATGCAATTGGCTTATGAGATTCTCTTATGTGTGAGACAATGGACCTACCTTTGTGCAACGATTTGACTACTAAATCTAGGAAGGTGTACATACCTAACCACTCTAAATTTGAACTTGCAATCTCTTACGAGGAAAGCACATGTTCTTAACCATTAGGCCCACTCAAGTATTTTTGTGACACAAAGATATGTCACTTGGAGAATCAAATGTAAAATATTTTTTTAATGGATATGGATCCCTAATAAAAAATTTAGATAATGACATTAAAAAAAAAAACACTTCCATTGGTTTTGTAGGACAATACAATGTTGTCATGATACATCTATACATTGGATACATTGCTTGGAGAATCAAACACATAAACTTTTTCTAATTGAAATTGATCCTAAATCAAAACATTAGACTCGCGTTCAAATGTAGAAACTAATTCATACCTTTCAAAGTTCAATAATTAAATTAAGCGGCACAGAACGCTAGCTATGCGACCTTGTTTTCGTTGTGAGACAAGACATTTGTTTTTAAAATTATTATAAGGAGGATGATGATAAAAAAAATTAAAGTTATTAAGAACTAGATATACAATTTCAACCAATGAATAGTTAAAATCTTTTGATTCATCCACCATTAAAAAATCTTTAAAAAATTTACATTAAATTATATATATATATATAATGCTTAAAACCATTCTATTTCAACCTCTTAAATATACCCTTTGAACTTCTTGAATATTTTCTTCAATAATTTGGTTGAACTTCTTGAATATACTCTTTAACAAGAGTGGTTGTAGAGGCAGCAAGTCCCTGCCAACTTAATTTTTGGAATAACAAAGTTGTTTACAATGCAAGGTCTCTCTCTAAGGGAAGTGAGTGCAAGGTTATCTATTTGGGGCATTCCTAAGTAGGGCGTAAGTTGAGGGGAGTATATAGAGTAGAGGGCAGTGAATAAAACAGGTGGGTTGGTAGCAGGGACTAAAATGAAAGGTAAGTAGGGATTTTCTTAGGGGTTGGTCATAATTCATTAATAAATTGCTTGAGGTTGGGCCCCAAAACAATATTCATAGTGGTACAGTCTATTTGTCAGCAAGTGTGATGGGCAGATCTATCTGTGAATGTTGACTACTCTGCTGTGCAAGAGCTCTAAGCTATGGGAAGTTGGTGAATGTTGGATGGCATTACAAAGGTAAGTAGTAAGGTGGAAGGAGGTGGGTAGCTATTACGATGAAAAGAAAAATCAAATAGGAAAATAAAGGTGAAAGGCTCATAGTAAATGTTCAAAGTGCCCAAGCAAACACATCCCTCCAATATCAAAGTGTGTTGATGTGCATTATTGAAAAAATCCATGCAGTTCCAAGGATCCAACCTAGCTATTCAAAAATAAAGTAGACTTTGAAAGTTAAGATGAATGAATGATCTAAAGTGCTTACCTCCCTAAGCATCCATAAACCAAGTGTTATCAAATGTTAGTCCAATAATGTTATGCTCTTTTTCAAACACCCTTTTGTGCAATGCTAAAAGTTTAGTTCATTGAGCGAGTCTCAAAAGGTTTGTAAAGGCGCCCGCTATCTACGTCAGGTTGTAAGTTGTTAGCTGTAAGTCACAGTTAATTCCAACAAAAGATAAGAAAATGGTCTGCTAACCCACCCAAGCAAGCGCTTCCTTCCAAGATTGTCCTGGTCTAAGTACCGACACTTGCAAAGTTATGGAGTGACCCATTAAACAATCAGAGACTTGTGAGTGATCCATTAAATGATTGAGTCACTTATAAAAGACTTGAAAATGAAGCTGCAAGAGGCCAAGCCATAAAAATTTCATGATGTAGTATAGTTTACTTTAAAGATTGAACGCATTTATTTGGAGAATGGAGAAAGAGAGTATGATGTAAGAGGTCAAACTAAACTGAGGTCTAGTGCATACAATAGAAATCGTAATGCCATGGGAAACGAGGTGATGGGTGAGGTTTACCAAAAACCCACATAGTCATGATGCATTCATTTAATATGATGTATTCATTTCCTATAACCTATTCATCAATTCTTTAATAGACATATTTTTCTTTTTCAGATTCTTTTAAGTTTATATTTTTTTTATTAATTTTTTTTAGCTAAAGATAGTTGGAATTATAAATTTTCTTAAGTATTTGAAATGTAGTATGTACATTTAAAATAAATATATAAAATATGTATGAACTTTTTAATTTATATTTAAATTGGACTTGTTTAATATTTCAAAGATTCAATTGAATTATAATATGAAAATAAAAAATAAGGTCCCAAGGGTTAGCTCAATTGGTCGAGTTCCCATTGCTAAGTATCTCGCCAATTGGGAGGTCACGCTGTCAAATCTCCTCAGCGCCCTTGGGGTTAGGCCTTGCTTGTTTGGCCAGCAGGTAGATCCCTTCAAGTTGATCAGCCTGGATTTTCCCGTGGATGTAGCAGCCACCCAATATCTATGAACCACCCTTAAAAAGAAAATAATAAATATAACAAAGCATAATTATATTGTAAAAATCATTATTCTACTAACAAAAATGAAATATATTACACTCTTTGAGGAGATTATGTCATCATTCTTTGCAAAATCAAACTTTCCATTATGGTGTAAACCCCATTAGTATGTTAGTATCATTTCCATGCCTTGGGTTTTTTGAGATAACTACTGTGATTGGTCCGAACAAAAATTGGACTCAAATGTGACAAATTCAGCTGAGTTGGAGAGGGAATCCCTTTACTAGTTTCTTACATTTGTTGTTTATTTGACTAATTTTAGGTGAAGGTAATATTTTCTCCTTATTGGATTCAATGGTGATTATAGTCTTGGAGAAATGGGGGTGGCTTAGTTTAGCTTGCAAAAGAGTTCAATGATATTGTGGATGGTTTTTTTTGTTAAACCTTAGTAGCATTTTAATGAGTTGACTCTTTAATGGAGGAGTTGCTTTGAATGTGGAAAAGGGGTGTCATTTATTAATTTATTACTTCTCATTTAACTAAAAATAAGTTTTTTTCCTTTGGCATTAAGTTAATAATCCAAGAAATGACAATAAGGAATTCAACAAAGTGCTATAATAAAAATGCATACATGTAATAAAAAATATGTATTCATTTTTCAGAATCTAACCTCAAAGTCTTTAAAATCCATGGCACCAGACCATGAAATCAACTAAAGAAGGTTTAAAAATACACATGATCCTCATGTGTTCATGCTTATGTGCAGTTAAGTATGTTTTTTCATTGTATCTTGTCAAATATATCTACTCTATTACATTAAAATAGTGGTTATATTCTAAAACAGGGAAAGATAGCTTGCCTTCCCACAACACATGCTATCAAAATTTCACTTCAACTACATGCCCTTCAACCCTAATTTGAACAACACAAAAAGGTAAAGTTAAATTTGTTGTTAAGTCGCTATAATCCAAACATCTAATCCTTCCTTAAATGATAAAAAAACTTAAGTTGTTATAATGTAACCATGTAATCCTTCATTAAGTTGTAAAAAGTAGCAAGTCGACATTGGATTCACTACAGTTATCAATATTGAAAGATATTTGGACCATGTCTAACCATCGACAAGTGTTTCATCTGAAAGACGGTTTACAACGAATCCTTAAATGTCTTGTAGTATCATAATGATCGTTTTTAGGAAAATTGGTAATGATTGTTATCTAAAAAGGAGCAGATCATGGATAAGTAAGCTATAATCGTTACGTTAATTATTCACTGTGGAATACAAGCACAATTTGGCTAACCTTGCCATTGTCAATTACAATACCTGAATTCGAAACATAAACATAGATAGTGTGCAAATGCCAATGGGGTATTTTTCAGACCGATGCTTTTAAAAATGCACGCAATTTTACAGTGATAAATTACCAAAACAAAGTATAGAGAACTAAACTTCTGCAAATCAGCGAGGGTAAAGAGACATCGTTATGGAAATAAGAAGAACATTGATTATGCAGTGTCAATCTCAGTGCACAGTCTATAAAGATCATAAAGAACCACTAAAATCTGACTCAAAAGTAAGGTTAAAATAACCATAAACATATGACCAATCACTAGTTGAATAAAACAGAGTAGTATTGCATCTATAAGATCTAGCCTCTGACATACATTCCAGTGATGTTAGGCTCCACGCATTGAACACCCAACGAATTCTCACCACAAAGATAACCTGCACTTTGAACCCATCTTGCAAGGGGAGGTAAACATCATTAAAAGCTTACCATCTTGACTGTCTGTAAATCCATATGTTAAATAGAGATTCAAAACTAGAATCAGTCTGGGCTACTGGTATCCTGTATTTCCTAGATGGACACGTTGACCTTCAGTTTCTTAAAACCACATAGATTGCATGCAAAGACAACATGCATACACATGGGTTGCCTTGTTTATATCAATTTATATATTTTTAAATTATATAATATTGAAATATTCACACATGGGTTGCCTTGTTTATATCAAATTATATCTTTTTAAGTTATATAATATAAAAAGCTTAACACATGGGTTGCATGCAGCCTCGTAGTTGTTACTATCATTTAAACCGTCAGATTGATGCACATATCTTTCTACCGTTAGCACTACGCCTAATGCATTTGGACGCATAAAAACCTTCTCAAGGTAACTGTTATCTGCAACTAATAACTTGGGCTCTAGGCTACTAGGAGAATGAAAATTACAAAGCTTTCAGTTTGGGGATTCATAGTTCCTCTTTTTGTTTTCCCTATTCCACATGCAAAATAAAGGAGATGAATGTGATATGTATTGGATTAGCTATCACGATGTTAGATATCGTCGTAGTTGGTGTCGCTGAATTAGAGTCATTTCCACAATATTTAAGAGGGCTCCAATAGACCATGGAGAGCATGACAGACAATCTAAGCTGCCATTGAGGCAAGCAACTTTGGTGAAAGCTTCAACCTAGAGATAATAAAGAGTTGGGTCCTTACTCGAAATATTTTAGTGGAAATAAAGCCAAGTGTGCTTATGATAGGCCTGCTCATCCCTGTCATTCTGAATCGAAATGTTCCATCGGAGATTTCGTCACCTCGAAAGAATGAATATAATTTCGTTTGTCTACTGTGGTTATACAATTTTCCCTATATTTGAACATCTTAGTTACTTCTTCTAGGCTCATAGGCTCCTGGCCAGAAAGCCCCTTCGTCCCTATCCTAGTGTAGATAAGTGTTTCATCGATCCCTGGTGGAGGTAGTTCTGTAGGCCTCGTGATATTAGATGTCACAATATGGCTAGGTACTTCCATGTAGACCCTTGCTTCACTAGAGTTAGGTCATGTCTACTTGCTGATAGAGTATATACCTGCGCTAACTATAGTCCCATTCAGCACAAGCAAATGAATCTGTGTCAGCATGAGCATGGGAATCTACATAATTTAACTAATGAAAATTTGATGTTGTTTATTGAGCAAAAATGGGTGCAAGCCATTTGTTCAATTATTTAAGCTCGTCCCCTTTGCTTTGATTTTGTTTTCAACGTTGCTTTTTTTCTGCTTTGATTTTTTTTGCTAAGTACAGAATATAAAGGAAATTAGAGCTTTTCAATGAAATATTCACAGCTACACAAATTCCCTTTTCGTAAATATGTACAATACAAAAAAAAAAGATACCCAACATTTTGTAAAGCTTGTACCAAGCACACGAGGGACAAAGTTGTAAGGACTTAAAAGAATTGGCTAGAGGATTGAGTTGTGTCACATAAAAATAAATAGAGGATCCAATCAAAGAATGATATAGGATTCAACTTATTTTGTACAAATTTTTTGATACAACTCAGAGAAACAATTCTCTTGGTAAGGTGTTCCATAGAAACTACCCAAAAAAAATTACTAACTTTTATAGATTTTTATAGAATTTCAAGTTCCTCTCACTATCTCAAAATGAATTTAGTTTAGGATGAAGTAAATCTTACACTTTTCCTTAAGCTCGAATTCCACAAGCAAAATAATTTTTCAATATGCATGGGAGAGTTTTCCTTTTCTTCTTCCTGAGTCCCTATCTCCATTCATTCCCTTGAGCCCGAAAAATTACATACCCTTTCGTTCACCCTAGCCTGACAAACGGAGAAAAATCAACAAAGAGGTGCATAGGTCAACCAGTGCTTACTGAATTCCTATCTCCATGCATTTGCCCCAAAAATTACATACCCTTTCATTCAGCCCAACCCAACAAACAGAAAAAGGTAATAGAGAGGTGCAGAGGTCAACCAGTGCAAGTCTAGATCGTTCAAATGGCATTGGATCAATTGATGGTGGTGCAAAAAGACTAATAGTGTAGGTGGTGCAAAAAGACCACAACACATACATTTGCATGACAGTGTAGATGGTAGTTCAAGAGGAAATGGATGACAATGTAGGTGCCAATTCAGGAGGAAATGGATGGTTCAGAGAAAATGTATTGTGCAATATGTTAGTATTATTTTTTAGCAAACATATTTAATGTCAATCGACTAACACTAGAGTAATGCTAGTATTACTCGATCATGATTTTTTTGAAAAAGTCTTTTTGACAATACGTTCTTTTAACCAAAGATTTTCATGTAGTATGTGCCTCTAGACCTTGGGAAGAGGCCAAATAAGACGTCAAAGGTATTCATTGGCCAACGAAAACATTGTTAATATTTGATAGGGCAGAGAAAAAGTACAAAAAATAAATAGACCTCAAAACTTTAGATTTGCGATCTTAATCTCTCCTGTGAAGACTAATACAAAAAACCACACCGATTTCTATAATCCTTTGCGTGATGACACAGAGTAATAATATAGTTAGAAGATGAGATATCTTTGTCATTATAAAGTTTGTTTAAAATTTTCAAAATTTTAATTTTAAATTTTGTAGAAATATATTTAATTATAATTTTATACATGTTCAACCAATTATTTATTTAAACAAATATATACAAAGACCTTAAATCTTTGAATTCAATCTAAAGGTTAGAGACATGAATGTATCTAACAAACAAGATACTATATCATATTGATGTCGAGTTGGCCCACTATAAAAGCAATGGTGTTAGCCCACTCTCGAAGCAAGTCTAAAATTAAAAATGTACATGTCAATCGGTACCATGTAAAATATTACATTAATGTAAAGGCATTGTTGGCTTATGTCATGAAAAAGTGTTTTTAAACTGTAAATGGAAAATTAAGAAATTAAAGTTGTGACGTTAAGATCTATATGGAAGTTGTGTGATTAAGATGGACATATACTTCCAAAATATATATGCAAGTGTCATTGAGATGTATATATATGTAAAAATATATATGCAAGTGTCATTGAGATGTATATATATATGTAAAAATATATATGCAAGTGTCATTGACATGTATATATATGTAAAAATATATGTATGAATATTGTTTTTACTAATTTTATATATATTTAAATTTTTAATTATATTATTACTCAAAGGTAGATAATTATGTTTAATGGAGAAATATTGTTATCTTTTAGAAACAATTTTCACATAATTTATTTTATTAAATTTTATTTATGTTAAAATTAGTCTAGATTTATTTTAATTCTAGATTTACCAAGTGTCGAGAGGGATCAAACTTTTTTTTACTCTAAAAAAGGTTTGCATCGCAAGATATTTGATTTCCCTTGGCACTTGGTAGATTGAAGTTAAGATGGATCTAGGCTGGTTTAATTATTAATTATGTTTATGATTATAAATATATTTATTAATTTTATGTTTTATTTTATTTTAAATGGGACATTACAACATCTCTACCATACTCAACTAGAGAGCACGTCTCAATGCAATTATCATTAAACATTTGCTTTTACCTAAAGAAAAAAACATTTAATAATTGTATGTGGAAGAAATATTGAGAGAGGGTGAATCAATATTTCTTAGCAAATAGTATTTTATTAATCTTTTTAAAGCATTAATTAATCTCAATAGTAATTCACAACATAAATAAATAGTAGACATATGACACAATAATTGTTTAGGTGGAAAACCCCCTCTGGGTCAAAAACCACTGACTGCTTTTCTAATAAGTTCTTTTAATCTTCAGTTCCAACTGAAAAGAAAGCTACAACTCCCTAAAACTCTAGAAAAACATTATTCTCTGGCTCCCACTAGAAGGACGCCCCAATGCCCTGCGTTTTATCAGCAGTCAGCTGAAAGAATGCTTCAACACCCTAGCAAGCTCCAACTTTCCCTAGCACCACCTTATCACCCTAAAGTGTTTTTAGGCTCCAACCTGAAGGTGACTTCAACCACCTCCCTAGCACCACCCTACCTCCCTAAAAATGACCAAAAAAAAATTAATAATATTGTAGACTCTCGTACCAGGGACAATGGTTCACTTAAAATGATATACAATGACTCTTCTTCAACTAACCAACAACCCTATGACCTAAACCTTATCCCAACAAACCCTAGAACCAAATGACTCCCACAGTTCCCTTTACAAAAAAATTGCTTTGACAAATTTTCACGAGACTCTAAACTATACAATTAAAGTGTCTCTGAAATGTTAATGATGAAAAATTGGGTGCCTTATTACTATGGTAGATGATGGAACTATACTTTCTACCCTTGTTGCTACAGTAGATGATATCATTGTTTAAAACCCTTAATATCCCAAAGTGATGATTGTAAAGGACATATCATATTATACTTTAGATTATGCCTTCAATCCAAAAGTTGGAGACATCAACTGCTTGATATCATGGAAACCCTTGACTAGAGAGATTGACAATTGTAGCTTGAATGTAGATTCTAGACCCTTCCTTATTTATGGAAAAAGAGAAAATGACGTGACAATGAAATGATGCATATTTCTCTTCATGTTATAATGATGACTATACATTGCTGATGTGATGGAAGAAACTCTTGATGAATTTGTCAGCATTTCTTATGCCCTAATTGACTTCAACAACAACATACAAATCTCTGCTCACTTAGGTCAGCTTCACTATTTGATAGGATTGTAGGTAGCAGGCATGCTTCTCATGTACTATAAATAACCACCATGGAGTTCAAGCCCGCATATGTTTCAATGTTATTCAAGTTACAACTATGGGTATATTTACCATTGAGCAAGACTAAACACTTGTTACGGTATTGCCCATGCACCAGAGGTATGCCACCTTAGGAA
Source organism: Pinus tabuliformis (assembly GCA_031772625.1). NCBI lineage: Eukaryota > Viridiplantae > Streptophyta > Pinopsida > Pinales > Pinaceae > Pinus > Pinus tabuliformis. The sequence continues at coordinate 467,945,830 of CM062810.1, forward strand.
GAGTGCATGAAATGAGGCACCTTGAAACTTCATGCCAAGCCCAAATTACAAACCTCAAGCCCTTTTTAATCCATGTTGGTCCTGTAGTATATACACAAAACGAGTGCCCTAGATAAGGGTTGAATTATAAGAATTTCCACAGATATTTCAATAATAATAAAAAAATCGTTGTTCTAGTTTCTTGTAATATAGGCCATCCCTTGATGCTTGTGACATCCAAATTGGGACTCCGAAAAAACCACACTTCAAGGCAACTGGGTGCTAGAAATTTGACTTGCAACATTGTTTTTATGCTTAGAAATATGTCACGTTGAAGCCTAGATCACACAAAGGCTTCACCATAGTAATTGTTTCTTTTAGGCCTACTCTTATTAGCATGAGAAAGAACTTCAAATAGGCTTCACTGGTTCGAAGAGAGGTGCCCTAATGAGGGCCGAGAACTACAACAAAAAAAAAAAAAAATGCCCAAGCAAATCCCAACCCAAAGAAAAAAAAATGAAAACCATGATTCAAATATCCTCTTGTTGTTTCGTAATATGAGAGATAACCCTTTTGTTTAGGTTGTTTGCTTCAAAAATTTAGTATGTTCTATCATGCCCAGACTCATCCAAAACCCAACACAAATATTTGCAATGTAAACCCTTGTTTTGTCACTAGGGCTGAAGGTGTAAACTTAGGTCTGAAGTTTCAAAAGATATGCAACATGATCAAGAGACTTCATTAGATATCAAGCAACATGGGTCAAGAGACTTCAGTGTTCTTCTTGCAAGAAAAACAAACATTCCTTTGATTGAAACCAACTTCCAAAACCAAATCTTATTACCAAACCCTAACCTTCTTATGATTCTTGCGTTATCTCCTATAGGGTTGAATTTTTTTAGAGTTGTTTGTGTTCAAAGGATCATCATAAAGCACATATATTTGGAGGTGAGTGTGACATCGTTTTATAGACCTAGGAGGGGCTCTATGAGAGGCAACAAATCCCATATTAAAGGAGGAATATAATGAATTTTGAATTTGTTTTGAAAGCTTGACTTAAACCAAGAACCCCTCTTGCCTTTTTGCTTCAATACTTTAATCTTTGTAATGTTTCACAAATAATCCATGTTCCCTATTTGCCACAAAGTATATTATTTTAAGGTTAGGTAAAGAGCTTTATGTTATAACCACTCTCATGGCTAAGGAGAAAGTGTCATGTCACCACCCGAGTTTTTTTGCCTCTTTAACTTCAAACGTGAATATCTCTAAAATCGTGAAGAACTATGTGGCGTGCCACATACCACCGGAAACATCTTGACAAGGAGAATCCATTAAGGATGATCCTGACATGATAATCCATGAGTTTCCATGTCATTTTGAGTGGCAAAGGGCAGGGTAACTTGTGGGTAACTCCTGGTGCTACTTGTTGCCATCAGTGACAAAGGGGGATATTGTTGAAAGGTGTTGTTTACTGTTAATGAATGTTTGTATTTATCTAATGCTAACGATAATTAATTCTCTGAAAATCTTAATAAAATTAACTAATTGTGAAAGAAATATTGATCCACCCCCCTCTTAGTATTTCCAACAATTGCTATCAGATTTGGTTCCTTCAATAACAGTTTAACAACTAGAATGAAAATCTCAAAGTACAGAGATGGGAAAATCAAAGAAGCAAGCCACCAAGTGTTCAAAGGAAGTTCCAGGTGTTGAAATAATTTCAAATCCTATTACTGTTGATAACAAGAAAAAAAAGATAACAAGAAGGAATCTCCTACAGAATAATATGAAGAGATGAACGAGTTTGAATTTCAAAATGAAATTGTCATAGTTATAAAGGAGCTTAAGTCTGAAAAAGAAAATGTCAAACTTTTGGAAGCAAAACTGAAGATAGAAAAAGAACATGCCATAAGCCTCAATAAGAAGAATGAAAAATCAAAGGAGAGCATCATCAACCTTAAAGTGCAGCCACAAGAAGCCATAAAAGTTGAAGAATCACTTGGAAGAGAACTTGAAAAAAGTAACAAAGGATGGAAGAATACAGAAAAGGAAAATCACACACTCAAGGAAGAAGTTTCTCTTTTGAAACTCCAAGTGCAGAAAGCATAAAGGAAAGAGAAATACCCAGCAAGACAACTAAAGGAATCTGGATAAAGGTACGTATTTGAAGTAGAACAAAAACAAAAGGAATTAGAGGTGTCTTTAACATACATTAGCAGGCTCAGGAAAGAAAATGAAAAGCAGAATGAACAAATACAAGTTCTTAATATAAAAGCAAAAAAAGTCAATGTTCTAAAGCTACATGTAGAAGAAGAATAAAAAAGAAGGAAAATCTTGAAAAGTTGGTTTGAGGAAGACTTTGATCCAAAGCAAGGAGAACTTGACACAACCCTTACTGAAATCAACAAGCTCAAGGAACAACAAGAGGAACACTTACATGATATTGAAAAGGAAGATCAAGAATTGGCTTAGTTCAAGATGAAGGAAGAAGAAGCAAGTAAAGCCCCATGCGACAAACATACAAGCTCCAAGTCTCTATAGAGGAAGATTGATAAGAAGGCTAACAACAAGATCCCTAAGAGGAAAAATCAAAATGAAGGACAAAAGAAGATTAAAAATAGTGTGGCTCCAAGGAATAATGTTGATGCAATCAAGAAGAAGGATTAACAAAGGACTATACCACCTCCAAGTAAGAATGAATACAAAATATCTTCCACACAAGATAACTCATCCATGTACACTAATTTGTTTAATGGTTATTGTTTTTCTTGTATTAATTTTTGACATATGGCTAGGGATTGTAAATCTTATGATAGGTACAGTTATCAAGGTCATTATCAAAACCATTGAAGTAAGGTTGCATGAGCACAAGACAAGATTCACGATGACTTTAATAGCAAAAAGTATATGTCACTTGCCAAATCATTTAGGCCTGACATTGAATGTTACCACTACCATAACTTTTGGCACATAGCTCAAGATTGCAGATACAAGATGGAACCTTCCATGAATGTCAACCCCAACATTAGATACAGGAAGGTCTAGAGAAGAAAAGAAAAGCAAGAAGATCAAGTAAATGGAAAAGTCTTTGCATTCATGCTTTCAACATTTTCAAAAGGTCATGATGAATCAATAAATACATTGGACAATGGAAAGGTTCAAGAAGATCCAGCCGAAGAACTAGGTGATACGTTATTTTGAAAAATTCACATATTGACTCCCTAAATTTTGAATAGGGGGAGTTTATGGAGCAATATATGCACGTTTTGAAGATCTATCTATTGTCAAGTCGACAATTGACAGACATGCAGTATTTTGGGTAGTTTAGTCAAATAGCAGGTTTGTGAAGCAGATGTACCGAAGGTCTCAATTATGGAAATTCTTATGAAGAATAACATGTCAAGGGGAGATAGGTTATTTATTGAAGAAGTGTCATGGGCAATTTTAGTGGAATAGTAGTTTTGGTAGGAAAATTTGATACATATCGATAGGTAGAGTCAGCAGTGGAAATCTGTATGAAGCATGGCATGACAAGGGGAGGCAGGTTGTTGTAGTAAGTATTGAGGAAAGTATTTCAAATACTGACAAGTTCTTCACAGAAAGATAGAGGAAGGCATTTCTTCAGGGGGAGCATAGGCAGTCTACAGGTCCACATGAAGCAGGAAGATTGTTAGGAGTCACTCTTTGCCATTTATGTCAAAGGGGGAGAGGAATTCAGAGAAGAAGATCAAGGCATAAAGTCAGGGGGAGTTGTACTCATGAAAGGAGTACATGTGTTGACATCAATGACAAAGGGGGAGATTATTGAATGGTGTCGTTTAATGTTGATGACTATTTATATTTATCTGATGCTAATCATAATTAATGATCTGAAAGTATTAATAAAATACTAATTGCTAAGAAATATTGATTCACCCCCCTCCCAGTATTTCTAACAATATGTATGTATGTATGTATCTTACATACTTATTATTTTTCCATTTGTTAAAATGTACCTTAGGAAATGTTAATTCTTTTTTTACTTTCATAAATATTACCTCACACAAACAAGTTTTAACTATGATATCAGTTTACTTAATTATTTCAACATTTTAGTTTTGTTCCAATTTCATGCAACATTTTACACGTAATAAGAGTTAACCTATGTTTAATTAGTTTCAAGTTTTGACAAATAATCTTATATGATTTTTTACATTAGATACAAAACCTAATCTAATATTTTCTATGTAATTTCCAGTGAGGGATGAAAGCAAATCAAAATGAGGAATGAGGTGTTGGTAAGTTTTATAGTCCAGTAAGTTTGTTGTCCCAAAGTAAAGCGAGACGAAATTTACATAAAAATCATTTTATTTCATTACTATAGGTTAGAGATTATATAGTTTAAGAATTTTTTAATAACAATCATACAGTAATCGAAGTTTTCTGCACCAATACTCCTTATACTCTACTCTTTTTGTTTTCTTGAATTTCGTCCACACTTAATTTTCTTTTGTGATCGATAATATTATTGTATATATGTGTGTTTTGTTAAAAAGTGTAATTGAGCTGACATATTCAATAGTATTCTTTATTTTCATTAATTAGCTTAGAATATATATATAATCTAATGTTACGGGACAACATCTCCCTCATATACTTGGCTATATAGCGCCTCTCGACACAATAAACCATCATGATCTATCAAGCGCCTAGAGGGATCAAACCTCTTTTCACTCTAAAAGAGGTTTGCATTTCAAGATATTTTATTATTCTTGATGCTTGGTAGATCCGAAGTTAAGATGGATCTACGTTGGTTTAATTATTAATTATAATTACAATTGTAAATATAAGGCATAGTCTAACTTATAGATGAAATAGTCTTTTTCACTGAATCAAGAAACACAATTTCAAGCTAGAATGTGATTTTTTGTTATTTAAATTATGTTTTTGAATGCATAAATAGATTCAACGCCCCAAAAAACCCCTAGGGCACTATAATTCTACATATTAAACAACTTAAACTCAATTTTTTTTAAATCTCTTCATGATTTTGGTTAAAACTAACCATAAAAAAATGTCATGAAAAAAGGTCTTTTCCTCTATAAGTTAGACTATGCCTAAATATAATTATTAATTTTATGGTTTTTTTATTTTATTTTATTTTAAACCAAACATTACAACATCTCTACCATAATCGACTAGAGAGCACGTCTCAGTGCAATTATCATTAAACATTTGCTTTTACCTTAGAAAAAAAACATTTAATATTTGTATGTATGTATCTTAAATACTTGTTATTTTTCGATTTGTTAAACTTTACCTCGGGAAATGCTAATTATTTTTTTACTTTGAAAAATATTACCTCACATAAACAAGTTTTGACTATGATACCAATTTATTTAATTTTCAAACATTTTAGTTTTGTAAGTATTCCAATTTCATGCAACATTTTACAAGTAATAAGAGTTGACCCGTGTTTATTTAGTTTCAAGTTTTGAAAAATAATATTATATGATTTTTTACATTAAAGAAAAAACTTAATCTAATATTTTTTGTGTAATTCCCAGTGAGAGATGAAAGCAAAGCAAAACAAGGAATGGGGTGTTGGTAAGTTTTATAGTCCCGTAAGTTTGTTGTCCAATGTTAAACTAGATAGAACAAACGAATAATTGTATTTCATTACTATAGGTTAGAGATTATATATTTTAAGAATTTTTTAATAACAATCATACAATAATTGAAGTTTTCCACGCCAATACTCCTTATACTCTACTCTTTTTGTTTTCTTGAATTTTGTCCACGCTTAATTTTCTTTTGTGATCAATAATATTATGGTATAGGAGTTATCTATAAGTGAGACTTTTTGAAAAGTTTTCCGATTTATTTTCCGATCTAATTTGTCTAAAATCTCGCAAGGGTTCATTGAAATCACAGATTTGATGGGTGAACTCTTCACAATCGAAGTGCCCTGGGGGTTTTTCATGGTGTTGAATCCATATATATAGTCAAAAAACTAGTTTAAACAACACAAATCAAGATTTGAGCACAATTTTTTTCGCTAGATTCCAACCACAAACGCCCCGATTAACTACGTGGGCTAGCTGTAGAAAGAATATAACACAACCCAACAATAATAAGTTAAGCTTTTTGAATATTCTAAAAATAAAATGTTTATGATATTCAATGATTGTGCCGAGAGGCGCCCTCTAGCCTACTATGTTAGTGATGTTGTAAGGTTTAACATTTTGACTTAGCCAAAGCAAAACAAAATTAAATTAAATTAAAAAGAACCTGTGAGACTCCAACCCATGGTATTCTTAATCCATGGCTTTTTCCCTTGGTAGTTATCTCTAATGTGGCCTATTTAAAGGTTAATAATTAAACTAGCCTATATCGATCTTAACTCCTAATCTACCAAGTGTTGAGAGGGATCAAATCTCTTTTCACTCTAAAATATGTTTGCATATCAAAAGAAAGATTTGATCCCTCTCGGTGCTTGGTAGATCCATATTCAGGATGGATATAGGCTAATTTATATAAATGAAGTTGAATATGTTAAAGTAAAAATTCAAGTAAAGGAATGATATAGGAGTAGTCATGTGGAATTCTCTATGTAAAGCAAGAATTCTCTTTAAACCAACTAAACAAAATCAAAGTTTATGAGTACTCTATATAAAGTAAGAGTTTTCTTTGAACCAACTAAGTAAAATGTCAACCTTATCCCCATGAAACTGGAGCATTGATGTAGAGGTTTTGAATATATCAACAAAAATGTCTTTGATGGTCCTCTCTATTATGAGAAGAGCATGGAACTAGGTTCATTTCTTATAAAAAGATTTAGGATCCATCAAGGTGAAAAAGAGACAATGTATGTGTTCCATGTTAATATTGTTTTCCCTCTCTTCTCTTCTTTGTATTTAAATTTCATAAATTATCTCCCCACTATATTCATGGCATCATTCAACAAGAGAACATGATATCTCCTAAATGCACTTCATATATTTAGCTTAAAGAGAAGAGATATGAAGGTTGGGTGTGTCCATAGAATCTTGGCTTAATACTAACTTGGAGTGTTGTTGTGCTAATGACCCATATTGAAATCTAGCTAAACATGCTCCCTCCATGTGCAGGGTTCATTAGATGTGGTTAATGATAGCAATGTAACTTTCACACAAATATTGAGATTATAAAATGTTTTATTCTCCACTTAAGTGTGGGAGAGTGGGACAAGTTTTTTTGAGTTTATCATCCATTGAAAATACATATTCCCAATTTAGAAAAAAAAGTGTAATTGTTAAAAAAAATGTACTTGTTTGCCCCCTTTGATCATTAGGTTGATGTAAAGGGGTGATACATTTATTACTTGGAACATAAGCCTTTGGAATGAATACCTTATTTTTTTGCTTTGATTATTAGGATTAGATGCAACCTCCTTGATGGTATCACTTGAATGTTCAACTTTACTCGTTTACTATCGAAATGTATGATGTTTTTGCTTTAGCAAACATTGAAGAAAACATTGATAAGAATAGTTAGTTCTAGTTCTAATGTCCCTAAGAATGGAAGCTCGAAAAAAAAAATAAATAAATATATATATATATATATATATATATATATATATATATATATATATATATATATATATATATATATATATATATATATATATAAGTGAGATGATAAGAGTGGGATATCATATATGTGTATGATAAAGATCTAACATGTCCATAAAAACTTGTTCAAATTAAAATGTTGGTTAACAATGACAAGGAATTGGGCTAGAAAAGAGTTGGAAATGTGATTGAAATTACAACACAGAGATTGAAATGGCCTAACATTGAAAATGTGACGCTGTCCCATAAATAAGATAATATAAAAGTTTAAACTTGCAGCTTTTTATTTTTATTTTTAGTTTTTATTTTTTTCATGAATTGTAACAATTTATATTACTTCAAAAAAGATTACATGTCAATTACATCCATATCCAGAGTGTCCTGAGAGCAGAAATCAATGACAGAGGAACATAGGTCTCCTGGCAATGAGAGAAGTGGACTCCTCATAACAAACGTAGTCCAATTTCCATCCTCTGGGGAGCTGAGACAAGAGAAAATACAACAACTTAAACCAAATGCCATACATCCATGAAGCAAATGTGACTGTAGAAAAACATTTACAAGGGAGTTTTAACCAAAGTGTTTTAACCAAAATCTTTGCAGTCAATATCTAGAGACAAGAATAAATACATCAATAATGTTCCAAAGAGAAAAGACACAAGTAAAAGCATGCACTTTGCACCGGCTGCAGGCATCTTCTCCAAGATAAACAAAATTCAACCACTGTTGTTGCTTCACAAAACCAATATAAAATAAACTTACAATAAACAATTACAATTACAATTAAATGAAATAAACAAATATAATTAAAAGCTTAAAAAACAAAAATTAGAAGAAAAAAAAGCATTCCAAATAAAAAAGAAAAGCATACATAATCACTCAAAACCCTATGTGCTTGTATAGGGTAGTGTTTCAATCAATAAGCCAATCTCAAATACTCAAAGAAAGAATTATTCAAAACCATATTTATTAAGCTTCCACTTTCCTCTCGTATTTCAATGATAAAGTGAAATATAAATTTTCCCAAATACATGTGTGCAAATCAATGTCCAAAAAAGACGAGTTGCGAAGCAACAAATCCTTGCCAATGTACTTGAAGTGAACTCTACTTACGCCACGTTGACATGATCACTAGTGTCAGTATCACTTGGTGCATGCCGAGGGTAGCTTAAATACAATTACAACATTTGACCTTTATGACTGTCTTGGGTGCTTCTCTACATAATTAATAAAAGGTTCATTTCTAAGGTCGCAGAGAATTACATTATCAGGACAACATGCCAATGCATATATTTCCACACTGCATTGGTAGGTTTGTGCTCTAGTAGATTCCAACAAAGAACAAAGACAAGTGCAGAATAGAAATGATTAGGAGCCCTTTGGGCATAAACATGAATAGCCAAAAACTCCAAGAACATAAAGCACTACTTGCAAAATTTTCAAGTACACCTAGTAACAAGAGCTCCATATTATACAATTGTATCCTAATATCTTGAAATCTATATAGTACACTACAGCAGTTCCTAATAACATGCGTAGTTCATAACATGTTGAAAATGTTGCAATAAGTCAAGTCTGCCAAAGTAATATTTCAAAGCATAAACAGAAAACAAATTTTATAATCATAAAAGTTCACAACTAGTTAGAACCACTCATAGTTTTTTCAAATCGCAACTACTGTAAGTTTCTGCAATAAATGTCTTGACTAGTGCTATCTGTCTGCTATGGTACTTGATAAAGTGCTTATGAATCTCTCAATGAGCACTCTGCAAGTTTGCAAAACTGATATTTGGAAATTTGGAATATTTGTACGACTTATTCATGGGTGGAACTTGCTGACACTGCAAATGAGCAAGCACTCAATTTCATTGATGCCTTTAAATCATATAATTATGATAAAGAGCAAACATACAAACAACGAAGACAACTGCATAATAGAAATGATTAGGAGCCCAATGGATGTCAATAAACAACGAAGACAGTTGCAGAATAGAAATGATTAGGAGCCCAATGGATGTCAATAAACAACGAAGACAGTTGCAGAATAGAAATGATTAGGAGCCCAATGGATGTCAACAAACAATGGAGACAATTGTTGAATAGAAATGATTAGGAGCCCAATGGCCTATTTAAGAACATAAATCATTATTTGTGAACAACCAAAAGCTGCAGTAAAAAAATAAAAAACCTCAGAGATCAACATATAGTATTGCTTAAAGATAAAATTAAAAATAAGCATAAACCTATCAAAATTACAATTCTATCCTAATATCTTGAAATTTATATACATAGTTCATAACACGTTGAAAATGTTGCAAGTTTGCAAAAGCTTAAAAATCAAAATCCGTGCATACCTATTTCATGACAAAACAATAGTAAAAGTCAGGGTATGCCTGAAGCAGAAAATTTCAAAACAAAATAGTAGTGTCATTCTTGAGCAAAAATATCTAAACAAAAGACATGCCAACTTGAATTTACCAAGGTATACATATTTTCTTAGCCTCTAAGAAAATATCTAAACAAAACACTTTTCTTAGCCTCTAAGATACATTTGCAACAGATTTTGACAATAGCGTACAATATCAAAACAACAACATATTACTCCAACATAGAATTAAACATGGAAATTCAAATTAGTGCAACATTTCTAAGATCGAAAGAGATTTAATTTTTGAAGCAATTACCTATTTCATATAACTAAACATATATCCAGTAAGTAGAGCATTTGAGAGAATAAAATTGAGTGTTGCAAAGACAATATTTTGCAAGATTGAAATTTTCGTTGTACCCATGGTGAAGTTGCCAGTTGAAGGTACCAAAATGCTATTATTCAATGTCTACCTACAAGGAAAGCCATAACCTTTTGTAGATTACCTGTCACTTTGGTGGTCTTGTTCCACTCTTTAGGATAAGGAAAGACTAGTCTAGGCTCTAAGGGGGGAACATGACAACACTTAATCAAACCAACTCACTTTTGAAGATGCAGTCCAAATGTTGTAAAGGGTGAGAAAACTTCTTAGAATCCAAGCTCACAAAGTACTCAACATTTCTAGTCCAAGATGTAGTCAAATAATGGACACATGTTAAAGTAGAAATGTGAGAAAGCTATGAGGTTCTTAAGCCCAATGATTTCATGTACAAATAAGGTGTGGTAGAAGTTTGCATGCCTAGGCTAGCTCTGTTTGGTGTAGTTAGTAGCTTTGTCCCCTGTCTTTGTTTCTCTACCTCTACTCCTCTTTAGGATGTTTGGGCAATGGTTTCCTGCAGTGGGCTCTATCCTTATTTGGCTAAAGAGTCATACATTTTCTGTTTTATATAGCATTGTTAACAAAAAGCATTATTTCTTGTGATGGATCATAAAGTGCCTTATTGTATTTTTTAAAGCTTAAAGTGAGTTTCTTCATCATGAAAAAACAACACTCCTTGAAGCTTTGCCTTGGATTCAAACTAAAGTTTGTATATATGAATGATCCCCTTAATATGAGGATATGCACCAGCTTTATTTGTTCTTGAAAGGCTTTACTAGGTTGCTCCTAGGTCTTAAACCTAAGTTTTCAATGGCTTCTAAGGAAGATAAGGACCTGTACCTTATTTAGGAGGAGAACCAACATAAATGGCACCGTGAGAGAGGTTGGCAATTGAAATAGAGAAGATTATTTGCATCAATATATCTTCTGGTAGATGGGGTGGAAGGATGGGAGGGGTTCTCATTAATCCCGAAGGAATCATTGAAGATAGATATGCTTGGGGGCTTGAAAGGAAGACAAGCAACCAAGCAAAATATTATGGCTTGTTTCTAGGTCTAACATTGGCTGAAAAGAAGGGCATTAAAAAAATCCAGCTCTTAAGGGACTCCATGTTGATCATTAGGCATATGAACTATACTTCATCAGCAAAAAACATTATACTGAATCAAACTATCAAGAGATCCCAAGGGTCAATCCCCTCCTTCGATTTTGTGTCCCTTTTTCATATTCACAGAGGGAATAATCAAGAAGTCGATAAACAGGCAAACAAGGCTTACCAATTGAGCGAAGAAAAAATTATTGTGAACGATTTGCATCCCCTAATTACATTCATGAACTTCAAGTTATGGGTTGAGGAAGTCATTCTTGGTCTAGCTAAGAAGCTAGTAAGTATTAGCAATTTGGATTACGCAATTTGGTTTATTAAGTTAGCCTATAAGTTCCCCTCACCCCCCCTTTGCTCTCCCTCTCTTTTTGACCCCCCTTCCCCTCCCTACATTTCCCCCTTTTCCTATTTAACCCTCCCATCCTTATTCTCTACCAATGTCCCCTCTCTCTTCTTGTTATCCCCTTCCCATGTTTCATCCCTCCACCCCTCATCTTCGTTATGTTACCCTCTCCTAATCCCTTCATTCCCTTGCACCTTGGCCCCTATCGCATCACTCCATGTTGGACCTGGCCTATCCTTGGGCCTCATGGCATGGGCTTCCTCTTCTTACAGTCGCGACGTGTCTGTATTCATCACTTTGATACAACACTTGTGCCTGGTAGATTTCAAAGCATGAGTATCCATCCCCCATGCCTTAGATCATGGTGTAAACGTTGTTGCACCACCTTGGGCGATAGCAGGATAATGGGGAATTCATAGTAGCAATTAATTCTCATGCTTAGAATCGCTCTGGTCACTTGTGCGAGGAAGGTTTGGGTGATAAAGACGGACCAAGAGCAGAGCTGGGAAATAATGGCATATTGTTGGGAATTTATGGAGGTTCATCATGATTACATCTCCAACAGTACCACTCCACTGTACTGCATCATCACATAGTCCTGCATTTGCTATTTAAGGAATAACAACATGATTAGTTTTTATGGTTTAAGGTTCTTTTTTTATCAAGTGGCCTCTACGAAGGCCTGGCAGCTGAAGTTGAGGTCTTTGAGTATCATTTGTTGGGTATGGGTTGTAGTGTAGGATCTCAAGGCGATTTCTGGAGTGCCTGAGTATTCAAGTGTTAATCTTAAGGGGGTTGCCTGCATGAGTGCGGATGCTTGGGTGACGTTATTGGTCTTAGTGCTGTTAGTTTGCTTTACTGGGAGGGGGTTCTGGAACAGAACCTCGTAGACTATTCGAGTGTTGATATACAGAGGGTTGCATGTCTGAGTGCATTCACTAGTGTGAAGGTTGTTGGTTTGAGTGATGTTAGTTTGCTAGGCTAGGAGGCAGTTCTGGAACGGATCCTTGGGGACTATTTGAGTGTTGATACATAGAAGGATACATGTCTTAGTGCAGCCGCTAGCATGAAGGTTATGGGACTAAGAGCTGATAGTTTGCTTGACTGGGAGGGGTTTCTGGAATAGAACCTCGGGGACTCTTTAGAATTAGGTGACGGTGGGTTCCTGGAGAGATGGGTCAAGGTTATCCTAGAGTCAGAAGGGCACGATAGTGGGGGCTGTGGAATCCTGGAGAAGCTAGCCAAAGGTAGTTTGAAGTTAGATATGAGTGTGCACAACGCTAAGGATAGCTCCCTGTCGGGATCTTGGGGTAGTCACAGGCCAAGTACAGGGGGGCAGCGGGTGGGAAATTGTTTGGACGGAGGGAGCAAGAGACAGGCCTGCAACAAATGTGCATAGGATCACTTGGAGATTTGGGAAGGGTTGGCTATGCTAAAGCGTTGCATCCATCAACAACAGTTGGAGAATCTGGCCATGCATGAGCGAAAATTAGAGAAGAATGAACGAATTCGTTAGTTGGAAGATGAAGTGGATGCGTTGCAGAAACAAATTGAGCAGTTGAAGCTCAAGATGGAGCAGAGAAAAAAGAGAAATGAAGAAGATTCCTCTAGGCTGGATCTGAACATGAGCAATAAAGAAGTATCCACTAGCCTAGATCTGAACAGTCCAGCATCAATGGATGTTTAGTATGTACTCTCTCTAGTTTTACTAACTATTTTTGAATGACACACTTCAAATGTAAATATTTACTTTTTCAGTTTTGTCAAATATATAGCTATAAGATTATGGAATGAGAAATTTTGGTGAGAACCACAACGAAAACTCTTATAGAAGGAAAGTGGAAGAAGTGTTGTATCAACAACCCTCAGTAGGCTTGAAAATTCCTTATAAAATCCTGATTTTGCACGCGTGGGCACACACACACACACACACATATATATCTTATGGTAGAGAAATCATCAATACCTTCTTCGAATCTTTGGTCTGACAACTTTGTAACAAAAAACTCTTCTTTTATGTCATCAATCATATATATATATATATATATATATATATATATATATATATATATCACCCCTGCTTATCTTCACTGTCGTGTTCCTAAAAACACAGCTCGGCCTTGGGCATACTCACATACCTCAGATTGATGACATAAAAGAAGAGGTTTCTGTCACAAAGTTGTTGGACCGAAGATTCAAAGAAGGTATATATATATCTATATATATATATAAATCTAGATCTATATACCTATATATATATCTAGATATAGATATAGATATAGATATAAATATAGATATCTAGATCCATATCTATATCTATATCTATATCTATATCTAGATATATATATATAGATCTAGATATATATATCTATATACATATATATAAATCTAGATCTATATACCTATATATAGATATAGATATAGATATATAGGTATATAGATCTAGATATATATATATATATATATATATATTATCTACCTATATATATATATATATATATAGGTAGATAATATATATATATATATATATATATATATATATATACCTTCTTCGAATCTTCGGTCCAACAACTTTGTGACAGAAACCTCTTCTTTTATGTCATCAATCTGAGGTATGTGAGGTTGCCCAAGGCTGAGCAGTGTTTCCAGGAACAGGGCAATGAAGATAAGCACGGGTGAAGAGGACACCAGAAGAAGAAGGAAAAAAAGATGAGGATAAACAACATACAATAGCCCAAAACAAAAGAGCATAAATGAGATTATCAAATGTTTTGGATAAAATGTGTAACAAAACACTAAGAATGTAACGATGTCATTCTTTAGAATGTGAACTGCTTTCTTTGAATTCGATGCCAAATAGGCTGCCTTATTTGAATCCAAAGCCAAGCAGGTTGTTTTCTTTGAATTCAAATCCATATTGTCCTCTCGGATCAACTTCTACCAATAACATGGATGTTGAATTCCAATTCCACCCTAATTCTGTTAGTTTCACCTTCACCTAAAACTATTTCTATAAGGATTATTGTTCGCTGCAACTTAAAAAACACAGTTGCCTCACTACCAGACATAAGAAATTTTTCCCAAATGCTGTGAAACACCAATAAGAAAAACAAAAACTTGGATTTTTTGGTTGCACATATGTCTGATCCCGGCTGCAACAAAACTAGTCTCTCTATGCTGATAAGATCATAAATAATCTGGATCAATCTCCAATAACAAAGAAAACTAAATTCCACAACACCAAATTACAGATATATGTCTATCTGTATGTATGTCTTCAACAAATTTTGGATGGTCGGTCAAGAAACTTGGTTTGCCTGTGGGCCAAGAGAATTAATGCATTGAAGTGGCTGAGATCATTTACAGTTCTACAATATCATCATCCTCAATATAGGACATCACATGGCCATGACCAACTATATTGAAAAAATAAAAATTGCAAAAGTTGTCAGAGAAGGAAAACCTTTTAAGCAAGTTAAGGCATCATGCATGTGGAGCCATTAATAGCAGTTGGACCTTTTACAACTCAAAATATTATCAATTCTATTGTTATGGGGAGATGGAGACTGTGACAATAAGTGTAAACAAGAAGGCTAATTATTCCTCCTCCTCCTCCTCTAGCAATTATGATGCCATATAATATAAAATTCTTTGGGTCATGGGAACTACCTGTCTTCTTTTTATGTGTGAAAATATGTGTATAAATACTAAAATTGCAGCACAGATGGTGGAAACTAGCGCTGGGGTCTGCTATCTCATTCACACGACCAACCAATGTATGAGTCTAACCATGTGAATCAATGAGTTGTAGTTGAACATGGTAGACACCATTTGATTATCGGCCAATGATGTAAGTCATTAACAGATGTGGGAGAAACCATCGATGATGTTAATGGCTCTCAAGGTACTACAATACAATTTGTATGGTGTTAATGAATGAATTTATGTCGAACACTACACAAAATCTTTTGGTCGAAGGCCATTGATGTAAACCTGCCGAGAGCGAGGAAATTTTTCATTGATGTATGAAAGCACCAAGGTACCAAGGGGTGTTCCTAAATCAACTTCCTGGATGATGTGTTGATGTCAATAGGAAGTGACCCATCACAGGAAGGCTTTGATATATCCCCCATCAACGATGTGAAATGGGCATGATGATTGGGACAAAATGATCAAAACGATGTTGACATGGAACTGGATCAGGAAAGGCAGACATGAAATGAATGCTTAAGAGTATTGTAGCAGAGATCAACTGAATGAATTCTCTTGAACACATTGATAACACTGAATGGAATTGGAAGCATTGACCCAAAACCGAAATGGAGGCTCTGAAAATGGTATCATAACCAAAAGACAAGCAGATTACCCAACCCAACAACCACTGAGATGAAGTGGGAGAGTGTCATGTTCAAGAGCAACTCGCTGCCATTAGCAAATGGAATCCCTTGTTTTCCCAATTTCCCCAACCATATTTGTCAATACCTCTTTATTTTTTAACAATATTGAGGAGGATAACGTATGCTTGATCTGTAAGTTCATCCTTCAAATGAATCCCTCTGAGAATATTTAACGAACCTTGAAAAGGAGTGGTTTGGCCTCATCATGTTTGAAAAGTCCATCACTGTTTGATGTTTTAACGAGACCAGTGAAGGTGGAACTCGACATCTTTTTCATGTTTAGAGAGTTTGAAAAAGAGGTGAAAAGGAAAATTCTAGATGTCCCTTTTCGTAGGTAGTCCCTTAGGTTCGAAAAGTTAGAAAACAATACCCAAGAGAACCTCTTAGCCATGTTCAACTAAGGTATTATTTTTTCGTAGCTAGCCTATCTCAGTCCAGAAAATGGTTAAACTTATACCGAGTAGACGTTTTTTTATTTACTTTTACGAGTTTGAAAAGACAAGTGCTTGACAATTTTTTCATATTTTGGGAGTCTGAAAAGAGTTGAAAGAGGACTTCTCCTGGAGGAACGAGTGGTATAAAGGGTAGCAACTAGTTCCGGTCATGATGGAATTGCTCAAAACACGTAAAGGTCAAGAGGTTGGCTAATAAGACCACTCATCAAAGCGGCTCCGCAGGAAATGGTAAGGTACATGCCCCCAAAGCTTCATTTCATGCACCTAAGTATATTATTGGGTACTAACAGGTAGATGGAATGAAGGTCCATTTACGAGATCAAGTGAAAGACTCGATTGGGAATTTACAAGATCTAATCAAAGACTCTAATTGAAATGTGATTTGTTTCATTTTTTAATGAGCTTGACACGATAAAATAACTATGCTCATAGGAACCTGTGTCATTTTTAACAAGGTTGACATAGTAAAAGAACTATCCTCATAAGAGCATGTTTCATTTTTTAATGAGCTTGACACAAGAAAAGGAACTCTACTCCGGGAACATTCTTTCATTTTTTAAGGAGCTTGACACAAGAAAAGGAACTCCACTCCAAGACCTTGTTTCGTTTTTTAAGGAGCTTGACACAAGAAAAGGAACTCTGCTCCAAGACTTTGTTTTATTTTTTAAGGAGCTTGACATAAGAAAAGGAACTCTGCTCTGAGGAACCTTGATCATGACCTGCAAGATGCCATGGCTTCCAAGAGGTTCTCATCAGATGGGAGAACAACGCTCAGCAAGGGATACACATCAAGGGTTCCAATGGAAAGATCAGCTTCAATGACCCCAGTACATGATGGACCACATCACCTACTAAATCATCAGTAGACGCGAGCATGGAACAAGTTGCCACATAATTAATGTGTGGTAGGGAGGATACCACTTACGTATAAGGACCATTTAGGGATGTTGGTAGACTAGGAGTCAAATTAGGGCCAACAAACGAAAGTTGGTCAATAGTCACGATTATTCCTTCATGTGGGAAACACATCACATGAAAGAGTGAAGAGACAAGAGCTCCCATGACATAAACATAGTCATGCCCAAGGAGTAAATTAAAATCTAAAGGGCCTTGGAATACCATCACATTGATATAGACAATATTTCTTCCCAAAGTAATGGGAAACTTAGGAAGGATCCCTAATAGTTGATTAGTTCCTCTGTTAAAAGCTAACAGATTATGGGTAACGGGCAAAAGTTGTGGAGAACATAAAGCTTGCCAAGTAGTTAAGGACAAAATACTAACAGATGTGCCTTCATCTATGATTGTGCCAGGTACGACCACATTATAAGCGTGTACTATGATATGGAAGGGCATATAAGGAGGAAGACGATATCCTGCCAATCGGTTCCAATCAAAGGAAGTGATCATACTACTTGGAGGGGGTGCCATAGGAATGGGAGAACTACCTCCTTGTGTTATCAGAACAAGAGAGTTGTTCTCTAGTGATGTGGGAATGGGAGGATTTCCCCCTAATTCATTGGAATGTGAAGAAATGAGAAGAACCTGAGCGGTCTGAAGTTCACTCTCTACAGGAAATGTACGATCGACTGAAGGTTGAATCGAGTCAACCATTTTCTCAACCAATGGCTGGTCAGGAATGGACTCATGGGACCTTACTATCGCTAGTTGAGGGTTTGTCACCAGCATGATCTCTAAAATCTGATGACAAAGGTCGATGTGAGCTTGTGGACGATACTTCTAATACCTTGGGAATACCAGGACAATCTCTAAGAAGGTGGTCACCGTTACATAACATGCAAGGGAATTTAACTTTACGAGGTTGGTTAGAATCTTTGTCCATACTAGTTTCATCCGTAGCAATGGTAGCTTGGTTTCCCCCTACTTATTTTGATTCTTCTTCTTCTTAGCTTCCTGGTTACTAGAATCAAGACTTTCACCAGGCGAACAAGAATAAAGGGATGAATAAAACATAGGTGAAGAAGGAAAAGGGTTAACTTTAGGATCAAAATGAGGTTGATGTTGTTCAAGTGGAGGAGAACTCGATTGAGAAGTAGTTTTGACATTCTGAACCATAGGGGTCGAAAATAACCAAACTGGTAAACCTGTGGTAAATTTGGGAAGGGACAACGTTTCCATATAAGGAGCACCAATATTTCTAAAAGAAGGAAAAGGACTAGGATTCCCGTCAGAGGGGTTCCCTTGATTGGTAGACTCCATAACTGTTGCCATTAGTCTCAACCTAAGATCTACTAAGGAGTTGTTCCACGAGGAGGATGTTGTTTCGCGGTCAATTAATTGATTTTAGAAATTAGAAACACAGACAAAACAAAGGGGTAACTAGGCATAAAGGTTTACCAAGCAACCATGAACTGCAATATACACCTTGGCGAACCAAGGACTTAACGTACGTGTAAGAAATCTCCTTAAACGTTGTGTTTGGTGTATCATGATATATAAGGTCACTGACTCGATTACCTATGGATGGATAGAAACCTATAGGGGACTCCCAAAATATACTCGACAATACGTGGGAGTGCAGTTCATAGTAGTGTTATCTAATGCGTAACTGTTCGATGAGAACATTTCCATATACTTTTCATGCGTGGAGCGCTATCCGATATACCCGAAGGTACGTGGAGAACAATCCTATACACTTACGTATGTGGAACGAGATTTCACCCCTAGGATACAACCTTGGAAAATAACAATAGCTCCTACGTTTAGCAACATCGAAACACGTCTCTAGCCTAGACCTCTATGTGTGTCGTTAATGTTACAAATTATCCTTAGTTAATTGAGATGAATTTTAGAGTTGATCTTGAATTAGATTTAAGTTTCAAGGCTCAAAACTCGATGTCACCTGCACACACCTATGATGCAACTAATATGACAAAAATAACTTTTTTATTTTTATGAAAGCTATCTAGTGTAGGGAAGAGGTGCAAACAATGATGCAACACTCAAATATATAGCAAACATGAGCTTCCTAACTAGATATTTCAATTTCACTAATCCAATTCAATTTGAGGCATTAAAAGATGTTGAACCATGAAATGTAATCTATGCATGATTCCCCTTAAAACTATGCAAATGTAATCTATGCACAATTTCCTTTCCTGTTGTGAAAATGATAATTCTAACGATGCGAATGTGCTCTATGCAAGAGAATTCTTCAAAACAAAGGACTCAAACTAAAATTGGGTGAAAATTTCAAAAATCAAAAGTGATGACACTCAAAAGCGATTAACACTCATACACAATTTCACACTTGGGAATTTCAATTTCACACACAAAACCCTAAATGAAAATGCAAAGGTTTTTTCTTTTCACCACACTTAATTTTCGAGATGGAGAAAACTAAGATGCAAAACATTCAATTACTGATTCAGTTACACTTTTAAGAATGAGGACTAGAACAACAATTCATCCAAGCGACCAACAACCAAAAGAAAATAGTTTGCAAGTGACAAAGTGATAAGAACAAAGAAAAAATAAAACCAATTCTTACCAAAGGCAAACAACACAAATGTAAATCAAATGGAGGCTTTAGAGAGACCACAAGACACCGAAGACTCAAGGAAATTTAGCTAGAATTAGGTTGACCAAAGATAGGCTCAAGAACCAAGGCAAAATTCATGCAAAAACAAGGGCCAATGATGGTGCATAAGAGAAACCAATGCGTTGAAATGTTGGTGCAAAGTGGGCCAGGGTGAGGTGCAACGCTCTGTCAAAGACACATGGAGTGTGTTGGGCCTGGGAAAGAGAATTTCGGCACAAAAATTGAAAAAAAGGTTCAATGAAATCACTTCCTAGGTCTGTTATTGGTTGGATGATATAATAAAGGTATGTCAAGGTGGTAATTAAACATAATGGACAAGGATACCACCAAGGGAATACTTCGTTCCCCAATGGATTCGCTAATTTGTTATACGATATTTACGATTGCGGACAAAAGTATCTCCCATAGGTTGGTGGCTAGCCTAGAACAACAGAGATGCTTTTCCTTAAAGTAAATAGATGGCAGAGTGAGGCCTACCTGGAATCCTTCACACACTTTTCTCCTTCTTTAGCTTGGAAGCTCCAATCCCATCTCCGAATGCCAAAATTAGAACCTACACAATTAGATAACACAATCTAATAAACTACGAGATCTATGGAGTCTCATCCAAGTACTTCATTCAATATATCAACATGGTATTGAAATAAGTGAAATAACAACATCACATATAGGAAAATAATGAATTCTTTGCATTAATATAAATGGATGGAGATTACAACCATAAGTAGCAGTTGATCTTGTAGAAGAGCTCCTCCAAGTTGTTGACTTGTCCTTTCCTTGTCACAATATGAACCTCCAATCACCCTAAATGCATGAGAAGATGACCACTCGCTACAGTAGCATAAGGGAAGAATCACTCTCCAAAAGTTGTCCCCCAACGACATAGAAGACTAGGAATATATAGAGAAGTATGGTAAGTTGGGAGTTCTTATCTGATTACCAATCTAGGGTAAGAGATCCACCTTTGATGGAGTTATAGGATCAAAGGATAAGTGGTGAAATATCCAAAGTAGGGAAGGATATGATATAAATGTTTTATCCACGGTAAGTAGTTGTAACAACTTCTGGAAACTCCTAGAAGGGGAAGCTTCTGGAATCCTGATCATTCTCCCCGATTTCTAGAATGAACACGGGTGCAAAGGGGAGCAACCTGCTAGTGACCAACGCAGGCTATAGTGGAGCAACCTGTTGTTGAACGCACCCCAATAGGCTTACAGGGAGCGTTGGCCCTTGAACTGGCTAAGATGAAGCAATTTAGGGCTAAAGCTCTAGGAAATGAAAGGTACATGCATAGGGTTTTGCGCAAGATGGTGACAAGGGGAAATAGGATGTTGATTGATCCCATTAGGAGGCTCACTGATCAGATGTGAAAAAATGGCCTATAAAAGACATCAATCCATGATAAGAATCAAAACACTTACTTCATCATACATCTTTAAAAAATCACAAAAATTAACTAAATTATAACTTGTTGAAGCCTCGAAAATCAGGTCTACAACAAGGGGGATACCCACCCGGTCCGGACCTTGGTTAACAGCTCCTTTTTCGTTTGGTATAGTGGGTCCGACTGGGGATATGGGACCAGTTTCCCAATTCATGTGTGTGTGTGAATAATTGATATTTCCTTTCTAAAAGTTCCTAAGTGAGATGCTCTAATTCTAAATCTAATCTAATAACATGCAAATTGTATTCTAATAAGCAGAAATATCTAAGTATATACTAACCCGGGGTGTAATCCTTCTGTTATGCGATCTAAAATTATTTCAGATAACAATTGGTAATAAAGATCATTCAACTGTTATGAGAAAAGAATTCAATACAGATAAACCACTTCGTATAAAAAGTTAGATGAAACAATTGTGAAAGGCATATCGCATAATAAGCTACTCATACATTAAGCATAAATAAATAGCTATCACCGTACAAAAGTGCCAAATGATAACTCAGACATTCACGCATCAATATATAAACAGATAAACATGAATATCACTTTTAACACAAAGGCAGAAATAGTTAAGAGATAAAAGTACCATTTATAACTAGTTCTACTCATGAGCTTCAAGTGATAATGATTTATCTCTTCTTAATCCAACATCCACTAAGAGTACAGAAGTGCAACATCAGTAGTAGATATTAAATGCAGATATCAATAAATCTTGTTCCATTCATTCATCAAAACCTCCTCAGAGGGTACAAAAGTGCATGTTCTGGGGATAGGTTTTTGACAAATTTCAGGACGCTTCTCTAAATGAATGAGAAGGGTTTCAATACTACTAACTAAATCTAAAAATAACTTATTACAAAAATGTAGGATACGGTTTAAATGACCGTCCTCATTTCAGGAAAAAATAAAGCAAAATTAAAACTAAAACTAAATCTAAAATTAAAACTACTAACTAATTATTTCTATATCTGCTCCTTGAAATCGCAAGAATTCAGCATTTGCTTGAGAAGAGTCGGCTAGCCGACTTCCGACTTTAGCTGTGCTATGAAAACAGAATCGGCAAGAGCTGGCGCCATCTTCTCGGCAGAATTGATAATACACTTGAGAGTCATGCACTGGTTGTTTGGTTTTACCAAGTATGCCGAATAAGAATCCCAATTCAACTTGGTTAACCTTTGGATTGATTCTGCATTTTCTTGAGCTTTCTGTCTCCATCCTGTCTGCAGTTGTTGTGAATATATACATACCATGTTGAAGATGTTTCGGACAATTACTGCTAGTTTTAGGATTCAAGTTTTACTTTTTTACCTCTAACGTTGCTTTCTTGCAAATTTCTGGGCTTACAGGTGACTGAGCAATTAAAGGTTTTCCCTTTCAAGAAGTTTTGTTGAGTGATGCACGATTATCGCGCCTCGAAAACCGCCTCTGTTTCTTGATCCGGGCTTCCTTGGTGCGTTTTTTGCCTTTTGCACATTTTCTTTTAGCGGATATAAAGCTCAAATTTTGTAAAAATAATGATTCTGTAAGCTCTTGACCCTGAGTTTTAAATTATCTGTTTTTTATGTCAGCGTTGTCCAGTACCCATTTAACCATGTCTGTGTATGGGAGAATCTTGGGCCTCGCCGCTATCCGGTGCAAAAACGAACAAGCTAAATCTGCAACTGATGCCTCAGAAGAACCATGTGAGCCAGCAATAGCCGTAACTTCCATCACTCTGGGATTCTCTTCCTCAAGTAGACTATACATGCTTTCCCAAGTAGCAATACCAACGTCTCTGTTACAGGCAGTGTCTGTATACAAGGGCACCATTTCTTTCTCTTCAAAGCTCGGAGCTTTGCCTTTCTTCCCCATAATATCCTGTATACTGCTTTGTATATTTCTCTGTTCTCTGTTCCTGCAGTTTACAAGTGAAGTGAGAATAATGATAAGGAAAGGTGACGGGAAAGTTTTAAATGCCGAAGACATATAAAATACACCACCTTACGTGAAATGACTTTTCGATAAGCACAAAACCATATTCCATTAATGACTGGCAACTAACTCATTAATTAGCATTAAAGCGCATAACCAGGTCTCGGTTTATGGAAAATACTTTTTTGAACCACGAGCCCAAAAGATCTGCGATGAAGCGATTTTGCAATTTGCTTCGCAATATCACAGAATCGCAACATCGCTATATCGCAAATCGCAAAGTTGCTAGCTCGCTATATCACAATATCGCAAATTCACAATATCGCAAAATCGCAACATCGCAATATCGCTATATCGCAAATCGTTGGAGCACAATATATGTCAATCATTCGTTAATCTGTTTTCTGTGAAATGCGATTTGTGATATGCGCCATCGCATATCGGTAGTTTAAAGTTTTTCAGCATAAGTGATTTTCGATGCATGCGATGTGATATATGTTTGTAGCCCTGCATCGCGATCTCGCAATCTTAGACTTCTGCTTGTAAGGAGGTATCCTGTTATCCTTTTTGCGATGTAATATTTCCTAAGGAATAATTTGACTTTATCATGAAACTTAAACTTTTTGGATTTTTCAAGGGTATTTTCCTAAGTTTATGATGGTAAGTTTTATTAAAAAGGAAATACAAGCACTAATTAATTTTTTAAATTTTTGACTAAGGGTCCCCACTTATTTAGTATTAGGGATAGCACTAAATAAGAAGGGGGGTTGTTGCTGGCCACAACATAAATTTATTTTAAATCATTATTATTATAAAAAGAATTAATGTGAGTTAAACATGTATATACATTTGAAAAACATGTAACAAGATTCTTAAGCATTCACCTCCACTTTACCATGGAGATTCTTTAATCTATGAATAAGCTTTGTTGCAATATCATAGACCAATACCATGGCTTATCAATACCACGCCCAAAAAATCATAACTCATTTCATATGACATTTTTTTGTTAACTAATCAACTAAATTAAAATGGTAGAAATGACATAATTACTTTTGAGATAGATCTCAACCTTTGATTTGTGTATACTACCAAGAATATTCTAGAATATTATGTGGAGGTTAAATCCCTACCATCCACCTAACACATATAAATGGCCAGTAAACAAAATTATACATTAAAGACTCGAACTCACACAACTAGGGAAATGAATTATTCACTAAACCACTTAGCTAAGTTTCTTTGAAAATTATTTTATTATAATGATAATAATCACAAAAAGAATTAATATATAAGTTAAGCATTTATACATTAAAAAAAAACATGTAATACAATTCTTAACCATTGAGATTTATCCCCACTTTACCATGTAGATTCTTAGTTATAAATAGACTTTGTTACAATACTATGGCTTATCAATACTACGTGCTTAAAAACCATAACTCACTTCGCATGATGCTATTTATAGGGCATTTTTTTAATTAATGAATTTAATTAAAAGGGAAAAATGACATAACTAGTTTGAAGATAAATTTCAACCTTTGATTTGTGTATACTATTATGAATATTCTAGAATATTCCATGAGGTTAAATCCCTACCATCCACCTAGTAAGTTATTGATACTCATATTAAAACTTTGGAACTCATATTCCAAAATATAAGCGCCTAAAAATCATAAAAACTAACTAAATTGTATATATATATTTTTGGTTCACAGACTTCAGAGATCAGTGTGCCCTGTGTCCATAGAATATCTATACTAGGTAGATCCACCCGAAGTGCACTTCCTGTTGGCTCAACCACGGAGCCTGACCTTTAGACTGTTGAGAGAATTGAACCCGTGACCTCTCAAAAGGAAAGGTGTTTTAACGATGGCGACTCGATCAATTGAGTTAACCCTCAAGGCTTATTTTAAATTATTATTATTGTTAATTATAAAAGGAATTAATATATAAGTTAAGTGTATATAGATTTAGAAAAACATGGAACAAGGTCTACAAGGTAGCTTTATTGGAGATCGCTTTGATAATGAAGTCCTATGTTCCTTGGGATCCCAGGTTCAAACCTATATGTGGGTTCAACAAAAAAACAAGATTCTTAACCATGGGGATTCTTAATTTGTCAATAAGCTTTGTTACAATACCATGAGCCAATATCATGACTTATCGAGACCACGTGCCCAAAAAACCATAACTCACATCATAT